>CM051235.1:400327416-402727416 GCA_027917425.1 Gastrophryne carolinensis | reverse complement strand
CGCTCCCGGCGCGCTGCATCGTACACGCGCGCGCGCGTCTGTCCTCCTTGTATCTCCTCCGGCGGCGCTGCATACAGCGCGCCCGCCGGAGGTAATCAGCCTGGGCCAATGAGCCCTTTATTAGATGGGCCCATGAGCCCAATGTACACTGGGCTAACGCCCCCTGGTTCAAACTGGGCAATCAGCCCAAGGTTCTATGTAGCACCAATCATCACACTCCCCCTCAGCCAATCCAGTTAACCCTCATTGTATAAAAGCATTCACCCTGCAGTTAGTCCTTGCCCGTTATAGCGTGCTACTGGGTGCGATTTTGATAGCTTTCTCCTTGTGACTCTGCCGTGTTTTTGACCATCCCTGATTGCCGCCTGGACCGACCTTGCTTGCTGTTTGACCACGATTCTGCCTGCTCCACTGTACCGCGAACTTCTGACCTCCCGTTGTGACCCTTGGCTTCCCCTGACTACTCTTCCGTCTAACCCTTCTGTACCGTGCCTCCTCGGATTGACCACCCGTGTATGACCCCTGTCCGTTTATTGCTACTCAGTCTAGTTCCTGGTTCATCTGCCTTCCCCTGCATAAGTCAGCATCCTTTGTGCTAACAAGACCTGGGGGCAACCGTGTCCGGTGAGGCGTGTCTAGCGTCCCAGCAAACGGGGGCTTACTATAGGCGAAGAAAGCAGCGGAGATTGGGGGTTGCTGATTTATTGGAAGGTGGGTGTCCCACGGGACCTGACATTATAACGGGCCCCACATACCTTCTAGATGGAAGAACTGATACAACAGGTTCAAGCCATGGCCACTGCCATTAACCAGCTGGCTCAGCGAGTGGCAACTCAGGAGAGTCGTCAGATTCCTGCGCCAGTGGACCCAAGCCCTGCCATCGAGCCCAAGATTCCTCTCCCGGAAAAATTTCTCGGGGATCGGGCGAAGTTTTCCAACTTCAAGAACTCTTGCGAGCTCTACTTCCGCCTTCGACCCCACGCGTCTGGATCAGAATCGCAACGTGTTGGCCTGGTCATTTCACTTCTCCAGGGCGACCCACAGACCTGGGCGTTTGGTTTAGCTCCGACTGATGAAGCTTTACAGTCGGTCTCTTCATTCTTCTCGGCTATGGAACTCCTATATGCTGACCCAGATCGGGCTGCAACAGCGGACTCTAAATTACGCAACCTGAGACAGGCCAAACGCTCTGCGGAAGAGTACAGTGCAGAATTCCGGCGATGGGCTATAGATTCCAAATGGAACGATCCACCTTTATGTAGCCAATTTAGGATTGGACTTTCTGAGAACATCAAAGACATCCTTGTGAATTATCCTTTGCCTAAGAGCCTGGACGAATACATGCAGCTGGCCATTAGGGTGGATCGATGTCTCCGAGAGAGACGCCAGGAAAGAGGCAAGGACCAACCTTGGGGATCCTCACGCCAAGAGCCAAGCTTTAAGGGGGCAGCCGTTTCCTCTCCTTCCTTGTCACCTGAGGAACCGATGCAGCTTGGAGTAACTCATCTCTCTCAGGCAGAGAAGGTTCGGCGCAGATCCCAAGGCCTCTGCTTCTATTGTGGAAATCCAGGTCATTTTGCCAAGACCTGCCCAAACAAGGCTCCGGTGGCTGGAAACTTCAGCGCCTAGATCCTGCTGAGGGACTTCATCTAGGCGGTCAGGTATCGTTCCCTCTTGATAATCGAGTACTCCTACCCGTTACACTCTCTTGGGGTCCTTCCAGGACTGTTGCCTCCGCCTTCGTTGATAGTGGAGCGGCTGGCAATTTCCTGGATAGATCACTAGCCATCACTCTTGGAATTCCGTTAATTCCTTTAGAAAATTCCCTTCGGGTCCTGGCGGTCAATAATAAGCCCATTGAGGGAGGGTTGGTCTCCTACAAGACTCCTTGGGTAAATTTAATCGTAGGATCAGCCCACTCGGAAGAAATAGAGTTTCTTGTTATTGAAAGTCCCATATCCCCTATTGTTTTGGGATTTCCCTGGTTAAAGGCCCATAACCCAGTGATAGATTGGAGGTCTGGGGACCTGGTGAAATGGAGTCCTTCATGTCAAAATCATTGTTTCTCCATATCCCTTAGATCCACACCTATCATCCTAGATGGTTTACCTCCAGTCTACGCAGATTGGGCAGACGTGTTTTCGGAAAAGTCCGCTGATATTCTTCCACCCCATAGGGCCTACGACTGTCCTATTGAGTTACTCCCAGGTACTATGCCCCCTAGAGGGAAACTATATAATCTCACACGGTCTGAAGAGCAGGCTATGAAAGATTATTTTACCGAGAACCTCCAGAAGGGATTTATCCGTCCATCTACCTCTCCTGCCGGTGCTGGGTTCTTCTTCGTCGAGAAGAAGGACGGCGGCTTACGCCCCTGTATAGACTATTGAGGGTTGAATAAGGTTACTGTAAAGAATAGATATCCACTACCATTAATCAATGACCTGGAGCTCAGGTCTTCTCCAAGTTAGACCTTCGAGGGGCATATAACCTTATTCGCATACGTCAGGGGGATGAATGGAAGACAGCCTTCAATGTAAAGGATGGGCATTATGAATATTTAGTGATGCCATTCGGATTATGTAATGCTCCAGCAGTGTTCCAAGATTTTGTCAATGACATATTTCGTGATTTTTTAGGTCAATTTCTCATGGTCTATTTGGATGACATACTGATTTTTTCCCGCTCCCTGGTAGAGCACCGTCAACATGTCAAAGCGGTGTTGCAGAGATTGCGGGAAAATCGTCTGTATGCTAAAATCTCCAAATGTGTATTTGAAGTGTCTGAAATTCCATTCCTAGGATTTATTATCTCCAAGCGTGGGTTGGTGATGGACCCCTCCAAAGTGTCTGCTATAATGGAGTGGGAACAACCTAGAACCCTTAAGGCGCTTCAGAGATTTTTAGGATTTGCGAATTTTTACAGACAATTTATAAGGGGTTTCTCATCCATAGTGAGTCCTTTAACAGATCTCACTCGTAAGGGCGCTTTTGTTGAGGAGTGGCCTCCCTCAGCTAAAAACGCCTTTCAAGTATTAAAAGAAACTTTCACCTCCGCTCCCATTTTGATACATCCCGATACCCGGCTTCCATTCCTGTTGGAGGTTGACGCCTCGGAACTGGGAGTAGGAGCTGTCCTCTCTCAGTATGCGGGCAGTCCTGAAAAACTACATCCTTGTGCATTCTTCTCTCGTAAATTTTCGCCCGCCGAACGCAATTACGATGTTGGGAATAGGGAACTATTGGGTATTAAACTGGCCTTTGAAGAATGGCGTCACTGGCTAGAGGGTTCCCTACACCCTATCACTGTATATACTGATCACAAGAATCTAGAATATTTAGAGTCCGCCAAGAGACTCAACTCCCGTCAGGCTCGCTGGGCACTCTTCTTTTCTCAATTTAATTTCATTATTACCTATAAGCCGGGGAAGAAGAATGCCAAAGCAGATGCTCTGTCCCATAATTTCGGGGATTGTAAGGACCAGGGCGGTCCTCCTGAATCGATTTTGCCTTTAGGTTGTGTTGTGGCCGCTCTTCTCCCTGACTTGTCTAGCTCGTTAATGCCATTTCAGGTTGATTCCCCTCCTGGTAAACCCTCTGAATGTTTATTTGTTCCACCTCACTTACGTCTTGCCGTTTTACAGGAACTTCATGATGCCAAGTCTGCCGGTCACTTAGGTGTTCGGAAGACCTTGGCTATCGACAAACGTCATGTCTGGTGGCCCACCATCCGACGCGATACTTCCGCCTTTGTCGAAGCATGTCCAGTATGTGCTCGGAGTAAGACTACTCATGGGTCTCCTGCAGGATTATTAGTTCCTTTAGAAATCCCCACAGAACCATGGTCACACATATCCATGGACTTTATTGTTGATCTTCCTCCGTCGCAGGGGAACTCTGTAATTTGGGTGGTGGTGGACCGCTTCAGTAAAATGGCACACTTTATTCCATTGATAAAACTTCCGTCGGCACCAGATTTAGTACAATTATTCATTAAACATGTTTTTCGCCTCCATGGTCTACCGCGGAATATTGTTTCGGATCGAGGAGTTCAGTTTGTGTCCCATTTTTGGAAAGCTTTCTGCAATCGTTTAGGTATTAAAGTGTCGCTCTCTACCGCCTATCACCCTCAGTCTAACGGACAGACTGAACGGGTAAACCAATGTTTAGAACAATATCTACGCTGTTTCGTGTCCGACCGCCAAGAACAATGGGCGGAATTCATCGAATTTGCGGAATTCGCCTTTAACAATGCGCCTAGTGAATCTACTAGGTTTTCGCCTTTCTTTTGTAATTACGGTAGAAATCCTAAGGCATCATCCTTCTCTGGTCCTTCCTCCAACTTGCCGGCCTTGGAGGAATGGCTACGAGAAAGGACTAAAGTATGGTCTGAGATACAGACTAACTTAAAGAAAGCCTCTAGAACTTATAAAGTCTTTGCGGACCGACATAGGTCACTAGAACCACCATTTCGGGTGGGTGATTGGGTCTGGGTTTCTACAAGAAATATTACCCTTCGGCAACCCTCGTCTAAGCTAGGGCCTAAATTTATCGGTCCTTTCCCTATTATTGACAAACTAAGCGATGTTACCTTTAAAGTCAAGTTACCTTTATCCATGAAAATTCCGTCGACCTTTCATGTTTCTTTGTTAAAATCTGCCAAAAATATTCAGGTGTCATCTCCTCCTCCGATCATAGTGGGAGACGAACCTGAATATGAAATTAATAGAATACTCGACGCTCGGGTGCTTCAAAACTCTTTACAGTATTTAATAGATTGGAAGGGTTTTGGTCCTGAGGAAAGGTGTTGGGTACCGGCCAAGGATGTCCATGCCAAAACCCTTATTAATAGATTTCATCGTGAGCATCCGGATAAGCCTGGTAAGGGTCCAGAGGCCCCTCGTGAAGGGGAGGGTAGTGTCACGGCCACCTCGGCCACCTCACCTGTCCTGCGCTCCCTCGCCGACTCCTCTCCGCGGGCTGGGCATCCGTTGCAGCCGGCGGCGGGCCGGCGTCTCTCCTTCCCGCCCGCCGCTCGGCTGTCGCGAGCAGCCGCTCGGGCGGCCTCCTCGTCGGCGGCGTCGGAGGCGGCCGTGTCGCTCTCTGTGCGGCGCGCTCCCGGCGCGCTGCATCGTACACAGCGCACCCGCCGGAGGTAATCAGCCTGGGCCAATGAGCCCTTTATTAGATGGGCCCATGAGCCCAATGTACACTGGGCTAACGCCCCCTGGTTCAAACTGGGCAATCAGCCCAAGGTTCTATGTAGCACCAATCATCACACTCCCCCTCAGCCAATCCAGTTAACCCTCATTGTATAAAAGCATTCACCCTGCAGTTAGTCCTTGCCCGTTATAGCGTGCTACTGGGTGCGATTTTGATAGCTTTCTCCTTGTGACTCTGCCGTGTTTTTGACCATCCCTGATTGCCGCCTGGACCGACCTTGCTTGCTGTTTGACCACGATTCTGCCTGCTCCACTGTACCGCGAACTTCTGACCTCCCGTTGTGACCCTTGGCTTCCCCTGACTACTCTTCCGTCTAACCCTTCTGTACTGTGCCTCCTCGGATTGACCACCCGTGTATGACCCCTGTCCGTTTATTGCTACTCAGTCTAGTTCCTGGTTCATCTGCCTTCCCCTGCATAAGTCAGCATCCTTTGTGCTAACAAGACCTGGGGGCAACCGTGTCCGGTGAGGCGTGTCTAGCGTCCCGGCAAACGGGGGCTTACTATAGGCGAAGAAAGCAGCGGAGATTGGGGGTTGCTGATTTATTGGAAGGTGGGTGTCCCACGGGACCTGACAAGAACACTCCCCACCTGGAATTTTCTCTGGCATTATCTAATGCCATGATTAGAAAACTTGTTTGGAATACTTGAAACCAAGTAGGTTAACAAGCAACAAATATTGATGCGACAATGCTAACCAGAACAGGTTTAGTCTCTTGTAGTAGCCCTTAGTCCATTAAAGAGCCAACTGTCTATTAATCCAAATGGAATCTTAACCCTTTAAATGCCAAGACTGTACGTTTTACGTGGTTTCCTTTCCAACTGTTAATCACCAAGCATGTGAGACTCACGGCCTAGCGTTTCCCCCTGCTAGCGGCCCAACTGACCCTTAGGGGAGTTTAAAAAAAAAACATTTTTCTCTGGTGTCAGCGTTTTCTTTTTACATTTAATCATTTGTGAACTGGTAAGGAATCCATGAGGAATCAGGCTTGGGGTCTTGCAAGTGACCTGTGGCTAGCGGGTGACTCGCCATTAGCCACCAGCCCCCCATTACCTGCTTCCACAAAGGCCAGGGAGAGGGCAGAAGAGCCTGGGGTCTGTGAAGGCTACGCAGGCTTGGAGCTTTGCTCGGGGATGGATCAAGGTAAATATTAAAATAAATAAATAAGTAAATGTAACCCTTTGTGAACTGGTAAGGGTTCCATGAGACACATTCTGCTAGTGGGTGATTAGCCTCTAACCCCCAGCCCCCCATTACCTGCCTCCCCAAAGCCCGGGAAGGGAGGGGCAGAAGAGAGCAGGGGGCCATAAAGGCTATGTGGGCTTGTAGCTTTCAGGGCTAGGGGCCACCGAGGCTTGCCTCCTCGGCGTGGTCTACCACCCCCCATAATTGGTGCCTGAGGTGGTTATGCTGGGAAGGGGGGGCCCACGACAATCTTTTTTTAATTTTTAAGGGTTTTTAATCCTCATTGTTTTATAACAATTTTGGTGTGCTATTTTAAGTTTGGGGGTTCTCTTTTGCAGGAACACGGGGCTACTGATACATATGTGGTACCGTTGTAATCAGGAGAAATGGGACTTTCACATGCAATATGGTTTTCTTATATAAAATAAATGTAAATAATTCAAAAGTATTAAAAAAACACTGGAAAAAATCACAAAGCTTAAACTTTGCCAGAAAAAAAATTCCTGCAAAAATCCCAGTTAAACATAGCTCAAAATGGTAAAAAATGACCTGTCAACAGAGACAGGTGACAAAATCTCAAATAGGCTGGCAGTTACAAGGGCTAAAGATAGCTATGGATGTTGGGTATTGTTCTTTTCGGGGGACCTTTTGCTTTCAGATTTAGCTTCTTTTACTTGTTTGCATATTGATATTTTAGGAAAATGTTTTTTTATTATGCTTTTTAATACATTTTTTATGGAAACCCTGTGCAACCAATTAATTCTTCAAGGGATTATTTTTAGAAAGATAAGCCCACTACAAGAAGCATGGTACACCTAGAAAGCTTAATGTGTATACTTCCAGAGAATATATGGTTTGTGGAGGGTATTTTAAATGTAAAGGTTGTTTTGGTTGAAAAAGCGCAAGATGTGCACTTAGTCTGCAGAGCTGACATTTTTAAGTAAAATGACCCCTACTTGCATCCTTTACTTTGGGATGTTTGGCAACTCTGCCCTTGACAGGGAATGTTGGGTATTGTTCGGGGTATCTTGCTTTTTCAGATTTAACTAATTCTTTCTTGTTTGCATATTGTTTTTAGGGAAATGTGGCTTTGATTCTGCATTTTTATTCTTTTTTAGGGAATCCCTGTGCAACCAAAGAATTTGTCGAGGAATTACTTCCGGAAAGCATTTATAGATTATCCTTGGGGGTACTTGTTTTGAACTTCTTGTTGGGGTTATTTGGTTGGAGTTTCTTGTCACTAGGGGTACATGGTGTAAAACAGTTGAGAACCACTGCTTATAAGACAGAACAACTAGGCTGTTCTAATACATACAATCCCCCCCCCCCCCCATCTTAAATCACAGGCAGGTCATAAAAGGTTTTGCTCAGGAATATGCCTGTAGTTAGCACCATCCATCTTTCGCGACTCTGACTAGTCTCCCAGAACTGCCATTTACTTTCATTGTCTACCTTAAAGCTGAGGTCTATGGAGTGGACAGCTTATTGTCATATGGACAGGTACTTCAGTCTCTGCTTGGGAACTCTGCAGCTCCTTTCTTTGTGCTGCCTCTATGATTAATGCCCTCCTTGACCAGTCATAGAGTATTGGTGGGTGGTTTGTTGTGGTACTGTACCATGTTCTTTCAATTTGATGGTAAACAACTTGATGGTGCTCTGTGGGATCATTAGAGATTTGGATATTTTTTATAACCCAGTCCTGACTTGTGCTTCTCAACTTTGTCCATGGCTTGTTTAGAGCTCCTTGGTCTTCATGATATTGTTTAGTTAGTGGTTGCCTTTGCTTAACCCTTTAAGGGTTTAGGCATTAACATGAAATGTCTTGTTTGTAATATTTTCAGTGTTTTTAAAAATATTTTTGAGTTAAAAAGTGAAAAATATAGTCTTGTTTATTTTAAATAAAACATTGATTTTATAAAGAAAATCTTATTGCACGTGAAAGCCCCTTTTCTCTCGATTACCACGCTACCACATATGCATTGGTATCCCCCCGTTCCTGTCCAGGAGAACCCCCAACCTGAAAAAAAAACACTTTATAACATTTACAAATAAAATACAACTACCATTCACACTATAAAGGGTTAAATACCCAAAAATTGGCGTGGGATCCCTTTCCGCATAACCAGCCTGGGGTCCAGTTATGCAGGGCTTGTAAAACAGGGTGCAGGGGCCAGCTTTGGTGCCCCCCACCCTGCAGGCTACAAGCCCGCACAGCCTAAATGTCCCCCGGGTTCTTCTGTGGCCCCAACGGGCTTTGGGGAGGCAGTAAATGGGGGGTTCTGGGGGTTAATGTGAAGTCATCTGCTAGCCGCCAGTAATCATAAATGTGGTTTTGCCTACAGCGCCCAGCATTCACCAGATGCTGCCTGCCACTACGAGGCACTACCTGGCGCTATCCCTTTCTTAAATAACCCCCTTAGGTCAGCACACAGGGCGCAAGAGACAGCTCATAGTGAAAACCACATAACACTGATAAAAAAAAACCCTCTAACCTCTATAACATTGCTTGAGTTGATAACATCATGTGTTCCCCCTATATAATTTCACCTTAGTATATAAGGTTCCCATGAGGCTTAGAAAATTGCCAGTGTTACAAAATCATATTGAATAATTTAATAAGATGAATGATGGTTACGTATAAACAAACAATATCTCCGGTAATATGTCTGGGTATTAAAAATGACAAAATCCTAACAATGCCCCATAGCCAAGAATATTTACTGTATACGGCCATTCTAGTCATTTCTATGTCTGTAAAGCATTAGAAAAATGGTTTAAGCATAGATGTCGCACTGTGCCATGCTATGCCTGCTGACTAGCAAAATCCCATATTTATTAATTTGCAGTCAGGCAGAGGGGGTCATGCACCTGATGCTCTTTGTTGTGCATTGCAACCATCATCTCGGCGAGCTTTTTAATTTTTACACACAAGAAAGTGTAATAAAAAATCTTTGTTATAGTTTTTTCAAAAAAATTGCCTATACTTTGACCTATGACTTATGACGTACCAGAGCAGCCTGGCCTTGCTTAGTAAATTAGGGGCTTATTGTTTTAAAGAGGTGTAAGGTCATATACCTCTTTCATATTAAAAGAGTCTTGAAGAGGGGGGGCGTGGCTGACCGCTGAGAGAGATGGATGCACGGTAGAGCAGCTCAGCACCCCAGGCAGGCAAAAGGGCGGCTAAAACGTTTTATTCGGCTGCACGAGCAACAGTGAGTGTTTCCAGGCTCGGCGGAGGCTGTCGCCATTCTGATGAGGAGGAACGGATGCAGTAGGAGAAGAAGGACAGAGCCTGCGCATCACCATAGTACGCGGCGCAGACGTGTCCAGGCAAGATGGCGGAGAGAGACAAATCAGGGGACATAGACTTGCGCTCCCAGCACAGCCCGCCGGACGGCCGCGGGACCAAGTCTGTGAGCATCAACATCAACAATCAGCCCGCTGGTCCCGACTGGCACAACGATGGTGGTGGTGTCCCAGGCGGAGACCACGCCGACATGTACGGCGGCGAACAGATTCAAATGGCGGGAGACGGCGGCGGAGGTGACGGAGAGGAGGTTAGCGGCAGTGATAGCAGCAGAGCTGGCAGCCTGCTTCCCACCACCGAACAGAGCCCGACCAGAGCCCCTACATCACCCGATGGGCCACCGCAGATGCGCACAGCCGGCTCAAGCAGCAGCGCTGCAGGCAGCAGCCCATCGAACAGTGAGTTCTCTCTTTTCTCGGGCCTGCGTAGCCCCTTTGCCCCCTTCCCCCTCCTGGAGCCCGGGGTCCCAGCCTCAACGGATCTAGCAGCTGTGGAGCTCAGGGACGCTAACCTGTTAGCCAAGTTTAAGCTTCTCCTACCGCAGGAGCTGAAGGCAGTTACTGATGCCTGGGCCACCCCCTTGAAAGCAGAGATCCATAGTATAGGGGAAAGAACGGAGGCCCTGGAAAGTAAGATCGAACACACCCTTCTCACAATGCAATCTCGAGACAAAGACATAGAGGCTATGCAATTAAAGTTGGAGGATCTCGAGAATAGGGCCAGGCGGGACAACCTGCATATTCGAGGCCTACCTGAATCCATGACAGATGTAACCTCGTCGGTGACAGCCCTGTTTCAGGAATTGGCCCCTAACCTGCCGATGGAGACGCTGGAATTAGACCGGACCCATAGAGCGCTGGGACCCAAACGCAAAGACGGGCTGCCGAGAGACATAATCCTGAAACCCACTTTCTTCCGCACACGCGAGGTCCTATTACGGGCGGCAAGGGAGAAGGGGGATCTACTATTCCAAGGCCACAAATACCAGCTTTTCCAGGATTTAGCCCCTCAGACCATCCAGAGAACTCCTTTTTGCCTACAAAGGGGATCAATACTCGGCATCATCCCTAAGCGAACTGTGTCATATTCTTAAAGATCTCTCGATACCTATGGGCACGGGGGGGCCCGGCAGCCGAGACCCCAGTCCACCCCTATCAAGGAAGCGTGCTGCCCTTAGACCACCCCGGGACAGGCCCTCCCTTGAGAATGAAAAGAAATTCCCAACGTCTCCAACTGGCCACCGCGAGCCCTTGCAGCTAAGCCCAGGCTGAAAGTCACCGGACTGTATCCTGATCTCTTCTTTCTTACCCTTATTGTTATATGTTCCTTAAGGTTGCCTGAATCTGTGAAAGGACTGGCCGGGGAGACGTACCCTGTTCCAAACCTGCAATGTGGGACCTCCCTGGTTCGGGACTCCATCTTCAAGTCTGCCTGATTGCAGCGCCGCAAACTTTTAAGGTTACATGTTCAGTGTGCAGTTTGTTCTTTATTCCTCTTATATTTTCTCTCACTGTAGAGGATTGAGATAGTTTAAGGTCTCTCCTGACCCCCCCTACTCTGGGGGGGGGTTCCCTGGCCCGCGGCCTAGGCCCGCCACCCTAATTGAGGTGGGGGCTAAGCCGGGGTTGGGGAGAACCCTATAGTCAGGGGAAACATGCCGCCTAGCGTTATACATTTAGATATTGTTGTGCCTTGCCTGCCATGGGGGACACACCCCCACTGTACTTTTTCTTCTTTGCATTATGGTAGATGGAGGGGCAGCATAAGCCCTCCCTCTATTGACAGGTCCGCTTGTACGGGCTGAGAATTTCCTGCGTTAAGTCCTAATGTGCCCCCTTATACCGCCCAGGATATTGTTAATTTTGCATGTGTCACTCTTGCATTACTTCTGTTTAACTATGTGTAGCTTACAATTGTTATTGGTTCTAGTTCCTATCCCACCACCTCTCCTCCCCAAGCTCCCTTCTCTTACCTTCCCTCCTCCCTTGGATCCTGGTCCGCCCTGGAGAGCCCTGGTACAGTCTCAAGATAGATATGTCTCAAAATAGTTTAAAACTAATCTCACATAACGTGCAGGGGTTCAATTCACCTTCCAAACGAAACAAAGCCTTTCAATTCTACAAGGCCTGTAAGGCTGACATCCTATGCCTACAAGAAGCAAGATTCGCCCTCCACTCCCACCCTAAATATTTGAGCAGATTCTTCCCCCTGCACTATAATGCAATGTTCAGGGAAAAGTAGCGCGGGGTCACAATTGCATTCAAGAAAAATCTCCCCTTTATCTGTAACAAGGTAAATTGTGGACCCGACGGGCCGCTATATCCTAGTGTCAGGTACAATACATGATGTGGAAATTACAGTAGTCTCCTACTATACCCCTAACTCCCATCAACTCAAATTCCCATCCCACTTGTTGAGGATAGTGAAAGAACATTCCAAGGGCACAGTGTTTCTGGCTGGTGACTCAAACTTGGCAATTGATCCCAAGCTGGATAGATCATCCACTACAGTAACGGGTCCTGGGGGTGACTCGGGGGCGTTCAGTGATCTATTGGGCTCCTATGCTCTGTGTGATACATGGCGGGAGAGACACCCCAATACGCGGGACTATACATTCTATTCAAACCCGCATAAATCTTTCTGTAGAATAGACCATGTCTTCTTGCCGCAGCACTCGCTCCCACAACTACAGGTAGCGGAGATACTCTCAACGCCCTGGTCCGACCATAGCCCCATGATGATTTCCACAGACCTGGCAGCCCCTAGAAGACCCTTTGACTCCTGGCGCCTTAAAGTGGACCAACACCCAGGGGCGATCACCTCCCTCACCGCGGGACATCCGAAATCGGGATGTCCCGTGGGGTGAAACCCCCCCAAAAAACCTTACCTTATCGGCAGCGGCGGCGGTAGCCTCCCACGCGCCCCTCTAGATGGTGCCGTTTGTGAATGGCCGGCGCGGGCGCGCGCCCTGTAAGAGTGGCGTGCGGGAGGCGGCGGCGGACGTCGCTGTCACCCGCTTGTCCGTCGGCGGGGATTGGACGGCGCAGTCACGTGGGAGCGTGGTGAGGTGAGTTTTTGGGGCTTTCTGGGGGGTTTCACACAGCGAGCACCCCCAATCGGGGTGCCCCCCCGAAGTGGACCAAAACCCAGGATAGTCAAAATCCTGGGTGTTGGTCCACTTTAATGAGTCATTGCTGACAACCAAAGATACTTTTGACAAACTCCAGAAACACCTAACCGACTATTTTGCGTCAAACATGGGTTCGGTGGACTCTCCGGTCTCACTATGGGAGGCTCACAAATCCACAGAGACCAGACAGGTTTCGTCTCAGCCAGGCAAGCTAGTGATAATGTTAGACGGATAGCCCACTTAATCCATAGCATTCATGCCAGGAAAATTCCTGCGTTCTTCTTATCGCTAGATATCTACAAAGCCTTTGATACAATTTCATGGGATTATATGTACAAGACGCTAGAGAAATGGGGATTTGGCAACAGGTTCTTGCAATGGATAAACGCATTATACCATTGGCCAGCCGCGAGAGTCAAATATCTGGGTTTTTCTTTAGATAGGTTCAGCACACAGAGAGGTACCCGCCAGGGCTATCCTCTTTCGCAAATTTTGTTTATATTGGCTATGGAACACTTGGCGCTAAAAATTAAGGCCAACAAAAGCATTAAGGGTATAGATATAGGAGCGGTCCACCACAAAATCTCTCTATTTGAAGACGACGCCCTTCTCGCCCTGTCACAACCTATCACTACATTACCCTTCTGGCGGATTTGCTACAACACCTCAAGTCCACATATGACTTTTTTAAATGGACTACTGGTGTTCTCCCCTATTTGGGAATTCGCTTATCGCCCACATACGAGGGCCTCTACGCAGCTAATTATCCCCTTCTTGTGAGGAGTCTGGGATTACTAATTGACTCATGGGCTGATCTTCCCATCTCCTGGTTAGGCCGAGTGGCCGCCATCAGGATGTCAATCCTTCCTAAGATTCTTTATTACTTTAGAGTTTTACCAATAAGGATCCCTATCTATATGCTAAGAATCCTTCAAAGAAGGATAATTCAGTTTGTATGGCAGTCCACTAGGCCCCGAGTGGCAAGACGCTCAATGTTTGCCCACAAATCTCAGGGAGGTTTGGGAGTCCCAAACATAACCCACTACTACAAAGCGGTAAAAATCGCCACAAGAGACCTCCCATTGTGGGCTCTTTTGGAGATCCCAAATCTGGAGGAAACCCCGTTGGAAGCCCTGCCATGGATGGCCCCTGCATACAGGCCTAAGAGCCTGAGCCCCTTAACCCTTTAACCCTTTAAATGCCAAGCACGTAGTTTCTACGTGGTTGCCTCTCCTACCGTTAAGTGCCAAGCACGTAGAAACTACGTGCCTGGCATTTCCCACAAACAGTTAAAAAGATAGAAAAAAAAACCACTTACCTCCGGTATCCCCGTGAAGCTTGGGGTCCCCTCTTCCTGGGGGGGGCATCCGATCGCCCCCCCCGTCGTCCTCCGTCTTCAGGGGGGGCCCCGAAACCAGCCGCCCCCCCGTTTCCAGCGCTGACATCGGCGCTGTAAAAAAAAAAAAAAAACAAACTGTCATTTACTCACCTCCGCGCCCGAGCCTTCTGTCCGGGTCTCCTCTTCACCAGGGGGGGGTCCGATCCCCCCCCTGGGCTGCGCAGTCTTCAGGTGAGGACCCTCTTCCGGGTCCTCACCTCTTGTAATGGCGGCGATGGCCGCCGCCGCTTAGCTCCGCCCATTGTGGGAGGAGCGGGATGACGTCATCCCGCTCCTCCTATACCCCCTCCGAGCTCCGGCATCTGTCAGATGCCGGTGGTGATCGGAGCAGGGCGGATGTCAGGTGAGGAGGCTCCGATCGAAGCCCCCTCGCCTGTCACCCGCCCTGCGCCGATCACCACCGGCATCTGTCAGTGACAGCGGCGCGGGACAGACAGCGGCGAGGGACGTCGGATCGGAGGTGAGTATAGTGTAAAAAAAAAGAAAAATAAAGATTTTTTTTTCTCTGTGTCATTTTTTACTATTAACCCCTTGTGAACTGGTAAGGGGTCCATGACCCCTATACCAGTTCACAAGGCTGGGGAGATGGCAAGCCACCTGCGCTAGCGGGTGGCTTGCCATTAACCCCTGGCACCCCCATTACCTGCCTCCCCAAAGGCCAGGGGGGGGCAGAAGAGCCCGGGCCCACATGGGCTATGTGGGCTCGTAGGCTGCAGGGTGGGGGGGGCCACAAAAGCTGGCCCCCCCACTCTGTGCCTACAAGCCCCCATAGCTGGTCCCGGGCTGGTTACTGTGGGTAAGGGGGACCCCACGTCAATTTTTTTTTTGATTTTTAAGGGTTTTTAACCCTTAAAAATCAAAAAAAAAATGGGGTCCCCCCCCCTGGGAGGGGGGACCCTATGTCATTTTTTTTTTTGATTAACCCTTTGTGTTCTGTCATCCAGCAGCTATAAAAGGCTTCTAGCAAGTGAGCAGAAGCCAGTGATCGCCGAGGGACAGAGGGCTCCAGGATGGATGGGAGGTGAGTACAGTGTAAAAAAAAAAAAAAAAAATTAATAAAATATTTTTTCTCTGCTTGTGTCTGTGTGATTATTTACATTTAACCCCTTGTGAACTGGTAAGGGGTCCATGACCCCTATACCAGTTCACAAGGCTGGGGGGATGGCAAGCCACCTGCGCTAGCGGGTGGCTTGCCATTAACCCCCGGCACCCCCATTACCTGCCTCCCCAAAGGCCAGGGGGGGGCAGAAGAGCCCGGGCCCACATGGGTTATGTGGGCTCGTAGGCTGCAGGGTGGGGGGGCCACAAAAGCTGGCCCCCCCACTCTGTGCCTACAAGCCCCCATAGCTGGTCCCGGGCTGGTTACTTTGGGTAAGGGGGACCCCACGTCAATTTTTTTTTTTGATTTTTAAGGGTTTTTAACCCTTAAAAATCAAAAAAAAAATGGGGTCTCCCTCCCCTGGGAGGGGGGACCCTATGTCATTTTTTTTCTCGATTTAACCCTTTGTAGTGTGGATGGTAGTTGTATTTTTTTTGTGAATGTTATTAAATACTTGTTTCAGTTAGGGGGGTCTCCTGGGCAGGAACAGGGGGCTACCGATAAATATGTGGTACCGTTCTAATCGGTAGAAATGGGGCTTTCACATGCAATATGATTTTCCTTAATAAAATACATTTTTTATTTAAAATAAAGCATTTTTTATTTATTTATTTATTATTTTTACTTAATAATATTGTAAAAAAAAAAAAAAATTTACAAACAAGACATTTCATGTTAAAGCCTAAACTCTGCTGCAAAAAAATATATATATAATTTTCCTGAAAGTTCCAGCAAAAATGGCGCAAAACATGACGCAAAATGGGGAAAAATGGCCTGTCAACAGAGGGTGACAAAATCTCAAGTAGGCTGGCAATTAAAAGGGTTAATAGTACCTATGCATGTTGGGTATTGTTCTGTTCGGGGGACCTTGCGCTTTCAGACTTAGCTTGTTTTTTCTGGTTTGCATATTTATATTTTAGGAAAAGGTGTTTTTTATTCAGCTTTTTTATAAATTTTTTAAGGAAACCCTGCGCAAACAAAGAATTCTTTGAGGGATTACTTCCAGAAAGATGAGCCCACTACAACAAGCTGGGTACCCTTAGAAAGCTTAACGTGTGTACTTTCAGGGAATATATGGTTTATGGGGGATATTCCAAATGTCAAGGGTTGTTTTGGTTGAAAAATCGCAAGGTGCGCACTTTGTCTGCAGAGCTGAAATTTTCAAGTAAAATTACCGTTACGCACATGCTTTACTTTGGGGTGTTTGGCAACTCTTCCCTTGACAGAACCTATGCATGTTGGGTATTGTTCTGTTCGGGGGATGTTGCGTTTCCAGATTAAACTTGTTTTTTCTTGTTTGTATATAGTTTTTTTAGGAAAATGTGGCTTTGATTCTGCTTTTTTATCCTTTTTTTAGGGAAACTCTTTGCAACCAAAGAATCCATTGAGGGATTACTTCCAGAAAACTATGGCCACATCAACAAGCCTGGTACGCCTAGAAAGCCTGAGGTGTGTACTTCCAGAGAATATATAGTTTGTTGGGGGTATTTCAAATGTAAAGGGTTGTTTTTCTGGAAAAACTGCAAGGTGCGCATATTGCGTAGCACAGTTGTATTTTATCTGAAAATACCCTAAAGCGTTGTTTCAGTTTGGGGGAGTCTCCTGGGCAGGAAAGGGTGTCTACCTATACATATGTGGTACCACTGTAACCGGGAGAAATTGGGATTTCACACGCAATAAGATTTAATTGACAAACTTACATTTTTTATTACAAAAAAAAACTACAATATGTAAAAATTTTTTTTTTTTTTTTTTTTGCACATATTTAACCAAAAATATTGAGAATACACCTAAAAAATGACAAACAAGACATTTCATGTTAAAGCCCAGACTCTGCTGAAAAAAACAATATATCATTTTCCTGGGAAATCCCTGGAAATCCCTTCAAAAATCACATTTGAACATGGGGAGCGCAAAATAGTGCAAAATGGTCTGGCAACAGAGTGTGACAAAAACTCCAGGTAGGCTGGCACTTAAAGGGTTAAATGCCAGCCACGTAAAATTTACGTGGTTGCCTCTCCGTCACTTAAGTGCCAGCCATGTAAAATTTACGTGCCTGGCATTTACCCCTGCTAGCGGGCAAAAAAAAAAAAAAAATACTCACCTGACCCCTCGTTGGATCCGGCCGGGTCTCCTCTTTAATTAGGTGCCATCCGATCCCCCGTGGGGGCTCGGATGGCTCCAGGAGAGCCCCCGGAATAGGCCGCCCCCCCCCCCCTGCTTCTGCAGCAGCAGCTGCTAACTGTAAAAAAAAAAAAAATAATAAAAATGACATCCACTTACCTGCGTGTGCGCTGACTCCCGCTGTCCCTCCTCTTCACCTGGGGGGCCTCCGATCCCCCCCCAGGACTTACGGATCTTCAGGGGAGAGCCCGGGAGGCTCTCTCCTCTTTCCTCCTCGATGGCGGCCGCCATCTTGCCGCTAAAAAGCTAATGACGTCATCCCGGCCCCGATCTCCGGCTTCAGCCTTCTCAGCTGTCAGATGCCGGTGATCGGTGCCGGGGAAGGAGGTGGCAGGAGATCCTCTGATCTCCTGCCTCCCCCTTCTCTGGATGCCGATCACCGGCATCTGTCATTAGAACGGCGAGGGACAAGAGCTTACAATCGGAGGTAAGTACAATAGTATTTTTTAATAAAATACTTTTATTACTTGTGTGGTGTTTTTTTTTTTCACAGTTAACCCTTTGTGAGCTGGTAAGGGGTCCATGAGACCCCTTATACCAGCTCACAAGGCTCTGGGTCTGGCAAGTCACCTGCGGCTAGTGGGTGAGTTGCCATTAACCCCCAGCCCCCCATTACCTGCCTCCCCAATGGCCAGGGGGGGGGGGCAGAAGGGCCCGGGTCACTTAGTGGCTATGTGGGCTAGTAGCCTGCAGGGCCAGGGGCCACCAACGCTGGCCCCTGCGCCCTGTTCTACAAGTCCCCATAGCTGGCCCGGGTCGGTAATGCTGGGTAGGGGGAACCCTACGTCATTTTTTTGGGGGATTTTTAAGGGTTTTTAACCAGTGATCGCCGAGGGACAGAGTGTTCCAGTATGGATGGGAGGTAAGTATTAAAAAAAATAATAATAAAATATTTTTTCTCTATGTGGTGTGTTTTTTTTACATTTAACCCCTTGTGAACTGGTAAGGGGTCCATCAGACCCCTATACCAGTTCTCAAGGCTGGGGGGATGGCAAGTCACCTGCGCTAGCCGGTGACTTGCCATTAACCCCCGGCACCCCCATTGCCTGCCTCCCCAAAGGCCAGGGGGGGCAGAAGAGCCCGTGGCCATGGGCTATGCGGGCTTGTAGCCTGCAGGGCCAGGGGCCACAAAAGCTGGCCCCTGCGCCCTGTTCCTACAAGCCCTGCATAGCTGGTCCCGGGCTGGTTACTTTGGGTAAGGGGGGGCCCTATGTCATTTTTTTTCTCGATTTAACCCTTTGTAGTGTGGATGGTAGTTGTATTTTATTTGTAAATGTGAAAAATTACTTGTTTCAGTTAGGGGGGTCTCCTGGGCAGGAACAGGGGGCTACCAATAAATATGTGGTACCATTCTAATCGGTAGAAATGGGGCTTTCACGTGCAGTATGGTTTTCCCTAATAAAATACATTTTTTATTTAAAATAAAGGAGGCAATTTTCTAAAAAAATTTTTTATTTATTTATTTTTTTTACTTAATAATAAATAAAATTAATAAGGAATAAAATTTACAAACAAGACATTTCATGTTAAAGCCTAAACTCTGCTGCAAAAAATATATATATAATTTTCCTGAAAATTCCAGCAAAAATGTCACAAAACATGGCGCAAAATGGGGAAAAATGACCTGTCAACAGAGGGTGACAAAATCTCAAGTAGGCTGGCAATTAAAAGGGTTAATAGTACCTCTGCATTTTGGGTATTGTTCTGTTCGGGGGACCTTGCGCTTTCAGACTTAGCTTGTTTTTTCTTGTTTGCATATTTATATTTTAGGAAAAGGTGTTTTTTTATTCAGCTTTTTTATACATTTTTTATGGAAACCCTGCGCAACCAAAGAATTCTTTGAGGGATCAATTCCAGAAAGATGAGCCCACTACAACAAGCTGGGTACGCTTAGAAAGCTAAACATGTGTACTTTCAGGGAATATATGGTTTATGGGGGATATTCCAAATGTAAAGGGTTGTTTTGGTTGAAAAATCGCAAGGTGCGCACTTTGTCTGCAGAGCTGAAATTTTCAAGAAAAACTACCGTTATGCTCATGCTTTACTTTGGGGTGTTTGGCAACTCTTCCCTTGACAGAACCTATGCATGTTGGGTATCGTTCTGTTCGGGGGATGTTGCTTTTTCAGATTATACTTGTTTTTTCTTGTTTGTTTATAGATTTTTTAGGAAAATGTGGCTTTGATTCTGCTTTTTTATCCTTTTTTTAGGGAAACTCTTTGCAACCAAAGAATACATTGAGGGATTACTTCCAGAAAACTGTGGCCACATCAACAAGCCTGGTACGCCTAGAAAGCCTGAGGTGTGTACTTCCAGAGAATATATAGTTTGTTGGGGGTATTTCAAATGTAAAGGGTTGTTTTTCTGGAAAAACTGCAAGGTGCGCATAGCGCATATCACAGTTGTATTTTTTCTGAAAATCCCCTAAAGCTCTGTTTCAGTTTGGGGGAGTCTCCTGGGCAGGAAAGGGTGTCTACCAATACATATGTGGTACCGCTGTGACCGTGAGAAATTGGGATTTCACACACAATAAGATTTTATTGACAAACTTACATTTTTTATTACAAAAAAAACTACAAATTGTAAAAAATAGATTTTTTTTTATTTTTTTGCATATATTTCGCCAAAAAATATTGAGAATACACCTAAAAATGACAAGACATTTCATGTTAAAGCCCAGACTCTGCTGAAAAAAACAATATATAATTTTCCTGGGAAATCCCTGGAAATCCCTTCAAAAATCACATTTGAACATGGGGAGCGCAAAATAGTGCAAAATGGTCTGGCAACAGAGTGTGACAAAAACTCCAGGTAGGCTGGCACTTAAAGGGTTAATGTCACATTCCCTTAAAGTCTGGGATTCGGTGAAATACTCCTCAAAATTAATGTCCCCCCACACCCCTTTGCTGAACCTATGGGACAATCCCCTTTTCCCACCAGGCCTCCGGGGCGGGGCCTCTTTCTCGCTCTGGGTGGATGCAGGTATCCACATTGTTCACCACCTCCTAGACAACAGAGGACCTATGCCATTTGATGTCCTGAGAAGTAAATACCAGCTCCCGCCATCCGAGTGGTTCCACTACATACAGATAAGCCACTGGCTTAAGCCCGGGCTGCTCCATACAGGAAATGGTCTAAATTTGAGTCTCTGTGTGTTGGGAGCCAGATAGACCAGGGAGAATTTCTCTGCTTTATTCGTCCCTTAATGACTTTCCGAGGCACCTGGACCACAAGTACATCTGAGACTTGGAGGGAGATCTGGGACTGGGGGGGGGAGGAGGTGGACTGGCCTGGGGTCTGGAGGGCAACATGGGGCTGCTCGATTAATTCCCTCACAGTGGAGTCAGCATATAAAGTCTTGCTATGCTGGTACTTAGTGCCAGATAGAATTAACTAGATTTACCCTACATACCCAGCACAATGCTTTAGAGGGTGCTCGGTGAGAGGGGATGTTCTCCACGTATGGTGGACTTGTCCAATGGTGGCACAACTATGGCTACAGGTCTTTCATATGGTTGGGGGGATTCTGGGAGTCACTCCTAAACGGGACCCATGGGTGGCGTTATTACGCCACAAGGCTCCTGAACTTAACAGCCTGCAAAATAAACTGTTCTCATTTTTCATGTTGGCCACTAAACAGACAATAGCAAAGGCCTGGAAGCAACAGTTAGTCTTTATCTCAGAAGTTAAAGCCAGAATGAATGGTTTCTTGATAAATGAAAAACTTACCAGTATACTAAATGATAGACATGGTTTCTGAGCATTTGGGAACCTTGATGGAACCATAATGTTGTCTTGTCAAGAAAATTCAATAAAAAAGAGTGACAAAAAAAGAGTCTTGACGAAACCATATACAGTACATTTGTGGTTATGCTAAAGATCTGGTGAAGCAAGTTTACCTGGGAGTGTGCTTTCAGGTGTGAATTTAATTTTACATTTGAGCTTTTGTACTTCAAAAAACAAAAACATTATATAAAGAATTTCTTTTAAATATTTCCAAATCACCTACCCTTGTGATGGGGCACACAGCACCCTACAGGCTATGCAGAACAATTTGGCAAATGCTTTAGCATACCCCATAGGGCACTGTTTTTTTTTTGTAAAAAAATAAATTAAATAAAATATTTATATATCGCTACACCTTTGAGCAAATGATGTAACTCACCTGTAAAAATGAGCTAGGTGATGATTTGGCAAAAATTAGAACAAAATGGTTTTACAGAATTTTTTAGCATGTTCAAGTTTACACCCAAGAACACACCCAAAAGTAAACTTGCTTCACCAGATTTTTAGCATGAGCCTGACTGTAATTGTTAAAATTCTGGACCAAGAGTGGGGCAGAGTTTGTTTAAAGTGGAAGTCCAGTCTCTAGGTAACCCCCCTGCCCTGCTATCCTCCCCTGGCACTGAGGCAGGACAGGGATTACGAGGAAAAAAACCCTCGCCAGCAGCATTCTAGCAGGTCTGTGAGGTCGCTGCACAGAAAGACAGAAATCGTGCATGGAGCCAGGGGGTGCCGCTCTGACCTTTCTCCAAAGATGGCGGCAACCAGCACCCAGAGCGCCAGGGGAAAGGTGCTGAGCCACAGGCGATGTTAGGGGTTACCTAGAGAGTTCTACTTTAAAGCAGACCAAAACCCAGTGAACTTGTGAAATACATTTGGCCAAAGCACCCGCCAATACCACTGTTTTTTTTGCTATCCCACGGGGTGAAATGGCAGGTTTTCTACATTGCATAAGTGATATCATTGCCACACACAACAGTGCCAATAACTGGAGGAGGTGGGGCTTTACAGCTAAAACAGGTGCCATTATTTGGAATTAAAGTGAAGCAGGAACATTAAAAATTGGCAAAAGGTACTCTTCAAAGCTGGAGCAATTCAGGGGATGCCATTTTAAAATGTGGGTGTGGATCCACTCAGATGAAAGGCTCTGAGCATTTTCCATAAAATTTTCCCGGCAATGGTCAATTTAATTAGTAATAGGTAATAAAAGAAGGCACAACGATGTCTTTTTTTTTAGTTAAGACTGTATTTTTTTAACTTTTTAAACTGTTTGTGTACTGTAAGGGGTCCAAGTTCCCAGTTCATACATTGTGGTAGCTGGCAACCTTCCATTAGTTAGTCTGTAGCCATGAGGAGTAGACGGGGGTTCCTGAGCTTTTGTTGTTCTTTGTTTTGAGCAGTTTCACGGTGAGCAACGGACTGACAGCCAAAGATGGCCTCCTGGAATTTATCACCCAGCGCAGAGATCGCGTGCCACCGACCCTCCAGAATAATAAAGGTCTTCAAATAGCAGACGGTGGTGTGATGATTATTAACTCTGATCACCTAAAATTAACAGACCCCGATAGTCCCTTGGAGAAGCTACGCTACAGGATCCTGCAGTACCCACAGCATGGGCAGCTCTACCTGGGCAAGCGCATCTTGCAGGATGACTACTTCACTCAGACTGATGTCAACAATCTCTTCTTGTCATACCAGCACTACGGTGGCCCGGCAGAGCTGGACCGCTTTTCATTTATCGCTACAGATGATACCAACAAAGGCTTCCTGGTGGATGGCCAGCTAAAGGAAGACGCTGCCATCTTTGTGATTCAGGTCAGTAGAAGTATGCTTTGCTGATATCTTCCATAAGTTGTGTTCTTCATTCAACAAAAATAATAGAGGGCAAAATGAAGCGCACATCACACTGTCAGCCCCCAAGGGAATCTGATCCTGTCACTCAAAAAAGGAGAAATACATTGGGCCTGTTTCACTAAATGCCCATTAGGCAGAACTAAACTAAAAAATAACAGTCAGGGCCTCTTCTCCCCGCAACCCCCCCCCCCCCCCCCCCGACAACCCAACTTCTAGGAAGAGGGCAAATATGGATCAGAATTCCAGGGGAAGGGGAATACATCAGTTATTTTGACCTTGGGTCTGCATCAAAATCTTGAATGATTTATATACTCTCAATGAATGTTACTTTTGGGATTTGGATAAAAGGGAAAGTCAAATGAAGTGGACTTGTTTTTATACTACTGAATCTGCTATTTATGAATGACTTTTACATGGAACCATAACAGTTATATTTTATGGAATGCGGGCCATCCCGTGGACTTTAATATACACTGCCTGTGGGTAGCGGCTGGGAACCGTGGGATAGGCACCCACTTGGGAGGTGTAACAGGAGAGTAATACAAACTGGTGATATAACTGAGGTGGACCTTCCCCACAAACCCCAGACCATGGCCGCTCTTCAGACATCTTGGTGATCTTCTGGTAACATCCTAGGGGCATGATAGACAATGTGGCATGGACTACAATTAGTGTGGGGTTCTGGTGGTTCTGGTCCGGGGCCTGTGAGAAATGTCCATCTAAGTAGACCTGTAAACAATTAACCCTCCTGGCTGGCGCATGCAAATTATGTAATCAATTTAATACTTCTGAAATGCTCATCCAATTTATGTAAACAATTGAATCCAATATCTCTTTGGATGGCTCCCCAAAATATGTAATAACTAAAATATTAATAATATTACTATATATATTTACCCTACCCGGCTCGACTAAAATAGGCAAACAAATATATACCGTATTTTTCGCCCTATAAGACGCACCGGCCCATAAGACGCACCTAGGATTTGGGGGAAGAAAATAAGAAAAAAAAAATTTTAACCAAAAACGCACCATCACAGACAGTGTGGCATTCCCCTATCCAATTCCCATAGGCAGTGTGGGATGCCCCCATTCCATAGACAGTGTAGCATGCCCCCATCCCATTCCCCGTATATCCAGTGTGGCATCCCCCCCTCCCATTCCCCATATACCCATTGGCTGTGTGGGTTTCCCCCTCCCCCCATTAGTATAGGCTGTGTGGCATCCCTCTCTCCCCATTCCCATAGGCAGTGTGGCATCCCCCTCCCCCATTAGCATGGGCTGCGTGGCATCCCCCTTTCCCCATTAGCATGGGCTGCGTGGCATCCCCCTCTCCCCATTAGCATGGGCTGTGTGGCATCCCCCTCTCCCTATTCCCATAGGCTGTGTGGCATCCCCCTCCCCCCATTCCCATAGGCTGTGTGGCATCCCCCATTCCCATAGGCTGTGTGACATCCCCCTCCCCCCATTCCCATAGGCTGTGTGGCATACCCCTCCCCCCATTCCCAAAGGCTGTGGGGCATCCCCACCCCCCCATTCCCATAGGCTGTGTGGCATCCCCATCCCCCCATTCCCAAAGGCTGTGTGGCATCCCCATCCCCCCATTCCCATAGGCTGTGTGGCATCCCCATCCCCCCATTCCCAAAGGCTGTGTGGCATACCCATCCACCCATTCCCATAGGCTGTGTGGCATCCCCATCCCCCCATTCCCAAAGGCTGTGTAGCATCCCCCTCCCCCCATTCCCAAAGGCTTTGTGGCATCCCCATCCCCCCATTCCCAAAGGCTGTGTGGCACACCCCTCCCCCCATTCCCAAAGGCTGTGTGGCCACCCCCTCCCCCCATTCCCATAGGCTGTGTGGCATACCCATCCCACCATTCCCATAGGCTTTGTGGCATCCCCCTCCCCCCATTCCCATAGGCTGTGTGGCACACCCCTCCCCCCATTCCCAAAGGCTGTGTGGCATCCCCCTCCCCCCATTCCCATAGGCTGTGTGGCACACCCCTCCCCCCATTCCCAAAGGCTGTGTGGCATCCCCCTCCCCCCATTCCCATAGGCTGTGTGGCACACCCCTCCCCCCATTCCCAAAGGCTGTGTGGCATTCCCATCCCCCCATTCCCATAGGCAGTGTGGCCCCTCTCCCCACATTCCCACCCCCCTCCCCCCGTTAGTATAGACAGGCGCCAAAGTAAAAAAAAAAAAAAACTTAAACTCACCTGTCCGCTGACACCGCTGAGCTGAGCGGCCGGCTGGCTCCGTGAATGGGGTGGGCGTGGCCTGCGCCGCAGCGTCGACGCAGGCCACGCCCACCCCATTCACGAGCTGGATCTGTCCCGGCCCCGCCGCTGCGATCGCTGTCTTTTCAGGCAGCGATGACAGCGGCGGGGCCAGAGACAGAGCCCCTGCCGCTCCTCCATCTGCTCCCCGACATGCGATCACGAAGGTCCGGGCAGCGGGTGGGCGTGGCCTGCGCCGGTGCAGGCCACGCCCACCCACTGCCGGGACCTACGTGCTCGCGTGTGTTCTGAGCCCGGCAGCAGATGGAGGAGCGGCAGGGGCTCTGTCTCTGGCCCCGCCGCTGTCATCGCTGCCTGAAAAGACAGCGATCGCAGCGGCGGGGCCGGGACAGAGCCCCCGCCGCTCCTCTGGCCTCTCGCACTGTGCCAGACAACGCGGGAGCGCCGGGGACGGGTGAGTTTTTTTTTTTTTTTATTTTTTTTTTTTTTTTATTTTTTTTTTTTTACATTCGCCCGATAAGGCGCACTGACATTTTTCCCCCACTTTTGGGGAAAAATAAGTGCGTCTTATAGGGCGAAAAATACGGTAAATATTATCAATATTTGGCCAATGATAACACAATGGATACATGCAAATACTGTAGGTTCTTTCAACTTCCGCTATATGCAGAGGACACTGAGACAAGTAGTGAATAAAGAGATATATTCTTGACAAAATAACACAATAATGCAATCAAATCTTACAACAAAATTCAATACAGTTCTGGGACCAGCATACATATATACAAAGACTAAGGCAGTTACCTGACCAGCAACTCATACAATTACCATCCTGACCCACCAGCCGACTCTCAAGCTGGCAGCCTTCTTTTCTCCTTTCTCTCTCTCTCTTGCCTCTGCTCTCCGCTCCTTCTGTGCTCGCAGTCTCTCCTCCTGCCTTCCTCCTCTGCTCTCCCCAATTATACCCAAAAAAGCCTTTAATCTCTGGTCTTCCTTCTCTCTGACCTTTTATGACCCTAGTCGCAAGTTTACTCTTCTCCTAATATGGCTTCTCCATCTTGTCTCTCCCTGCTTTATTTGTATTTTATTGCTTTATTGTCTCAGGATGCTGATCCTATCTACTTTGAATACAATTCCTGCCCGGCCTGTTGGTCTCAGAATGCTGATACTATCTACTTTGAATACCTGCCCTGGACCTTCCCACTGATGTCTCTTCTGCTGTATATTCCTATATATATATATGCAACATTATTAACAATATTGATTTTCCATAAAGGCCCAATATTTACAGACCCTCCATCCAACCAATATTTAGCAAAAAATTGGCAAAATGAAACCAGTTCAAATTTTAATGAAAAAACACTTTAATGCCAATAAACCATCGGTAAGTAATGGCAGGGATCACTTTAGCTAATCAATGTTTCTTAAAGCAGAAGCCCAGTCTCCAGGTAACCCCCCCGGAGCTGAGGCAGGATAGCGGGGGTTACAAAGAACAAAACCTTTACCTGGCACACTGTCAATCGCTCCTCCTTGCACTTCGGGTCCCTAGACGCCGCCATCTTAAAGGAAAAAGCACAGCTTTCCCTGCTTTGTGCGTGAATCGTCTGTCTATTCACTTGACAGGAAGACACTTTGTGCTTAGCCTGTACAGCAGCTGCATGTACCTAGGAGAACAGCACTGAACTGCCGGCAAGGTGACGTTTTTTTTTGTAACCCAGACAGGTTACCCGGAGACTGGACATCCACTGCAAGTAAAAGAATACTGCTCCTTTTACTCTCTTACAAAATGTGTATATAATGCTAGACTTTGGATTTCCTAACTTTTTTTATTTCTTTTAATTTAAAAGTACATTACTTCCCTGGTTCCCAGAGTTCCCTGAAAGTCTGAGGGGATTGTAGGAATTCGGCTGCATTGGTTGCTTTCCAGAGACGAGAACACACCACCAGAATTTCCTCCTTAAAGACTGGAATGGTGTTCAGATTGCAGGGTGGTCCAAAGACTTTTACTGACTACATCTGAACAGAACTGAGGCCAATTCCAGCAATGTTACCCACAATGCCTATTCCTTATGGGGGCCAATACTTAGAGTTTTTCAGATGAGGTGGTAAGCCCACTGGACAAGACAGTAGGCTCTTCCACAAGAGCTGGAAAGCTTGCCACATTTAAATAGGAACTTGTCACTCATTAGAGAGCACTCCCCTGTACAATATGGCCCCGCTGCCTATTAAGCACTTGGTGACAAGTTCATTGAACTTTAGTAAATATCTGCAAACTAAAATGGGAAGCCCTCCACATTTAAGTGATTTAATCCCTGAAAAATTATGAGGAAATGTACAATATCTACAAACCCATTTGGCCCAGCAACATATGGTGTAGAGCAAGGGTGTCAAACTTATTTTTATCGAGGGCCACATCAGCATTTTGGTCACCTTCAAAGAGCCGGTTAATTATAAACCCAAAGCAAAATGCAAATAAAATGGTTTCAAGCACTAAACTATTTTGCTCAGGGCAGACACAGAATTATTTCACTCAGGACAGATGCAGAATTATTTTGGCTAGGGCTGCCCCGCAATTTTTTTCTTATCCCACCTGGCATAACCAGCCATAGTACCCTCTGCTGGGTCAGTGAGTTGGGTGGATTAGGTGGACCCTCCTTTGTGTAGTGAGAGCTGGTTGCACAGAGACACGGAAGAACTGCAGACACTACTCTCTTCTCCTTCAGAATTCTAAACTGGAAAAACAAATGGGGGAAAAAATGGGTGCTGTTCCCTGCCCAGTTCCCAATTGCCAATGTACCCTCACCCCCCACCAAAGCACAAAACCTTACCTTTCAATTTACTGCATCTGCAAAATTGAGCCCCGTGATTGCCCTTTGGTCACATTGTTTGCAGGTCTGTCCAGGCAACCACAGTGGCCAAGAGCAATTTTGTGCTTTAACGTTACAGTGCAGGAACAAAAACATGGGTGTTGTTTTGGTTTAAATGCATGCACCGTCGCTTTTATAGGCAGGGCCACACACAGTTGAGTAGGCTAGCTGCCACTGTCTGATACCTGTCAAAGGGCCACATTAAAAAGCTTGGAGGGCCGCATCTGGCACCGTGCCTTGAGTTTGACAGATGTGGTGTAGAGGGTTGTTGTGGGGGTTTGAGCACCTACAATATTCTTCCCATTGTCCTCGCCTCTGCCTCTGCCTATTTTAGTAGCCGAAGCACACTGAGCTATAAGCACCCTCTAATCTTACATTTTCAGTATTTCACAGTTTTGCGTTTCAAACATTGCCTAAACCAAAAACAAACTTTCTTAACTTTCATTAGGCAAATTGAGAACAAACTTTACAGATTTTAAATCTGATGAATTACAGAAGTCAGGTCTATGAACATAAAGGTTTTTCTTTGATCTGAATATTGAAGGACAGTGCAAAAGCTTTTTTTTTTTATGTAGGTATATTATATCTATGAAGCATACCATATATCTGTAGTAGTAAGTCAAAGCTAATGGAATTTCTGTGCTATATGAAAAGGGGGAAGAAAAGAGAGGAGTTTTATTACCAAGATGGGAGTTTTCCTCCTTTTATTGATGACTTACGCATGCTTAGTGCTTAGTTTGTTGCAGACTTGTGCTTCCTCTGCTGCTCACTTTATGGTACTTCTATATCTGATGTCATTTTACAAAATACTAGAGGGAGTCACGGTACATCCGGGGCAGTTATGGATATAGAAATAAGCACTATAGATAAACTGACCAGATGTACCACTTTCGGTTGCACATTCCCACTTTGAGGCTCACTGTCCCTTTGAAAACTCTGGGGGACACCTAAATGTCTGACTTTGCTTACATAGGGAACACTGTCCCACCAAATGCAGGATGCTGGATGTTTACAACTGCTCTGACTCTTTGAATCGTGGTAGTGGAATTCATGGTCTTCTAAACATTGGCTCAATCACCAACATCTTTTATGGACCAAATATTCCTAGAGCATGTGACCTGTAATTAGGCCACACGCTAAACCCCACCCCTACCAAGCGCATCACCCACAAACTGCTTTAAACTGTCCCCCCTTTTTTTGTTTAAGAATAGAAAGCAGGGAGAGTTAAAGAACAAGAAGGAATAAAGAGACAAAACAACGAAGGGGTACAGGTAACTTGGGAGGAAAAATAAGATGGGGAGGGTCAGGGGAGAGAAAGAACAGAGATGGACAGTTACTAGATGCCTTTGGTGTTCGCATAGCTGGGGGAAGAATTCTAATTTGGAAAGGTTGTTCTGCATTAAGAAGTTACCTTTATCAAATTCACACAGCACACTCAGTGGACTGCAGTGTGTCTATAGTCTAGCAATAGCTCTGATTGGACGCTTGCTCTTTCTTCAT
This sequence comes from Gastrophryne carolinensis, assembly GCA_027917425.1. Taxonomy (NCBI): domain Eukaryota; kingdom Metazoa; phylum Chordata; class Amphibia; order Anura; family Microhylidae; genus Gastrophryne; species Gastrophryne carolinensis. The sequence goes on along the minus strand of CM051235.1, from coordinate 402,697,652 downwards.
TAGTGTACCCGCCCCTGAGATATTCCCTGAATTCCTCATCTGCCTTTCAATAGGCATTACAAATACAAGTACTCTAGGAAAGCTATATGCTTCTGTGTTTGACTGATCCTTTGAGTCTGGCAGAGTAACGTAAAGCCATTTTTTATAACAATAGTGAAAAAATCAAGCCTATAAACAGAACACAATATCCGCTTAAAATTTGCTTTCTTGCTCTTTTATCTGCCAGCAAGTTTCCAAAAGGAAATTACATTTTCGATTCCCATATTATTATTTATGTAAGAGGATATATTAAGTCTCACATGATTCTGAGCTCTGAGCAGACCACAAGAGCCGTGGCCGCGTTGGGCGGGTTATGCCGCTGAGGGTTTCAGCCCTTTTAAAGTACAAAAGGGAAAAACCTCCTCGCCTTCCTGCCCTAAAGGAGGAAAAACAAAGATAAACCTTGAAATGGAAAATTTGGGAAGCATTAGGTCTAGCGTGAAAATCTAGTACCAATGTAATGTACCACATACTACAAGGATGGAAAAAACAATATGTCTATAAAGGGAAAGAACTGAGGTTATATAATTGATTATTATTTTTCAAACCTAGTTACCATCTTATCAAGGCTGTTCAGCATCTAAAAGAGCCAAGTCTCAAAATAAATCAAACAGGAAAGCCCAGTCCCAGTCCTGTTATGTTTTACTGATGGAGTGGGAAAGGATTAAATGCATTTAATATCTCAGTATGGACATCTAGCCTCACTTTTGTTTGGTCATCAGGAATATAATGTTCTTTTAAAAGAATGTTCATGGGTGATCAAGGGGTTTCTGTGCCAGTGACATCTTAACTGAAAAGGTAAATACGGTACCTTTGCAAAAAATGTAAAACAAAAATGTTGCTGCAGCTCAATCAATTCTAATAATACAATCAATAACATTAAAAGTGGCACATATTGTGAACATATCTTGTCATCCTGTGTTTTTCCTGCTTTTTTACCGCCTACAATTTAAATTCAAGACATGAATTTAAACTGAAATGAGTCAAGCAGTAACCAAAAAAGTGTTCAACAAACCAAAATATGTTTTTATATTTTAGATTCTTTAATGTACCCACCTTTTTCCTTGATGTAGATGTATACATTCTTGGTATTGTTGCCGTTATCTTCAATAGATAGGGACCTGGATTGGTTTTTGAACAAAGTGATTAGAACTCCTCTGACTTGTCGCTTTGAATTGACCTTGTATTTGTTGATATTGTACACAATGATTCGATCCCCTCTAAGGCATACCCTTTTATTGGTATTGTATATATTTAAACATGTTTAGATCGCTTCAAGGCAGGGGTTTCCAACCAGTGGGACGTGTACCCTGTACAAGACCCCTTCAGATGGTACTCAAAACGGCTATAGACTAATCTGGATGCCATCCCGATCTGCTGCCTTTTATTCTTTATCCAAGCCTGAATGGTTTCATTAACACTGTAGCTCAAGTGGCACATGCACCCATGTTGTGTGGCTTGTGTGGTGTCTACTAGATCAGAACACCTACGAATTGTTAAGGAAAGGGCTGTTGGTGCCATATATAGGGTTAAATGTCCGGCCAGCAAAGCATACTAGCTTATCTACCTGGCTGGACAACTTCTAGCAGGGCACTTGTGTTCCTGGCCTTCCTATGCAGTGTCTGGCCTTTTATCTGGCCATTTAAAGAGGAGCAACACACAGGAATTTCACTTTCATGTGTGCTTTCCTCTTTTCGGTGGCATCCTGAGTTTGGATGGCCCCCTGTGTGTTCCCCTCCAGGTCGCCACGTTTCACTCACCTTCCTTCTGCACCCACAGCGCAGACTCGGGCAAGAGCACTCAGCCAATCAGCTCACTTGCTGTCACTCGGCTTTCTTTGGCACCGCTGATGGCTAAGCCACCTGGATGGCTAAGCAGCCAAGTGGCGACAAAGGGAGCCGAGCACCACCGCCAGCCGCAGTCTTTTAGACTCCAGGGTCTCCAATGTTCCTGTTTAACCTTTCTTGGTCTGGGAAAACTGCTTGCATGGCCAAGTATTGTATGAGACAGGGGATTTGCATGGAAACTGAACTGTCAAATTTGATGCTTTCAAGTACTTTGCCGCATTGTTATTTGGAACAATTTGCATTTGTTTTCTGTTCTAAAGGGGTTCAGTGGTTTTTGTTTATTCTTTATCAAATTGGGGTTCCTGACAATCTCTCAGTGCTTAATGTGTCCTTGTGCTCTGAAAGTTTGGGGACCCCTGCTGTAAGGCACCTCCTTGTTTTGGTTTTGTATACTGTATATTTATACATAATTAGTTGGTGGGCGATTCCTTTCAATAAACATACTGTTTGCTCCCCACTCTTTATTTATTGGACCTCCCTATTCTGCAGCCCAAGCACTATTATTCCAGGGTTCTTGTAAATGCAGTACAACCTACTGCATGTGAGTCTGTGTTAGGGACAAGTCAGTCTTTCAGGGATGTATTTTTATATTTCCAGCCAGCGCCATGATAAAACCTTTTGTATGGATAAATTGTTGACTGTGATTCTCCGCCATCCTGGGGCTGGACGGGCACTGCATTGTCAGAACTTAATAGGAATAGTTTGAAGTTAAGTGAGTTTCTTTTGTTATTGCTATCTTGGATAAGTACTGTTCCCCAGACCAGGAGCTCCTAGCTCTGCTAATCAGACCCTTCTGCTCCCACGGGAGTTCTCCTCGCTCATTCTAGTTGGCATGTACATCCCATCCACTTCCAAACTCAACACAGCAAAATCCTCACACGCAGAGGCTATATTTATAATCTTTCTGGATGACTTCAATGGCACCTGCCTCCACAAACCACTACCCAAGTATCATCAACATGTCACCTCACCAACTATAGGCATTAAGACTCTGAACATCTGCTACACAGGGGTGAATGGCTCCTACAGGGCAGTAACATCAGCAGCGCTGGGTTTCTCAGACCACTGCTAGGTGCATCTCCTCCCCTGTACAAGTGGCGCCTAAAATCTTTTCAGCTAAGCACAAAGCAGATCAAGAGCTGGTCCAAGGAACCCTTGGGCTGTCTCCTGGCCTGTTTTGACTGCGCTGACTAGAACATTTTTAGATTCACAGCTTAGAGGAAGAATGGACCAGCTTGGTGATCTCATACATCTCCTTCTGTGAGGATATAATCATTCCAACAAAGACCCACAGTAATTTCAACTGCCTAAGCAAGCCCTGGTTCAACAACATAATCAGACAGACAGAGCAGGCAGCAGGGAACATCCCACTATTCAGCAAACAAATAACCTGCTCAGGAAGGAGATAAAGGTACACGGTAAAGCTGGAGAACGAATTTGGCTCAAACAACGCCAGAACTGTCTGGGAAGGTCTTTGCCAAATCACCAACTTCAAGAGCCCCCACAGTGCTGCCTCCCCTAGCTCCAAACTAGCTGAAGAGCTCAACTCCATTTATTGCAGGTACCGCAGAATCCTCACTCACCCCTTATCCCTGGCCCCCCGACTCCCCACATCCCACTGAACAAGCACTCCCATCACAGATAACTAAAAACCAAATCATCCTTAATTCGACTGACACTGCTAGCTCCTCAAAAACCTGAACTCAAGGAATACGGGATATCCACACCCTGCCTTGCATCATGCGCAGACCAACTCAGACATCCTAACTGAGATCTTACAGGCATCCCTGGAGCTGGGATCAGTCCCACACTGCCTTAAAAAAGCACTATCCTACCGGTGCCAAAAAAAGACATCTGCACTCACACATCACACATGCGGCTCAAGGACTACAGATCTGTGACACTTACATCGGTGGTCCTGTAAACATTAGAGCGTCTGGTAATGCACAGCTTTAAGACCATCATTGACAGCAAACTTGACCCTCTCCAGTTTGCATGCAGGTCAAACAGATCCTCAGAGGTCACTGTCAAGATGGCCTTACGCTACATCCACGAACATCTGGATACCAATGACTCCTATGCCAGAATCCTATTTGTAGACTTCAATTCAGCCTTTAACACTGTCAGGCCGAACCTGCTTGTAGAAAAGATGGCACAGCTAGATATGCGCATGTGCGCATGGACAGGCAGCTTCCTCACAGGCAAGTTGCAACAAGTCGACCATGGCCCATTCATCTCCAGTGTCAGGGTCACAAATGTTGGGTTCCGTCCTTTCTCCACTCCTTTTCGTCTTATACACCAATGACTGTGTCTCCAAAGTGGACTCAAGAGATTCTAATGCTCCCATTCACTCTTGGGAGATGTTACGCTATCCCACTACACAGTTTCCTCACGCCCCAGGAGTGCACCTGTAATGGGGACATGTGAGATAGCCAGCTCATATGGCATTGCAGAATGGGTGGCAATTATTGGACCTGTTCGGTTATTATCTGTAATTATTTTTACTCTCTCATAGCTGGTTAAGTGGAGATCTGGGGCACCACTGCAGACTGTCCTGTTTTTACAGTCAATCTTGAGTCGCTCAGTGGCCCCTCCCCCTACTCTCCACAGCAATTCTAATAAGGAGCCAGATAAAGCAGCAGCTTTTTTTATTGCCTAGTGAAGTGGCACATCCCCGGGGGGGGGGGGGGGTGTCTTTCTATGATGTGCCCCAAGCAGGAGAGAGGCTAGGTTCACCCCTGCCCCCCACTCAGGACATAAGTGGGGATGGCACCTAAGACTAGAGCAGGCAAGGGCCTATTAGTCAAGAGGGAGTTCAAAGTAGAAAGTAGTACTAGCCAATAACTAGATAGTCCTACAACTAGTCGTAAATTGAAATGATGTTCAAGTTCTCAGTCATAAATAGACAGGGATCCTAAACAGAAGGAGGTCAAACCAGATGAATAACCATGATTGGCAAAGAGATCTCAGGGTTAAACAAAAGGTCGGTCCAGGCAGAAGGTTAAACAATATTGATTGAAGCAAAGCCAACAACAAGATAAACTAGTGTCAGAGTGCTGTAGCTGTCGCCCCAAGGGACCCTGAGAAGTAGTTGCAGTTTAGCTTGCAAGGAATGGACACTGCCCTGGGCATGATGGACCAAGTGAGTAGACACAGATGTAAGCAATAAGATAGAGCTTATAGTGCAAATTGTGCCACTAGCCCTATAATTTAAACTAGCAGCTTACTGAATACATGAGCTATTACCAGCTCTAGTTCTGTCATTTTTCACAAATACAGTACTTGTCTAGTAATGCCTGTTTAAACATTGGGGTGGCAGGGACCTTTTAAGCATAAAGCCCCTATTTAGCCCATCCTGTTTTTATTCTGTGGGAAGAATGTCCTACGCTGTGTTTTCATAAAAGATGCTCCTGATTAATCCAGAGGTTGTTCTGTCCCTGTTTGCTTTCTAGATGTTGTGGTTCTAGCGAGGTGTTTGAGGGGGACATGGGTCGGATTTAACATAATCAAAAGGAGTCAGATTTATGAGAAAATAAATTGAACCTCTGTGGGATTTGGTTAGACAGAGCAGGCTGTAAACGTGTCTGGTGGAGCCACAAGATGGGGGATAAACAGTGGCATTCATTGCACAGGATGTGTCAAAGTCACACATTTTCAGTAGTTGTGAGTTATGAGCCCTGGCTCTTCTCACTTGCTTGTGGCTGACCAGCAAATAGGAGGAAAACCCCAAATCTAAACTCTTCTGAAGCTAAGCTTCCTGAGCAGCTATTTAGGCAGTTTAGGCAGCTCTGTTCAGAGGGGAAGTTGAAGATACAGGGTTCAAAGATATTGTGAAATGATAGAGTGAAAACAAAATTACTTTGTAGAATTATAATAATAAAATATAGCTAAGGTTATGCAATCAGCATAGAGTACGTTAAGTATAAGTACAATATTAAGCAAGCATGCAGTAAGAATAGGATGTCACCTAACTTTAAACCAGTCCAGAGTTATAATAATGTAGTGTGTGCCCCATCAATTTCACAGGCAATATTTCCACCAGACATCCGAAAATGAGAACTCTCTGCTCTGATGACATATTATCAGCATTATTATTCACCTATCCCCTTGTATCTCTATTAAACACTTTCTCATTCTTGATATACAGGTGCATTTGTGGTGGGTTTGTATCCCCAAGCAATCTGATCTGATATTTCAGTGTACACTCATGCTAGGTAACAAGATATGCTGTTTCTAGTAACAGTTTTTGTTATGAATAATGCACAGTACTGAGGAAAAGGAGACACAGAGAGAGCCCCCTTCCCCGCCCCCATGGTGCTCTTACAAAGCTCACCCAGAGTAAGAACTCAGGACTAAAATCCCAGCAACATCCAGGAGCAGAGTAAGTTTGCTGGGTCACAAACACAGGAATGTGAAACTAGTAGCCTTCAGGGACATAGTAAGGAGAAGGCCTACTAACTTCTGGACAGGGATAAAAGCTTAGCTTCCGCGGGAGCACTTGGACCTGCTAGCTCATGGACAAGGAGAATTGTCTAGCTTCCTCCGGAAACAACAATAAGAAGGTCTGCTAGTTCACTGATATAAAATAGAGGAGATCACAGAAAAAAACAGAATCCTGGTGCACAGGGAGCTGATGGCCCGATTCGCTGCCGCAAGACCCCCCCCCCCAAAGCGCAACTGGGAACAGGTGATCAGGAAACATAGAAACATAGAAGGTTGACGGCAGAAGGAGACCATACGGTCCATCTAGTCTGCCTTTATGTAACTGTATGTACCCTTTATCTTAGGATAGATGTGTGCTTATCCCGGGCATGTTTAAATTCAGTGACTGATGATTTTTCAACTACCTCTGCTGGAAGGATATAAGAAGAAGTCAGTTTGAAAACAGCTTGACATCAGGGAATGGCTAAACGAATAAAAACAGATAGGTAGATAATGAACTAAAGGGGGCCTCCACCAACCTTTGGGTTATAGTCTGGTCCAGGAGGCTTTCCAGCCTTTGGTCTAACAGGCCGCAGGGCCAGCAACAACGCTATCGGCGGCAGTGGGGGCCCCCTGCGCTCCTGGGCAAACCTGCAGCGAAAGCCACCACAGGGCTGGACAGAGGGTCTAGAGCAGCAAAGCCGCAGTCAGCAATGCTACAGTGATGGGTGGGTGCAGAGCTGGCAATCGACAGCTGCTCCCCGCACATAGGCCACCAAGCACAGTCGCTTACAGCTCAATGCAGGGAACTGTTGATGGGCGGCTACACTACCCTCCGCCCAGAATGGCAAAGTAGGAGTTCCCGAGCAGCACACAGTTACACAAGGATGGCACAAGGGACTCAATCTGATGTTCCAGTTCCAGACAACCACCAATCAGTTACTTGACTGGACTATTATGCATATACATACAGTATCTGTGGCCTCCACCAGATTTTGTGCCCAGGGGCCTCCACCACACTTAATCCAGCCCTGGGTGAGACCACAAAGACCATGTAACAATAGAACGTCAAGAATCCAGTGTGGGTTGGCAACATGTAGGGCAGCAAGCAACATGGAATAACAGGAGTAGCCTGGAATCCAGTCTGGGTTAACTACAGACAACCAGGAGCTTAACTTTCTATGATTTAAACAATAGACAATAGAGCAAGACTCAGTAACCTTTGCTCACGTAGTTTGCCCCAAACCTATATTTTACCTGTGCAGTTGATAGCAGGATTAGCCGACCCAATAATGGCTGATCAAATTTGAGAACTACAGGTGAAAAACACAAGACAATACTCAAAGGCCCTTATTTATGAAGGAATAGCGACAGGTAGCGACTGGTGAGCGGCCGGTAATGACGGGCCCCGCCACGAGAACGCCGGCTCCCCACCACAATCACACATTTATCAAGCCAATCCTGCTTAGCGACTGAGGTAGCGCCATATAGCGACTCATTCATCATTATTCCAGCCTCAGTCCACAGCGCCAGCGTCCGACCTTGAACAGCGACAGGTATGACCTCTCGCTACCTGGCGCGCTCCAATGCATTTCATTGGAACAATCTTTAAATATTAATAATTAATTGTTATTAATGTTTTCTGTGACAACTTCTGCCATTTTAGATAATTTTTTTAAGGGAAAAAAAAAATGTACAGAATTGATATTACAGGTCTGATATTAATGTATTCATATTACTAAATTATTTAAAATATTTTTTTTTTTCGGTTTCCAAAGATATGGTGGTTTGGGGGTTAAAAAACGACTTTTAACACATCGCCTCCAGCGCTCTGGGGTTTAAACATGCATTTCACAGCGCGAGAATTTTTTGAGCGTGATTTTTTGATGAATATGGTGGAAGCCGGTCGCTCTGACCAGTCGCTATCATGCGCACCCATACATCGCGGAACCTGTCAAATAGCGACTCGTAACCTTGCATTCAACATTACGCCACACCGACTGAGTCGCTGTCAACAACCGAACAACGGCCAAGCACAGCGACTACTAGCGAGCGCTGTGAAAATACCACTACAGCTCAACTGTCGCTATTAATAAATCAGCCTCATAGTAAGGGATATCACTACCAATAAGAGACAGTTGGGAAAACCTAGTCTACACTAAACCATGATAAATATACAGAATACTTGTAAACGTGTGTGTCTTACAGTAGCATGTTGTGGATAGTATAAGCAGGGGATTATGGAGTTCTGAAAGTGGAATACAAGCTGTAAAGTTTTTATTCCAAGGCACTGCAGGTTGCCCCCTGGTGTAAATAATGTATGTTGTGCTTCCTTTTTGTTCCTCATATAGCACAAGCACTACACATACTAAACTGCTTACAGAGATCTGACAGGTCTGGCATGTCCGCTCATTCAGTATTCAGAGCCACAAGGGAGGGACACCTCTGGCAAAAGTTCAGAAAGCGTTGTTTCCGAATGATTTGTCCAACCAGCTCCCTCGTGAGTGTCACACGAAGAAAGCGGAATCTTAAACAGCTTAACTGTTACATCGCTGGTCACCTACTGATAAGAAAACACCAAATGATTTTATTTTTATTTTGTTAGGGAGTGGCTACGGGTAAGCGGGGGGGGGGGGCATGCAATAACACTGGTTCCAATTAGGGGGTTTGATAGGAAAGTCCAGGAAAGTGACTTTTCTATTGTAAGTAAAGTGTATAATAATAATAATAATTATAATAAAAACTTTCTTTCAATTATAATGAATTAAACATAAGCTAGAACAAATTTCTGTGTGGCATGGAAGGAAGAACAAAGCAAAGGAAAAAATGTGACATTCTACTACTAGTACCAAATAAGAAGTTTTATTATTTTATTAAGTGTGTGCCCCCACCTCTCCAGTTCCCTCAAGAAAAAAAACTAAAAAAAAACAACTGCCCCCCCCCCCCCCCCCGTGCCGATATCTCATAAGAAGAAGTAGTTCACTAGGAACATACAAACACAATACACTTTTCAGGGAGTGCCAGAATTCTCTTCTACCCCCCACTCTGGTCTGCGGCTCTATTGAAGTGATCTTTTAGGGACCAAGTGCCCAAACTGCAACCGCAAACTTTATTAAAGTACTAACCTGATGGCTCTGGTGTCAGGGGGCACATATTGCAAAGATGACACATGCCCACAGAGAGTGCTGCCTCTGGGGTGCCATAGGTTCACCACCACTGCTCTAGTATCCAAGCCTAGACACCCCAGCCCACATTTTTCTGCTTTAATGCTTATAGCCCCAGCATCAAGGCTGCGGGGACTATACCTTCTCCTGACACCGTATCTGCCCTACAATACTAAGAGTTCACTGCCATCACTTTAGGAGTGGCTGCTTTCCATCATTTGCCCTTGTGTGATGATCTTGCACAGTAGAGGGAGCAAGGATGCCACTGCACACACTTCTTGCACTGAATTTGACTACAGCACTTGATCCCAGTAAAGTGAGTGTACAGATTGGGTAATTCCGAGTGTGAGCCTTACCCAATTGGGAAACCTGCTAGACAAACTGCTCCCGAGACCAATAGTCTGTTGTGACCTTTGGTCCGAGTTACGTCCTTTGCTTGGCAGATTTTATGCATGCCATTAATTAGTTTAATTGGTGGTAATAGTTGGTGTTTATTCAAAAAGACCTTCAAATTTCATTCATGAAGATGCTTCTTGGCCAACCCCTTACTCCAGCAGTCATAGTAAAATAAAAAGTGAATGCTGGATCTTGTAGTCCCATGAAGTTCTCCCAAAGAAGGGATCAGTAATAAATGGTAAGAAAACAAATTGGCACAGTTAAAAATACCTTTTTGAAGATGAAGATAAAGATAATGCAGTCACAGGCACCAATTATTTTAGCTTATTCTCCCATGTTGCCTATTAGTCATAGCTTAATACATTCGGCAACCCTGTCTTGCCTTAAAATTTTAAAGGCTATACAGTACTAACCTTCTGTTCCCCACAGCAGCTTCCTTGGGTTTTGGTGCCATAACACTTACCAGTGTTGTAGAATGGTTTTGCAACGTGTATTCACAGCCCCCTGCTTATTCACTTTTGGGGGAGAAAAACAACTTTGTGAAAAACTGACGTGCCCACGACTCAAAGCTTCAAATGGTTGTTGTGTATTTAAAATCTGGCAAGGGAAGTGTTAATGGCCTTGAATGCCTAAACTGCTTATTTCTTCGAATTTGTGTCCTAGTTTACTAATCACTTGTCATGAGATGTCAGGTAGGGAGCCTTCATTTCACAAATATAGAACGCAGTCAGCCAGGCGGCTAATTGGCTGGACAGCCATGTGGAGGTGGGTGTCCCGGGGGGTACACATGTTTGAATAGGTTAAAAAAAGTTTTGCAGCTCTTGCTTTTTGCAGAGTAAACCATAATGCTCTCTTCGATGAGCAGAGAGAAAAACTGAATCCAGATTCTATTTATATTTATGATGTTACTTTCAAAATATTATTATTTTATCACATTAAAGATACTACAGTCAGAATGACTTTGTTCTTAGAGCGCAGAGCAGGAAGGGCTTGTACTACCTCGCCGATCAAGGGGGCAGCTGGAAATCTGGCGAGTCCGCCAGCTGAGCATAGCTGCCCTATACGGTGTGTGTGTATATATTATTATTATTATTACTATTATTATTAAAAGTTTGTATGGTATTTATTGCTGTCTATGCCTCCTTTAAAGAGATCCAGCCTCACTTTCTGTCACAGACAACCAAGATTTAAAGTAGGTAGTTGCATTTACAAGCCATGGCCGTGGGTTCACCAGGCCTTTTGAAGAGATTTAAAGCACAAATAAACGAAGGTTGAATGAAAGATTCAGCCCCTCACAGCCAGAATGGGGAGAGCAAAAAGAAAGCGAATTAAACCCTTTTGTCCAGAATATCCCTTTAAACTAAATAATAATTTACTGTTTGCTCAATCAGATTGTACGTGTTTTAAGGACAGTTTAAGAGGTGGTCATTGTTGCCTGAATTAGTGTTATTATTCCCAACACCCAGCATCAAGAAATATACAGCCAGGCTTATTTTTTTTTTCTTTTAGTGAAAGGAAGAGGAAATCAGGGGGGCAGGTTCTGTCACCCCTGATGCACTCAAACCTGTCACACCTGAATTTTATTCCTACCAGGAGAAGAAAATCCCAAGTTTGGCAAATATTTTGGGTGTGACTCCTCCCCTCATTAGCTGATGTGTTTATATAGATTTTTATTACACAATTCTGCAATGCAGCTTCTTTAATGGTGCAGAGTGGCCACATGATGCAGAAGAAAGGCTCCAGAACAAAAAGTCGAGTATTCCTATGTATACAAAGCAGCAAAGGCATGCTGGACATTGAGGTTTTCTTCTGTAACAGGCAATATTTTAAGCCTGCTATAACCTCTGTATCTTTACCTCTTATACAGGCGGATCATCAGTCTTATATCCTGCAGTCGCTGCATCACCTATCACCTGGCACCTAGCATCTGGCAAATGGGATGTCCACTGGAAAGCAGAAAACTGCCAGGCAGAATGTGCAGTGCTATGCTGCTTTTTTCTAAATGTCTGGCAGTACAAGGCACTGTAGGGGTGCAGACATCCCAAAATAGGGGGGGGGGGTAAAGCAGAACCTTTTTGGACAGGCAATTTCTATTTAAAATGCCCTCTTTCTTGAAAAGTCTGCTTTAGCTCTTTGTCATGCACTTCATTTCGTCAGGTGGAACATGTGGACAAAATGCCTCCGAAAATTGTCAACAAGGAAGTCCCATCAACTGTAGAAAATCTAAAAGACGGAAGATACGCCATCCAGATTACATCCCGAAACCTGAAAGCCTCTGATCCAGACAGTGCAGATGATGAGCTTGTATACATCCTTCTGAGGTCTCCACGTTTTGGACATCTGGAAAATGCAAAAACAGGTGAGGACAATGGCATAGGCTGCGCCAGCTGCAGCAATAGGTGTTGTGGCTTCTGGTCCTGCAGGACACATGGATTCAGTTTACATTTAAAGTGAAAAAAAAATGAAATTATGACTATCCTGGAATTTGTTCCCTGCGCCCCCACCGGCCATCCCGATTTAGGATGCTCCACTGTGTGAAACACCTCCAGATCGCCCAGTAAAACTCAATTGTTGCCGTGCATATTACTGTAAATGTTTGGCAAACAGCTCTGTTTACTGCAATCAGGATCTCAAGCAGCTGCATCCCCAGCAGCGGACAGGCTTCACCAATCTGCATAGCACGGGGGGGGGGGGGCTCACAGCCCAAAGCTGCGGGGATGCAGCTTCCTGATGTTTACATCAGCAAGGGAGGGGGTTGTCACAGAGTGGGGTATCACGATTTGGGATGTGCTCTGTGCTTTCTGTCAAGGGTGGAAGGGTCGCACCATTCAGTCCTGGTCACATCCATACATGCAATGTAAACCTAAGGGCAATAATAAAGCAGAAAAAAGCTCACCTGATGCCTGTCCCATGTAGCAGGGCTCCACACAACAAAGTGATCTAAGTGATAGAGCCCTGCTGTGAACATTAAATAGGGCGCTTTTAAGGCTCATACAGTAGCATTTTTATGTCTTTTAAACATAATTGCATACAGCTAGACAATGAAAGACTGAAACAATAGAGACAAATTGTGCTTCCTTTCTCTAAATGATGCAAAGTGAGCACAAATATGGTAAAGGTGGAAGAGCAACAATGATGGGGCTCCTTGACCTCCTGGACCCCGGTGTGACCCCGCAAGTTAAGCCAATGGATCTAGCACACACTGTGTCCCTTGGTGCTCTCAGCCTGAGTGAGCATGACAAGCCACAGCGGTCCTCTGACTGTAACAGAGCATGCTCAGGATTCATGAACCTGCCCTATGACATTACCTTCCGAGCTCAGCCAAATCCCTGATATGACAGATTAGAAAATGGCTTTGCTTAGAATACCTGAGGTATTATCAGATAATCTGAAATTTTGAGATGAATGCTCATTTAACACAATTCCAATGGCGGGATAAGGTGGGAGGAGGTGGGAGTGCCTGGACAAGCTACTTGAAGGGTTACTAAACCCACAGGCACTCACCTTTACTCCAGCGCAGATCGGCCAGGCCAGTCTGATGCTCTGAAACCTCCCAGTTTCAGGAGAATGGAACTCCTGCTGCCCCCAGCCACCGTTTGCGGGTGGCAGATAGGGCATCAGCTGCTGTGCCGGAGCCAAGATGAGTACCTGTTTGTTTTTCTGGGTTCAGTAGTCCTTTAAATTAATTTTCTTAGGTATATTCAAAATACAGGGTTCAAAGAGATAGCAATACAGTATGGCTGAATGTGTGGGCAAAGAAAAAAAAAATTGATTTAAAGCTCAGATGATAAGTAGATTACAGGAATGGAAGTACTTAACTTTGACCAAACCCTGAGTTCTTTTGCCACAACTTACATGCAGTAATATACCTAATAGACATCGGAAAATGAGGGTTCTGCTCTGATGACGCACGCCCACTTGTATTTTGCATAACCCAAACCCGAAACTTTTTCCCAACCAAGAAATGCCATTGTGGTGGGTGTAAAGTCCAAAGTACCCTGATTCATAACATTTTTTCAGTGTGTGCTAAGAACCAAGAAGTGTTATTTCTCTGTAGAGTATGAATAACCATTTAAGGGATAGAGCTAGGGATGAGCGAATCGATCCGGACGAACCCGGATTCGATCCGAATTTCAGGAAAAATTCGATTCGGATCGAATCCGAATTTCCCCGCGATTCGATCACTCGAAGTTTTCCTTTAACATCCATTCATTTACATTACAGGCATTCTAAGATGGCGGGCGGGACATGTCTGGACATGTATCCCGCGCCAGTGCAAGCTGGGGCAGTCACATGCAGCCTATCAGCAGCCAGCAAGCCCGGTGACGTCACACAGCGGTATTTAACGGCGGCCATCTTGCTTTTCCTCATTTCTCTATTGCATTCGTGACAGACAGACAGAACGCTGTGTAGCTGAGGCAGTTAGACAGGCTGGAGACAGGCTGGAGACAGGGACAGACAGGGACAGACAGGGACAGGCTGGAGACAGGCAGGAGACAGGCAGGAGACAGACAGGAGACAGACAGAAAGCCAGGGAAAGGTAGGAAAAACGGAGCTGGCTGACAGGGAGATTTTTTTTTTTTCATCCAGCCTTTGTTAGCGTTTTCAGGCTGCTTATAGTAACTAACTGTGCATATATACTGAACTGATCTTAAGTCTGCTGTGAGGCATCCCATTCTGTGACTAAAGCAGCCTCTGTTTAAGACCATATAAGCATTTGCTCTAATCATATTTGAAATTAGGCCTGATAAAGACACTTTTGCTGGCCAAAGCACTACTGTACCCTGGCAGCTCGATTCCTGCCCGGGGCATCCCATTCTGTGACTAAAGCAGCCTCTGTTTAAGACCATATAAGCATTTGCTCTAATCATATTTGAAATTAGGCCTGATAAAGACACTTTTGCTGGCCAAAGCACTACTGTACCCTGGCAGCTCGATTCCTGCCCGGGGCATCCCATTCTGTGACTAAAGCAGCCTCTGTTTAAGACCATATAAGCATTTGCTCTAATCATATTTGAAATTAGGCCTGATAAAGACACTTTTGCTGGCCAAAGCACTACTGTACCCTGGCAGCTCGATTCCTGCCCGGGGCATCCCATTCTGTGACTAAAGCAGCCTCTGTTTAAGACCATATAAGCATTTGCTCTAATCATATTTGAAATTAGGCCTGATAAAGACACTTTTGCTGGCCAAAGCACTACTGTACCCTGGCAGCTCGATTCCTGCCCGGGGCATCCCATTCTGTGACTAAAGCAGCCTCTGTTTAAGACCATATAAGCATTTGCTCTAATCATATTTGAAATTAGGCCTGATAAAGACACTTTTGCTGGCCAAAGCACTACTGTACCCTGGCAGCTCGATTCCTGCCCGGGGCATCCCATTCTGTGACTAAAGCAGCCTCTGTTTAAGACCATATAAGCATTTGCTCTAATCATATTTGAAATTAGGCCTGATAAAGACACTTTTGCTGGCCAAAGCACTACTGTACCCTGGCAGCTCGATTCCTGCCCGGGGCATCCCATTCTGTGACTAAAGCAGCCTCTGTTTAAGACCATATAAGCATTTGCTCTAATCATATTTGAAATTAGGCCTGATAAAGACACTTTTGCTGGCCAAAGCACTACTGTACCCTGGCAGCTCGATTCCTGCCCGGGGCATCCCATTCTGTGACTAAAGCAGCCTCTGTTTAAGACCATATAAGCATTTGCTCTAATCATATTTGAAATTAGGCCTGATAAAGACACTTTTGCTGGCCAAAGCACTACTGTACCCTGGCAGCTCGATTCCTGCCCGGGGCATCCCATTCTGTGACTAAAGCAGCCTCTGTTTAAGACCATATAAGCATTTGCTCTAATCATATTTGAAATTAGGCCTGATAAAGACACTTTTGCTGGCCAAAGCACTACTGTACCCTGGCAGCTCGATTCCTGCCCGGGGCATCCCATTCTGTGACTAAAGCAGCCTCTGTTTAAGACCATATAAGCATTTGCTCTAATCATATTTGAAATTAGGCCTGATAAAGACACTTTTGCTGGCCAAAGCACTACTGTACCCTGGCAGCTCGATTCCTGCCCGGGGCATCCCATTCTGTGACTAAAGCAGCCTCTGTTTAAGACCATATAAGCATTTGCTCTAATCATATTTGAAATTAGGCCTGATAAAGACACTTTTGCTGGCCAAAGCACTACTGTACCCTGGCAGCTCGATTCCTGCCCGGGGCATCCCATTCTGTGACTAAAGCAGCCTCTGTTTAAGACCATATAAGCATTTGCTCTAATCATATTTGAAATTAGGCCTGATAAAGACACTTTTGCTGGCCAAAGCACTACTGTACCCTGGCAGCTCGATTCCTGCCCGGGGCATCCCATTCTGTGACTAAAGCAGCCTCTGTTTAAGACCATATAAGCATTTGCTCTAATCATATTTGAAATTAGGCCTGATAAAGACACTTTTGCTGGCCAAAGCACTACTGTACCCTGGCAGCTCGATTCCTGCCCGGGGCATCCCATTCTGTGACTAAAGCAGCCTCTGTTTAAGACCATATAAGCATTTGCTCTAATCATATTTGAAATTAGGCCTGATAAAGACACTTTTGCTGGCCAAAGCACTACTGTACCCTGGCAGCTCGATTCCTGCCCGGGGCATCCCATTCTGTGACTAAAGCAGCCTCTGTTTAAGACCATATAAGCATTTGCTCTAATCATATTTGAAATTAGGCCTGATAAAGACACTTTTGCTGGCCAAAGCACTACTGTACCCTGGCAGCTCGATTCCTGCCCGGGGCATCCCATTCTGTGACTAAAGCAGCCTCTGTTTAAGACCATATAAGCATTTGCTCTAATCATATTTGAAATTAGGCCTGATAAAGACACTTTTGCTGGCCAAAGCACTACTGTACCCTGGCAGCTCGATTCCTGCCCGGGGCATCCCATTCTGTGACTAAAGCAGCCTCTGTTTAAGACCATATAAGCATTTGCTCTAATCATATTTGAAATTAGGCCTGATAAAGACACTTTTGCTGGCCAAAGCACTACTGTACCCTGGCAGCTCGATTCCTGCCCGGGGCATCCCATTCTGTGACTAAAGCAGCCTCTGTTTAAGACCATATAAGCATTTGCTCTAATCATATTTGAAATTAGGCCTGATAAAGACACTTTTGCTGGCCAAAGCACTACTGTACCCTGGCAGCTCGATTCCTGCCCGGGGCATCCCATTCTGTGACTAAAGCAGCCTCTGTTTAAGACCATATAAGCATTTGCTCTAATCATATTTGAAATTAGGCCTGATAAAGACACTTTTGCTGGCCAAAGCACTACTGTACCCTGGCAGCTCGATTCCTGCCCGGGGCATCCCATTCTGTGACCAAAGCAGCCTCTGTTTAAGACCATATAAGCATTTGCTCTAATCATATTTGAAATTAGGCCTGATAAAGACACTTTTGCTGGCCAAAGCACTACTGTACCCTGGCAGCTCGATTCCTGCCCGGGGCATCCCATTCTGTGACTAAAGCAGCCTCTGTTTAAGACCATATAAGCATTTGCTCTAATCATATTTGAAATTAGGCCTGATAAAGACACTTTTGCTGGCCAAAGCACTACTGTACCCTGGCAGCTCGATTCCTGCCCGGGGCATCCCATTTTGTGACTAAAGCAGCCTCTGTTTAAGACCATATAAGCATTTGCTCTAATCATATTTGAAATTAGGCCTGATAAAGACACTTTTGCTGGCCAAAGCACTACTGTACCCTGGCAGCTCGATTCCTGCCCGGGGCATCCCATTCTGTGACTAAAGCAGCCTCTGTTTAAGACCATATAAGCATTTGCTCTAATCATATTTGAAATTAGGCCTGATAAAGACACTTTTGCTGGCCAAAGCACTACTGTACCCTGGCAGCTCGATTCCTGCCCGGGGCATCCCATTCTGTGACTAAAGCAGCCTCTGTTTAAGACCATATAAGCATTTGCTCTAATCATATTTGAAATTAGGCCTGATAAAGACACTTTTGCTGGCCAAAGCACTACTGTACCCTGGCAGCTCGATTCCTGCCCGGGGCATCCCATTCTTTGACTAAAGCAGCCTCTGTTTAAGACCATATAAGCATTTGCTCTAATCATATTTGAAATTAGGCCTGATAAAGACACTTTTGCTGGCCAAAGCACTACTGTACCCTGGCAGCTCGATTCCTGCCCGGGGCATCCCATTCTGTGACTAAAGCAGCCTCTGTTTAAGACCATATAAGCATTTGCTCTTATTATATTTATATTATAAGACACTTTTGCTGGGCATAGGCTTACTGCTGCCTGCCAGGTGCACTTCTGTTGAGGCATCCCATTCTGTAACATAGCATACCCCTCTTTATTTACACTAAGCAGCTCTCTTATTTACACTAAGCAGGCCTGTTGGAGGCTGAGTGTTACTGCTCACTTTTGGTGTGCATTATATTCTGTTTCATATAGACCCACCGCTGCCCGGGGTTTTTTTAAATATCACCTACTACCACGCCAGTTAGACTATGTCGGGCAGACAAGTGCCTGGAAGTGAAAAGAGGAGTGGCAGAGGCCAAGATTCCGCAGGAAGAGCTCGCATCAGACTGGGGGCCAGTAGCAGCAGGAGTCACGCTGAGAGACCTAATCTGCCAGTATCTGCTAGCGGTCGGGTCTCCACCAGTAACGCATCTGCCGTGGTAGATTGGTTGACGCGCTCATCAACAACATCATCACAACTTACGTCTGAGACCCCCAGTCTAGGGTCGGTAGGTTCCTCTGACACAACCCTGAGTTGGCATGCCCCGAGAGCAGTCCCTGTCCTCCCATTGCCTCTGGCCTACGCCGTTCCCTCCCCCAGCGACGTATCCTATGCTTTGGGTTCAGCTCCACTCTTTAGTGAGGAGGACCATCAGATAGAGGACAGTCAGCAGCTACTGCCCAGCCAAGAAATGGAGGTGGCTTCTTTAGCTAGGCAGACAAATAGTGATGTGGACAGTGTCGTGGGTGCTGCGAGCGTTCCAGCTCCTGCGCCAGACACTGTTGACGAATCCACGAACATCAGTGACGTACAGCCACAACCCGGTGATGATGATGATGATGACGATGAAGCCGATCGCACTTGGGAGCCGGGTGATGAAGGGGCTTCATCGTCATCATCAGGAGAAGAGGGGTGCAGGTTGCCCCGGAGTCAGCAGCTGAGGCAGCAAAGTGGTAGCAGTCAGCATGGGGGCACAATTCCAAAGGCTGGAGCCGGCCGGGGCCGGGGCCGGGGTAGAGCACCTGCTGTGCGGCAGTCTACCTTATCGGGAGGTAGTGGAGCAGGGGTTCCTGGAGTTGGCAACAGCAGCAGTGAATCAGTGAGGCCAGGGGGTGGGAAAAGTAGCTACTCGGCAGTGTGGCAGTTTTTCCTGAGGCATCCGCAGGAGGGTAACATGGCCACATGCAAGATATGTAGGCAAAAGGTGAAGCGTGGCCAGGGTCCAAATGTTGGCACCACGGCCCTGCGTCAACATATGATGCGTCACCATAAAACGACCTGGGAGAACCGAGGCTCCCAAGGGGTGGTCCAGTCTGCTTCCTCACCAAGTGAGCTCCCAATTTCTGCCAGCCAAGGCTCCAGCACCTCAGCCGAAGGCAGCTGTGCGTCATACCCATCCTCTGTCGCTCCTGCTCCTCCTCCTCCTCCTCCAAGTCATGCATCCCGCCAGCAATCCATCAGCGAAGCCATGTCCAAGAGACAGCAGTATGCGCCCACTCATCCTACGGCGCAGAAGCTGAATGTGCTCCTGTCCAAGTTGCTGGTGCTGCAGTCGCTCCCTTTTCAGGTGGTGGAATCTGCACCTTTCAGAGAACTGATGGCTTGTGCCGAGCCGAGGTGGAGAGTCCCAAGCCGTCATTTCTTTGCCAAGAAGGCAGTACCAGCGCTGCACACTTTTGTTGAACAGAAGGTGGGCCAGTCCTTGAGCCTGTCGGTGTGTAGCAAAATACATGGCAGCGCCGACATCTGGAGCTGTAACTACGGTCAGGGGCAGTACATGTCGTTTACGGCCCACTGGGTGAATGTGGTCCCTTTGCAGCAGCAACTTGGACAGGTCACGCCGCTTCGGCCTCCGCGCTCTCTGCCCATTGGGCCTGTGACACCGTGCGACTCGGCCTCCTCATCCTCCGCCATCTCCTCACCCTCCACTGTAGGCTCAAGTCTCAGTGCCCCTCCAGTCTACCATGTGTGCAGGGCACGGAGGTGTCACGCAGTGCTTCACATGGTTTGTCTTGGCGAACGGAGTCACACAGGGGAGGAACTGCTTAAATGTATTCATCAGGAAATCCAAACATGGCTTACTCCGAGAAAACTTAAAATGGGAATCATGGTTACCGACAATGGGAAGAACATTTTGTCTGCGCTGCGCCAAGGAAGCCTGACCCATGCCCCCTGCATGGCTCACGTCTTCAATCTGGTTGTCAAGCGGTTTCTGAAGTGTTCCCCCCATCTGCAGGACATCCTAACAACTTCACGGAAACTTTGCATGCACTTCAGCCACTCCTACACTGCCAAACACACCCTTCTTGAGCTACAGCGTCAGAATGGTATCCCCCAACATAGTCTGATTTGCGATGTTTCCACCCGTTGGAATTCCACCCTTCACATGTTGGACCGATTATATGAACAGAGAAAAGCCATCACGGATTTCCTGATGATCCAAGCAGATAGGGGGACTCCCCTGTGTAACTTCAATGTCAACCAGTGGCAGCTCATACGTGACACCTGCCGTTTGCTCAGGCCCTTTGAGGAAGCCACTTTATTTGTCAGTCGGCAGGATTACGGGATGAACGACGTGATTCCACTGCTTCATGTACTGCAGCACATGTTGGAAACCATGGCTGGTCAGGGCACTGGAGACATGGCGTTTACATCTTACGGCCACATGAACCCCCTTGGAGCTGAACTGGAGGAGGAGGAGGAGGAAGAGGAGGAGGAGGAGTTGCCCAGCGAAACACAGTTTAGGCTTGGCGAAATGGCTGGTTTATCTAGTCAGCGGACAGGAGAGGAGGAGCAGGAGCAGCCAGAGGAGCTAGAGGTTTTTGAGGAAGGAGAGACAGAGGACCCGGGCACACCGTGGCAGTATGCAGTGGAGATGGAGACAGGTAGTCCATCCGAGTCACTTGCGCAAATGGCACGAAGCATGCTCACGTGCTTGCGTAGTGACCCCAGAATTGTTTCCATCTGTCGGCGGGATGACTTCTGGCTGTCCACCTTATTGGACCCTCGCTTCCGGCACAAAATGGGGGCATTTTTTAAACCCACCGAGAGGGAGGACAAACTCAACTACTACAAAGACATTCTACGTAGGCAGTTGGCCGATGCCTATCTGCGCCATGGTCCATACTCTCGCAGGTCTGACTCGAGGGGACCTCTGCGCTCACCTTCCACTGCCATGGCCGCTGGGGGGGTTGGCAGCAGCAGCAGCAGAAGCTCCATCAGCAGCAGCAGCCTCAGTCTTCAGTCGCTAATGAGTAGCTTTCTACACCCGCATAGTGAGGCTACTCATGAGCAGCAGGAAGACCTGGAGCAGGACCTGAACCAGCAGGTCATGTCATACTTTGACATGACCATGCCAACACACCTTGAGGATCCGCTGGACTTCTGGGCAGCCAAACTTGATTTGTGGCCGCAACTAGCAGAGTTTGCCCTGGAAAAGCTGTCCTGCCCGGCAAGTAGCGTGCCATCTGAGCGGGTGTTTAGTGCGGCGGGGGCCATAGTTACGGCGAGGAGAACTCGTCTGTCAACTAAAAATGTGGAGAGACTCACCTTTGTCAAAATGAATCAGGGATGGATCAGCCAGGATTTCCACCCACCAATGCCTGATGCATGCGACTAGATTCAGCATGGTGCCACGTTTTACACTTTCCAAATGGTGCAAAACATATTTATGTCTTTAGGCCATTTTTTGGGCTCCTGCTGCTGCTACTGTCAACTCCTGCCAACTCCAGGGTGTGATTCATCCAATTTTTGGGCTCCTGAAGCCAACTCCAGTGTATATTTGGGCTCCTGCTGCTGCTGCTGCCAACTTCTGCCAACTCCAGGGTGTGATTCATCCAATTTTTGGGCTCCTGAAGCCAACTCCAGTGTATATTTGGGCTCCTGCTGCTGCTGCTGCCAACTTCTGCCAACTCCAGGGTGTGATTCATCCAATTTTTGGGCTCCTGAAGCCAACTCCAGTGTATATTTGGGCTCCTGCTGCTGCTACTGTCAACTCCTGCCAACTCCAGGGTGTGATTCATCCAATTTTTGGGCTCCTGAAGCCAACTCCAGTGTATATTTGGGCTCCTGCTGCTGCTGCTGCCAACTTCTGCCAACTCCAGGGTGTGATTCATCCAATTTTTGGGCTCCTGAAGCCAACTCCAGTGTATATTTGGGCTCCTGCTGCTGCTGCTGCCAACTTCTGCCAACTCCAGGGTGTGATTCATCCAATTTTTGGGCTCCTGAAGCCAACTCCAGTGTATATTTGGGCTCCTGCTGCTGCTGCTGTCAACTCCTGCCAACTCCAGGGTGTGATTCATCCAATTTTTGGGCTCCTGAAGCCAACTCCAGTGTATATTTGGGCTCCTGCTGCTGCTGCTGCCAACTTCTGCCAACTCCAGGGTGTGATTCATCCAATTTTTGGGCTCCTGAAGCCAACTCCAGTGTATATTTGGGCTCCTGCTGCTGCTGCTGTCAACTCCTGCCAACTCCAGGGTGTGATTCATCCAATTTTTGGGCTCCTGAAGCCAACTCCAGTGTATATTTGGGCTCCTGCTGCTGCTGCTGCCAACTTCTGCCAACTCCAGGGTGTGATTCATCCAATTTTTGGGCTCCTGAAGCCAACTCCAGTGTATATTTGGGCTCCTGCTGCTGCTGCTGTCAACTCCTGCCAACTCCAGGGTGTGATTCATCCAATTTTTGGGCTCCTGAAGCCAACTCCAGTGTATATTTGGGCTCCTGCTGCTGCTGCTGTCAACTCCTGCCAACTCCAGGGTGTGATTCATCCAATTTTTGGGCTCCTGAAGCCAACTCCAGTGTATATTTGGGCTCCTGCTGCTGCTGCTGTCAACTCCTGCCAACTCCAGGGTGTGATTCATCCAATTTTTGGGCTCCTGAAGCCAACTCCAGTGTATATTTGGGCTCCTGCTGCTGCTGCTGCCAACTTCTGCCAACTCCAGGGTGTGATTCATCCAATTTTTGGGCTCCTGAAGCCAACTCCAGTGTATATTTGGGCTCCTGCTGCTGCTGCTGTCAACTCCTGCCAACTCCAGGGTGTGATTCATCCAATTTTTGGGCTCCTGAAGCCAACTCCAGTGTATATTTGGGCTCCTGCTGCTGCTGCTGCCAACTTCTGCCAACTCCAGGGTGTGATTCATCCAATTTTTGGGCTCCTGAAGCCAACTCCAGTGTATATTTGGGCTCCTGCTGCTGCTGCTGCCAACTTCTGCCAACTCCAGGGTGTGATTCATCCAATTTTTGGGCTCCTGAAGCCAACTCCAGTGTATATTTGGGCTCCTGCTGCTGCTGCTGTCAACTCCTGCCAACTCCAGGGTGTGATTCATCCAATTTTTGGGCTCCTGAAGCCAACTCCAGTGTATATTTGGGCTCCTGCTGCTGCTGCTGTCAACTCCTGCCAACTCCAGGGTGTGATTCATCCAATTTTTGGGCTCCTGAAGCCAACTCCAGTGTATATTTGGGCTCCTGCTGCTGCTGCTGTCAACTCCTGCCAACTCCAGGGTGTGATTCATCCAATTTTTGGGCTCCTGAAGCCAACTCCAGTGTATATTTGGGCTCCTGCTGCTGCTGCTGTCAACTCCTGCCAACTCCAGGGTGTGATTCATCCAATTTTTGGGCTCCTGAAGCCAACTCCAGTGTATATTTGGGCTCCTGCTGCTGCTGCTGCCAACTTCTGCCAACTCCAGGGTGTGATTCATCCAATTTTTGGGCTCCTGAAGCCAACTCCAGTGTATATTTGGGCTCCTGCTGCTGCTGCTGTCAACTCCTGCCAACTCCAGGGTGTGATTCATCCAATTTTTGGGCTCCTGAAGCCAACTCCAGTGTATATTTGGGCTCCTGCTGCTGCTGCTGCCAACTTCTGCCAACTCCAGGGTGTGATTCATCCAATTTTTGGGCTCCTGAAGCCAACTCCAGTGTATATTTGGGCTCCTGCTGCTGCTGCTGTCAACTCCTGCCAACTCCAGGGTGTGATTCATCCAATTTTTGGGCTCCTGAAGCCAACTCCAGTGTATATTTGGGCTCCTGCTGCTGCTGCTGTCAACTCCTGCCAACTCCAGGGTGTGATTCATCCAATTTTTGGGCTCCTGAAGCCAACTCCAGTGTATATTTGGGCTCCTGCTGCTGCTGCTGTCAACTCCTGCCAACTCCAGGGTGTGATTCATCCAATTTTTGGGCTCCTGAAGCCAACTCCAGTGTATATTTGGGCTCCTGCTGCTGCTGCTGCCAACTTCTGCCAACTCCAGGGTGTGATTCATCCAATTTTTGGGCTCCTGAAGCCAACTCCAGTGTATATTTGGGCTCCTGCTGCTGCTGCTGTCAACTCCTGCCAACTCCAGGGTGTGATTCATCCAATTTTTGGGCTCCTGAAGCCAACTCCAGTGTATATTTGGGCTCCTGCTGCTGCTGCTGCCAACTTCTGCCAACTCCAGGGTGTGATTCATCCAATTTTTGGGCTCCTGAAGCCAACTCCAGTGTATATTTGGGCTCCTGCTGCTGCTGCTGCCAACTTCTGCCAACTCCAGGGTGTGATTCATCCAATTTTTGGGCTCCTGAAGCCAACTCCAGTGTATATTTGGGCTCCTGCTGCTGCTGCTGTCAACTCCTGCCAACTCCAGGGTGTGATTCATCCAATTTTTGGGCTCCTGAAGCCAACTCCAGTGTATATTTGGGCTCCTGCTGCTGCTGCTGTCAACTCCTGCCAACTCCAGGGTGTGATTCATCCAATTTTTGGGCTCCTGAAGCCAACTCCAGTGTATATTTGGGCTCCTGCTGCTGCTGCTGTCAACTCCTGCCAACTCCAGGGTGTGATTCATCCAATTTTTGGGCTCCTGAAGCCAACTCCAGTGTATATTTGGGCTCCTGCTGCTGCTGCTGTCAACTCCTGCCAACTCCAGGGTGTGATTCATCCAATTTTTGGGCTCCTGAAGCCAACTCCAGTGTATATTTGGGCTCCTGCTGCTGCTGCTGTCAACTCCTGCCAACTCCAGGGTGTGATTCATCCAATTTTTGGGCTCCTGGAGCCAACTCCAGTGTATATTTGGGCTCCTGCTGCTGCTGCTGTCAACTCCTGCCAACTCCAGGGTGTGATTCATCCAATTTTTGGGCTCCTGAAGCCAACTCCAGTGTATATTTGGGCTCCTGCTGCTGCTGCTGTCAACTCCTGCCAACTCCAGGGTGTGATTCATCCAATTTTTGGGCTCCTGAAGCCAACTCCAGTGTATATTTGGGCTCCTGCTGCTGCTGCTGCCAACTTCTGCCAACTCCAGGGTGTGATTCATCCAATTTTTGGGCTCCTGAAGCCAACTCCAGTGTATATTTGGGCTCCTGCTGCTGCTGCTGTCAACTCCTGCCAACTCCAGGGTGTGATTCATCCAATTTTTGGGCTCCTGAAGCCAACTCCAGTGTATATTTGGGCTCCTGCTGCTGCTGCTGCCAACTTCTGCCAACTCCAGGGTGTGATTCATCCAATTTTTGGGCTCCTGAAGCCAACTCCAGTGTATATTTGGGCTCCTGCTGCTGCTGCTGTCAACTCCTGCCAACTCCAGGGTGTGATTCATCCAATTTTTGGGCTCCTGAAGCCAACTCCAGTGTATATTTGGGCTCCTGCTGCTGCTGCTGTCAACTCCTGCCAACTCCAGGGTGTGATTCATCCAATTTTTGGGCTCCTGAAGCCAACTCCAGTGTATATTTGGGCTCCTGCTGCTGCTGCTGTCAACTCCTGCCAACTCCAGGGTGTGATTCATCCAATTTTTGGGCTCCTGAAGCCAACTCCAGTGTATATTTGGGCTCCTGCTGCTGCTGCTGCCAACTTCTGCCAACTCCAGGGTGTGATTCATCCAATTTTTGGGCTCCTGAAGCCAACTCCAGTGTATATTTGGGCTCCTGCTGCTGCTGCTGTCAACTCCTGCCAACTCCAGGGTGTGATTCATCCAATTTTTGGGCTCCTGAAGCCAACTCCAGTGTATATTTGGGCTCCTGCTGCTGCTGCTGCCAACTTCTGCCAACTCCAGGGTGTGATTCATCCAATTTTTGGGCTCCTGAAGCCAACTCCAGTGTATATTTGGGCTCCTGCTGCTGCTGCTGCCAACTTCTGCCAACTCCAGGGTGTGATTCATCCAATTTTTGGGCTCCTGAAGCCAACTCCAGTGTATATTTGGGCTCCTGCTGCTGCTGCTGTCAACTCCTGCCAACTCCAGGGTGTGATTCATCCAATTTTTGGGCTCCTGAAGCCAACTCCAGTGTATATTTGGGCTCCTGCTGCTGCTGCTGTCAACTCCTGCCAACTCCAGGGTGTGATTCATCCAATTTTTGGGCTCCTGAAGCCAACTCCAGTGTATATTTGGGCTCCTGCTGCTGCTGCTGTCAACTCCTGCCAACTCCAGGGTGTGATTCATCCAATTTTTGGGCTCCTGAAGCCAACTCCAGTGTATATTTGGGCTCCTGCTGCTGCTGCTGTCAACTCCTGCCAACTCCAGGGTGTGATTCATCCAATTTTTGGGCTCCTGAAGCCAACTCCAGTGTATATTTGGGCTCCTGCTGCTGCTGCTGCCAACTTCTGCCAACTCCAGGGTGTGATTCATCCAATTTTTGGGCTCCTGAAGCCAACTCCAGTGTATATTTGGGCTCCTGCTGCTGCTGCTGTCAACTCCTGCCAACTCCAGGGTGTGATTCATCCAATTTTTGGGCTCCTGAAGCCAACTCCAGTGTATATTTGGGCTCCTGCTGCTGCTGCTGCCAACTTCTGCCAACTCCAGGGTGTGATTCATCCAATTTTTGGGCTCCTGAAGCCAACTCCAGTGTATATTTGGGCTCCTGCTGCTGCTGCTGTCAACTCCTGCCAACTCCAGGGTGTGATTCATCCAATTTTTGGGCTCCTGAAGCCAACTCCAGTGTATATTTGGGCTCCTGCTGCTGCTGCTGTCAACTCCTGCCAACTCCAGGGTGTGATTCATCCAATTTTTGGGCTCCTGAAGCCAACTCCAGTGTATATTTGGGCTCCTGCTGCTGCTGCTGCCAACTTCTGCCAACTCCAGGGTGTGATTCATCCAATTTTTGGGCTCCTGAAGCCAACTCCAGTGTATATTTGGGCTCCTTCTGCCCCTCATAGTGATGCCACTTCAACTCTCTGCAATTGTGCCGCTCTGCGATTCTATTAGCGATGCCTCTGATCTGCATGTGATATTTCTTAAAAGTATTATTTAACTAACCCAGCACGCATCCTGTGCGTGTTACAGCAAGGCTGAATGGTTTACAACCCTATTGAGGCTGTAGGAGGCTCAGAAATAGCCGTTTTTAATAGCGATTCGTCGCGAATTTATTCGGGTCGAAACGATTTTTGTCGGAAAATTCGGCGAATCAGTCGAATCTAATTTTTCAAAAGTTCGCTCATCTCTAGATAGAGCTACTACCTCTATACTCAATGACCACAGAGAAAGTGAAAAAACAATAACAAAATAAAAAAATGTAACCTTTATTATTATTGTTTATGCATAATATGCTATGCTCTTCTGTGGCGCTGTACAAAGTATAGAATACAGACAAGCGTGCCCCGTTGTGTGACCCCCCCTCCCAGAGTTGTTGCTAATCCTACCTTTCCCAGCAGCTCCCATGATGCTGTAGCTGCCACCAGACGCATTCCTGGCTTCCCTGTAGCCATTCAGATAGTCCATTCAGCCATCCAGATAGGATGGGAAGGGAATGCTTCCCAGACTACAGGAAAACTGGGGAAGCGGATAGCAGACAGGTCACGTGAGCCGGCAATTTCGAGATCAGGCAATCAACGATCGCAAAATTGCCAATTGGGTGGGGTGGAAACCCAGAATTTAAAAGACCAGGCCACAGCCAAGCTGGCCACAATGACCAAGATGCTCTGGCTGGGGCGGTGGGCAGAGGGGGCGTGGTGACAGGGGGCCACTATGAAGGATTTTTACCGCTTTAAAGAGGAAGTCCAATTTCTATGGCATTTTTCAACGTGTGCTGTGCTGTATAATCTTTGTGCCAAAATGATGTCCTGAGCTGATCTATTTTCTTTTACATTTTTCTTATGTTAGCAAATGTAGTTTTTTTATGGAAGAAGTTTTTACTCTCTCCATTCTATTGCTATTGGCAATTCTGTATAAGAAAAGAGTCCTGTACAGACAGAACGCTTCTTCTGATGCTGCTCTCCTCTTGTAGATCTTGGGGCCTTATTCATGAAGGGATAGCATCAGGTAGTGCCTTGTAAACGACAGGTAGCGGCAGGTAGCGACAGGTGAACGCCCCGGCATGGCACGCAATTGCACATTTATCAAGCTGTTTATCAAGCTGATTCTGTTGAGTGACTGGGATAACGCCATGTAGCTTCCGATTCATCATTATCCCAGCCTCAGCGAACAGCGCCGGCGTTCAGCCTTGCAGAGCGCCACGTCTTACCTCTCGCTACCTGTCGCTTTCCCATACATTTCAATGGACGTTCTTTTACTTCTCTTTAAACAGGGTGTTATTATTTATTTATTTTTTTTTCAAATAATGTTGGGATCTCTCCTGGACTTGAAAAGGCCATTTTTCAAAATGTAGTGTAATTGACATTACAGGTCTGGCATTAAAGTGGACTGTCACCCAGGGGTGATCGGCCCGGGAATCTATAAGATTCCCGGGCCGATCACCTCCCTCCCCGTGGGACATCCGAGATCGGGATGTCCCGCGGGGTGAAACCCCCCCAAACACCCCAAATCCCCTTACCCTGTCTTCGGCGGCGGCCGGCCGCTGCCACCTCCCTCGCGCCCCTCTAGACGTGCGCTCGGGACGCGCGGGAGGCGGCGGCGGAGGAGACGCTTGTCCGCGGCTTGTCCGACGGCGCTGGGAGCGGGGAGAGGTGAGTTTTTCTGGGGGTTCGGGGGGGGTTTCACACAGCGGGGCACCTCGATCGGGGGTGCCCCACCGAAGTGGACCAAGACCCAGGATAGTCAAAATCCTGGGTGTTGGTCCACTTTAAAGTGTTCATGTCACAATGTTATTACAATGTAATTCCATATGTTTTCGCTTTGTTACTGGTGGATACATGTTAAAAAACATCCTTTAATCACATAGCCTCCAGTGCTCTGGGCTACAGCGAAGCATTTTGTGTGCCGGAGGTGTGTGAGGCTGTTTTTTTGATGAATATGGTGTGAGTTGGTTGCACTGACCAGTCGCTACCATTCGCTCCCATACAGCGCTGTACTGCTCATATAGACTCCCCACAATGTATTTAACAATGCTGCACAGCGACTGAGGCGCTCTGAACTAGCGAACCACGGGTGAGCACAGCGACTACTAGCGGGCGCTCTGAAATGCCTGCTATAGACACTCTGTCGCTACCTGCCGCTAGTAATGAATCAGCCTGCCCGTGTACAGTTGCAAATAGCAACAGATTGCAGATAGTGAAAATTGCTTCCATAAAACACATTTGAAAACATAAGTAAAAAAAAAACTAGATCAGTTCAGCAACTTGAACACATCATTTTGGCACAAAAAAATACACTTTCAAAAATGCCACTGAAGGTGTACTCTCCCTTTAAAGCACACCAAAACCTTCCCAGCACAGGTACCGATGTTGTCACAGCACAAAGCCAAATGCTGCTTCTCAGCCTTGTAGCTTCAGGTGAACGGAAATCCATGTTACATGTGCCAACAGGAAGCAGGCTGGTTACTAAGGTTAACTTGCCCAGTCCACAGCTTTCATTTAATTTGAATCAAGCACCTGAGAAGATTGTGGGATATGTACACCTCCCGAGTGCAGCAAGATGGCAGGGGAAAAGGGAAAGGTAGGTAAGTACCTGATCATTTACAAGAACGCCATGGTTTGAGTGTTTAATGTTGTTTTTTAGGCGATTTTGGCCTACTTTAAAATGTATTTAACCATTTTGTATTGAGTAGTGGATGCAGATCCCTCTCCTCCTGGTACCTGGTGTCCAAATATCTACAGTTAATTGATTTTTTTTTATTGCAGGTGACCACATTGGAAGAACATTTATGCAGAAAGATGTAAATCAGAGGCTGATTCGCTACATTATTAACCCTGTGTTTGATGTGAACTCAGACAGCTTTGAATTCCAAGTTTCGGATCCAGCTGAGAATAAAATTGCTCCTGAACTGTAAGTACTTAGTAAGATATTTCGCATGATATAAATGCTGCCCATTACTGATTTGCTTTCACAATGGCAGCTGGGGACAATGGTGCTGGAGCACTAATAGACAAAATTCTGAGCACCAGCTCCCAATGCCAAGCAGCCACTGCGAAAAGTAACACATTATAGGAAGTATTAAACAGGAGATTAAAACTAGGGATACAGAGGGGGCAAATGAGGAGATTAGATTATTAAATGAGAGGGGTGGTCTCTATTTCAGTGAAAGGTTTAAACCCTAAACATGTTTTGACACCTTATACGAGATCTAATAACTAAGGCCCTGATTTACTAGAGCTATACTGGGCTGTTCCAATCTGGCATAGATAAGTATAGCATAGCATGCACAACAGACAAAATAGTAGTTACAGTATTTTTGCTTCTGTGGGCACCTATATGGAAAGAATTCCATATCTACTACTCTGTGCTGAGCTTGAGAGGCTTGCACAGTGAGGCTCACTGCCATAGAAAAGAGGTTATAAAGAATTATATAAGATGTACTGTTTGCTGGGATTTAAAACCTAAATCCAGGAAGTAAATATAGAAAAAAGTATATATTTTAATACCTGACTATGCCTGACTGTGCAAATTAGAAAATATGGGTCTTTGCTGGACAGCCCAGACAGCATAGTGTGGCATAGTGCAGCTCAGCTAGGCTGAATATATTTATATCAATGTTTTTAACACACAAAACAAACAAAGTGGAGGAGCCTAGACTGTTCCCTCCAACCCCCTACACAAGGCCGCACACTAATATTTAGAAATATATAAAAGCTAATTTTAATAGATATATCAAAAGGACATCCACAGAACATACAATACAGACAATATTTTAAAAAACACAAAACACAGACAGGGGTATCCCACACAGGGTGACTATAGACTCTATATAATCGCCATAAATATATACACAATTATTATATACAAAGTACTATAAATGTCCCAAAGTGTTGAAAGAAAGAAAAAGGATGTATAGATTTGTAAGTGTAAGAATACAAATGTAAAATGTGACCAATAGACAGTAAGTCAATGAATAAATAAATGTAAAAATAGTGCAAAATATATGTGACGAAGCAAAGTGGAATGTGTGTACAGAAAGACCAAAAAACTGGTTTCTGTTGAAGCAAATAAATGAATATACTAACAATGAATGTGAGTGTATAACCACAAACTACAAGTGTCAAAAAGAACAAAGGAAATAAACAACAGTTTGGTCATTAAACAATGGAGTCAAGAAAAACATATGAAAGGTATAAACAATGGTACTTCACATGTCACCAGGGGTCCCCCCGTCGCAGCCGCCACCTACGCGTTACGTGTCCGACCGACACTTCGCCAGGGTGTATCGGCTGTGCCCCCACACTCTTCCTTAAATACCCCGGGATTAACCGCAAGGGCCAATGAGGCGCCGCCACGCCCCCGCCAACACGTGGGTCCCCCCGGCCAATAGGAGAGGCCGCAGGAGTACCAGATCCGGCGGCGCGCGGCCGGCGCCATCACTGGCCATCGCATACAGTAGGTGCCCGCGGCGGGCGCGCGGCCGAGCGCGCGGCGAGCGGGCGCACTCCCCTGCAGTAGGAGGCGTCCGTCCGCCGCGCGCACGGCCGCACGCACCGCACACAAGCACCGCCTGTCCACCCAGCTGCTGGGAGAAACCCAGAGCGGATCCGTGGCATGTAAGTATGCGGGGAAGGAAGAGGGAAGGGGAAAATTGAAAGACATAAAAAAGTGCATAAAAACAGCAGATGTTATATCCTGTTGTACACAATCACAAATTTCTCATAAGGATAATATGTAAATGGGGGTAAATCAACCCCACAAAAATATAAATATTGATGTCAAATAATATGGCCAATCTAATCCATATCGGTGATCTCATGAACATATATAGGGCATACTAAATAGCACAGGAACTACCACATGGATACTAATACATATGGGCATGATTAGGTGGAAAACAGAGGGGAATAAAAGCAAATCGCATGTCTATGGCAAACAACCCTAAAGCTGGCCCAAAACACAGCTAATAGCCTGGCGTCGCGTCCATACCGACGCAACGCTGAAGGAAATGTACTGATTAGAGATGAGCGAACTTTTGAAAAATTCGATTCGACTGATTCGCCGAATTTTCCGACAAAAATCGTTTCGACCCGAATAAATTCGCGACGAATCGCTATTAAAAACGGCTATTTCTGAGCCTCCTACAGCCTCAATAGGGTTGTAAACCATTCAGCCTTGCTGTAACACGCACAGGATGCGTGCTGGGTTAGTTAAATAATACTTTGAAGAAATATCACATGCAGATCAGAGGCATCGCTAATAGAATCGCAGAGCGGCACAATTGCAGAGAGTTGAAGTGGCATCACTATGAGGGGCAGAAGGAGCCCAAATATACACTGGAGTTGGCCTCAGGAGCCCAAAAATTGGATGAATCACACCCTGGAGTTGGCAGGAGTTGACAGTAGCAGCAGCAGGAGCCCAAATATACACTGGAGTTGGCCTCAGGAGCCCAAAAATTGGATGAATCACACCCTGGAGTTGGCAGAAGTTGGCAGCAGCAGCAGCAGGAGCCCAAATATACACTGGAGTTGGCTTCAGGAGCCCAAAAATTGGATGAATCACACCCTGGAGTTGGCAGGAGTTGACAGTAGCAGCAGCAGGAGCCCAAATATACACTGGAGTTGGCTTCAGGAGCCCAAAAATTGGATGAATCACACCCTGGAGTTGGCAGGAGTTGACAGCAGCAGCAGCAGGAGCCCAAATATACACTGGAGTTGGCCTCAGGAGCCCAAAAATTGGATGAATCACACCCTGGAGTTGGCAGGAGTTGGCAGCAGCAGCAGCAGGAGCCCAAATATACACTGGAGTTGGCTTCAGGAGCCCAAAAATTGGATGAATCACACCCTGGAGTTGGCAGGAGTTGACAGCAGCAGCAGCAGGAGCCCAAATATACACTGGAGTTGGCTTCAGGAGCCCAAAAATTGGATGAATCACACCCTGGAGTTGGCAGGAGTTGACAGTAGCAGCAGCAGGAGCCCAAATATACACTGGAGTTGGCTTCAGGAGCCCAAAAATTGGATGAATCACACCCTGGAGTTGGCAGGAGTTGACAGTAGCAGCAGCAGGAGCCCAAATATACACTGGAGGTGGCCTCAGGAGCCCAAAAATTGGATGAATCACACCCTGGAGTTGGCAGGAGTTGACAGTAGCAGCAGCAGGAGCCCAAATATACACTGGAGTTGGCCTCAGGAGCCCAAAAATTGGATGAATCACACCCTGGAGTTGGCAGGAGTTGACAGCAGCAGCAGCAGGAGCCCAAATATACACTGGAGTTGGCCTCAGGAGCCCAAAAATTGGATGAATCACACCCTGGAGTTGGCAGGAGTTGGCAGCAGCAGCAGCAGGAGCCCAAATATACACTGGAGTTGGCTTCAGGAGCCCAAAAATTGGATGAATCACACCCTGGAGTTGGCAGGAGTTGACAGCAGCAGCAGCAGGAGCCCAAATATACACTGGAGTTGGCTTCAGGAGCCCAAAAATTGGATGAATCACACCCTGGAGTTGGCAGGAGTTGACAGTAGCAGCAGCAGGAGCCCAAATATACACTGGAGTTGGCTTCAGGAGCCCAAAAATTGGATGAATCACACCCTGGAGTTGGCAGGAGTTGACAGTAGCAGCAGCAGGAGCCCAAATATACACTGGAGTTGGCCTCAGGAGCCCAAAAATTGGATGAATCACACCCTGGAGTTGGCAGGAGTTGACAGTAGCAGCAGCAGGAGCCCAAATATACACTGGAGTTGGCCTCAGGAGCCCAAAAATTGGATGAATCACACCCTGGAGTTGGCAGAAGTTGGCAGCAGCAGCAGCAGGAGCCCAAATATACACTGGAGTTGGCTTCAGGAGCCCAAAAATTGGATGAATCACACCCTGGAGTTGGCAGGAGTTGACAGTAGCAGCAGCAGGAGCCCAAATATACACTGGAGTTGGCCTCAGGAGCACAAAAATTGGATGAATCACACCCTGGAGTTGGCAGGAGTTGACAGTAGCAGCAGCAGGAGCCCAAATATACACTGGAGTTGGCCTCAGGAGCCCAAAAATTGGATGAATCACACCCTGGAGTTGGCAGGAGTTGACAGTAGCAGCAGCAGGAGCCCAAATATACACTGGAGTTGGCTTCAGGAGCCCAAAAATTGGATGAATCACACCCTGGAGTTGGCAGAAGTTGACAGTAGCAGCAGCAGGAGCCCAAATATACACTGGAGTTGGCCTCAGGAGCCCAAAAATTGGATGAATCACACCCTGGAGTTGGCAGGAGTTGACAGCAGCAGCAGCAGGAGCCCAAATATACACTGGAGTTGGCTTCAGGAGCCCAAAAATTGGATGAATCACACCCTGGAGTTGGCAGGAGTTGACAGTAGCAGCAGCAGGAGCCCAAATATACACTGGAGTTGGCCTCAGGAGCCCAAAAATTGGATGAATCACACCCTGGAGTTGGCAGGAGTTGACAGTAGCAGCAGCAGGAGCCCAAATATACACTGGAGTTGGCCTCAGGAGCCCAAAAATTGGATGAATCACACCCTGGAGTTGGCAGGAGTTGACAGTAGCAGCAGCAGGAGCCCAAATATACACTGGAGTTGGCCTCAGGAGCCCAAAAATTGGATGAATCACACCCTGGAGTTGGCAGAAGTTGGCAGCAGCAGCAGCAGGAGCCCAAATATACACTGGAGTTGGCTTCAGGAGCCCAAAAATTGGATGAATCACACCCTGGAGTTGGCAGAAGTTGGCAGCAGCAGCAGCAGGAGCCCAAATATACACTGGAGTTGGCTTCAGGAGCCCAAAAATTGGATGAATCACACCCTGGAGTTGGCAGGAGTTGACAGTAGCAGCAGCAGGAGCCCAAATATACACTGGAGTTGGCCTCAGGAGCCCAAAAATTGGATGAATCACACCCTGGAGTTGGCAGGAGTTGACAGTAGCAGCAGCAGGAGCCCAAATATACACTGGAGTTGGCCTCAGGAGCCCAAAAATTGGATGAATCACACCCTGGAGTTGGCAGGAGTTGACAGTAGCAGCAGCAGGAGCCCAAATATACACTGGAGTTGGCTTCAGGAGCCCAAAAATTGGATGAATCACACCCTGGAGTTGGCAGAAGTTGACAGTAGCAGCAGCAGGAGCCCAAATATACACTGGAGTTGGCCTCAGGAGCCCAAAAATTGGATGAATCACACCCTGGAGTTGGCAGAAGTTGGCAGCAGCAGCAGCAGGAGCCCAAATATACACTGGAGTTGGCCTCAGGAGCCCAAAAATTGGATGAATCACACCCTGGAGTTGGCAGGAGTTGACAGTAGCAGCAGCAGGAGCCCAAATATACACTGGAGTTGGCCTCAGGAGCCCAAAAATTGGATGAATCACACCCTGGAGTTGGCAGAAGTTGGCAGCAGCAGCAGCAGGAGCCCAAATATACACTGGAGTTGGCCTCAGGAGCCCAAAAATTGGATGAATCACACCCTGGAGTTGGCAGGAGTTGACAGTAGCAGCAGCAGGAGCCCAAAAAATGGCCTAAAGACATAAATATGTTTTGCACCATTTGGAAAGTGTAAAACGTGGCACCATGCTGAATCTAGTCGCATGCATCAGGCATTGGTGGGTGGAAATCCTGGCTGATCCATCCCTGATTCATTTTGACAAAGGTGAGTCTCTCCACATTTTTAGTTGACAGACGAGTTCTCCTCGCCGTAACTATGGCCCCCGCCGCACTAAACACCCGCTCAGATGGCACGCTACTTGCTGGGCAGGACAGCTTTTCCAGGGCAAACTCTGCTAGTTGCGGCCACAAATCAAGTTTGGCTGCCCAGAAGTCCAGCGGATCCTCAAGGTGTGTTGGCATGGTCATGTCAAAGTATGACATGACCTGCTGGTTCAGGTCCTGCTCCAGGTCTTCCTGCTGCTCATGAGTAGCCTCACTATGCGGGTGTAGAAAGCTACTCATTAGCGACTGAAGACTGAGGCTGCTGCTGCTGATGGAGCTTCTGCTGCTGCTGCTGCCAACCTCCCCAGCGGCCATGGCAGTGGAAGGTGAGCGCAGAGGTCCCCTCGAGTCAGACCTGCGAGAGTATGGACCATGGCGCAGATAGGCATCGGCCAACTGCCTACGTAGAATGTCTTTGTAGTAGTTGAGTTTGTCCTCCCTCTCGGTGGGTTTAAAAAATGCCCCCATTTTGTGCCGGAAGCGAGGGTCCAATAAGGTGGACAGCCAGAAGTCATCCCGCCGACAGATGGAAACAATTCTGGGGTCACTACGCAAGCACGTGAGCATGCTTCGTGCCATTTGCGCAAGTGACTCGGATGGACTACCTGTCTCCATCTCCACTGCATACTGCCACGGTGTGCCCGGGTCCTCTGTCTCTCCTTCCTCAAAAACCTCTAGCTCCTCTGGCTGCTCCTGCTCCTCCTCTCCTGTCCGCTGACTAGATAAACCAGCCATTTCGCCAAGCCTAAACTGTGTTTCGCTGGGCAACTCCTCCTCCTCCTCTTCCTCCTCCTCCTCCAGTTCAGCTCCAAGGGGGTTCATGTGGCCGTAAGATGTAAACGCCATGTCTCCAGTGCCCTGACCAGCCATGGTTTCCAACATGTGCTGTAGTACATGAAGCAGTGGAATCACGTCGTTCATCCCGTAATCCTGCCGACTGACAAATAAAGTGGCTTCCTCAAAGGGCCTGAGCAAACGGCAGGTGTCACGTATGAGCTGCCACTGGTTGACATTGAAGTTACACAGGGGAGTCCCCCTATCTGCTTGGATCATCAGGAAATCCGTGATGGCTTTTCTCTGTTCATATAATCGGTCCAACATGTGAAGGGTGGAATTCCAACGGGTGGAAACATCGCAAATCAGACTATGTTGGGGGATACCATTCTGACGCTGTAGCTCAAGAAGGGTGTGTTTGGCGGTGTAGGAGTGGCTGAAGTGCATGCAAAGTTTCCGTGAAGTTGTTAGGATGTCCTGCAGATGGGGGGAACACTTCAGAAACCGCTTGACAACCAGATTGAAGACGTGAGCCATGCAGGGGGCATGGGTCAGGCTTCCTTGGCGCAGCGCAGACAAAATGTTCTTCCCATTGTCGGTAACCATGATTCCCATTTTAAGTTTTCTCGGAGTAAGCCATGTTTGGATTTCCTGATGAATACATTTAAGCAGTTCCTCCCCTGTGTGACTCCGTTCGCCAAGACAAACCATGTGAAGCACTGCGTGACACCTCCGTGCCCTGCACACATGGTAGACTGGAGGGGCACTGAGACTTGAGCCTACAGTGGAGGGTGAGGAGATGGCGGAGGATGAGGAGGCCGAGTCGCACGGTGTCACAGGCCCAATGGGCAGAGAGCGCGGAGGCCGAAGCGGCGTGACCTGTCCAAGTTGCTGCTGCAAAGGGACCACATTCACCCAGTGGGCCGTAAACGACATGTACTGCCCCTGACCGTAGTTACAGCTCCAGATGTCGGCGCTGCCATGTATTTTGCTACACACCGACAGGCTCAAGGACTGGCCCACCTTCTGTTCAACAAAAGTGTGCAGCGCTGGTACTGCCTTCTTGGCAAAGAAATGACGGCTTGGGACTCTCCACCTCGGCTCGGCACAAGCCATCAGTTCTCTGAAAGGTGCAGATTCCACCACCTGAAAAGGGAGCGACTGCAGCACCAGCAACTTGGACAGGAGCACATTCAGCTTCTGCGCCGTAGGATGAGTGGGCGCATACTGCTGTCTCTTGGACATGGCTTCGCTGATGGATTGCTGGCGGGATGCATGACTTGGAGGAGGAGGAGCAGGAGCGACAGAGGATGGGTATGACGCACAGCTGCCTTCGGCTGAGGTGCTGGAGCCTTGGCTGGCAGAAATTGGGAGCTCACTTGGTGAGGAAGCAGACTGGACCACCCCTTGGGAGCCTCGGTTCTCCCAGGTCGTTTTATGGTGACGCATCATATGTTGACGCAGGGCCGTGGTGCCAACATTTGGACCCTGGCCACGCTTCACCTTTTGCCTACATATCTTGCATGTGGCCATGTTACCCTCCTGCGGATGCCTCAGGAAAAACTGCCACACTGCCGAGTAGCTACTTTTCCCACCCCCTGGCCTCACTGATTCACTGCTGCTGTTGCCAACTCCAGGAACCCCTGCTCCACTACCTCCCGATAAGGTAGACTGCCGCACAGCAGGTGCTCTACCCCGGCCCCGGCCCCGGCCGGCTCCAGCCTTTGGAATTGTGCCCCCATGCTGACTGCTACCACCTTGCTGCCTCAGCTGCTGACTCCGGGGCAACCTGCACCCCTCTTCTCCTGATGATGACGATGAAGCCCCTTCATCACCCGGCTCCCAAGTGCGATCGGCTTCATCGTCATCATCATCATCATCACCGAGTTGTGGCTGTACGTCACTGATGTTCGTGGATTCGTCAACAGTGTCTGGCGCAGGAGCTGGAACGCTCGCAGCACCCACGACACTGTCCACATCACTATTTGTCTGCCTAGCTAAAGAAGCCACCTCCATTTCTTGGCTGGGCAGTAGCTGCTGACTGTCCTCTATCTGATGGTCCTCCTCACTAAAGAGTGGAGCTGAACCCAAAGCATAGGATACGTCGCTGGGGGAGGGAACGGCGTAGGCCAGAGGCAATGGGAGGACAGGGACTGCTCTCGGGGCATGCCAACTCAGGGTTGTGTCAGAGGAACCTACCGACCCTAGACTGGGGGTCTCAGACGTAAGTTGTGATGATGTTGTTGATGAGCGCGTCAACCAATCTACCACGGCAGATGCGTTACTGGTGGAGACCCGACCGCTAGCAGATACTGGCAGATTAGGTCTCTCAGCGTGACTCCTGCTGCTACTGGCCCCCAGTCTGATGCGAGCTCTGCCTGCGGAATCTTGGCCTCTGC
Organism: Gastrophryne carolinensis; assembly: GCA_027917425.1. NCBI lineage: Eukaryota > Metazoa > Chordata > Amphibia > Anura > Microhylidae > Gastrophryne > Gastrophryne carolinensis. The sequence continues at coordinate 402,658,478 of CM051235.1, read as the reverse complement.
CACTCCTCTTTTCACTTCCAGGCACTTGTCTGCCCGACATAGTCTAACTGGCGTGGTAGTAGGTGATATTTAAAAAAAACCCGGGCAGCGGTGGGTCTATATGAAACAGAATATAATGCACACCAAAAGTGAGCAGTAACACTCAGCCTCCAACAGGCCTGCTTAGTGTAAATAAGAGAGCTGCTTAGTGTAAATAAAGAGGGGTATGCTATGTTACAGAATGGGATGCCTCAACAGAAGTGCACCTGGCAGGCAGCAGTAAGCCTATGCCCAGCAAAAGTGTCTTATAATATAAATATAATAAGAGCAAATGCTTATATGGTCTTAAACAGAGGCTGCTTTAGTCACAGAATGGGATGCCCTGGGCAGGAATGGACCTGGCAGGGTCCAGTAGTGCTTTGGCCAGCAAAAGTGTCTTTATCAGGCTAATTTCAAATATGATAAGAGCAAATGCTTATATGGTCTTAAACAGAGGCTGCTGTAGTCACAGAATGGGATGCCCCGGGCAGGAATGGACCTGGCAGGGTCCAGTAGTGCTTTGGCCAGCAAAAGTGTCTTTATCAGGCTAATTTCAAATATGATAAGAGCAAATGCTTATATGGTCTTAAACAGAGGCTGCTGTAGTCACAGAATGGGATGCCCCGGGCAGGAATCGAGCTGGCAGGGTCCAGTAGGGCTTTGGCCAGCAAAAGTGTCTTTATCAGGCCTAATTTCAAATATGATAAGAGCAAATGCTTATATGGTCTTAAACAGAGGCTGCTTTAGTCACAGAATGGGATGCCCCGGGCAGGAATCGAGCTGGCAGGGTCCAGTAGTGCTTTGGCCAGCAAAAGTGTCTTTATCAGGCTAATTTCAAATATGATAAGAGCAAATGCTTATATGGTCTTAAACAGAGGCTGCTGTAGTCACAGAATGGGATGCCCCGGGCAGGAATCGAGCTGGCAGGGTCCAGTAGGGCTTTGGCCAGCAAAAGTGTCTTTATCAGGCCTAATTTCAAATATGATAAGAGCAAATGCTTATATGGTCTTAAACAGAGGCTGCTTTAGTCACAGAATGGGATGCCCTGGGCAGGAATCGACCTGGCAGGGTCCAGTAGGGCTTTGGCCAGCAAAAGTGTCTTTATCAGGCTAATTTCAAATATGATAAGAGCAAATGCTTATATGGTCTTAAACAGAGGCTGCTGTAGTCACAGAATGGGATGCCCCGGGCAGGAATCGAGCTGGCAGGGTCCAGTAGTGCTTTGACCAGCAAAAGTGTCTTTATCAGGCCTAATTTCAAATATGATAAGAGCAAATGCTTATATGGTCTTAAACAGAGGCTGCTTTAGTCACAGAATGGGATGCCCCGGGCAGGAATCGAGCTGGCAGGGTCCAGTAGGGCTTTGGCCAGCAAAAGTGTCTTTATCAGGCCTAATTTCAAATATGATAAGAGCAAATGCTTATATGGTCTTAAACAGAGGCTGCTTTAGTCACAGAATGGGATGCCCTGGGCAGGAATCGACCTGGCAGGGTCCAGTAGGGCTTTGGCCAGCAAAAGTGTCTTTATCAGGCTAATTTCAAATATGATAAGAGCAAATGCTTATATGGTCTTAAACAGAGGCTGCTTTAGTCACAGAATGGGATGCCCCGGGCAGGAATCGAGCTGGCAGGGTCCAGTAGTGCTTTGGCCAGCAAAAGTGTCTTTATCAGGCTAATTTCAAATATGATAAGAGCAAATGCTTATATGGTCTTAAACAGAGGCTGCTTTAGTCACAGAATGGGATGCCCCGGGCAGGAATCGAGCTGGCAGGGTCCAGTAGGGCTTTGGCCAGCAAAAGTGTCTTTATCAGGCCTAATTTCAAATATGATAAGAGCAAATGCTTATATGGTCTTAAACAGAGGCTGCTGTAGTCACAGAATGGGATGCCCTGGGCAGGAATCGAGCTGGCAGGGTCCAGTAGTGCTTTGGCCAGCAAAAGTGTCTTTATCAGGCTAATTTCAAATATGATAAGAGCAAATGCTTATATGGTCTTAAACAGAGGCTGCTGTAGTCACAGAATGGGATGCCCCGGGCAGGAATCGAGCTGGCAGGGTCCAGTAGGGCTTTGGCCAGCAAAAGTGTCTTTATCAGGCCTAATTTCAAATATGATAAGAGCAAATGCTTATATGGTCTTAAACAGAGGCTGCTTTAGTCACAGAATGGGATGCCCTGGGCAGGAATCGACCTGGCAGGGTCCAGTAGGGCTTTGGCCAGCAAAAGTGTCTTTATCAGGCTAATTTCAAATATGATAAGAGCAAATGCTTATATGGTCTTAAACAGAGGCTGCTTTAGTCACAGAATGGGATGCCCCGGGCAGGAATCGAGCTGGCAGGGTCCAGTAGTGCTTTGGCCAGCAAAAGTGTCTTTATCAGGCTAATTTCAAATATGATAAGAGCAAATGCTTATATGGTCTTAAACAGAGGCTGCTGTAGTCACAGAATGGGATGCCCCGGGCAGGAATCGAGCTGGCAGGGTCCAGTAGTGCTTTGGCCAGCAAAAGTGTCTTTATCAGGCCTAATTTCAAATATGATAAGAGCAAATGCTTATATGGTCTTAAACAGAGGCTGCTTTAGTCACAGAATGGGATGCCCCGGGCAGGAATCGAGCTGGCAGGGTCCAGTAGTGCTTTGGCCAGCAAAAGTGTCTTTATCAGGCTAATTTCAAATATGATAAGAGCAAATGCTTATATGGTCTTAAACAGAGGCTGCTGTAGTCACAGAATGGGATGCCCCGGGCAGGAATCGAGCTGGCAGGGTCCAGTAGGGCTTTGGCCAGCAAAAGTGTCTTTATCAGGCCTAATTTCAAATATGATAAGAGCAAATGCTTATATGGTCTTAAACAGAGGCTGCTTTAGTCACAGAATGGGATGCCCTGGGCAGGAATCGAGCTGGCAGGGTCCAGTAGTGCTTTGGCCAGCAAAAGTGTCTTTATCAGGCTAATTTCAAATATGATAAGAGCAAATGCTTATATGGTCTTAAACAGAGGCTGCTGTAGTCACAGAATGGGATGCCCCGGGCAGGAATCGAGCTGGCAGGGTCCAGTAGGGCTTTGGCCAGCAAAAGTGTCTTTATCAGGCCTAATTTCAAATATGATAAGAGCAAATGCTTATATGGTCTTAAACAGAGGCTGCTTTAGTCACAGAATGGGATGCCCTGGGCAGGAATCGACCTGGCAGGGTCCAGTAGGGCTTTGGCCAGCAAAAGTGTCTTTATCAGGCTAATTTCAAATATGATAAGAGCAAATGCTTATATGGTCTTAAACAGAGGCTGCTTTAGTCACAGAATGGGATGCCCCGGGCAGGAATCGAGCTGGCAGGGTCCAGTAGTGCTTTGGCCAGCAAAAGTGTCTTTATCAGGCTAATTTCAAATATGATAAGAGCAAATGCTTATATGGTCTTAAACAGAGGCTGCTGTAGTCACAGAATGGGATGCCCCGGGCAGGAATCGAGCTGGCAGGGTCCAGTAGTGCTTTGGCCAGCAAAAGTGTCTTTATCAGGCCTAATTTCAAATATGATAAGAGCAAATGCTTATATGGTCTTAAACAGAGGCTGCTTTAGTCACAGAATGGGATGCCCCGGGCAGGAATCGAGCTGGCAGGGTCCAGTAGTGCTTTGGCCAGCAAAAGTGTCTTTATCAGGCTAATTTCAAATATGATAAGAGCAAATGCTTATATGGTCTTAAACAGAGGCTGCTGTAGTCACAGAATGGGATGCCCCGGGCAGGAATCGAGCTGGCAGGGTCCAGTAGGGCTTTGGCCAGCAAAAGTGTCTTTATCAGGCCTAATTTCAAATATGATAAGAGCAAATGCTTATATGGTCTTAAACAGAGGCTGCTTTAGTCACAGAATGGGATGCCCTGGGCAGGAATCGACCTGGCAGGGTCCAGTAGGGCTTTGGCCAGCAAAAGTGTCTTTATCAGGCTAATTTCAAATATGATAAGAGCAAATGCTTATATGGTCTTAAACAGAGGCTGCTTTAGTCACAGAATGGGATGCCCCGGGCAGGAATCGAGCTGGCAGGGTCCAGTAGTGCTTTGGCCAGCAAAAGTGTCTTTATCAGGCTAATTTCAAATATGATAAGAGCAAATGCTTATATGGTCTTAAACAGAGGCTGCTGTAGTCACAGAATGGGATGCCCCGGGCAGGAATCGAGCTGGCAGGGTCCAGTAGTGCTTTGGCCAGCAAAAGTGTCTTTATCAGGCCTAATTTCAAATATGATAAGAGCAAATGCTTATATGGTCTTAAACAGAGGCTGCTTTAGTCACAGAATGGGATGCCTCACAGCAGACTTAAGATCAGTTCAGTATATATGCACAGTTAGTTACTATAAGCAGCCTGAAAACGCTAACAAAGGCTGGATGAAAAAAAAAAAATCTCCCTGTCAGCCAGCTCCGTTTTTCCTACCTTTCCCTGGCTTTCTGTCTGTCTCCTGTCTGTCTCCTGCCTGTCTCCAGCCTGTCCCTGTCTGTCCCTGTCTCCAGCCTGTCTAACTGCCTCAGCTACACAGCGTTCTGTCTGTCTGTCACGAATGCAATAGAGAAATGAGGAAAAGCAAGATGGCCGCCGTTAAATACCGCTGTGTGACGTCACCGGGCTTGCTGGCTGCTGATAGGCTGCATGTGACTGCCCCAGCTTGCACTGGCGCGGGATACATGTCCAGACATGTCCCGTCCGCCATCTTAGAATGCCTGTAATGTAAATGAATGGATGTTAAAGGAAAACTTCGAGTGATCGAATCGCGGGGAAATTCGGATTCGATCCGAATCGAATTTTTCCTGAAATTCGGATCGAATCCGGGTTCGTCCGGATCGATTCGCTCATCCCTAGTACTGATGTACATGATGCCTAATTAAATGCACCGCCTACTGGTTCAACCAGAAGCGATATAGTGTGGGGCTACAAATGGAAAAACAACCGCAGGTTGGGATGAATAAAAATGATTATTATATGCAGAATCAAATACACCGAGCCATGTGGCTCAAAGTCCCATCAAGCCAAATGGTGTGCAAGAGCATCCTATGCTTATTTTGTTATTAATTTTTAGTAGGAATTCAAGGAATTGTCCTTTTGCACAGAGTTACTAACACCCCGCTCATCAGGGATAAATAACTCCACTGTTATGGGAGAAGATTCCCAGGGGCTCGCTGTATCCTCGACGCTCCAGATGTTGTCTCACAAAGTTCTGAGATGGTTGCTGATAAGTGGATGGATATAATGTCCTCTGTATGAATAACATTGTGAGGAAGTCACGCAGGTATAAAAATCCACATGAAAAAAGGTCCCCACTCTACAATTGTTCCAATTTAGATTGAATTGTTGCAACATTGCATCTTCTTTTATTTTGATCTTCTTCAAGAGGTGTAAGGAACGTGACCATTGATCCTGGCAGATGTTCCAGATTGAGACCACAAAAGTTCCGTCGATCGGCCACCCATTCAAATGTATGGATCAAATTCCGAGTTTTATGTTCCACTCATCAACACGCTCTCACTATCGTGTTTCCTTCTTTTGTAAGAAAGTAGCTGGTCCCGAGGTGTTTCCATGGCTCTCCTGGCTGCCCGATCAATGACCGGCTTGGGGTACCCTCTTCTCCGAAATCGACCTGTCATGTCCTTAATTTCTTCCTGAAAGCGAGCATCATCAGAACAATTTCTTCTCAATCGTAGCATCTGTCCTACCGGGATGCCTTCTTTCAGTTTCTTTTGGTGGAAGCTAGAAAAATGCAGTAGTCCATTGCTGGAGGTGGGCTTCCTATAAAGATGTGTGGCTATGGATCCATCCGTTTCCACCTGATACGATGGGACGTCCAGGGGGCTTTGTAATGTTTTTATGTACCTTCGGCAACATGTAGAACGTTGCAACGCGGGGGTGTTCAACCTTTAAGAACATCTCGAAGAAAATCCGGATAGCCGGCATATCGAGCCATGAGGGTGTAAAGCTCGAAGCTTTTCTAAGATCCGGTATCTGTTGGGTAGATTCCTGTTCTTCCAATAGAGAGATGAGATCACGTAGTGCAAGTTGTTCCTGGGGGTCCAATGCTGTGTCCATTGATGTTAAATTGGAATCAGAAAAGTGACATCTCAGGGACAAACGTCTGCAATACAAAAATAGGTCTTTAATAACCTCGAATTTATCAATATTGGCTGTAGGAGAGAAGTTAAGACCTCTGGCCAATACTGAACATTGTACTTCAGTCAATGGAATGTCGGTCAAATTAATGACCTCTAATTCCGTGCTGGACGTCCGCGTGCTGTTCGTCGGGGCGACAGAACACGCCTCCGTTTGATCTCCCGTGGTCGTAGTCTGTGATGTTCCCTGTATTCCAAGTCCCTTGGTTTGTCTCTGCCGTCTAATTCTCCTCTTGTGGCCCCCCCGCCTGGTTCTCCTGTGGGACCCTCCTCTAAAAAACTTAGATCGGCTGTTGATCGGTCTGAGGACCGACTGGACATGGAGGAAGTACTGGAGGTCATTCTATATCTCCTAGGGTAATTATTGGGCGGATTCTCTCCCATCCGTCCATCATGTGACTGATGACGTGAGCCCCGGGGATAATCCCTGGTGTTACCATGGTGCCTCCATTTATACACCTTACCCAAATCCACATCCTTTCTGTCCCTATTAAGTTTGTCTTTTTTGTTAGCCATGACCTCATCTTCATATTTCTCAAGTTCTTTAGAAAGTTTCTCAACAAACACAGTAACCTGCTCCTGAATCTTGAGCAGGTTCATTTGGGTGTATAGGTCCTGCAAATGAGTTTTAATAATTTCCAACCTATTTTTGTCTTCATTGATTAACATATCAATTAAAGATATAGAGCATGTATGGAGGATTTTCTCCCACTGTAGTTTGAAGTCGGGGGAAACCTCCCATGCCGGGAATATTTGGACCCTTAATCCTCGTGGAATAATCCCCATGTCTTTGTAGACCTGGAGACTATGGACGTTCCACCAAGTACGTAGGTAATCCCGCCTCGCCCTCTAAATGGCTCTAAATAAAAGGCGTGCATCAATCCCAAAGTGGCCAAAGCTAATGGTCCGGTCTAGAATTTTTAACACACACACCATATAATCCCTACCTGCCTATCTCCCTCCAGCTCCCTTATTCCTTGCTACACTGTACCTCGGGCTATAAAACCCTAGCCTGTGTTCTGCTCCTATTGCTCCGCATAATTTCAGGATCCTAGTTGTTTAAGGGCCATTGGAGAGCATTGTTGACTTGTGTGGGGGGGCCCCCGAGCTATTCATGGGCTGGCTGAGGCCTATTAAAATCCTGGGCTGATTGTTGACCCCAGTCCACCACAAGTTACAGTGTGGTAGTCTCAAAAAATACTCACACATTTGGGTGCTCAAAAAGGGATTTATGTGGGAATTGTCCAGTAAAATATAAAATGTGTTGCTATTCCCCCTTTGGTCACTAGATGGCTATAGGACCAAAATTTTATTCAAGCTCAGAATTATAGTTCAGAATTGCATTTTAGGATAAGCCAGGTGGCATAAGACATATTTGGGGAACAACAGGAAACTGCTGAGCTTGGTTGGGAGCTTTTTGGAGGGAAAACATTGTATTGAGTAGTGGTTTCATAAGAGGAAGTCAGACAGACATACAGGGAGTTCATCCATAACCATGGAGGACCGATGTAGCCTCCGGCGTAAGATATCTGGTGGGGCTACTAAAGAGACTAGGCCCGGGTGCAGTTGGAAGCAAGTAGCAAGACACGGCTGTAGTGAAGCAGATCTGCGACGAGTTGCAGGGAGAGAGCGAGAAGACTAAGGTGCGGAGAATTCTACGTGGAGAGAAGAGAGCTCTGGCAGGAAGAAGCCCAGGGGGGGTCCTGCCATGGATGTGGCCCTTGGAGTAAAGAGGGTCCAAAGAGATCGACAGGCCACAAGGAGGAAGTCGCCATGCCTAAATCTCAGGTAAGTTGTGGCTGCCCTTGCAGTGACTGTTGTGTGAGGGAACATTTTGGGCTTGGATGATTTGGAGAAGAGGTTCCCTGTGTGTTTTACTCGCTGGCAGCCCAACTGCCCCTCTACTGAACCTGAGCAATCCCAAGACCCAGGGGATGCTCACTTCAAAGTGGTGGTGGGCTGCCTGAAACCCCCTCTGGAAAAGGCCTACTGTTAATCAGGAAATACAATACTGCCTAGCCTCTATGCCGAAACGTTCTGACAAGTACCTGTGTTCTATTTCTGAAGGACATAAACCTGTTTAACCCTTTCACTGAAATGTGCTGAAAAGCAGCAGTACCTGTGTTCTACTGTATGTCTGATGGACACAAGCCTATTTAACCCTTTCACTGAAACATCCTTATGAAGCAAGTCTGCCTGTATTTGCTTATCTACAAGCGATTCTAGTTTATGTGTATCTGTGTATTTGACCGTGACATGGATTAAAGCATTAAACCTTTTTTTCATGACCCTGCAACAATAAAATACGTTTTCACCTATCCTGTTTGCCATCTTACCCTCGGCTACCATAACTGTGTGCTGTGACATTGCTTGAGATGAGTTGATACCGTGACATTCTTTGGATAACAATATAAAGCTGGCCCTAATAACTACCGTTACAACACTTATACCTAACTAGACTAAATGGTTATTTGAAAACACGAGTGTGCGTTAAACGTACATCTGGGGACTTAGCATTATATCTAGAAATGATAGTACAGTAGGTGGTGCGGACACTGAGGTTCCAGTAGTCTAGCGCTGGGGTGCTCAAATGTTTTTCATTGAGTGCTACTCTCCATTTTCGAATTACGATCCAAAATGCTCAAAGCATCCATTTAAAGTGCATAACACACACATAAATAGTCAATCAAACTTTGGAGCAGTTTTGTACTGACTGAGCAAATCAGGGTTGGATGAAGTTGATGTTGCAGATCAGGTTGGGGTACTGGTCAGTCTACAACTTGATAGCCTCTCGCATACCACCAGTGGCACTCATACCACCAGTGGCACTCATACCACCAGTGGCACTCATACTACTGGTTGGAAAGTAGTCTAGCGAATTCCATTGGTAATCGTTATTGTATATTTAGATATTCTAGGCATAGTTCAGACAAAGCTAGAGCAAATGAATAAGCACAGATTGCGGGTGGAATTCCAAAGGTAGGCATTTGAACCAGAGGAGAAATTAAAGTCTGTGAGGTGATGATACAACAAGTAGCCCCAGTTGGGCTGAGAGCAAAGCAGTCTTAGGAATCTAGGAGCCTGCCAGCTCCCAGACAGGTGTAGAAATGATCCCAGACAGAGGGTATGTGGACAAGATATAAACAGACTACTGACAGAGTAAGATATTGCTGCCCTGGCTAAGGGGGGAACAAGTATTTAAAGCTCTTAGGCCAGGTGCAGCAGATAACAAGGGCTGATGGTTGAGGCAGCTCTGCGTTACACCTGCTGGTGGTCACTGGAACAGCAACTATGCTGAATAGCAGCACAGTGCCACTAGAAGGGTGTTTTACGAACCACCAAACCATTGCAAACCAGCTATTACACCTATCTGTACAATAATTTGACTACAGTTACCTCACAGGCATCCATCTTGGTGCAATTGTTACAACTCCATTTGCTTGCTTTTAGGCTTGAACTGAAATGGACAGTTTTACAACTTGATGAGCCCTATTACCGTAGCTGTGAAAATTCTGGCACTCTGTCCATTAAGTTGGTTCGAACTGGGAGTAGTAAGGACCCGGCTTTTGTTGGTATCAAGGTAAGATGTGTTTCTGAGACAATGATGAACAGTGATTGGGGGCAAAGTTGGCAGCTTGAGTCTTTGGCAGTTTACCCAGTGCTGCATAAAAGCCTGAGGCCAAGGGCCCATGTGCAGAAAGGTTCAAGAGAGAGAACCTTTGTAACATTTACTCTAAATGTTTTGTAATAAGAATAATGGTTTCAGTAACTTTGATTTGTGCATCATGCTGATATTGACAGTAAATGAAGTGCAGGGCATCAGGTGCTGTCCAAGTCCTTGATTAATACGGAAAGAAATCAACATTTATTCGCATAGGCATTTTATTTCCTCTATATGGGTATTTTTTAGAACCCAACTGTGGCAAGTGGGTGAGGTTTAGGTGCTGTCATTGTCCATTTAAAGTGAGCATCCATCAAGTAGCATAAGAGCCAAGGAGGAAAGAAGCCACTTCTCCTGGACAACCCAACAGCAGCAGTGGCAGCAGAAGCGGTGAAGGTGAAGTGGCGGTGGGTATGTACCCTCACCGCCAAGCGTGCAGGTAAAGTGCAATACATGACTTTACATGCGCAGCCTATGGTGCTGTGTAGTAATCGTGTTGAGAGGCAAGCTCTGCAAAGGGGTTTCCCAAACACACATTGCAGTGTGGTACATAAATGTGATGGTGCCTATTGATTTTAATAAGCAGGATTGTCTTCCTACTTGTATTGTGATGCGTAAATCCAGAATCTTGGAGAAATCTGTTAGACCTGTCTTTCACGCAAAGCAGGATTGAATTATAAGAGAGCCTCCTTATCCTTATTAGACTACAGTGTATAATGAGTAATGTGACTTATTTTTTTGCTCATCCTACATGACAGTAGGATTCAATTTATTTTGCAGAGCTCTTTGCTAAATTGAAATTTTAGTGAAGGTGCTTTCCCTCAAGATTTGGAAATTGCTCACATGTTTTATGTAATTTAAATTAAACATTTAAAGTCAACCATTTTGTGACACTACTGGATATTTTGTCCTTCCCACAACTGTTTAGGCTTTTTTGCTACATATTTTTGCAAGTTGACATAAAAAGTATGAAGTTAGTGGGCTTTCCAGTGGTTTGGAATAAATCCCCTCCGGCACAGGCTTCACCTATTTTTCTGTGCCAAATCCGGGAAGGTGTTGGGCTTAGGAGGCAGATATTGGTGCAGGGCCACCCGTTCTGTGCGCATGGACACATATGGAGGGAGATAACGGGCCTATAGAATCTGCTACGTGTCGATAAGCCGAGTCAGGCACAGCCTCTGTGTGTGCAGATAACTTGCTGGCTCCCCACTCAGGCCTGGGAAGAGAAGCTTTTTTAGGAAAATAGTGACCTGTTGTTTTTTTTTCCAAGCTATTCAGAAGCTCTCGCCTGTTTAGTCTCTTCCCTCAGGGATGGATTTGCATTTTATGCTTTCCGGGGGTTAAAAAAAAGGAAACATTTTCAAGGATAAATAGAACGTGTAACTACATTGATTGTTTTTGTTAATAGTGAATTTAATTAACAAAAATCTACATTTTATCACCTGGTTATTTTATTCCTGTCTTATGGATTGTGAGTTGGGAAAGGTTTGGGTCATAATTCATTAAAAATAATAAGCGCTTGAGTCCTGGTGAAATTGATTACATCATAATATCATATGAGAAACAGTGAAACAATAATAATATAATAATAGGTAAATCAGTAGCATAATGATGCCACCAAATGCACAGTAATCATATTAATACATCAATAAAAATGGTTGATGGTGCAAAAGCCATACTAACATATTATTGCTATTATGATCCTGATTATTATAGTTACTATTGTTGTTGCTATTATAATGATTAAAAAAATATCTGGTTGACCATACAAAACAAGTACTCAGCAACACCAAGATGACCACCACCATACCAATTAAAAGCCATAACAATAATAATCATTCAATATTTTTTGGACATCAGTGCAAAATCCATAATGATACCACTACTATTATCACTATTATTATTATTATTAGCATACAATTATGATGAAACATTGGATCAATGGTACAAATGTGATTCTCAAAATAATAATAATAACAACAATTATGTTTATAATAATATTAACAATAAAACATTATTTATAAAACCAAGAGGAATATAATGTTACTTTATTAATCAATAATAATATCAACAATAACAAATCAACATAATTTAGTGGATGGAGCAATATTTTTTTTAGTATGAGAGGCGGTGAGAGATTGTGAGAGTTTTCATCCTCTGCACACAATATATTCAAATATAGAATGTTTACTTTTATTTAAAAAAAGGTTTGGCAAAAACAGCCTATGGTGATTGTTTTGGAATTCCCATAGGCCATTGTAGTTTCCAATATCAACAATTAAATAATTAAAAATAATTAATAAATAAATAATTAAAAATAACTTGGCCCTTACATGTAGATTTGCTGCATCGCATGTGTGGAAAATTTAAAAAAAAAATTCCCTTTATTGTGTGCAAAGTGTGGAATAATCCCCACAGCAATTAGAAAAATATAAATAATTATTATTAAAACTTACAGAAAAATATATGGGGGTGATCTTCAGTATAATAGGTAGAGAGAGCTTGTGACAATTTTTTCCTGACTCTGCACACAATAAATCGATGTAAGACCATTCCATGTTTTTAAAAAAAATCTGATGTATATATACTTACCAGAACCCCCGATCTGAGTTCTGCACTGGACGCGGCTCCCTCCTCCTCCACCGGAATTGGCTCAGCGGCACCGCTCTGCAGAGGAGACTACGGTGCGCCCCACCCCCTCATCACAGGAACTATGGCACGCCCCTCTCCATTGAAGCGGATTGAGAGGGACGTGTCATACTTCCTGAGACGAGGGGGTGGGGTGCGCTGTAGTCCTCTCTGCACATCGGCGGAAGAGGAGGGAGCAGCACCCAGCACAGGACTCAGATCGGGTGATCTGGTAAGTGTGTTTACACCGGACCAGCAGCGATGGCCTGCGTGCGATGAAAGGTGAGTATAGTGGGGGCTTTTTGACAAAAAAAAGTGTAAAAAAAATGTTTGTCCTACTTTTTTCCCCAAAAATCACCTGTACCTGCAATGGGGCATTTTTACCATTGATGTACATCATATATCCAATAAGGTAAATAAATATTTTCTAAAATAGCCTTTGGGCTATGCTAAATAATTTTCCAAATTTTCTGTATAGCCCATAGGGTGCTGTTGTTTCCAAACTTAAAAAAAAACATCCTCATCTCACAAGTAGAATAAACATTTTTTTGTTGCACCTTTTTGTGTCTAAACGGTTAAAAGCTCACCGAGATGCAATACACATTGCAATGCAGTCAGAGTGGCTTCACCAACAAAATGACCCCATCGTGTCTGCATCAGTGTGCTAATTGTTGTGGTGATGTGTAGCACAGTTGCAGTAATAAGTAATAAATGTAACATTTTTTACTTGGAAGGTTCAGGAAGTGTCGGCCAGACTTGGCCTGGATTTCACACACAGCAGTGCCAGCCTTGTGCAATTCGATCCAGGTTAGTTATTTTATTCATGTGATTATCTCTCTCATATATATATATATATATATAATGCTCAGCTACAAAATATGTCTTGGCGTTCTCGTGAGAGGCTGAGACTATCAGGCTGATTCATCACTAACGCCAGGTAGCGACAGATGAGCGTCTGTAGCAGGCATTTTCAGAGCGCCCGCTAGTAGTCGCAGTGCTCAGCCCTGGGTCGCTACTTTATAGCGACTCAGTCGCTGTTCAGTAATGTTGAATACATTGTGAGGAGTCGCTATTTGACCAGTACAGCGCTGTATGGGAGCGCATGTTAGCAACTGCTCATAGCGACTGACTCACAACATATTCAGCAAAAAAACAGCCTCACAAAACTCTGGCGCAGAAACATGCTTGTTTGAAGCCCAGAGCGCAGGAGGCGGTGTGTTTAAAGTCTGTTTTCCAGCATCTATCAACTAGTAACAAAGAGAAAACATATGGAATTACATTGTAATAACATAGTAACATGAACACTTTAATTGCAGACCTGTAATGTCATTTCTGAAAAAATATATAAAAAATGAAAAAATTGTGAAAAAAACATTTTTCAATGCCAGAATAGGTCACATAATTATTTGTGATTTTTTGGGGGAAAAAAATAAACAAAAACCCTGTTTAAAGAGAAGAAAAGGTTCGTCCATTGAAATGTATGGGAGAGCGACAGGTAGCGAGAGGTCATACCTGGCGCTGTGCAAGGCTGAACATCTGCGCTGTTCTCTGAGGCTGTGAAAATGATGAATCAGACGCTACATGGCGCTATCCCAGTCGCTAAACAGATTCTGCTTGATAAATGTGTAATTGCGTGCCGTATCCGGCGTTCACCAGTTGCTACCTCTCGCTACCTCTCATTAACCAGCCACTACCTGACGCTATCCCTTCTTAAATAAGGGCCCAAGTGATTTTTTTTGTGTATGTAACTAAATCATGTCATGCCCCGAAGGTGGGATGGGTCCAGCATGACTTGGATGCTTACACAAATTTGGACTTTAGTGTCCGATTAACACACAAAGGGGTTTATTCATCAAAGGATAGTAGCAGGAAGTGCCTCGTAGCGGCAAGCAGCGTCTGTTGAACGCTGGGCGCTGTACGCAATACCAGATTTATGAAGGCGATTCTGGTGAGTTACTTGAACAGCGCCATGTAGCGTACGATTCATCATCACAGGCATCTCAGCATATAGCGCCGGCGCTCTAGCTTCCAGAGCGACAGGTAAGACCGTTTATTTTTTCTCTCAAATAATTATTTGATCTCTCCGGGCCTGGAATTATATATTTTTGATTTTTTTTTAATTATTTATCAATTTTATACAGAATTATTCTTACAGGTCTGGCACTAAAGTGTTAATGTCACAGTGTTCCAACAATGTCATTCCATGTATTTTCGCTTTGTTACTGGTGGATATGTGTCCAAAAACTCACTTTAATCAAACAGCATCTGCTGCTCTATGCTATAGCGACCAGATCCAGAGCACCTACGCTCTGTGTGTCTGTTTTTTTGTTGAATATGGTGTGACTCGCGGAGAGTCGGTCGCACTGAGCTGGCGCTACCTTTCGCTCCCTGTAGCTCTGTACTGGTGTTAGAACTCCCAACATACATCTCATTCATCAATGCCAGCCATGTTACTACAGCGACTGAGGTGCTCTGTTACAGCGCCCAATAGCTGATCACAGCATATACTAGCGGTCGCTCTTAGTGCCTCTGTACAGACGTTCATCTGCCGATAGCTGGCGCTAATAATGAATCAGCCTGAATTTTTTTTCCAAAATGCCCTGTACCTTATAGGACCAAAAAAATTGAGAGGCTTCTTATCTAGGTTGGGTTATCTAGGTTCTCTAGGTTGGGCCTCTCACCTTTTCAAAACAGACACATGATTTACAAGTACTTTTGCACTTTGTGTTAAGAAGGAAATGAAAGTATATTTCTATGGCCACAGAGGACAATATATAAAATGGCTGTCTGGACACTCATCAATGCAGGAGCGGAGAGATATCTGGGGCTGCAATTGCTGCCCCTTCATCTGAATAT
The DNA here is from genome assembly GCA_027917425.1 of Gastrophryne carolinensis. NCBI lineage: Eukaryota > Metazoa > Chordata > Amphibia > Anura > Microhylidae > Gastrophryne > Gastrophryne carolinensis. Next base: position 402,643,190 of record CM051235.1, on the reverse strand, counting down.
TACCCTACTATATAGAGTTAATACTATTTTGTTTCCACCTCAGCCCCCTGAGATCAATTATCGAGAAATGTGTAGGGAATAAAAAAGTATATATTTTCAAGTAGGCATTCTTTGCCAAATAATATGGATGAAATGGTTATAAATAAAAATCTTAATATTGTAATATGATCATTTATTGCAATTTAATCTACGAGAATGTGAAATTGTTAGCGTTGAGTTAAAAAAGCTCTCAAAACTCAGTTTATTGATATTTATTAAAGATTTTAAAGATTTAGAGCCTTAATTCTCAATGAATTACTTCCTTAGTGAATAGTTACTGAAGCGAATGAAAGTCTCAGAAATGAAGGGGCTGTACGGCTAGAAAATAAATAACAATCTACACCTGAAGTAGTGTTTAGACGTTTGGAGGCTTAGATCGCCAATGGGCAGCCTTGGTTTTGTTTGCTATGTGATCATTGACTGTATAACCAGCCTCTGACACAACAGGCCCCGAGCAAAATGCTGGCCTTGGATGGCATTTGATTAGGCCGGGCTTCTTACTTGGCACTCGAAGCTTTCAGCAGGGAGCGTAAAATTCATTACATTTTGCAGCGAGGGGATCACTTATCTCATCAGGATTAGGAGCGGACATCTGTTTTGGAGAGTAGGGTAATAATGTGACACAGGTGTGATATGAAAAGCCGCACAGAATGTAGCGGCGAAAGCTATGAAGCCAACACCAGGAGGAATAACTCATCATTCGCTGGCTGCCTATCGCCTCCTCTTATAGTCGCCCAACTAAGGAGCAGCCAAACAGACAGCCGGATTAGAGATTAGCAAGGAGTTAGGGGGCTACTGAAAATCAGTTTCTATCAACAAACAAAATCAATGTTAAATCATTAAAATGTAGAGCGGAGCTGTATTTTTGTGAGAGCCTCTCCAACCTTAAAGTGGTCCAGTCACCAGGATTATGACTATCCTGGTCCCTGCCCTGGGGGCATCCTGATGTACTGTAGGATCCCCCTGGTGAAACCCCCAAGATCACTCACTTTCACACACCATTCTTTTGTACCCATGGTGCATGCGTGCGATCGGCCAATTTAAACTTTGCGCGCAGAGCTGATTTAAACTTTGTGCCGCTGTCACGCTCGGGGTAACTCCAGCCCTCTTAATAAGCTCACAACCCCCAATCTCCACAGCCAGCTTCACCTGTAGGAGCCCCCGCTTGCCAGGACGCAAGATACGCCTACCCGGGATCGGTTGCCCCTAGGACTTAATGGCTCAAAGGATGTAAGCTTATATGTGGGAGGACTGGAGAACCAATAGCAAGAGTGTGAGTGACGGAAGTCCAGAGACAAGCCAAGGCAGAGATAGTAACGGCACCAAGGGTCTGGCAGAACGTAGTCGGGGTACAGGCAAGGTCGGCAACAGAGGTTCAGATCGAGAGGCGTCAGTTTCAGGCAGAGGTCGGCAACAAGGGTTCAGATCAAGAGGCGTCAGTTCAGGCTGAATCGGCAACAAGGATTCACTAAACAAGACAAGGTAACACAAGGTACTGAGCACTATCACAGGCAATGGACATTGGTGCACACAGGATCCAAGTCAAGATTGGCCAGAACATAGGGGAGTGAACTATCCCTAACTAGGTGTAATACACCTGAGCTGTCCCTACCAAGGCTCATTGGCCCACCACAGAGGAGAGGGAGGAGTTCCTCCTCTGACCGAGCCCACAGGCTCAAGCACAGCTACCTCCGGCGGACGCGCTGAGAACAGGAGGGCATATGAAGAACGTGCGAGCACGCGCGCGAGCACGAGTCTGAGGGAGGTGGAGAAGAGGAGGGAGGATTTTGGCTATCCTGGGTTTTGGTCCTTGCTGATCGGGGATGCCCCGCTGTGTGAAAACCTCCAGGTCGCCCGATCTCACTCACCCTTCCCCAGTCCTACAGCGCATGTGCAGCCCTCTTGTCCAACCAGCATGCTCGGATCTGCTCCCGAGCGGATCCATTCGCACTGGCGGCCACATCCCCTGCTACCCTCTAACAGGGAGCGTGCCCCCGCCGGCCATTCACAAATGCCTGGTGTGGGCATGCACCCTGATAAAGCCTTTACGGGATGCGACTGCAGCTCAAACATGCTCCGTTGGACCAGGAAAGAAGGTGAGTTTCCGGGTGACTCTGGGGGTTTCACACAGTGGGGGCATGCCAGCTCTGGATGCCCCTATAAGATTCCAGGGCCATTGGGGCGTGGATTTTGGTCCAATTTAATAAAAATTAAAGGGACAGTCTAACTCATCTAAGAAAGAAATAAAAAAATATCTCTTCACCTCGCAGCTTCCTTTCCGAGGTCTGGGTCTGTAATGCTCTAATACTTGATTCTTCTGTACATGGAATTAGTGGTTGTGGTGAATGGAGCACAGCACGCTCCGGTCACTGTCACAGAGGCAGGGGTTGTCCTTGTCCACCAATTTGCACTTGCAAATAATGGATAAGCGCCCAGCAATTATCCAGGTTTGTGCATGCTAGACTCAATCTCAGGAGTAGGTGAACAGGTTCATTTCTTGCAGGGCAGGCAGGGTCACTGTGTATGGGGCTGGGCCACTGTTAGTGGTGTTGGCCATATGCTAGACCCCTTATCCCTTCCATATTGGGTATAATCATAGGCAACAAACACTGTCTGCTGCTAAGGAAGAGGCACAACATGGCAGATTTAGTATAGGACATCAGCAGCATTTACAACAACATAAACTGGATGCAGTTGGCCATATTGCTCCCTTGCTGAGCAGCCCACCCCCTGGTGATTTCCAGCAATGATACATTCAGCTACAGTACACACAGCTCTGCATTGGTAAGCACTTCAACTTAACTTTAATTATGTGAAGGTTTAGCTTGTAACTGAAATAATTAGCTTACAGCTGCCATTCAGACATCATATTGCTTCCTGTTAGCGTTTTTATGAATATCGGACAAAGGCTTTAGTAAAATAAAGCTAAAAAGGGGAATCCCGCACTGTCTAAGATACTATATATGCTTCTGGATGCTGGCTGGGGGTGAACCTAACCCCGACATGCGGGGTGTGTGAGTATGCTAGGGAGATGAGCTGCCAGTACAGCCCGCTAGGTCCCCCACCTGTCGAAACAGATGTGCCGCTCTACAGAATGTTGCAAAAATACATGTTTATTAAAGGCCAAAAGAACAGACATACATTTAAAACATAATTAAAACCATGGGGCAGGAGATATGTTGGACTATGGTTATTCTGATAGCATCAATTCTACTTGCTTAAGTCATACCATGTGGATCGTACCTAATCAAAATATTAATATAAGACAACAGGTAAGTACACTGTGCCTATATTATAAAATATTATAAAAAGTATACCGGCCTAATGTCACGGGAACCCCTTTATGAAAAAGTGCTATAGTGCTTGTGCAAAATAGTGCAAGATTGTGCAAATAGTGCAAAAGAGAACAGAAATAAAGACAAGAGTAAAAAAGTGCAAACAGAGGGACAATATGTCCCAACAATAACTACATATATAAATGCACCAATAAGGTGCAGAGATAAAGTGCAAAATATAACGTGCATATATTAGTGCTAAAAGAAGGTAAAGTTCCCAGACATGAGTCTCAGCAATATTAGGCAATATTAGGTAATCTCAGCAACATCAAATAATATTAAGGCGAAGGCACAACAGATAATTTGATATACAACAAGTATCAAAAATAGACACAGGAACAGTGTACATTACCGAATATCAGGGTCCCAATCCACCTGCGCTTAACATGCCCGCACTGACGCGTTGCGTGGCCAGTAATTAGGCCACTTCATCAGAGTGTGGCTACCCATAGTCTGCCCCAGTTTATATAGCCCCACCATTCTCTAAAAACCGGGAATCATACCTTGAAAAACCGCCAAAACTCCTTGATTGGATTGAGGGCGGAAGTGGGGGCGGAAGTGAGTACATCCATGTCATATCCGCCCCTACTGGTGACAGAGAGTATTTTCTATCAGTTACTGGTATATATATAACCTGATGCAGAAGGCGCCGATCATATGCGGCCAGTGCGCAAAATCAACTCAGCATATGAGACAACAATGAAAGTACTACCTTCGCATCTTCGTGGGTTTGTCTGGCTGACACAAAAAGATGGCACTTGGTGAATCCATCGAAAATAAGGATAGATTATTTGATCGTATCAGTACCAAGGGGCTTGTGAAACTATTCTGACTAGAGGAGGACACAAACATGGAGAGGGTTTAAAGCATGAGATATGGGATCCCATTTCGTTTTGCCACCTCTGACCAATCCTAATACATCCAGTGGATCCAACATGAAGTGTGGGAGGATATTTTCTCCTGTCCTGATCGTTTTGGTCAGCAGCAATCGGACTCATCTTGATGGGACTGGATGACTTTAAGCCCTTTGGTCGGCTTTACTTTGCTTTGTTTTGTTGACAACAAGATTGGATAGAAAAATCGTAAGCCAATAACAATTTGAATCTGATCTACAACAGAGCGGCATCAGATGGAGCAGCATGGCCCGGACATGGCTATGAGAAGATAAATATGACTAATAGTCAACCACTTCATGGACATCTCTCAATGTCACTGATCTGTGGCCAAGGACATATAATATAAATATAAAATGACCCAGGCTACCCATGGAGATGGTCCCCCCCCTTTTTATGTCAGGATATATTATGTTGGGCTCCATATTTGGACGGAGCAACTCTTTACACAGTATTTACAGTACAGAGAATTAAGATACAGAATTACACATGTGTTCCCAGAAATAGTCCAAACTACCTTTCTCCATATATCTTTTAAGACTTGGAGACATTAGACAGTCTGTGATAAGGTCTCTCTTAGTGTATGATCATATGTATTATAGAGGCAGTTTGCATGCAGCCCTAATTACATATTAACTCAAACCAATAACAATCATGTAAATAGTAGCCGTAGATAGTGTATGTCAATTGTTTTAATGTTATTTACCATCGTCTGCTCCCGTTTATGCTCGGTCCCACCCCCCCCTTCACTTGATCTAGGAGGCGCTGACAGCTGTCAGCAGTTGTTACTCTCAGGGCTGCGGCGTCTGCGCTCGTGCCTGTCTCGCCAGCCCGCACATGCGCTAGGTGCGGCGGGTCGGCTGGCGAGGCGGGCGCGGTGCGCATGCGCAGTAGCTTTTGATACACGGCTTCGGCGTAGCTGAGCGTGCGTTGATAACAACTGTTGTTACACGCACCTCAGCACAGCCGGCTACACATTAACTTTGCGCACTGGCCGCATATGATCGGCGCCTTCTGCATCAGGTTATATATACCAGTAACTGATAGAAAATACTCTCTGTCACCAGTAGGGGCGGATATGACATGGATGTACTCACTTCCGCCCCCACTTCCGCCCTCAATCCAATCAAGGAGTTTTGGCGGTTTTTCAAGGTATGATTCCCGGTTTTTAGAGAATGGTGGGGCTATATAAACTGGGGCAGACTATGGGTAGCCACACTCTGATGAAGTGGCCTAATTACTGGCCACGCAACGCGTCAGTGCGGGCATGTTAAGCGCAGGTGGATTGGGACCCTGATATTCGGTAATGTACACTGTTCCTGTGTCTATTTTTGATACTTGTTGTATATCAAATTATCTGTTGTGCCTTCGCCTTAATATTATTTGATGTTGCTGAGATTACCTAATATTGCCTAATATTGCTGAGACTCATGTCCGGGAACTTTACCTTCTTTTAGCACTAATATATGCACGTTATATTTTGCACTTTATCTCTGCACCTTATTGGTGCATTTATATATGTAGTTATTGTTGGGACATATTGTCCCTCTGTTTGCACTTTTTTACTCTTGTCTTTATTTCTGTTCTCTTTTGCACTATTTGCACAATCTTGCACTATTTTGCACAAGCACTATAGCACTTTTTCATAAAGGGGTTCCCGTGACATTAGGCCGGTATACTTTTTATAATATTTTATAATATAGGCACAGTGTACTTACCTGTTGTCTTATATTAATATTTTGATTAGGTACGATCCACATGGTATGACTTAAGCAAGTAGAATTGATGCTATCAGAATAACCATAGTCCAACATATCTCCTGCCCCATGGTTTTAATTATGTTTTAAATGTATGTCTGTTCTTTTGGCCTTTAATAAACATGTATTTTTGCAACATTCTGTAGAGCGGCACATCTGTTTCGACAGGTGGGGGACCTAGCGGGCTGTACTGGCAGCTCATCTCCCTAGCATACTTTAGTAAAATAAGAAACTGTTTTGGGGCACGGGGCTGGGGATAGAAGGTGAAGACATAAATCTCTTTCTGGGTATCGGATCACTTTAGAACACAAGTTCCCTGCTAAGCATATGCTCCCTTTGCAAAATAAACCAGGAGATAAGTCCTCTCAAGCATGAGCGGAGAAGTTCACCAATTCAGGTGGAGGACTTCTGAGGTTCCTTAACACAGGTAGAGGATGTCAGAGAAGTAATGATGTGCAAGATTATGCGGGGGTTGGGCCCACTCAAAAAGATCCCTCAGGGCCCAGACTCAAGTCTTGGCTGTCCTACTCTGAAGGTTGCTCTGCCAATAAGGATGGTTCAGACCAGTTCTCTAATACCAGATGCTACATGTACATTTGTTGCACTTTGGGATGAAAATGTTCCAGTTTGTTGCTGCTTCACAAGAACAAGGATAATTCCCAGCATCCATGGATGGTAAGTACGCTTACCACCATGTGTCCACCAGAGGACATCAAAGAGGTCTATGCTTTGCATATTCAGTTTTCTACTCTGTTATTTGGGTTTGCCATTGGCTGTAGAGCCTTTACCAAGATTATGGAGATAGTCAATTAGTAATTTGCAGTTGAAGTCATTGTTAAGAGAGGTTTGCTTACCAGGGATGAATCAACACAGTATTTCACTTCTTCCCAAGTGAAAAGCACAAACGTAGATAAAAAATATTCTGTTGCTCAAAAGTCCAGCATATTATATGCATGCACAAGAGGTTTGGCCCTAATTGTTTCCTTGATTTAGACAATTCTTTTTTTGCTCAACTTCCCACCAGACCCTTTCAGAATTTTGACAATTTTACAGCTTTGCTGAATTCTGACTACTGTTTTTTAGTCAGAGCTGGCGGCCTTTCTTTATTTGAGTGAAAGCTCTTTACTTCCCTGAAGTCACCTGCCCCTGCTCAAGGTATAAAACAAGCCATTTCTTTACTGAAATAATCCAATTGCCTTTTTTTACCTCCCATCCCATCAGAAGTTGTACAGAGAGTCTCCTCCGGTCTTCTCTAGTGGCACCTATTGCTCCGTTGGTAGGCTGTCATGTAATTTATAAGCCAGTTACGGGCACGGGGCTAATTTATTCATCTTGATGAATTCCAGCAAAATAAAATGTTCCAGTAAATCAAATCTGGAGAAACCTGTGCCGCGGTCAGCGTTCAATTAAAGGTTGTAGTTTTAAAAAGGCATTTCATTAGAAATAACATTAAATCGACGCACTCTTTTATAAAGTGACACATGTCCAGGTTAAATCTACTTATTATGTAAAGCAAATTCCATATAGATTTTCTTCAAGAGAAATTCATAGACAAATCTGATGACCAATACTAAATACGTTGCGTGAAATATGGCTCTGAATTTTGGAGAGCAGTCACTTCACGCTTACGTTTAGGGAATAGTAATAGGGTTTAAGGAGGTTGCACTCGGGCTTTCTTTACCTTTTCTTTACCTGTTTGGTTAGACAGTAGATAAGGGAGGAAGGTAGGCCCAATGAAGGAGTGATTCTTGTCTGAGATAATCCAGCACTGATCACATTTAGGGGGCTCCTTTTATGCATTGCTGTGCTCACACACATACATGCACACACATGCACATATAGGGGTACAGCTTTGGGCTCTTTTCACTATTTTGTGCGCATGTGTACTGTACTTCCCCTTTGATTGTTTTTGAGTACTGTGCCAATGCACATCTCCTTGCAAGATTCTAGCTGTGTCCATGGGGGGAGTGCTGATCTACACAGAGGCAAAGGAGGTTAACCCTGGAAACAAGAATGATCATAACTTTTTGGTTTTTCTGATTTCCAAATAGGTTGATTTCTTTGCTCATTGGCACAGTAAAATCATGATTTATTTCAGGTAAATGATGTAATGTGCGTAAGGTTCAGGGGTCTTTAAAACTCATGGGTAACTCAGAAAAAAGAGCAAAGAACTTCGGTGCAACACATGAGAGCTGAAGTAACATGGATTATCCTGTATGTACAGTATGCATCCCTGAACAGGTGCCATCTCTCAAAGGAACTGAGGTATTTTATATGATCTAATTAAAAGTCCATAGGTTTCTCCGAGCAGTCAGGGCACCGGAGTAGTGAAATCACATTGGCCTCTGTAATGTGTGACCTAAAGAAATCAAGTAAAGCCAAAATTGTACCAACAGGGTCTAAAGTGTCAAAGGTTCTCTACGCTCTCTGCTTGCTAAATCAAAAAACACATTTTTCCTTAATCTGTGTTTCAAGATCTGTACTGTCTTCTTTGTCCCAAGGTGTTTCTATTAAAACCTGGAATATTTACCTGAAAAATGATGGCCTGGAGGAAAATGACGAGCTGCTGAAAGTTATACTGAGAAGCCCCAAGAATGCCGTACTGGGGAAGAACAAGGAAGCCACTGTTGAAATCAAGGATCCTAGAGGAGGTGAGCAGGACATACAATGTAATTGCTATCCCATCTGGTATGGTGACATCATGGTGATGTCATGTTTCGTATCTATATCACTGTAGATAAGTCTCAGGCCCAGGCAATTAAGATCGCTGGGCACTCGGGGAGGTTTGGGCATTTCCTGGCTTGGGAATTTGGACATGGGACAGTGAGGAAGCTCTCAGCTAGAATGCTGATTCTTCATTAGGCCATAGCTAGGGCAACTGTTAGTCCTAGTGGTGGTCGCAGACTTGGGAAAGAAAAACGGAGGTCCGACAGTACACAGCAAAGCAAACAGACTTACAGTACAGCAGGTATAAGTATACAGGAGCTAGCTGGAGGGCTATTGTATGGCCTCTGCCTCAGTACAGACAGCCGAGGGTCTGCACCTCAGTATAGACAACCGAGGGCCCCAGTACAGACAATGAAGGGTGTGGGTCCCAGTACAGACAATGAAGGGTGTGGATCCCAGTACAGACAATGAAGGGTGTGGGTCCCAGTACAGACAATGAAGGGTGTGGGTCCCAGTACAGACAATGAAGGGTGTGGGTCCCAGTACAGACAATGAAGGGTGTGGGTCCCAGTACAGACAATGAAGGATCTGAGCCTTCATGAAGGGCCTGGGCCTCAGTACAGACAATGAAGGGCCTGGGCTCCAGTACAGACTATGAAAGACTTGAGCCCCTGTGCAGACTACGGAGGGCATGGGTCCTAAGAACATGGGTACAGAGAGCTGGAGAGTACAAGTGTACTTCAAAGAGACGCAATGATCCAGCCCAGAGAGGGGACAAGCACATACATGTTTAGACAGAGCACCTGTGAGAGGGCAGGAAACACAAAGCAGAGGACCCATGAAAAGCTACATAATACAAGAGACACACACAAACGGTTCCTCAACAGGGAAAGCAGCAGACTTGGAGCAATAACCAACCACACATCACTGGTTTCGAAGCCCCATCAATGCCAGTCCACACAATAAAATTGCAGTTATACCATATTTGTTGAGAATTTTTCCTCTTCAATAGAGATGACCCTGCACAGTGCTGAAAAAAATGCACGGTCAAGACAAGGAAGCCTCGGAGGACCTGATGATGGTTGATGTATCAGTACACCTTCAATGATAGCATTAGAATCAACTTTTTCAGATCATATGTCCAGTCAATCAAAAAATGAATTCACTGCTGTACATCAACCAATTTTCATGTACATGCACAATGAATCGAACAGGATATCTCATGTGTTTTATGTGCAACCTAATCTTGGATATATTTGATCACATTTTCATTTTTATCAGTTTTATAAAATTTCTATGTAAATGCACATTGAAGGCACTCTAAACCCAATGGCAATAATTAGTCGGCAAGTAGCTCACCTGATGCCTGTCCCATGTGCCTCTCCTCCATTTCCTGCAGCATGAATAGAAACAGAGGCAGGTCTCCAAAGTTTTTTCAATTTAATCCCTCCAAGACCATGCAAAAAATTGGTCTATCAGTTACTCTATCCAAGGGACCACACAAGCTGACCACAACAGAGCATGCTCAGGACTCATAAGGCTGCACCATGACACGCCCTTTCCAGCTCATCCTTGCTCAGAAAGGAAAGCAAAGCCAGCGGCTTTACTTAAAATACATTAGATATTTACATATAATCAAATATTTTGAAATAGTTCCTTTTTTCACAGTTCCTATGGGAGATAATGTGGTAGCAAGTTAGTGTGTGCCTGGGCAGGGCCTTTAAGATCTACAATATAATGTGCAAGCCTGCTGGGTTTTAGAGGATTAGGACCCCCCCTCACTGCTTCTGATAATGCTCAACAAGATGCAGGCAGGACAGAGGCACAATTTACAGAAAAGAGCTGACACAGGCACTTTGGGCTGCAGTCTGCGCAATTCACACTGAGCCAATGCTGGAGCAACAGTGACACCTGCTGGACATACAGCATACAACCTGTGTAGTCCGCTGCCAGGCATTTACTAGGACATTTAGCAGAACAACTATGCAGTAGTTACGGGTTATACACTCACCTGGCACTTTATTTGAAAGAACTGTTTATCTGCTCATCCAGGCAGTTATCATATGAGCGAAGTGCAATGCACATACAACTTGGGTATGTTCAGATAAAACTTTAGAATGCAAAGAAAATATGGTGGCTGTGCCCATGGTTGATGGGTGGTAAGAGTGCAATGTGTGAACAATTTTTGGGTGATTGGGTGAGTGATTTGAGCATAATTTTTAAGTACATTTTCTAACCTCAAAGTGTATAAACTTGCTTGCTTTTGGAATGAAGCATATCACATGTATTTGTGTAATGAGACAGGGTGTGGCCTAAGGACATAAAGACCCTATATCAATGTGGGCATAATAATCATGCAACTTTTTCCCAAAAAATGGGGCATGATCACAGTACCATCAAATACTTTGCTGCAACAGCGTCACAAGAAATGTGTTGAGAAAAAAGATCCAACATAACTGCCGAAGATTTGAGAAGAATTAGATGTGAAGTAACCAAGAAGCCATTAACTTCCATTGAGGTCATATTCTGAAACTGAAACCTCCTTGGAGGTGTTCAGTGCTCCAAGACATGGCCAGGGTGAGGAAGCCTGAACCCCAACACCACCCACCAAGACTCATACATTGAAACATCAAGACTGGGTCAAGAAATATCTAAGACAGATTTCTCAAAGGCCTCAAAAATCATGTTTTTCTTGAAAGATACAGACCTTTTCCTGTATCACTGCTTGAAAAAAAGTGCCTTCTAAAAACTGGCAGTAGGTCTGGGAGATTATTTTAAACATCAACATGAAAAGGTTCAATGAGCTCATCTAATATTAGAAGCCCATAAAAGGACCCTGCCACCACCGTGCATGTGAGACGAAGTTGAGCTTTGTAATTTTTGCTGCCTTATAAATATGCACATCTTGATATACTGTAGGGTCTGGATTTGCGAAGGTCACTCCCCCCCTCAATACATAAATACACATCACCTAATGGGCTTTAATCCAATAAGCATTCACGTTTATTCAGGTAGGAGTTGGAAAATAGCTTTATGTTATGGTCATATATGGTCATATAATCACTTTCCCTCAAATGCAGCCACGGCGCTCTCTCTCCTGGCCATCAGAACACAGTTGATTGGTTGATGGGGCTGCAAGACAATTTTTGAATTTATTCAGGGCTTCCTCAGTCTTGGCAAAGAGACTGCGAGGGCTAAAAAAATTTAAAAAAACGTAAAGTCACCTTTTCTCACCCGCAGCTTACTCCTCCTGGTGTGACACTTACTTGTTTCTGAAAATAGGTCCTCTATTGTCCATTCGCAGTTATGGTATAATAGTGAGGAGGATGTTTTTTTGAAACATGTTGGACCCCTTAATATGTATTTACTTTTCTGCGTTATGCAGAAAAGGAACTTATAGTAAATTCCTTCTGTAAAAGCATGGGCACTCAATTGTAATATCTTATATTTAGTGACCACCAGGGTGGGTGGTAAAATAATCTGCCCTTTTGCTTTTACAGTTATTTACAATTAAATGAAATACATAATTTCCATAAAAGCTACATACAAATGTTATTCTACTTCTAGGTACAAATTATAATACTTTTCTGTTTTCCAAGAAAGGGAAGAAACAATGAGCAGTTGTAAACACCCGTCAAGGTGTTATAATTCCTATAAAGAACTCTGTTTTTTTTTTTTCAAAAACGTTTAATCTGAACATGTTTCGTCTTAATAACTTCCTCAGAGGATCACATATAGACAACATAAGATGTCACGACCTGCACCAGTGGCAGCATAAGTAAAAATTGATAACAAATAAGCAAGACCTGTGTTGCACACAAACACTGTGGTCAGCGGTGGTGTTAAGAAGAGCTGGTGTCTTTCAGATCCAGGGTCACCCAGTGTGAGGGTTGTGCCCAGTTACTTACAGTTCTGCAATATTCTGGCAAAAGGCAGTACTCCACAGAGCAAAAGCACAAACAGATTCTTTATTTCAGAATTCTCCCATGACCAGCACAATAGAGTGTTCCAGATATATGTTGCTGAAACTGTGGTGCTAAGCCTATTGTTCTACAGAACTGTTTCTTAACCTGCAGTACACGTACCCCAGGGGGTATGCGGCAGTGTTCCAGGGCCAACCTTCAGGGGGTGTCTGACTTGTCAGGTATATTATTTTAAAAGTGAAACCTAATCCCTTCTTGTTTTAAAAGTGTAATTTGTAATTAATTATCCCCTTTTGGATAATTGTTTAGAACTTATTGTCGTTAGTATTTCTTGGTGTAAAAAGGTTGAGAACCACTGTTCTAGAGGATAGATTCCAACCTTTTTTATGAAATACCATCTTCTAATTGTTTTGTGTACCTACAGAATGGTGTAGCCCAGCTTTAAAGTGGACTTCTGCCAGCAATGCTGACATTTTTGTCCTGATGACTTGACCACCTAGGATAGGGGTGTCAAACTCATTTTTACTGAGGGCCACTTCAGCATTCTGGTCAATTCTGCATTCTGCATTTTATGCATTACTTAATGTCAAATTTTTTATTTCCTGTGTGTGAACAGGTCAGTGTAGAGACCAAAATCCAAACTCCAGAACTGTGTCTGTCTACCTGGAACCAAGTCGAGGAGATACCCCTGAAAATTCTGAAATCTCCACAAAGATCTCTCAGATTCGACTGCCGAACACAAGAGCCTCCGTCCAATCCGCCCCCCAAAAGTATCCCGCCGCACCGGACCCCAATGCTAGCCCGGAACAGGGGTTATCCTTGGCCGGAGGCAACATTCTGGTAAGTTCCTTTAACTTTGTGAAGGAATAAATAAGCACAGGGACAAGCGCTGCGGCATAACTCAGCCCTAATTGATGGCGCTCCTCCCAGCGAATGAAAAACGCGTATGGATTATAGCACAAATCTCATTATCTAATTACGCTGCTCCAGGTTTTGTGAGTGGTTGATATAAATTGAGGCCGCAGTTGACGTCCCCTCTTAAGAGCGCTCGGCCTTCGCTGGACGATTTAATTAGCGCAGACTGATGAAGATGACACGGCCTCTGTGATGAGATTAGAACCCTTGTTGGGGGGAGTGGTGAAACGCATATGTGAGGGCTCCAATAATTCAATGAGCGGCATGCTCTTAGAGGTAATTTCTTTTTTCGATTTGCTGCTGGCCAAATTATTTTTGGTTCTTTTTTTTGGCATTTTTTAAAGGCAAACTCTAATTTCATCACACTTTCAGCCCCTGCTTGTTTCACATTCTCGCCTGCTTCTTTTCTATTAAAGGGAATGCGTAGGCAAAAACTAAAACAAAGAAAAAGAAACAAGAAAAAGTTCCTCAGTAGCTGATCTGTCCAGGTCCCCTGTTATGGGGAGATCCATGCCAAATTCTGAGTGTTGAGTCTAGGATTTGGGTCCTTGTCCAGGCAGACAAAAAGGCACTTATCTGCCAGCCCATAAACTTGATATCATGGAGTCATGCAGAAAAAGAAACAGCAGCAATTTGTGCTGTGACTAATGTATTTGAAGGGGAAAGAACATAAATTCCCCCCCCCCCCCCCCCCGTAACTATAGCAAACTTCATAATCATTATTTACAAGAATTATTTCAACATAAATTTTAGAGACCAATTTTTAAAGAATAAAAGAAAATACTTTTTAGCTTGCAGAACCAAAGAGGGTTATTCACAGAGTTGCAACTGGAAGTTTATGGATCCCATACAAAGGAATCCTCCAGGGCTTCTTTAACCTACAGCTATGTAGGTTCCTTCTATACTGATCTAGGATATCCTGTACCAACCATGTCATCCAAGCTTCCTCGCCTCCCTGAGACTCTATGAGCCAAGGATTCTGTTTATATCTATAACCCTCCATACTGCCATGCCTCACACCACCTATTCCCTGGATGCATTAAATATAGGCCCTACCCCAAAAATAAACCCTAGTTACAAAGGCAAACAAAATTGCCTGGAATGCCAGGATCATAAGGTCCTTGTCAGGGCCACTTCCTACATGGAGCACCAGGTGCCCCTGCACACTAGAAGCACACTATGCCAACAAGACACAGGTGTAATGTGTGTCATATTGTGGAGCCATGCAGATGTCGTGGAGCCGCATGCAGGAGCCTGGACTTGTAAGTACCTCATGTTTAGGGCCGGCTCTAGGTTTGTGGGGGCCCTTGGGCAAGAGAGTCTTAGTGGGCCCCAAAGTCACATGATGTCACCTTTCATTTCCGCTGTCGCAAATGGGTCCTTTTCTGCTGCTGATCACTCTCCAGTCCTAATTGCCTTCTCTATAGCCAGGAATCATTCTCTAGTCCTTGTTGCATTCTTTACTGCCACCAATCATCCATCAGCCCTTACTGCTAGCTCTGCTGCCACTAAAGACTCCATCATTGCTGTCAGTTGTTCTCGCCACCCACTGAGCTTCCACAAACTGCCCTCCATTCCATGGCACCTTTTCCATTGTTGCTGATTATCCCCTGTTGCTGAGGCCAGCCATGAGTAGGTCTGCACACAACCCCCGTCGTTTAGTGGTTCAGGACCTCTGTAAAATAATACCATGGACAAGTGTGAGCCTGAGTGGGCCCCTGATAATGGCAGAGGCCCTGGCAATTGCCCAGGTTTTCCCTGTGGCGCCGGCCCTGGGGGGTGGGATATCATATTACTTTAGCTGTATCAATTTTGGAATGGAAATGAAGAACAAATGTAGATTGCTAATGGAAAAATAAGACATCCCCTAACAAAAATGTATACCTACAAATTTAATAAAATCAGATTTTTGGGGAAACATTGAATGATCTGTTACTCCAATACCCCACAATGGCATCTCACATCCTCCTGCCACCTTTAGAGCACTAAACTCCTGGCTGATGAGTCAGGCCCAGTAAGATAAAAGATGAAAAAAGAGAGAACAGGTGGCTCCATCTGGCCCCATTCTATTCAGACACATGGCTGCGTCTTATAAAGGAGTCTTACCTGTATTGCCCTGATGGCAGCCCTGGCATTTGATGTAAAAAAAAAAAAAAAAACTTACGCTGGTCTCGGGCTTGTTGTTAAGGTATACACAGTGGGCCTTCACAAAATAAGATGCCAGCGAGTCTTTTTTAACAGCTGCATTAAAAAAATAAGAAAATAAATTATCTTGTCCCAAATCCAGCGCTGACGACCGCCACAAGGAGGCTGCACATTATTCGCCACTCATGCATGCTCCTGGCCCCCATTCAAGTACACGGACAGATGAGCACACAGAACAGGGGATGCCACTCTGTGCAGCCTCAACAATTTGGCCTTGCCCAGGGCTAGAAATTCCAGGTAGAATGTGTTAGGGGAGGAGACCAGGATGGGGGGGTTTTGTATAGACTAAACGTCCACATTAATCTTTTAAAGTGGACCAATCACCAGGATTTTGACTATCCTGATCATTGGTCCTTGCTCCGTTGGCATCCTGATGTGGGGTGCCCCCCTGTGTAAACCACCCAGATCCCCAGTTTCACTTACCTTTCCAACATTCTCACGGAGCATGCTCATCCAATCCGATTATGAAGTGGATACTAATGCGTGGCATAAAGCCTCCGATTTGAACTTAACGTCGCATCCCCAGCTCCCCTGTGGAGTGTGTGCTTCTGTGTGCTCGGCCTATCAGAATGGCTGGGCGTGGGGAGTGCGCACAGGTGCAGGAGAGAGCTGGCAAAGATGGCGTCACAGGAGCCCCCAGAATCAGGTAAGATTACCGGCGTTAATAGGATGTAGGGGCCAGGCTAGCTGCCAGCTCTGGAACCTTTTAGATTCCAGGCCGGCTGTATGGGGTGGTCCACTTTAATGTTCGGTTGCTAGAGCTATGTATGAAGCACAAGGGAGGTTTGACTTGCTGATGAGCTTATTTCTTTGTGTTTCAGTATCATGGAATCATGACGATGAATGGAGCTAAACAAAACTCTGCCCGGAGAGGGTCAGTCTGGCTGGTTGGGGCACCATCCGGTCTGTCAGCAGATGATCGTGAACAGCCTCAGCATGACTCCACTCCCTCAGATTCAGTACAGCTGCAGAGTAACAGGACAAAGAAGGTATATCTAATGGCCCATTTACACAGAGCGATTATCAAGCGAGAAATCGATAAAGCAGGCGCAATTTAGCGATAATCGTGTCATGGAAACAGCCACTACTATCAAGCGTTTAACTAGAATTGGTTAATAGGTCGACCATCGTATCATTTCAGCTGACCAAAAGTCTTTAGTCCATCGCTCCATCGGATGGTTGGAATGTATAAATAGGAGGCACCCTCAAACAAAGTGTTTTGCTATGAGAATAAGAAATCACATTAGAGATTACTCTACTGACCAGTTGACCAACAAATCACTCAATCGCAGAAGATTTGTATGATCGCTTGCTCGCTGAGCAAACAGCCAACTGATCTTCTCTTGTAAACCTAGCGTAAAGCCTACAGTACACTCAATGCACCAAGGGCAAAAACTGTATCTTATGGTGTCCAGGGCACATTGTTAGTGGGCTTCAGTCACAAAAATCAAGTTTTGTTTTTCCAACTGTCAAGTTTTATAAAATTTATGGCAGCCAGGGCACATTTTTCAGATTGTTTCTGTGCAGTACTGCAACCTCTGGTTACAAGTAGTGTTGCGCGAAACGCCCCCAGATTTGGGCCAAACCAGAACCCGGTTCCCATGAAAATCTGGGGGTCCCTAGGTCCCCCTGCTCTCCACTCCTCACTTAACGGGTAGAAACGTGACTGGGACTAGGCTACAGCTGGGGCTACAGAAAGAGGAAACTGGCAGCAGCTAGCAGCACTTCTTGTGCTAAGGCCATCTTTCTGAACCCCGGGGCGTAGCCTATTTGACAGTGGAAAGAACACAGATGGGATTGCTGGGCTCAGGTAAGTTGTGCAACACTTTAGAATAAGCTGGTTGATGAGCTGCTAAACAGACCATCAACCAGATTTTCTAGGTTCAGGCCAAATGCCTATTTTGAACTCAAACTTCTGTCTGAGATCTGTGTTCGGGTTTGGATTTGCCCAACACTAGTTGGTATAACAATGTATCTATTGAGTCAGCCTTTCTAAAATGTCTGAAGAAAAAGTGTCTACAGATATATATCTATCTTTTCAGTGCCTATATTACAAGCAGGTCGAAATTTAAAGATGATTGAGCTCCAGAGCATCATTTGTATGAAGGAGAATAATGAAGTGAAATGAGCTTACAATCTATTAGGGTATAAGGGAGGATACAGAAGAAGAAATAGCTTACAATTTATTAGGGGATAAGGGAGGATACAGAAGGAGAAGAGCTTACAATCTATTAGGGTATAAGGGAGGATACAGAATGAGAAGAGCTTACAATCTATTAGGGTATAAGCGAGGATACAGAAAGATAAATAGTTTACAATTTATTAGGGTGAAAGGAAAGATACAGAATGAGAAAGATACAATCTATTGAGGTATAAGGGAGGACACAAAAGGAGGAAGAGCTTACAATCTGTTACAGCATATGGGCGAATATGGAAAGGCATAGTTCACAATCTATTGGGGAAGGATGCAGAAGAGAGGATACTGAAGTTGTACAAGCTTATAATCTTTAAGGGCATGGAACTTGTTTTACCCCCTTGTATTTCTACCTTGTACAGAGCCATGGATTGTGACTTATAAATAAACAATAATAATAAAAATAATAGAGGGATAAAGAAGGGTAACAGTTTACAATTTACTGGGTTATAAGCATGGGTGGGATTCAATTTTCAATTTTTCACAGGGTTCCCTATACCTAGGTGAACACCACACTGGTTGCAATATATATATATATATATATATATATATATAATTTCTTTCTAGCTACATCTTTCTATCAATCTATATCCAATCTGTTAATCTATTTTATCTATTTATCTGTGAAGGTGCAGGGTGGGGTAGGGGGGTATCAGAACTGTACCCAGAAATATCACAAAAAAGCCTGTACCCAAAAAAATCACAGAAGAAATTGGTACCCAGGTAAATCACAGAATAAACTATAGCAAGGCAAATAACAAAACAACCTGTACCCAGAAAAATCACAGAATCAAGCGTACATAGACAAATTATGAAATATCCTGTACCCAGAGAAATTACAGAATCACAGAAAACACAGTGGATAAAGAACTCATTAATGTAACAGTCAACATGTTCCTGGTTAGGCAGGGAGGGAAGGAATGGAGTGAGAGAAGGAAGTACGGACTGAAGAAAGAAAGTAACAATGAAAAAAAAGATGGAGAGGGGATAAGAAAGAGGAAGGGTGGAGTGAAAAAAGAAGAAAAAGGAAAAAAAGGAAGCAAGAAGGCAGTAGCAAGGGAAAGAGAAAGAGAAAGGCAGGAAGGGAAGAATGTAAGGAGAGAAGAAAATGTGAGAAAAAGAGAGGAGGGAATGAGTAAGGGAGGAGGTGGGGGAGAAAAAAAGAGACAGAGAGGAGAAATGGAAGCAGGAAGGGGGAGGGAGGGAAGGAGGGAGGAAGGAAGGGAAGAACTAAAGGAAAGGAAAGTTGAGAAAAAGATAGAATTTAGTGTGGGGGAGAGAGAACAAGACAGGGAAGGGAGGGAGGGACAAAAAAATCAGAAAGAGGAAAAGGTGGGGAGGAAGTGAGAAAGATAGAAAATAAATAAAAAGAGAGAAGGGGAGAAAGAGAAGGGAGAAATACAAAGAGGAAAGAAAAAGGAAAGAAGGGAGTAAGGAGAGAATGGAGAAAGAAAGAGAGGGTGGGGAAGGAAGAACTAGCAGGGGCCCAGAGGCACAGAATGTGTAATCTCTGACCTGTATGGAAGGGCATGAGGCAGCCGATGTCAGGCTCCATGTCCCCTTCTTGCAACCGGAACAGGTCCTGGCTCCCCACATGCAGCAACATCACGTGGATGTCCCAGGGAGACGAGGATGATTAGGATGCCCCAGGGAGACAGACCAAAACCCAGGAGAGTAAAAATCTCAGATTGGGTCGACTTTAACATGTTGATGGCAGTTGCTGACCACTTTTTGGTTGCCTACAATCTCAGAAAACAGATGTTCCCAGACAATTCACCAAAAGGGGTCAGAGACTGGCACCAGCATGTTAAAGCTGACCATCACCAGCCGACCCAATGGCCCTAATATATTAGCTCATATCTTTATATACAGTATTCATTCCATGAATTAATAAGGGGACAGTATGTCCCAGAAACCTGTTTCGGCGCTTATCCCTGCTATTTGGTATTTTTAAATGTGAGCATTTTTAATGCAACTTGAAATACATTTTTGAAATTTTATTGCTGGAGTGGAAGACAAATTCTTGCTTTTGTTTAACTATATATAATAACCCTGTGCTTACTTGCAGATAGAGAAGGCCCAGCAATGTCCTGTAGGGTGGACACGTCACCAGAAATCCTGTTACTTCCTGAATAGTAACAAAAAGAAGAGCTGGGAAGCTGCTGGGGAGGACTGCGCACAGAAGTAAGACAAATATAGAGTAATGTGGATGGCTAAAAGCAGGCCCTGATTTCCAAAAGAGAATGTGGATTGATATTGGGAAGTTAGGATATAAACCCCACCAAAGTATCTGGATGGCTGATAGTAGAAGTGCCTGACATATAGGTTGTGAGTTGCAAATTAGGGTTGCAACTGTATAAATTGCAACTTTTCTGAGAGAGCAGCTGGTCTTGTCACATGAGGGGTATCACGGGGGTGGGGGGTGTAGTTAACAATTTGCTGTGTCTGACACAAGTATAGGTACAGGTCTTTTGCTTCTTCTCAAGATCTCAGCCTCACACACAAATCTGCTTCTTATATTCCAGGCTGGGTGGCCATTTAATCGGGGCACATTCACAATCGTTAATGAGATGGCTCTGGAATTTTGCCAACAAGAAGCCATTTTGGACAGGTAACGGATGCTTAACTGCTTTAATGTGTTTTTTACTGTGTCTTATCTATAGGTTCACCAAGTACTCGTTTATTAGTGTGTTCCCTATAGTGCTCAGTGTATCTTATGACACATGCCGATTTACTGCACACTGTACACTAGAGCAGGGGTTCCCAACTAGTGGTACGGGTGTCACTGGTGTTACTTGATACCCTATCAGGTGGTACTCAGCAAGGTTGCAGAATGCTCTACACCTGCTTGGTCTGCTGCCATCAATGCTTTACCCAAGCCTGATTTGCTGCAGAAGAACAAAAATGTTCTAGAAGGTGCTGATTGCAGTTTAAATGGTTGTTTTGTGCATTTGTAAATTATTTTAGGTGACTGAAAACACCCAGGTGAAATTTAGAAAGCAGAAAGTGGTACTTAAGAAAAAGAATACAAAAAAAGTTAGGAACTCCTGTGCTAGAAGACATGTTTACTTTACAGTAACACAGGAAAATGACCCATTTAGCTTTTTATTGTTTTTTTTAGAGGGAGGGAGGGTTATGCTGGGTTTACACAAGAAGGTAAATTGACTGTTCGCTCAGCGAGTGACCGACCATACAAATCTTCTACTATTGAGCGACTGTGTTCATATGCCGAAGATTTGTCGGTCAAGCGGTCGCTAGTGTGATAGCTAATGTGATCACTCATTCTCATAGCAAAACACACATTTTTTAGGGTGACTTCTGTTTACACACTCCAAGCTTCAAGCGATGAATGAGAAATGTCTGGTCAGCCGAAACAATAGGACGACCGACTGATTAACCAATTCTTGTTCATCGATTGATCCCAGTGGCCGTCCCTACGAAGGGATTATTGCTAAATTGTGGTCGCTTTTAGCAAATTCTCACTTGAGAATCGCTCTTGCTCCATCAAAATGGGCTATTAGAGCTAATATATTGGTCTTTCGCAGTTGTGAACCCATCAGGGAGCAGGAATCTAAATTTCTGTTTCTTGTCTCTGATGTTAATTTAATAGAAACCCATGTAAGTCACCAGACTCCCTCCTGAATAAAAAGGAAAAACTGTGTTGCACACACAAATCGGTTGCACAACCAATAACATTCAAATAGTACATGTTATGAGAGTCATTCAAAACATACACAAGGGACAAAATAAGAAGTACAAACATAAAAGTGCATTGTGCCAATATAAAAAAAGATCACAAAAAATATAACCATAAGGCTAAAAAAACAAAAAGCAAGGACAATGTATCAGTAAATAACAATGGATTATTGATAATAAGGCCAGAAAGGCAACAAGGAGGGGGCCCAAAAACACACTCTACTCCAGATATATTAATTTTAGATGCTGGGGAATCGTTTTATAAGGGTTTGGGATTTTCAATAAATCATGGTGAAGGTCCAGTTTAAGGCTTCTTTACCAGAGAGAGGCTTGCGGTAGAGTTGAGATACTGGCTCTATCACAATAGCTATAATCTTTTATGTTGGTCCATTACATTCCAAGTTTAGTTTAATTTTCTAAACCAGCCATGTTTTGAGAATCTCCACACAGATGCACAGATGTGGAATTAGGAACTTTTGCAGTGATATAAAGCTGCAAATGATGACAGGGTGGGAGTCACTGAACTAGACCAATGCAAGTTTGGACTCTAAATTCAGACATCTCTGTGCCTCCTCCCAACATGGTCCTTTGTAGTGCTCTCTAGTTTTTGCCTTGTTCTCTGCAAACAGTATGTAGCTAAAAGCTATTTTCAACTCCCGCTCTCTATGTATAATTCTCTTCCCTGCACATTGTTTTGTTTATGTAATACAGTATATTTTGTCTTCTAATAAAACCAAAAATTCATTTCTGTTTTTGATTACTTTTAAACTCTTCGTTACTAGGCTTACAGTCTGCACCAAAGCGCTTACCCTGGGCCAACAGCCAAGGCTGGACTTCTGACAACTTCAAACCTTCAGAATCGTCTTTATCTGATAGTCGGAAGGAAAGCTGTGTCTTGGTGTGGAGGCGGAAAGAATGGACGGAGAGAAACTGCAGCGAGAAGCACAGTTACATCTGCACAGTGACTTTATAAAGCCAGATGCCAGAAAGTACACATCGCCTGTGTTTAACCTTTCTGGGTAGTAAAGAGAGGGATTATGGTGCCATAACACTCCCTCCCGGAGGGGCTGTACCCGGCACAATGTACAATATGAGTGTTTAATACAGCCGCTTCTGGGATCTTTGACAATTTTATAAGAACTCCTAAATCTGCCCTGTAGAGAAAGCTGAGAACTCTTCCCAATAAATCTGATAATTCCCGTCAATAGTAAGTCACTTTATGCCACTCACGATGAACAGGCCTACGTGTTTATGTGCTATATATACGGAGGGCAATATTGTAGTTGGATAGCCATAGAAGGAGTATCTGGAGGTCTTCTGCATCCTCATCATTTTTAAGCTGAAACACAACACCTTTTTTGTCTTCAATAGAGTGACAATGGCACTTTAAACTGTAACTGTAGGAAAAGGTTTGCACCCGGGGCCTCCCAAAACCTGATGAGGTAACTTGGGATTGGTAACTTTGAGTCCAGCAATAATAAACTATGCACAGGGAGGGGTTTCACCCACTGGTATGCCCACCTACTGATACATACAAAGTCATTTTATATAATATATATATTTTAAGGACCTGTGAAGCCAAACAAAAAAATCACTTTTTCTCCCCAACAACAGCTTCCAGCCAGTCAAGTGCGCAGAAACCACATGGTTTCTAAGACTGGAGCTCCCGGCATCCCCCTCACGTCAGTCACAGTGACTCTGCACACCCCCTCTGTTTACTGCAGTGGAGGGACTTGCACAGGTACTGTGCCTGGCATGGAGAAGGAAGGTCATGACAGCAAGTGTTGGTCGTGGCTCAAGGAATTCTGAGGCGCATGCCTGCGGCACCACTTGTTCAGTCAGGAGCTTCTGTGCTAGAAAAAGCTGAGTGTGTATTTGTGTTTTTTTAATTTGGGTTCAAAGACCCATAGCCCTACAGTGGCCTATGTGCCCCCTACTTATTGGGTAGACAGTTTCACTAATCATTACATGCTGCTGCATCTTCCAGTCATTGTGGAGGTTTCAGTGTGATGACATGTGTGACAACCAGTGGGGTTCACCACCAGTACATACCTGGGACCATGCTTGCACACCCAATAATTCTTACACATGGAATGAGAGCTGCACCTAAGCAAAATAACCTCTCAGAAGTCTGCTCCCACTGGCATGAAACAGTATGCCAGTCACAGAATGAATATGTCTCTATCGTCACAAACAGTGGACCTGGAGGAAAAAGGGTCAATGAAACAACCAACAGCAAGCTCTATTAATGGATAGAGTACTAAATGAAAATATGGTAAATAGGCCACAGGCTTCACCAAACCCTGGGTAATAGACTCATTATTACTCAATTAGATAATCTAATAACATGAGAACAAAAACATTCTAGAAGAACCAAAGATACCCACTGGTAACAAAAGTTTCAGCTAGAGGAGCATTTTCAAACCATCTCTTCAAAAGCCACCAACTGGTCATGTTTTGTGGAGCTCTACATAGCCAGCTCTATCTGAGTAGTAATTACTTCACATGTGCATCCTGTACTGGTAATGTGGGGTCCAGTGATGGGTGATCGTTGTTTTCACTGATATCTCATCTGAATGGTCTCCAAATCACATGTGGCCTCAGGTTGGCTTTAGAGATGTAGGATTCTTGATGTTGAGCGTAAGGATTCTCCTCCTATCCTCTTCCTTGCCTACCGACACCCTCCCAACATTCTGTGTCTCCAAGCCATCGGTCTATAGTATGAAAATCAAATAATGCAACTCGCACTTAGACCACTGAGTCATGGGTGATAGGGTGGCTGTAACATAATAGTAGTAGCCACAGTCTGTATACACCAACTTAGCCCAGACAAGACCAAGGACAGACCCCATGCAGCCAATAGGATCACAGAGTACAGTAGCTCATAGCAACTTTTAACCTCCCATATTCATACCCTTAGGATTAGTGATAAGCAAACCCGCCCAAGTTCGTTTTCGACAAGTTCAATCAAAATTACCAAAAAAGTTCGGTTAAGATATATTTTTATTAAGATATATTGAGATATATATATATATATATATATATATATATATATATATATATATATCTCAATATTTTTTTTTATTTTTTTTTTTTGGGGGGGGGGTCCATTTCCAAAGCTAACTGTCCATTTCATTGCCCTTCCATAGACAGGTGGCTCACATACTGAGGGGCAACTAGGGACAAAGGAAACTCTGCCAATTGTTCTTTTCAGTCCACTTCCAGGGACAGGCTGCAGATATACTGAGGGGGGGGGAAACATCTGCTGTCCTTTACAGGCCACTTCCAGGGACAGGTGGCTAATATATGGAGGGGGACATGCCACTGTAAGTAACTTCAAAAATGAAGAAATTAGTAAATAAGTGTCACGGACGTGACCGTGGTGCTGCTAGTGATGGAGCTAGTGCTGCAGGGAGAGGAAGTGTGTGTGCCTGCTACACATTCCTCTGGTGCCAGCTGGTTCCAGGCTTTGCAGCGTATTCTTGTAGACTCCTATACTACTGCCAGAATTATGAAGCAATGCCCACTGGGTTAATGTAGTAGCAGCCGGGCCTGAGCCGCAAAGTGCTGTGGCGCATATACTTCCACCACCCAGGATTGCAAGACATCACTTGTTGCCTCCTACTCTGCTTCCTCCTCTCCTGCCTTCTCATCCAGTCAGTGCAGCGCATACACCACCATTTTATGCCCAGCCATGGAGAAACATCAGCAGGCGGTGCTGAAACTCATCTGCCTGGGACAAACACCACACACCACCCAAGAGCTGTGGGCTGGCATCCAGGAGCAGACAGATGAGAGGTTGCTGCTGCTGAAACTGAAGCCTGGCAAGGTGGTGTGCAACAACGGGCAGAACCTAGTAGCCACCCTGGGCCGAGCTGGGTTGAGGCATATCTGTTGGCTGGCGCATGTACTCAACTTGTTTGCTCTGACCTTCCTTGCCAATTATCCAGACATAAAGTTCATGCCATGTGTGCGCATTTTGGCCAATCACACACTGCTGCTGCTGGTCTATCTGGACTGCAGAGGAACTTTGGCATTTCCAACCACTGCCTCATAGGTGATTTGCCAACCCGGTGGAATGCCACTTGACATATGTTGGAAAGGGTGTATATGCAGCAGCAGGCAATAGTGGAGTTCCGCGTGGGTCGAAGTGCAGACCAACAGCACTGCACCACCAATGAATGGGCCTCCATGAAGGACATTTGTGCCGTGCCGCTTCCAAAACTCCACCAATATTGTCAGCACTGATGATGCCATTGTCAGCGTTACCATCCCCATCCTCCTCTGCTAGAAAAAAACACTTCAGGCCATGACGAAGGATGTAATGGTGCCACAGGAGGAAGCAGAGGACAAAATGGAAGGCACATTTACACAAGTGTCAGGCAGGGTGGGTTGCTGGTCAGCCAGTCAAGGGACCCATTTGAAGACTTTGGAGGACTTTTCCTCACAGAAGGGTGGCACCCAGCGCAGCTCACAGGCATCACTGGAGTGTGGTTGAGGGGATGCGGAGGAGAAGACACCTCACACTGATACATGAGCACATGGGCCACTACACGCTACAGTGCCTGTGGAATGACCGTAGAGTTGCCCACATAGTCACCAGTGCAGATTACTGGGTGTTCAGCCTGCTGGATCCCCACTATAAGCATAACATCGCCTCCTTGATTCCACCACTGGAGCGAGATAGAAAAATTACAGAGTACAAATGCACTCTGGTGGACGCACTATTGGCAGATTTCTCTGCTGAATTTAAGTGCTAAGTGGCAGCACAAGGCTGGGGGGGGGGGGAAGAAAGGGGAAGACACGGATCATTTGCATGCTTTGCCACCAGTCACTGAAGCTAGGGAAAAGTCGGAATAATCTCTCCACGTTCATTACCAGGGACCTGTAAAGCAAACAGAAAAACATTGTTAGTATTATTGTATTGATTCCACCACTGGAGCGTGATAGAAAATGAGAGTACAAATGCAACCTGAAAGGCACTACTGGCAGAGTTCCCACCTGACACTGTTGCCTCAGAAAGGAGGGTAAGCATAGCTACAATCTGGGACATTTTCAATTCTCCACCACCTCCACCACCTCCACCACCATTGGGTACAGCCTATAGTACCAGGAGGCAGACTTACACTCGCATGGTGGATGAGAATCTGTTGACGCGGCTCCTGGTACTGAGTGAAGGGTCCTCCACTGTTTAATCTCTGCAACGAGAAGTTGGACACGTGGCAAGAGTTTGTCCTCTATGCCTTGCTGCCTTGTCCAACGTGTGTTCAGCACCTCAGAGGGTGTCATCACCGACTAGAGGTGAGTAGTTGTATCAAACACCCAGTATTTACAATGTAGGTGAGGGCCAGAGGTGAGTAGTTTTATCAAACACCCAGTATTTACAATGCAGGTAATGGCCAGAGGTGAGTAGTTGTATCACACACCCAGTGTTTACAATGCAGATGGCCAGAGGTAAGTAGTTGTATCAAACACCCAGTATTTACAATGCAGGCGATGGCCAGAGGTTTCAAACTTACAGTAAGTATTATGCAGGTGGTGCCAACCAATGAGCAGTTTTTTCTAACCCCCAGTAAGCAGAATTTAAGGGGTGGCACCAGGGGAGTAGTTTTTTTCTAACCTCCAGTACGTATTATGCAGGTGGTGCCATTTTTTAACCCCCAGCAAATAGAATGCAGGCGGTGCCAACAAGTGAGTCATTTTTTCTTACCCCCAGTAACTTGAATGCAGGAGTTGCCAACAGGTGAGTAGTTTTTTTTTCCAACCTCCAGTACGTATAATACAGGTGGTGCCAACAACTGAGTAGTTTTTTTTAACCCCCAGTAAGTAGAATGCAAGAGGTGCCACCAGGGCAGTAGTTTTTTCTAACACCCAGTAAGTATTATGCAGGTTGTGCCAACAAGTGAGTAGCTTTATTCTAACACCCATAAATAGAATGAGCATGGTGTCAACAAGTGAGTACATTTTCTAACCCCTCAGCACGTAAAATGCATGTGGTGCCAACAGGGGAGTCATTTTTTTTAATCCCCCGTAAGTACAATGGTGTGGTGACAGGGGAGACATTTTTCAACCCCCCAGTAAGTAGAATGCAGGAGGTGCCAACAGGTGAGTAGTTTTTTTCTAACCCCCAGGATGTATTATGCAGGTGGTGCCAACAAGTGAGATTTTTTCTTGCCCCCAGTAAGTAGAATGCAATAGTAGCCAACAGGGTAGTAGCTTTTTCTAACAAGTATTATGCAGCTGGTCCCAAAAAGTGAGTAGTAGCTTTTTCTAACCCCCAGTAAGTATCATGCAAGTGGTGCCAAAAAGTGAGTAGTTTTTTTTCTAACCCCCCATAAGGAGAATGCAAGAGGTGCCAACAAGTGAGGTGCTTTTTCAAACCCCCAGTAAATGCAAGAGGTGCCAACAGGGGAGTCATTTTACTAACACCCAGTAAGTAGAATGCAGGTGGTACCCTCAGGGGAGTAGTTTTTGCAATAGTAGCCAACAGGGTAGTAGCATTTTTCTAACCCCCTGTAAATATTATGCCAGTGGTGCCAAAAAGTGAGTAGTTTTCTTTACCCCCCCCCCCATAAGGAGAATGCACGTAGTGCCGACAAATGAGTTGTTTTTTCAAACCCCCAGTAAGTGGAATGCAAGAGGTGCCAAGAGGGGAGTCGTTTTTTCAACCTCCCAGAAAGTAGAATGCAAGGGCTGCCAACAAATGAGTAGTTTTTTCTAACCCACAGTAGAATACAAGAGGTGCCAACAAGGGAGTAGTTTTCTCTAACCCCTAATAAGTAGAATAGAGGTGGTGCAGCAAGTGAGTAGTTTTTTTCTAACACCCGGTAAGTATTATTTATGCAGGTGGAGCCAACAATGGAGTATTTTTTTCTAACCCGCAGTAAGTACAATACACATGTTGACAAGTGAGTAGTTGTTTTCTCACCCCCAGTAAGTAGAAAGCAAGAGGTACCAACAGGGTAATAGCTTTTTCTAACCCCAGTAAATATTTTGCTTGTTGTTCAAAAAGTGAGTTGTTTTTTCTAACCCCCAGTGAGTAGAATCCAAGGGGTGCCAACAAGTGAGTAGTTTTTTTTATAACCTCCAGTAAGTAGAATGCTGGTGGTGCAGCAAGTGAGTAGTTTTTTCTAACCCCTCTAAGTATTATGCAGGTGGAGCCAACAGGGGAGTAGTTTTTTCTAACCCCCAGTAAATATTATGCAGGTGGTGCCAAAGAGTGAGTCGTTTTTTTTTTCTCACCCCCAGTAAGTCGAATGCAAGAGGTGCCAACAGGAGAGTAGTTTTTTCTAACCCCCAGTAAGTATAATGCAGGTGGTGCCAACAAGTGAGTATTTTTTTTCTAATCCCTGGTAAGTAGAATGCACAAGGTGCCAACAAGTGAGTTGTTTTTTCAAACCCTCAGTAAGTGGAATGCAAGAGGTGCCAACAGGGGAGTCGTTTTTCTAACACTCAGTAAGTAGCATGCAGGTGGTGCCAACAAGTGAGCAGTTTTTTCTAACCCCCAGTAAGTGTAATGCAGGTGGTGCCAGCAGGGGAATCTTTTTTATAACCCCCAGTAAGTAGAATGCAGGTGGTGCCAACAAGTGAGTAGTTTTTTTTCTAACCCCCGTTAAAGTGGACCGTCACCCTCCCTATAAGATTCCCGGGCCAATCACCTCCCTCCCCGTGGGACATCCGAGATCGGGATGTCCCGCGGGGTGAAACCCCCCCAAACACCCCAAATCCCCTTACCTTGTCTTCGCTGCCTCCCTCGCACCCCTCTAGACGTGCGCGCGCCCACGCCGGCCGTCTGTGAATGGCCGGCGCGGGCGCGTCGAGTGACGCGCGGGAGGCGGCGGCGGAGGAGCCGCTTGTCCGCGCCTGTCAAAAGGCTTGTCAGTCGGCGCTGGGAGCGGGGAGAGGTGAGTTTTTCGGGGGGTTCGGGGGGGGTTTCACACAGCGGGGCACCCCACCGAAGTGGACCAAGACCCAGGATAGTCAAAATCCTGGGTGTTGGTCCACTTTAAGTAGAATGCAGGAGGTGCCAACAGGTGAGTAGTTTTTTCGAACCCCCGTTAATGGGATGCAGGAGGTGCCAACAAGTTAGTAGTTTTTGTTCTAACCCCAATAGGTAGAATATAACAGGTGCCAACAAATGAGTAGTTTTTTTTAACCACCCCCCCCCCAGGAAGTAGAATGCAAGAGGTGCCAACATGGGAGTAGTTATTTCTACCCCCCATTAACTAGAATGCAAGGGATGCCCACATGTAAATCGTTTTTTAAACTTCCATTAAGCAGAATGCAGATTGTGCCAACAAGTGAGTAATATTTTTCTAACCCCCAGTAAGTGGAATGCGGGTTGTGCCAGCAGGGGAATATTGTACCAGCCCCCAGTTTTCCCTCTCCTTGTGCCTGGTCTCTCTGGCTTCTGTGTCTGTTCACATTTGGTAACCACTAGCCCAGAGGACCCTTTCATTTCCAATGAAGAAAAATCAAAATAGTGAAGTGCTAGTCCTTTTACATCTCTGTCACTGAGTTCTTTGCTATAAAGTGGTGTAAAATGAAGAAATTGAGTAAATGTATCTGGTTCCTCTGCCATCTAACAGCCCAATTAAAGCAATAACTCAGAATTTATCACTGATCATAATGATGCATCTCACCCTGTGCTTTCTATGCCTAAATTTCCTCCAAATATGGCATACTGAAGATTGGATTTATATAACCCTCCAGACGGCTATACAGGTGGGAGGGACCTGTGCTGGATATGCTTCTTCTCTGACCTTTTCAAAATTCTTCACCATGATTGACGTGCCACTTCCATCTTCTGTATCGACTCTTATTTTACTGTTTGGCGGGAGCTGGGGGAGGCATAAATCTGGCACTATAGCCGATATAAAATATCAGTAATTTGTCGGCTTTATAATGAGGCGCAGCTGTAATATGACAGTGACACCAGCTCAGCTTGTAATGTCTCGATATTTTATCATCATTTAAAATTTTGTGACAATTTTGGACCCACAGGCGGGTAGTTTGGTTTATATATGTAAAAGTTTCAAAACGAACATGCATATGAAACTAATTGTCAGAATATAAAAATATAAATGTCGTTATATTGCTCAAAAGTTAGTGATTATCTGGTTGGGTCGTTTTAGGAAATATGTCAATAAAAACTTATAACGTGTACCTGCCCTTTTTGGAGGGCTGTCTTAAAGTGGGACAAGTTCTTCCCCCTCTCCCACTTCTGGGGCTTGACAACTTGGGATGACCCTCTACGCCAGGGGCACCAAACTAATTTTGACTGAGGGCCACATCAACATTCTACTTGCCTTCAAAGGGACAGTTAATAACAAACTCGGAACAGAATACAAACACGACCATTCAAATGTATGGTTAAAGCCACAGAATAATTTTGCCCAGGACAGATGCAAACACAGATTTCTTTTCCCAGGACAGCAACAAAATGATTTTGCCCAAGACACCCAAATATTTATTTTGCCTAGGCAAGCTAGATGCAGAAACTGGATTATTTTGCCCACAATTGCTGTGGAATTAGTTTGCTCAGGACAAATGCAGATGCAGAATTGTTTTGCCCTGGACAACCACTAAATTAATTTGCACATGATATATGCAGGCATTGAATTATGTTGCCCAGGACAGATGCAGCTACAGAATTATTTTTCCCATGACAGATGCACGAGCAGATTTATTTTGCCCAGGACAGTTGCAGAACTATTTTGTCAAGGACAGGCAAAACATTCTTTTACCCAGGACAGTCACAGCATTATTTTGCTCAGGTCAGATGCTGAATTATTCTGCTTACAATGTCCATCACTTGGCAGCACCACACAGCTGCAAAGATATGCTGCTAGTGTCAGCAGTCTTGGAGTGACCCAAGTTGGCTATCTGCCCCCCCTACCCTTGAGTTTGATGCATGTGCTCTATGTCAATAGTAATAAAAATAATATATACCTACACGCCCTCCCGAAAGGAGCTGTTTCCTTTGCTCCATACCAGAGATGTGTTGCTGATATATCATGCTCAGGTTTATGTTCCTGATTGTTGCTGAATAAACGGGACAGGATTTCTCTAAAAATAAGAGCTATCTAAACTTGTGAATGTTTTGTGTATACAAAAAAAGTGCAGCAAAGGGTTATGTCTGCTGTGCAGAAAGCTAATGCTCCTGAATGTATGGAGACGGATGAATGTGTTGAAGCTGCGTTAATGTACACAGGCACAGTACACTGTATAGACTCAGGTGCCACAAACCATGTGACAAACAAGGAAAACTTTTTCTCTAACCTCGATGAAATTAAGTCAGAAAGAGTTATCTTAGCTAATGGTTACTATATGACTTCAGAAGGTGTGGGGAATGGTTTTATCCACTGTCCTGTTTCCCCATCGCAAACCAGAAAGATCCCAGTAAAGAATGTATTATATGTCCCTAGCAATCTTTTGCCAGTGAAAAAGCTCACTAAACAGGGGAATGTGATTGTCATGCTCAGGGTACTCTAATGTCACGCTCAGGTAACTCCAGCCCTCCAGGTAAGCCCTCAACCCCCAATCTCCGCAGCCAGCTTCACCTGTAGGAGCCCCCGCTTGTCGGGACGCAGAATACGCCTGCCCGGGATCGGTTGCCCCCAGGACTTCAATGGCTCAAAGGATGGGAGCTTACTGGTTGGAGGTCTGGAGAACCAATAATGAAGAGCGGAATCAGAGCAAGTCCAGTTTGTTGGAGCGGGTTTCACTAGGAAGTCCAAAGACAGGCCAGAGGTCGACACCAGGTAAGCAGAGATTGCAGCGGTACAGTAGGATGAAGCAGCTCGAGGTAGGGGTACGAAGCAGGGGTCGGCAACGGAGATCAGACAGAGAATGGTCGGTTCAGGCAGGGGTCGGCAACGGAGATCAGACAGAGAATGGTCGGTTTAGGCAGGGGTCGGCAATGGAGATCAGACAGAGAATAGTCGGTCCAGGCAGGGGTCGGCAACGGAGATCAGACAGAGAATGGTCGGTTCAGGCAGGGGTCGGCAACGAAGATCAATCAGAGTATAATTCAAGAGACAAACTAGGTACAAGGCGCTATCACAGGCACTGAGTAAATGATGGGGTGAAGCTTTATAGGGACCAGACATGATTGGGGATGGGGAAGTGAGTGCGTGATTGGTGTAATTTCAGAACTCACTCAAGATTGGCCCAGACAACCAGAGGGCGTATAGCCCAAAAATCCTTAACCTGGGCTCATTGGCCCCAACTCAAACTAGGGGCGTTATCCCCCAAATCCATCGGGCTCATTGGCCCTTAACAGCACGCTCGCTGGAGGGCATAGAAATCACGTGCTCGCGCGCACGAGCGAGCACAGGAGCTGGGGACGCGAAGGAGAGGGAGGAGGGCGGCCGTGCTCGGCGCCGCACAAGCCGCCGCCGCTCGGCGCGGCCGCCGAACAGGGGCTGCTGCGGCCGGCCGCCCGGAGACAGCGCTGGAATGGGCCCCAGGTAACTGAGTTCTGACAGTGATTACTTTTAAGGATGACAGTTGCATCATTTCAAAGGAGGGTCACACTCTAGCAGAACGGACAATTAAAGGTGAACTTTATCAGCTAAAATGCAAAGAAAGTGTGTACAGTGCTAGACAAGATCTGCATGAAAACTTCATCCATGTATGGGCATAGACACCCAGAAGCAGCCAGGAAGCTAGCTCAACAACAGCTTGTAGATAAAATTGCAAAAGACCATAGCAGAGAAGTGATGAAATGCAACCGTTGTCATAAATGGAAAATGTCCAGAAAATCCTTTCCTAAAAATAGCAGCACTATATCTGCACAACTACTGGATTTGATGCACACAGATGCATGGGGTACAATGAGTGTTCAACCCCCCGGCAAGAGGAGATATTTTCTCACATTTATTGATGTTTTATAGATACACAATTGTATACCTCCTGCACAACAAACATAGAGTGTCATAGAAACTTGAAGAATATCTTGCTGCAGTGTTTAACAAATTTGGAAAAATGGCAAAAGCCCTCCGTGCAGATAATAGAACTGAATATACAAATGGCAAGGTGCAAGCTATTTTGGAAAAGAAAGGAATCGTGTTCCAGACTACTATTCCATACAACTCAAAACAAAACAGTGCTGTGTGAAAGTGCTAGAGGCATGCTGTTTGATGCAAATCTACCTTCAACAATTTGGTGGGGAAGCCACCATGACATCTTCAAAACAGCCTGCCAGGTAGAGCTACTAACAAAACGTCATATGAGCTATGGAACTGCAAGAAGCCTGACCTGAAGCATCTCCAGGATATCTGAAAGCAAATCATTTATGCATGTTCCCAAAGAAAAACTTTCCAATGGGAACCTCATGCAGAAAAAGAGGTCCTAAGACTATAGTGAAACTCAAAAAGGATACAGGATCCAGCACCCAGAGACCAACACAGTAACAATCATGGAACTCCAAAATTAGCAAAGTCTTGATTGATGAAGGATTTCAAGGATCTTATGCTAATCCATATTTATACACAAAATGTGTAGCAGAGACGTAGACATATGTTCTTGTATATTTAGATGATGAAATCATCTCCCGTAAACAGGGATAATATTGCAAAACTAGGTGAAGTTCTCAACCAGTGCTTTGAAACTAAAGACCATGGAAATGTGACATATTATTTGGAAATACAAATCCAGAGAGAGGAAGAGTTTTCTTGTCAACCAAAGTTCTAAAATCTCCTCAGTCCTAAACCAGTTTGGAATGTTAGAAGCCAAAGGTGTATCAACACCAATAGATCCATCCTACTTGAGGTTAGTATAAGAAAATCTGCTACCCAGCAATGAGAGTTATCGACAAGCAGTGAGGGCACTTTTGTACATAGCAATTCTTACTTTCCCAGTTATCACAGCCTTAGTTGGAATTCTTTGTAGACATGTAAGTAGAGATGAGCGAACTTCTTGAAAGTTCGATTCGGCGATTCGCCGAATTTCCCCAAGAAATTTGGGTTCGCCCGAATCGAACTTTAACGAATCGCTCATCTGGAAAAAAAAAATGGCGGCATGGTGGGAGCGGGCAGGCCGGCTACGCCTGTCAGCGGGCCGCCGCCGGCCCGCAGACAGCGCAGCCGGCCTGCCCGCTCCCACCATGCCGGCAAAAATGGCGGCATGGTGGCAGCGGGCTGGCCGGCTACGCTGTCAGCGGGCCGCCGCCGGCCCGCAGACAGCGCAGCCGGCCTGCCCGCTCCCACCATGCCGGCATTTTTTTTTAAGCAAAAATGCCGGCATGGTGGGAGCGGGCAGGCCGGCTACGCTGTCAGCGGGCGGCGGAAGCCGGCCCGCTGACAGCGCAGCCGGCCTGCCCGCTCCCACCATGCCGGCATTTGTTTAAAAAGCAAACACTTACCTGCATGCTCGGAGCGTGGAGGCCGGCGTCGCTCTCAGGCGCCCTTTGATGACGCGTTCTCTGATGACGCGTCCTCTGATGACAGCTGAGAGTGGCGCCGGCCTCCACGCTCCGGCGCCGCTCTCAGCTGTCATCAGAGGACGCGTCATCAGAGGGCACCTGAGAGCGATGCCGGCCTCCACGCTCCGAGCATGCAGGTAAGTGTTTGCTTTTTAAACAAATGCCGGCATGGTGGGAGCGGGCAGGCCGGCTGCGCTGTCAGCGGGCCGGCTTCTGCCGCCCGCTGACAGCGTAGCCGGCCTGCCCGCTCCCACCATGCCGGCATTTTTTTTTTTTTTATTTCAGGGAAAATTCGATCGGCACGAACCAAAAAAATTTCGGGTTCGTGCCGAATCGAATTTTCCCTGAAATTCTGAGCGAATTCCGGTTCGTCCGAACCGGTTCGCTCATCTCTACATGTAAGCAAGCCATGTCAAAGAGACAGGAATGCAATTAAGAGACATCTACAATATCTTAAAGAAAAGAAAGATATCTGCATCAGGAGATCTGACTTTCAGAGGTTATGTAGACGCAGATCAGACTGGAGATGCAAGTGATCAGAAATCAACAAGTGGTTACTTGTTCAAGTTAAGAGAAACTTGAATCTGTTGGTCCAGCAAAAAACGGGTGTCAGTTGAGTTATCCTCAACAGAAGCAGAGTATATGTCCTTGATTCAATAAGAGTTTAAACAAATTCTCATGGTAGTAAAAAATGCACTTTTTTAAAAAAGAATTCACTGTTACTGAATCACTAGGAAGGTAGGGAAAGTCAATGGCACTTTTTACTACAGTGTGAAAAAGAAGTAAAAAAAAGTTCTACTTTTCTTAGGAGTAAAAAGTACCATTGACCTTAATTGTTTTCCTGGCTGGTGATTCAGTAACAGTGACATTCTTAGTCTTTTTTCTCATGACGTGAATTTTTTACGTCCATGAGAATTTTCTTTAACTTTTATTGAATCAAGGCCCATGTCTGCTGCTCAGTCAATTCAAGAAGTAATTTGACCAACTGCTATCTATGAGGACAATCAAGGATGTATTAAGCTTACCAGCAGAGGGGCTCCGATCGCCAATTGGGGCTCCTCCGGCTGCAGGGGAGTGCCCAAAATAGGGTACCCCCCGTTTCAGCAGCCGCCGGAATTATCTGTAAAAAAAAAAAAAATGACAGTTACTCACCTGTGTGCCTGTTAGCTCCCACCGGCTCTCCTCTTCACGGGGGGGGGGGGCTCCGATCACCCCCTCACCACTCTTCCATCTTCTGGAGGGGGCTGGAGGGGGCCTAACAGCCCTCCTCCCTCGGATCTCCGATGGCGGCCGCCATCTTTACTTCTAGCCCCGGGGCCGATGACGTCACTGCGGCTAGCGGGTGACTTGCCATTAACCCCTGGCCCCCGAAATTACCTGCCTCCCCAAAGCCCAGGGGGGGGGCAGAAGAGCCGTGGCCCTAGGCTATGACGGCTTGTAGCCGGCACGCCCAGGGACCACTAAAGCTGGCCCCTGCGCCCTGTTCTACAAGCCCCCATAGCTGGTCACAGCTAACCCTTAAAAATCCCCCAAAAAATGGGGTCCCCCTCCCTGGGAGGGGGGACCCTATGTCATTTTTTTTTAATTAACCCTATGTTACCTGTAACCCAGTAGGTATAAAAGGCTTCCAGCAGCAGCAGGAGAGCAGAAGCCTAAGTGATCAGCGTGGGACACCGGGATGGATGGGAGGTAAGTATTAAAAAAAATAATTTAAAAAAATATATTTTTTTAATAAAGCTATTTTTAAAGTGTGTCTCTGGGTGTGTTTTTTTTTACTTTTAACCCTTTGTGAACTGGTAAGGGATCTATGAGACCCCTATACCAGTTCACAAGGCTCTGGGTCTGGCAAGTCACCTGCGGCTAGTGGGTGACTTGCCATTAACCCCGAGACCCCCCCATTACCTGCCTTCCAAAAAAAACTTTAAAATTCCCCCAAGAAATGGTGCCCCCCCAAATTTTTTTTTATTTAACCCTTTATTATGTGGATAGTAGTTGTATTTTATTTGTAAATGTGATAAAGTGCTCTTTTCAGTTTAGGGGATCACCTGGACAGGAACGGGGAGGCTACCGATATATATGTGGTATCATTGTAATCGGGAGAAATGGGGCTTTCACATGCAATTTGGTTTTCTTCAATAAAATAAATGTTTTTGTTAAAATAAAGGAGACAATTTAAAATATATATATATATATATATATATATATATTTTTTTTTTTTTTTTACTTATTTATTTAAAAATATTTAAAAAAGTAGAAAAATACAAACAAGACATTTCATGTTAAACCCTAAACTCTGCCACAAAAAGAAAATATGCAATTTTCTTGGAAATTCCTGCAAAAATCACAGTTAAACACCACGCAAAATGGTGAAAAATATCCTGTCAGCAGAGGGTGACAAAATCTCAAGTAGACTGGCAGTCAAAAGGTTACAGGTACCTATGCATGTTGGGTATTGTTCTGCTCGGGGGACCTTGCGCTTTCAGATTTAGCTTGTTTTTTCTTATTTGCATATTGATATTTTAGGAAAAGGTGTTTTTTATTCTGCTTTTTTGTACATTTTTTTGTGAAACCCTGTGCAACCTAAGAATTCTTCGATATATTACTTCCAGAAAGATGAGCCCACTACAACAAGCTGGGTACGCTTAGAAAGCTTAACATGTGTACTTTCAGGGAATATATGGTTTATGGTGGATATTCCAAATGCAAAGGGTTGGTTTGGTAGAAAAAGCACAAGGTGCGCACTTTGTCTGCAGAGCTGAAATTTTGAAGTAAAATTACAGTTATGCGCATGCTTTACTTTGGTGTGTTTGGCAACTCTTTCCTTGACAGAACCTATGCATGTTGGGTATCATTCTGTTTGGGCGATGTTGCTTCTCAGATTTTCTGTTTTTTTCTGGTTTGCATATAGTTTTTTTTAGGAAAATGTGGTTTTGATTCTGCTTTTTTATTCATTTTTAGGGAAACCCTGTGCAACCAAAGAATTGATTG
Organism: Gastrophryne carolinensis; assembly: GCA_027917425.1. Lineage (NCBI taxonomy): Eukaryota > Metazoa > Chordata > Amphibia > Anura > Microhylidae > Gastrophryne > Gastrophryne carolinensis. The sequence continues at coordinate 402,605,152 of CM051235.1, read as the reverse complement.
AGGGATTACTTCCAGAAAACTGCACCCATGTCAACAAGCCTGGTATGCCTAGAAAGCCTGAGGTGTATACTTATAGGGAATCTATAGTTTGTGGGGGGGTATTTCAAATGTAAAGGGTTATTTTTATTGAAAAACTGCAAGGTGCGCATATTGCATAGCATAGTTGTATTTTATCTGAAAATCTCCTAAAGCATTGTTTCAGTTTGGGGGAGTCTCCTGGGCAGGAAAGGGTGTCTACCTATACATATGTGGTACCGCTGTAACCGGGAGAAATTGGGGTTTCACACGCAATAAGATTTTATTGACAAACTTACATTTTGTATTACAAAAAAACACTAAATTGTAAAAAATATTTTTTTTATTTTTTTGCACAATTTTCACCCAAAAATATTGAGAATACACTTATAAAATGACAAACAAAACATTTCATGTTAAAGCCCAGGCTCTGCTGAAAAAAACAATATATTACTTTCCTGGGAAATCCCTGGAAATCCCTTCAAAAAGGGTGACAAAATCTCAAGGTAGGCTGGCGGTTAAAGGGTTAAACCATCATCACCTGCGTGATTTAGTGGCACATAGGATATTTAAGTTTATTGTGAGACTGACAAGATGATAGCCGACGGCATGATAAAGCCACAATCAAGAGCCAAGTTTGAGGAGTTCAGAACTGCAGTGGGACTAACAGGAGTTGTTTAGTGGGGGTGTTGGAATAGTTTTAATGAAACAACTACATCCTGTATATGACTATCTGCATGTTATGCTTTATTGATATTGATAAAGTTAGTTTAAAAGAATAACCATGAAGTGTTATACAGACCACATGACTGTATGCATAGTGTGTTTAACCTGCAAACAAAAATTAGCTGTTTCCTTTGGTAAATACCAGAGATGTGTTGCTGATATATCATGCTTACGTTTATGTTCCTGGTTGTTGCTGAATAATCAGTCGTGGTTCTGGCACGCTGGAGGAGTGTGGTGTACAATCCGCAGCAAACAGAACCTAATCCTGCCCTGCAACTGTGTCATCGAGGGTCCTGGTCCACAAGGACACTACAGTAAACTAACCCAACCCAACCCCTCATGCTATCAATGAGCCCTGCATTTTTCAGATTTTTCTAGCAGAACTCCATCTGACAAGGTGACAGGAAGCAGCTGCACACATATGTCGCACATCCTTCAATAAGTGTGTATTCTATGTGGATCAGGACCTCCCTTAACACAAGGAGGGTTTGGGAGCATTTTAAGGCTGCATGTTGGGCAGCACTAGACTATAGGCATGTTCCTATGATGTCTTATGATAAATCTAGCCCTCGCCTATGTAAATGGTGAATAAGAGCTGACAATTCTGATAGTGGCCTGACTATGGCAAGGTCTCAATTAGTGCAGCAGAAACTAATGTCATATTTACGGGGTGGAGTACAACGTGCTTTAAGGGTCCCATAACATGGCTGACAGCCTATATTTTTAAAATGTGCCATCCCAACTCTCATCGTCATGCAGCAGGCTTTTTACTAGTGGCTGCTCTCCTCTAAGAATATATTCAGTCATGAGAGATGAGATTAAAAGGTTCTGTGTTCTTGGTTGGTATGACCTTTTAAAATGCACTAGACATAAATCTGCATTGTCACCACTTTTAAAAATCTGCATAGCGACCCCGAATGAATACACAATGAATGGTTGCCTGAACACCGCCCTGCCCAACCCCAGAGAGAATCTGTTGCGGTCCTTTAGACCCTGAATGCTCTATATATCTTCATTATGGTCACTTTATAATAAAATAATATGACTTACAATCCTAAAGAATGGTATAAATAAAACGCAATAGGAAATGTCTTAAAAAAAGCTAAACCTATAATGTGATATCTTGGGGCAGAAACTTGTATTCCATGTCGTATTTTTAGCAGGCTTGCTTCTGGAAACTATTACTGTGCAAGTGTCTTCTGTAATAAAGCTAATCCCTGGCTCCGCCCACTGCAAGGAATGATGGGTAATTATATTATTCCTTGTGTTGGGTGCTGCGTAAACACTTTCTGTTCTGGGAAAGCACCTATTTTCCTCTACCTTTGAATAGAGGGCCATTGGTCTTTTTAGTCCCCCTATTTTAAGCCTAACATGGGTCTTTCCACATGGGACATTGGTCTCAGCCACCATACAGCCAAATACATCTAGCCTAGTGCTGATGAGATCCAAAGTGCATGCGCGCACTACCAAAAGACCATGTGCGCATTTCCAAAGTGCATGCAAGCACTCCAAAATGCCCATACGCACACTCCCAAAGTGCATGCAAGCACTCCCGAAGTGCATGTGCGCACTCCCAAAGTCCTGGGAGAGAGAGGAAGAGGTGGCATTGCTCTTTTCCGGCATAGGCCAGTGGAGAGAGGAGGAGGAGAGGCGGCAGCAGGCAGCATGCTGCTCTCTCCCGGTATTGGCTGAGGCAGAGAGGAGGGTGGCAGGCACCGCTTCTTCTCCCCACCACTGCGTGAATGAGCGTCGGGGGAAGGAAGGGGCCAGGAGGAACGGCGGTGTAGCCCTCCCCGCTGCTGGCCAGTGTGGAGGATAAAGTGGCTGTGTATCTCCGCTCGGCAGGGATGTCGGGCATGCTTCTCACTCACACGCAGCGAGAAAATCTTGGTCATTTCTTCTTGTAGAGCCCTGCTAAAAGCTATGCTGGGCTTGTGCTAACGCTCTCTGTGTAATTTTTCAGTAGAGAACCTGGCAGGTCTTCTGTTTGCAACATTGTAATGTCTTTTAAACATAGCAAACCTGGAGATGGCCTATTCCCCAGCAAAAGCACATTAAACTACATATCCCAGAATATTTGAAGGGCGTCTTCTACCTGCTAAAGTGTTGTGTGGAGTTATGAGTAGGGATGAGCGAATCGATCCGGACGAACCTGGATTCGATCCGAATTTCATGAAAAATTCGATTCGGATCGAATCCGAATTTCCCCGTGCTTCGGTCGCTCGAAGTTTTCCTTTAACACCCATTCATTTACATTACAGGCATTCTAAGATGGCGGACGGGACATGTCCAGACATCTACCCCGCACCAGTGCATGCTGGGGCAGTCATATGCAGCCTATCAGCAGCCAGCAATCCCGGTGACGTCACAGCGCTATTTAAGGCGGCGGACATCTTGCTTTTCCTCATTTCTCTATTGCATTCGTGAGAGACAGGACGCTGCTGTAGTCAGGGAGAGACAGTTAGAGAGACAGGGACAGACAGGGACAGGCAGGAGACAGGCAGGAGACAGGCAGGAAGTCAGCGAGAAGCAGGGAAAGTTAGGAAAAATCGGAGGCAGTCACAGGGAGATTTTTTTTTTTCATCCAGCCTGAGTGTTACTGGCTGGCTGACTGGCTTTGTTAGCGTTTTCAGGCTGCTTATACACTTACTGTGCATATATACTGAACTGATCTCAAGTCTGCTGTCGGAACATTACCATTTTGTAAGATCCCATTTGCCTCTGTATTTACTGTAAGCTGCACAGTTATTTCAAGTAATTTGGCCTGTATGAGCCTGCTTACACACTGCTGCTGTGTGCATATATACTGATCTCAAGTCTGCTTGGGGCATCCCATTCTGTAACATACCATTAGCCTCTGTATTTACTCTAAGCTGCACAGTTATTTCAAGTAATTTGGCCTGTATGAGCCTGCTTACACACTGCTGCTGTGCGCATATATTACTGATCTCAAGTCTGCTTGGGGCATCCCATTCTGTAACATACCATTAGCCTCCGTATTTACTCTAAGCTGCACAGTTATTTCAAGTAATTTGGCCTGTATGAGCCTGCTTACACACTGCTGCTCTGCGCATATATACTGATCTCAAGTCTGCTTGGGGCATCCCATTCTGTAACATACCATTAGCCTCTGTATTTACTCTAAGCTGCACAGTTATTTCAAGTAATTTGGCCTGTATGAGCCTGCTTACACACTGCTGCTGTGTGCATATATTACTGATCTCAAGTCTGCTTGGGGCATCCCATTCTGTAACATACCATTAGCCTCTGTATTTACTCTAAGCTGCACAGTTATTTCAAGTAATTTGGCCTGTATGAGCCTGCTTACACACTGCTGCTGTGCGCATATATACTGATCTCAAGTCTGCTTGGGGCATCCCATTCTGTAACATACCATTAGCCTCTGTATTTACTCTAAGCTGCACAGTTATTTCAAGTAATTTGGCCTGTATGAGCCTGCTTACACACTGCTGCTGTGCGCATATATTACTGATCTCAAGTCTGCTTGGGGCATCCCATTCTGTAACATACCATTAGCCTCTGTATTTACTCTAAGCTGCACAGTTATTTCAAGTAATTTGGCCTGTATGAGCCTGCTTACACACTGCTGCTGTGTGCATATATACTGATCTCAAGTCTGCTTGGGGCATCCCATTCTGTAACATACCATTAGCCTCTGTATTTACTCTAAGCTGCACAGTTATTTCAAGTAATTTGGCCTGTATGAGCCTGCTTACACACTGCTGCTGTGCGCATATATTACTGATCTCAAGTCTGCTTGGGGCATCCCATTCTGTAACATACCATTAGCCTCTGTATTTACTCTAAGCTGCACAGTTATTTCAAGTAATTTGGCCTGTATGAGCCTGCTTACACACTGCTGCTGTGTGCATATATACTGATCTCAAGTCTGCTTGGGGCATCCCATTCTGTAACATACCATTAGCCTCTGTATTTACTCTAAGCTGCACAGTTATTTCAAGTAATTTGGCCTGTATGAGCCTGCTTACACACTGCTGCTGTGCGCATATATACTGATCTCAAGTCTGCTTGGGGCATCCCATTCTGTAACATACCATTAGCCTCTGTATTTACTCTAAGCTGCACAGTTATTTCAAGTAATTTGGCCTGTATGAGCCTGCTTACACACTGCTGCTGTGCGCATATATACTGATCTCAAGTCTGCTTGGGGCATCCCATTCTGTAACATACCATTAGCCTCTGTATTTACTCTAAGCTGCACAGTTATTTCAAGTAATTTGGCCTGTATGAGCCTGCTTACACACTGCTGCTGTGCGCATATATACTGATCTCAAGTCTGCTTGGGGCATCCCATTCTGTAACATACCATTAGCCTCCGTATTTACTCTAAGCTGCACAGTTATTTCAAGTAATTTGGCCTGTATGAGCCTGCTTACACACTGCTGCTGTGTGCATATATACTGATCTCAAGTCTGCTTGGGGCATCCCATTCTGTAACATACCATTAGCCTCTGTATTTACTCTAAGCTGCACAGTTATTTCAAGTAATTTGGCCTGTATGAGCCTGCTTACACACTGCTGCTGTGCGCATATATACTGATCTCAAGTCTGCTTGGGGCATCCCATTCTGTAACATACCATTAGCCTCTGTATTTACTCTAAGCTGCACAGTTATTTCAAGTAATTTGGCCTGTATGAGCCTGCTTACACACTGCTGCTGTGCGCATATATTACTGATCTCAAGTCTGCTTGGGGCATCCCATTCTGTAACATACCATTAGCCTCTGTATTTACTCTAAGCTGCACAGTTATTTCAAGTAATTTGGCCTGTATGAGCCTGCTTACACACTGCTGCTGTGTGCATATATACTGATCTCAAGTCTGCTGTGGGGGCATCCCATTCTGTAACATACCATTAGCCTCTGTATTTACTCTAAGCTGCACAGTTATTTCAAGTAATTTGGCCTGTATGAGCCTGCTTACACACTGCTGCTGTGCGCATATATTACTGATCTCAAGTCTGCTTGGGGCATCCCATTCTGTAACATACCATTAGGCTCTGTATTTACTCTAAGCTGCACAGTTATATAAAGTAATTTGGCCTGTTGGAGCCTGCTTATCCACTGTTGCTGTGCATATATACTGTTATAAAGCCTGCTTGGGGGCATCCCATTCTGTAACATCACATTAGCCTCTGTATTTACTCTAAGCTGCACAGTTATTTAAAGTAATTTGGCCTGTTTGAGCCTGCTTAGACACTGTTGCTGTGCATATATACTGATCTCAGGTCTGCTGTGGGGGCATCCCATTTGTTTTTGACTGCTTTTAATAAACCAGGCCGCAGGGCACCGCAAAACTGCACATTGAACCCTATCTGTTTATACTAAATAAGGAAATACATAAAAATGTAAGGCAGACAAGTGCCAGGATGTTCAAAGAGGAGTGGCAGAGGCCAAGATTCAGCAGGCAGAGGTCGCAGCAGACTAGGGGCGAGTGGCAGCAGGAGTCACGGTGAGAGACCTGGTCTGCCAGTATCTGCTAGCGGTCATGTCTCCACCAGTAACGCATCTGCCGTGGTAGATTGGTTAACGCGCTCATCAACAATATCATCACAACTTACGTCTGAGACCCCCAGTCTAGGGTCGGTAGGTTCCTCTGACACAACCCTGAGTTGGCATGCCCCGAGAGCAGTCCCTGTCCTCCCATTGCCTCTGTCCTACGCCGTTCCCTCCCCCAGCGACGTATCCTATGCTTTGGGTTCAGCTCCACTCTTTAGTGAGGAGGACGATCAGATAGAGGACAGTCAGCAGCTACTGCCCAGCCAAGAAATGGAGGTGGCTTCTTTAGCTAGGCAGACAAATAGTGATGTGGACAGTGTCGTGGGTGCTGCGAGCGTTCCAGCTCCTGTGCCAGACACTGTTGACGAATCCACGAACATCAGCCACAACTCGGTGATAATGATGATGACGATGAAGCCGATCGCACTTGGGAGCCGGGTGATGAAGGGGCTTCATCGTCATCATCAGGAGAAGAGGGACGCAGGTTGCCCCGGAGTCAGCAGCTCAGGCAGCAAGGTGTTAGCAGCATGGTTGGCAGGCAGCATGGGGGCACATTTGTAAAGCCTGGAGCCAAACGGGGCTGGGGCCGGGGTAGAGCACCTGCTGCGCGGCAGGCTACCTTATCGGGAGGTAGTGGGGCAGGGGTTCTTGGAGTTGGCGACAATAGCAGCGAATCAGTGAGGCCTGTTGGTGGGAAAAGTAGCTACTCGGCAGTGTGGCAGTTTTTCCTGAAGCATCCGCAGGAGGGTAACATGGCCACATGCAAGATATGTAGGCAGAAGGTGAAGCGTGGCCAGGGCCCAAATGTTGGCACCACGGCCCTGCGTCAACATAAAGTGGCCTGGGAGAACCTAGGCTCCGGAGAGGTGGGCCAGACTGCTTCCTCACCGAATGGCACGCCGCTCCCAATTTCTGCCAGCCAAGGCTCCAGCACCTCAGCCAAAGGCAGCTGTGCGTCATACCCATCCTCTGTCGCTCCTGCTCCTCCTCCTCCTCCTCCAAGTCATGCATCCCGATAGCAATCCATCAGCGAAGCCATGTCCAAGAGACAGCAGTATGCGCCCACTCATCCTACGGCGCAGAAGCTGAATGTGCTCCTGTCCAAGTTGCTGGTGCTGCAGTCGCTCCCTTTTCAGGTGGTGGACTCTGCACCTTTCAGAGAACTGATGGCTTGTGCCGAGGTGGAGAGTCCCAAGCCGTCATTTCTTTGCCAAGAAGGCAGTACCAGCGCTGCACACTTTTGTTGAACAGAAGGTGGGCCAGTCCTTGAGCCTGTCGGTGTGTAGCAAAGTGCATGGCAGCGCCGAGGTCTGGAGCTGTAACTACGGTCAGGGACAGTACATGTCGTTTACGGCCCACTGGGTGAATGTGGTCCCTTTGCAGCAACAACTTGGACAGGTCACGCCGCTTCGGCCTCCGCATTCCCTGCCCGTTGGGCCTGTGACACTGTGCGACTCGGCCTCCTCATCCTCCGCCATCTCCTCACCCTCCACTGTAGGCTCAAGTCTCAGTGCCCCTCCAGTCTACCATGTGTGCAGGGCACGGAGGTGTCACGCAGTGCTTCACATGGTTTTCCTTGGCGAACGGAGTCACACAGGGGAGGAACTGCTTAAATTTATTCATCAGGAAATCCAAACATGGCTTACTCCAAGAAAACTTAAAATGGGAATCATGGTTACCGACAATGGGAAGAACATTTTGTCTGCGCTGCGCCAAGGAAGCCTGACCCATGCCCCCTGCATGGCTCACATCTTCAATCTGGTTGTCAAGCGGTTTCTGAAGTGTTCCCCCCATCTGCAAGACATCCTAACAACTTCAAGGAAACTTTGCATGCACTTCAGCCACTCATACACCGCCAAACACACCCTTCTTGAGCTACAGCGTCAGAACGGTATCCCCCAACATAGTCTGATTTGCGATGTTTCCACCCGTTGGAATTCCACCCTTCACATGTTGGACCGATTATATGAGAAAAGCCATCACGGATTTCCTGATGATCCAAGCAGATAGGGGGACTCCCCTGAGTAACTTCAATGTCAACCAGTGGCAGCTCATACGTGACACCTGCCGTTTGCTCAGGCCCTTTGAGGAAGCCACTTTATTTGTCAGTCGGCAGGATTACGGGATGAACGACGTGATTCCACTGCTTCATGTACTACAGCACATGTTGGAAACCATGGCTGGTCAGGGCACTGGAGACATGGCGTTTACATCTTACGGCCACATGAACCCCGTTGGAGCTGAACTGGAGGAGGAGGAGGAAGAGGAGGAGGAGTTGCCCAGCGAAACACAGTTTAGGCTTGGCGAAATGGCTGGTTTATCTAGTCAGCGGACAGGAGAGGAGGAGCAGGAGCAGCCAGAGGAGCTAGAGGTTTTTGAGGAAGGCGAGACAGAGGACCCAGACACACCGTGGCAGTATGCAGTGGATGGAGACAGGTAGTCCATCCGAGTCACTTGCGCAAATGGCAGGAACCATGCTCACGTGCTTGCGTAGTGACCCCAGAATTGTTTCCATCTGTCGGCGGGATGACTTCTGGCTGTCCACCTTATTGGACCCTCGCTTCCGGCACAAAATGGGGGCATTTTTTAAACCCACCGAGAGGGAGGACAAACTGAACTACTACAAAGACATTCTACCTACGCAGTTGGCCGATGCCTATCTGCGCCATGGTCCATACTCTCGCAGGTCTGACTCGAGGGGACCTCTGTGCTCACCTTCCACTGCCATGGCTGCTGGGGGGGTTGGCAGGAGCAGCAGCAGCAGCTCCATCAGCAGCAGCCTCAGTCTTCAGTCGCTAATGAGTAGCTTTCTACACCCGCATAGTGAGGCTACTCATGAGCAGCAGGAAGACCTGGAGCAGGACCTGAACCAGCAGGTCATGTCATACTTTGACATGACCATGCCAACACACCTTGAGGATCCGCTGGACTTCTGGGCAGCCAAATTTGTGGCCGCAACTAGCAGAGTTTGCCCTGGAAAAGCTGTCCTGCCCGGCAAGTAGCGTGCCATCTGAGCGGGTGTTTACTGCGGCGGGGGCCATAGTTACGGCAAGGAGAACTCGTCTGTCAACTAAAAATGTGGAGAGACTCACCTTTGTCAAAATGAATCAGGGATGGATCAGCCAGGATTTCCACCCACCAATGCCTGATGCATGCGACTAGATTCAGCATGGTGCCACGTTTTTCACTTTCCAAATGGTGCAAAACATATTTATGTCTTTAGGCCACTTTTTGGGCTCCTGCTGATGCCAACTTCAGGGTGTGATTCATCCAATTTTTGGGCTCCTGAAGCCAACTCCAGTGTCTCTTTAAAGTAATGTTTGGGCTTCTGCTGCTGCTGCTGCTGCCAACTCCAGGGTGTGATTCATCCAATTTTTGGGCTCCTGAAGCCAACCCCAGTGTCTCTTTAAAGTAATGTTTGGGCTCCTGCTGCTGCTGCTGCCAACTCCAGGGTGTGATTCATCCAATTTTTGGGCTCCTGAAGCCAACCCCAGTGTCTCTTTAAAGTAATGTTTGGGCTCCTGCTGCTGCTGCTGCTGCCAACTCCAGGGTGTGATTCATCCAATTTTTGGGCTCCTGAAGCCAACGCCAGTGTCTCTTTAAAGTAATGTTCGGGCTCCTGCTGCTGCTTGCAACTCCAGGGTGTGATTCATCCAATTTTTGGGCTCCTGCAGCCAACTCCAGTGTCTCTTTAAAGTAATGTTTGGGCTCCTGCTGCTGCTGCTGCTGCCAACTCCAGGGTGTGATTCATCCAATTCTTGGGCTCCTGCTGCCAACTCCAGTGTCTCTTTAAAGTAATGTTTGGGCTCCTGCTGCTTCTGCTGCCAACTCCAGGATGTGATTCATCCAATTTTTGGGCTCCTGAAGCCAACTCCAGCGTCTCTTTAAAGTAATGTTTGGGCTGCTGCTGCTGCCAACTCCAGGGTGTGATTCATCCAATGTTTGGGCTCCTGCTGCCAACCCCAGTGTCTCTTTAAAGTAATATTTGGGCTCCTGCTGCTGCTGCTGCTGCCAACTCCAGGGTGTGATTCATCCAATTTTTGGGCTCCTGAAGTAAACTCCAGTGTCTCTTTAAAGTAATGTTTGGGCTCCTGCTGCCGGGAGAAATGGGGCTATCACATGCAATATGGTTTTCATTTAAAAAAAAAAGGTTTTATTTAAAATAAAGGAGACAATTGTCTAAAAAATATATATATATTTTTTTTTTTTGTTTTTTTAAGCAGAAATATTCAAAAAACAGTAGAAAAATTACAAACAAGACATTTCATGTTAAAGCTTAAACTCTGCTGCAAAAAATGTATATGTAATGTATATAATTTTTCTGGAAATTACAGCAAAAATGACGGTTAATCATGCTGCAAAATGGGGAAAAATGACCTGTCAACAGAGGGTGACAAAACTTCAAGTAGGCTGACAATTAAAAGGGTTAATAGTAACTATGCATGTTGGGTATTGTTCTGCTCGGGGGACCTTGCGCTTTCAGATTTAGCTTGTTTTTTCTTGTTTGCATATTGATATTTTAGGAAAACATGGTCTTTATTCTGCTTTTTTTATAATTGTTTTTAGGGAAACCCTGTGCAACCTAAGAATTCTTCAATCGATTACTTCCAGAAAGATGAGCCCACTACAACAAGCTCAGTACTCTTAGAAAGCTTAACATGTGCACTTTCAGGGAATATATGGTTTATGGGGATATTCTAAATTTAAAGGGTTGCTTTGGTTGAAAGATCGCAAGGTGTGCACTTTGTCTGTAGAGCTGAAATTTGTAAGTAAAATTACCGTTATGCGCATGCTTTACTTTGGGGTGTTTGGCAACTCTTGCCTTGACAGCACCTATGCATGTTGGGTATTGTTCTGTTCGGGGGATGTTGCTTTTTCAGATTTTACTTCTTTTTTTCTGTTTTCATATAGTTTTTTTTTAGGAAAATGTGGCCTTGATTCTTCTTTTTTATTCTTTTTTAGGGAAACTCTGTGCAACCAAAGAATTGATTGAGGGATTACTTCCATAAAATTGCGCCCATGTTAACAAACCTGGTACGCCTAGAAAGCCTGAGGTGTATACTTCCAGAGAATATATAGTTTGTGGGGGTATTTCAAATTTAAAGGGTTCTTTTTCTGGAAAGACAGCAAGGTGCGCTTAGCGCGGTGCATAGTTGTATTTTATCTGAAAATCTCCTAAAGCGCAGTTTGGGGGAGTCTCCTGGGCAGAAAAGGGTGTCTACCTATACATATGAGGTAACGCTGTGACCAGGATTAATTGAGGTTTCACATGCAATAAGATTTTATTGACAAACTTACATTTTTTATTACAAAAAAACACTACAAATTGCAAAAAATAGATTTTTTTTTTTTTGCACATATTTCACCCAAAAGTATTGAGAATACACCTAAAAAATTACAAACAAGACATTTCGTGTTAAAGCCCAGACTCTGCTGAAACAAACAATATATAATTTTCCTGGGAAATCCCTGGAAATCCTTTCAAAAATCACATTTGAACATGGGGAGCGCAAAATAGTGCAAAATGGTCTGGCACAAAGGGTGACAAAATCTCCAGGTAGGCTGGCAGCGAAAGGGTTAAAGTAATGTTTGGGCTGCTGCTGCTGCCAACTCCAGGGTGTGATTCATTCAATTTTTGGGCTCCTGCTGCCAACCCCAGTGTCTCTTTAAAGTAATGTTTGGGCTCCTGCTGCTGCTGCTGCCAACTCCAGGGTGTGATTCATCCAATTTTTGGGCTCCTGCTGCCAACTCCAGTGTCTCTTTAAAGTAATGTTTGGGCTCCTGCTGCTGCCAACTCCAGGGTGTGATTCATCCAATGTTTGGGCTCCTGAAGCCAACCCCAGTGTCTCTTTAAAGTAATGTTTGGGCTCCTGCTGCTGCTGCTGCCAACTCCAGGGTGTGATTCATCCAATTTTTGGGCTCCTGCTGCCAACTCCAGTGTCTCTTTAAAGTTATGTTTGGGCTCCTGCTGCTGCTGCTGCCAACTCCAGGGTGTGATTCATCCAATTTTTGGGCTCCTGAAGGCAACCCCAGTGTCTCTTTAAAGTAATGTTTGGGCTCCTGCTGCTGCTGCTGCCAACTCCAGGGTGTGATTCATCCAATTTTTGGGCTCCTGAAGCCAACCCCAGTGTCTCTTTAAAGTAATGTTTGGGCTCCTGCTGCTGCTGCTGCCAACTCCAGGGTGTGATTCATCCAATTTTTGGGCTCCTGAAGCCAACCCCAGTGTCTCTTTAAAGTAATGTTTGGGCTCCTGCTGCTGCTGCCAACTCCAGGGTGTGATTCATCCAATTTTTGGGCTCCTGCAGCCAACCCCAGTGTCTCTTTAAAGTAATGTTTGGGCTGCTGCTGCTGCTGCCAACTCCAGGGTGTGATTCATCCAATGTTTGGGCTCCTGAAGCCAACCCCAGTGTCTCTTTAAAGTAATGTTTGGGCTCCTGCTGCTGCTGCTGCCAACCCCAGGGTGTGATTCATCCAATTTTTGGGCTCCTGCTGCCAACTCCAGTGTCTCTTTAAAGTTATGTTTGGGCTCCTGCTGCTGCTGCTGCCAACTCCAGGGTGTGATTCATCCAATTTTTGGGCTCCTGCTGCCAACTCCAGTGTCTCTTTAAAGTAATATTTGGGCTCCTGCTGCTGCTGCTTGCAACTCCAGGGTGTGATTCATCCAATCTTTGGGCTCCTGCAGCCAACTCCAGTGTCTCTTTCAAGCTATGTTTGGGCTCCTGCTGCTGCTGCTGCCAACTCCAGGGTGTGATTCATCCAATTTTTGGGCTCCTGGAGCCAACCCCAGTGTCTCTTTAAAGTAATGTTTGGGCTCCTGCTGCTGCTGCTGCCAACTCCAGGGTGTGATCCATTAAATTTTTGGGCTCCTGAAGCCAACCCCAGTGTCTCTTTAAAGTAATGTTTGGGCTCCTGCTGCTGCTGCTGCTGCTGCCAACTCCAGGGTGTGATTCATCCAATTTTGGGCTCCTGCTGCCAAATCAGTGTCTCTTTCAAGCTATGTTTGGGCTCCTGCTGCTGCTGCTTGCAACTCCAGGGTGTGATTCATCCAATCTTTGGGCTCCTGCAGCCAACTCCAGTGTCTCTTTCAAGCTATGTTTGGGCTCCTGCTGCTGCTGCTGCTTGAAACTCCAGGGTGTGTCAGTCAATTTTTGGGCTCCTGCTGCTGCCAACTCCAGTGTCTCTTTCAGCCAATGTTTGGGCTCCTGCTGCTGCTTGCAACTCCAGGGTGTGATTCATCCAATTTTTGGGCTCCTGCTGCCAACTCCAATGTCTTTTTAAAGTTATGTTTGGGCTCCTGCCCCTCATAGTGATGCCACTTCAACTCTCTGCAATTGTGCCGCTCTGCGATTCTATTAGCGATGCCTCGGATCTGCATGTGATATTTATTTACAGTATTATTTAACTAACCCAGCATGCATCCTATGCATGTTACAGCAAGGCAGAATGGTTTACAACCCTATTGAGGCTCTAGGAGGCTCAGAAATAGCCGTTTTTAATAGCGATTCGTCGCGAATAAATTCGGGTCGAAACGATTTTTGTCGGAAAATTCGGCGAATCAGTCGAATCGAATTTTTCAAAAGATCGCTCATCTCTAGTTATGAGTACAGACAGTACAGCTGCATTGTGGATCACACACAGTGTGTGGAGGTGGGGGCCCATGTGCTGGAAGGCTGTCATTATAGGAAAGGCACTTTTATTATATCTTAGACTCTTTCCTAGACTTTTGAAACTTATCTGCAGACTTGGATAAATTGCATTCAGTTATTGCAGCCAGGAGTTGAGTACAGTGAAATTATAAAGGAGCTTTAGAGGCAAACCTGGCTTGTAGAGATGAGCGAACCGGTTCGGACGAACCGGAATTCGCTCTGAATTTCAGGAAATATTCGATTCCGCACGAACCCGAATATTTTGTGGTTCGTGCCGATCGAATTTTTCCTGAAATTAAAAAAAAAAAATGGGCCGGCCGCTCCCACCATGCCGGCATTTAAAAAACAAAGAAAAAAAAAAAAAGAAAAAATGCCGGTATGGTGGGAGCGGGCCGGCCTGCTCCCACCATGCCGGCATTTAAAAAAAAAAAAAAAGCATTTTTGCCGGCATGGTGGGAGCGGGCCAGCCGGCTCCGCTGTCAGCGGAACCGGCCGGCCCGCTCCCACCATGCCGGCATTTTAAAAAAAAGGCAAACACTTACCTGCAGGTCTGGAGCGTGGAGGATGACAGCTGAGAGCGGCGCCGGCCTCCACGCTCCGGACCTGCAGGTAAGTGTTTGCCTTTTTTCTCAAATGCCGGCATGGTGGGAGCGGGCCGGCCGGTTCCGCTGACAGCGGAGCCGGCCGGCCCGCTCCCACCATGCCGGCAAAAATGCTTTTTTTTTGTTTTTGTTTTTTGAATGCCGGCATTTTTGATGGGGAACTTCGTAAAAGTTCGATTTGGCCGAACCTGAATTGAAATTGTGAAAAAGTTCGCTCATCTCTACTGGCTTGCTCTGCCCCGCTCCCCCTCCGAATAAAAAAATAGCAGTGTAAACCGTGACCCCCCTCAGATCATGCGCAGTGTCATTGAATAAGCTGCAATGACACTTGGCGCAGATCTTGCAAGATTTGATGAACGATGCAGGACTTTTGAACAGCAGACGGTGAAGGGTGAGTATGGCTAAGGCCGCTGTCTTCACTCAGCAATGGCTAAATGGGAAAGGAAGGGTGGAAAGGGGTCAGGAATGCTGCCGGATGTCGCCACTTTAGATAACGTCGACATCCAAAAGGCAGTGAGGGAGGGGGAAGGGATGTTTACAGAGGAACGTCAGAAAAGGTCTGATGTGGTCCTCTTTAAATAGTGTAGGCCGGGCTACTATAAACACCTTGATATATATAGAGACACTGCAAATACCAGGAGCCATTTTGTTGTAAAGATTCAGTGCTTGTGTAAAGAAAGCCTAGAGCTTAAATGGGACCAACAGTCAAAAATTACTTAAACCAGAACACAACCAACAGTGCTCATATTACATCCCTCACTGGGGCAATTTAGATTGCTGCACATTGACATTAATTTACCTTTTTCCAACTCCTGCTTTGGTAAATTTTAAAAACAAAATGACGGCTCATGCATCTGCAGGCCACCTGCAAACTGGGCCTCCTGCTACTGTGCGTTGTCAGTTATGTCAGTTTAATCAAGACAGCAGCATGGCTCAAAGATGGCCCCTACTTTTCTCTTCAAAACTGTGCCAGGCTGTTGGTCTAGCTTAAGGAGCATTCATATACTGCAATTCAGTTGTGCTCCATACAGAGAAGTGAAACATCAACTGAGTTTGTGGAATCTGTTATTTACTGTTTCTCCTGACTTTGAAAGAGGGAAATGTTGTTAAAAGAGACTGATGAACATCTACTTCAGACAGCGTAAGACTCCATTCTCCAGCCAAACACAGCCTCTCCTGGTTCATAAAGGTTAGGCTGGGGGCAGAAGTGGGGGTTGATCCTGCATGGGATGGGACCCTTGCAGGCAAGACAGTTTGCATTTGTAGAGCCTGCACAAGGTAACTTTCTTCACAATCAGGATGCGATGCCACTCACAGTGCTGATCGCTACTCTCTCCAGCTCTTCCTGTGACCGGGAGGTTGCGTTCCTGAAATGTCAACGATTCCTGATGGCTGCAAACTCTGCTCTAATTTAATTTACCTCCCACTCCCTCTGCTTTCACAGGAGCTATAGCAAAAAGTTAAAGCGGACCTTCACCCTAAATAAGAGCCTATCTTATATGTTTCCCCTACGTTGTACATACAAATTGCCCACGTTAAAAATCATTCTACCTGTATCTACTGCATTTTCTGAGACTTTAGACATCCAAGTTGGCGGCCCATGGACATGCAGGCAGCCTGCAAACAGGAAGTGGCTTCTTATTGTGCTGCTCTGCATTCTGGGATTGCTGACCTTTTCCTGACCCCAGCTCTGCTCTGTCTGTGTAAAGCACAGCTATAACCCCACCCCCTGTGCTTTTGACCCCTCTCCTCTCCTCAGAATATGATGCTACTGAGGCAAGATGGAGGCACCCATATCCTAGAGTGCTGAACAGAGTTGCAGGCCAGTGAGGGAAAGAATAAAAAGTGACTAAAAATGTTAAATATATTAATTTTAGATGCTGAGGAATAGTTTTTTTAAGGGTTTGGGTTTTTCATTAAATGATGCTGAAGGTCTGGTTTAACCCATTTAAAAGCTCCAACTGCCACCTCCCCAATTTAACATAATCACCTGGTCTCCTACACTGGAGGAATAAAAGTCTCCGCACACACTGCAGAAGCCAAAGCATCTTATTAAAGTGGACCAACACCCAGGATTTTGACTATCCTGGGTCTTGGTCCACTTCGGTGGGGCACCCCCGATCGGGGTGCCCGCTGTGTGAAACCCCCCCAAACCCCCACGAAAAACTCACCTCTCCCCGCTCCCAGCGCCGACGGACAAGCCGCGGACAAGCGGCTCCTCCGCCGCCGCCTCCAGCGCGTCCCTCTTGACGCGCGCGTGCCCGCGCCGGCCATTCGCACACGGCCAGCGCGGGCATGCGCACGCCTAGAGGGGCGCGAGGGAGGCGGCGGCAGCCGGCCGCCGCCGAAGATAAGGTAAGGAGTTTGGGGTGTTTGGGGGGGTTTCACCCGATCTCGGATGTCCCGTGGGGAGGGAGGTGATCTTATAGATTCCCGGGCCGATCACCCGTGGGTGTTGGTCCACTTTAAAGAAGCTGCAGGAGGTGATTATAGTATGTGCTGCAGCTTCTAGTCCCCAAGCACATGTGAGACTGGGAAAGAGTTATGCTCAAATGCAGGAGGTTGTTAAAGGTGCGCTCCTACCTACAGTCACACGGTAAGAGGCCCCTTTGACCATGTGATGGAGCCTGTTGTGTGCCAACATCTTAAGTGTAAAGAGCAGAAAGCCAGAGGTAAGTCAGGAGCCAGGGCTGCAAAGGATATAAAAGGCTTAGTTGATAATTTTTTTTTTTACATTGTATATGCTACAGTAACCCTTTAAGTCTTAGAACAGTGAAAAATGTTAGACAATATTGTCCATCTTCGTCTTTTACAGTTAGGCGTGTGTGTCTGATGAATCTGCAGTTTCTCTGTACCTTTTTAGATGTTCTTGTGGCTTTGCTGCCATCTATTGGAAAACAATTGCCCTCATTTCACAGAAAATGCATTTTGTCCAGTACCCCCATTCCTGTCAGCTTGTAATATTGCTCCATTACTATGCATAAAAATCTGTCCGTGTGACCAAAGCAAAGCTGTGACCAGTACAAACAACTATTAAGTAATAAAAACAAGGAGAAGCTTACCCTAATGCTGCCTCTACACAATCTAATTAAAAGATTTGAAAGATTTCCCAGGAGGCAGGGAACAAAACCAGTGAAAGTCAAATTTCTGGGTTTCGTTCCGCGTTAAGTAGAACCTTAGACTTCCTGGCAGTTTTGTGCGAGAAGATCTGTGATTCAGTAATTGTAACCCACCTCCTCCCACCATCCTGTGAGCCCCACACTGGAGAGTCACTTAACTTGTGCTGCTCAAGTTGATGTGGACCGAAAAATAGCTGCACATTGCATGTGTGCAGTTGTTTTTGGGTTTACCAGGCTGTGCAATGCAAGAAAAGGTTAAAGTAAAACTCCCATTTTTTAGGTTTTTGGTGTTCTGCCTTATTGTTGTTATATTTCCTCTTGTAAATGTAAAATAAAATCCCAGTTAGTCTAACCGGTAACGGTATTTCTACGAGTCCTTCAGGACGGCCACTTGAGAGAGAAGGCCCCTCCCTCTGGAAACACAAGCTGGGACAAGTTTAAATTCCCTACCCCTTCCTCCCAGCCCTCAGCATATTAACAAGTAACCAAAAGAAACCAAAGGACTATATAGGGAGGGTATCTAGGGCCATCCTGAAAGACTCATAGAAATACCATTACCAGTAAGACTAATGGGAATTTTCTCCCTTCATCCTTCAGTACAGCCATTTGAGAGGATAAACAATCTAGGTTAAGGGCAGTTCACAGAATAAAGAACTCTTCTACCAAAGAGTCAGACAAAATATCAAACCGATAATGCCTAAGAAAGGTATGAGGGGAAGACCAGATTTCCTCCACAGAAGCCCCTGATCTTTCTGCCCAGGAGGTGGATACTGCTCTGGTTGAGTGTGCTCTAATATATGGAAGTGGAGTGTCCATACAAACAACCTGTCCGTCTTCCACTAGGTATGTGTGTGTTCTAAATACAAAATAAGGGATCTTCTGACATCTAGAAACTGTGTGTTCTCCTCCACATCCTCCAAGGCTGCCTCGAAAGGATGGGAACACTATTTCTTGTGACCTGTGGAAGGTAGGGGTGATCTTGGGTAGGTAAAGCGGATCAGGCTTGAGAATTGCCCAATCCATTAAAATTATACAAAAAAAGGCTCTCGAATGGAGAGGGCCTGTAAGTCACTAGCCCTGCATGCTGAGATAATGGCAAGCAGAAAACAAATCTTTAGGGTTAAATTGCCTCTGACACTTCAGCAAGTGGTTCAAAAGGAGCTTTTATCAGACCCTTAAGAACAACAGTTAGGACATCTGAGATGAAGACTGGTCTCTTGCTAGTAATGGCTATAAAGAATCTATTAATCAGGCTATACTTTCTTAGAGCTTTATCTAGGCAAACCGAAATTGCAGATACCTGGATCTTAAGAGTACTTACTGACAGACCCAGTTCAAAGCCTTCCTGCAGAAATTCCAGGACAAACGATAACTTGGACGGCGGCGGGCGGACCTTTCAGCAACACAATTAGAGGACTACACTCAGGCAATCTGACATCTCCCTCCCTCCATAGCACCATTTGGCCAAAGTGCAGCGTAGGATGGGTGAGAGCCTTGCCTGGTGACCTTTTAAGGCTGTTAGCCATTAGAGATGAGCGAGTAGTATTCGACCGAGTCGGTATTCGATCGAATACTGCTCTATTCGTCATACTCGATTTCGATCGAGTACAGCGGCGATGGCGCACTCACAATTCGTTTCCCCTCACACCTTCCCTGGCGCGTTTTTTACACCAATCACCATGCAGGGGGGGTGGGACAGGTCCTGGGAGGACGCTGGCATCGCGAGAACGGCGTCTAGACGCATTGGCTGGAAAAACCATGTGACCTCGAATCTACAAAACTCAGCACTTCCTCTTCGTCAGCATTAGCAGCTTGAACTTAGTGAGGGATAGACGCTCACAGCAGGGAAAGACAGGCTGTAGCTGGCAGGGCCCCAGAAGCTCGGGATATCGCATTTACCACCATATATACCAGCTACCAGAAGACAAGAGAGTCATTAAGAGCCCTTATTAGGGCTACTATGCTGAACGGTATATAGCTCATATGTAGGCAGGCAGGGCCCCAGAAGCTCGGAATATCGCATTTACCACCATATATACCAGCTACCAGAAGACAAGAGAGTCATTAAGAGCCCTTATTAGGGCTACTATGCTGAACGGTATATAGCTCATATGTAGGCAGGTAGGGCCCCAGAAGCTCAGAATATCGCTTTTACCACCATATATACCAGCTACCAGAAGACAAGAGAGTCATTAAGAGCCCTTATTAGGGCTACTATGCTGAACGGTATATAGCTCATATGTAGGCAGGTAGGGCCCCAGAAGCTCAGAATATCGCTTTTACCACCATATATACCAGCTACCAGAAGACAAGAGAGTCATTAAGAGCCCTTATTAGGGCTACTATGCTGAACGGTATATAGCTCATATGTAGGCAGGCAGGGCCCCAGAAGCTCAGAATATCGCTTTTACCACCATATATACCAGCTACCAGAAGACAAGAGAGTCATTAAGAGCCCTTATTAGGGCTACTATGCTGAACGGTATATAGCTCATATGTAGGCAGGCAGGGCCCCAGAAGCTCAGAATATCGCTTTTACCACCATATATACCAGCTACCAGAAGACAAGAGAGTCATTAAGAGCCCTTATTAGGGCTACTATGCTGAACGGTATATAGCTCATATGTAGGCAGGCAGGGCCCCAGAAGCTCAGAATATCGCATTTACCACCATATATACCAGCTACCAGAAGACAAGAGAGTCATTGAGAGCCCTTATTAGGGCTACTATGCTGAACAGTATATAGCCCATATGTAGGCAGGCAGGGCCCCAGAAGCTCAGAATATCGCATTTACCACCATATATACCAGCTACCAGAAGACAAGAGAGTCATTGAGAGCCCTTATTAGGGCTACTATGCTGAACAGTATATAGCCCATATGTAGGCAGGCAGGGCCCCAGAATCTCAGAATATCGCATTTACCACCATATATACCAGCTACCAGAAGACAAGAGAGTCATTGAGAGTCCTTATTATTAGGGCTACTATGCTGAACAGTATATAGCCCATATGTAGGCAGGCAGGGCCCCAGAAGCTCAGAATATCGCATTTACCACCATATATACCAGCTACCAGAAGACAAGAGAGTCATTGAGAGCCCTTATTAGGGCTACTATGCTGAACAGTATATAGCCCATGTGTAGGCAGGCAGGGCCCCAGAAGCTCAGAATATCGCTTTTACCACCATATATACCAGCTACCAGAAGACAAGAGTGTCATTGAGAGCCCTTATTAGGGCTACTATGTTGAACAGTATATAGCTCATATGTAGGCAGGCAGGGCCCCAGAAGCTCAGAATATCGCATTTACCACCATATATACCAGCTACCAGAAGACAAGAGAGTCATTGAGAGCCCTTATTAGGGCTACTATGCTGAACAGTATATAGCCCATATGTAGGCAGGCAGGGCCCCAGAAGCTCAGAATATCGCATTTACCACCATATACCACCATTTACCACCATTTACCACCTTTAAGCTTCCCTTACTGCTGGGGTGACACACTGTAACAAACCTCCTCCTGTAAGCTTCCCTTACTGCTGGGGTGACATAA
This sequence comes from Gastrophryne carolinensis, assembly GCA_027917425.1. Classification (NCBI taxonomy): domain Eukaryota; kingdom Metazoa; phylum Chordata; class Amphibia; order Anura; family Microhylidae; genus Gastrophryne; species Gastrophryne carolinensis. Next base: position 402,583,951 of record CM051235.1, on the reverse strand, counting down.
TGTAACAAACCTCCTCCTGTAAGCTTCCCTTACTGCTGGGGTGACACACTGTAACAAACCTCCTCCTGTAAGCTTCCCTTACTGCTGGGGTAACACACTGTAACAAACCTCCTCCTGTAAGCTTCCCTTACTGCTGGGGTGACACACTGTAACAAACCTCCTCCTGTAAGCTTCCCTTACTGCTGGGGTGACACACTGTAACAAACCTCCTCCTGTAAGCTTCCCTGACTGCTGGGGTGACACAATGTAACAAACCTCCTCCTGTAAGCTTCCCTTACTGCTGGGGTGACACAATGTAACAAACCTCCTCCTGTAAGCTTCCCTTACTGCTGGGGTGACACACTGTAACAAACCTCCTCCTGTAAGCTTCCCTGACTGCTGGGGTGACACAATGTAACAAACCTCCTCCTTTAAGCTTCCCTTACTGCTGGGGTAACACACTGTAACAAACCTCCTCCTGTAAGCTTCCCTTACTGCTGGGGTGACACACTGTAACAAACCTCCTCCTGTAAGCTTCCCTTACTGCTGGGGTGACACACTGTAACAAACCTCCTCCTGTAAGCTTCCCTGACTGCTGGGGTGACACACTGTAACAAACCTCCTCCTGTAAGATTCCCTGACTGCTGGGGTGACACAATGTAACAAACCTCCTCCTGTAAGCTTCTCTTACTGCTGGGGTGACACACTGTAACAAACCTCCTCCTGTAAGCTTCCCTGACTGCTGGGGTGACACACTGTAACAAACCTCCTCCTGTAAGCTTCCCTGACTGCTGGGGTGACACACTGTAACAAACCTCCTCCTGTAAGATTCCCTGACTGCTGGGGTGACACAATGTAACAAACCTCCTCCTGTAAGCTTCCCTTACTGCTGGGGTGACACACTGTAAAAAACCTCCTCCTGTAAGCTTCCCTTACTGCTGGGGTGACACACTGTAACAAACCTCCTTCTGTAAGCTTCCCTGACTGCTGGGGTGACACAATGTAACAAACCTCCTCCTGTAAGCTTCCCTTACTGCTGGGGTGACACAATGTAACAAACCTCCTCCTGTAAGCTTCCCTTACTGCTGGGGTGACACACTGTAACAAACCTCCTCCTGTAAGCTTCCCTGACTGCTGGGGTGACACAATGTAACAAACCTCCTCCTTTAAGCTTCCCTTACTGCTGGGGTAACACACTGTAACAAACCTCCTCCTGTAAGCTTCCCTGACTGCTGGGGTGACACAATGTAACAAACCTCCTCCTGTAAGCTTCCCTTACTGCTGGGGTGACACAATGTAACAAACCTCCTCCTGTAAGCTTCCCTTACTGCTGGGGTAACACACTGTAACAAACCTCCTCCTGTAAGCTTTCCTGACTGCTGGGGTGACACACTGTAACAAACCTCCTCCTGTAAGCTTCCCTTACTGCTGGGGTGACACACTGTAACAAACCTCCTCCTGTAAGCTTCCCTGACTGCTGGGGTGACACAATGTAACAAACCTCCTCCTGTAAGCTTCCCTTACTGCTGGGGTGACACAATGTAACAAACCTCCTCCTTTAACCCTTTAAACGCCAGCCACGTAAATTTTACGTGGCTGCCTCTCCAACAGTTAAACGCCAGCCACGTAAAATTTACGTGCCTGACTTTCCCCAGAAATAAAAAAAAAAGTAAAAATAAAAGACACTTACCTCACCCCTCGTTCGATCCGATCGCCCATCGGGGCTCCTCCGGCTGCAGGGGAGGGCCCGGAACAGGGTGCCCCCCCCCCCCGTTTCAGCAGCCGCCCGGTTTCCTATAAAAAAAAAAAAAAAAAAAAAAAAAACAGTCACCTACCTTTGTCCCCGCCGGCTCCCGCAGGCTCTCCTCTTCACGGGGGGGGGGGGGGGGCTCCGATCCCCCCCCCCCCCGCTCTTCTGTCTTCTGGAGGGGGCATAACAGCCCTCCTCCCTTGCTGTCTTCCGATGGCGGCCGCCATCTTGGTGACGTCACGGGGCGGGGCCAGATGACGTCACCGCCGGGTGTCATCGGGGCACCCGGCAGTTCATCTCTCAGATGCCGGTGACTGCTGGGCGGGGAAGGAGGGAGGTAGGCGATCGCCTGCCTCCCCCCTTCTCTGCCCAGCCATCACTGACAGCAGATCGCCGCGGGACACAGAAGATGAAGATCGGAGGTGAGTAAAGTAAACGTTTTTTGTTTTTTTTTAATAAAGTTATTTTCAACAACGTGTCTTGTCTTTTTTTTTACCTTTTAACCCTTTGTGAACTGGTAAGGGGTCCATGTGACCCCTATACCAGTTCACAGGGCTCGGGGGTCTGGAAAGTCACCTGCGCTAGCGGGTGGCTTGCCATTAACCCCTGGCACCCCCATTACCTGCCTCCCCAAAGGCCAGGGGGGGGCAGAAGAGCCCGGGCCCACATAGGCTATGTGGGCTCGTAGGCTGCAGGGTGGGGGGGCCACAAAAGCTGGCCCCCCCACTCTGTGCCTACAAGCCCCCATAGCTGGTCCCGGGCTGGTTACTGTGGGTAAGAGGGACCCCACGTCAATTTTTTTTTTATTTTTAAGGGTTTTTAACCCTTAAAAATCAAAAAAAAAATGGGGTCCGCCCCCCCTGGGAGGGGGGACCCTATGTCATTTTTTTTTTTGATTAACCCTTTGTGTTCTGTCATCCAGCAGCTATAAAAGGCTTCTAGCAAGTGAGCAGAAGCCAGTGATCGCCGAGGGACAGAGTGCTCCAGGATGGATGGGAGGTGAGTACAGTGTAAAAAAAAAAAAAAATTAATAAAATATTTTTTCTCTTTTGTGTGTCTGTGTCATTTTTTTACTTTTAACCTCTTGTGAACTGGTAAGGGGTCCATGACCCCTATACCAGTTCACAAGGCTGGGGGGATGGCAAGCCACCTGCGCTAGCGGGTGGCTTGCCATTAACCCCCGGCACCCCCATTACCTGCCTCCCCAAAGGCCAGGGGGGGGGCAGAAGAGCCCGGGCCCACATAGGCTATGTGGGCTCGTAGGCTGCAGGGTGGGGGGGCCACAAAAGCTGGCCCCCCCACTCTGTGCCTACAAGCCCCCATAGCTGGTCCCGGGCTGGTTACTTCGGGTAAGGGGGACCCCACGTCAATTTTTTGTTTGATTTTTAAGGGTTTTTAACCCTTAAAAAAAAAAAAAAAAAATGGGGTCTCCCTCCCCTGGGAGGGGGGACCCTATGTCATTTTTTTTCTCGATTTAACCCTTTGTAGTGTGGATGGTTTTTGTGTTTTTTTTTGTGAATGTTATAAAATACTTGTTTCAGTTAGGGAGGGTCTCCTGGGCAGGAACGGGGGGCTACCGATAAATATGTGGTACCGTTCTAATCGGTAGAAATGGGGCTTTCACATGCAATATGATTTTCCTTAATAAAATACATTTTTTATTTAAAATAAAGGAGTCAATTTTCTAAAAAAAAAATTTTATTTATTTATTTTTTCACTTAATATTGTAAAAAAAAAAAAAAAAAAAAATTACAAACAAGACATTTCATGTTAAAGTCTAAACTCTGCTGCAAAAAAAAAAATATAATTTTTCTGAAAGTTCCAGCAAAAATGGCGCAAAACATGTCGCAAAACATGACGCAAAATGGGGAAAAATGGCCTGTCAACAGAGGGTGACAAAATCTCAAGTAGGCTGGCAATTAAAAGGGTTAATAGTACCTATGCATGTTGGGTATTGTTCTGTTCGGAGGACCTTGCGCTTTCAGACTTAGCTTGTTTTTTCTGGTTTGCATATTTATATTTTAGGAAAAGGTGTTTTTTATTCAGCTTTTTTATAAATTTTTTAGGGAAACCCTGCGCAACCAAAGAATTCTTTGAGGAATTAATTCCAGAAAGATGAGCCCGCTACAACAAGCTGGGTACCCTTAGAAAGCTTAACGTGTGTACTTTCAGGGAATATATGGTTTATGGGGGATATTCCAAATGTAAAGGGTTGTTTTGGTTGAAAAATCGCAAGGTGCGCACTTTGTCTGCAGAGCTGAAATTTTCAAGTAAAATTACCGTTACGCACATGCTTTACTTTGGGGTGTTTGGCAACTCTTCCCTTGACAGAACCTATGCATGTTGGGTATCGTTCCGTTCGGGAGATGTTGCTTTTTCAGATTAAACTTGATTTTTCTTGTTTGTATATTGTTTTTTTAGGAAAATGTGGCTTTGATTCTGCTTTTTTATCCTTTTTTTAGGGAAACTCTTTGCAACCAAAGATTACGTTGAGGGATTACTTCCAGAAAACTATGGCCACATCCACAAGCCTGGTACGCCTAGAAAGCCTGAGGTGTGTACTTCCAGAGAATATATAGTTTGTTGGGGGTATTTTAAATGTAAAGGGTTGTTTTTCTGGAAAAACCGCAAGGTGCGCATATTGCATAGCATAGTTGTATTTTATCTGAAAATCTCCTAAAGCGCTGTTTCAGTTTGGGGGAGTCTCCTGGGCAGGAAAGGGTGTCTACCTATACATATGTGGTACCGCTGTAACCGGGAGAAATTGGGATTTCACACGCAATAAGATTTTATTGACAAACTTACATTTTTTATTCCAAAAAAAACTACAATATGTAAAATTTTTTTTTTTTTTTTTTTTGCACATATTTCACCCAAAAATATTAAGAATCCACCTAACAAATGACAAACAAGACATTTCATGTTAAAGCCCAGACTCTGCTGAAAAAAACAATATATCATTTTCCTGGGAAATCCCTGGAAATCCCCTCAAAAATCACAGTTGAACAAGGGGAGCGCAAAATAGTGCAAAATGGTCTGGCAACAAAGGGTGACAAAATCTCAAGGTAGGCTGGCGGTTAAAGGGTTAAGCTTCCCTTACTGCTGGGGTGACACACTGTAACAAACCTCCTCCTGTAAGCTTCCCTTACTGCTGGGGTGACACACTGTAACAAACCTCCTCCTGTAAGCTTCCCTGACTGCTGGGGTGACACACTGTAACAAACCTCCTCCTGTAAGCTTCCCTGACTGCTGGGGTGACACACTGTAACAAACCTCCTCCTGTAAGATTCCCTGACTGCTGGGGTGACACAATGTAACAAACCTCCTCCTGTAAGCTTCCCTTACTGCTGGGGTGACACACTGTAACAAACCTCCTCCTTTAAGCTTCCCTTACTGCTGGGGTAACACACTGTAACAAACCTCCTCCTGTAAGCTTCCCTTACTGCTGGGGTGACACACTGTAACAAACCTCCTCCTGTAAGCTTCCCTGACTGCTGGGGTGACACACTGTAACAAACCTCCTCCTGTAAGCTTCCCTGACTGCTGGGGTGACACACTGTAACAAACCTCCTCCTGTAAGCTTCCCTGACTGCTGGGGTGACACAATGTAACAAACCTCCTCCTTTAAGCTTCACTTACTGCTGGGGTAACACACTGTAACAAACCTCCTCCTGTAAGCTTCCCTTACTGCTGGGGTGACACACTGTAACAAACCTCCTCCTGTAAGCTTCCCTTACTGCTGGGGTGACACACTGTAACAAACCTCCTCCTGTAAGATTCCCTGACTGCTGGGGTGACACAATGTAACAAACCTCCTCCTGTAAGCTTCCCTTACTGCTGGGGTGACACACTGTAACAAACCTCCTCCTGTAAGCTTCCCTTACTGCTGGGGTGACACACTGTAACAAACCTCCTTCTGTAAGCTTCCCTGACTGCTGGGGTGACACAATGTAACAAACCTCCTCCTGTAAGCTTCCCTTACTGCTGGGGTAACACACTGTAACAAACCTCCTCCTTTAAGCTTCCCTTACTGCTGGGGTGACACAATGACACAAGAGGACATGTCTGACCACATCACACACACACACACACACACACACACACACACACACACACACACACACACTGACAATTAGGGGTGGGGTCTATTTATTTTCCCCCTTGCCTATGCCATCTGTGGTTGTCATTAGGCAACGTGATTTTAAGGGGTGCAGAATTTTGTTCTTTTTTGTACAGTTTGGCTTGGGGTCCATGGCAATGTAGAGGAAAGAAGGTTTCCTTGTCTTGTCTCACTTTACGTAGAAGTTATATTGTGTTTGGAGTGTATTGTTGAGTGGCTGTGATAGTGGCGTAATAGTGCGACTTGGGCGCGTTATATGCACCCAGACATGCTTCCCCTGCTGTCCCAGTTGCATTCCAGCAGTGTTGGCATCATTTTCTGATGTTTCAGGGTGGACTTGGTGACCTCCAAGTGGTCGAATTGAGATTTCCAAGTGGCGAGCATTTTTTTCCCATAGACTATAATGGGATTCGATAATCGGTCGAGTAGTCGAGTAACGCGGTCTATTCGAATCGAAATTCGAAATTTCGAATATTTCACTACTCGCTCATCTCTATTAGCCATTTGTTTTATTGTGAGTGCATTTTTATATACAAATAAGCACGATATTAAAACAGTATTATGCTAGATTCTTTTTATTGATTTTATTACATGCCTCACTTGCAATGGGACACTGTAAAGTCAAGTTTTAAATCTACTTGAGAAGCCAGCCTTTAGCTCTTAACTGGAACATAACGGAAAAATAAAAAGGATTCCTCATAGAGGCTAATTGTACACCATTCTCTGGTAAGATTAATTACAGAAGGTGGTGGGCACAAGGAGAACATTTTAAATAGATTTCACTGGTATATGGTGAACAACTTGGAATTAACCCACCGTGTAAGCATGATAAAAATGCATGCACCCTGGGATAGAAGAATACAATTACGGACTGTCACTGGAGAATAATAGACATTGGCGCACTTATTGTTAAAGTTTAAGTTGCTAATCAATTGGGAACTTTTTCTCATCATTACTTTGTATCTTATATGTGTAAATATGCATCTTGAAGGTTAATATTCACCATAGTTTCTAATCGTGAATATTGACTCCATTGACATCCAGAAACATTTGTAGACAATAAAGTGATTTAGGGCCTTTAGATTGAGTATCATTCTGATCGTGCCAGATTGCTTTTGAACCAGAAATACGTGAGATTAATACACTTTGCCATGACTAACATAAGACTGTTTAACTTAGGGACAAGCCCCCCTCTTTCTGGGGTCCCATGGTAACCTCGTGATCTGAAACTTCTGTGGAGGTCTGGAACAGAGTTCCAGTTGGTACCCCTGAGACACCACTCTCAACGCAAAAGGATTTAAAGTTATGGACTGCCATGCGACCGGAAAGAAGGTTAACCTTCCCCCAACCTGAGGCTCGGCCAAACTTGGCTTGTGCTCCCCTTTATGTTGCCTCCAATGCTTCTTGGGTTCAACCTGTCTCTGTTGAAAATATTTATTTGACTAAATTGTGTTTTTTACTTTACTTCACTAGGTCAAATTAGCTCTTTCTGAGAACCGGGTGAGCATTGCCTCCAGATCTGTACCAAACATGACATTCCCTTTAAAGGGAATTCCGCACAATCTGGCCTGGGGGGACAGGTTTTTAACCAAGTGACTGAATTAACTAGGGCCAAAGCCTTGGCCCTGGCTCTAGCCACCTTGGCGGAGGTGTCTTCTAGAAAGGAGATGCCCCTAAACATACAGGGGAGGGTCTCTAAAAGAGCTTGTTTTGGAGTATTGGTTTCTATGTATCCCTTCAGGTTCCGAAGCCATACTCCAAGATTTCTGGCAAGACAATCTGATGCCAGGGTTGGTTTGAAGGTATATATTGGACCAGGAAGCACAGGCGGCCTCTTCAAATGGGAATTTACGCTTAATGGAGTTTGAGAGAAAAAGCTTTGTCTCAGGGAACTGCCTTTCCTTTTTAATTAAATTAGACAAGGGAGACAAACATATGCAAACATTAAAAAATATACATAACAATCAGCTCACCACCTTAAGTAGTTTTGCTCCGTTTAAGCTCCACTGCCTTCTCTGATGGGCTCAAAGCTCAACAGGGATAACAGTCAGGGTGCCAAACATCCATCCATCCTCGCACCTCCAAAACCCTCTATCCTGCCGCAATATAAGAGGGCCCCTACCGCCGGTACTCTTTCGGTAGGGAATGTGACTTACCCTCCTCCAGCATATCCTGGATACAGCTCACATCTGCCCTCTTTCTGTGTGGCACTCCCGAACTTTCCCATAAGCACTACCTCTGGCTACCATCTTTAGGAACCCCCCCTCTATATCGCTGGTGCCATAACCACCTGCCCGATTGCTGAACACCATCACCCATTTTTATAAATACATAAAATACTGTGCTTTATATTTACTTCCCCTTTAACTAAAAAAAAAATGTTTTTCCACCACAGATCATGTGTGTGTAGATTATAGATGCAATATAATAACCAGAATAAAAATATAAATATAGTCACCTGGAGCTCATATAGTCTCTTCAACACAAAATAATGAGCTAGTCCTTCTTCCTCTTCCACCAATATCATATACTGTGCATAATTGTTCTACCTCTGTCTCTTCACAATCATCAATCCTTGAAACAGTGCTGATAATGTCATTCCCACCACCAAGCAAATATGCTTACCAGATATCTGCTTATATTCAAGCTTATATTTACAAATATCCTTGGGCGTTTTTTAAAATGTTGAGGAACTCGTCTGCTCCACTTGAATCTCTAAGGCGTTATAATTGTCAGTACTTCGAAAGCTCATGCATGAAATAAAGTACAACTCATAGCATAATACCATAAAACCTAATAAATTTAATGCAAAAATGTAGCACTTACAATATCATTACTTGAATAAAACATATAGTCAGCATCAACGCGTACATCCAGCTAGACCTCCCCTACTGGGTTGCGGGGGAAAGCCAGTATCCACATTGATCAGGCAGGGCATTGTCTCCTTGGCATGATGGTATCTACCATTGCAGCAGTTCTGAATTCCCAGTCCCCTCTCAAGCCTCTACAAATTAAAATGGCACAGGACTGTGCAGACTTTGGCTGGGTCATCCTGACCACAGACATCAGTCTGATGGGTTGGGGAGGGAGGGCAATCTTCCAATCAACGCAAACTGAGGGTGATTCAACTGGTTCTCAGGCATTGATCTACCTAGCTCCGGAGCCTTTCAGTCAGGGTACAGTCAGACAATTCCACAGCTGTGGCCTCCATAAACCATCAGGGGTGTACCAGGAACTGGCAGGCATTCCAGGAGTCGCATCATAAGGTGGACAGAACTTCACGTTCCGTGCATCTGAGTGGTTCACATTCCGAGGGTGGGGAATCTGCATGCCGATTATTTGAGCAGGGAGGCAGTGGACCAGAGGGTATAGTCTGTTCACCAGGACATGTTTCAAGCCCTCTGCGACTGGGGGGGGGGGGGGGGGGGGAGTTCTAGAACTGCAGTTCTTCGCATCTCAGCACAATTGGAAGATCCAGAGGTTCATGTCCAGGGTGGCTGTGGCGGTCGACACGCTGGCCATTCCCTGGCCACTACCACTTCTGAGTCATGTGTTAACCCTTTAAGTGCCAGCCTACCTAGAGTTTCTGTCACCCTCTGTTGCCAGAACATTTTTCACTGTTTTGCACTACACATGCTCAACTGTGATTTTTGGAGGGATTTATATGGTTTGTCTGGGCTTTAACATGAAATGTCCTTTTTGTTATTTATTAAGTATATTCTCAATATTTTTGAGTGAAATATGTGAAAAAAAAAATTAGTTTATTTTTGTAATAAAAAATTTACGTTTGTCAATAAAATCTTATTGCGTGTGAAATCCCCATTTCACATATGTATTGTTAGACACCCTTTCCTGCCCAGGAGACTCCCCCAAACTGAAACAGCGCTTTAAGAGCTTTTCAGATAAAATATAACTATGCTATGCACTATGCACACCTTGCAGTTTTTCAAAAAAAAACAACCCTTTACATTTAAAATACCCCCCACAAACTATATATTCTCTGGAAGTACACATCTTAAGCTTTCTAGGCGTACTAGGCTTGTTGACGTGTGCACAGTTTTCTGGAAGTAGTCCCTCAAATCTTGAATTCTGAATTCTTTGGTGCACAGAGTTTCCCTAAAAAGAATAAAAAAGCTGAATCAAAGCCATATTTTCCTAAAAAACAACACGCAAACAAGAAAAAACTAGTTAAATCTGGAAAAGCAAGGTCCATTGAACAGAACAATAGCCAACATGCATAAGTACTGTCAAGGGAAGATTTGCCAAACATTCCAAAGTAAAGCATGTGCGTAAGGATAATTTTACTTGAAAATTTCAGTTCTGCAGACAGTGCGCACCTTGCACTTTTTCTACCAAAACAACCCTTTATATTTGGAATACCCCACACAATATTTCATGATAGTACATGCGTTAAGCTTTCTAAGCATACCCAGTTTGTTGTAGTGGGCTCATCCTTCTGGAAATAATCCCTCCAAGAATTCTTAGGTTGCACGGGGTTTCACTAAATGTATAAAAAAGCAGAATAAAAAACACGTTTTCCTAAAAGCGCAAGGTCCCTCGAACAGAACAATACCCAACATGCATAGATACTTTTAACGTTTTTAATAGCCAGCCTACTTTAAATTTTGTCACCCTTCGTTGACAGGTCATTTTTCACCATTCATATCCAGGAAATTATATAATTTTTTGCAGCATAGTTTAGGCTTTTACATAAAATGTCTTGTTTGTAATTTTTCTACTATTTTTTAAATATTTTTGAGTGGAAAAAAAAATGTAAAAACATTTGTTTTTAATTGTTTCCTTTATTTTAAATAAAACATTTGTTTTGTTAAAGAAAACCATATTGCACTTGAAAGCGCCATTTCTCCTGATTACAATGATACCACATATGTATCGGTAGCCCACCCATTCTTGCCAGGAGACCCCCCAAAATTGAAAAGAGCACTTTATAACATTTACAAATAAAATACTAAAACCTACTATTCATACTATAAAGGGTTAAACACAAAAAAATGGGCCCCCATTTTTCTTGAAAATTTTAAGGGTTAAAAATCCACAAAAAATAACGTAGGGTCCACCCTACCCAGCATAACCAGCCCAGGATGCAGGGCTTATAGAACAGGGTGCAGGGGCCAGCTGACTAGGAGTAGGAGTCTAGAGGTTGGATGGAGTCTAGTGCTACAGGTTAGGTCTAGGGATGGAGTCAAGGGTCTGGAGGACTGGGGTTAGAGGAAATAGGATAGATTCTAAGGGATGAAGCCTAGGTGATATAGTACTGGAGTCCACTGACAGAGGTTAGAGACTGGGGCAGTTGTCCTCAACTTGTAGCATGTGCATGTGATTGCTGTGTGGCTCACAGAGTTAAGCAGGAGTATAAACATGACACCTGTTTTTGCAGCTTCCATGGCAGCACTCCTCATGTTGTGTTATGGGATGTAACATTCCTGGGCCAACTAGAGGACAGAAGCTGGGAAGCATGAAGTGCGTTGCAGAAAGCTGCAAAGACAGGTAACCTGATACATTGCTCCACCTGCCTGACTCTCGCTGTTATTTAACCTCATTGTAGTGGGGAGCATACACTTGATGATGATTGTGGGGCAGGGGGATCCAGGCTCACTCTGCATAATACGTTTTGGGGGATTTGGAATACTTACACACTCTGCTCCATAATTGTTTTAGGAATGTGCATACCTCCCAAGTGTCCCTGATTTGGAGGGACTGTCCCTCTTTTGAGCCCATGTCCCTGTGTCCCTCGTTGTTTTCATTAGTTCCTCTTTGAGGTTTAACCTGCAGATTTTCATCAATAAATTATTCATTTGCCTATTTAAAGTGTTTCTATTGTAGTAACTGTTACAGCATATCTCCTATCCCTCCACTTAATGAGGGGGCCTGGCCTAATTTAACAAATGTCCCTCTTTCCCACCCTAAAAAGTTGGTAGGTATAAATGTGGGATGATCTACTCACACTTTAGATATATGACTTTGGGGTTGGGAGGGTGGATCTGTGCTCACTTTCTCATTGTAATGTGAATTTGAGTGAAAGCTAAATGTGACTCAAATGTTGCTTGCTCGGTTTGGTTTGTTGAAAGCTGAATTTTGACAAAATTGTGGGCAAATTCAGTCAATTGTTTAACACCAGTAATTTGTCTTTAGATGATGGCAAAGGTCTGCTAAAGTCAACTAATGTAATCTGAAGGAGATAGAAGAAATCCTGTTTGATTATAGTAAGTGTCTAAATGAATTCTAGTGGAAAGCAGACCTCTAGAATTATATTTACATGTTATAAAGAAGTTAAAAGGGGATCCTTCTTCCACACTAAAATGACATTATTTTGTTTAGATGTCTAAACGTGATACCTGCCGTTATCAACCTACAAATTACTGTTGCTAAAGGGATAGTCCAGGCAATGGCAATACTAAGGCAGCAAGAAGCTCACCTGAAGAGCGCCCTATGTGTCTCTCCTCCATTTCCCATAGCGTGCTCTGGATGCTGTAGTAAGGTTCAGAATAATCCTCCTCCTGCCTGCCTTTTTTCTACTGGATGCATGGATGCCCCTGCCTCTCAATGGAATGTGGTTGTAGAGGAATGGAATATAAAGGAGAGGTAAAGTTTGAAGTGCAACACAGCGCATTACACTTGTGTGCACTGTGCTAGACCTCCCTTAGCAAACCACATGGGCTGCTTTGCAGCCTTTCTAGTTTCTTTTCCTTGGTGGAAGTGGCGGCACTAACACTATGGGACTCCATCTTAAGAAATGGAGAGGGCAGCGGGAAACCGGTAGAGGAAGTTGTGGCACTGGTCCCGGAGGAGCAGCCGGTGGAGACACGGTGGAGAAAGATTCAACTTCGGCAGCAACAATGGCCCGGAGGGAGAGGGTTTTGGCATCGTACATGGCAGCAGGGAACCATCATAAAAAGCAGCATCAACTTTTTATTTGATTTTATAAAGTAAAGTGAATCCTATATTTTACAGTCAGTAGCAGGGGTGTAACTATATGGGGGTGCAGTAGGCGCAGTCACACCAGGGCCCAGATGGTCGGGGGGCCTTATCATTGTTGCTCGTCCACCTTATTTATCATATTTGTGCTCACTTAGCATCATTTAAAGAAAGGATGTATTTAGTTGTCTAGTGGCATCCAACTCAGTTAAAAGACATAAAGAAATTTACTGTATGAGCCTATAAAGTGCCCCATCTATAGGAATGTTTTTACCAGGACCCTATTACATTTATCTATGTCACTGGTCTTTTTACTTCCATGAAGTAAATGTTTTAGTTATTAATAACCAACATATGGGCAATTTTAAGCATTTATACACTCCTGTAATGCTCTCTATTCTTTTAAACTACTGTCATATTCTGAAATAAAGCAGAAAATAACCCTTAATTTGTGAGATATTTTAAGGAAAATTTACTGAATTAAGACCAACCTGTTTGCCTTGAATGTGACATCTGACCCTTTCTCAGTACTAAATGTGGCTCCCGAAAAACTCAGTGCTCAATGGGACTCCCATGGTTGTCTACCCCTGGTCTAGAGACAGAAGGCTTCAGACCGGACTAACACCCGTTATTACTTTAACGGGTGTTGGTCCCACTCTCTACAGATAGCAAGAAGCTTGGGGGGGCATCCAAAATGCTGGAGCCCCTTCGCACCTAACTGAACAGATCGTGCAGAATACTCACCTTCATTACGAGCCAGCGCCGGGAAAGGAGACCCGTGATTGGCTGCCAGGCGGTCATGTGGGCCGTAGTCGCGTCCTCTGTGACTGCCCGGCAGCCAATGGCGGGGCTCCTTTCCCGGGGCTGGCTCGTAATTAAGGTGAGCATTCTGCGCAATCTGTTCAGTTAGGTGCGAGGGGGCTCCAGCGTTCTGGATGCCCCCCCCCCCCCCCGAGCTTCTTGCTATCTGCAGAGAGCGGGACCAACACCCGTTAAAGTAATAAAGTGTGTTGGTACCGATTTAAGGTGCTGTAGTCTAGCGTCTATGTTTCCACCTTTCTCTGAAATGAATGGATCTGTTTATACCGTACGTATATGGAGTCTGCCTCTCCCATGAATGCATGCTGAGCTGCACCCTTCTCATCAATACAGAAACACGTTCTAATCCTTAATCTGGATTGAACCCACAGCCATCTGTTGCAGGAAAATACATCTGTCAAGTGCTCTGTGCCCACTCGTTACGGCTGCAGACTATTTGTGATTCCTGTCATAAAAAATGTATACAGCAATCTGTGCCGTTCAGCATAAATCACACCAATGCCTCCCCGGGAGAGATGCTGACAGCTGATACTTAATGGAGATTTGCTACACGGCGAGACAAATCCTTATTCTAAAAAAAAAAAAGAAGAATTAAAGTGGTCCTAATAGACTGCTAATGCTTAATAGCTGGAGGGTACAGTATATCAGCACCAGGTACCAACCCCCTCCCCCATTACATACGTTTGTTGTAATTAGTAATTAGTTTCACCAGCCAAAACAATTGCAAGAGGACAATCAGAGGATCCTGATGAATAGCGCTTTGTACTGGCAGCTCACTGTTGGGACACACAGAAAGGGATATTTGGGCAAGCAATAAGAGGCAGGTGTGGGTTTAAAAAGTAGCAGCTTCCAGAACAGGCCTAAAAAAAACACTGCCAGACTAGTGATTTACTTCCATCTGCCTTGCAATGAAATACTGTAGGTATGCTCCAACGTAATGAAGGTGCTAGAAAGGCCAGGCGGCGCCTTTGGGTGCCTGTCCAAACACTGGCGGGAGCCTCCGGCTGCCCTCGCGCCGCTTGCACCCACTTTGTGAGCCCAGGGTTCTGCTGGCCAATCATCTCCCCATTGCCTCAATAAAGCTCATCCAGCCCATTCCATTTTATTGTGTTGGCTTGTGTATGACCTTGACCTCATCCTTCATTATTCCTAAGGTGCTTAGCTTTGTGACTTTGTGTGTATGATGCTTGGCTCTCCTCTTGGATCTTGAATTTGTCGCATCCCTGTACTTTAGTGTATGGTTTTGGACTTGTATGACCTTAGCTATGGGTCCCCATCCAACCTGCTCAGACTATCGCCAATGAGTTCCTGTCTAAAGTGGGAAAATGTGTGAATGTGCACAGCTATTTACAATTGTATATATTATCAAGACATGGGTGCTGGTAGTATATAGGGAAAGAACTATTCATGTGAATAAAACAAGGATGGGGGCCCTAGACCCGCCCCCTAACCCCTACATTACTGCCGCACACCCAAATATAGATTCAAATATAAGTAGAAAAATATATATACAATTTTATTGAAGTCAGGACTTTTAAAAAGACTTTATATACAAACAAAACATCAAAGGACTCATTAAAAAAACTTAGACAATACAAAAAGCTGGAGGGAGGACCCTCAAAGTGGCTCTAATTAAACCCGATACAAATCAATGATCATATAAATTGAAATAACAAATAATTCATGAATGGTAGCTGGCAGAAAGAATCAGTATAATGACACAGAAAAGTGCAGTAGTGCTAAAGTGCCCTAACTATACTAAAAAACAGTGCCCAATAATATATCTACACAACAAAGCTAATGAAATGGCCAAAATGCCATAGTATTGATCAAAAGTTATTAATAAACCATAAACCATAAATGACAAACATAACATACATAAACGTGACATTCATTAAAGTGCAAAGTGCAGAGGAAAACCTGGAAAATCCTATTATGGCTGCCAAAATACATTCAAACCATAAACATTAAAAATAGTGGGAAAAAAAATTTTTATATCACCAATAATATGAGCCTCCGGGGTCCCTCACAGCAGCCCGCCACCGACGCGTTGCGTGGCCAAACGCCACTTCGCCAGGGTGAATGAGCTGCTGCCACGTTTCCCCCTCCCTTTAAACTCACCACGAAGACGACTTCGCCAATGCCCGGACGCCCCGCCGCCCCCCAGCCACGCGCCCCGTCCGACCGGAAGGCTCCGTCGTAAGGGCAATGTGCAGAGGACGCGTCACATCCACCCATCGGGGCGCCGAAGCTGGAAGCGTGTCGCGGCGTGCACGCCCAGGCGCGCGGCCGCCCGGGCTTACTCCCCTGCAGCAGGAGGTCACGGGCGGCCGCGCGCCCGAGCGCGCAAACTGCCACGTCACCCTCCAGTCCACTCAGCTGCATTGATGTGAATAGTGCCAGCGGAACGTGGGAGGTGAGTAATATAGAAGAAGGGGGAGGAGATAAAAGGTAGCAAAACATACATTGCTAATACACATAAAAAAATCTATATTTTATTAATGTTTACAATCTGCCTGACATATGATCCATTCTTATGACTAAACAAGCCAATATAATGAATAGTGATAACTCCAATACTTATAAATCATATAGACAAGAGGGCCATATACACTACAACTATCCAGCGGGTCTCCCCAAACATTAACTAGCCATATGAACATTTACATATATACATAATTACATATTTATATGGAGAACTAATACTCCCGGGACAGCATAAAATCACACATCTTATTTAGAAACACTGTCCGCGGTCCTATCCCAGCACCACCCCGCAAAGACACAAAGCCCATAGGTGAGCGGGCTGTGTCTGGGGTATAGTACCCATAGCTTATTGATATTATTCAATCCTATAATATTCCTGAGGGTTGTGTCTCCGATGGTATCCAAAGTTCAATCATGTCCAAGATGATTGGTTAGGGGGTATCCATGTTCAATCATGTCCAAGATGATTGGTTAGGGGGTATCCATGTTCAATCATGTCCAAGATGATTGGTTAGGGGGTATCCATGCCCGATGTCTAGAGAAAATGACTTGTCACTAACCATGACTAATATATAAGCATATCCCTCGGAAAGAAGTCCATCAGGTACGTATCCCACAAGAGGGAATGAGTATCCAAGTCAAATAACTGGATTTAAAGATCACTATATATCTGAAAAGTATCCCTTATAAAGATGCAGTTGCATTCATCAGCATCTCCATAAATAAACATGGTTTCCCACCGCAGAACAAACATCCTTAGGGTCGAAATCCCAAAGATCAGAAAGTCATCTGGAGAACTACAAAACATGGGATAAAAACAAAATATTAGGGAGTTGTAAAATATATATACACCAATGATAAAACAAAACAAACCCAAGGCTGAGTATAGAATTCACAATTTTATTATTCCCGACCCAGAAATGCTTGAAATGAGAAATCCTCATTCATGCCCCCCGGTGATCTAGTTTGTAGTGTAAAGATCCTGTTAGGGCGAGCGCTGCACGCCCGTCTCACAGCAAGTCACTTACCTCCATGGCTGCATGCAGCCGTCATCCATCTTGCAGCACTTCCTCATGGCTGCATTCAGCTGCCGCCCTTCCCCCCCATGCTTCCTGCTCACATGCTCAGGTGCACGCATGTCTCCGTCCACTAGAGGGCGAGCGCACAGGATCCCTGAGATTTAAAGGGCCTTTACAGCACTGATTGGTGTTTGTCATCCAATCCTGCATCATCTTCCCCTATTTAAACAGGCACTTCCTTCCTTCAGGGCCGGATCTTGGTCTCTCCATGCTTGTTGAAAGTCAGACATTCTTGGATTGCTCACCTGTGTACCGACCTCTGCCTGTCCCCGACTCTGAACCTTTGCTGCCTGCCCCGACCTCGGCTACTCACCTTTACCGCGAACCTGTGCTGCCAGCCCCGATCTCTGCCTGTACTTACTACGCCTTTTTGCCTGCCACTTGTGTACCTCACTGAACCTCGGCTGACTGTGGGACTGGGCGGCTGTTAGGGGGTAGCGACCTGGGGGTCACTCGCCGCACAAGACCAACCTGCCTTGCGGTGGGCTCTGGTGAATACCGGTGGCCTCTTAGACTCGGTACCCGCGGTACCCGCCATCGGTTCCACAGTTAAAGCGGATCCACACCCGAGTCCGCTCCACCCAGTCCGTGACAGATCCATTGGGTTTCCTTCGGCAATAGTCTCCTCTTACGATTACCCCCTCTAGAACCTAAGTTGACCTGATCTATAAATAGTACCTGTAAATGGCTGCTACTACCACCATGGTGGTGCAGAAAGTGTGATGCCACTGGTGTCAAGGTTTTGTTCTCACTGGCATCCCTCGCTGCCAATCGAATAGTGGAAAGATGTTTCTGAATTCTATTTCTTGCAGCATTCATAGTTTCGCCCACATAATATTGTGGACATGTGCAGCGGAGGGCATGTATGACCCCTTCCGATCTACAGTTAAGGTGTCCCTTAATCCGAATTTCTCTCCCGATATTTAGATCCCTAATTGTAGAGGTTTTAACAACAAATGGACACACGCTACACCTACCACAGGGTCTGCAACCCATCAAATCCTTATTCTTGGTCAACCAATTTGATGGTCTAGAGCAGTGATACTCAACTGGCGGACCGGGGTCCGAATGCGGACCTCGATGCCAGATTTCTGGACCCCTGCCCTGACAGCCCTGCACTCAGTTGCTTCTGTGTTGCTGTGCTCAGAGCTGCCTCCCCTTGATTGCAGGGTACATACAAACTTTGTTTCTCAGTCTCTTTACCCCATCCAATCCAATTTTGGGGAATCTATAGCTCCTCCCCCAGTGTGTTCATTTTTAACTATCCACCCCCGCGACAGCACTCTGCCCGGACCTTCACCTCTCAGCGGATGCCTTTAAACGGACCTTTACCAGTAGTGGTTGAGTACCCCTGGTCTAGAGTAATGACTCCTACAAAGATGATCCTTTAGATTAGGAGCACGTCTCGCTGTCATAAATGGCCCCCTTGTAGTGAACTTTGCCAATATGGGATCTAATTGTAGTATCGGCCAATATTTCTGTAGAATTGTTCTTAAATTATGCCAGTCATTGTTGAAGGTAGAGATGAATCTTACCTCCTTTTGATCCCTCTTCTTATTTTGGTAACTGAGTAGCCTCTCCCTTCTTGTTTAAAGTGGACGTTAAAGTTAGTGGAGTTAAAGTTATGAGGGCCGGCCCTGGAATCTAAAAGCTTCCAGGGCCGACTGCTGGCCTGTCCCCCTGGGCATCCTATAGTGGGATGCTGCGCTGTGTGAAATCACTATTTCCTTACCTCTAGCTAAAACTGTATGCTCACTACAACTTTCCTCTTACCACTGCCATCTTGTGTCTAATCTGTAACTTACAACTCTTAAACCTACAGTCCAGTCAAAATCTTGTTTATGGGAGCAGCCATGGGATTACGCAGCATGACACCCCATTGAATTCTATTGAGATGAGAAGGGGGGAGTTTTCTCATCTCTTCTATTCTGGGAAATATATATATATATATATATATATTTATTTATTTATTAAAAGCAATCCTTAACTTGGACTTAGTGAATCGCCACAACCAGTTGATTCACTGCAATGGAAGGGGCGTGCCATGCTTATTGACATAAATAGAGTGTGTGCTTATGTCACTGTGACTGACGCAAGATGTGGCCTTTTGTCAGAGGTTGCCAGTGGTCAAGCAGGAAAAAAGTTAGTTTTATACTACTGGACTAGGGCTGATCAGGTGCAGGGGACAAAATGTGAGTACCATATTTTTCACCCTATAAGATGCACTAAGTTTTCCCCAAAAGTGGGGTGAAAGTGTCAGTGCATCCTATTTGGCGAAAAAAAGTGAAACAACTGTATACTTACATTAAGCGCCCGCTGTCCCCGCTCTGTCGCCACCACCGCTGTGTCCTCGCTCTGGCTTCCAGCTCTGTCACCGCCTCTCGGTTGTCAGTGAGCGCTGACACAAACCAGCACGTGTCGAGGCGGCGGCGAGTTCATGTAAGTATACTTTTTTTTTTTTCTCGGGAGTTGGGGGGTAAATACCACCCTGCCTATATGGGGAATGGGAGGGGAGTGCCACACTGCTTATATGGGGAATGGGATGGGGCTGCCACCCTGCCTATATGGGGAATGGGAGGGGAGTGCCACACTGCTTATATGGGGAATGGGATGGGGGTGCCACACTGCCTATATGGGAAATGGGATGGGGGATGTCACACTGCCTATGGGGAATGGGAGGGGGGTGCCACACTGCCTATATGGGAAATGGGATGGGGGGATGCCACACTGACTATGGGGAATGGGGGGGCGAATGCTACACTACCTATGGGGAATGGGAGGGGGGAATGCCACACTGCCTATGGGGAATGGGAGGGGGGAATGCCACACTGTCTATGGGATTGGGAGGGGGGAATACCATATTGCCTTTGGGAATGGGAGGGGGGTATGTCACACTGCCCATGAGAGGGGGGAATCCCACACTGCCTATGGGAATGGGATGGGTGGGAATACCATACTGCCTTTGGGAATGGGAGGGGGGTATGTCACACTGCCCATGAGAGGGGGGAATCCCACACTGCCTATGGGAATGGGATGGGTGGGAATACCATACTGCCTTTGGGAATGGGAGGGGGGGTATGTCACACTGCCCATGGGGAATAGGAGGGGGGGGGATGCCACACTGCCCATGGGGAATGGGCTGGGGGGAATGTCATACTGTCGGTAATGGGGTGTTTTAGAAAAAAAATTTTTTTTATTCTTCTCCTCCAAATCCTAGGTGAGTCTTATGGGCAAGTGTGCCTTAAAGGGTGTAAAATACAGTATGTGTTTTTTTTCCTGTCCCAGCTAAAATCTACACATTAAAATTGAAGCCTGTCCCTGCTATTTCTATTCCTAACTGGTGTAGAGTGTTAGCTATTGCAGTTAGGGCTATAACTACTAGAAATCGTTCTCATCTGATATTAGGCCCATAGTAGTGGCTTTTTGCAAATTATATGCTCCGGGCTTCCCAGAGACTATTTATAGTTATAAGGAAAGCTGAGGATCAGGTTTGTACATGGTGTTCTGTGAGCATGCCAGTTTTTAGGCCCGGGCAAGCAGGGTAGTTGCCCTGGGCACCAGAAAGTCAGTGGACCCCAAGCTGAATGAGCTTTGCCTGCAATCTCTGAGCATTGCACCCCCAGCATTGTACTAGAGTGCCCCGTGGGTGCTTTAAATCCCTCTGCCCCCCCTCCTGGGGGAGAGCGTGCAGAGAGGGAAGGAATGGCACTGATGGGATCAAAGTGTGGCTGGGAATCACTTGCCGCACTTTCCTCATAGTGCATTGAGTTATGTTTGAGAGCAGGAATGGCCCCTGGAACCCTTTTCATTTTTTGGGAGATGAGCCTCCCTTGCCGGACAGCTCGAGGCAGTGAATTCCTGAAACAGAGGCACCGTTAAAGAGGACCAAACGTGGGCCTGGAGTCTATAAGACTTTAGAGCCGCCTGATATCCACCCCCCATCCCAGGATAGCAGGGATGCTGCAGCCGATGCGCTCCGTTTCGCTTGGGTAGACTTGGCACCGATTTTACGCGAGTGTGCTGATTGCATGCGCCATAAGACCAGGTAAAGGTGAGATTTCTGGGCTACCTGGGGGGGGGGGGGGGTCACACAGTGGGGCATGGACCAAAACCTGGGATAATCAAAATCCTGGGTTTTGGTCCACTTTAACTTCTCTCTAGAGGTGGGTTACACACATCTGTTGCTATTAGGTCCACTGAAATCCAATGTGAATTATTTTGACAGTTCATAGGCAATGCTGCAGCCATGGCATCTATACAATTACAGGGGAGTGCTGCCAGCATTTTGTGCGAAACAAATAAAATCACAAAATACAGACAAAATGGCTTGGAACCAATCCCTTTTAGATGTTTATGTCCTACCTCTCTCACCTCCGCTTACCTTGCCTCATGCCTCTTCTGCTCACCTTACCTTTTCCTGCCTCACCCCTGCTCACCCGTCTCACCTTTACATATACAGTATATAAAAGCATATTTAATACTTTAAGTTTATGGCTCATCTGTGCTTTCGCT
Organism: Gastrophryne carolinensis; assembly: GCA_027917425.1. Classification (NCBI taxonomy): domain Eukaryota; kingdom Metazoa; phylum Chordata; class Amphibia; order Anura; family Microhylidae; genus Gastrophryne; species Gastrophryne carolinensis. The sequence continues at coordinate 402,562,269 of CM051235.1, read as the reverse complement.
GCTTCCATTTTACTGTGGCCCCTTAAAGTGGAACAGAAAGACAATGCAGCCCCTGCGTCCAAAAAGGTTGTGCACCCCTGTTTTGAGGTGTGGTGCTGGCTTCTATGGTGGGGGGGGGGGGAGTTCAATTTAGCCATGGAACTGCCCTGTCTGTGAGTTTAATATTTATTAAGTAGGTTACTTTGGGTTTTTTAATAAACGAACAGTAAAAATTGTTCAACAATGTGTGGTAAAGTGTATAAGAATGTCATAAATGTGTGTATTTCTCCCCAGCAAAGGCTGTATCAGGCACGATCCGTGACGGTTTTCAGGACCCAGGTCACTTTCCCCAATTCTTTTCAGGTTGTTTTCATGATCTCAAGCCGTGCACAGGTGATCAGGCTGTTGTCTATTGACCAGCCTGTAGGAGGGAGCCCAGGCTGAGGTGCACAAGTGGTGAAGAAAAGGACTTTTTGCAAGCCGAAGGACTTGGCTTTTGCGCCCCCCTAACTGTGGACTTGTGGGGATGAGCAGCGGAGGGCTTGTACGCTCTGCAAAGTGGATTTAACTTGCTTTGGAGCTACAGCTTGCTGGAGTACTCAGCCCTGGACTTACCTTGGTGAAGTAACCGTTTTGATTTACTGCATTGATGCTGCAATCTCTGCGCTGAGTGATAATTTGCGTTTGAACACTTTATATTATTGCTAAATAAAACCTGTTTTGCTGTTCAAAGACTGTTGTCCGTGTCACTGCCGATCGCCCAACCGCTCACAATTGGTGGAGGATGCGAGGGGCACAGTGACCGTTGCTAGGGGCAATGGAGTGACAAACACACTGCATTTTGGATGTCGAGGGTGAAAGCGGCAACTAAGATGTCTCACCAAACGCAAATGGAGGAAGTGATTAAACAGCTAATCCAGGCTAACCTCCAGCAGCAGCGAGCCATGGAACAACAGCAGCAAGAACAGCAGCAAGCCCTGGCACAACAGCAGCAAGCCATAGCACAGCAGCACCAAGCGCAGCAGGAGACAAACAGATTGCTACACTTAGAGAGACTGTTGTGGCGCAAGTCTCACAACCGGAGAGAAGCCTGGTTGAGACAGGTGGTGCGAGGAGAGCTGTACAACGGGTCCTACAAAAGATGACCCCTCAGGATGATGTTGAGGCCTACCTCATGGTCTTTGAGCGCATGGCTGAGAGAGAGTAGCTGCCAGTAGCCGAGTGGGCAGACGTGATTGCACTGTTTCTGGCAGGTGAGCCCCAAAAAGCTTACTTTGACCTTAGGGAGCAAGATGTACGGGACTAAGCCAAACTCAAAATGGAAATCCTTGCTCACCTGGGAGTCAAGCCAGCGGTTCGGGCCCGGACAGTGCATAACTGGACTTTTGCTGTGGATAAGCCTGCTCGGTCGCAGATGTTTGATTTGGTTCATCTTGTGCAGAAATGGTTGGAGCCGGAGCAGTCCACACCGGCGCAGATTGTCGATAAGGTCGTGGTGGACCATTTTTTTCGGACCCTGCCGCCGAAGCTACAGCGGTGGGCTGCACAAGGCGACCCTCAGACTGCTGAACAGTTGGTCAACGTCGTTGAGAGATACGTTGTGACTGAGGACCATCTTCGGGATGCCCCTGCAGCACCAGCAACCGCTAAGACCAGCAGACCAGTGGGTAAGCAAGTCCCCCTTGGAGGTGTGTGGAGGGGTGTAAGAGGGCAAAAGACTGACCCTGACCCCCAGAGGCCCCCTAATCCGGGCCCGGGCAAGGAGGTTCCGTGGTCCCCAGTGTTGGAGGTGCCATGAGTGGGGACACATAGCCACGGATTGCCCCCTCTCCCCTGAACCCATGGAATGTGACGCTGCCCGCAGAAGGTCTCTGTTGGCAGAACCGGGTTGTGCCGCCAGTCAGCGGTCAGAGACTGAGACAGAGATTATGACTGTGAAAATGAATGGTTGCCCAGTGAAGGCACTATTGGACTCAGGTAGTCGGGTAACTTTGGTCTGGGCCAACCTGGTGCGTGGTGGTTGCAAACCAAAGAAAAAGCTTAATGTGCTTTGCATCCACGGAGATATCGTGGCTTACCCTGTAGCCGTGGGTAAGTTTGAGACCCCCGCGGGAACATTGATCCATGAAGTTGGCGTAGTAAAACGCCTGATGTATGATGCTGTAATTGAGCGTGATTTTCCCTTGTTCTGGCCCTTGTGGGAAAGGCGTAGCGCTTCTGCCGACAGCGAAGTACCTCCGGCAGAACCGGTAAGCCTCCCCGTCGTCAAGTCCGTTAAACATGTGGCCCCAAACAGGTTATATAATATGCTGACCAGGGTGAGGGCCTTTAATCCTGGTGACAGAGTTCGGGGAATAGTACCCACGAGTGAAAGTAGAGAGAAGTTTAAAGTGGAACATAAGCCGGGGAATGTAGATGTTGTCTCCCGAACCCACTGTATGGTCACTGAAGATTGTCAGACCGCGGGTCTGAAGAAGAGGGGGGGGGGGGGGGGATATGTGGTAAAGTGTATAAGAATGTCATAAATGGTGTGCATTTCTCCCCTGCTAGGCTGTATCAGGCACGATCCGTGCCGGGTTTTCAGGACCCAGGTCACTTTCCCCAATCCTTTTCAGGTTGTTTCCATGATCTCAAGCCGTGCACAGGTGATCAGGCTGATTGCAGGGGAAGCCTGAATAAAAAGGAGTCACACGGCCTGTCAGTTGTCTATTGACCAGCCTGTAGGAGGGAGCACAGGCTGAGGTGCACAAATGGTGAAGAAAAGGACTTTTTGCAAGCCGAAGGACTTGGCTTTTGCGCCCCCCCTAACTGTGGACTTTTGGGGATGAGCAGCGGAGGGCTTGTACGCCCTGCAAAGTGGATTTAACTTGCTTTGGAGCTACAGCTTGCTGGAGTACCCAGCCCTGGACTTACCTTGGTGAAGTTTTGATTTACTGCATTGATGCTGCAATCTCTGCGCTGAGTGATAATTTGCGTTTGAACATTTTATTTGCTAAATAAAACCTGTTTTGCTGTTCAAAGACTGTTGTCCGTGTCACTGCTGATCGCCCAACCGCTCACAAATGTTATTAAAAGTGGTCCTGCATTGTTTCCATAAACAGACGAAGCGACGCTCATTGTAGTAAAACTTGTGGTGCTGCTGCATTGTACAGTGTGACAAGCAGAACAGAGATCTGTCCCTGCTGTGTTACATTGAAACCGTAAGGCACAGGGGCTGTAGTTACAATGTAACAGGGTAAACTCTCTCCTGTATTACATTGTAAAAGCAGATACAGTCAAACAACATTGTAAAAGCAGCCAGGTGCCTGCTGTTACAATGTAATCCGCTTATGGCTGACCCACGGCCACTGTGTGTGTCTCTCCAGTGTGCTGCTGAGCAAACAAATGCCACATCTGTGGCTAAAGGGTCACACCAAAGGGGGCAAATCTAGACCACGCCACAGCATAGATCTGTGAGCTGGCACTAGAGGCAGCGCTAGCGATTATCAGGAAATTTTCACCAGCAGCAAAAATCTATCATGTTTCTATGCCGAGGCGTGTGTGAAAGAATTGGACAGATACACAGATATACAAACACATGAAGTCCCATGAGAGTCCCCCACTGTTACAGATCTTCACAGGACGGGTCTCAAGTTTTCTTGCACAGAGACAGGAGATTTTACCCATGCTGCAGAACAAGGAACATAGATTCATCCCAACACTTCTGTTCTGACAGATCAGAATGGCAGACATCAATTTTTAAAGGGGTAAGAACCGTATACTGTGATTTTATGGTCAGCATAAACTGTTACTTTAATTGTGCCTACAGTAATGTGGCCTTAAAAAACTCACATTTCTCATCACAAACAAAATGTCAAAAACCTGCCATTGTAGTCTTAGATGTTAATATAAATGGGAATAATTTCTTTCCAGATTGGTCCTCTAGTCCAGGAGGGGAGATGCTGATGTCAGAGAAGGTTGTCCAAAAATGTCTTCCAGATGTGTAACTAAAAATGATGCAAATATGAAAATAAAGCCTTTCCAGCTTTATTTGGCAGATTCCATTGCCATCCTTAATTGGGATTCCCCCCAAAGGGGATGTTTTTGTGGATCTAAGGTCTTTTTAGACTTTAGGTTCACTTTAAAGATGCCAGAGGCTACACTGTAGGGTCGATTCAAAGAAACATGTAACAGCTTGGATTTGGGTGCCGATCATCCTATTTTTCCCGTATGCTCGTGCGTTCGTATGAACTTGCGAGTGATTCTATAAGCAAATACGTTTCTATCCTAAAATTTACGTCCGTTCGTATTGCAGTTTGGGAATCAGACCTATGTCAGTTTCCATCCTGAATTTTCCGTTTCATTTCTCAGGTTGCAACATTGGTTTTGCCCTTTTTCCTTTTTTGTCTGGACGTAAATCCTTCTGATCTTGCGGCTGCGCACTACAAACTTACCTCATTAAAGTGCATTCTAAATATTTGGTCTTATTTTTCTTTATTTCATTCATTTTGTAGTAACCAACCATTAATGAATTCATTTGCATAAGTAAATCTTACTTTGTTTAATTTTTAGTTAACTTGCATTTTTTACTTGTGGATTTAATTTTAATATTTTGGCTTCAAATGGTACAACTTAAAATTTTGTGTGTGGTTACCCACACCCTCTCCATACAGATTGCTCTCAAATATAAAAAAACACCCAGCAACTTCTGCATGTTATGAGTCTAGAAACAGCCAAGATGGCGGCTCAGGTATTATCGGGCAGCCTGCAAACAGAAAGGGCCTTGTGACTGTGTTGCTCTGCATTCTTTGAGTTCTGACCTTTCCGTGCCCCCAGCTCTGCTGTGTCTGTGCAAAATACAGCAGTAACCCACATCCTGCACTTTATCCCGCTCTCCTCTCCTCAGTAAGTGTGATGCATCTGACCAAAGATGTGCTTAAATAATTAAACAAAGCAAAGGTAAACAACTACACCAATAAATGCAATCTAAAAATATTATTCTAGTATCAATTTAAAAATAAATAACAAAGGACATAAGTTTCTTTAATTAACGCAATTATATTGCAAAATAAAGGTTTACATGCAAAGGACTAATTAAGGTCCACATTAAAATGCTTTCATAAGGCATACATGAATCAGGTATGCATTGCCATACAATTTATGGCCTCGGCCATGCTGATACATGCAGTTCATTGGAGCTCAAGACGCGCAGACTCCTCCACATAGCCAAAAAACCTGTTCCAGAACAGCAATACGACTGCTAAAAGGTGTCGGCAGTGGCTTTCTTTTAAAACGTATTTAGAGGTTTGTAAACTGTTCTCTGAATCACACCTAAACACATCCGATTATCCTAAGTTTTACGTTTTGATCCTAAGTTTTAGGATTTGATCCTAAGTTTTACGTTTTGATCCTAAAATTTAGGAACGAACTTCCGATGATCGTAAGAGCATATGCGCATTCGTACGTAGGCTCGTGCGAGTCGGAAATGGCCAAAAAAACATGAAAAAATGACTAACACCCACCCAAACTTACGATTCTCGATCCGAAATCAATTAACTTTTGCTCTTTGAATCGAGGGGTGTATCTTGCAAGCTGACCTGCGCTGCTGCAGCTGCCTAACACTCAGGGGGCTACTTGTTGGACATAATAGGACAGCGACTGGCTGTGTATGAAACGACTGAGAGTAGAGACTTTGTAACTAGACTTTAGCTTTCATTTTCAGGAGATTTCAGCAGGCCTAACTTCAGAAAGTTCATGTTTGGCCACCACAAAGCCCTTTACTCCGCGAGCCTCCAGGCCCCTCTCCTAACCTGCTTTGCATCTCTTTGAAGGGAGAAGTTCTGAGAAGTGTGCCGCTTGGATAGATCGATTCAAGCGGCTGGAAAATGTTCTGCGGCTGTGCCAGATAAAAGACATTGGTAATGTATTCACCCAACGCAGACTACATTATCAAAGCTCAATAAAGCAAAGATTAAAAATTCAGCCTTAGTCTACGGATATGCCCACTGATTTTTGCCATGCACTTTATATGAAAAGTCTGCTTTTGTGGACTTTCTCAGCAGACCCCAGACTGGAACCTTCTGCAGTTGCTCCCTCTGTTCTCTCCTTAGGTCCCAGCGTCTCAGTGTTCTCCATGCAGAGCCCCACACTTCCAGCTTCAGCCTCGCCAAAAGTGTAGTGGGAAGTACAGCACAGACTGAGGCCATAGAGCATAAAGCAAACTCTTAGACTTATGTCCAAGTTTTGGTACTCTTTAACTTCCTGCCCTGCTCCCTACAGCACCTCTATTTTCTCTGCCCTGCTCCCTAATTCTCCCCTATTTTCTCTGCCCAGTTTTCCCATTGCTCCCATCTCGACCCTACCCCTCACTGCACCCCCATCTGTGTCCTGCTCCATGCTGAACCCCTATCTCTGCCCTGCTTCCCACTGCACAACCATCTTCTCTGCCGTGCTCCCTGCTGCCGTACCATATTGTCCCTGCTCTACCCTGCTCCTCACTGCACCAGTGCCTCTGTCCTGCTCCCCCCTGCACCCCTATCTCTGTCCTTTCCCATGCTACACTTCCATCTTCTCTGTAATGCTCCCTGCTGCACCCCTATCTCTGCCCTGCCCCTGACCTCCGTTGGGCCCACTCTCAATAAATAAGGTGGAGGAGCAACAATAATGGGGTCCCCTAACCTTAGGCCCCAGATGTATTCACACCCAGGGCCGGCTCAAGGTTTACGCAGATCCTTGGGCGATAGTCTCAAATGGCCACTTGCAGTGTGGCATGATACTCCACACATGGTGATCAAGTTGCATAAATGGTGAATACTGCTAAAGAATAGAAACAAAAAAATTAATAGAAGGAATGACAGAAAGACAAAGAATGAATGAATAGAAGGAATGCCAGAAAAATATGAAAGCAAGAAAGAAAAATAGACTAAAGGAATGACAAATAAAAAGAAAGCATAGAATGAATGACAGAAACAAAGAGAGAATAAAAGAAATGACAGAAAAAAAGCAAGGAAGGGATGGGAGGGAAGAGAAAAAAAATTAGAGAAAGGACCGACAAAAAAAAAAAAAGAAATAAGGAATGACAGAAAAAATAATAGAAGGAAAGAAGTACGAAAGCAAAAGAATGGCAGAATGAACAGATGAAAGGAGAGATGGAAAGAAAGAAAGTAAAATACTAGACGCAAAGGAACAAGGAATAGAAGGACTGACAGAAAGGAAAGATGAAATAATTGACAGAAAGAAATGACATAAAGACCAGATGAAAGAAACATAGATTAAATGGAAAGAACAAAGAGCGGCGGTACTGGTTGTGTGTAGTTATTTCTTGAATACGGGCTTCAGCGCCGAGCGCCGGACGCACTTAACTGGCGCTACCTATCGCTCCCTGCAGCGTTGTGCTGTTGTTAGATGTAGCGTAGCCTTGGGTGCTATGACCTTGAAACGCTACCTAGCATTCGCGATTGGCTCTACACTGCCCACCAGACATGACATTCATCAATGCTGGACAGGATAGTACAGCGCCACTTGTCCACCCACTAAGCAAGGTTATAGCGGCCGACTATACAGACGCTCACATGGTGATACGTAACGCTAGTAATAAATCAGCCTCTTAGTATTGCTGTAGGTTAATTTCTTATGCTACATTATGGTTAGACATGTTTTGCCCCTTGGGCTTTTTTACTACCCATATGCAAGCATTGAGTATTAATTATGTAGTTATTTTAAATCATAAAAATACATGTTCTATTTGGCAATTGATATGGGTTTATAAGGTACCTTAATTACATATGTTGCTGTAATCCTAACCACTGATGGAAAGATGCAGGTGATTCGTTGTTGTCAATCAAATATTGCAGTCAAATACTGGCCCTTTAAGATTTCTGTAATGAATAATATAGATCATATGAATGCTATAAGGAGATGTTAATCTGTCCTTCGACTGCCATTTATGTGATATTGTCTGCTCCATGCACCATGTTACAATAAAGCAATGTACTTAAAGCAGACCAACAGTCAAAAATGAATTAATTCAGCCCAACACAACAAACATTGCTCATATGCATCCTTCTCCAGGGCAATTTAGATTGCTGCACATAAATATTAATTTACCTTTTTCTAATGCCTACTGGGATAAATTTTAAAAACAAGATGGCTGCTCATGGGCTTGCAGGCCACCTGCAAACAGAAAGTCATATTGGGCCTCCTGTTACTATGCATTTCAGTTATGTCAGTTGGGAGAGAAATATCCAAAATGGCCACTACCGTTGTTTTCCAACTGTTCCAGGCTGTTGGTCCAGTTTAAATAGACCGTTGTGATGTATATATAGGCTAGATGTCATGTTCACCGTCCACACGTGTCTCCAAGACCCTGCCAGTGTCACGCCCCTGCTTCCATTTGCGGGGATGTGCGGGTGGGTTTGCTGCGTTAGCGCAAAACAACAGCCTGTTTGCCACACAGACGTGGCTAGTATGCGTTCCATCATCTGAAACGCATACCTTGTTCTTCCGGATTATACCGGAAGTGATCGCTGCATCCGCTGGGTATAGAGAGGGCCAGTGTCTGACTGTGCACTTGTCCCCCGTCCTGCGGCAATTTCTCAGAGACCAAGCGCTCCTATTTACCAACATGCGCTGCATGCACTAAGATGTCCCAGTTTATCAGTCGCCAATTATCTTACATAGTTCTACAAACTTTCGTCATATATTATATTCAATGCACAAAATTATAAAATATAGTATTGCCACAATAGGTTTTGTGCACTGACAGGGACTGGTCTCATGTCTGCTCCTCAACAATTCAAGTGGTATAGAACACTAGGTAAAGGGTCTATTCCAAGTATGTCACACACCCCGCTTCCACTATTCATGACATATGGGTTATGGTCCAGAAGAGAGCGAACTTCTGCAGAGATGAAAGCAAAAAATAAGCCCCTCCCAGTCCATAAATACCTGGGACCTCCCACACATTCCCCAGTTCCTTCTCTGCAGGACGGCGAGCAAGTCAGAAGATGTAGGCTGCTCTTCCTTGCAGGTATGCCGGGCATACACTCGGCCATTTTTTGCCTTATTTCTGCCCGGACCTTTATATTTAACCCCTTATAATAGCCTCCCAGCCTTGGCTGCAGGTCCGAGTGAGGGTAGGCAACACCTCAATAGGTGTTTAGGGAGCCATGCTCCCCCGTGAGACCCCATATAAAGGGGTAGGCGGAAGCCGGGTTGGTGATCCCGGTTTGGGATGCCCTGTCCCATATATCCCTGACACCCCTGGTGTGGGAATACCCCCCTTCCTGGTTCCTCTGTATCCCTCCAGTGGGGGGGCTGTATATCTCTATCTTTCTCTCTTCACTTCAGTGTGAATGTGTGTGTATGTGTGCCGTGTTATACTGTCACTAGGCTGGCCGCCGTTTGCCAAAATTGGTGCTTTATTGCTATCTCCTGAGGGGAGCTTCTTCCCCTCAGGCTGCGGTGTCTGAGGGGGCGGGGCCAGCGGCCCGCCCCCTCCTGTCTTGGCGCCATTTGCAGAGCCCAGCCCTGGCTGGGAACCGCGCTGCTGATGTGAGGGAGGGGGGGCGGGGCCAGCCGCGGCGCGCGATACGCGCTGGCCCGCCCCTTCTTCTTCCTCTCTCGCTGTCCTTCTGGAGCTGCTTGCTGGTGGCAGCCATCACCGTTCTCACGTAAGGGGCCTCCGGGGCCCCCCTCCGTTTTTTTATTGCATTGCATGTGCCCATTCTGTCAGGGGATCGCTCAGGCCCCCCCTTCGGTTCATTCTGTTATAATGGTTATAGCATTTATATATATATATATATATATATATATATATATATATATATATATATTTGCATATATGTTTGTGTGTGCATGTGCCTAAGGCCCTTTTCTCTTGTGTCTTTCAGGAGAACTCCCTGTGACTTGCAAAAAAGTGGGTCCTCCTGGTCCTAGGGTCCCTAGAAGTAAAATCGGGCACCTAAAAATCCTCCCACTCGGGACTTAAAGGGGCATCCCGGGTTGCTAACCAGCATAATTCCATCGGGTCATTGCGACTACCTAAAAAATCACCATATGGAGGCTCCGCAGGATACCATGTGCGCAACAGGCCATAACGCGGCAGTCGGGTTCCTAGGCGTCTGGGTCAGTGCTGTCCATCTCATCTCCCAACCCACCCCGCATTATCCGTACTCCAAGTGACACCGTCATTAACGGGGAGTCGCACTCTGATGTTTGTGCTAGGCTGGCCAACATCGAGAAGTTTATTTCTAGCTCAGTGGGCAGAAAGGCCCCTGCTAAGAAAAGGCATTTGTCACCGGCTGCGCCGGTACTTGATTTTGATCATTATGATTCTTTTGATTGGTCTGATTATTCCCCGCTTGAGGAGGGGGAATTATTTGAGGAATCTTGAGTCTGAGGATATGCAATTTTTTTATGCTGATGCCGGACAGGTGCTGGGGGATGCGGTTGACACCCCCAAAGTCCTGGCCCATCTCTTGGAGGTTCTGGATATTTCCCCACCAGTGGAGGCCCCTCCAAAGAAGGGGGAATTCTTTGGGTTCTCTAAGCCCCGCTTGGAGTTTCCAAATCAGGATCATTTTGACTGCATGATTCTGAAAAAATGGGAGAAGCCGAGTCGGCTTCACTGTGTTCCTCAGGGACGGGATAGGAAGTATCCCTTTCCGATGGATGCGGTGAAGCGCTGGTCTTCCCCTCGTGAGGTTGATGCGCCCGTCTTAGGATTGTCCAACACATCTGTTGTACATACTCCTTACGCCACTACCCTTAAGGATGGCGAGGACAAGCGCATTGTTCAGATGGCATGTCATGCCTTTGCCAGTGTGGGTTCCGCCTTGCGGCCTGTGTGTGCATCTGCGCTAGTGGCGGTGGCTACCAGGTCTGAGATTAGGGACATGTTAAATGGGTCCCAGCTCAACCCGGACAGCATTGAATTCACAACTTCATGAATTTTGTTTTGTCGGCCATAGACGACACTATTACCATGTGTAGCAGAACTTCGGCTCTTCTTGTGGCCATGTGCCGATCGGTCTGGCGAAGTCAGTGGGCGGCTGACTTTGCGGCCAAGAAATCGCTTACAGCTTTGCCCTTCCTAGGTATGCGGCTGTTTGGGGACGGCTGCGGCTCTTCTTCCAGGTCTGGGCCCAGGAGGTCACAGACAAGTGGATTTTGGAAGTGGTATCATCCGGGTACAAACTGGAGTTCGAGTACCGGCCTCCTCCCAGATTCCTAAGCTCTCGGGTGCCATCGGATCCTCGGGCTGCGCAGGGGCTCCTGTCGGCTGTGAAGAACCTCATGGACATGGAGGTCATATGCCCAGTGCCTTCCCCAGAGAGTGGCCGGGGCTACTATTCCAACCTCTTCACGGTCCCCAAAAAGGATGGTTTCATAAGACCCATTCTGGATTTGAAGTTTCTCAACAGGTTTATCAGAACCAAAAAGTTCTGTATGGAGACTCTGCCCTCAGCCATCGGTTCCCTTCGTCAAGGGGACTTCATGACGTCCATAGACATCAAGGATGCTTATCTCCATATACCAATCTTCCCGGCTCACCAGAGATTTCTCAGGTTTGTGGTGGGAGATCAGCATTTTCAGTTTGTGGCACTCCCGTTCGGGCTGACCTCAGCACCGCGGGTGTTTACCAAGGTCCTGACGGGCATAATGGCCCTGCTCAGAGCTCAGGGCATTCGCATTGTGCCGTATCTGGACGACCTACTCATCACAGCTTCTTCCCTCTGCCAGGCGGAGCTGGACACCAGGGCGGTGGTGACGACGCTGGAGAGGTTCGGATGGGTGATCAACCACCCCAAGTCTTCTCTCTCCCCATCAAGGGAGATCTCTTTTCTGGGCATGAATCTGGATACCAGTCAGGCCAGAGTATTCCTACCTCAGCCAAAGGTGCAGAGGGTTCAGGATCTGATAAGTGTTCTCCTGACCAATCCTCGCCCTTCTATCCGGCTAGGGATGACTCTGGTAGGTTTGATGGTGGCTTCCTTCGAGGCAGTCCCCTTTGCTCAATTCCACATGAGGTCGCTACAAATGCATCTATTGCTGAAATGGGACAGATGTCCACAGTCCTTGGATCAGTCATTTCTGATGTCTCCCAGGGTTCGGCAGTCCCTTCAGTGTTGGCTAGAATCAAGCAATCTGATGAGGGGCAGATCGTTCCTGGCCCCTCGTTGGGAGACGGTTACCACGGATGCAAGCCTGTCGGGCTGGGGAGGTTTCTGGAAAGATCATCAGTTCCAGGGGTTGTGGGGTCCTCAGGAGGCTCACACCCCCATCAATGTCTTGGAGCTCAGAGCTATCCGCTTGGTTCTGTCGTGTCTGACACTTCACCTACAGGGTTTACCGGTTCAGGTTCGATCAGACAATCGTACTGCGGTAGCTTACATCAATCACCAAGGAGGGACTCGCAGCAGGAGTGCCCTCAGGGAAGTCTCTCTGATTCTGACATGGGCGGAGAGCAATGTTCCTTGCATCTCGGCAGTATATATTCCGGGAGTGGAGAACACGGATGCGGACTCCCTGAGCAGGAGATTCTCTCGCCGAGGGGAATGGTCTCTCAACTACAGGGTGTTTCGGGCCCTGTGTCTCAAGTGGGGGACTCCGGAGGTGGATCTCTTTGCCTCTCGGCACAATCACAAGCTCCAAACCTTTGTATCTCTGTCTCGGGATCCTCTGGCCCTGGCAGTGGATGCCTTGTCCCTTGCCTGGAGGGATCTGGGGTTTCTGTACCTGTTTCCCCCCTTCTCCATGGTAGGCAAGGTAGTGCGCAAGCTGGCTCTAGAGGGGGCACCAGCAATTCTGGTGGCCCCAAGGTGGCCAAGACAGGTTTGGTTCGCAGACGTCGTAAGATTGGCGGTAGATCAGTACAGGCTGCCCCTGTCTCCGGATCTGATCTCTCAGGGTCAACTACGTTATCCCAATTTACAAACGCTTGCTTTGACGGCGTGGCTGCTGAAACCTTCATCCTGAGGGAGAAAGGTTTGTCTGAGGCGGTTATTCAAACCTTGATTAGAGCTAGGAAGAGGTCTTCCTCTACCATTTACTATAGGACTTGGCGGTCCTATATTCACTGGTGTGAGGCTAGGGCCTTACCTTGCAGGGTGTTTTCGATTCCTAGGATTTTGGAGTTTCTACAACACGGTCTGGATCTGTGGTTCCAGCTCAGTAGTTTGAAGGGTCAGGTTTCTGCCCTGGCTGTCTTTTTCCAAAGGTCTTTTGCTCTGTATCATCTGGTCAAGACTTTTTTCCAAGGGGTCACTCATGTTCGGCCCCCTAGAAAGCCTTTGGTTCCCGTTTGGGACCTAAATTTGGTTCTTTCGGCCCTCCAGGGGCCTCCCTTTGAACCGATGCAGGATGTGGCTCTTTCTGTGCTCACTCAAAAGGTTGCCTTTTTGGTGGCTATTACCTCTGTTCGGCGTGTCTCTGAGTTGGCGGCTCTGTCTATTCAGGCCCCTTACTTTGAGAGACACCAGGACAAGGTGGTTTTTCGCTTTAACCCAGATTTCCTTCCTAAGGTGGTCTCTGCCTTCCATCTCAATCAGGATGTAGTTCTCCCTTCCTTGTGTCCTAAGCCTAGCAATGACAAGGAGAGGGTTTTGCACTCTTTGGATGTGGTTCGTTGTGTTAAGTACTATTTGGTTGCTACTTCTCCTTTTCGTAAGACGGACGCCTTGTTCATGGTGCCTTCTGGGCCCAGAAAGGGTTTGGTGCCCGCCAAGTCTACCATTAGTAAATGGATACGCCAGGCCATTGTTGGGGCCTATTCTGCTAAGGGGAGGGTTCCTCCTTTTAAGATCACTGCTCATTCTACTTGTGCTGTTGGGGCTTCCTGGGCTTTTCAGCACCAGGCTTCTGTTGAACAAGTTTGTAAGGCTGCTACTTGGTCTTCCGTTCATACTTTTTCAAAGTTTTATAAGGTTGATGTGCGGGCCTCAGCGGATGCTGTTTTTGGACGATCCCCACCCATGACGGACACTGCTATTGGATGTCCCATCCGTCATGAATAGTGGAAGCAGGGTGTGTGACATACTTGGAATAATACCATTTTGTGATTACTCACCTTTAAAATGGGTATTATAAGTATGTCACACACCCAGCTTCATCCCGCCCTTTAGTATTCTGGATCCTTTATATGGTGAACCTTTTATGGTTAAGAATGTTTTATTAGCTCTTCCTGGTCCCCTTACTGCTGTCATATACTGGGGAATGTGTGGGAGGTCCTAGGTATTTATGGACTGGGAGGGGCTTCTTCTTTGCTTTCATCTCTGCAGAAGTTCGCCCTCTACTGGACCATAACCCATATGTCATGAATAGTGGAAGCGGGGTGTGTGACATACTTATAATATCCATTTTAAAGGTGAGTAATCACAAAATGGTATTTTCTTGGTTATAGAACCTCTAGCTTCCTTCTAGAATCTTCTGTCAGATGTTTGTAAACATCCCAAATGTGCTGGTCAGTTCCCTCCAAAACCTTCCCACCAATGGCTATCCTTCAGATTGTCTGTCTCTACCAAGCATCCTGCTCTGCCTTACCTTCTAGAAGAGTCTCTATTCAGGTTTATGTCCTAATAATTCTCTAAGGCCTGATCTCACTGCTGCCATCTTGAGTCTGATTAAGAATACTACAATCATTATTGACTTTCATGGCTGGCAACCATAAAAGGGTTTAATCTCTTATTAATTGTATGTACAAGGGTTTCTTATTACCTAACTGACATGTTCCTATTTACATCTAGACCACTTCACTCTCCTTCACTTTCTTAAATGTTGTCCTCGACATTTGGTAGCAACACTACAAGGGTAAGGGACGCTAGGCTGTCTTCACTAATCTTGTGGTTCCCCATGAGGATACCTGGGCCATTTGTCTCCCAGTGAAGTACCTCACCATGTCTGGTACTTTGACACTACCTGAGCCCACTAACTGTATGTACGGGACTTTTTACGACATTTACTCACCTTTTTTCCTTTTTCCAACATCACAGATGATCTCAGCAACAACCACTACAAGTGTGTTTAGGGGTAATGTACAAGTTAGGTACTTGTGTAAGATGCCCTGCTTATAGCAACCAAACTGGATTTACCCTGTCCTGGACACCAAAGATTATTGTCCTTTCCCCTTTACTCTGTGAGGGGTACTTACCTTCTTCTGGGCACTTTCGCCTAACTACACGGAATGTGGGGCTGGTTTATTTACATACTACTACCTATGTCGGACTATCTACTACTTGAGCATTGGACTACCTTCAATGGCATACATACAGTGTAGGCAGGGAAGACCTTCAATGGCATACATACAGTGTAGGCAGGGAAGGCATCTGCTATTGGGTCCATGGCAACACTGTTTAGTACACTGGTCCATGTGGTCCCACAGGCAGCACAGCTTCTCACATAAAAGTCAGCTTTCTCTGTGATGTAACACCTCGTCCCTCTGCTCAGCTTGATTTACTTCGCTGGGGTCACTGGGGAGATGATGGACGTGCTGAGGTTAGCAGAGCGAGAAAGGAGAAACGCTGCATGTGTCCGTGCTGCAGCTCTCCGTTGCCAATAAAGAAAGCTGATAGAAGTTAGTTCTCACCCTTCCTCCCTCTTCCAAATCACCCAGCTCTGCAAATGTTAAAGTGGACCAACACCCAGGGGTGATCGGCCCGGGAATCTATAAGATTCCCGGGCCGATCACCTCCCTCACCGCGGGACATCCGAGATCGGGATGTCCCGCGGTGAGGGACCCCCCCCAAAAGCCCCCAAAAACTCACCTGATCGGCGGCGGCAGCCTCTAGGCGTGCCCGCGCCGGCCGTTTGTGAATGGCCGGCGCGGGCGCGCGCACTGTCAAAGGGGCGCGCGGGAGGCGGCGGCGGACGCGCTGTCTTGTCCGCAGCTGTCACCCGCCTAATCGGGGTGCCCCCCTGAAGTGGACCAAAACCCAGGATAGTCAAAATCCTGGGTGTTGGTCCACTTTAAACTTTCACAGAGCTTCCATGGGTTTCATGTACTGCCATGAAGACTCAGATAAGGAAGCTCACTCTAATAGTATAATGCTGTGTATCTCCTTATTTGATCCGCACCTCCATGCCAAGCCACAGGAATCCCACACACAGAAAGGGCTGCCAGCTTCCACGTCCAGCATAGTATCCCAATTTGATATACCCCATGTGTAAAACCCCCAAAGATCCCATGGCACATGTATGACCTGCTAGTCACCCAGGCATCCTGTTCGCTCCTATGCCTGGCATATGGAATATCCCCCTGGGGATAGCCTATGGAGTACACTTGTCACGGTGTATGGCTCGAGGGTTTGGTGGCTAGTAATCTTGACCCCAGGGCTAGTTAACCAAATGTAGTTCCCGCTGTATCCTAGTCAAGGCACCCACTACAGAAAGCAATGCCAGGGTTCGGATAAACAACGTTGCTTTTATTGCTGGAACAAGAGTCAAAATAAATGTCCTTTCCTCTGGATGCAACCAGGGTAACTTTAGTAAGTTTAAACAGCTTTAGTGATTTCTGATGCAGAGTGAGAGAGTCTATGCTGAAGCCTTAGGGCTGTAGAGATGCTGGGAGTAGTAGTACTGGCTTGGGATAACATTAGAAGACTTTTAGAAAAGTTTACAGACCTGATCCTGTAGATTGAGGCTTTAGCTGGAAGGACACGTCTGAGAGACGACTGGATTTGGATAAGACGCTGCCATGTGCTCTGAGGATCAGGCAATGACGCAGTGGAGCTGACTTGGAAGTCAGTGTAGCTATGGTGGACCGGGGTGACCCTCTAACTTCTAGTTCCACCAGACAATGGGCGCAGACTGTAAGAAGATTGTCCCACTGGAGTAGGTAGCTGACGTGGGGGGATTCCTCCAGCTCGCAGGGGGTCTGGATGAGGAGAAGACAGGGCCTCAAGCCTAGCAGGATGGCCGAGGTGAAGAAGGCAGAGGAGCAGAGATGCTCACTCCTCTGGTGCTCACAGCAGACTCTCAGGTACAGGGACTGACTGGAGGAAACTGGCTCCCTCTGGCCTGCCATTGGTTGGAATGGTCAGGTGACAGAGGAGTCATAGACTTCACTTTGCATCAGCTAATTGACAGTTGGAGGAACCAATAAATAACATACAGTATGTGGCATTGGCCTGACATGTAATACACTTCTTAACCACTGGGGGGAAACCTTTATACTTAAAACCTACGAATGCATGGCAAATGTGCATTAAAGCGGACCTTCACTCTAAATAAGAGTCTATCTTATATGTTTCCCACACCCTGTACATACAGATTGCTCACATTAAAAATCATCCTACCTGCATCTACTGCATTTTATAAGCCTTTAAACATCCAAGATGGCGGCTTATGGAAGCTGCCATTTTTGCAGGCAGCCTGCAAACAGGAAGTGCCTGCAAACAGGAAGTGACTGTGCTGCTCTGCATTCTGGGACTGCTGACCTTTCCCTGACCCCAGCTCTGCTCTGTCTGAGCAAAGCACAGCTATAACCCGCCCCCCTGTACCTTATCCCACTCTCCTCCTGTGATGCTTCTGAGTCAAGATGGCGGCGCCCGTATCCTAAATTCCCGAACAGAGTTGCAGCCCAGTGGGGGAAAGTATAATAAATTAGTGTCTAAACATGTAAAATATATTAATTTTAGATGCTGAGGAATTGTTTTTTAAGAGTTTGGGCTTTTCATTAAATCATGGTGAAGGTCCGGTTTAAGCACTGTGGTGCAATTATAACAAACCTTCAGCTGTAAAGCAGCTGTTGCAGCATTCAGTGCGGGCCACTACACATATATAAATGGAAGGCGCAGGTACACAGCTGCAGGAGATTGACAAGCAGGAAACGCCTGGCTATCCTGCTATTCAGAAAACCGGATTGAAGACAAGCCTACACATGCACCATGGGATCACCTTTATGGAAACATACTGGGGAGCCAGGGACATCACAAGGTGGGACATGCACCCAAACCTGGTGTAGACATAATCCCGGGTTTTGTGCCACTTTTAACACTCTATGTAAGCCATTCAACGCTAGACAGGAAGGGGTATGCTGCTTCTATTTCTGGTTACACATCTTACCATTTAAAGTGGACAAAAAATTGGACCAGACTTTTTGCTTGGTCTGGTCTGCTTAAAGTGGACAAATCACTGCCTTGGCTGTCACTGGAATCTAAAAGACTCCAGGGCTGGCTAAGTTCACCTTGGGCATCACAATTCAGGATATCCCACAGTGCGAACCTTGCAATGCCCGCTATCACTAACATTTCTGCTGATTCCTCAATGCGATTGAAGGCCACGTCTGCATCCTGGCATCCCTGCAACTGAAGAGCGCTCCCATTTATTGATGCAGATCTGCATGTTAAATCTCAAAGAAGGACAAATGAGAACAAGGAGGGACATGGACTCAATTAAGGGACAATGCCTCCAAATGAGAGACACTTGGGAAATATGTCTCTTTTTCACATTCATTCTTTCTCTTCGACATTCCCTCCTTTCTCTCTTCCACATTCCTTTTTTTTCTGATACTCTTCCACATTCCTTTTTTTTCTGATACTCTTCCACGTTCCTCCTCACTTTTCTACATACCCTTCTCATACCTGCTAATTGTCCCTGATTTGGAGGGAATGTCCCGTTTTGAGTCTATGTCCCGTGTCCATTGTTGTTCTTCTCTGTCCTTTGAGGTTTAATATGCAGATCAATAAATAATTCACTCTCCTATTCAAAGTGTTTATATAGCTGTAATTGTTACACCCTATCTTCTAGCCACCAATCAATGAGGGGGCGTGACTTAATTTAACAATTGTCCCTCTTTCCCACCCTGAAAAGTTGGAAGGTATGCTTCTTTTTCTCCTTCTACATTCCCGCCATCTCTTTATTGCCCATTTCCCTATTATCTCTTGTTATGACTGAAAATAGGGAACTATGAATATATAAGCTACTTCTAGAAAGGGCAGATTTACCTCACCTTTCCCAAAACAAAAATGGCGGCTGGAAAGCAATGTCCACGCCCAGTCTAAAAAGCCGGACGCGCAAGTTAGTGGCTTTCAGTGCGCAGGCGCGGGAGGCCATGTTGGTGTGTGTGTGAGGTGACTGAGCGATTTACCGGTTTTTCTTATTGTCCGTCTGAGAGGGAGAGCCGGTAAGTGTTTTGGTGAATGAAGGGTTAGGGGTGTAAGTGAGGCTACATGTTATCATCCATTCCCCATCTCTCTGAGGAGCGCCGAGCGGCCGCCATGACGCTGCAGATTACTTTCATTTTCCTGTCACTGCTGTTCCCCATCGTGCACCGCGTTATAATGCCACCCTGCCTGTTACAGCCCCTGTGCCTGCTGCCCCTGATACCAATACCCCTCCCCAAGCCCCTGTCATAATACCCACCTATCATTAATACCCCATGTGCCCACTCCCCCTGTTACTAATACCCCCTGTGCCCACTCCCCCTGTCACTAATACCCCCTGTTCCCACTGCCCCTGTCACTAATACCCCCTGTTCCCACTGCCCCTGTCACTAATACCCCCTGTGCCCATTGCCCCTGTCACTAATACCCCCTGTGCCCATTGCCCCTGTCACTAATACCCCCTGTGCCCATTGCCCCTGCCACTAATACCCCCTGTGCCCATTGCCCCTGTCACTAATACCCCCTGTGCCCACTGCCCCTGTCACTAATACCCCCTGTGCCCACTGCCCCTGTCACTAATACCCCCTGTGCCCATTGCCTCTGTCACTAATACCCCCTGTTCCCACTGCCCCTGTCACTAATACCCCCTGTTCCCACTGCCCCTGTCACTAATACCCCCTGTTCCCACTGCCCCTGTCACTAATACCCCCTGTTCCCACTGCCCCTGTCACTAATACCCCCTGTTCCCACTGCCCCTGTCACTAATACCCCCTGTTCCCACTGCCCCTGTCACTAATACCCCCTGTTCCCACTGCCCCTGTCACTAATACCCCCTGTTCCCACTGCCCCTGTCACTAATACCCCCTGTGCCCACTGCCCCTGTCACTAATACCCCCTGTGCCCACTGCCCCTGTCACTAATACCCCCTGTGCCCACTCCCCCTGTCACTAATACCCCCTGTGCCCACTCCCCCTGTCACTAATACCCCCTGTTCCCACTCCCCCTGTCACTAATTTCCCCTGTGCCCACTGCCCTGTCATTAATACTATGTGCCTGCTCCCTCTGCCCCTTCATTAATACCTTCTTGTGTCCACTGCCCCTGTTAATACCCCCTGTTCCCACTCCCTCTGTCATTAATACCCTTGTGCCTGCTCCCCCTGCCCTTTCATCATTACATCCTTGTGCCCACTGCCCCTGTAACCAAACCTCCCCTCTCCCCCTACATGCTGCCCCTGTGAGGAATACCCCCCCCCCCGTGCTTGCCGTCCCTGTGACTACTACCCCCTTGTACCCTCAATAATTCCCCCCTTTGTGTCCACCTTTCCTGTCACTGTGTCTGTCATTAATGCCCCTTTTTGCCCCCTGCACGTGTCAGTAGTACGCCTCTAGCCTGCTGTCTTCATTGACCCGCATGTCGCACTGTTCCCACTATTTCCCTGTGCCCACTACCACATTACCAACACATTTTTTTCATTGCCCATCTCAACTATGCCCTCTTTGTCTACTACCACATCACAATTTGCCAGCTGCCTTGCCAACTAGTTGGTCTGTCCTGTTCCTTTTATCACTGCCCTTACCACCTTTTTTTCCTGTGACTTTATCACCTCCTTTGCCCATTACCAGTATCCATGTGCCCATTAATAGTACCCACGTGACTACTATTTGTGCTACTTATTTCGCCTGTGTTATTTTCCCTGGCATCATTGTTCCCCTTACTGCTCCCTTATTTTTCCTTTCTGCCCACTGCTTCTATGTGCCCATAAAAGACTGCTCTTCCTCTGTATCCCTACACTAATTGCCCCAATGCTCCCAGAACTGCATATTGTTCCTTGCTCACTGACTCTTCTCGTTTTTTCTTCTCTACAGCAGGTAATAGCGAGATCCCTGGATCTTGGCAAGTTGTGACTTCCAAAAAAAGAAAAATCTCAGAGTAGCTCACAATGGTGAGTGTCCCATACAGAGTCATCCTCCCTTGGACTGGGATCTTGCATGCCTGGGATTTTATGAGTTTGGTCAAAGGGAAAGGAGCTGACAATTCATCATGTCGGTCCTAGTATATAATGTCTGAAGAACACAGGTTAAAATGCAGACTTTATTTGCAGCATGTTTTAGCGTGTTACAGGCCCATTGTAACATGGGGTATTGATGGGTGTCTTGGGATGTGATTGTAGTGTGCCCTACTCCTAGCACATGACTTGGGGTCATTGTTCGCATCTGGTTTAAAATATTCCTGTATTTGGTTTTTCTCATGACAGTCGCGCAGATATGACTCCAGAACCACAATATTCTCTCCAGAGGGTGAGTCTGACCACTATTGTGTGCTGTAATGCTTGGTAAAAGGAAACTCCTACCTATCTTAATGCATTCAACATCTTACAGTTACAAATGAGTGCCTTTAAATAGGAACAAAAAAAACATGATGTAGAAGATGCAGGCTGATATAATACTTTCACTTTGCAGCAAAAGCAAAAAGCCAAAATGAAATTTGTATTTGCTCCCTAGGCCGCCTGTATCAGGTGGAATATGCCATGGAAGCCATCTGCCATGCAGGCACCTGCTTGGGGATTTTGGCAACTGACGGAGTTTTGCTTGCAGCCGAAAGACGAAACATCCACAAACTCCTGGACGAAGTTTTCTTCTCTGAAAAAATCTACAAGCTGAATGAGTAAGTTGGGCATTCCGAGCAACGAGCAAATACAAAAATGAATCCACTGAAGTTGTAGCAAGGGGTCAGGCCTGCTTGCAGTATTGTTAGGGCTGGGGACAGCTGCAGTGCTCCTAACATTCTCCACACATGCTGCACTGCTGCTGGATTTTAATCCTCTCAGTAGAGCCTACTAGTGGTCATAAGAGGGGCTAGATGGAAAGATACCCCTCCCTAAAGCAGAACCAGGGGCCCATTAACTTCAGTGAGGTCCAGGAGCGCGCACAGTATGATCCGGGCCTGCCAGAAGCACCAGTGGACAGTGCTGGGATCCGGGATCAAGTGAAGTGTTTTATTATGTTAACCCCCACCCCTGCCTCAGTAATGGGGAGGGCCAGGATTGTGTAGAGGCTTGTGCAATCACATGGCTGTTGGCACTTGGATTTCTCTGGGGAGGATGAGGAGGAAAGTAAGATTTTTCCCATTCTGCGTTGTTAATGCACAGGGGGCATCCGCAATCTGGATGCCCCCCTTTCCCCTGGTACAAAACCCATTTTGTTAAAAATGGATGTTCTGGTTTGTTTGTGGCTGTAACATTTAATCTAAAAGATTCCAGGGCCGGCCACTGGGGAATGCCCTCAGGGGTGGCAGTATTACTTACTTTTCTGCGCCAACGTTCCATGCATGGGCTCTCGTCCAGTTAGAGGGTTGTTTTCACTGGTGACTGGGAGCGACCACCACGGGTTTCACACAGCAGGGCATCCCAATTTGGGAAGGCCCGAGGGGCACGGAACATAACATAGCACCAAAGAAAGAAATGAAGGATGGGCACTGTGTGTGTAAGGTGACTGACTGCAAATAAAAGGCAACCCAGAAAAAGTAACAATGTTGGGAATTGTAATTTCAGGGACATGGCATGCAGCGTGGCTGGAATTACCTCAGATGCCAACGTGCTGACAAATGAATTGCGGTTAATTGCTCAAAGGTAAGAGAAGCCAACATTTTTCTTTATAGCGCCTTTTATGGTGTGCTTGTCACCTGTCAATAAGGGTCAAATGACATGATTGTTTAGCACTTTGTCTCGTTCTGTCTTGTTTTACAAATCTCTGGGGAGTAGGGCAGGTATTCTATAGGGGTTCTCCTATTAATGCAAGCACACTGTGTGCATTGCATTGAAGTAGGCTGAAATTGACTGATTGTGTGGAATGCTCAGAATTGTATTTGGGGTCTGGATCAAGAGGACAGGCACTGGAGGCAAAGAGGAACAGGAAATCCCCCTTGTTTCCATGATTGAAGCAAAGAGACAGCATATGAGTGACAGTCTATCAGGTGAGCTGCCATACAGTTGAATCCCTTTTTAAGTATTCTGATGTGCTCACTTCAGGTGTACCTACATACATACCTAGCAGAAGGGAAAGCCTAGCATGATTACACAAGCTGTTCCGTAACTGAAATCCCACTGCTCCCTAGTGGCAGTATACCCGCTTCCAAGGCGATGTCCCTTCTTTCTAGCAGCAGAAGTCCTCTGCAGATGATTGCTCCTATTATCTGTATAGACAGGATGACTTAAAGAGCTAAAGTCAGGTTACCACTTCCTGATTTCCTTTCATGACTGCCGATGACCAGTTGGTGCTGCTGTGCAGACTTGCACCTCACTGTGGGCCAACCAGCTCAGCAAACCTGAATGGTTGCCGGTGTCACACAATTATAGCCATACAAGAGAATGTGGAAGTGGTAAGCATTGACTGACTTGATTTAAGTTAATCATCAAAGTAGACCAAATTACACAGTTTTAACCCCGGTTTTGGTCTGTGCCCTCGGGGCATGCTTATTGCATGTTCTTTTCTGTGCATATGCATGAAAGATATTAAAGTGATGATACTGCAGGCAAAGGCAATTGTTTACACCATTACGTTGCGCTACATTTGGCACTGTCCTAAACCTATGCATGATAGGTATTAAAGTGATGATACTGCAGGCAAAGGTAATTGTTTACACCTTTATGTTGCGCTACATTTGGCACTGTCCTAAACCGTGTTTAAATTGAAGCAGAAATGGCTGAGACATCAGGGTTTACAGGTTCAGCCAATGACGTTCTCTTCTTCATCCCGTCCCCCAATCAGCTCAGCAGAGCGGAACAGGATTGCTGGTCCCTCCCTCCTCCCATCCCTCCCCTCCGCCAGAGAGCTTATTATTATGCAGCATCGCAGATCCAAGGGCCACGCCCACTTTCATCAGAATCAAAATCACGAGGTGAAACTGTAAACCTGATATTTTCTGCTTCAGTTTAAAAACAGAAAACCGTTTAGGACAATGCCAAATGTAGCCTGACGCAATGGTGTAACAATTACCTTTGCCTGCAGTAGCACTTTAAGGTCGGCATTGTGTGAGTTGCATGCCCCAGCCGGGGATGCCGCCATGGCCTGCAATGCGATATGGGTCACAGTGGATTTTTTTGCTGTGATTTTTTTTTTTTTTATGTCTCGGGAATGGAATCAGGCGGCCATTATTTTTTTTTTTAAACTGTGGAGCCGGATATGCAGGATTTTGACCCACTTAAACAGGGCAGTCTTGGCAAGTTTAGCCGGGGATATCGCCACAGCCGGCCCATTAGATACATTTTTACAGCAAATCTGGCGAAATTCTTTAAACTTTGGAGCTGGCCATGCAGGGTTTTGGTAAACTTTAGAGGTGTAGTCTGAAGTCTGTCTCATGCTCCACTTCTCGATTTCCTGCAGCACGCAGTAGAAGGTCTCCAAAATGTGTGTTCCTTTCTATTCCATTTCTCCATGACCCTGCTCCATAGGTTGCATAGGTTACTCCTAGTGTAAGGGTCTGAGTGGTCATGCTTGCCAGGCACTAGGAGTGCTAAGGGTCAGCAGACGAGCGATCACATTTGCAGTATGGGCATGAAAAAAATGGAAAGGTGGGACAAACTTTGAAGACCTGCTATAGCATCTACAGGCACATGCAACAGGGTTGGTTTGAGCTAAGTGGGCGAACCTTGGGTTTTCACACAGAGGGGCATCCTAGATTGGGTTGTCTCTATTAAGTGGCCTGAAACCGAGGAAGCTAAGCTGTAGAGAATGGAAATGGTTTCCTTGCTGGTAAAACATTATTGTGATTTTCTGGAAACAGTTGCTCCCACTAACCCTTAGTTTGACTGTGTATTTTTTCCAAGTATACAGCACGTCCTGTTTCACTAAATTCTTTACGTCTGGGTTATCCGCCACAAGGTGGCGCAGTGGACTGCAGAGAAGACTTGTGGCATCTCCCGGCCCTATAAAAGGCCTCCCAGAAATTCCCAGTTTCCTTCTGCAGTCAGGACTGCGAAGATAAAGAAGATGGCTCTCTATATTGCGCAGGTGAGCGGGGCTTACTAGCCTGCGGCCCTGCAGGACTATTTCCACCCGTTCTGGACCCACTGCCTCCCAGCCTCGGCTGCCTGGTTCGGATGAAGGTAGGCAGCACCAGGGTCAGGTGCTTATGGAGCGCTGCTCCAGACCGCATAACCCTGTACCACAAGGGTAGCCGGTTACAGGCCTTTATGGTGGGCCTTATGGGATGCTGTGACACTCGTTGCTTTGCCCCTTTGGGTAAGGGTTCTATCCCCCCCCCCTCTTTCTTTTCCCGGGGCTGGGCCCTTGCCGCTGTTTTGTTGCCCTCTCGCTATCTCCCTGGGCTCGGGTAGGGGACGGGTGGCTGGCAGGGGTGCCCAGGGGGTTCTGCGTGTGTATTGCAATGTGTTTTTACTGTTTGTCGCTTTGCTGCGCCGCCGCGCCTCCTTGTACGCCGCTCCACGGCGGGCGGCGCTATTTCTGAGGTGATTTTTTTTCTTGTGTCATGGCGCCAGCGGGTCATGTGACCGCGATTTCGCGCTCTTGGGGGGGCGGGACCTGCGGATGTCGCGGTCCGCGTCATGCAGCTGCGGGCCGCCCCTCAAGGACTGCTCCGCCGCAATTTTGATCTGCTACGTTGGGGGCCCACGTCTCTCTCTGGAGCTGAGTCGCGCTTCCTCTGCGGTCCGGCGGTTGCGCTGCTGATCCTATTGGTCCGTGAGTCCCCTGCGGGGTTGCTTCTGTTGTACTTCAGCTGTGCTGCGGTTGTTTATGGGTCTTCTTTTTTTTAGTCTTTTAGGCTGGACAACCGTGACTGTGGTTTCTCCCAGCCCTGCCCTTGTCATCTCCCACCTTCCCTAGCGGGTTCTAGGCATCCCTGAGGGGGGCATCCCGGGTGGCTCTTGTAGCCGTGACCCTGTACTGGCTGTGAGCCTATATTGATCACCATATGGAGGCTTCCAGGGATAATGTGCTTGGGGTTCCTTCGGGACAAGCCCAGCTGTGTGCCGCATGTGGGGTATCCCCTGTGAGTGGTGGTGTCAGGGTATGTGTGCCCTGCTCCCAGAAGGTACTTGCGCTGCAGTCTGGGTTGCCTGCTACGCTGCCCAGCTCTGCGCCCCTTCTACATCACCTACCCCCCCCCCCCCGCATCTGCATTTGACCCCTAGTATGGGACATGCTAGCGGGGAATCACATAAAGACTTGGCTTTGCGGGTAGCCAGCCTGGAAGGCATATTACTGGGCCTGCCCCCTGTAAGGCTTCTGGCCAGAAGCGGCATTTAACTCCCGCTGTTTCCCTTTTTCCTGAGGAGGATGAGGGGCATTATTCTTTCCCTGGCCTTTACCCCCTAGAAGAGGGGGAGCTTTTCTCTGATTCCGATTCCTCTGAGGAACTGCAGGAGGTTAATGGCGGTACTGGGTCTCCTTTTGGAGAAGATCCATGGTCTCCCGAGGATACTGATAGGCTGTTGGCTCACACTTTTGAAGTGCTATGTATTACCCCTCCTGTGCCGGCTAAAAAGCAGCAGGGTGAGCTTTTTCACACTGTTAAACAACGCTTGGAGTTCCCTGAGCAGAACCACTTTAATAATTTGGTGTTCAAGGAGTGGGAACGTCCTAGCAGATTGCCTGCCGTGCCCAAGAGTTGGGACAGGAGGTTTCCCTTCCCTGCTGATGTGGTTAAGCACTGGTCGTGTCGCCCCGAGGTGGATGCTCCTGTGCTTGGGTTGTCCAATACCTCGGTCATGCATTCCCCTGACACTTCTTCTCTGAGGGATGGTGAGGACCGGCGTGTGGATCAGCTGGCCTGTCACGCATTTGCTTGTGCAGGGACTGCGCTGCGCCCTGTGTGCGCTTCTGC
Organism: Gastrophryne carolinensis; assembly: GCA_027917425.1. NCBI lineage: Eukaryota > Metazoa > Chordata > Amphibia > Anura > Microhylidae > Gastrophryne > Gastrophryne carolinensis. The sequence goes on along the minus strand of CM051235.1, from coordinate 402,535,368 downwards.
CATCACGGCTCTTGCTATTAAAGGGCTGCTTAAGTGCTTTCTGGATAATGCCTCGGATGCCAATAGGGGGGAGGAGTATAGATCCCTCCTGCTTTGCTATGATTTTGTTGCATTTATTCTTTCTGCTATGGATGATGCGGTCAGGATGTGTGGTAAGACTTCTGCCCTTTTGGTGGCTATACGCCGCTCTGTTTGGCTGCGTCAGTGGCCGGCTGATAATGCTGCTAAGAAGGCTCTCACTGGATTCTCCTTTACTGGTCTACGGCTCTTTGGTGAGCTTCTGGATCTGTTTGCCAAGGATGGTAGGCTGCCTCAACGCAGGAGGCAGCCGCTGCCCTTTCGGGGGGCTGGTTCTTCCCTCCCCTCCTTCCGTGCTCCCAGGTCTGGCCGGGGTGCACCATTTGCGGGGACATATAGAGACCCTTGGGGCCGGGGTAGAGGCCGTGGACGTTCCGGTCTCTCATGGGGTCCAAATCTTCCCCCCAAGTCCCCTCAGGCATGTTGCGGCTCTTTGCTCATGTCTGGAGACTCCTTATCTGGACGACATTCTGATTGCGTCTCAGTCCTTCCATCAAGCCGAGCTGGATACCCAGATACTAAAAGAGATGTGGGTGGTGTAGCGATAACCCTTATCGCCGGAGGGCTTCACCGCCCGAGACGTCCTTTTCCCAATCGTAAGAGGTGCTGCTGGAATTCCAGAGTCGTCCGTGAGGAAACAGGAACAGCCCTTACAAGGGCTAGTGAATTGTAATATAGCGTTTCCCCCAATAAGAGACAGAACTCAGTATTGAGGGTGAAGATGAAGTGTACTTTATTAGTGCCACACTGGGCCTTATATACACAAGTCTCTATTGCATGACACACACACCGACCAATAGCAGCAGGGCAAACAATCCCTCAACTCTGCCGGTGACGCAATCAGTAGAACAATAGCAGGCCGTAATACATTCAATCAGGACAATGCCATTGACTGTGACGTAATCAACAATACACAATGGCAGTCAAAATACAATGACGTTGCCTGTAACAGTATCAAAATACAATGACCTAATTAAGAAAAGGTCAGGGAATGACCCGGTGGGCAACTGAATAGTGATGACATCCAAAAGACAGAGCGTCTGCCACAATGCCCCCTTTTTGTGGAACACCCGGCAGACCCGGATTGACCCTGTTCGGGTTAACGTGGGGCTGTCCGGACTCTTGTTATGGGCAGAGTTCTGTGTAAGGACAAGTCTGCAAATAGTGAGTAACCGGACTAAACATTGACGTGGGCTGTACATAGGAATCGGTCATGGGTGGGGTCCAAACACTGGGATATTGTGGCGTTGGTGAGTTCAGCACCAAAGTCCTTGGTTGGATGTGTGCACAGGTGCTCTGCTTTCTTATAGCTGGTCCAAGTTTCAATCTCTTTCCATGGTAGCTGATCGGAGAATCCACAATCTTCTGCACATCTACATCATCGTAAAAGTAGACAAAACCATAACCCTTAGAAATGCCAGAGGCATCCCTAATAATTTTGACATTCTTTACAGCGCCATACTTTGAAAAAACATCCTTAATTTCAGGCTGATTAATCCGACGGCCAATGCCCCCAACAAAAATAGTGTTTGGCATAAGTTTCCCTTCTGGAAGGACGTAACCTGACGGCTGATCCTCTTCTTGACTTCGTGTAACAGACATGACGTGATGCAGACGAAACCCCTGGGTCTCCCCGACCAGTGGGCTGGAGTCGGCAGCTCGGGCTGGAGCCTGGGTTGTAACAGGGTTGACGCTGGCTGGTCCAGAGGTAGCGTAGGCAGAAGTCATTGGTCCTAGATCATTTCCCAATAGTACTTCTGCTGGTAAGTTGTCCATAAGTCCCACCTGTACCCTGCCGGATCCAGCGCCCCAGTCAAGATGTACTCGGGCGGTGGGGAGTCGAAACACAGCTCCTCCCGCCACCCTTACTGCAACGGTGTGTCCGGTGCGGTCTTTGTTCTTGACCAAATGAGGTTGGAGCAAGGTAAGTGTGGCTCCGGTGTCGCGTAATCCTTGCGCGGTGCGCCCATTGACTCGTACCTCCTGGCAATGGTGCTGTCGGTTGTCTTGGATGGCCGCTTGTACGGGATCAGCTTCATACAGTACCCCCAGATACTCTTCCGAACTGCTCTCAGCTTCCAAACAGTGTGCCACAGGAGTACGGGAGGTGGAAGGTTGCTTTTGCCCCCACGTGTTTCGGGGAGGCTCTAGGGCGCAATCACTGCGATAATGTCCCCATTGTTTGCAACGATGGCACTGAACTGTGGAGAGGTTCGGTTGCTGCGCTGGCCTATGTGGCCCAGAGTCGCGAGTTGGCGCTGAAGCCACAGGTGCTTGAAATTTGATGGGAGGTGGTGGTTTTGGAGCGGACTGTTCTGTCTGGCGAGCATCAGTGTACTCGTCGGCTAGACGAGCAGCCTCAGGTAGCGTTAGAGGCCTCCGGTCACATACCCACTCTCTTAGCTCTGGTTGCAGGGCATTGAGAAAATGTTCTAGTAAAAACAACTGTAGTACATCCTCAGCGGTCGTGGCTTTGCATCCAGTGACCCAGTGTGATGCTGTACGATGGAGGCGACATGCCCACTCCGTGTAAGAATCCCCTCCCTTCTTTTGGGATTCCCGAAATCGTCGCCTGTAGGCTTCCGGGGTGACAGCGTACCGGGCTAACAAAGCCTCCTTTACCAGATGGTAGTGTGGTAAGTCCGCATCAGGGATGGCCCGGAAAGCATCGGAAGCTTTCCCAGATAGTTTCCCTGATAATATGGTGACCCATTCCTCCGTGGGTACCCGGTGTAAAGCGCACTGCCGTTCAAAATCGGCCAAAAATCCGTCAATCTCGTTGTCACTTTCCTGGAAGGACTTAAATGCTGCAAATGGAATCTTTCTCCCCCCAGTGTAACTGAGGCTGAGAGGCTGCTGGGTTGAAAGTCGCCGATCTTCCCTTCGCTTACTGGCCTCTGCCTCCGCTGCGGCGAAGACTCGGTTGATCAGTTCCTGTGATGGATTCGGGCCATAGACCGACAATCTGTTCCGAACCGCTTGAACGAGAGCAGCGTCTTCATCGATCTCTATATTGGTTTCGGTCCTCACTGCTGCACGATCCATTTCGATCAGCTCGGCTATCAGTTCCCGATGTGGGCGGTTGCTAGCCGACCTTCCCCGGCTCTCGAGTAGATCCTTCAGGGTCAGCCTTTTCAACTTGTCCTACTGACTCTCCATCAGGGTAGCACTCTCTCTGGGTACAAAGGACCATCCCACCGCTGCCACCAATTGTAGCGATAACCCTTATCGCCGGAGGGCTTCACCGCCCGAGACGTCCTTTTCCCAATCGTAAGAGGTGCTGCTGGAATTCCAGAGTCGTCCGTGAGGAAACAGGAACAGCCCTTACAAGGGCTAGTGAATTGTAATATAGCGTTTCCCCCAATAAGAGACAGAACTCAGTATTGAGGGTGAAGATGAAGTGTACTTTATTAGTGCCACACTGGGCCTTATATACACAAGTCTCTATTGCATGACACACACACCGACCAATAGCAGCAGGGCAAACAATCCCTCAACTCTGCCGGTGACGCAATCAGTAGAACAATAGCAGGCCGTAATACATTCAATCAGGACAATGCCATTGACTGTGACGTAATCAACAATACACAATGGCAGTCAAAATACAATGGCGTTGCCTGTAACAGTATCAAAATACAATGACCTAATTAAGAAAAGGTCAGGGAATGACCCGGTGGGCAACTGAATAGTGATGACATCCAAAAGACAGAGCGTCTGTCACAGGTGGCACCAGCCACATGTGGTGCAATGCTGTCCATGACCCAAAATACAAAGTGAATAGAAATTGGGGATGCCCCAGATCCCCACCCGAGTTATCTGACAGAGTCTTATTACTGCATACACCAAGATTAATTATAAAAATATATGTATTTATTAATCCATTAAATAAAGTACATTACATCCCAAACACATTAAAAAACATATAGGACGAACTAAGCGTATTCTGCCAGGAGGGGGCGCTGATGTCCTTAGCTGCCATCCAGACTAATACCAATCTATGTGCAATTCATAAGCCTCTAAAAATACTCATATATTTATAAAATAAAGTGCCTATGCAAACAGTGCATCAATTAATAGTGAATACTCATTATAGGGGTTTTATCTCAAATGTGCAAAGAGCATTAGGTAAAGCTCAAATCATTAGAAAAAACAGAACAAAGAAAAGTGCTACTTATCCCAATCAAATATGTCCGGGTCAGCATGTGCGTCCCCCCTTTTCCACGAGCCCACGCGTTCCGAGAAGAGTAGGTCTCTTGTTCAAGGCAGCGTGCGTGGCAGAAGGTGCTGTGGGAGCCATTCTTTTAGACACCTGCCCCCGCTCCCCCGTCACGCCAGGCCGGGCGGAAATGATGTCTCTCGCGCTCCACCGTGGAGCGCGGAAAGGCGCTGTAAATGCCGTCCAGCCGAGCGAGGCCGCCTCTCCCCCTGCAGAAGGAGACGCTGGTGGCTTCGCTCTCACTGGGCGCTGCGTGGGAAGGTGAGTACTTCCCGAGGGCACCCACACTAAATTACATAAGACAATTTCAAACACCCGACATAGAAACCTGTACTTCTATACAATTCTATAACAGATACAGAAAAACATTTCTATGTACAATAAATCCAGTTATATGCATCTCATTATTAATAATCTATTGGTCTATTTACAAATATACAGGGTTGGCATTCAGCAAAAGTCCAATCTCTTTCTATACTTAGCAGGCCAAACATATAAGGGGGATCCCAAACCAGGATAGCCCCCACGGCCAGAAACGAATATGCACACCCCTGTAAGCATTGACAAACCAGGGGAGCAGCAATAGAGGCACCATTGCGGAAATAAAAAGGGGAGGACATTGGAATGCTATTGCCCTAATCAGAGCAGAAATAACTATTAAGAATAAGTTACAGAAAGAAAGATGTCAACCCATCATTAACTCCAGGCATATTTGAATTCTCAAAGGACGATGTCCTACGACCCATGAACACATGTAGGTTGGGCTCCTCCAGATATACCGGTGTGGGGTATTAACCCACCCACACACACACACGCACCTACAGAGTGGGTCGGCAGCTTCTTTTCCGGGATTAACCTCCTGATAAAACAATAAAAATAAGTGAAAACATGCCCAAGCTGAAAAATTTCAGATTGGGTAAGCCAATCCCTATTAAACTACTACACCACCAAACAAAGCTTGAAAAAATATTTTTTTTTTTTTTTTTTTTTTTTTTTTTATAAACGTGCCCGACTCCCTGAAAATGTGATATACCTTACCCCCATGCTCAAAACACTCAATTCCTTAAAAAAAATATTTGATCCCAAAAAAATATATATTCTAATGGTGTGTTGTCTATACAATATCATGATGCAACACACTATATGTGCCCCAGAAGGTTGCCCCAGAAACGGAGAAAAGAAAATATCCTCATCAAGGCCCCTTAGTTGTGCGTCTAACTGAAAGATCCATCTAAGTTTGCGTTGTTGTAGGCGTTTTTTAATGTCGCCTCCCCGGATACCTAGATGTACTTTTTCCAACCCCACTACTTGCATCCCTTCCATGCTGCCCCCATGGTGATCCAACATGTGTGCAGCCACTGGTGGTATTGTCCGTCCCTGTTCTCTATTTCTCTGTGCCAGTCGTATTGAGGATAAATGTGCCTGGATCCTAGCCTTAAGTGTGTTCTTTGTTTCACCTACGTAGATCTTAGAGCAGGAGCATATTATTAGATAAATTACTCCCACCGACCTACAGTTCATGAGGTGTTTTATGGGATATGTCCTGCCTGTTTTTGTATTAGTTAAAGCGGACCTTCACTCTGAATAAGAGTCTATCTTATATGTTTCCCACACCCTGTACATACAGATTGCCCACATTAAAAATCATCCTACCTGCATCTACTGCATGTTATGAGCCTTTAAACATCCAAGATGGCGGCCTATGGAAGCCGCCATTTTATCAGGCAGCCTGCAAACAGGAAGTGCCTGCAAACAGGAAGTGACTGTGCTGCTCTGCATTCTGGGACTGCTGACCTTTCCCTGACCCCAGCTCTGCTCTGTCTGAGCAAAGCACAGCTATAACCTGCCCCCCTGTACCTTATCCCACTCTCCTCTCTTCAGTAAGTGTGATGCTTCTGAGTCAAGATGGCGGCGCCCGTATCCTAAATTCCTGAACAGAGTTGCAGCCCAGTGGGGGAAAGAATAATAAGTTAGTGACTAAAAACTTAAAATATATTAATTTTAGATGCTGGGGAACCGTTTTTTAAGAGTTTGGGCTTTTCATTAAATCATGGTGAAGGTCCAGTTTAATCCTTTCGTAGTGGTCATGAGTGTGCCGATAGAACAATTCCCACAGGGGTAACTCCCCTGTGTTCTGTTGCCCTGTAGCCAAGTACTAGGTCTCGAGAACGAGAAATGACTGTTGCAAACTCTAGCTCCCAAATTGGGAGCTTTTTAGGCCACTAACCGTGGTCCCCTACTGATCCATCTGGCTAAGTAGGGGTCAATTTTAAGTATCCCCCAATGCTTGTTCAATAGATTTCGTAACTGTCCCCACTGATTATTGTAACGGGACACGTATCTTACCTCAGGTTCAAATTTGTCCCTCTTTTTGGGAATTCTCTGGGGGCCCGTTTTGCCCTTTCCAGGGCTCTTCTCACCACTGGTTCTGGATAACCGCGCTTCTTAAATCGATTTGACAGTGCCAGTGACTGTTGCAGAAAGTCCTCCTCTGAGGAACAATTTCGTTTCAGCCTAAGGAATTGTCCTACCGGTATACCTTGTTTTAATTTTTTGCCATGAAAGCTGTTATAATGTAATAGGCTGTTGACCGCTGTAGGTTTTCTAAACAAGGTCGTCACCAGATGTGTATGACGTGAGAAAGATTTTAAACTGATTATCATTGAGCATATTTACAAAGCCAGTACATTCATCTTTTGTGCCCTGCCACAGCAGGAGCACATCATCGATGTACCAAAACCACCCTAGAATGTGGGGTTGGTATTCAGCCAATTCTGTCCCAAAAACGACTTCTCTCTCCCACCTCCCCAAAAATAAATTTGCATCTGATGGGGCACAACGAGCTCCATTTTTTTCCATGATTTGCGCCCCCTCTTACCTCCCCTCCTCCTTGGCCTCTTGCGCCAGTCTGTTCTAAAAAATGGCGCAGGTGGCCTGCCTCAGAGGTTCTACTAGAAATTGATGCACTTCTGCTGGTAGACCGACTCCTATAATTTGGGTGTCCCGGGTGTTGATTACCCACATGTTTCCACCTATAAACCCTTCCACATATAATACCCAGATGGTGGTCTCCACACTCGAGTCCTTCGGTTGGGTGATCAACCATCCCAAGTCTTCACTGTCTCTGTCCTTGGTGAGGTCCTTTCTAGGCATGACTCAGATACATTTCAGGTCAAGGTTTTTCTGCCTCAGCAGAAGGTGGAGAGCCTGCAGACGCAGGCACGGTTTCTACTTTCTTGTCCTCATCCCTCCATTCGGCAGGGGATGCAGTTGGTGGGCCTGATGGTGTCATGCTTCGAGGCGGTCCCCTATGCTCAGTTTAACATGAGACCTCTTCAGCTGCACCTCTTGTCAGTGTGGGATCGGGACCCCGTGTCCTTGGATCAGGAATTTGCTCTGTCCCCTCTGGTCAGTCAGTCCCTCTCGTAGTGGCTAGACTCAAGGAATCTTCTAGTGGGCAGGACATTTTTGCCCCCGTGCTGGAAGACTGTCACTACAGATGCCAGTCTGACAGGTTGGGGGGGCTTTTCAGAGTCTCTGAAGTTCCAGGGTCAGTGGGGCCTTCAGGAGCCCCATGCTCCCATCAATGTTCTGGAACTGCGGGCGATAAGGTTGGTTCTCTCCCAGTTGACCCCACACCTTCGGGGTCGGGCTGTTAAGATCCGTTCGGACAACCAGATGGCGGTTGCCTACATCAATCATCAGGGAGGGACTTGGAGCAAGCGAGCCCTCAAGGAAGTGTCCCTGATACTGTCCTGGGCGGAGGGGAATGTCCCCTGCATATCGGCAGTTTACATCCCGGGAGTGGGAAACCTGGAGGCAGACTCCTTGAGCAGGGGGATGTCTCGGCTGGGGGAAAGGTCCCTCAGCAACAGGGTGTTTCGCTCCTTGTGCCGTCGCTGGGGTCTGGCGGATGTGGACCTGTTTGCGTCCTGTCACAAGCTTCCATTCTTTGTCTCTCTGTCACAGGACCCTCTAGCCTTCACCACGGATGCGCTAGCAATGCCTTGGAAGGGGTTTCTGCTCCTCTATGTGTTCCCTCCGTTTCCTCTGTTGGGCAGGGTGCTGCGCAAGATAGCCCAGGAAGGGGTGCCAACCATTCTGGTGGCCCCCTGTTGGCCAAGAAGGGTGTGGTTCGTAGATGTCGTGCAGTTGGCAGTAGAACAGTACGTCTTGCCCAAGGATCCAGACCTGCTCACTCAGGGGCAGCTACGCCATCCCAATTTACAAACGCTGGCTTTGACGGCTTGGCTGCTGAAACCTCCATCTTGATGCAAAAGGGGTTGCCTGTCTCTGTTGTTGATACCATGATTAGGGCTAGGAAGAAATCCTCGTTCTTTATCTATTACAGGGTCTGGCATGCTTACATTGCCTGGTGTGAGTCCAAGTCTCTTCCCTGTCGGGTGTTTTCTATTCCCAGGATTCTGGAATTCTTGCAACATGGTTTGGATTTGGGCCTTCAACTTAGTACCCTCAAAGGTCATGTTTCAGCTCTGGCAATTTTTTCCAAAGATCTTTTGCCAATCACCATTTGGTTAAGACTTTTTTCCAGGGTGTTCCTCATGTGCGTCCGCCACGTAAGCCTATGTTACCAGTTTGGGATTTTAATCTGGTGTTATCTGCTCTGCAGGGTTGTCCCTTTAAACCTCTCTGTTAGGCCGCTTTGCCCATTTTGACTCTTAAGGTAGCCTTTTTGGTGGCTATCACTTCTGTCAGGCGTGTTTCTGAGTTGGGCGGCGCTTTCCATCAAACAACCTTATTTTGAGCGACACCAGGACAAGGTGGTGTTTCGGTTTAAGCCAGATTTTTTTGCCTAAGGTTGTGTCTGCTTTTCACCTCAATCAGGACATTGTCTTGCCTTCCTTGTGTCCTAATCCTGCTAATTCCAAGGAGCGGACACTGCATTCTTTGGATGTGGTCAGGGTTCTGAAGTTTTATTTGGTAGCTACTGAATCCTTTAGGAAGACTGATGCTCTTTTTGTTCTTCCTTCTGGACCTAGGAAGGGTTTGCCTCCGGCTAAATCCACTATCAGCAAGTGGATTCGTCAGGCTGTGGTACAGGCCTATTCTGCTAAGTGGAAGGATCCTCCCTTCCGCCTTACTGCTCATTCCACTCGTGCTATTGATGCCTCTTGGGCTTTTCAGCACCAGCCTTCTGTTGAACAAGTTTGTAAGGCCGCAACTTGATCTTCTGTTCATACTTTTTCTAAGCTTTACAAGGTTGATGTTAGGGCCTCAGCTGATGCTGCTTTTGGCCGTAAGGTTCTTCAGGCAGCAGTGGTTTAATCTGCCTGCCGTTGCTCTTGGGGATCCCACCCTACTTTACGGACACTGCTTTTGGATGTCCCAGACGTAAAGAATTTAGTGAAACAGGACGTGCTGTATACTTGGAAAAATACAATTCTGTGAGTACTCACCTGTAGAATTGATTTTTGTAGTATACAGCACGTCCTGTTTCATCCCTCCTTGTTATCATTATTCTTGGTTACCTCTGTATGGTGATTTGTTCAAATATTTGGTTGGGGTTTCCTTCATTATTACTCTCTCGGCTTCTTGTCTAACTGCTTTGTAACACTGGGAATTTGTGGGAGGTTCCTGGCCTTTTATAGGGCCGGGAGATGCCACAAGTCTTTTCTGCAGTCCATTGCGCCACCTTGTGGTGGATAACCCAGACGTAAAGAATTTAGTGAAATTGGACGTGCTGTATACTACAAAAACAATTCTACAGGTGAGTACTCACAGAATTGTATTATCTTCCATTACAGGTATCTGCTCCAGTACCAAGAACCTATTCCCTGTGAGCAGCTGGTGACAGCACTATGTGATATTAAACAAGCCTACACACAGTTCGGAGGTAAGCTGCACCTACAGCTTCAACCAGTTATAGTTCATAAACCTCCAGCCATCTTAAAGTGGCCCTGAAACCCATCTTCTGTTAGCTGCATGTACTGCAGGAACTCTGAAGGTAAATGCATCGCTCAACCTTGGGCTGTCTGTACAGGGTCTCACTATAGGAGATGTCTCCTTGGGTTAACAGTCAACAAAAATGTTATTTATATTTTTGGGACACGTCAAATGCATGCAGCATAGATTATGTAATAAATTATGTCCCAACCTACCTGAAAGGCTAGGGCCAGAGCACGCGCACAGCCCCAAGATGTGGGGTGGCGTCTGCTTTCATTCCCCATTAAAGATGATCAGTGCTGTGGGCTAATTTATAAAAGTTTCACCCAGAACGTTTTGCAGTCATTGCGTGCTTATTGAGTTTTGGGTGTGCTGAGAAAATGAGTTACAATGAGTTTCCTGGTCAGTGGCTGTGAAGGAGAATTGAGTGAACCATTTTGGTAGGCGGTCAGGTTCATATATGGGGCATGGGTAATGGACCTTCTTATGAAAAGTGAATGTGACTTCCTCTCTAGCATGGCTTCTTATTTTTGTTTTACAGGAAAACGACCATTTGGTGTCTCCCTGCTGTACATCGGCTGGGACAAGCACTATGGCTTCCAGCTCTATCAGAGTGACCCCAGTGGGAATTACGGAGGCTGGAAGGCCACGTGCATTGGGAATAACAGTGCGGTATGGATCTCTCATGGTTGCACTTTAGAGTGATTTTTTAATCAAAATAATCCCCTTCTAATTATGCTTTGTGTGCAGGCTGCCGTGTCCATGCTGAAGCAGGATTACAAGGAGGGGCAGATGACCCTGAAGGCTGCTCTGGCTTTAGCTGTCAAAGTCCTTAATAAGACCATGGATGTCAGCAAGCTTTCTGCAGAGAAAGGTGACTGGAACCTCTTATTTGTACCTCACTTGAGGCTACAGATTATTTTTTTCTTTTCCTTTCAGAAGTCTGATCATTATTCTGTATGATTGAATGATGGCTGTGAGACTTGCACTTGGCTTGTAGAGCCTGGAGTTGCTCAAAATATTCAAAACCCTTCAGAGACACTTTTACCACGGAAAGGTAGAGAATATTTTGCCTGGCTTTGGGGTTACCAGGGCAAAAAGCTGTGAATCCCAATAGGAGTGTGGGTTAAAGGGGTCCCTAAATGGGACCAATATCTGTTAACGAGGAACATTACAGGTCTTTTTTTTTTTAAGTTTTACAAACTCCCCAGACCTGGTTTTGCCCAGCCCACCTGGCGCTCCGGTTTACAAAACAGTTAATGTTAACTTCTCCGGTCACATGGTGCTCACCATACCTCCGCTCCCCTGTCGTCCTTTGTCGGGCAGCGCCATCTTGGAATTCCAACAAGCACTGAGCTGTTCCTTAGATCTCATGCATGCCCAGTGTCATTGCATAGGCTGCAATGATACACAGCGTGAGATTTGAGGAGCGGTGCGGGACATTTGAAGAGAGGACGGCTACAGGTAAGGCCGGCTAAGCCTGCAGTCTTCACTCTGGGATGGCTAAGGGGTGGAAACGGGCCGGGAATACTGCCGGATGTCGGCGTTTTAGATAACGCCAACATCCAAAATGCAGTGAGGGAGGGAGGAGGGATGGATGTTTAAAGAGGAACATCAGAAAAGGCTCCAATAGATTGTGTGCAGTAATGTGACACCCCCCCCCCCCCCAGTCCCTGTCTTATTGCTTGGATCCTGGAACCCCCAGCACATACATGGCTTCCTGGTTCTGGCCACCTGGCAGACATTAGCCATGGGTCATTGAATGTCTGCCAGTGTCAGGTGAGCAGGTTGGAGGTGGCACTGCTCGCTCCCACCATCATACAATTAAATCTGCAGGGTTGTCGGTATGCTGTGAGCAGACCTGGTGTGGAATCCTGGATCATGTCTATGGGGACCTTGGAGGGGAGCACAATTAGGGACGCACCTAGTATAAGCATTCACCCCCCAAAGGGGAGAGAATTAAAATGCCTGTGCATCAGATGGTCAGAGGTTCTCCACGTAAAGAAGTTTTCAGGGAAATGCAATTGTTAGACCATTGTGTCGGACTACATTTGGCTCTGTCCTAAACTGTTTTCTGTTTTTTAAATTAAAGAAGAAATGGGCGAAATATCAAGATCAGGTTTTACCTAATGATTTTTTTTCTGAAGCATGTGGGTGTGGCCCTTGGAGCTCTTCCCCCTAGAGAGGAACCACAAACTGGGACAGGTTTAAAAGCTCCACCCCTTCCTCTCCAGGCCTCAGTATTGCGTTTCCTCTCCAGGAAACTTCTGGTACCTTCTTTCATTATCCAGTTTATTTTTTTTTATTTTTTTTTTTCAACCCCAGAAGCTGCTGGCCGAACGAGCAGGGTACCTCTGGCACTGGGGGTCTACTGGAGCACCACATCACCTACCCTGAAGGACTTATAGAAATACCGCCAAATCTAACAGGGATTTTCTTGATTGTCCTCTCCGTGGCTATCCAGAAGGACAATGGGAGAAAATCCCTGTTAGACCGATAACTGTATTTCTACGAGTCCTTCAGAACAGCCCTTACAACCCCCCACCTTAAATGTTTTCTTTGTTTCTTTGGTTTAATATTTTTTCTTGCCCAATACTGAGGAGTGGGGGAAGGTGGTGGGGCCTTTAAACCTGTCCCAGTTTGTGTTTCCTCTCTAGGGGAGTAGCCTCTCTCTTTCTCTCCATGGCTGTCCTGAAGGACTTGTAGACATACTGTTAAAACGGACCAAAACACATTTTTTAACTAGCATCTCCTGAATTGCCCCCCCAAGAATAGTAATGTTTGCCTATTTTTACTGCTCCTGCTTCACTCTAATCCCAGATAATGGCACCTAATTTAGCTATAAAGCTCCGCCTCCTCCTTTCATTGCCACTGTTGTGTGTGGCCACACTCATGCAATGACTAATTGCCTGCAATTCTACTGAGAGCTAGAGCAAAAAAAAAAAACGATTTGATAAGCGAAATAGAAATATTTCTAGTTCTACACCCTAAGAATGAAGTATCAGCAGGGGCCTTGGTCAAACGTATTTCACAAGTTCAGTGGGTTTTGGTCCGGTTTAAGTGGACTAGATGTCTTTTCAGACATTTGGTCTACATTAAGGAATTAGGTTGCACTTAAAGTGGCCCTATACTCGCCATTCACAATAAACTCTTTCATTCTTGTGCCACACTTATTATTCTTTCCCCCACTGGGCTGCAACTCTGTTCAGGACTCTAGGATGCGGGCGCTGCCATCTTGCCTCAGAAGCATCACACCTACTGAGGAGAGCGGGATAAAGTACAGGGGGCGGGTTATAGCTGTGCTTTGCACAGACACAGCAGAGTTGGGGTCAGGAAAAGGACAGCAATCCCAGAATGCAGAGCGGCACGGTCAGAAGACGCTACCTGATGCTCAATGAGCCCCCATCTTGGATGTGTAAAGGCTCATAACATGCAGTAGATGCAGGTAGGGTGATTTTTAATATGGGTTATCTGTATCTTATTCAGGGTGAAGGTCCGCTTTAAACTAATCCTTATACCCATCTGGCCTGTACGGTGGGAGGCTCCTTTCTGGCAAATTCCAGCTTATAGTTTTTCTGGTCCGAAGGGTTTGTAACCATCTTTCTGTATTTTGATTTACAGTTGAAATCGCCACACTAACCCGAGAGAATGGAAAGACAAAGATCCGAGTCCTAAAACAGAAGGAGGTGGAGGAATTGATAAAACTTCACGAAGAGGAAGAAGCCAAGGTTGAGCGGGAGAAGAAAGAAAAGGAGCAAAAAGAGAAGGACAAGTGATTCCACTTTGGGGCTTCTGGTACAGTGCACCTGCCCCAGCAGAGTTTCTGAGAACTAAGCCTAACTATTTACTTCAAAGCGGCCATTCTAACTCTAGCCTGAGATGGAATTTGTCTGAGTGGTTTATTGATTGGCTGAACATCAGCTCAGTGCTCCAATGAAATTCCAGTTTCTGGACCCAGGGGCAGGCACTCTATTCTATGACCTATTTCTGCTCTCCTGTGATAGATTTGGAATAATTAAATTTCTACAATATTTTTTGCTTTGTTTTTCTAAGATCGCATTGTTTTTTTCTTCTTTTTGTATAAACTCCCTGAAAGAGAATCTGTCATGCATTAAATTGCTGAAATCCCTTTCAACAAAATGCTAGATGCTTAGCCTTTTTGACCCCCCTAACTTAGTGGAACACTGACCTGGAGCAGGTATGAACACTGGGATTCCTCTGTATTTGGCTATGAGTCTTTAAGAGGTTAATGATGACCTTATGTTTACACCATAGGGTTGTGCTGTAGAGGCAGTTGTGTGAAGGTTCTTACAAATATCCATAAGGCCAAACCACACCTGAAGTGGCCTCACTGCTGCTGCATCCCCATCCTCCAGTTAGGGATCTAGCTGGTTGGGAGAAACAGGAGGCACAGGTTCTTGGCCTAATCAATTGCAGGGGGTTTAGGCACTATTATATACCAGTAGCAAACATTCAATCTGTTATGTAGAGCAGAATGCAAACCTAGCACACTGCTGTGACTGGGAGAACCAGGCTAAGGCACGTAGTTGTCACTAAGCCATAGGGTTGTGTTATAGAAATGAATCTGCTACATTCATGACTGATTCTCATCATTGTGTGGACAATGGTGAGACTTGTACTGCAGAGGAGTTGCGAAAAGAGCCCTTACAGCAAACACATCTGGAGGATTTGCATATCACCACCACTCGGGGGTATCTTGATTTGGGGTGTGCTGTTGAGAGGCGCACTGCTGCCTCTACCTCATGGACAACGCAGTACAGTAGACCATGGATTGCCCCGCACCATGGTCACAGGAACTATGGCGCACCCCTCTCCATTGCAGTGAATGGAGAGAGGCATGCCATGGTTTCTTTCACGAGGACGTAGGGCGGTTTACAGTCTACTGCACAGTGTTGTCAATGTGGCACGGGACTGGGCGACTTGGTAAGTGTTTTAGCAGAGCCCATGGCGGATGAAAAGTGAGTATAGTGTTATTCTAAGTATGTCACACACCCAGCTTCAGATAGTCATTACACTTGGGTTATACCGTCCTGTAGAGGGCGATCTTGCAGAGATGTCATGAAAAAAAGTGAGCCCCTCCCGGTCCATAAATACCTGGTACCTCCCACTCATTCCCCAGTCTTTCATCTCTGCAGATGGCGAGCAGAAGATGGATGTTTCCTCGCAGGTAGCCGGGGTAACCCCCGGCCCCCCTCTTTCGGTCTATTTCTGCCTGGACCTACTGTTATCCCCCTTTTTAGTTAAGAGCCTCCCAGCCTAGGCTGCGGGTCCTGGCAAAGGTAGACGGCACCTTAAGGTGCCTTAGAAGCTATGCTCCACCGTGAGACCCCATACTAAGGGGTAGGCGGTATTCCAGGTTGGTGATCCTTGTTGGGATGCCCTGTCCTTGCCCTTACACCTTGGGGTATTAATCGCCCTTCCCCGGTCACCCATCGTTCCCTACTGCTAAGGGGGGGGGGGGGGCGCTTATCCCCCTTTCAGTTTAGTCCTTTTTTGAGTACATGCTTGTGTGCAACTTTTGTGTGCGTGTGATTGATGCTGCCATGGCCGGGCTGGCGGTTCGCGGCGCCGCCGGCCGTTACTGTCAGTCTTCGGGGGAGCTTCTTCCCCTCCGACGCGATTTCGGGGGGCTGACCCGCCCCCTCCCTCTCCCTGTGCTGCTGGTGACGCTGCGGAGCCCGGTCACTGGCCGGGAGCCGCCTGTTGTCAGCAGAGAGGGGCGGGCCCGGGCGCAGCGCGCCATCCGCCCTTCTTCATCCTTGCCGCCAAGTCCCTCCGCCTCGTGCAGGGCGCCATTCAGTAAGCACCCAGTGGGCTCCAGTCTTTCATTGCCGGCGCAGCTGCTTGTCAGCGCGAGATTGATTTATATATTCCTAATTATATGTATTCTAAGTATGTCACACACCCCGCTTCAGATAGTCATTACACTTGGGTTATACCGACCTGTAGAGGGCGATCCTGCAGAGATGTCATGAAAAAAAGTGAGCCCCTCCCGGTCCATAAATACCTGGTACCTCCCACTCATTCCCCAGTCTTTCATCTGTGCAGACGGCGAGCAAGTCAGAAGAGGATGTCTCCTCCTTGCAGATAGCCGGGGTAACTCCCGGCCCGCGTGTTAGTCTATTTCTGCCTGGACTGTATGTTTTAGTATTTACCTTGCCTCCCAGCCTAGGCTGCTGGTCCGGGCAAGGGTAGACAGTAGACAGCACCTAAGGGTGCTTAGGAGCTACGCTCCACCGTGAGACCCCATACCAAGGGGTAGGTGGTTTTGCCGGGCTGGTGATCCCGGTTTGGGATGCCCTGTCCCTGGCCCTTCCAGTGTGGATTCCCCCTCTCCTGGATGGCCCTTGCTCCTTAGAGGGGGGGGGGCAGCGTAGGGTCCCCTTCTCTCTTAAGGTGTGTTTTGTTTCAGCTGTGCGTGTGTACACTGGGCACTTTTTTCTTTAAACAGTATCAGCCGGCGCTGGCTGTGCCGCAGCGCCGGCCATTGACTTTCGGTGGGGGAGCTTCTTCCCCTTAGGTACGGTTCGTGCAGGGGGCGGGGTCGGGCGCTCTGCGCGCTCGCCGACGGCCCGCCCCCGTGCTCTTGGCGCCGCTGCGGAGCCGGGAACGGCGTTGTCGTCAGGGGAGGGGGGCCGGGCGCACTGTGCCGGCCCGGCCTTCTCTCCCTCGGCTTCTCAGGTCTCCAAGGCTGATCGCGTGAGTGGCCCCTGCGGCCTCATTATTTAAGGCACTGCCTGCTAACTCTGCATTATACTTTAGCGTTTTGTTATTATATGTACAGCCATGGCTTTGACCTGCCATGTATATATACAATTCTTCAGTTTTCTTTGCATTGTCGGTATGTCTGCTTGTGTGTGCTTGGGCATGATTGAGGTGCTGAATAGCCCTGTATTCTGTCTTCCAGGGGGACACTTGTCGGAACCTACAGGGTCCTCCCGGTCCTAGGGTCCCTGGTTTAAGCTTAGAACTCCCCATAAAAATACCATTTTGTGAATACTCACCTGTAAAATGGGTATTATAAGTATGTCACACACCCCACTTCAATCATTAATTATTACAATAGGGTAATACCTACCGCTAGGTGGCAGCGTTGCAGAGAATCTCCAAAAAAGCAACAGGCCCCTCCCGGTCTATACATACCTGGTACCTCCCAATAATCTCCCAGTATTAGAACAGCAGTAAGACAAGGTACCAGGAACAAACAAATGTAACCCTCAAACGTAAAGAACAAAACTTCACCATATAAAGAGCCAGGATACCAAAAAGGGCGGGTGAAGTGGGGTGTGTGACATACTTATAATACCCATTTTACAGGTGAGTATTCACAAAATGGTATTATTCTAAGTATGTCACACACCCCACTTCAATCATTAATTATTACAATAGGGACATCCAACAGCAGTGTCCAGAAAAAAGGGCGGGTATCCAACCAGGCAATAATGCAGAAAACTCAAACCACTGCAGCCTGCAGAACCTTGCGGCCAAAAACAGCATCCGCTGAGGCCCTCACATCAACCTTATAAAACTTAGAAAAAGTATGAACCGAAGACCAAGTCGCAGCCTTACAACCTTGCTCAACAGAAGCCTGGTGCTGAAAAGCCCAGGACGCTCCAACCGCGCGAGTAGAATGAGCAGTAACACGAAAAGGAGGAGCCTTCCCCTTGGCCGAATAGGCTCCAACAATCGCCTGACGAATCCATTTGCTAATGGAAGACTTAGCCGGAGCCAAACCCTTCCTAGGCCCACAGGGCACAACGAAAAAGGCCTCAGTCTTACGAAAAGAAGACGTAGTACGTAGATAGTACCTGACACAACGTACAACATCCAAGCAGTGCAACGCACTCTCCTTGACATTCTTAGGCTTAGGACACAAAGAAGGAAGAACAATGTCCTGGTTAAGATGAAAAGCAGAGACCACTTTAGGAAGAAAGTCTGACTTGAAGCGAAAAACCACTTTGTCCTGATGTTCCTCAAAATAAGGAGCCTGAATTGACAAGGCTGCCAACTCCGAAACACGCCGAACCGAAGTGATGGCCACCAGAAAGGCAACCTTCTGAGTCAAAGTGGACAGATCAATATCCCGCAAAGGCTCAAAAGGAGGAGCCTGAAGAGCAGAGAGAACCAAATTCAAATCCCAAACAGGGAGCAACGGCTTCCTAGGAGGCCGCAGATGCGAAACCCCCTGGAAAAAAGTCTTGACCAAAGAATGGCTAGCAAAGGACCTCTGAAAAAAGATAGACAAAGCAGAAACCTGCCCCTTCAAGGTACTAAGCTGCAGACCAGAGTCCAGCCCTGATTGAATAAATTCCAAAATCCTAGAAATAGAAAAGACCCGGCAAGGCAAAGACCTAGCCTCACACCAATCAATATAAGATCTCCAAGACCTATAATAGATGGAAGAAGAAGATCTCTTCCTGGCACTAATAAGAGTCCGAATGACCGAATCCGAAAGACCCTCCTCCTTTAAGATGGAGGTTTCAGCAGCCAAGCCGTCAAAGCCAGCGTTTGTAAACTGGGGTAACACAGTTGGCCCTGAGTGAGAAGATCCGGCCGAAGAGGCAGATCGAGCTGATCCACTGCCAGACGAACGATGTCTGCGAACCACACCCGCCTTGGCCACCTTGGAGCCACGAGAATGGCGGGAACTCCTTCCATAACCAACTCTCGCAGCACCCTGCCTAGCATGGGAATCGGAGGAAACAGATAAAGAAACCCCAGGTCCCTCCAGCTCAGGGCCCTGGCATCCACCGCCAGAGCCAGAGGATCCCAGGACAGTGACACGAATGTCGGAAGCTTGTGATTGTGACGAGAGGCAAACAGATCCACCTCCGGCGTCCCCCATTGGAGACAAAGCGACCGAAACACCTGGGGATGGAGCGACCATTCCCCCCGGCGGGACGAACACCGGCTCAGAAAGTCCGCCTCTGTGTTTTCCACTCCTGGAATGTAAACTGCCGAGATGCAAGGGACATGAGTCTCTGCCCAAACTAGAATCAGAGACACCTCTCTGTGGGCACCCAGACTGCGAGTCCCCCCCCTTGGTGATTGATGTAAGCAACCGCCGTCTGATTGTCCGATCGAACCTGAACCGGCAGGCCCTGTAAATGATGCGTCAAGCGAGACAGAACCAACCTGATGGCCCGCAACTCCAGAACATTGATGGGCAAGTGGGCCTCCTGAGGGTTCCACTGCCCCTGAAACTGAAGATCCTTCCAGAAACCTCCCCATCCTGACAAACTGGCATCCGTGGTGACAGTTTCCCAAAGCGGGGTCAAAAACGACCTGCCCTTCAGAAGGTTGTCCGAGACCAACCACCACAGAAGGGACTGCCGAACCCGAGGGGACATCCGGAAGGACCGATCCAACGACCTCGGACGCCGGTCCCAAAGCGCAAAGGGAACTGCCTCGAACGAGGCCACCATCAACCCCACCAGTCTCATCCCTAGCCGAATGGACGGGCGAGGATGGGAGAGAAGAAGCTGAGCCAATTCCTGAATCAACAGAACCTTGGCCTGAGGGAGAAACACTCTGTGCTGGCAGGAGTCCAACGACATCCCCAGAAAGGTCACCACCCTGGCCGGAACCAGAGAGGACTTGGGGTAATTGATCACCCAGCCGAACCTCTCCAGCATAGACACCACCATGCTGGTGTCCCCCTCTGCTTGACTGAAGGAAGGCGCCATGATGAGAAGATCGTCCAGATAAGGCACAATGCGAATCCCCTGAGCTCTGAGCAGGGCCATCGCCCCCGCCAACACCTTGGTGAACACTCTCGGAGCAGAGGTGAGGCCAAATGGAAGAGCCACAAATTGAAAATGCCGATCCTCCACCACAAAACGAAGGAACCTCTGATGAGCTGGGAAGATCGGAATGTGAAGGTACGCATCCTTGATGTCTATGGACGTCATAAAGTCCCCCTGCCGAAGCGAACCGATCGCAGACCGCAGGGTTTCCATGCTGAACTTCCGGGGACGAATAAATCTGTTGAGAAACTTCAAATCCAGAATCGGACGGAAGGACCCGTCCTTTTTGGGGACAGTGATGAGATTGGAATAAAACCCGCGCCCTACCTCCGAAGGAGGAACCGGGCAGACGACTGCTAATTCCAGAAGATTCCTTACCGCCGCCAGGAGCCCCTGCGCGGCCAAAGGATCCGAAGATACCCGAGACCTGAAGAACCTTGGAGGAGGACGGGACTCGAACTCCAACTTGTAACCGGCCGACACCACCTCCCGGATCCACCTGTCCGAGACCTCCTGGTCCCATACCCGGGAGAAGAGTCGCAACCGTCCCCCCACCCGTACGGGTGAGGGCGCCCCCTCATTGCTGAGCGGGCTTGGCAACTGGCTTGGGCTTGGTGCCCCAGACGTGAGCGGGGCGGCCACGGCCTTTACCCCTATTCCAACTAGCGCCCCTGGAGGCCGAGAAGCCCGCACCCCTGCCAGCGCTGGCTCCCCGAAAGGACGGATTGAAGGAGACCGTCGCCCGAAAGGAACGGCGAAATTTCTTGCGCTGAGGTAACTTACCTCCCTTGGCAACAGAATCCAGCCTCTCACCAAACAGCCTCAAACCCAAAAAGGGAAGAGCCGTGAGCGATCTTTTAGTATTAAAATCAGCCGTCCACTGTCTCAACCACACACAGCGACGGATAGCTACCAGCAGGGCAGTAGCCCTGCCACACATCAACATGGCATCCTCCTGAGCGGCCAGAATAAACAACAAGAAGGAATCACAGCGCTTAAGCGCGAGAGACTCATCACTAGTAGGCTCAAGATCCACACCTAAGTCCCTGACAATAGACCTGACCGCCAAAGTCAAAAGAGCCGAAGCACAGACTGGCCTTAGCACCGAACCCGCACATACAAAACCATGGCGGGCCAGCTGATCAATCCGGCGATCCTCGCCGTCCCTGAGCGAAGTCGTGTCAGGAGAATGTACAACCGCCGTGTTGGACAGTCCCAAGACCGGAGTATCTACCTCAGGAGGGACAGACCAACGCTTCATCAAGTCCGCCGGAAAAGGATACTTTCTATCCCAGCTAGGCGGAACACCGACGAGACGCGTAGGTTGCTCCCATTGCTTAAGTACAACCTCTTCAAAATGCTGTTGACTGGGAAACTCCAAGCGCTGCTTGGACACCCCAAAAAGCTGACCTTTAGGCCTAGGAGCAACTGCCGGAGGATCCAAATCCAAAACCTCAAACATTTGAGCCAGAATAGTAGACGAATCGGGAGGGGGGCCCTCAGCCTGGTCCCCCTCAGCACCCAGCAACTGCTGAACCTCGGAATCCTCTTCCTCAACGAGCTCACCCTCTTCAAGGGGACGATCTGACCAATCCAGGTCCCCAATAACTTCCTCATCTGAATCCGGCGGAGGCGGAGACAGATGCTTCCGCTTAGCTGGAGCCTTCTGAGCGACCACTGCGGAAAACATTTTCTCTAGGCTGGCCAAACGGGCGCATACCTCAGATTGCGAATCCCCACCCATGACAACGTCACACGGGGTCCGGAACAAGCGAGGGGGAGAGGGAGATGGCGCGGCCGATGAAGTGCTAGGCACCGGAGTGCTGGACTGCCGCTCAATGTTCCGCTGTGCACATGGAATACATAAAATGACATCATCCCCCTGGAGCGGAGCCCCACAACCCCCACACACCTTGGATTATCCCGAAGGACCGTTTCCGGTATCTTTGACAGCCTCCATATGGTGAAATTATGGTATTCGCAGAACCCAGGGATTTACGCAGTAAGCGACCCGGGATGCCCCTTTAGATACTGTCTAGCTAAAAATTTTATACCACCCTGACCATGGGAATTAAACAGACAAATATCCCAAATTTCCCAAAACTAGCCAGGTATATAAGACCGGGAGAGCCTGCAAGATGGGGTCCCAGGATCTGAAAAACACAAAAAAAAAACAGGGACAGCAATCATTCCGGGCACACAATACACATGTGTATACAGTAACATCCAAATATATATATATATATACACACTGAAAAGGTCTCCCCCCCCCCCCCCTTTAACCACGATCTAAGCAGATGGTTAACAGGACCTGCCATCACCTCCAAGGGTGGGAGCGAGGGGGAGGAGGTAAGGGGGATAATAACAGCGGGGGAAAAGGAGAAACATATCTACTAAACAAAAGCCGTAGGCTACCCCCGTCCTAATAAGGAAATAAAAGAGCCTACCGGAGGGAGCACTGCCTCAGCGCGTGAGATGGCGGCCAGACAACAGCGCCGCTCAGGAGGGAAGGAAGAAGGTGTGCCACCTGGAAGCGCGGGAGCCGCAGTAGCCCCGCCCCTCCCTGAAGCGCCAATCACCGCGCGGACCGCGCACGACGCGGTCCCGCCCCTCTCCAGCGCGCCGAGCGTCTGACCCTGCGAGGACAGCGCTCGCATAATAACAGAACCGGCGGAACTACCGGCCGGTCCCCCAGTGTACACGCACACAAAAAAACAGCCCTGGCCCTCACAAAACTCTCTCTCCTTCGCTGACAAACATGCAGAGGCACAAGCGCCGAACTCGGCGCTTCCCAACCAGGCGGGCCCGCGGCGCAGCGCGCCGCGTGACCCCGCCCCTCAGCTCCCTGAGAGGAATCCCGCGGAAAACGGCGCCATCATGCTATACAAGTACAACAAATCACCCACAGCGGGCCAGAGCGCAGGACACACACACACATCAAACGCCCGCCGGAAAGCGCCCCAAAATAAAAACGCAGGAACTGCAAAGCCAGTTAAAGCAAACACACACACAGTCACCCATGACGCCCGGTGCCAGAGAATAAACCACAGTCCCATGCCCAGAACACAGTAACGGGCTATCTATATTGCTAGGTAATAGGGGCATCCCACATCCGGATCACCACTCCGGGAATCCCGCTATGCCCCACAATATGGAGTCGAGCGGAGGAGCTAATCTCCTAGGCACCTAAAGTGCCGGCTACCTTTGCCCGGCCTACAGCCAAAGCTGGGAGGCTGCCAGTTAACAGGGAGGATAACAAAACAGAACCGGGCAGAAATAGACCATGGGGGGGGGGGGGGCGGGGTGATACCCCGGCTACCTGCAAGCAGGAGACTTCTTTCTTCTGTCTTGTCGCCACCTTGCAGAGAACAACACTGGGAGATTATTGGGAGGTACCAGGTATGTATAGACCGGGAGGGGCCTGTTGCTTTTTTGGAGATTCTCTGCAACGCTGCCACCTAGCGGTAGGTATTACCCTATTGTAATAATTAATGATTGAAGTGGGGTGTGTGACATACTTAGAATATCCTCCCACTCGGGACACAGAAGGGGCATCTCGGGTTGTTTATATCGCGTAATTCCCTGGGGTATTGTGAGTACCTATAAATCACCATATGGAGGCTTCCCAGGATACCGGGCTCGGGCTCCCCTCGGGGCAACCCCGGCAGTGTTTGGGGTGTGGGGCATCCCTTACAGGGGATGATGTTTTCCTTTGCATACCATGTGCGCAGCAGACTATTACGCGGCAGTCCGGATCCCTGGCGTCTGGTTCTGCGCCGCCGGTCCCTTCTCCTACCCCCTCCCCGCCTGACCCGTACCCCGTGTGATGTTGTCACGAGTGGGGAGTCGCAATCTGAAGTGTGTGCCAGATTGTCCAATCTTGAAAAACTATTTTCTAGCGCTGAGGCCAGAAAGGTCCCGGGTAAGAGAAAGCACTTGTCCCCAGCCACGCAGGCTTCTGATTTTGAGGAGTTTGATTCGCTGGACTGGTCTGATTACCCCCCGCTAGAGGAAGGGGAGCTTTTTGAGGAGTCTGATGGTTCTGACGATCAGCAGGTTGTTGGCACTGATGCCGAGCGGGGTCAGGGGGATTTTTGGGATACCCCTAGGGTCCTGGCTCATATGTTTAAGGTTCTGGCAATCTCTCCTCCTGAAGTGACTCTTCCGCAGAAGGGGGGAGTTCTTTGAGGAGGCTAAGCCGCGCTTAGAATTCCCTAATCAAAGGCATTTCGACTGCATTATTCTTAAAGTGGACCAACACCCAGGATTTTGACTATCCTGGGTCTTGGTCCACTTCGGCGGGGCACCCCCGATCAGGGTGCCCCGCTGTGTGAAACCCCCCCGATCACCCTAAAGACTCACCTCTCCCAGCGCCGACGGACAAGCGATTTGACAGCCGCTTGTCCGTGGCTCCTCCGCCGCCGCCTCCCGCGCGTCCCTCTTGACGCGCGCGCCCCCGCGCCAGCCATTCACAGACGGCCGGCGCGGGGGCGCGCACGCCTAGAGGGGCGCGAGGGAGGCGGGGGTTAAGGTAAGGGGGTTTTGGGGGGGTTTCACCCCGCGGGACATCCCGATCTCGGATTTCCCGCGGGGAGGGAGGTGATCAGCCCGGGAATCTATAAGATTCCCGGGCCGATCACCCGAGGGTGATGGTCCACTTTAAGGAATGGGAGAGGCCTACTCGGCTTCCAGGTGTCCCTCCGGGTTGGGATAAGAAATATCCCTTTCCAGTGGACGCGGTGAAGCGCTGGTCGTCCCCTCCCGAGGTGGACGCCCCTGTTTTGGGGTTGTCTAGCACCTCTGTCTTGCATTCTCCTGACTGTTCTACTCTCAAGGACGGTGAGGACAAACGCATTGACCAGATGGCTTGTCATGGTTTTGCCAGCGTCGGGTCGGCCTTGCGGCCTGTTTGTGCTTCAGCGCTTCTTATAGTAGCTTCTAGGTTGGTTGTCAGGGACCTGTTGTATACCTCCAGCCTTGACCCGGCTAGTGATGAGTTCACCGCCCTTAAGCGGTGTGAATTATTTTTGTCTTTTGTGCTAGCCGCCCTGGACGACACCTTGGTGATGTGTGGTAGAACTTCGGCCTTGCTGGTGGCAATTCGGCGGTCGGTTTGGTTGCGCCAGTGGGCGGCTGACTTTGTGTCCAAAAAGTCTCTTACGGCTCTTCCCTTTCTGGGCTTGCGGCTCTTTGGAGAAAAATTGGATTCGGTTGCCAAAGGAGGTAGGTTACCTCAGCGAAAGAAGCAACGTCGTCCCTTTCGAGGGGCGGCTTCATTTACCCCTTCCTTTCGTGGGGCCAGAGCTGGACGGGGATCGGCTGTCTTCCCCTCCAGAGGTGATTCCTGGCACAGGGGAAGAGGACGTGCCCGTCCAGGTCACAGCTGGGGCTCCAAGCTCAAAGCCGCTGCTAAGCCGACTCAGCAATGAGGGGGCGCCCTCACCCTCGCGGGTGGGGGGACGGCTGCAGTGCTTCTCCCAGGTCTGGGACCAAGAGGTCTCGGACAGATGGATTCACGAAGTGGTGTCTTCCGGTTACAAGCTGGAGTTCGAGATCCGGCCTCCTCCCAGATTCTTCAGGTCTCGAGTGCCCTTGGATCCTCTGGCCGCGCAGGGGCTCCGGGCGGCAGTAAAAGATCTCCTGGGCATGGCTGTCATCTGCCCGGGGCCTGGGATTCTATTCCAATCTGTTTACGGTGCCCAAGAAGGATGGCTCCGTTCGTCCCATCCTGGATCTGAAGTTTCTCAACAGGTTTATCTGTCCCAGGAAGTTCCGCATGGAAACTCTGCGCTCTGCCATAAATTCACTTCGGCAGGAGGACTTCATGACGTCCATAGACATCAAGGATGCTTATCCGCATGTTCCGTCTTCCTGGCACATCAGAGATTTCTCAGGTTTGTGGTGGTAGATCGGCATTTTCAGTTTGTGGCTCTTCCGTTTGGCCTTACCTCGGCTCCAAGGGTTTTCACCAAGGTGCTGGCGGGGGTGATGGCCCTCCTCAGAGCCCAGGGTATCTGCATCGTGCCTTATCTGGATGATCTTCTTATTATGGCATCCTCTCTCAGCCAGGCAGAGCTAGATACCAGGACTGTGGTAGCCACTCTGGAGAGATTCGGCTGGGTGATCAACTATCCCAAGTCCTTCCTCTCTCCGTCCAGGGTGGTGGCGTTCCTGGGAATGTCTCTGGATACTTGTCAGTCCAGGGCGTTCCTCCCCCGGCCCAAGGTTCTTTTGATTCAGGAATTGACTCAGCTTCTTTTATACATCCCTCGTCCGTCCATCCGGCTGGGGATGCGACTGGTGGGATTGATGGTGGCTTCGTTCGAGGCGGCTCACTTTGCCCAGTTTCACACAAGGACGCTCCAGCTCCATCTCTTGGCGGCCTGGGACAGGTCTCCGCTGTCATTGGATCAGTCTTTTCTGATGTCCCCCCGGGTTCGGCATTCCTATCGTTGGTGGCTGGAACCAAGCAATCTGATGAGGGGCAGATCCTTTCTGACCCCTCGTTGGGAGACGGTCACCACGGATGCCAGCCTGTCAGGTTGGGGGGGTTTGGAAGGATCATCAGTTCCAGGGACTGTGGGGTCCTCAGGAGGCTCACACCTCCAAGGTTTACCGGTTCAGGTTCGATCAGACAATCGGTCGGCGGTCGCCTATATCAATCACCAGGGAGGGACTCGCAGCAGGAGTGCCCTCAGGGAAGTGTCCTTGATCCTTGCTTGGGCAGAGAGCAATATCCCATGCATCTCGGTGGTATACATTCCGGGAGTGGAGAACACGGAGGCAGACTCCCTGAGCAGGTGCTCATCTCGCCGGGGGGAATGGTTTCTCAATCCCAAGGTGTTTCGGTCGCTTTGCCACCGGTGGGGGGCCTCTTTGCCTCTCGTCACAATCACAAGCTTCCGGCATTTGTGTCTCTTTCGCGGGATCCACTGGCTCTGGCAGTGGATGCCATGTCTCTGAACTGGAGGGATCTGGGGTTTCTGTACCTGTTCCCTCCGTTCCCCATGGTGGGCAAAGTGGTGCGCAAGCTGGCCCTAGAGGGTGCGTCAGCAATCCTGGTGGCTTCAAGATGGCCAAGACAGGTTTGGTTCGCAGACGTGGTAAGGTTGGCAGTGGATCAGTTAGATCTGCCCCTTCTGCTGGATCTGCTCGCTCAGGGTCCACTGCTCTACCCCAATTTACCAATGCTGGCTTTGACGGCGTGGCTGCTGAAACCTCCATCTTGAAGGAGGAAGGTCTTTCTGATGCTGTCATTCAGACTCTGGTTAGGGCTAGAAAGAAGTCTTCCTCTGCCATCTACTATAGGATTTGGAGGTCTTATATTGATTGGTGTGAGGTCCGGGCCTTGCCTTGCAGGGTGTTTTCTATCCCTAGGGGTTTGGAATTTCTGCAACATGGTCTGGACCTGGGTTTGCAGCTTAGTACGCTGAAAGGGCACGTTTCTGCCCTGGCGTTTTTTTTTTCAAAGGTCTTTTGCTCTTCATCCTCTGGTTAGGACCTTTTTCCAGGGGGTTACGCATGTGCGGCCTCCTAGAAAGCCTTTGCTCCCAGTTTGGGATTTGAATTTGGTTCTTTCTGCTTTTCAGGGTCCTCCTTTTGAACCTTTGCAGGATATTGCTCTTTTTACGCTTACTCAGAAGGTTGCGTTTTTGGTTTCCATCACTTCCGTTCGGCGTGTATCGGAGTTGGCGGCTTTGTCCATTAAGGCTCCTTACTTTGAGAGGCATCAGGACAAGGTTGTTTTCCGCTTCAAGCCAGATTTCCTTCCTAAGGTGGTTTCTGCCTTTCATCTTAATCAGGACATTGTTCTACCCTCCTTGTGTCCTAAGCCCAGCAATGACAAGGAGAGGGTTTTGCATTCTCTGGATGTGGTTCGCTGTGTGAAGTACTATTTGGTGGCTACTTCTTCTTTTCGTAGGACTGATGCCCTTTTTGTGGTGCCCTCCGGGCCTAGGAAAGGTTTGGCTCCCGCCAAGTCTTCCATTAGTAAATGGATTCACCAGGCCATTGTTGGGGCCTATTCTGCCAAGGGGAAGGTTCCCCCTTTTCGTGCTCATTCTACTTGTGCCGTTGGGGCGTCCTGGGCCTTCCAGCATCAGGCCTCTGTTGAGCAAGTTTGTAAGGCTGCTACTTGGTCTTCCGTTCACACTTTTTCCAAGTTTTACAAGGTTGATGTGCGGGCCTCAGCGGATTCTGTTTTTGGCCGCAAAGTTCTGCAAGCTGCAGTGGTTTAAGTTTGTGCATTATTGCCTTGTTTTGGATTCCCGCCCTTTATGGACACTGCTATTGGATGTCCCAAGTGTAATGACTATCTGAAGCGGGGTGTGTGACATACTTAGAATAATACCATTTTGTGATTACTCACCTGTAAAATGGGTATTATAAGTATGTCACACACCCCGCTTCACCCTGCCCTTTGGTATTCTGGATCCTTTCTATAGTGAACCTTTTTTACTGTTACTGGTTATTTTGGCTGTTCCTGGTCCCTTTACTGCTTTCTTAATACTGGGGAATGAGTGGGAGGTACCAGGTATTTATGGACCGGGAGGGGCTCACTTTTTTCATGACATCTCTGCAAGATCGCCCTCTACAGGTCGGTATAACCCAAGTGTAATGACTATCTGAAGCGGGGTGTGTGACATACTTATAATACCCATTTTACAGGTGAGTAATCACAAAATGGTATTTTTTTGACTAAAGACTTTAAGTAAGAAAAACACAATTCTGTGAGACTTGCCTGTAGAATTGGTTTTGCTTCTGATCCATTCCAGACCGTCCTTTATTCTTTACATCTGGGATGTCTTCACCCCGAGGGGCGTGGACTGCAAGATCAAAGGTGTGGCTCCTCCTGGCCCCCTATATATAGCAGCTGCCTCTTAACTAGCCCAGTAATTAAAAAGGCAAGACCGGGAGGCCCCGAACATAGGAGACCATGTTACTTTACATAGCCTCCGCTTGTATTCTCTCGAAACCTATAATCTTAAACTTGTATAACAAGTGTCCTATGAACAAGTAATGGCTCAATCACCATAAAAAAGGCATTCAGGACAATAATAAACCTCAAAGAGGGTGGGTTGGATGGCCTGGAATGGATTAGAAGCAAAACCAATTCTACAGGTGAGTCTCACAGAATTGTTTTTTCTTCCAATCCATTCCAGGCCGTCCTTTATTCTTTACATCTGGGACATCCAAAAGCAGTGTCCAATATGGGTGGAATCCCCTATGCGGAACAGCAGGTAGTTCATTTCACTACCGCCTGAAGCACCCTTCGTCCAAAAACCGCGTCAGCCCTCACATCCACCTTGTAAAACTTGGTAAATGTATGAACTGAAGACCAAGTGGCAGCTTTACAAACCTGTTCCACCGAGGCCTGATGCTGAAAGGCCCAGGAAGCGCCAATGGCTCTAGTAGAATGAGCTGTGATCCGAAAAGGGGGTTCTTTCCCCTTGGCAGAATAGGCTCTTACCACCGCCTGTCTAATCCACTTACCGACTGTGGATTTGGCTGGTCCCTTTCTAGAGCCTTCCACTAATACAAAAAGCAAATCCGATTTCCAGAAAGATTTAGTAGTAACCAGGTAATATCTTATGGCTCTAACCACATCCAAAGCATGGAGAGTCCTTTCTTTAGAATTAGCCGGTGCAAGGAAGGTAAGACAACTTCCTCATTAAGGTGAAAAGGAGAAATTACCTTAGGCAAAAAATCTGGCTTAAAACAAAAAACCACCTTGTCTCTGTGCAATTCAAAATAAGGTGGTTTCATACATAACGTGGCCAATTCTGATACTCGACGCACAGAGGTGATTGCTACCAAAAAAATCACCTTGAGCGTCAACATAGTCAAGGTAGCGTCATACAAAGGCTCGAAAGGGGCATCCTGGAGGGTAGATAACACCAGATTTAGGTCCCACACCTGTAAAACTGGTTTTCACGGTGGTCGGACATGAGTGACCCCCTGAAAAAAGGTTCTGATCAATCTATGATTGGTGATAGACTTCTGGAAAAAAGAGGGTGCTCAACTGGAGGCCCAATTCTAGACCATACTGCAGAAATTCTAGAAACAGAATATCTCCGGCAAGGAAACTTCCTGGCCTCGCACCAAGCAATATAGGCCCGCCAAACTCTGTAGTATATCATGGAAGAAGTCTTCCTCCGTGCCTGAATCATGGTGTGAATAACCGTGGCCGATAAACCCTTCTCCGTCAGGATATAGGTTTCAACAGCCAGTAAATTCTGTACTCTGTAAATTCGGGTGCCGAAGCGACCCCTGGTTAGAATCTCCGGATTGTCGGACATGAGGCAGTGATCTGTTGACATCCCTACTATGTCCGCAAACCAACTCCTCCTTGGCCAATGAGGAGCCACCAGGATGGTTGGTACCCGCTCCTGGACTATTTTGCACAGTACATGGTCCAGGAGTGGAAAAGCATACAGAAGATTGAACACTGTCGAAGGGATTGCCAGGGTGTCTATTGCTGTGACTAGAGGGTCTCTTGAGAGAGACAAAAACCTTGGAAGTTTGTGATTGTGTCCGGACGCAAAAAGATCCACGTCCAGTCGACCCCAGCGGGGGTACAGAGCTTGAAAGGCCTTCCAGCTCAGAGACCACTCCCCCAGACGCAAGGACATCTTGCTCAGGGAGTCTGCCTCCTGGTTCGGTACCCCCGGTATGTAAACCGCCGAGATGCAGGGAACATTCTCCTCTGCCCAAAGCAGAATCTGACTCACTTCCTTGAGGGTTCTCTTGCTCCGAGTACCCCCCCTGGTGGTTAATGTAGGCTACCGCCCTTCGATTGTCCGAGCGGACCTGAACCGCATGTCTCCTTAAATTAGGGGTCAGATGTAGGAGAACATACCAAATTGCCCTCAGTTCCAAGAGATTTATGGGCAACCGGTTCTCTCTGGGAGCCCACTGACCCTGGATCTTCTGGGTCTGCCAGATGCTTCCCCAGCCTGTAAGTTACCACGGATGGCAGTCTATCTCCCAATGAGGAGTCCGAAAGGACTTGCCTACCAGCAGATGTCAAGGATCCAATCACCACAAGAGGGATTGCCTGGGCGGGGTGGACAGCACAAACCCTTGGTCCAGAGATTCCGGGGACCGATCCTAGCTGGATAGCAGGTTCAGCTGAAGAGGCCTCATGTGGATTTGGGCAAAGGGCACTGCTTCGAAGCAAGCCACCATTAGGCCCACCAATCTCATCCCCAGGCGCACCGATGGCTGTTGACAAGCCAGCAACGACTCTACCTGCGTCCAGAGACCCAAGACATTCTGCTGTGGCAGAAAGACTTTGACTTGAACTGTGTCTAGGGTCATCCCCAGGAAGGATCTCACTGTTGACGGAGTGATATGCGACTTGGGGTAGTTGATCACCCAGCCGAAAGCACGGTCCGGGTGTCGCTCTCGGCCTCCTGAAAGGGAGGGGGCCGAGATCAGAAGGTCGTCCAAATAGGGTAATACACGAATACTCTGACCCCTCAGGGTAGCCATGAGACCCGCCAGCACCTTGGTGAACACCCTGGGAGCTGAGGATATGCTCAGGGGAGTGCCGCAAACTGGAAATGCTGACCCTCCAATTACAAACCTCAAAAACTTTTGATGCCCCGGAAAAATAGGGATGTGTAGATACGCGTCCCTGATGTCCACCATAGTCAAAGTCGCCGGGCCGAAGCGACCTCACCGCCGACCCTTGTAAACTTGTTGAGGCCCTTTAGGTCCAATATACCACAAAGGGTAAATTTGTGAGGGACTTTTGTCGACCGCATCAGCCGACCACTGCTTCAACCACAGCGAATGGCATAATGCTACAAGCAAAGCTGAAGTCTTGGCACCTAGCCTGACTACATCATCCATGGCAGTAACAACAAAGCCGATGAAATCCAAACAGGCTCTGAGTTCCTTGGAATCCTGCGCCCGTTTGTAAGACTTAGCCTTAGCCACAAGCTACTTAACCTTTTTCCTCGTGGCTAGGGAAACAATTGCCGTGGCACAAGCAGGGCGAAAAAGCAAACCCACCAAGGCAAAAGAATGGCAAGCCAACTGATCCATGCATTTGTCCGCAGGGTCTCTTAAAGAAGCATTATCAGGTGACGGCATAATCGTGGTTTTGGACAGACCTGAAACAGGAGGGTCCACCTCGGGAGGATGCGACCATATTTTAATCAACTCAGCAGGGAAAGAATACCGTCTCTCTAGGCCCTTAGGAACAGACGGCAGCTTGTTAGGCCTTTCCCACTCCTTAAGCACCATCTTAGAAAAATGCGGCTGTTCAGGAAAAACCCGCCGCTGTCTCTCAGGCCGAAACAAATCAGCCTTCCTTCTCTTGGCCACTTTTTGAGGAGCAATGTGTAAAGTGTCAAAAACAGAGGAAAGCAAGCTTTCCGTATCATCTGGGAGGAAGGAATCCTCATCCGAGGAATAACCAGAGTTGCTGTCTTCCCCACCGGAGAGCAACTTACCTTCCGAAAGTGGCTCATCCGCCGACTCCCCTTCCTCCTCGGAACCAAAAGAAGCATACAAATCTTCGTCTGAGTAAGCCGACTCCAAGTGCCGCTTCTTACTCAAGGCCTTTTTAGGGCTGCCAATGAGAGCTGTTTCCCGAGGCTAGGCAGCCTCTGCACCAAATCTGAGTGTCCCCCTGCCTGCAGCCCAGAGCATGAATGCCCTGACTAACGCCCCAGACCCCGGCATTTCACCCTACTGTCACGGATCCCAGAAAACAGCCAAAGCTGGGGAGGCATCAGATGGGTCAGAGGAACCCGTGGAAATAGATTCCTGCAGCAAGCCGTCAGGTTAGAGGCCCCACTTTGCTGCTAAAATCCCTGAGAGAGAATTAGCGATCTTCACAGTTCAACTGCAAGAAGTAGACTGGGCTGGTAAAAAGGGAGCTGCTATTATTAGGGGGCCAGGAGGAGCCACACCTTTGCTCTTGCAGTCCACGCCCCTCGGGGCAGAGAAGTCCCAGATTTAAAGAATAAAGGAATGTATTGGAAGAAAAAACTCTCCTGCCTGGTGCCCTATCCCAGGTGAAGGGGAAGTAACTGCAGTCCTGCTTCTCCCTGAATTTAAAGCAGTTGCCGCTGTTGAAGCGGTTACTGGCCACCTTCCACAAAGGTGTCACTTGAGTTCAGTGCGTCAGCTCAGTGCTGCTCCAAGCAGTGGATTATTTTAATACATCAAATGTGTCCTGGGAAGGGGGTAGTATTAATGTAGGACAAAACTCAGGAACTTGACTTTCCTGGGTGTTGTTCTTTGCCCTGTGTGGAACACGCAGGCTCTCGTCTAATCGGAGACCTTTGCTGTGGTTACATCCTTTGGCAAAGGGCTCTGTTTAAATTCAATGGGGAGTGCACACTGCTGCATCCCCCGTGAATGTTGCGGCAGAATGCGCTCCCCATTGAAAACAATCAGTGCCTTTTGGCAGATAAGAGTCTGCTCATGCACTGTTGGATTGAGAAAAATACAGTTCTGTGAGTACTCACCTGAAGAATTGTTTTTACTATGCTTGGCACGGCCTGCTTCAAGAAGTCCTTACGTATGGGATATTCCGCCACAAGGTGGCACAGTGTACTGCAGAAGAGCTGTGGCTCCTCCCGGCACCATATAAAACAGGATCACCAATAGACCTCCCCAGTGTTGACAAGCAGTTATACAAGAAGCCGGGAAATAATAAAGGTAAAAAAGGCAAAAACCCCAACTAACTTGGAACAATCACCATAAAGAGTCAACCAAGAATAACGATAACAAGGATGGGGTGAAGCAGGCCATGCCATGCATAGTAAAAACAATTCTACAGGTGAGTACTCACAAAATTGTATTTTTCCTATTGCATGGCACGGCCTGCTTCAAGAAGTCCTTACGTATGGGACATCCAATAGCAGTGTCCGTAAGGTAGGGTGGGGTCCCCAAAAAGTAGCAGCAGGCAGTTCAAACCACTACCGCCTGAAGTACCTTGCGGCCAAAAGCAGCATCAGCTGAGGCCTTAACATCAACCTTGTAAAACTTGGAAAAGGTATGAACAGAAGACCAAGTCACGGCCTTACAAACTTGTTCAACAGAAGCTTGGAGCTGAAAAGCCCAAGAAGCACCGATAGCACGAGTGGAATGAGCAGTAATCCGGAAAGGAGGAACCTTCCCTTTAGCAGAATAGGCCTGAACCACTGCCTGGCAAATCCACTTGCTGATAGATTTAGCCGGAGGCAAGCCCTTCCTAGGTCCCGCAGGAAGAACAAAAAGAGCATCAGATTTCCTGAAAGACTCAGTAGCAACCAAGTAAAATTTCAGAGCCCTGACAACATCCAGAGAATGCAGGGTCCGTTCCTTGGAATTAGCAGGGTTAGGACACAAGGAAGGTAAGACAATGTCCTGATTGAGATGAAAAGCAGACACAACCTTGGGCAAGAAATCCGGCTTAAGCCTAAACACCACATTATCCTGATGCCTTTTAAAATTTGGAGGTTTATTAGAAAGAGCCGCCAGCTCAGAGACTCGCCTGACTGAAGTCATAGCCACCAAAAAGGCCACCTTAAGAGTCAGAATGGGTAACGCTGACCCACAGATAGGCTCAAAGGGAGGACCCTTGAAACACCAGATTCAAGTCCCAAACCGGTAGCATAGGTTTACGTGGCGGACGCACATAAGTAGCTCCCTGGAAAAACCAGCCGGTGATTGGCAAAGGATCTTTGGAAAAAAATTGCCAGAGCTGACACCTGTCCCTTGAGGATACTAAGTTGAAGGCCCGAATCCAAACCATGTTGTAAAAATTCCAGAATCCTGGGGATAGAAAACACCCGACAAGGAAGAGACTTGGACTCAAACCAGGCAATGTAAGCATGCCAGACCCTGTAGTAGATAAAGGACGAGGACTTCTTCCTAGCCTGAATCATAGTATCAACAACAGAGGCCGGAAACCCCTTATCCATCAAGATGGAGGTTTCAGCAGCAAAGCCGTCAAAGCCAGCGTTTGTAAATTGGGATGGCGCAGCTGTCCCTGAGAAGATCTTGGGCAAAATGTATCAATCTACTGCCAACTGCACGACGTCTGCGAACCACACCCTCCTTGGCCAACAGGGGGCCATCAGAATGGCTGGTACCCCTTCCTGGGCTATCTTGCGCAGCACCCTGCCCAGCAGAGGAAAGGGAGGGAACACATAGAGGAGATGAAACTCCGTCCAAGGAATCGCTAGCGCATCCGTGGCGAAGGCCAGAGGATCCTGCGACAGGTAGACAAATCTTGGAAGCTTGTGATTGTGGCGGGACGCAAACAGGTCCACATCCGGCTGACCCCAGCGGTGACACAGAGAGTGAAATACCTTGTTGCTGAGGGACCATTCCCCCAGCCGAGACGTCCCCCTGCTCAGGGAGTCTGTCTCCTGGTTCTCCACCCCTGGAATGTAGACTGCCAAGATGCAAGGGACATTCTCTTCTACCCAAGACAGTATCAGGGACACTTCCTTGAGGGCTCGCTTGCTCCCGAGTCCCTCCCTGATGATTGATGTAGGCAGCCGCCGTCTGGTTGTCCAAGCGGATCTAAACAGCTCAACCCCGAAGGTGCGTGATCAGCTGAGAAAGAACCAACCTGATCGCCTTCTGATTCAGGGACACAGGGTCCCGATCCCAAACTGACAAGAGGTGCAACTGAAGAGGTCTCATGTGAAACTGAGCAAAGGGGACTGCCTCGAAGCAGGACACCATCAGGCCCACTAACTGCATCCCCTGCCGGATGGAGGGATGGGGACACAAGAGCAGAGCCCGTGCCTGCTCCTGAAGGCCCTCCACTTTCTGCTGAGGCAGGAATACCTTGACCTGAGAGGAATCCAGAGTCATGCCCAGTAAGGACCTCACCAAAGACGGAGACAGTGAAGACTTGGGAAAGTTGATCACCCAGCCGAAGGACTCGAGAGTGGAGGTCACCACCTGAGTATCCTTCTCAGCCTGATAAAGAGACTGAGCCGCAATCAGAATGTCGTCCAGGTAAGGGAGGATGCGAATGCCCTGGTTCCGCAACAGAGCCATCACGCCCGCCAGCACCTTGGTGAACACCCGAGGTGCCGAGGTGATACCGAATGGTAAAGCCACAAACTGGTAATGCTGATCCTCTAGAGCGAACCTCAGGAATCTCTGATGACCTTGAAAGATTGGCACATGAAGAATGGCATCCTTGATGTCCACAGTGGTCATGAAGTCGCCCGGGCGAAGGGTACTGACAGCCGAACGTAGCGTCTCCATGCGAAAGTGCTTGAACCTGACAAACTTGTTGAGATCCTTCAGGTCCAGGATGGGCCTCAAAGACCCGTCCTTTTTGGGGACCGTGAAAAGATTGGAGTAATACCCCTGACCCTGTTCTTGGGAAGGCACCAGGCAAATGACTGCTGACTCCAACAGGCGTTGAACTGCAAGGCGCAAACCCTGAGCTGACAGAGGGTTTAGAGACATCCGGGATCTGAGGAATCTTGGGGGCGGCCAGGCTGCAAACTTTAACTTTAACTTAACCGGAGGACGCTACCTCCTGAATCCACCGGTCTGAGACGCGGAGCCTCCAGATGTGAGCAAAGAGCCGAAGCCGTCCCCCCACCCGGACGGGCAAGGGCGCCTCCTCATGCCTGAGGGACCTTAGGAGGAGGTTTGGGCTTGGAACCCCAGGAGAGACCGGGACGACTACGGGATCTGCCATGGCCCCAAGAATCTCTGCAGCAACCCGAGAAGAGGGAGCCACGACCTCCTCTGGAAGCACGAAAGGAGGGGAAGGAAGCGGAGGGCCCCTGAAAGGGCAGAGTCTGCTTCCTACGGTGAGGTAACCTACCATCCTTGGCTAGAACATCCAGACGCTCCCCAAAGAGCCGTAGCCCCGCAAAAGGGAGCCCAGTGAGAGCCTTCTTAGCTGCAGTGTCAGCTGCCCACTGACGCAACCAAACTTTTTTTTAAGGGCAATAGCTGTAATGGCAGTGGCGCAGGCCGGACGCAGCCCAGCCCCCACACATGTAAAAGCATGGCAGGCCAGCTGATCCATACGCCGGTCCACGCTGTCTCGCAGTGTAGTAGTGTCAGGGGAAGGCATGACTGAGGTGTTGGACAGCCCTAGAACGGGAGCATCCACCTCAGGGGGACATGACCATCGCTTGACCAGGTCAGCAGGGAAGGGACACCTCTTATCCAACCCTTTGGGCACCTCGGGCAATCTATTAGGAAGTTCCCACTCCTTGAGCACCATATTAGAGAAGTGACCCTGCTCAGGGAGCTCCAGACGTTGTTTATCATGACGAAAGAGCTCACCCTGCTTCCTCTTAGCCACCTTAGGGGGGGCAATGTGCAAGGTTTCAAAAATGTCAGACAGAAGTCTATCAGTGTCATCTGAGAGCCATGAATCCTCCCCAGACCCAGGGTCACTGTCGTACCCCTCCTGCTGGTCCCCAGAGGAGTCAGAGTCCTGGAAAAGCTCTCCCTCCTCTAGGAAGTAACGGCCACCCAGGGCATCAATTCCCTCATCCTCCTCAGCAAAGAGGGAGGGTGTGGGAGCCAGGTGTCGCTTCTTGCCAGAGGCCTTACCAGGAGCAGGCCTGGCAAGCTGCCTTTCAATGCTGGCCACATGAAGTACCAGATCAGATTGTGACCCCCTGCTAGTATCCCCCTCACTGGGGGTTAAATGCAGGCGCGGGGGAGTAGGCGATGCCGAAGGGAGTGCAGAACTGGGAAGGGAAATGTTCAGCCCACCCTGGGCCGCAATGATACCTCGGGCGCACAGCGCACACACCGAGGCACTATCACCCAAAGGGGATGCCCCGCACATGGCACACCGTCGGGATTGCCCAGAAGGACCCCCAAGCACCCTATCCCCAGAAGCCTCCATATGGTGATTAACACAGGCGCAATAGGCCAGCACAGGGTAAGGGCTAATAAAAAGCCACCCGGGATGCACCCCCAAGGGATGCCCCCAGAAGAGCCAGTAAGGGGGAGATGATGGGGGGGGGTAAGGAGCAGAACCGGGAGAAACCACAACCCACAGCTGTCCCACCAGAAAGACATAAGTAAAAAGCACATAAGCATCCCGCAGCCCATGCCCCAAGGAAACAAAACCCCCCACGGACCAAGAAGACCGAAGGATCACCAAGCCGCCAGACCACGGGAGGAAGCGACACAGTAAACGATGACCGCCGCAGCTCAGGACGAGGGGCCCCAGACACACAGCAGGCTCAAAATGGCGCCAGCAGAAGAACCTCGAGGGGCGGGCCGCGGGGGGCGGCGCGATACGCGTCATCCCTCGCCCCGCCCCCCGAAGAGCGTGAAAGCGGCACTCACGTGACAGTGCCGGAGTCATCACACAAAACGCCTCACCACCCGCCGCGGAGCGAAGTACAAAGTGGCGACGCCGGCGAAAACATCGTTAAACACTCACCCCCACAGAAGCTAGGACAGGAACTCCGCATCCCTCATTAGGCACACCATAAAGCCTATGGCCGGCTACCCTTTGTGGTACAGGGTCTGCGGCTTGGAGCAGCGCTCCTTGGGCACCTGACCCTGGTGCTCCTCTACCCTCACCCGATCCGTCAGCCGAGGCTGGGAGGCACAGAGGGTCCGGAAGCAGGTGGAAATAGACTTGCAGGGCTGCAGGCTTGGTTGCCCCGCTCACCTGCGCAACATAGAGAGCCATCTTCTATCTTCGCAGTATCACTGCAGAGGAAAAACTGGGGAGGTCTATTGGTGATCCTGTTTTTATATGGTGCCGGGAGGAGCCACAACTCTTCTGCAGTACACTGCGCCACCTCGTGGCAGAATATCCCATACGTAAGGACTTCTCGAAGCAGGCCGTGCCATGCAATAGGTAAAATACAATTCTGTGATTACTCGCCTGTAGAATTGTTATTATGAGTATACAGTACGTCCTGCTCCAGATAAGATTCTTTACGTCTGGGTATTACTCCGCCAGATGGCGCTGGACTGCAGAGATCGCGAAATTGTCTCCTCCCGGCCCCTCAAATACCCGGGACCTCCCACAAATCCCCAGTATTGAAAAGCAGTTAACAAGAAGCCGGGGGAATGATAACATAACCAACCAGTAACTAATCAAACAATGATAACAATCACCATACAGGGGATCCAAGGATAATGAAACCAAGGGTGAGGTGGAGCAGGACGTACTGTATACTCATAATAACAATTCTACAGGTGAGTAATCACAGAATTGTATTATTCTTAGTATACAGTACGTCCTGCTCCAGATAAGGTTCTTTACGTCTGGGACATCCAATAGCAGTGTCCATAAAGTAGAGTGGGCTCCCCAAAGGTAACAGCAGACAGGTCAGACCACTGCCGCCTGCAGAACCTTGTGGCCAAAAGCAGCATCAGCTTAGGCCCTAACATCAACCTTGTAAAACTTGGAAAAAATTCAATTTTGTGATTACTCACCTGTAAAATGGGTATTATAAGTCACACACCCACTATCCACTATTCATGACATATGGGTTATGGTCCAGTAGAGGGTGAACTTCTGCAGAGATGAAAGCAAAAAAAGAAGCCCCTCCCAGTCCATAAATACCTGGGACCTCCCACTCATTCCCCAGTATATGACAGCAGTAAGGGGACCAGAGACAATAAAACGTTCTTAACAATAAAAGGTTCACCATATAAAGGATCCAGAATACCAAAGGGCGGGATGAAGCTGGGTGTGTGACATACTTATAATACCCATTTTAAAGGTGAGTAATCACAAAATGGTATTATTCCAAGTATGTCACACACCCCGCTTCCACTATTCATGACATATGGGACATCCAATAGCAGTGTCCGTCATGGGTGGCGATCCAAATACAGCAAAAAATGCACCAATTTAAACCACTGCAGCTTGCAGAACCTTGTGGCCAAAAACAGCATCCGCTGAGGCCCGCACATCAACCTTATAAAACTTGGGAAAAGTATGAACAGAAGACCAAGTAGTAGCCTTACAAACTTGTTCAACAGAAGCCTGGTGCTGAAAGGCCCACGAAGCCCCAACAGCACGAGTAGAATGAGCAGTGATCTTAAAAGGAGGAACCCTCCCCTTAGCGGAATAGGCCCCAACAATGGCCTGACGTATCCATTTACTAATGGTAGACTTGGCGGGCGCCAAACCTTTCCTGGGGCCGGAGGGCACCACGAACAAGGCGTCCGTCTTACGAAAAGGAGAAGTAGCAACCAAATAGTACTTCACACAACGAACCACATCCAAAGAGTGCAAAACCCTCTCCTTGTCATTGCTAGGCTTAGGACACAAGGAAGGGAGAACTACATCCTGATTGAGATGGAAGGCAGAAACCACCTTAGCGAAAAACCACCTTGTCCTGGTGTCTCTCAAAGTAAGGGGCCTGAATAGACAGAGCTGCCAACTCAGAGACACGCCGAACAGAGGTAATAGCCACCAAAAAGGCAACCTTTCGAGTGAGCACAGAAAGTGCCACATCCTGCACCGGCTCAAAAGCAGGCCCCTGGAGGGCCGAGAGAACCAAATTTAGGTCCCAAACGGGAACCAAATGCTTTCTAGGGGGCCGAACATGAGTGACCCCTTGGAAAAAAGTCTTGACCAGATGATGCAAAGCAAAAGACCTTTGAAAAAAAAAAGACAGCCAGGGCAGAAACCTGACCCTTCAAAGTACTGAGCTGGAACCCCAGATCCAGACAGTGTTGTAGAAACTCCAAAATCCTAGGAATTGAAAACACCCTGCAAGGTAAGGCCCTAGCCTCACACCAGTCAATATAGGAACGCCAAGTCCTATAGTAAATGATAGAGGAAGACCTCTTCCTAGCTCTAATCAAGGTCTGAATAACCGCCTCAGACAAACCTTCCTCCCTCAGGAAGAAGGTTTCATCAGCCACGCCGTCAAAGCGAGCGTTTGTAAATTGGGGTAACGTAGTTGACCCTGAGAGATCAGATTCAGAAACAGGGGCAGCCTGTACTGATCTACCGCCAATCTTACGACGTCTGCGAACCAAACCTGTCTTGGCCATCTTGGGGCCACCAGAATTGCTGGTGCCTCCTCTAGAGCCAACTTGTGCACTACCTTGCCTACCATCGAGAAAGGGGGAAACAGGTACAGAAACCCCAGATCCCTCCAGGCAAGGGACAAGGCATCCACTGCCAGGGCCAGAGGATCCTGAGACAGAGATACAAAGGAGGGAAGCTTGCGATTGTGTCCCCCACTTGTGACACAGGGCCCGAAATACCCTGTGATTGAGAGACCATTCCCCTCGGCGAGAGGATCCCCTGCTCAGGGAGTCCACCTCCGTGTTCTCCACTCCCGGAATGTACACTGCCGAGATGCAAGGAACATTGCTCTCCGCCCATGTTAGAATCAGAGAGACTTCCCTGAGGGCACTCCTGCTGCGAGTCCCTCCCTGGTCCCTCCCTTCCTCCACTACCAGAAACGCAGTTCCCAGCAGGAGGCTGGGCTCCGCATCCGGCGCCAACAGTAGGGGGGGGTGGGCCGCGGCAATGCGCAAGCGCCCGGCCCCGCCACATCACTGCCTGAGGGGGAGAAGCTCTCCAGTGTGCTTCAGCGCGCCCTCAGGTGAAGGCACAAAAAAAAAGAAATAAAGGCACCCAAACGCACAACACACATACACAGTGAGAGTGAAAGAGAGAAAAGGATTGAAGCAAAAACACCGCGGACCCCCCCCCCCACTGGAGGGTAACAGGGGGACCCGGAAGGAGGGGAATCCCGCACCAGGGGTGAAAGGGATAGTAAGGGACAGGGCATCCCAAACCGGGATCACCAACCCGGATACCGCCTACCCCCTTTATATGAGGTCTCACGGGGGAGCATAGCTCCCTGAACACCTATTAAGGTGTTGTCTACCCTTACCCGGACCTGCAGCCAAGGCTGGGAGGCTAGTATAGGCTTTAATATAAAAAGGTCCGGGCAGAAATAGGCAAAATGGCTGGGCGTAAGCCCGGCTTACCTGCAAGGAAGAGACGCAAACATCTTCTGACTTGCTCACTGTCCTGCAGAGAAGGAACTGGGGAATGAGTGAGAGGTCCCAGGTATTTATGGACCGGGAGGGGCTTCTTTTTTTGCTTTCATCTCTGCAGAAGTTCGCCCTCTACTGGACCATAATCCATATGTCATGAATAATGGAAGCGGTGTGTGTGACATACTTGGAATAGTATGAACAGAAGACCAAGTAGCGGCCTTGCAAACTTGTTCAACAGAAGCCTGGTGCTGAAAAGCCCAAGAGGCACCAATAGCACGAGTGGAATGAGCAGTAAGGCGGAAGGGAGGATTCTTCCCCTTAGCAGTGTAGGCCTGAATCACAGCCTGACGGATCCATTTGCTGATAGTAGATTTAATAGGAGCCAAACCCTTCCTAGGATCAGAAGGGACCACAAAAAGAGCATCAGTTTTCCTGAAAGGTGCAGTAGCCACCAGATAGTACTTCAGATTCCTGACCACATCCAAGGAATGCAAAACCCTCTCCTTAGTGTTACTAGGATTAGGGCACAAGGAAAGAAGAACAATGTCCTGATTTAGATGAAAGGCAGACACAACCTTAGGCAGAAAATCTGGTTTGAAGCGAAACACCACCTTGTCCTGGTGTCTCTCAAAGTAGGGGGGCTGGATGGAAAGCGCCGCCAACTCAGAAACACTCCTAACAGAAGTGATAGCCACCAAAAAGACAACCTTGAGAGTAAGAATGGCCAGGGCAGCCTCCTGCACAGGTTCAAAGGGAGCACCCTGCAAGGCAGACAGGACCAAGTTCAAATCCCAGACAGGCAACATAGGCTTACGTGGAGGACGCACATGAGTAACCCCCTGGAAAAAAGTCCTGATCAGACAATGCTAAGCAAAAGACCTCTGGAAGAAAACAGCCAGGGCAGAGACATGACCCTTCACAGTACTGAGTTGAAGCCCCAGATCCAAACCATGCTGTAGGAACTCCAGGATCATGGGAATAGAGAACACGCGACAGGGAAGAGACCTAGACTCACACCAGTCAATGTAGGTCAATGTAGGCACGCCAAACCCTATAGTAAATAGAAGAAGAAGACTTCTTCCTAGCCTTTATCATGGTATCAACAACAGAGGCAGATAGCCCCTTCTCCATCAAGATGGAGGTTTCAGCAGCCGGGCCAT
Source organism: Gastrophryne carolinensis (assembly GCA_027917425.1). Classification (NCBI taxonomy): domain Eukaryota; kingdom Metazoa; phylum Chordata; class Amphibia; order Anura; family Microhylidae; genus Gastrophryne; species Gastrophryne carolinensis. The sequence goes on along the minus strand of CM051235.1, from coordinate 402,492,301 downwards.
CAAAGCCAGAGTTTGTAATTGGGATGGCGTAAAGAGCCCTGAGTGAGCAGTTTTGGCACCCCCGGCAGGACGTACTGATCTACTGCCAGCTGCACCACGTCTGCAAACCACACTCTTCTTGGTGACCTGGGAGCCACCAGGATAGCTGGCACCCCCTCCAGAGCAATCTTGCGCACAACCCTGCCCAGCAGGGGGAATGGAGGAAAGACATACAGGAGCTGAAAGTCCTGCCATGACATTGCTAGAGCATCTGTGGCCAAGGCCAGAGGGTCCTGGGACAGGGAGACAAAGGCCGGGAGCTTGTGATTGTGACGGGATGCAAACAGATGCACATCTGGTTGGCCCCAAAGGTGACATAGAGAGTGAAACACCCTGTCGCAGAGGGACCATTCTCCCAGGCGAGAGCTCCCCCTGCTCAGAGAGTCTGCCTGCAGATTCTCTACCCCTGGAATGTACACAGCTGATATGCAGGGAACATTGTCCTCCGTCCAAGGACAGGATCAGAGACACTTCTTTGAGGGCCCCCTTGCTCCGGGTCCCTCCCTGATGATTGAAGTAGGCAACTGCCGTCTGGTTGTCCGAGCGTACCTGAACAGGCCGGCCCGAAGGTGTTGGGTCAAGTGAGCCAGAACCAACCTGATCGCCCTCAGTTCCACCGCCCTTGGAACTGTACGGACTTCCAAAAGCCCCCCCCCAACCTGTCAGACTGGCAGCGTGATGACCGTCTCCCAGCAGGGGGCCAGAAAGGATCTGCCCGCCAACAGGTTCCTGGAGTCTAGCCACCAAGAGAGGGAACGCCTGGCTAGGGGGGACAGAACAAGGACCTGGTCCAGGGACGCAGGATCTTTGTCCCATGCTGACAAGAGGTGGAGTTGCAGAGGCCTCATGTAAACCGGGCATAAGAAACCGCCTCAAAGCACGACACCATCAGGCCCACCAGCTGCATTCCCTGCCTGATGGAGGGATGAGGGCAAGAGAGCAGGGACTGAACCTGCACTAGCAGACTGTCCACCTTCTGCTGAGGAAGAAAAATCCTTGCCTGAACTGTATCCAGATTCATTCCCAGGAAGGGTGTCACCAAGGAGGGAGACAGGGAAGACTTGAGATGGTTGATCACCCAGCCAAATTACTCCAGAGTGGACACTACTCACAGAGTATCCAGCTCTGCCTGATGGAGGGACTGAGAAGTGATGAGAATGTCGTCCAAATATGGCAGCACGCGAATGCCCTGTGCCGAGCCATCACTCCTGCCAGCACCTTGGTGAACACTCTGGGAGCTGAAGTGAGACCGAAGGGCAATGCAACAAATTGGTAGTGCTGAGCGAACCTGACGAATCTTTGATGACCTGGAAAAACAGGAATATGAAGGTAAGCTTCCTTGATGTCCACAGAGGTCATGAAGTCCCCTGGACGCAGGGAACTGATAGCAGAGCGCAAAGTTTCCATGCGAAAGCGCCTGCACCTGACAAATTTGTTGAGGATCTTCAAGTCCAGGATGGGCCTGACTGACCCATCTCTTTTGGGCACGGTGAAAAGGTTGGAATAGAACCCCTTGCCCCTTTCTCGTAAGGGGACCTGACAGACGACCCCCAGCTCCAGAAGGCTTTGCATCGCCAGAATTAGAGCCTGAGCTGACATGGCGTCCTGAGACATCCGGGATCTGATTAATCTTGGGGGCGGCCAGGCAGCAAACTTAATCTTGTAACCGGAGGACACTACCTCCTGAATCCACCGGTCTGAGACACAAAGCCTCCAGACGTGAGCAAAATGCTGAAGCTGTCCCCCCACCCGGATGGGTGAGGGCGCCCCTTCATGCCTGAGGGGGCTTGGGAGAAGACTTAGGCTTGGAGCCCAAGGATGAGCCAGGGCGTCCACGTCCTCTGCCCCTACCCCAGAAATCTCCGCCCCAGTAAAGGAGACCTCCCTCCCCTGTCTGGATCCACGGTAGGGGGAAGAAAAGGAGCCTTGGCCCCGAAAGGGCCAAGACTGCCTCCTGCGCTGGGGTAGCCTGCCTCCCAAGGCAAACAGATCCAGGCGGTTCCCAAACTGGCGTAGTCCTTTGAAGGGAAAACCAGTGAGAGCCTTCTTGGCAGCGGTGTCAGCTGTCCATTGGCGCAGCCAAACCGAACGGCGTATAGCCACCACTAGGGCAGAGGCTCTGCCACACATCCTAATGGTATCATCCAAGGCAGACAGGACATAAGTCACAAAAACCTCACAATGAGAGAGTGCATTAAACTCTTCACTAGACACATCATCAGGAGCACCATCTAGAGGCACAAACCGGGCGCAGCGCGGTCCCCACACAGGCAAAGGCATGGGACGCCAGCTGATCAATACGCCGGTCCTCACTATCTCGCAGCGTAGTAGAGTCAGAGGAATGCATGACAGAGGTGTTCGCTAGCCCTAGGACCGGGGCATCCACCTCTGGTGGGGTTGAGCAACGCTTCACCACATCAGCAGGAAAGGGATATCTCTTATCCCAACTCTTAGGGACTCCTGGGAGCCTGCTAGGATGCTCTCATTCCTTGAGCACGAGATTATTAAAATGGGTTTGCTCAGGAAACTCTAAACGTGGCATAGCATAATGAAACAATTCCCCCTGCTGCCTAGGGGCCACAACTGGGGAAGAGATAGACAGTACCTCAAAAATCTGAGCCAACAGCCTATCAGTATCATCTGGGGCCCAGGGATCAGAGCCAGAATCATCATGACCCCTGGGCCTCTCATCAGATTACTCCGAGTCAGAGAACAACTCCCCTTCTTCCAAGGGGGTATAACCAGACAGTTCCAAGAACTCATCAGCCTCCATAGGGAAAAGAGTGACATCAGGCGTCAAGTGCCGCTTCTTATCAGAGGCCATACGCGCCATGGTATTAGCAAGCAACTTCTCAACACTAGCCAGTCTGGAAGACACATCAGGCTGAGAATCCCCACTGGTATTCAACTCAATGGGAGTCAAATTCAAGCTTGGGGGAGTTGGTGAAGCCATACGTGGCGCAGGCCCAGCCACTGGTAAACCAGGCTGCAGCACAAGCACCTGCTGGGCACAAGTTATACAGACCCGTACATTGTCAGAACTAGTAGGGGACACCCCACAAGCTACACACAGCCGGGCTTGTGTGTAGCTTGTGGGAACCCCGAGCACATGATCCTGAGACTCCATATGGTGATTATAGCAGCACAATAGGCCGATAGGGATTCACGCTATAACAGCAACCCGGGATGCCCCAATAGCCCGCTAGGGAAGTGGGAGTAATTAGCACACTAGGCCTCACAAGTTTACTAACTAAAAAGAGGGATAGGGCCGGGAGAAACCAATGGAGTTCGACCCGCGTGAAAGACATAGGCGAAGAGAACCCCATAAGCGGCATGTATAATGGCATAGGGTAAATAAACCGCCCGCAAGGGCACTCATGGACCGCGGTAGGTAGATGCCAGCCACGCAGCAGACAGAATCCAGAGAAAAATGTAGAGTATACCTCAAGGGGGGGGCCGCGGAGACGGTGACGCGGAACGTGCCATCCGCAGGCCCCGCCCCCCCCCCCCCCCCCCCGAAGAGCGCGAAGCAGCACGTGTGACAAGCAGCCAATGAAAAAAAAAACCAGGGATGCGATCAGCCAGCTGGTGCAAATCCTATGGAACGATCCTATCTTGAGATAAGCCAATCAACAATCTCAAAATTCTCTCTGCTTTTTTTATTTTAGTAGGATTTGATCTGCTATAACTTTGCTCAGAGGTTCTCTTCAAGCACAACATACTTACTGCATTTTGCCATAGATTACAGAACACAATACAAAGTGTGTACAAAAAGCTGTGCACTAAACCACACAGTGCAATGTCTAACTGTGAGCCAGACAAATGAAGATCAGAGTGTCCTGATATGGCTTCTGCTGGTGACTTCACTGCAACAGACCCCGCGCTGTTGCTTTCAGATACACACACACACACACACAGAGGTTCATTGCAAATGTTGGATTGAATGGAAATATTTTCCAGAAAATAAACTGGAAATTAACCTGTAACACACCCAGAAGCAGTGTGGGCCATGCATTAACCCCTTCATGACAGCTACAGACCATAGAACATGGCATGCATTATGGGGAGGGGGTGGGGTTGTGCTCTGCACAGCAAGATGTGTTTTACTAGTAGCAGAGGGATAAACCCTGGCGCCATTTATTCCTGTCCTGGAAGTTCTGGTTACCAGGTGTCTCCATAAGCCCCTCATGTAATCTGTAGCCCTGGAGCTCCAACATGGGACAGGAAACATGCTGCAGCTGCACCTCTCCAGTGTGCAACTATTTTCTGTTCCCCATCATAAAGTGTGCCATGAGGAAAAAAGATCACTTAAATTCAAGTAGGTGGATTACAGTTCTTACAGACCTGAAACCATCTGGCATAAAGATTAGTATTGAGCCGACCCCAACATATTTGTGCCAGGATCTATTAGCTTTGAGCATGTCTAGGATAGTACCATTACTTCAGATGGCAGGGGAGCATTGGTAACGGGCAAAACCTCTGTTAGAATTGTATTTCTATATTGGTCCCCTAAACCATAGACCTATTATCTCATCCAGTTTATCATTACATTAAAAGTGAAAATCTGTGGGTGGATTAGGAAATTCCATGGATCCCTTGTAGGTGCATTTTTTCCTTTTGGGCACAAATCTCCAAGCACAGAAAGTCCTTATCCTCAGTCAAGACGCAGAGGGTTAACTTATACTTATGCCCGCCCCTCATTCTTTGCAGTCTGTGTATAAAGATCCTTCATTCCCATTTGCTATCTAGCAAGCTATAATGTGTCAGGAAAATACATGATTTGGTTCTGCACCTTAAACTTGACCAACAGTCTGGCACAGTTGGAAAAGAAAGGTAGCGGCCAGTTTGGAACTTACTTTCCCAGCATCTCAGCCATGCTGCTGCTTGGATTCAACTGACATAACTGACAAAAGACAATTCTGTGAGTGCTCACCTGTAGAATTGATTTTACTATGCATGGCACGGCCTGCTTCACGAAGTCATTACATCCGGGTATTCCGCCACAAGGTGGCGCAGTGCACTGCAGAAGAGTTGTGACTCCTCGTGGTACCATATAACAACGGAATTACCATAGACTTCTCCAGTGTTGACAAGCAGTTATTTCAAGAAACCGGGAGATAATAACAGGAAACAGAACCCCAACTAACGTGGAACAATCACCATAAAGAGGCAACCAAGAACATCGATAACAAGGGAGGGGTGAAGCAGGCCGTGCCATGCATGGCAAAAGCAATTCAACAGGTGAGTACTCACAGAATTGTCTTTTTCCCAATGCATGGCACGGCCTGCTTCACAAAGTCATTACATCTGGGACATCCAAAAGCAGTGTCCATAAAGTAGGGTGGGATCCCCAAAGTCTAACAGCGGGCAGTTTAAACCACCACTGCCTGAAGAACCTTGCAGCTAAAAGCAGCATCAGCTGAGGCCTTAACATCAACCTTGTAAAACTTGGAAAAAGTATGAACAGAAGACCAAGTTGCAGCCTAACAAACTTGTTCAACAGAAGCTTGGTGCTGAAAGGCCAAAGACACAGCAATAGCATGAGTAGAATGAGCAGTAATCCTAAAAGGAGGTTCCTTCCCTTTAGCAGAATAGGCTTGTACCACCGCCTGATGGATCCACTTCCTAATAGTGGATTTAGCAGGCGGCAAACCCTTCCTAGGTCCAGCAGGAAGAATAAAAAGAGCATCAGATTTCCTGAAAGGCTCAGTAGCAACCAAATATAACTTCAGAGCCCTAACAACATCCAAGAATGAAGGGTCCGCTCCTAGGCATTAGCAGGTTTAGGACACAAAGAAGACAAAACAATGTCCTGATTGACATGAAAAGCAGACACAACCTTAGGCAAGAAATCCGGCTTAAGCCTAAACACCACCTTATCCTGATGCCTCTCAAAGTAAGGAGGTTTGATGGAAAGCGCCGCCAGATCAGAAACTTGCCTGACAGAAGTAATGGCCACCAAAAAGGCCACCTTAAGAGTCAGAATGGGCAAGGCAGCCCCATGTCTAGGCTCAAAGGGAGGACCCTGCAGAGTAGACAACACCAGATTCAGATCCCAAACAGGTAGCATAGGCTTACGTGGCGGACGCACGAGTAACTCCCTGGAAGAAAGTCTTAACCAACCGGTGATTGGCAAAGGATCTTTGGAAAAAAATTGCCAGAGCTGATACATGTCTCTTGAGGGTACTAAGTTGAAGGTCCGAATCCAAACCATGTTGCAAAAATTCCAGAATCCTGGGGATAGAAAACACCCGACAAGGAAAAGACTTGGACTCACACCAGGCAATGTAAGCATGCCAGATCCTGTAGTAGATAAAGGACAAGGACATCTTCCTGGCCCTAATCATGGTATCAACAATAGAAGCTGGCAAACTCTTATCCATCAAGCAGCCAAGCCGTTAAAGCCAGCGTTTGTAAATTGGGATGGCACAGTTGTCCCTGAGAAAGCAGATCTGGATCCTTGGGCAGGGCATACTGATCTACTGCCAACTGCACGACGTCTGCGAACCACACCCTCCTTGGCCAACAGGGGGCCACCAGAATGGCTGGTACCCCTTCCTGGGCTATCTTGCGCAGCACCCTGCCCAGCAGAGGGAACACATAGAGGAGCCGAAACTCCGTCCAAGGCATTGCTAGCGCATCCGTGGCGAAGGCCAGAGGGTCCTGTGACAGGGAGACAAACCTGAGAAGCTTGTGATTGTGATGGGACGCAAACAGGTCCACATCCAGCCTACCCCAGCGGTGACACAGGGAGTGAAAAACCTTGTTGCTGAGGGACCATTCCCCCAGCCGAGATGTCCCCCTGCTCAGGGAGTCTGCCTCCTGGTTCTCCACTCCCAGAATGTAAACCGCCGAGATGCAAGGGACATTCTCTTCCGCCCAAGACAGTATCAGAGACACTTCCTTAAGGGCTCGCTTGCTCCGAGTCCCTCCCTGATGATTGATGTAGGCAACCGCCGTCTGGGTGTCCGAGCGGATCTGAACAGCCCGACCCTGAAGGTGCGTGGTCAGGTGAGAAAGAACCAACCTGATCGCCCTCAGTTCCAGGACATTGATGGGAGCATGGGCCTCCTGGGAGCCCCACTGACCCTGGAACTGCAGAGACTTCCAAAAGCCCCCCAACCGGTCAGACTGGCATCTGTGGTGACAGTCTCCCAACACTGGGGCAGAAATGTCCTGCCCACCAGAAGGTTCCTTGAGTCCAGCCACCACGAGAGGGACTGTCTGGCCAGGGGGGACAGAGCAAATTCCTGATCCAGTGACACAGGGTCCTGATCCCAAACTGACAAGAGGTGCAACTGAAGAGGCCTCATGTGAAACTGAGCAAAGGGGACCGCCTCGAAGCAGGACACCATCAGGCCCACCAACTGACACAAAAGCAGAGCCCGTGCCTGCTGCTGAAGGCCCTCCACCTTCTGCTGGGGCAGGAATACCTTGACCTGAGAGGTATCCAGAGTCATGCCCAGAAAGGACCTCATCAAAGACGGAGACAGTGAAGACTTGGGGTAGTTGATCACCCAGCCGAAGGACTCGAGAGTGGAGGTCACCACCTAAGTATCCCTCACAGCCTGATGAAGGGGCTGAGCTACAATCAGAATGTCATCCAGGTAAGGAAGGATGCGAATGCCCTGATGCCGCAGCAGAGCCATCACGCCCGCCAGCACCTTGGTGAACACCCGAGGCGCGAGGTGATACCAAACGGTAAGTCCACAAACTGGTAATGCGGATCCTCCAGAGCAAACCTGAGAAATCTCCGATGACCTGGGAAGATTGGCACGTGGAGATAAGCATCCTTGATGTCTACAGAGGTCATGAAGTGAGCGAAGGGTCGACATGCAAAAGAGCTTGAACCTGACAAATCTGTTGAGACCCTTCAGGTCCAGGATGGGCCTCAAGGACCCGTCCTTCTTGGGGGCCGTGAACAGATTGGAGTCGAAACCCTGACCCCATTCCTGGGGAGGCACCAGGCAAATGACTCCTGACTCCAACAGACGTTGAACCGCAAGGCGCAACCCCTGAGCTGACAGAGGGTTGTGAGACATCCGGGATCTGATGAATCTGGGGAGCGACCAGGCTGAAAACTCTATTTTGTAACCGGAGGACACCACCTCCTGAATCCACCGGTCTGAGACGCGTAGCCTCCAGAAATGAGCAAAGAGCCGAAGCCATCCCCCCACCTGAATGGGTGAGGGCGCCTCCTCATGCCTGAGGGGTCTTGGGAGAAGGTTTGGGATTGGAGTCCCATGAGCCTGGACGACCACAGGATCTACCACGGCCCCAAGAACCCCTGCGGATACCTGAAAAGAGGGGGCCTCGACCTCCTCTAGGGCCACGAAAGGAAGAGAAGGAAGCGGAGGGCCCCTGAAAAGGCAGAGGCTGCCTCCTACGCTGAGGCAGCCTACCATCCTTGGCTAAAACATCCAGACGCTCACCAAAGAGCCGCAGCCCCACAAAGGGGAGCCCAGTAAGAGCCTTCTTAGCAGCAGCGTCAGCTGCCTACTGACGCAACCAAACAGAGCGGTGCATAGCCACCAAAAGGGCCGAGGCCCTACTACTCAGCCGTACCACATCATCCATGGCAGTAAGGATAAAGGCAACAAATTCAGAGCAACGCAAGAGGGCCCTATACTCCTCCCTACCAGCTGTAGCGCCATCAAGGAGACGATTGATCTGTCTTTTAAGAGCAATAGCTGTTATGGCAGAGGCACAGGCCAGACGCAGCTCAGCCCCCACAAATGTAAAAGCATGGCAGGCCAGCTGATCCATACGCCGGTCCTCGCTGTCCCGCAGTGTAGTAGTGTCAGGGGAAGGCATAATTGGTATTATGAGTATACAGTACGTTCTGCTCCAAATCTAATACTTACAGTTGGGATATACTCCGCCAGATGGCGCTGGACTGTAGAGACATCGAAAATAGGCTCCTCCCGGCCCCTCAAATACCCGGGGACCTCCCACAAATTCCCCAGCATTGAAAAGCAGTTAAGGAGAAGCCGGGAGCATTAAACAATCCAAACTATCAATTATAACAATGATAACAATCACCATACAGGGGATCCAGAAAAATGCAAACCAAGGGTGGTTTGGAGCAGGATGTACTGTATACTCATAATACCAATTCTACAGGTGAGTAATCACAGAATTGTATTATTCTTAGTATACAGTATGTCCTGCTCCAAATCTAATACTTACAGTTGGGACATCCAATAGCAGTGTCCATAAAGTAGGGTGGGATCCCCAAGAAAATCAGCAGCAGGCAGTACCTTGTAAAACTTTGAAAAGGTATGAACAGAAGACCAAGTAGCGGCCTTGCAAACTTGTTCAACAGAAGCCTGGTGCTGAAAAGCCCAAGAGGCACCAATAGCACGAGTGGAATGAGCAGTAAGGCGGAAGGGAGGATCCTTCCCCTTAGCAGAGTAGGCCTGAATCACAGCCTGACGAATCCACTTGCTGATAGTAGACTTGGCAGGAGCCAAACCCTTCCTAGGACCAGAAGGGAACACAAAAAGAGCATCAGTTTTCCTGAAAGGTGCAGTAGCCACCAGATAGTACTTCAGACACCTAACCACATCCAAAGAGTGCTAGGATTAGGGCACAAAGAAGGAAGAACAATATCCTGATTCAAATGAAAGGCAGAAACTACCTTAGGCAGAAAATCAGGTTTGAAACGAAACACCACCTTGTCCTGGTGCCTCTCATAGTAGGGGGGCTGAATGGACAGCGCCGCCAACTCAGACACACGCCTAACAGAAGTGATAGCCACCAGAAACACAACCTTGAGCGTAAGAATGGCCAAGGCAGCATCCTGCACAGGTTCAAAGGGAGCACCCTGCAGGGCTGACAGAACCAGGTTCAAATAGCAAAGGACTTCTGGAAAAAAAATAGCCAGGGCAGAAACCTGACCCTTAAGAGTACTGAGTTGGATCCCCATCTCCAACCCATGCTGCAGGAACTCCAGAATCCTGGGAATAGAGAAGACACGACAGGGAAGAGACTCACACCAGTCAATGTAGGCACGCCAAACCCTATAATAAATGAAAGAGGAAGACTTCTTCCTAGCTTTAATCAAAGTATCCACAACTGAGGAAGACAGCTCCTTCTCCATCAAGATGGAGGTTTCAGCAGCCAAGCCGTCAAAGCCAGAGTTAGTAAATTGTGATAGCGTAGTGAGCCCTGAGTGATCAGATCTGGCACCAAGGGCAGAGCATACTGATCTACTGCCAGCTGTACCACGTCTGCGAACCACACTCTTCTTGGCCACCTGGGCAGAATTGCTGGCACCCCTTCCAGAGCAATCTTGCGCAGAACCCTGCCCAGCAGGGGAATTGGGGGGAAGACATACAGGAACTGAAAGTCCTTCCATGACATTGCTAGCGCATCCAAGGTCAGGGCCACAGGATCCCTGGACAGAGAGACAAAGGCTGGAAGCTTGTGAACAGATCCACATCTGGTTGGCCCCAACGGTGACACAGAGATTGAAACACCCTGCTGCATAGGGACCATTCTCCCTGGCGAGAGGTCCCCCTGCTCAGAGAGTCCGCCAGGTAATTTTCCACCCCCGGGATGTACACAGCTGAAATGCAGGGGACATTGGCCTCCGCCCAAGTCAGGATCAGAGACACTTCCTGGAGGGCCTCCCTGATGATTGATGTAGGCAACTGCTGTCTGGTTGTCCAAGCGCACCTGCACAGGCAGGCCCCGAAGGTGAGTAGTCAAGTGAGCCAGCACTAACCTGATCGCCCGCAGTTCCAAGACATTGATAGGTGTGTGGGCCTCCTGAGGACCCCACCTCCCCTGGAACCGCAGGGACTTCCAGAAACCCCCCCAACCTGACAGACTGGCATCCGTGGTGACCGTCTCCCAGGGAGGGGTAAGAAAGGATCTGCCCCCCAACAGGTTCCTTGAGTCCATACACCACAAGAGGGACCTCCTGACCCGAGGGGAGAGCACACAGACCCCGTCCAGGGACGCTGGGTCCTTGTCCCATACTGACAGTAGGTGAAGTTGCAGAGGCCTCAAGTGGAACTGAGCATAAGGGAATGCTTCGAAGCATGCCACCATCAGGCCCACCAGCTGCATCCCCTGCCTGATGGAGGGGTGAGGACAAGATAGGAGGAACTGAGCCTGTGCAATCAGACTGTCCACCTTCTGTTGAGGAAGGAAAATCCTTGCCTGAACTGTATCCAGATTCATTCCTAGGAACGGAGTTACCAAGGAAGGGGGCAGTGAGGACTTGGGGTGGTTGATCACCCATCCAAATGACTCCAGAGTGGACACCACCAGCTGAGTATCCAACTCAGGGGATGATTTTCCTTTGGAACCCCAGGAGGGGCCAGGACGTCCACGGCCTCTGCCCCTACCCCAGAAATCTCCCCGGGACCCAGGAAAGGAAACCCCCCTCCCCTGTCTAGCACCACGATAAGGGGAGGAGAAGGAACCCTGACCCTGAAAGGGCCGAGATTGTCGCCTTCGCTGGGGTAACCTGCCTCCCTTAGAAAAAAGATCCAAGCGGTCCCCAAACAGGCGCAGTCCTTTGAAGGGAAAACCAGTGAGGGCCTTCTTGGCAGCGTTGTCAGCAGCCCACTGGCGTGGCCAAACCGAGCGCCGTATAGCCACCACAAGGGCAGATGTTCTGGCACACATTCTGATGGAATCATCCATGGCAGAGAAGACAAAATTTACAAAAACATCACAACTGGAGAGTGCATTGAACACCTCTCAGGGGCACTATCAAGTATATTTCTGATGGTTCTAGTGGCCACAGCAGTAATAGCAGAGGCACAGACCGGGCGCAGCGCCGTCCCTGCACATGCAAAGGCATGGGATGCCAGCTGGCCAATGCGCCGGTCCAGTAGAGTCAGGGGAATGCATGATAGAGGTGTTAGATAGCCCTAGGACCGGGGCATCCACCTCGGGAGGAGATGACCAACACTTTACCACATCAGCAGGAAAGGGATACTTCCTATCCCAACATTTAGGAATCCCGGGAAGTTTACTGGGGCGCTCCCATTCCTTGAGCACAAGGTTATGGAAATGAGCCTGCTCTGGAAATTCCAAACATGATTTTGCTGTATGGAAAAGCTCCCCCCTTTGCCTGGGAGCCGCAACAGGGAGAGATATGGAAAGGACCTCAAAAATCTGGGTCAGTAATCTGTCAGTGTCATCCGGGGCCCAGGGGTCAGAGCCAGAATCGTCATGACCCCTTGGCCTCTCATCAGATGAGCCTGAGTCAGAGAAAAGCTCCCCTTCATCAGACGGGGTATAGCCACAAACTCCTCAGTTTCCATAGGGAAAAGAGTGACATTAGGCGTTAAGTGCCGCTTTTTAGCAGGGGCCTTACGCACCAAGGTATTAGCAATCAACTTCTCAACAGTAGCCAGTCTAGAAGACACATCAGGTTGAGAATCCCCACTTGTATGCAACTCAGTAGGAGTGAAATTTAAGCTTGGGGTGTAGGCGAAATGAAACGAGATGCAGCCACTGGCAGGCCAGATTGCAATGCAAGCACCTGCTCAGCACAGGGTACACAGACAGACCCGCGGCTTGTCAGCATCAGCATGAGGCTGCCCACACGCTACACACAGCCGGTCTTGTCCCGAAGGAACCCGGGTCGCATTATCCTGGGATGCCTCCATATGGTAATTATAGCGGCACTATAGGCCAATAGGGATTAACGCTATACCGCAACCCCGGATGGCCCAATAACCCGCTAGGGAAGTGAAAGTATTACACAAGGCCTAACAAGTTAATAACTAATAGAGGGGCAGGAGAAGCCAAAGGGTTCGGCCAGCCTGAAAGGCATAAGGGGAGAAGACCGTAAGCACACAGTAATAAAAAGTAGAGATAAAAAAATACAACCGCCCGTGAGGGCACTTACGGACCGCGGTAGGTAGAGGTCCGACGCGCATGGGCCAACCAAGCAGGTTAAAGATGGCGTCGGTACACCTCGAGGGGAGGGCCGGTATCAGCGATGACGCGGAGCGCGTCATACACGGGCCCCGTCCCCACCGAAGAGCGCGAAGCCATGACAAGCAGCCAATGACGGCGCACCAGCGCCTGAGGTAACGCCGCCGCCGAGCGCGGAACACAGTGACATAAAAGGAGCGCGGCAGCGGTGGCAATATTGAAAACAGTAAAGGAAAGCAAGCCAGCGCGGCGGCTGACACAAGGCAGGAAGAATAAAGTATAAGGTGTAAAACACAGAATGCATAGCATACACATTTACACACACACACCCTCTTTTCCCTCGAAGGCTACAAGGAGAATAAGGGAGGACAGCGGACACTTAAATAGGGCCCACCAATAGGCAGGGGCAATAGTGCGGGAGGGGCATCCCATAGAGGCTCACCATAAGCCTGAACCGCCTACCCTTTGGTGGGGGATTGCGGTGGAGCAGCGCTCCTAAGCACCAACGGCGGTGCTGCCTACCTTCACCCGACCAGCGCAGCCAAGGCTGGGAGGCATATTACTAGTGGAACGTGTGGGAACAGGTTAATAACCCCGCTCACCTGCGAGTAGAGAGCCAATTTCTCGTCCGCAGCCAGACTGCAGAGAAATTCTGGGGATTTGTGGGAGGTCCCTGGGTATTTGAGGGGCCGGGAGGAGCCTGTTTTTCATGTCTCTGCAGTCCAGCGCCATCTGGCGGAGTAATACCACTTGTAAGTAATCTTTCTGGAGCAGGACGTACTGTATACTAAGAATAATACAATTCTGTGATTACTCACCTGTAGAATTGGTATTATGAGCATTTAAGCTTTAAAGCAGACGTAAAGTTAAAATGGGAGGGTTCAGGCATACTTGTGCAGTGAACTGGGCAGAGAGAGCCTATACTCAGTCTCTGCTGCTGCCCAAACAGTATGGTGGGCTGCTGGTCACATGACTTCTACTTTCCTGGTCACTATGTGTGTACAGTATTGAAGCAGAGAGCTTTTTCTAAAAAAAAAAAATACAATTCTGTGAAATACTCACCTGTAGAATTGGTGTTATAAGTATACAGTACGTCCTGCTCCAGATAGATTACTTACACTTGGGTTATCCTCCGCCAGATGGCGCTGCACTGCAGAGACATGTAAAACAGGCTCCTCCCGGCCCCTCAAATACCCGGGGACCTCCCACAAATCCCCAGCGTTGAAAAGCAGTGAACAAGAAACCGGGAGAATTTAACCACCCAAAACAAAACTGGTAACTATAACAATGATGATAATCACCATACAGGGGATCCAGAATAATGCAACAACAGGGTGGGGTGGAGCAGGACGTACTGTATACTTATAATACCAATTCTACAGGTGAGTACTTTACAGAATTGTATTATTCTTATATACAGTACGTCCTGCTCCAGATAGATTACTTACACTTGGGACATCCAATAGCAGTGTCCATAAAGTAGGGTGGGATCCCCAATAAGGTAACAGCAGGCAGTTTAAACCACTGCCGCCTGTAAAACTTTGCGGCCAAAAACAGCATCAGCTGAGGCCTTAACGTCAACCTTGTAAAACTTTGAAAAGGTATGAACAGAAGACCAAGTAGCGGCCTTGCAAACTTGTTCAACAGAAGCCTGGTGCTGGAAGGCCCAAGAGGCACCAATAGCACGAGTAGAATGAGCAGTAAGGCGGAAGGGAGGACTCTTCCCCTTAGCCGAATAGGCCTGAATCACAGCCTGACGGATCCATTTGCTGATAGTAGACATGGCAGGAGCCAAAACCTTCCTAGGACCAGAAGGGACCACAAAAAGAGCATCAGTCTTCCTGAAGGACGCAGTGACAACTAGGTAATACTTCAGACATCTGACCACATCCAAGGAGTGCAAAACCCTTTCCTTAGCATTGCTAGGATTAGGGCACAAGGAGGGAAGAACAATATCCTGGTTCAAATGAAAAGCAGACACCACCTTAGGCAGGAAATCCGGCTAAAAGCGGAACACCACCTTATCCTGGTGCCTCTCAAAGTATGGGGGCTGGATAGACAGAGCCGCCAGCTCAGACACACGCCTGACAGAAGTAATAGCCGCCAAAAAGACAACCTTGAGGGTAAGTACAGCCAGAGCAGCATCCTGAATAGGCTCAAAG
Source organism: Gastrophryne carolinensis (assembly GCA_027917425.1). Lineage (NCBI taxonomy): Eukaryota > Metazoa > Chordata > Amphibia > Anura > Microhylidae > Gastrophryne > Gastrophryne carolinensis. Next base: position 402,477,197 of record CM051235.1, on the reverse strand, counting down.
GGAGCACCCTGCAAGGCAGACAAGACCAAGTTCAAATCCCAAACAGGGACCATAGGTTTTCGTGGGGGACACACATGAGTAACCCCCTGAAAGTAAGTCTTGACCAAGGAATGTTGAGCAAAGGACTTCTGAAAGAAGACAGACAGGGCAGAAACGTGACCCTTCAAAGTACTGAGTTGGAGACCAGACTCCAACCCTTGCTGTAAGAACTCCAGAACCCTGGGAACTGAGAACACCCGACAGGGAAGAGACCTAGACTCACACCAGTCAATGTAAGCACACCAAACCCTGTAATAGATGGAAGAGGAAGATTTCTTCCTAGCCTTCACCATGGTCTCAACCACGGAGGCAGACAAGCCTTTCTCCATTAAGATGGAGGTTTCAGCAGCCAGGCCGTCAAAGCCAGAGATTGTAAATTGGGATGGTGTAGGGAGCCCTGAGTTAGCAGATCTGGTACTGCTGGCAGGGCGTACTTATGTACTGCCATCTGCACCACGTCTGCGAACCACACTCTTCTTGGCCACCTGGGGGCCACCAGAATCACTGGCACCCTTTCCAGAGCAATCTTGCGCAGGACCCTGCCCAGCAGGGGGAATGGAGGAAAGACATACGGGAGCCGAAACTCCTGCCATGACATGGACAGAGCATCTGTGGCCAAGGCCAGAGGATCCTGAGACAGGGAGACAAAAGCCTGGAGCTTGTGATGTGACGGGACGCAAACAGATCCACATCCAGTAGCCCCCAACGGTGACACAGGGACTGGAATACCCTGTTGCAGAGGGACCACTCTCCCTGACGAGAGGTCCCCCTGCTCAGAGAGTCCGCCAGTAGGTTCTCTGCCCCCGGGATGTACACAGCCGAAATGCATTGAACGTTGGCATCTGCCCATGTCAGAATCCGCGACACCTCCTGGAGGGCCCTCCTGCTCCGGTTCCCTCCCTGATGGTTGATGTAGGCAACCGCCGTCCTGTTGTCTGAGCGCACCTGCACAGACAGACCCCTCAGGTGATTGGTCAACTGCTCCAGTACCAACCTGATTGCCCGCAGTTCCAGAATGTTGATGGGTAAGTGGGCCTCCTGAGGGCCCCACCTCCCCTGGAACCGCAGGGACTTCCAGAATCCCCCCCATCCTGACAGACTGGCATCCATGGTGACTGTCTCCCAGGAGGGGGCCAGGAAGGACCTGCCTCCCCGCAAGTTCCTGTGGTCCAGCCACCACGAAAAGGACCGTCGGACCAAGGGGGGAAGCACACAGATCCCGTCCAAGGACGTTGGATGCTTGTCCCATACTGACAGAAGATGAAGTTGAAGAGGCCTCTGGAACTGAGCAAAGGGCACCGCCTCGAAGCTCACCACCATCAGGCCCACCAACTGCATTCCCTGCCTGAGGGAGGGCTGGGGGCACGATAGCAGGAACCTCACCTGCGCAGTTAGAGCTTCCACCTTCTGCTGAGGAAGGAATATCCTTGACTGAATCGTATCCAGAATCATTCCCAGGAATGGGGTCACCGAGGAAGAGGACAGGGAGGACTTGGGGTGATTGATCACCCAGCCGAAGGACTCCAGGGTGGACACCACCAGCTGAGTGTCCAACTCTGCCTGTTGCAGAGACCGAGAGGTGATGAGTATGTCGTCCAGGTAGGGCAGCAAGCGTATGCCCCTTGACCTCACCAGAGACATCACCCCTGCCAGCACCTTGGTGAACACTCTGGGAGCTGAGGTGAGACCAAAGGGCAGGGCCACAAATTGGTAATGTTGATCTTCCGAATCTGAGAAACCTTTGGTGTCCAGAGAACACAGGGATGTGAAGGTAAGCATCTTTGATGTCCACCAACGTCATGAGATCCCCTGGGCGCAGGGAGCCAATGGCCGAGCGCAGAGTTTCCATGCGAAAACGCCTGTTTCTGACAAATTTGTTGAGGATCTTTAAATCCAGAATAGGCCTGACTGACCCATCTTTTTTGGGGACTGTGAAAATGTTGGAATAGAACCCCTTGCCTCTTTTTCTTAAGGGGACCCTGCAAATGACCCCCATATCCAGAAGGCCTTGCACGGCCTGCATCAAGACCTGAGCTGAGGCAGGGTCCTGGGGGATCCTGGACTTGACGAATCTTAGGGGGGGAGCACAGCAAACTCTATCTAGTAACCAGAGGACACTACCTCCTGAATCCACCTGTCTGAGACGTGATGCCTCCAGACGTGCGCAAAGTGCTGTAGCCATCCCCCCACCCTGATGGGCGAGGGCGCCCCATCATGCCTGGGGGGCTTGGGAGAGGGTTTTGGCTTAGACCCCCAGGAGGCACCGGGATGTCGTCCTCTGCTCCTGTGCCAGGAATCTGTACGAGCCCCCGCGAAGGACACCCCTTTGCCCTGCTTAGCACCGCAGTAGGGGAGTGAAGGGGGCCCCTGGCCCCGAAAGGGCCGAGACTGCCACCTGCGCTGGGGTAACTTACCTCCTTTAGCAAAAAGGTCTAGGCGGTCCCCAAACAGGCGTAGTCCCTTAAATGGAAGCCCAGTAAGGGCCCTCTTAGCAACCCACTGGCGCAGCCAGACCGCGCGGCGTATAGCTACCGCCAAGGCAGAGGTTCTGGCACACATTCTAATGGCATCATCCAAGGCAGATAGGATAAAGTTCACAAACATATCACAGTTAGACAGTGCATTAAACGTATCAGGTTGCCCTTCATCAGACCCATCAAGTACACTTCTGATCAGGGCCCTGAGCGCCACAGACCTAATGGCCGAGGCGTAGCACCGCCCCCACAAATGCAAAGGCATGACACGCTAATTGGTCAATGCGCCGGTCCTCAGCATCCCACAGCGTAGTAGTGTCAGGGGAGTGCATAATAGAGGTGTTAGACAACCCTAGAATAGGGGCATCGACCTCAGGGGGCGATGACCAGCACTTGACCATGTCAGCAGGAAAGGGTTACTTTCTGTCCCAACTCTTAGGTATACCGGGAAGTCTACTGGGACGTTCCCACACCTTAAGCACGAGGTTATTGAAATGGGTTTGCTCAGGAAATTCCAAACGAGCCTTAGCAGTATGAAAAAGCTCCCCCTTTTGCCTGGGAGCCGCAACCGGGGGAGAGATGGACAAAACCTCAAATATTTGGACCAGCAGTCTGTCAGTATCATCCGGGGTCCAGGGGTCAGAGCCAGAATCGTCATGACCCCTGAGTCTCTCATCAGATGACCCTGAGTCATAAAACAGCTCCCCTTCGTCTGATGGGGTGTAGCCATACAGATGCAACAACTCCTCAGATTCTATATGAGACGGAATCAAGAGTTGAGTGACGCTTTTTAGCGGAGGCCTTACGCGCTAAGGTGTTAGCGATCAATTTTTCAACACTGGCCAGTCTAGCAGACACATCAGGTTGAGAATCCCCGCTTGTATGTAATTCAATCTCAAGCTTGGGGGAGTAGGTGAAGTGAGACGAGGTGCAGGCCCAGCCACTGGAGGGACGGGTTGCAACGTTAGCGCCTGCTGTGCGCAAGGGACACAGACCCGCGCGCTGTCACCGCTGATAGGTGAGACCCCACAAGCTACACACAGCTTGGCTTGTCCCGAAGGAACCCCGGTCCCAATATCCTGGGATGCCTCCATATGGTGATTAGTAGGCACAATATGCCAGTAGGGATTGACGCTATAAAGCAACCCTGGATGCCCCAATGACCTGCTAGGGAAGTGGGAGTACTTATACTAGGCCCAACTACAATTACACCGGGCCGGGAGAAGCCACTGGATTCACCCGTCTGAAAGAGACAATGAGAAGGAGGGGTGTCAGAGTCATACACAGTAAATAATGAGTATTAAAGTCGCCCGCGAGGGCACTTACAGACCGCGGGAGGGGGGACCATTACACACGCGCGCGACTGTACAGGGAAAGACGCCAAAAGAACCTCAAAGGGCGAGCCAGAACGAGCCGTGACGCAGGGCGCGCCAGGCCCGGCCCCGCCCCCCCCCCTGAAGAGCGTGAAGTCCACCAGACAAGCAGCCAATGAGGACGCAGGAGCGTCTGAGGCGACGCCGCCGCCCGGTGCGGGAAATCCAAATAAAGGAAAAGGCGTGCACGGTGGCGGCTTTGCAATAGTAAAAGACAAGTCACACATATACGTATGACACACATATACTAGTCCCAACACAAATGCCAACAGGCGATATACACAAATCACGGTACATGCTCAACCACAACCCCCCCCCTTCTTTTCCTCCCGAAGGCTACGGGGAGAATGAGGGAGGATGGCGGCCCTTTGTACAGGGCCCACCGCTACCGGGGCAAGGGGACAATAATGCGGGAGGGGCATCCCATAAAGGCTCACCATCAGCCTATACCGCCTACCCTTTGGTGGGGGACTGCGGTGGAGCAGCGCTCCTTAAGCACACATGGTGCTGCCTACCTTCACCCGACCAGCGCAGCCCAGGCTGGGAGGCACAGCACATCAAGGACGGGTGGGAATAGTCCAACAGGGCAGCAGGCTTTAATAGCCCCGCTCACCTGCGACAGAGTGATAATTTCATGTCTTCGCAGTAAGCACTGCAGAGAAATCTGGGGATTTGTGGGAGGTCCCCGGGTATTTGAGGGGCTGGGAGGAGCCTGTTTTACATGTCTCTGCAGTGCAGCGCCATCTGGCGGAGGATAACCCAAGTGTAAGTAATCTATCTGGAGCAGGACGTACTGTATACTAAGAATAATGTTTTTTTTAGGAATCCTTCAGCTTGGCCACCTGGAGCTTATGCTCCACCTCTTGGGAGAAAACATGAACAGATGTTAAAAGCCCCACCCCTGCCCTTCCCAGTTACTTTTACCAGTAAGTCTAACTGTGTTTTTTCCAAGTCACCCTTCAGCATGACCACATGGAGAGGATTAGGCAAGTAATTATACCTTAGAGGTGGGAGGCTGCAAGTAGTACACTTCTACTGAAGGCCTGATATTTTGCAGATAGTAAATCAAGTCTATAATGTTTGAGGAAGGTGTGGGGTGAAGACCACATTGCTGCTTTGCAGATTTCTTCCAAAGAAGCACCAGTCCTCTCTGCCCATGAAGTGGCGGAAATATAACACATCCAGGTACACTTTGTCCAATGGTTTCCCATAGAGAAAACAAAGGACTGAGGTAGAGCGGAATGGGTGGGACTTTTAATCTCTGTTCATGTTTGTGTTTCCTCCCAGAGGGTGAAGCATAATCTCTCCATATGGTCACGCTGAAGGATGAATAGGAAAATTAATAATTCAAGGTAAAGTTTGACTTTGAAAACAGAAGCTGAAATAAAAAGTCAGCTGACCGAAAGTAAATTTTGGTGGAAGTGAAAGCAACACCGTACACAACTGTGTCTTTTGTTCTGCCTATCATGCTGGAGCAGAGAACTGAAGGCCACCAATGGCTGGAGCAGTGCCTGGGCGGGGGACAGAGGCCAGGACAGCGGTGCCCTTTTACCACAACACACCAGAGGTAAAGCACAATACATTCACTTTACCTACAGTGCTTATAGACTTCTATTGTGGCGCGCTATGGCTGTGCCCCGGCAACAAGCTGCATTCAGCGTTTTTTGCAAGCCACAGTGCACTCATGTGAAAGGGCATCTCCACCGGTGCCGTGCTTCGCCGCTGCCCTAGCCTCAGGTCAGGCACTGCTGCAGACAGCTGCTTGGGTCCTCTGTGCCCGGAGGAGGATGCCAATCCCGTCCCCTGATGTCACTGCTGGAGCTGCCACTGCTCCAGGTGCCCGCGGGGGACTGGAAACAACAAGGTGGTGCAGGGAAGTGTATACATACCACTGCTGCACTGCACAGCAGGCAGAACACAGCACACAATTGTGTTCTGTGCTGTGTTTGTGCAATTCCAATGAAGTGGAAGTGCACATTGTGAAAGGAAACTAACACCAACAGGCATGGAGGATGCCCCTTTGATTTGGGATACCTGCTGTGTGACCCAACCGCTAATAGGATGCTGAAACTGGCCTGGGCATGTAGGATTGCCAGATGGAGACTCCAGAGCTAGGTTACAAGAGCAGAATCAAACTGCAGCACTGGAATCCTCATGGAGGAAGTGTGGCTGCTGCATGTGTGTGCAGCTGTTGCCTGTCCCCTGTAGGATAGAGTTCTGCTAAAACACAAATGGTGAAGATCTCTAATATTGCAGTGGTCACAATTGGCATAAAGGGGTAGGTGAGATTAGTTTAGCGTCCATGTGGAGCAGAACCCTCTCTAGCACAGAGCCACATACTGTGGGAGGATTGCTTTAAAGCTAAAAAGCGGGGGAAGCCTGGCCCAGCAGAGCATTTGCCCCACTTTGAGCCTTTCATTGGGGGTTAAAAACTGGAGCACCATCCTCTGCTGATGGCAGAAGTCCCCACCACTTAATGCTCTTTAAAGCGGTACCAGGAGCAGGTGGGCATCCAGCATGGAGTCTGAGGAGAAGCCTGTGCCTCTGAGCCAGGATTCCTCTCTACAGGAGTGAAGCTGCTTTAAAAATACTGCAAATGTAATGACTTCCTGAGCCTCTGCCCCCACCACAGTCATTACAACACTGTTAAAGTGGACCAAAACCCACTGAACCTGTGAAATACATTTGGCCAAAGCCCCTACCGATACTCTCTTCTTAGGTTGTAGAACTAGAAATGGATATTTTTTGCTTTTTGAATTGTCCTCGAACACTGAATTTTTGCTGTCCACCTCTGTAAGACGGCAGGTGATCAATCATTGCATAGGTGTGGCATCATTGCCACACACAACAGTGGCAATGAATGGAGGAGGCGGAGCTTTACAGCTAAAACAGGCGCCATTATCTGGGATTAGAGTGATGCAGGAGCAGCGAAAATTGGCAAAAGGTTTTCTTCATAAGAGGAGCAATTCAGGGGATGCTAGCTTAAAATGTGGGGTTTGGTCCGCTTTAATTAACGAGCATTAGACCTTTTAGATTTGAGCGTGTTCAGAGTGCAGCAGCTTGTCTGGGGCCATGTTCAGCTCTCCACCCTGAAGTAAAAGGACGTTGGTGGCGATCTTCCTTTGAAGGGCGGGGTACTAATACTGCAGCCAAAATAAAGCTATAACACAACATTGTAGCTTCCATCACGGTGTGAAGTAATACCCCTTTTAAACAGTCGCCTAACACCAAAACAGAGCGTTTAGATCCACTTTGCTGTCCTTATATACACATCAGCATAAATATACAATAAAACATTTTTTTCTTTAGAAATCCGCCAAAACAAAAATAAAACGTAGTCCCTGGTCGGGCTGTAAAAAGCTGCCTTAGTGTAGTTTTGTGACAAGCCCACAAGGGGAGACTCCAGCAGATGGCCTGCATCGCCTTCTTCTTCTTCCTTCCTTACACTGCCCAAGCGGCATTACAAATACTTTTAAGTGCACTTTAGTGTTGGTGGAGCTGCTGAGCTGTCAGTTGGGAGTGGGGGCGTGCACAGTGACGGGGACATTTCTCCGGGTGTTTGTGACTTGGCGCTGCTGAGCCAGAAACGAGCGTCCATTCCCTCGTCCTGACAAGCGGGATTCCATGGCCAGCTTCTGGTGCTCAATGTTCTGCAAAGAGAAAGCGATGATATAAAGGGGATCTGTACAAACCAATGGTATGGTTTACATTTTACCAGGTCAACCAGAGTATAGATCCTGGGTACTCAACTGGTGGGTCGCAGTTCGAATCCAGGACCACAGGCGCCAGTTGCCCCTGCCCAAGGCTGACATTGTGTCCCTGGAGGCGCTTCACAGGACACAACTGCAATGCTACAAATGAACATTTTTTGTCATGTCCAGGCACGCTTCCAGTCTTTTAGTGCCCCCCACAGGTAAACACAGATATCATTTTAGTTCCTGCCCCCCGGCTCCCTGCTACCTGGACTCATTGTAGATAAGATCATTGTGCATTGGTGATGCTGGCAGGGGAGGTAAGTAAGGAGGCATAACTAAGCAGACCAAGAGTCTTTTGAAACTTTTGCTCCACTTTAAAGAGGAAAGTAGGCCTCCCAGGAAGGCCTATTTCCCCATCCTGATCTGCACCCTCACCTACCCTCCCCTTCCCAGCCACTCACCTGTACCCTCACCTAACCCATTTACACAGCCTTTTTCCTGCACTCTCCACTAATTCCCCTCCCTAGCTATTGCCCTGCACCCCTTACTGATCTACCCATTCCCAGCCACTGACCTGTGGACCCCTCATCAAATCCTCTTCCCAGCCACTGACCTGCACCCTCACCTAATCCCCTCCAATACCACTGAACTGCACCCTCACCTAATCCCTTCCAATACCAATCACCTGCACCTTCACCTAACCCACCTCCCAGTCACTGACCTGAACCCTCACCTAATTCACCTCTCAGCCCCTGACCTGCACTCACACCAAATATACCCCCAGCCCCTGACCTGCACCCGCACTTACCCCTTCTCCCCAGCCGCTGATTTGCAACTAATCCCCCAGCTTCTGATCTGCACCATCACCAAACCCACTCCCCATCAGCTGACCTGCACCCAACCTAATCCCCCTCCCCAGCCCCTGACTAGAACCCTTACCTACATCCCCCTTCCCAGCAACAGGCCTGTACCAAAACCCTTCTCCCCAGCTTCTCACCTGCACCCTTCTACCAATCACCTAACCCTTCTCCACAGCTACTCACCTGCACCCCTTACCTAACCCTTCTACTCATCCACTGATCCAAAACATCTCACCTAGCCCCCCTCCCCAGCAGCTCAGCTGCACCCGCACCTAACCCTTCTCCCAGTCCATGACCCCCCCCCCCCCAAATCCCTCACTTGACTTCCAAATTGGGCTTATTGCTAGGGAGCAGGGTTCTTTACTGTTGGTGTGCAGCTCGGACCTTCATCCCATGGCGACCCCAGTAAGTGAACCTCCGCTGAAAGTAGTTGAGTACCCCTGGTATAGACAGTGACAATGCAACTACCCGGACTTTAAATTCAGATACAGTAAAGGCAGGTTGGTCATCCTTCACGACGGGTTCCATTTAATATTTTACACTGTGTGCTGTGAACAGTTTGTATCGGTCTACCTTGTTGTACCAGGCGGTGACGATCAGCTTCTCCTCGTACTCGCGTAGCTTCGCTTGCTGACACTCTTTCTAAATAAGAGAACAAAAATACCATTAAAGGACAACTCACACAGCATGGTACATGCATCTTACAGTGAATCAGCAGCAAATAATAAAAAGCAAAAAGGTTACTCGCCTTTTGTCCTGCACAGAGGATCAGTGCTAATCCGGAGATCAGCAAAGCACATCCCATGACATCCAGGGCCAAATCATGTGGTGGAGATTGATGATGGGTAGGAATCGCGACCTGCCATCAGTCACAGACCACGGCCCAAACCATTATCAATAGTGGGTGTGTGCTGAGCCCTGACACGCCCCCCCCCCTCCATTGTAGTGAATGGCGAGGGCGTGGCCTCACACCTGTGACTGATGGCTGGAGCCAGGATCCCAGCAGCAGGCACCGGTAATGGAGTTCAGGCCCTGAGGCAACGCAGGAAACTAGGGCTGAGGCGTGCTCTCATATCAGGTGAGTTACTGATCAGCTGCGCAGGACATTGGTGAGTACACTTTTGTTTTTTCTTTGTCTCTTGAATGACTTTAATTTTTACTGCGTTAGAAAATCATTCCTTCACAACTTGTCTCTGTTTTGTTAAATTTACCCTGGCATACAACTGCTACACCCAAAGCCCCACTGTTTAATACACTTCAGCATTTCCACGTGGTTTCTCTGTGTCTAATAATACCATTTTGTGATTACTCACCTGTAAAATGGGTATTATAAGTATGCCACACACCCCGCTTCCAATATTCATGACATGTGGGTTATGGCCAGTAGAGGGTGAACTTCTGCAGAGATGACAGGAAAAAAAGAAGCCCCTCCCGGTATAGGAAAGCAGTAAGGGGACCAGGAAGAGCCAATTATAAAAATCTTAATCACAAAAGGTTCACCATATAAAGGATCCAGAATACAAAAAAGGGCGGGATGAAGCAGGGTGTGTGATATACTTATAATTCCCATTTTACAGGTGAGTTATCATTTAAATACTAGGTATAAGGTGCGCACTCAATATTCATAGAATAAATGTTAACTCAAATCATTTAAAAATTACTTCATTTATTTTACATATAGAAAAATCACAAAATAACACACATGTAACAATCACCAATACACACATAAAAGCATCTCTATTGTCACAATGTATCTTCAGGTGAGTTATCATAAATGGTATTATTCCAAGTATGTCACACACCCCGCTTCCAATATTCATGACATGTGGGACATCCAATAGCAGTGTCCATAATGGGTGGGGATCCCAATACGGCAAAAATGCACAAAATTAAACCACTGCAGCTTGCAAAACCTTGCGGCCAAAAACAGCATCCGCTGGGGCCCGCACATCAACCTTATAAAACTCGGAAAAAGTATGAACGGAAGACCAAGTAGCGGCCTTACAAACTTGTTCAACAGAAAATTGGTGCTGAAAAGCCCAAGAAGCCCCAACAGCACGAGTAGAATGAGCACTGATCTGAAAAGGGGGAACCTTCTCCTTGGCAGTATAGGCCCCAACAATGGCCTGGTGTATCAATTTACTAATGGTAGACTTGGTGGGCACCAAACCTTTCTTGGGCCCGGAGGGCACCACGAACAAGGCATTCGTCTTACGAAAAAGAGAAGTAGCCACCAAATAGTACTTCACACAACGAACCACATCCAAAGAGTGCAAAACCCTCTCCTTGTCATTGCTAGGCTTAGGACACAAGGAAGGGAGATCTACATCCTGATTGAAATGGAAGGCAGAAACCACCTTAGGAAGGAAATCTGTCTTAAAGCGAAAAACCACCTTGTCCTGGTGTCTCTCAAAGTAAGGGGCCTGAATGGACAGAGCCGACAACTCAGAGACACGCCAAACAGAGGTAATAGCCACCAAAAAGGCAACCTCTTGAGTGAGCATAGAAAGTGCAACATCCTGCGCCATCTCAAAAGAAGGCCCCTGGAGGGCCAACAGAACCAAATTCGAATCCCAAAAGGGCAACAAAGGCTTTCTAGGGTCTTAAACAGAGGATGCTGACAAAAGACCTTCGAAAGAAATCCGCCAGGGCAGAGACCTGCCCTTTCAAGGCACTAAGCTGGAACCCCAGTTCCAGACTGTGTTGAGGAAACTCCAAATTCTATGAATCGAAAAACACCCGCAAGGCAAGGTCCTAGCCTCACACCAGTCAATACAGGACCTCCAAGTCCAGTAGTAGATGTTAGAGGAAGATCTCTTCCTAGCTCTAACAAGAGTCTGAATCACAGCATCAGACAAACCTTCCTCCCTTAAGATGGAGGTTTCAGCAGCCACGCCGTCAAAGCCAGCGTTTGTAAATTAGGGTAACGTAGTTGACCCTGAGTGATCAGATCCGGAAACAGGGGCAGCCTGTACTGATCTACCACCATGCCTACGACGTCTGCGAACCAAACCTGTCTTGGCCAACTTGGGGCCACCAGAATTGCAGGCGCACCCTCTAGAGTCAGCTTGCGCACCACCGTGCCTACCATGGAGAAGGGGGAAAACAGGTACAGGAACCCCATATCCCTCCAGACAGGAGACATGGCGTCCACTGCCAGGGCCAGAGGATCCTGAGACAGAGACACAGAGTTTGGGAGCTTGTGATTGTGACGTGAGGCAAAGAGATCCACCTCCGGAAACCCCCACTTGTGACAACCGTAATACCTTGTGGTTGAGAGACCATTCCCCTCGGCGAGAGGACCCCCTGCTCAGGGAGTCCGCCTCAGTGTTTTCCACTCCCGGAATGTACACTGCTGAGATGCATGGAACATTGCTCTCCTCCCATGCAAGAATCAGAGAAACTTCCCTGAGGGCACTCGTGCTGCGAGTCCCTCCTTGGTGATTGATGTAAGCTACCGCAGTTCGATTGCCTGATCGAACCTGAAACGGTAAGCCCCGTAGGTGATGCGTCAAGCATGACAGAACCAACCGAATAGCTCTCAGCTCCAAGACATTGATGGGGGTGTGAGCCTCCAGAGGACCCCACAGCCCCTTGAACTGATGTGTCTTCCAAAAACCTCTCCAGCCCGACAGGCTGGCATCCGTGGTAACCGTCTCCCAACAAAGGGTCAGAAAGGATCTGCCCCTCATCAGATTGCTTGGTTCCAGCCACCACTGAAGAAACTGCCGAACCTGGGGAGACATCAGGAATGACTGATCCAATGACTGCGGACATCTGTCCCAGGCCAACAAAAGATGGAGCTGGAGCGACCTCATGTGGAGCTGAGCAAAGGGAACTGCCTCGAAGGAAGCCACCAACAATCCCACCAGTCTCATCCCTAGCCGGATAGAAGGACGAGGTTTGGACAGAGAAGACGTATCAGATCCTGAACCATCTGCACCTTGGACTGAGGTAGGAACACCCTGGTCCGAATGGTATCCAGATTCATGCCCAGAAACGAGATCTCCTTTGAGGGGGAGAGAGAAGACTTGGGATGGTTGATCACCCAGCCGTACCTCTCCAGCGTCGCCACCACCAACCTGGTGTCCAGCTCCGCCTGACTGAGAGAGGATGCCGTAATGAGGAGGTCGTCCAAATACGGCACAATGCGAATGCCTCTGAGAAGGGCCATTATGCCTGCCAGCACCTTGGTGAACACCCTTGGTGCCGAAGTCAACCCGAAAGGGAGGGCCACAAACTGAAAGTGCTGATCTCCCACCACAAACCTGAGAAATCTCTCGTGTGCTGGGAAGATTGGTACTTGAAGGTAAGCATCCTTGATGTCTATGGACGTCATGAAATCCCCCTGACGAAGGGAACTGATGACGCAGAGTCTCCATGCGGAACTTCTTGGTTCTGATGAACCTGTTGAGAAGCTTCAAATCCAGAATAGGTCTTATGGATCCATCCTTTTTGGGAACCGTGAAGAGGAGCCCCTGCGCAGCCCGGGGATCCGAGGGCACCCGAAACCTTAGGAATCTGGGAGGAGGCCGGCACTCGAACTCCAGTTTGTACCCGGAAGAGACCGCTTCCAAGATCCATTTGTCTGTGACCTCCAGGGCCAAGACCTGGAAGAAGTGCCGCAGCCGTCCCCCCACCCGCAAGGGAGTCCCCTCATTGCTGAGCTGTCTTGGCAGCAGGCTTGGGCTTGGAACCCCAGTTAAGGCCTGGACGTGCGCGTCCTCTGCCTCTGTTCCAGGAATCACCTCTGAAATTAGAGTAGGCAAAGCTTCTGCCTGCTCTGGCACCGCGAAAGGAAGGATTGAAGGAGCCGGCCCCCCGAAAGGGGCGACTCTGCTTCTTACGCTGAGGTAACTTTCCACCTTTCGCCACTGAATCCAATTTATCCCCGAACAGCCGCGTACCCAGGAAGGGTAGCACTGTGAGAGATTTCTTAGCCGCAATGTCAGCCGCCCACTGGCGTAACCAGACCGATCGGCGAATGGCCACCAGCAAAGCCGAGGTTCTACTACACATAATAATTGTGTCGTTCATAGCAGATAAAACAAAGGTCATAAATAATTCACACCGCTTAAGGGCTGTGAATTCATCACTGGCCGGATTAAGCTGGGAACCACTCAACAGGTCCCTAACCACAGACCTGGTAGCCACAGTCGTGAGCGCCAAGGCACAAACAGGCCGCAAGGCTAAACCCACACTGGCAAAGGCATGACACGCCAGCTGATCCATGCGTTTGTCCTCACCATCTTTAAGAGTGGTGGCGTCTGGAGAATGTACAACGGAGGTGTTGGACAATCCCGGAACGGGCGCATCGACCTCGGGAGGGGACGACCAGCGCTTCACCACGTCCCCTGGTAAGGGATACTTCCTATCCGATCCTTGAGGAACACTGGGGAGCCAGCTAGGCCTCTCCCATTCCTTAGGAATCATGCTTTCAAAACTATTCTGATTTGGGAACTCCAAGCGAGGCTTAGAAGACCCAAAGAATTCTCCCCTCTGCAGAGGGGACTCTGCTGTCGGAGAAATAGCCAGTACCTCAAATAGGTGGGACAGGACTTTGGGGGTAGCCACGGCATTCCCCAGCGCCTGCCCAGCATCAGCATCAAAAAACTGCTGATCCTCAGTATCAGATTCCTTAAACAATTCCCCCTCCTAAAGTGGGGAATAGTCAGACCAATCAAGGGAATCATAGTCATCAAAAATCCAGTACCGGCACGGCCGGCGACGGATGCCTTCTCTTAGCTGGGGCCTTTTTGGCCGCAGAGCTAGAAAATACAATTCTGTGAAGTACTCACCTGTAGAATTGGTATTATACGTATACAGTACGTCCTGCTCCAGATATAATACTTACAATTGGGTTATCCTCCGCCAGAGGGCGCTGTGCACTGCAGACATGCAAAAACAGGCTCCTCCCGGCCCCTCATATACCCAGGGACCTCCCACAAATCCCCAGCATTGAAAAGCAGTGAACCAGAAGCCGGGAGAATCCAACCACCAAAAACAACTGGTAATGATAACAATAACAACAATCACCATACAGGGGATCCATAATAATGCAAAAACCAGGGCGGGGTGGAGCAGGACGTACTGTATACGTATAATACCAATTCTACAGGTGAGTACTTCACAGAATTGTATTATTCTAAGTATACAGTACGTCCTGCTCCAGATATAATACTTACAATTGGGACATCCAATAGCAGTGTCCATAAAGTAGGGTGGGATCCCCAAAAAAAGGCACAGCAGGCAGTCGAGACACTGTAACCTGCAACCTTGCCACCGAAAGCGACAGGAGCAAAAGCTCCAGCGTCAAATCGTAAAAAAAACCCTTGAAAGGGTATGAACCAAAAACCAAGGTAGCTGTTTAGCAAACTTGTACAACAAACCTGGTGAAGAAAGGCCAAAGGATACCTACTCACCAGTAGAATCAGAATAAGGCGAGAGAAGCTCAGCACCTCAAAGGAATAGGCCTGAGTAACAGCCTGACAAGATCAAGCGCTAACAATTATTCCAGGAAGAAGCCAATCTTCCCTAAGACCAGAAGGGAAAACCATCCAAGTAAAGGCTAGGCCAAGGGCCGCGTAATCCCTGGAAGCAGACAAGATTAGGCACATACAGAGGTAGGTGCCCACAAAACCCAAGGGGCATCAGTCCCCCTAAGGGACCATAAACAATCCAGGAAAAAAATTCCAGCACCTGATGAGGGAAAATAAATCCCCTTGCCTCACAGTTACTAGGAATAAGGCACAAAAGAAAGGTGATGTCTTAAACACATGAGCCTAAGCCACCACCAGAGGTAGAAGGTCCGGCGTAAGGCGGAGCACCACCTTATCCTGGTGCATAACAAAGAACGAGGGCTAGCGAAACAGAGCCACCCGCTCAGACACACGTCTGACTGAGCCAGCAGACCCAAGGGACAACGATGAAGGTAAAAGACAGCCAGACAGCCTCCTGAATCGGTCCAAAAGGAACGTCCCACAAGGCAAATAAAATAAAAAATTCAAATCCCAACAGGGACCATAGAATAAAGGGAGGCACGCAATGAGCAACCCCCGAAAAAAAGCTTAGCCGAGGGAAATAAGCAAAAGACTTCTGCCGGAAGGCGGACAGGGTAGAACCTGACCCTTCAGAGTACCGAGTTGGGGAGCCAACTCCAAGCCATGCTGTAATAACTCTAGAGCCCTGGGAACAGAGAATGCCCAACAGGGAAGAGACATTGGCTAACACCAATCCATATAGGTAAGCCCTACCTCATAAGAATGGAAGAAGAAGAAGAAGAGCACTGCTCTTAGACTTCCATTAGTCACGAACACAGAGGAGAGAATCCCGTCTTCATAAGTACGGAAGAACCAGCAGTCAGGCCGGCTAGGCCAGAGACTGTAGAATTGGAGTGACGTAACGGAGGCCCTGAGCGAAACAGGGTGACACTCCTAGCAGAACGTACCGAACTACTACCCTAAGGTATCACGTCTGCGAATCCACACTCCACTAGGCCACCCAGGGGCCACCAGTATCAATGGTCCCCCTACCAGAGCGATTCTGCACAGAAACCCGCCTAGCAGGGGGAAGGTAGACAAGGCATACAGGCCAGAATGTCCCGTCATAAAAATACTAAATCCTCATGACCACGGCCAGAGGAGCCAGGGACAGGGAAATGAGTGGCAAGAGCTTGAAAAAGTGACGGTGCACCAAACAATCCATACTGGTTGAACTTCATAGTGATCCAATAAAAAGCACAACCTGCCACAGAGGGACCTCCACAAGAGCGAATACCAATGATAAGCAGGCAACATTATCTCCACCCAGAACAGGAAAATATATACCTTCCTGGGGAACCATCCTGCACTAGGTCCCACACAGATGATTAAGGTAGGCCACAGTCGTCAGACAGACCGAGCACCGCCCAACAGGCAGGCCGGGAAGAGGAGAAGACAGGCGAGATAGCGTCAGCCTGAAGACTCACTGTTTCAATACTAATAGGTATAAGGACCTCCTAAAAGGCCCCACCTTCCCCACACCCGCATGGGGTTACAGAAAAAAAAATCTCCCCATCACCTGATAGGTTGGCATCCACGGTGATCATCTGTGGAAGGGGCAAGAAAGGAACTGTCCCCAGACAGGTTCCTAGAGTAAATCCACTCCAAGAGGGACTCCTAACCAAGGGGAAAGGCACACATGATCCCGCTCCAGGGATGCTGGGTCCCAGTCCAGTATTAAGAATAGAAGTTGCAGAAAAATCCCCAGTAGAGGAATATAAGGAATTTCATCTAAGCAAGTCACCAAACGGGTCCACCAGCTGCATTCCTGCCTGGTGAAGGGACTGGAACAGCAAGTAGGGACTTAACCCACGCAACCAGATTGTCCTCCTTATTGTAGAGGGAGGAAGATTCTCGCCTGAACCGAATCTAGATTCATCCCTAGGAATGGAGATATCAATCCAGAGGAGAAGGAGGACTTGAGGTGAATAAACACCCATCCAAATGACTCCCAAGGGACGCCACCAGCCGAGTAGCTAACTCGACCTGACATAGAGATTGGGAAGCTAGAAGGACCACCTGGCAGGCCTCACGCGGACGCCCCTTGGTCTCATCAGAGACATAGCTTTCATTAGTACCTTGGTGAGCACTGTGGGGGCAGAAGAGAGGCCAGATAACAAGGCCACTGGTTAGCAGTGTTGGACACCCAACACAAACCAGAAGAGCCTAGGTGTCTAGAAGACACAAGGAAGTGAGCATAAGCATCCTTGATCTCCCCGGAAGGCAAGGACCCATTAGGCGCAAAGCGCTAGTGACCCATCCCAGATTTTTCATGCAGAAAGCTGCCTGAATAGTAGAATTGCCGACAACCTGTGAAATCAGAAGGGCAGACTGACTCATCCTTTTGGGAGGATGTGAAGGGGTTGGTGTAGCGGCACCTGCTTCTGCCTGATAAGGGCAAACTGCAACTGACCTCCAGGCCCCGCAGGCCGTGTATGGCCTGCACCAGCACCCGAACAGAGGCAGGGACCAGGAGTACCCTGACAATCATGGGGGAGGCCGCGCAGCAAACTTTATCCTGTATCCGGAGAAAACTACCTCCTGTATCCACCAGAAAGAGGCAAAATGCCTCCTGATAGGAGCAAGGTGCTGCAGTCATCCCCTCACCCAGGCGGGCGAGGGCGCCCCATCATGCTTGAGGGGATTTGGTAGATTTAGGTTTAACCCCGCCGGACGGCCCAGAGCGTTGTCTGTTGCTCGTGGGGCAGGGGTCTGTACTAAGACTCCGGGAGGACACCCCCAGTTCTTGTTTAACGCTATGGTATGGAGGGGGAGGGGTGTCCCTGTCCCGAGGGGGCCGAAACAGGCGCCTGCGCCGGGGTGACTTGCCCTTTTTCCCAAACAGGTCCAGACGGGCCCCAAACAGGCGATGTCCTTTAAAGGGGAACCTGGTAAGAGTCCTTTTAGCAGCATAGTCAGCACCCCACTCTCGCAGCCAGACCAAGCGACGCATAGCCACCACAAGGGCGGAAGTCCTCGCACACATTCTAATGGTGTCATCCATAGCTAAAAGGATAAATCTTACAAATACATCACAACTGGAGAGCGCATTAAACACCTCCCAGGAGAGATCGTTAACGTGATGCTCAAGCATCTGTCCGATGAGGGTTTTGGTGGCCACTGCAGTGATGGCTGCGGCACAGACCGGGCGCAGCGCTGTTCCTGCACAGGAAAAGGCGTGTGAAGCCAGCTTATCCATGCGCCGGTTCTCGGCGGTGCAATAAAGGGGGGGGTTAGGAACCCCAATGATTGGTGCGTCTACCACAGGGGGCGATGACCAACAATCAACCATTTCAGGGGGAAAAGGGTATTTCCAATCCCAGTCCCCTGGGGCCCCTGGAAGTTTACCGGGGCGTTCCCATTCCTCGAGTACGAGAGCATGGAAGTGAGCGTGCTCTAGGAATTAATCGTGACAATAGAGTACACTGAGACCGCCACACCCCCCCCCCCCTTTCTTTTCCCCCGAATACGGGGGAAAGCGAGGGAGGATGGCGACCCTTTAAACATTTAAACAGGGTCCACCTCTACACGGGGCATGGGGCATTAATGCGGGAGGGACATCCACTATGAGGCTCACCATCAGCCTAAACCGCCTACCCTTTGGTGGGGGACTGCGGTGGAGCAGGGCTCCGTTAAGCATGCATGGTGCTGCCTACCTTCACCCGACCAGCGCAGCCCAGGCTGGGAGGCACATCACAAGGAGGACGGGTGGGAATAGTCCAACAGGCTGTAATAGCCCCGCTCACCTGCGAGAGAGTGATACTTCATGTCTTCGCAGTCAGCACTGCAGAGAAATCTGGGGATTTGTGGTAGGTCCCTGGGTATATGAGAGGCCGGGAGGAGCCTGTTTTTGCATGTCTGCAGTGTACAGCGCCCTCTGGCGGAGGATAAACCAATTGTAAGCATTATATCTGGAGCAGGACGTACTGTATACTTAGAATATCAATTTTTCGATGTTGGCCAGCCTAGCACATACATCAGAATGCGACTCCCCGCTAATGACAGTGTCAATAGGGGTACGGATAAGGCGGGGTGGGGTAGGAGATGAGACGGGCGGCACGGACCCAGACGCCTGGGACCCCGACTGCCGTGTTATGGCATGTTGAGCACATGGTATGCAAATTAGTACATTCTCCCCCGTAAGGGGTACCCCACAACTCACGCACTGCCGGGATTGTCCCGAAGGGAGCCCAAGCCCGGTATCCTGGGGGACCTCCATATGGTGATTTTAAGGTAGTCGCAATGACCCGAGGGAATTACGCTACAAGAGCTACCCGGGATGCCCCTTTAAGTCCCTAGTGGGAGGATTTGTAGGACCCCAATCTATCTCCAAGGGACCCTAGGACCGGGAGAACTCCCTTTCAATGCAATCGATAGGGAGTCCTCCTGAAAGACACGCTGGGAAGGGGCCATGAGAAGGCACACAATCATGCACATGTCCATACAAACAATATAAAAATATATACATATATCTATATACACATCTATCTAAACATAATTAGAAGACATGATCTGCGCTGCCCCAACACGCTAGAACAGGGCGCAAATAAACAATGAAAAAGTATAGGGGCCCCGCAGGGCACTCACGGCCAGGAAGATGGCGACCAGCCAGCCAGCGATCCTGAGAGAGAGAGAGAGAGAGAGAGAGACGGAGACGCGGGCCAGCTCGGATTGCGCGCCGCGCCTGGCCCCGCCCCCTTCCCTCAGTAACGGAGAGACGCGGATCCCAGCAAATAGCTGGGCCCCGCAACGGCGCCAGAGGCAGAGGGGGGCGGGCCGCGGCGAGCCGAACGCAGGCGCAAAACCCTTCTTGGGCCCAGAAGGCACAACAAAAAAGGCATCCGTCTTGCGGAAGGCCGAAGTAGTAACTAAATAATACTTAACACAACGAACTACATCCAAAAAATGTAAGACCCTTTCCTTGTCGTTACTAGGTTTAGGACACAAGGAAGGAAGAACTATATCCTGATTTAGGTGGAAAGCAGACACCACCTTAGGAAGGAAATCCGGTTTAAAACGGAAAACAACCTTTTCTTGATGCCTCTCAAAATAAGGGGCTAGAATAGACAAAGCCGCCAGTTCATAAACTCGGCGGACAGAAGTAATAGCAACCAAAAAGGCAACCTTCTGAGTAAGAATAGGAAGAGGAATATCCTGCAAGGGCTCAAAGGGAGCGGCCTGCATAGCTGAAAGTACTAGGTTAAGGTGCCAAACAGGAAGTATAGGCTTTCTGGGAGGCCGCACATGCGCGACTCCTTGGAAAAAAGTCTTAACCAAAGGATGAAGAGCAAACGACCTTTGAAAGAAAATAGCCCTGGCAGAGACTTGCCCTTTCAAAGTACTAATCTGGAATCCCATATTCAGACCCCGTTGCAGATATTCCAGAATTCTAGGAATAGAAAATACTCTACAGGGCAAAGCCCTGGATTCACACCAATCAATATAGGACCTCCAAGTCCTGTAATAAATGACAGAGGAAGACTTCTTCCTAGCTCTAATAAGGGTCTGAATAACCACATCAGAAAGACCTTCTTCTTTCAAGATGGAGACTTCAGCAGCCATGCCATCAAAGCCAGCGTTTGTAAACTGGGGTAACAAAGTTGACCCTGAGTGATGAGATCTGGAAGAAGAGGCAGATGGAAACGATCCACTGCCAGCCTTACGACGTCTGCGTACCACAGACGTCTTGGCCACCTTGGCGCCACCAGAATTGCTGGCGCATCCTCCAGTGCTAACTTGCGCACCACCTTGCTGATCAAGGAGAATGGGGGAAACAGATATAGGAACCCCAGATCCTTCCAAGCCAGAGACATGGCATCCGCTGCCACTGCCAGAGGATCCTGGGATAGAGACACAAAAGCTGGAGCTTGTGATTGTGGCGAGAAGCAAACAGGTCCAACTGTGGAGTCCCCCACTTGTGACAGAGGAACTGAAAGACCCTTGGATTGAGAGACCATTCTCCCTGGCGAGAACATCCCCTGCTCAGGGAGTCTGCCTCCACATTCTCTATCCCCGGAATGTAAACTGCTGATATGCAGGGAACATTGATCTCTGCCCACTGAAGGATCAGAGACACTTCCCGGAGGGCACCCCAACTGCGAGTCCCTCCCTGGTGATTGATGTATGCAACAGCTGTTCGGTTGTCTGACCGAATCTGAACTGGCAGACCCTGTAAGAAATGGGTCAGTCGAAGTAGAACAAGACGTATGGCCAGAAGCTCTAATACATTGATTGGAGAATGAGCCTCCTGAGGCCCCCACAATCCTTGGAACTGATGCTTCTTCCAGAAGCCCCCCCAGCCCCCCAGGCTGGCATCCGTGGTAACCAGTTCCCAACACGGAGTCAGAAATGACTTGCCCTTCTGGAGGTTGAGCGATATTAACCACCACTGAAGGGACTGCAAAACGTGGGGAGACAATAGACAAGTCTGATTCAATGATAGTGGGCACCTGTCCCACTTTGCCAAGAGGAAGAGCTGAAGCGTCCTTATGTGAAACAAGCGGGACAAACGGGACTGCCTCTAATGCAGCTACCATCAATCCCACTAGTCTCATCCCTAGACGGATAGACTGACGAGGGTTGGACAAGAATAGACGAATCAAGTCCTGAATCAGAACCATTTTGGACTGAGGAAGAAAAACCCCGGCCTGAAATGTATCCAGAATCAGGCCCAGAAAGGGAATTTCCCTGGACGGACAGAGAGAGGATTTGGGGTAACCTATTACCCATCCGAACCTCTCTAGCGTAGAGACCACCATCCTGGTGTCCAAATCTGATTGTTCGAGGGAGGAGGCCGCGATAAGAAGATCGTCCAGAAAAGGCACAATGCGGATGCCCTGGACCCTGAATATAGCCATCACTCCAGCCAGCATCTTGTTAAAGACTCTTGGAGCCGAGGTAAGGCCGAATGGCAGGGCCACAAATTGATAATGCTGGTCTTCTATCAAGAACCTGAGAAATCTCTGGTGACCCGGAAAAATAGGAATGTGCAAATAACCCTCCTTGATGTCTATGGATGTCATGAAGTCCCCCTGACGGAGAGCATTGATCGTTGATCGCAGAGACTCCATGCGGAATTTTCTGAAACGGATAAATTGATTGAGTCTCCTTAGGTCTAGGATAGGCCGACAGAGCCGTCCTTTTTGGGTACCGTGACTAGGTTGGAGTAAAACCCCAAACCGGAGGCACTAGGCAGATGACAGCCATGTTTAACAGATTCGCTACTGCTGCCCGCAGTCCCTGCGCAATTGCCAGATCTGACGGCATCCGGGACATGAAAAATCTGGGAGGAGGCCGGAACTCGAATTCCAGTTTGTAACCGGAAGAGACTACTTCCAGAACCCAATTGTCTGATACCTCCTGACCCCAGACCTGGAAGAAGAACCACAGCCGTCCCCCCACCCGTAAGGTTGAGGGTGTCCCCTCATTGTTGAGCAGGCTTTGTGGCAGATTTGGTTTTGGACCCCCAATTCTGACTTGGACGGCCACGTCCCTTTCCTCTATTCCATGCATTCCCTCTAGGGGCTGAAAAGGCCGATCCTCTACCGGATCTAGACCCCCGAAAGGAAGGGTTAAAAGAGGCCACTCCACAAAAGGAACAACGTTGTTTCTTACGCTGAGGTAATTTACCTCCTTTAGTGACAGAATCCAATTTTTCTCCAAAGAGGCGCAATCCCACAAAAGGGAGCGCTGTAAGCGATTTCTTGGCTACAATATCAGCTGCCCACTGCCTCAACCATACTGACCGCCGAATGGCGATTAACAAGGCAGAGGTTCTGCTGCACATGAGCAGAGTATCATCTAAGGTAGAAAGTACAAAAGATGCAAACATCTCACATCGCTTAAGAGCGGCGTACTCATCAGAGGCCGAATCAAGCCCTGAGTAATTCATTAGGTCTCTCACAACAGACCTAATAGCCACTGTCATGAGTGCAGAAGCACCAACAGGCAGCAAGGCCGAGCCCACACTGGAAAAAGCGTGGCACGCCATTTGATCAATACGCTTATCCTCTCCATCTTTAAGTGTAGTGGAGTCAGGAGAATGCAACACAGAAGAATTGGATAAATAAAGCACAGGGGCATCCACCACAGGTGGTGATGACCAACGCTTAACAGTATCGGCTGGGAAGGGATATTTCTTGTCCCAGCCCAAGGGAATGCCAGGAAGCCGCACAGGCTTCTCCCATTCTTTAAGAATAATTTCATCAAAATGCTTTTGATTTGGAAATTCTAAACGAGGTTTAGAGACTCCAAAGAATTCCCCTTTTTGAGGAGGGACTACTTCAGGAGGAGTGATAACCAAAACCTCATAACTGAGCAAGAGCCTTAGGGGTATCCACAACACTAGCTTCACCCTGCTCAATCACAGTACCAACAAATTGCTGTTCATCAGAAACATCTGAATCCTCATATAATTCTCCTTCTTCTAACTGAGAAGGATCAGACCAATAAAGCATTTCACAACTATCCAACTCACTTACCGGAACGGCCTGAGTCAAATGTTTCCTTTTAGCTGAGGCCTTCTTGGCCACAGAGCTAGACATTAATTTTTCAAGATGAGCCAATCTGGCACATAAATCAGAATGCGACTCACCACCCATGACAATATCACTGGGGGTACGGACAAGACATGGCGGAGTAGGAGATAAGGCAGAAGCCGCAGACGCCGAAGCCTGGGCCCCAGTTTGCTGCATAATAGTTAATTGAGAACAAGGGATGCAAAGAATTGCGTTATCCCCAACAAGGGATGCCCCACATCCAAAACATTGCCGAGTCTGTGCAGAGGGAACTGCATGCCCGTTGTCCTGAGATGCCTCCATATGGTGTTTAGTATTATACTATAATTGATTATAGTCGCCAAGTATATATGGGATTTACGCAATTGCTACCCGGGATGCCCCTTTAAATAGTCCCAAGTGGGAGGATATTAACACAAATGGATCCCCAAATAAGGCTTTAAGGGCTTAAGACCAGGAGAAACCCCTTTAAAATAAAGAGTTTCCACCTAGAAGGAAAACAAACAGTCACCAATGCACACAATACAATAAATGACAAAGCATGAAAAAAATGGCAGAAACTCACTTCAGCAAGCTGAGGGGTACTCACAGCACCTTTAAATATGGAACGCTTCACGAATTTGCGTGTCATCCTTGCGCAGGGGCCATGCTAATCCTCTCTGTATTGTTCCAATCTTAGTATATGTGCTGCCAAAGCAAGCACAATGAGGGAAGACCATAGGGAAGCAACAGGAGCCAGGCAGACAAAGAGAGCACCCAGGTGCTCTTGAGAATGAAATGATTGCTGTGTGCCTAAGCCCTGCCCACCCCCAGAATCACATGACCAAGAATTGGAGGGAAATTCAAATCTGAACATAGCCAGAAAACAAAGAGCTTTAAAAGGTAACCAAAAGAATGCTGCCTAGACAGAAATAGGAAAATCTAAATAAAACATATCCTATTAAATAGTATAGTAAACATACATAATAATATATATGTAATAAAGATTTATTTTATATATCTTTTTTTTTTTTTTTAATTTGTGTGCATGGTGACAAATAAGCCCAGATAACGCCCCCCCCCCCCCCCTCCTTTTTACCCCAGCAGGGTAAAGGAGAACTAAAGGGGAGAGGATAGAAATGCACCCATAAGGCACAAGGGGATTATAAAGGGACAGGGGCATCCCATGCCGAGAACACCAACCCGGAAACCGCCTACCCACATTTGGGTCTCACGGAGGAGTAAAACTCCTGTATACACCAGAAGGCGTATGTATCTACCTTTGCCTGAACCATACAGCCAGGGCTGGGAGGCATACAATATAACCAAACAGGTTTAAAGAGTATCAGACAGAAATAGAGAAAAAAAGGGGCCGGGAGCAAACCCGGCTACCTGCAGCTTGAAGGAGAGTCATCTTCTGAATGCTTCGCCGACTGCAGAGACGAAAAGACTGAGGAATAGTGGGAGGAACCCAGTACTTATGGACCAGGAGGGGCTCCTTTTTCCATGTCATCTCTGCAAGATCGCCCTCTACAGGCCGGGTTCCCAAGTGTCATGAATATTTGGAAGTGGGGTGTGTGACATACTAGGAATATAAGGATGAAAGAAGGAGGAAAGCCCCCCCCACCCCAGTAAAGGGACACAGGGGGACCCGGAAGGGGGGAAGAAACCCACACCATAAGGTAAAAGGGAATATCAGGGACAGGGCATCTCAAACCAGGATCACCAACCTGGATACCGCCTACCCTTTAAAATGGGGTCTCACGGGGGAGCATGGCTCCCTAAAACACCTCTAAGGTGTAATCTACCATCACCCGGACCTTCAGCCAAGGCTGGGAGGCATATATGGGACTTAAATAAACAAGGTCCGGACAGAAATAGAGACAAATTGGCCAGGGGTAACCCCGGCTTACTTGCAAGGAGGAGACACAGCCATCTTCTGACTTGCTCGTCGTCTGAAGAGACGATTACTGGGTAATGTGTGGGAGGTCCCAGGTATTTATGGACCGGGAGGGGCTTCTTTTTTTCCTGTCATCTCTGCAGACGTTCGCCCTCTACTGGCCATAACCCACATGTCATAAATATTGGAAGCGGGGTGTGTGACATACTTGGAATATCATCTCCCTTTCCCCTAATGTCTCCCAACATTTCCCAACAGTCCATGTTTCCAGAATGCCTTGTCATTTGCATAGTAACAATAGCTTCCAGGCAGAGAGAGGCTGAGAGACTGTGCCATGTCTCTTGAGTGGTTATAAAACTACAAGCACCAGCATGCCTTTTACCTCTGAATGTCAGGGTGCCGAGCATTACCCCTCAGTGGGCTGCAATGAGGGAGGAGGAAACCAGAGGCACTTGAATTCATTTGGCTGGTGGATAGATAAACCATTTTTCTTTCACTCTCTAGGAAATGAGGGATGCAAGCTGTACCACCACCTTTTTTCATCTCTAACAGTAGTTGGCTAGAGTTCTGCTTTAAACAGCTCATGCACATCTCTTTGACCAGTCAGTAAACCACCTCACCTCCAGCATTTCGATCTTGCGGTCTTTCTCAGTCATCTGTTTCTTTAGAGACATGATCTCTGCTGTGGCCGGGTTCATCTTTGGATCCAATGTTTTTATTACCTGTGAAGAAGCCATAAAAGAACATCACAATGAGCATCCTAAGGGCAGCAAAATAAATAATATAATTTCAAGGAGACAAAAATTCTTGGTTCCAAGGCCAGGTCACCATCGATTTAGGAGCCCCCTGTGTGTAAAAGTCCCCTGCCTGTCGTATAATCACCTTCATCTAGAGATCCCATGGCACATGCACAGCCCCTCACTGGTATCCCTGGTCCGTGCGCTCCATGCCACAGGCAGACTAGAATCAAGCCAATGCACTGTGCGGCATCTCTGCTCCCTTCAGCTGCGTGCACTTATTCAAGAATGTCTAGCCCTGTTCACTCACTAGCGATGACAACGGGGGACCAGTATGCTTGTATATTTGAGGTATCTGGTGAACCCGTTGGGTTCACACACAGGGGCATCCAAATCAGGATGCTCCTGTAAAGCGGCCCAAAACATGGAAAACTCTAGGTTTTGGTCCACTTTTGGTACACAGAATATAAAATTACAGCTTCTCTTTCATCCAGGTCATGGTACTTCTATAGTAATAAATCAAGGGGACCCCGTCAAGTTTCGTAAGACATTTGACTATCTCAATTCACACTTGAATAGCTGCCGGCAGGTGCGCACAGCCAAATGAAGTGGACAAGCTGCGAGGTGGTGTGACAATGCTCATTACTGCTGCACCTTCAGGCATATCCACTCCCTCTGGGCCAGCAGCCATACAAGTCTACCTAGCACATGCTCAACAGGGATGCTGGAAAGGGATGCACATGCACCATGAGATTGAGGTAAGAATGGGACAAAGGTGCATTTAATGCAGATCTTCAGTCAAAGTAATACAGTTTAGAAAATTGCTCCCTCCACCCCTTGGCGTATGCTACCCAAGAGGGCTTAAAGTGGACCTATTCAGGATAATGAAAATTCAGCAGAGTGCTGGATTTCTCCAAAGAAACTAGGAAAAAAGGTAAGATTTCTCCCGATTACTAGTGCTAACGGACGGGGGGGCATTGGCAATCGAGATTCTCCCCTGTGCTCGGAACCAATTTTTTGTCGTTCTAGTTAAAGTAGCATATAAAAGAAAGATTCTCTTTCATCCAGGTCATAGTGTCACTATAGTAATAAATCAAGGCAAAAAGACTTTCAGACTTAAGAAATTCACTAAGCAAACCCAATTGGTCTCTGGCAGACGTGATTGGCAGCTATAAAATGAAGATGTTGGCTCACATGAATACAATGCTGCTTTAAAGAGTAATACAGCAAGTCTACCTGCCTTGACTTATTGCCATAGAGATACACTGACAAAGAGTACCAACATAATAAAATCTGAAGTTAAAAAGGCCATTAGAGGACCAATTTAGTGAGACTGGGCGCAAATATCACATTGAAGATGATGCCATTGGGCCCCAGTAGGTGTCACTGTAGCAGGGAAAGCTCAGTTACAGCATAAAGTGGGCACACCCTGTTCTTTGCTGTGTGACACAGCCTCATCAAATATTGGATCTCTTGGGGCCCCCCGTGGAGGAGTCTGCTTTCTACTTAGCGATGATTAGTTTGCAAATGGATACTTCTCAGGGCTATAGGCAACAAGTATAGGTGAGGGTTAGACAATGTAAGAGAGAGTGGAGAGTGGCAGGTAACAAAATGAGCAATCTGGCTCTGCTTGGGAGTATGCACAGTATCTGAGAAGCAGGGTGTTCAGCATTTGCTCTACAGAACTACCGCAGGGCTCTAGGGCCAAAAGAGTTGTGAGAACCTCCTGCAGAGAGTGAGAACTGACCACTTACAAAGGTATTATCATGATGTGTATGTGGAAATGACAAGTATACAAATCTGGCTTCAATCTTATTTTCATTCATGTGAGTACCCCCACGCCTCTAAATTAAGCATAAACTAAGAGGAACATTTATTTCCCCTAAGCTAAAAATTTAAATCTGTGATGTTAGCAGTGATAGAATATTCTTTGTCCGGCTATAACATGGCATTTTGTGCTTTTATAATAATACGACGCCTGGAAATGCTGTATGGATTCACATTTCTGGCTTTCTCCAGGTAGATCTTGTAGCGATCCTCCATGGATTTCATGTCCTCGTCCTTCTTGCGCAGTGCCGCCTCCAGCTCTTCCACTCGTTGTGCTGTATATATGAAACACAAACAATTATACATATACCTGAGGGGTGCTTTCTCTTTGGCTGGAGTTCCATTCAATCACATTTTCATTATACACACTGAACATAAAGCAGACCCACTGTCAAAAAAGACTTTGCGTCTGCTGAAAAGTCAAAACAGGGAATGGAGCGTTGTATGATGGGGGGCATACAATAACTGTACACTGTCATGTATTATGTTTCTTGTACGCGGTTTCCCCAAAAATAAGACCTACACCACAAATTAGCCGATTTACAGTTAAGGGGCAAATAAGGCAAATTCCCTGGGTACCAGGACCAAAAGGCCCCCACCATAGTCAGGGTAATTTCTTGCCTAGGGCTCCAGTTACACAATGTGCAGTGCACTAGCAACCTGCCATGGCAGTATGATCCATTAGATTGATTTTTTTTACTCATAGGTCCTTGCACCACACCACCCTATTAACATATGGATATATAACAATGCTCACATGCCACCAATACACATGAAGATTGCCTTACCTCTCCAAATATATGGGTACACTTATATTTGTAGCCCATCCCCCCTCAGTCCCAAATCGTAACTGTATTTCCCATGCTCAACTCATGTAACTGCCTACCAATGCTGAAACTACAATGGTATATAAATACCATTCTGTGAATACTCACCTTGTAGAATGGGTATTATAAGTATGCAGCACGCCCTGCTCCAGTAATGATTCATTACGTCTGGGATATAGTCCACAAGAGGGCGCTTTACTCCAGAGATGGCAAAAAAGAGGCCCCTCCCGGTTCTTATATACCCGGGACCTCCAACTACATTCCCCAGTATAAAAAAGCAGTAAGGGAACCAGGAGAAGCCAATAACAAGATTAACAACACTAACCAGGAAACATTCACCATATAGAGGATCCAAGAATATAAACTCAGGGTGGGATGGAGCAGGGCGTGCTGCATACTTATAATACCCATTCTACAAGGTAAGTATTCACAGAATGGTATTATGCAACAACGGGTGGGGATCCCAAAAGGCAACAATGCGCAGTTCAAACCACTGCCGCCTGTAGAACTTTGCGGCCAAAAACAGCATCCACTGAGGCCCGAACATCAACCTTGTAAAACTTGGAAAAGGTATGAACAGAAGACCAAGTAGCAGCCTTACAAACTTGTTCAACAGAAGCCTGGTGCTGAAAGGCCCAGGAGGCCCCAACAGCACGGGTAGAATGAGCAGTGACTCGGAAAGGAGGATTCCTCCCTTTAGCAGAATAGGCCTGATGAATCCATTTACTAATAGTAGACTTGACCGGCACCAAACCCTTCCTAGGACCAGAGGGTACCACAAACAAGGCGTCCATCTTCCTGAAAGGCGCTGTAGCCACCAGGTAGTATTCCAAGTTCCTGACAACGTCCAGAGAATGCAAGGCCCTCTCCTTGTCATTACCAGGATTAGGGCACAAGGAAGGAAGCACAATGTCCTGATTGAGGTGAAAGACAGAGACAACCTTAGGCAAGAAGTCTGGTTTAAAGCGGAAAACCACCTTGTCCTGGTGTCTCTCAAAGTAGGGGGCCTGAATGGACTGAGCCGCCAACTCAGAAACACGCTGGACAGAAGTGATAGCCACCAAGAAGGCAACTTTCAAGGTGAGAATAGACAGTGCAGCCTCATGCACAGGCTCAAATGGAGGACCCTGAAGGGCAGACAATACCAAATTCAAATCCTAAACCGGTAACACGGATTTGCGGGGAGGGCGCACATGAGTGACCCCCTGGAAGAAAGTCTTGACCAAAGGATGAAGAGCGAAAGACCTCTGGAAGAAAACAGCCAAGGCGGAAGCATGCCCCTTCAGAGTGCTGAGCTGAAAACCCATATCCAGACCATGTTGAAGGAACTCCAGTATCCTAGGAATGGAGAACACCCGACAGGGAAAGGCCCTAGCATCACACCAGTCAATGTAGGTCCGCCAGGTCCTATAGTAGATGGTATAAGAGGATTTCTTCCTAGCCCTGACCAGAGTCTGAACAACCGCATCAGACAGACCCTTTTCCTTTAGGATGGAGGTTTCAGAAGCCATGCTGTCAAAATCAGCGTTTGTAAATTGGGGTAACAGAGCCGTCCTTGGGTTAGAAGATCCGGAACCAGGGGCAGAGGGTACTGATTGACCTCCAGCTGCACGACGTCTGCGAACCACACCTGTCTTGGCCACCTGGGGGCCACCAGAACAGCTGGCACTCTTTCCTGAATCAGCTTGCGCAGAACCTTGCCCAGAAGGGGAAACGGAGGGAAGAGGTACAGGAGACCGAACCCCTGCCAGGACAGAGACATGGCATCCACCGCCAGAGCCAGAGGACAGTGAGGACAGTGAGACAAATGCTGGCAGCTTGTGATTGTGGCGAGAGGCAAACAGATCCACATCCGCCATCCCCCACCTGTGACAGAGGAAGACCTCGCTGTTGAGGGACCATTCTCCTCGTCGAGAGGCCCCCCTGCTCAGGGAATATGCTTCCAGATTCTCTGCTCCCAGAATGTAAACCGCAGAGATGCACTGGACATTGTCCTCGGCCCAAGACAGAATCAACGACACCTCCCTGAGGGCACTCTTGCTCCGAGTCCCTCCCTGATGATTGATGTAAGTGACCGCAGTCTGGTTGTCGGAGCGAACCTGAACCGGCAGACCCCGTAGGTGAGGCGTCAGCTGCGCCAGCACCAACCGAACCACCCGCAGCTCCAGAACATTGATGGGGGCGTGAGCCTCCTGAGGCCCCTACAGCCCCTGGAATTGGTGGGCTCTCCAGTAGCCCCCCCAACCTGACAGACTGGCATCCGTAGTGACCGTCTCCCAGCACGATGTCAGAAATGATCTGCCCCCCAGAAGATTCCTCAAGTCCAGCCACCACAGGAGGGACCGCCGGACCAGAGGAGACAGAACAAAGGCCTGATCCAGAGACAGGGGACACTTGTCCCAGGCTGACAGAAGATGGAGCTGAAGAGGCCTCATGTGAAATTGAGCATAGGGAACTGCCTCGAACCAGGCCACCATCTGTCCCACCAGCTGCATCCCTTGCCGTATGGATGGGTGAGGGCTGGACAGCAAGAATTGAATCAGAGCTTGAAGAGAGTCCACCTTCTGCTGAGGGAGGAAAATCCTGGCCTGAATAGTATCCAGAGTCATTCCCAGGAAGGCGGTCACCCGGGACGGGGAGAGTGAGGATTTGGGGTAATTGATCACCCACCCGAACCTTTCCAGGGTCGCAACCACCATCCGGGTGTCCAATTCTGCCTGTTAGAGTGAAGGGGACGTAATGAGGAGGTCGTCCATATAGGGAAGAATACGAATACCCCGGGCTCTGAGAAGGGCCATCACGCCTGCCAACACCTTGGTAAACACTCTGGGGGCAGAGGTGAGACCGAAGGGAAGTGCCACAAATTGGTAGTGTTGTTCCTCCACCGCAAACCTGAGGAACCGCTGGTGCCCTGGGAAGACCGGCACATGAAGGTAAACATCCTTGATGTCTATTGAAGTCATAAAGTCCCCCGGACGCAGGAAGCTGTTAGCGGAGCGCAGAGTTTCCATGCGAAAACGTCTGGTCCTGATGAACTTGTTGAGAAGTTTTAGGTCCAGGATGGGTCTGATGGAACCATCCTTTTTGGGCACTGTAAAGAGATTGGAATAGTAACACTGACCTCTCTCTCTCCTGGGGGGACCTGACAAACGACCCCCATTGGCCAGAAGGTTTTGTACCGCCAGAAACAGACCCTGAGCTGCCCGAGGGTCCGTAGGAACCCGTGACCTGAGGAATCTGGTAGGAGGCCAGTCCACGAACTCCAGCTTATATCCGGAGGAGACAACCTCCAGAATCCAAATGTCTGAGACTCGTTGAGCCCAGAAGTAAGCAAAGAGCAGCAGCCGTCCCCCCACCCGCAAGGGTGAGGGCGCCCCCTCATTGCTGAGCGTGCTTGGCAGTTGATTTGGGTTTGGCACCCCAGGAGGATCCGGGTCGGGTATGGCCTCTGCCCTTGCCACAGAAATCTCCCCTTTGTCCCGCAAAGGATACCCCCCTGCCTGACCTAGGCCCACGAAAGGAGGGAGTGAAGGACCCGGAGCCCCGAAAGGGTCGCGGCTGCTTTTTGTGTTGGGGTAACTTACCTCCCTTAGCAAAAAGGTCCAAACGATCACCAAACAGGCGCAACCCTTTAAAGGGAAGCCCCGTGAGAGCCTTCTTGGCAGCATCGTCAGCTGCCCACTGGCGTAACCAGACCGAGCGGCGGATAGAGACAACCAAGGCCGAGTTCCTGCTACAAATCCGAATGGTGTCATCTAAGGCAGAGAGAACGTAGGAGATGAACAGCTCTCATTGTGACAAGGCTCTAAATTAAGCACTTGAAAGATCCTCATGGGAGCCGTCCAGAAGGCCCCTGACCAAGGTCCTAATAGCCACGGTCGTAATAGCACAAACCAGGCGCAAGGCCGAACCCACACAAGCAAAGGCATGGGAGGCCAGTTGGTCAATACGCCGGTCCTCACTATCCTTCAAGGTAGTGGAATCCGGGGAATGCACAAAAGAAGTATTAGACAGCCCCAAGATGGGGGCATCCACCTTGGGGGGTGTTGACCAACATTTGACCAAATCCGAGGGGAAGGGATACCTCCTCTCCCACCTCTTAGGGATACTGGGAAGCTGGCTAGGCCTCTCCAATTCCCTGAGAATCAGATTATTAAAATGCGTCTGTTCTGGGAATTCCAAACGTGGTTTTGCGGTACCAAACAATTCCCCCTGCTGCTTAGGCACCGCTGCCGGAGGGGAAATGGAAAGTACCTCAAAAATTTGAGTCAGAAGTCTATGGGTGTCGTCAGCACCCCAATGCTCTGAGCCGGCATCAGGGCCAAGGCAATGCTGATTGTCAGAAAGATCTGAATCTGAAAATAATTCCCCTTCCTCGAGAGGGGTATAATCAGACAAATCAAGGAAATCATCTTGTTCCATAGTAAAGGCCGGCGCATCGGGCGCCACATGCCGTCTTTTAGCTGGAGCCTTACGGGCTGCACAGCTAGCAATCATTCTCTCAATATTGGCCAGTCTGGCAGAAACATCAGATTGCGACTCCCCGCAAGTGTTAATGTCACTAGGGGTCATAATCAGGCGTGGGGGATGAGACCGAGGGTGCCGTCCCAGGCCCAGGCACATGGGGCCCAGATTGCCGCGCAAGCGCTTGCCGGGCACAGGATGCACAAACCCGCACATCATCGCCCCAAGGAATGCCCCGCACACCACACACAGCCGGGCTTGCCCCGAGGGGACCCCGAGCACCATATCCTGAGAAGCCTCCATGTGGTGAATTTTTTAGTCGTAATGACCAATGGGAATTACGCTGTGCAGCTACCCGGGATGCCCCTTAAATGTCCGCTAGTGGGAGGATTTACAATTAAGCCCCCAATTTAGGAAGGGTATAACCTAGGGCCCAGGACCGGGAGAAACCTCTAAATAGGTTGTCCCAGCCTGAAAGACATAAGCATAGAACACACATTCAGTATGGCATGTACAGTACATTAGATGACAATTGTACAAAAGGATAAGCATAACAGTAATAATATAAAAGCCTGCAGGGGCACTCTCAAAACCGCAGAGCTCACACTAGACAAGCAGCCCAGCAAGATGGCGCCGATCATCTCCGGAGGGGGCGGGCCGGCTGCGGAGCGCGTCAGGCCGGGAACACGGGGACTGAGCAGAGAGGCCAGGCAGCCAATAACCCGGCTCCCGGCAACCGGTGACGTCACCGGCCCGCCGCCGCTGAGCGTGCGGGCCGTTCAAAAGCACACACACACATGCCCTTGGGGCCACCAGGATTGCTGACACACCCTCTTGAGCCAACTTGCGTACCACCTTGTCCACCATGGGAAAGGGAGGAGACAGAGACATGGCATCCACTGCCAGAACCAGAGGCTCCTGGGACAGAGACACAAATGCCGGAAGCTTGTGATTGTGACGAGAGGCAAACAGATCCACCTCCGGACTCCCCCACCTGCGACAGAGGGATAGAAATACCTTGTAGCTGAGGAAAATTCCCCCTGGCGAGAGGTCCCTCTGCTCAGAGAGTCTGCTTCCAGGTTCTCCACCCCTGGAATGTAGACTGCCAAGATGCACGGAACATTGCTCTCGGCCCAAGCAAGAATCATAGACACCTCCCGGAGGGCACTGCAGCTGCGAGTCCCTCCTAAGTGATTAATGTAAGCGACCGCTGTCCGAATGTCGGAGCAAACCTGAACTGGTAAGCCCTGAAGGTGATGTGTCAGGTGCGACAGCACCAACCAAACCGCCCTCAGCTCCAGAATGTTGATGGGGATATGGGCCTCTTGAGGACCCCACAGCCCCTGGAACTGACGTTCCCTCCAGAAGCCTCCCCAGCCTGACAGACTGGCATCCGTGTTGACCGTCTCCCAACAGGGCGCAAGAAAGGACCTGCCCCCCCAGGAGATTCCTCTGGTCCATCCACCACTGTAAGGACCGCCGGACAAGAGGGGACAGAGCACAAGTCTGATCCAGAGACAGAGGACATTTGTCCCAAACCGATAGAAGATGGAGCTGAAGGGGTCTCATGTGAAACTGAGCAAATGGCACTGCCACGAAGCAAGCCACCATCAATCCTACCAGCCTCATGCATTGCCTGGTGGACGGACAAGGGCTGGATAGAAGAAAACGAATAAGAGCCTGAAGAACATCCACCTTCGGCTGGGGTAGGAACACCCTGGTCTGAATGGTATCCAGAGTCATGCCCAGGAACGAAGCCACCCTTGACGGGGATAGAGAGGACTTGGGGTAACTGATTACCCACCCGGACCTTTCCAGCGTCGTCACCACCGCTCTGGTGTCCAGCTCCGCCTGGTGGAGAGAGGATGGCGTAATGAGAAGGTCGTCCAGGTAAGGCAAGATACGAATGCCCCGGACTCTGAGAAGGGCCATCACGCCCGCCAAAACCTTGGTGAACACCCTGGGCGCCGAAGTCAGCCCGAAGGGAAGAGCTGATTATCTACCACGAACCTGAGGAACCTTTGGTGTCCCGGGAAGACCGAAACATGAGGGTAAGCGTCCTTGATGTCTATTGAGGTCATAAAGTCCCCCGGACGAAGGGAGTAGACCGCAGAGTGCAGAGTCTCCATGCGAAATTTCTTGGTTCTGAGGAACCGGTTGAGAAACTTTAAGTCCAAAATGTGCCTTATGGATCCATCCTTTTTGGGCACCGTAAAGAGGTTGGAGTAGTAACCCTGACCTCTCCCTATGGGGGGAACCGTAGAAACGACCCCCATATCCCGAAGGTTTTGTACCGACAGGAAAAGTCCCTGTGCGGTCCGAGGGTCCGCAGGAACCCGAGACCTGAGGAATCTG
Source organism: Gastrophryne carolinensis (assembly GCA_027917425.1). Lineage (NCBI taxonomy): Eukaryota > Metazoa > Chordata > Amphibia > Anura > Microhylidae > Gastrophryne > Gastrophryne carolinensis. Next base: position 402,441,612 of record CM051235.1, on the reverse strand, counting down.
GGAGGAGGCTGGTATGTGAACTCCAGCTTGTACCCAGAGGAGACCACCTCCGGGATCCAGTTGTCTGTGATCTCCAAAGTCCAGACCTGGGCAAAGAGCCGCAGCCGTCCCCCCACCCGTGAGGGTGATGGCGCCCCCTCATTGCTGACTGGGCTTGGCAGCGGCTTTGGGTTTGGCACCTCAGGAAGTCCCGGGTCGGGCGCATCCTCTGCCCCTACCCCAGGAATCTCCTCTGAACGCAGGGAAGGAAATTCCCCTGCTCGTCCGAGAACCACGAAAGGAAGGATTGAATGGGCCTGAACCCCGAAAGGTCCGGCGCTGCTTTTTGCGCTGAGGTAACTCACCTCCTTTTGCCACCGAGTCAAATTTATCACCAAACAGGCGCAGACCCACGAAAGGTAGCCCTGTGAGCGCCTCCTTTGCAGCGTTATCGGCCGCCCATTGGTGCAACCAGACGGATCGGCGTATAGCAACCTGCAATGCCGAGGTCCTGCTACACATACGGATAATATCATCCAAGGCAGATAAGACAATGCAATGAACATCTCACAATGCGTCAATGCTGTAAATTCCTCACTGGAAGGATTCAGTTGGGAACCATCCAACAGGCCCCTGATTAATGCTCTAGTAGCCACGGCCGTGAGAGCAGAGGAACAACCCGGGCGCAAGGCCGAACCCACACAGGCAAAGGCATGCAAAGCCATTTGGTCGAGAAGTCGGTCCTCACTATCCTTCAAGGTAGTGGAATCCGGGAAATGCACAACCGACGTACTGGACAATCCAAGTACTGGAGCGTCGACCTCTGGGGGTGTCGACCAACGCTTGACAACATCAACAGGGAAGGGATACTTCCTATCCTACCCCTGAGGGATACCATGGAGCCGGCTAGGCTTATCCCATTCTTTAAGGATCAGATTGTTAACTTGTTTCTGATCCGGGAACTCCAAACTCCAAAAAATTCCCCCCATTGCGGAGGGGCCCCCGCAGAAGGGGAAATAGCAAGCACCTCAAAAATACGGGTCAGGAGTCTGGGGGTATCCACGGTATCCCCGTGCTCCGTACCGGCATCAGCATCCAGGTACTGCTGATCGTCAGAGCCTTCAGATTCTGAAAACAATTCCCCTTCCTCAAGCGGGGAATAATAAGACCAAACAAAAATACAATTCTGTGAAATACTCACCTGTAGAATTGGTATTATAAGTATACAGTACGTCCTGCTCCAGATAGATTACTTACACTTGGGTTATCCTCCGCCAGATGGCGCTGCACTGCAGAGACATGCAAAACAGGCTCCTCCCGGCCCCCACAAATACCCGGGGACCTCCCACAAATCCCCAGCATTGAAAAGCAGTGAACAAGAAACTGGGAGAATTTAACAACCCAAAACAAAACTGGTAACTATAACAATGATGATAATCACCATACAGGGGATCCAGAATAATGCAACAACAGGGTGGGGTGCATACAGTACGTCCTGCTCCAGATAGATTACTTACACTTGGGACATCCAATAGCAGTGTCCATAAAGTAGGGTGGGATCCCCAATAAGAAAAGGTAACAGCAGGCAGTTTAAACCACTGCCGCCTGTAAAACCTTGCGGCCAAAAACAGCATCAGCTGAGGCCCTAACGTCAACTTTGTAAAACTTTGAAAAGTTATGAACAGAAGACCAAGTAGCGGCCTTGCAAACTTGTTCAACAGAAGCCTGGTGCTGGAAGGCCCAAGAGGCACCAATAGCACGAGTAGAATGAGCAGTAAGGTGGAAGGGAGGACTCTTCCCCTTAGCCGAATAGGCCTGAATCACAGCCTGATGAATCCATTTGCTGATAGTAGACTTGGCAGGAGCCAAACCCTTCCTAGGACCAGAAGGGACCACAAAAAGAGCATCAGTCTTCCTGAAGGACGCAGTGACTACTAGGTAATACTTCAGAGACCTGACCACGTCCAAGGAGTGCAAAACCCTTTCCTTAGCATTACTAGGATTAGGACACAAGGAAGGAAGAACAATATCCTGGTTCAAATGAAAAGCAGACACCACCTTAGGCAGGAAATCCGGCTTAAAGCAGAACACCACCTTATTCTGGTGTCTCTCGAAGTATGGAGGCTGGATAGACAGAGCCGCCAGCTCAGACACATGCCTGACCGAAGTAATAGCCACCAGAAAGACAACCTTGAGGGTAAGTACAGCCAGAGCAGCATCCTGAATAGGCTCAAAGGGAGCACCCTGCAAGGCAGACAAGACCAAATTTAAATCCCAAACAAGGACCATAGATTTTCGTGGAGGACGCACATGAGTAACCCCCTGAAAGAAAGTCTTGACCAAGGAATGTTGAGCAAAGGACTTCTGAAAGAAAACAGACAGGGCAGAAACTTGACCCTTCAAAGTACTGAGTTGGAGACCAGACTCCAAGCCTTGCTGTAAGAACTCTAGAACCCTGGGAACTGAGAACACCCGACAGGGAAGAGACCTAGACTCACACCAGTCAATGTAAGCACGCCAAACCCTATAATAGATGGAAGATGTAGACTTCTTCCTAACCTTCACCATGGTCTCAACCACGGAGGCAGACAAGCCCTTCTTCATCAAGATGGAGGTTTCAGCAGCCAGGCCGTCAAAGCCAGAGTTTGTAAATTGGGATGGCGTAGGGAGCCCTGAGTGAGCAGATCTGGCACTGCTGGCAGGACGTACTGATCTACTGCCATCTGCACCACGTCTGCGAACCACACTCTTCTTGGCCACCTGGGGGCCACCAGAATCACTGGCATCCTTTCCAGAGCAATCCTATCTCAGTACCCTGCCCAGCAGGGGGAATGGAGGAAAGACATACGGGCGCCGAAATTCCTGCCATGACATGGACAGAGCATCTGTGGCCAAGGCAGAGGATCCTGAGACAGGGAGACAAAAGCCTGGAGCTTGTGATGATGCAATGGGATGTGACGGGATGCAAACAGATCCACATCCGGTAGACCCCAGGGATTGGAATACCCTGTTGCAGAGGGACCACTCTCCCTGACGAGAAGTCCCCCTGCTCAGAGAGTCTGCCAGTAGATTCTCTGTCCCCGGAATGTACACAGCCGAAATGCATTGAACATTGGCCTCTGTCCATGTCAGAATCCGCAATACCTCCTGGAGGGCCCTCCTGCTCCGGGTCCCTCCCTGATGGTTGATGTAGTCAACCGCCGTCCTGTTGTCTGAGCGCACCTGCACAGACAGACCTCTCAGGTGATTGGTCAACTGCTCCAATACCAACCTGATTGCCCGCAGTTCCAGAATGTTGTTGGGGAAGTGGGCCTCCTGAGGGCCCCACCTCCCCTGGAACCGCAGAGACTTCCAGAATCCCTCCTATCCTGACAAACTGGCATCCGTGGTGACTGTCTCCCAGGAGGGGGCCAGGAAGGATCTGCCTCCCATCAAGTTCCTGTGGTCCAGCCACCAGGAAAGGGACCGTCGGACCGAGGGGGGAAGCACACAGATCCCGTCCAAGGAACTGGAACTGAGCAAAGGGCACTGCCTCGAAGCATGCCACCATCAGGCCCACCAACTGCATTCCCTGCCTGAGGGAGGGCCTGGGGCACGATAGCACCCGCGCAGTTAGAGCTTCCACCTTCTGCTGAGGAAGGAATATCCTTGACTGAATCGTATCCAGAATCATTCCCAGGAATGGGGTCACCGAGGAAGGGGACAGGGAGGACTTGGGGTGATTGATCACCCAGCCGAAGGACTCCAGGGTGGACACCACCAGCTGAGTGTCCAACTCTGCCTGTTGCAGAGACTGAGAGGTGATGAGTATGTCGTCCAGGTAGGGTAGCAAGCGTATGCCCCTTGACCGCACCAGAGACATCACTCCTGCCAGCACCTTGGTGAACACTCTGGGAGCTGAGGTGAGACCAAAGGGCAGGGCCACAAATTGGTAATGTTGGTTCTTCCAACGCGAATCTGAGAAACCTCTGGTGTCCAGGGAACACAGGAATGTGAAGGTAAGCATCTTTGATGTCCACCGACGTCATGAGATCCCCTGGGCGCAGGGAGCCAATGGCCGAGCGCAGAGTTTCCATGCGAAAACGTTTGTTTCTGACAAATTTGTTGAGGATCTTTAAATCCAGAATGGGCCTGACTGACCCATCCTTTTTGGGGACTGTGACAACGTTAGCGCCTGCTGTGCGCAAGGAACGCAGACCCGTGCGCTGTCCCCGCTGATAGGTGAGACCCCACAAGCTACACACAGCCGGGCTTGTTCTGAAGGAACCCCAGACCCAATATCCTGGGATGCCTCCATATGGTGATTATTAGGCACAATATGCCGGTAGGGATTGACGCTATAAAGCAACCCTGGATGCCCCAATGACCCGCTAGGGAAGTGGGAGTACTTATACTAGGCCCAACTACAATACACCGGGCCGGGAGAAGCCACTGGATTCACCGGTCTGAAAGACACAATGAGAAGGAGGGGTGTCAGAGTCATACACAGAAAATCATGAGTATTAAAGACGCCTGCGAGGGCACTTACAGACCGCGGGACGGGGGACTGTTACACACGCGCGAGCGCGACTGTACAGAGAAAGGCGCCAAAAGAACCTCGAAGGGCGGGCCAGAGCGGGCCGTGATGCAGGGCGCGCCAAGCCAGGCCCCGCCCCCCGAAGAGCACGAAGTCCACCAGACAAGCAGCCAATGAGGACGCAGGAGCGTCTGAGGCAACGCCGCTGCCCGGCGTGGGGCATCCAATGAAGGAAAGAGCGCATGCGGCGGCAGTGTTCGCAGTAGTAAAAGGCAATTCAGCGCGGCGGTTGACACACATATACTAGTCCCAACACACATACCGACAGGCGATATACACGAATCACGGTACTCGCTCTACCGCACCCCCCCCTTCTTTTCCTCCCGAAGGCTACGGGGAGAATGAGGGAGGATGGCGGCCCTTTGTACAGGGCCCACCGCTACCGGGGCATGGGACAATAATGCGGGAGGGGCATCCATGAAGGCTCACCATCAGCCTATACCGCCTACCCTTTGGTGGGGGACTGCGGTGGAGCAGCGCTCCTTAAGCACACATGGTGCTGCCTACCTTCACCCGACCAGCGCAGCCCAGGCTGGGAGGCACATCACATCAAGGACGGGTGGGAATAGTCCAACAGGGCCGCAGGCTTTAATAGCCCCGCTCACCTGCGACAGAGTGATAATTTCATGTCTTCACAGTAAGCACTGCAGAGAAATCTGGGGATTTGTGGGAGGTCCCCGGGTATCTGAGGGGCCGGGAGGAGCCTGTTTTGCATGTCTCTGCAGTGCAGCACCATCTGGCGGAGGATAACCCAAGTGTAAGTAATCTATCTGGAGCAGGAAGTACTGTATACTAAGAAGAGTCATAATCGTCAAACAAAGGCCGGCGCAGCGGGCGCCAAATGCCGTCTCTTAGCTGGGGCCTTCATGGCCGCAGAGCTAGCAATCATCTTCTCAATGTTGGCCCGTCTAGCACAGACATCGGATTGCGACTCCCCGCTAATGACAACGTCACTTACGGTAGGGTCAAAGCCAGGCGTGGGGGTGTAGGTGATGAGGCCAGTTGAGCTGACCCGGCCGCACGGGGTCCGGTTTGCCGCGCAATGGCCTGCTGTGCACAAATTTGCCCATTGTCTCCCACAAGAAATACCCCACAGACCACACACTGCCGGGGTTGCCCCGAAGGGATCCCGAGCCCGGTATCCTGGGAAGCCTCCATATGGTGATTTTTTATGGTAGTCGCAATGACCAATGGGAATTACGCTAAAAGCTACCCAGGATGAACCTTAGCGTCCGTTGGTGGGAGGATTTGGCAATGACAAAGGGAACCCCAATTTGAAACTGAGAGCCGCAGGAGACCATAAAAGAGCGCCGAGCGCCCGGCCCCGCCCCCTCCTCAGTGAGGGAAACGAGCCGCGCTCCTCAGCAATACTGCGGAGCCGGCCCACAAGCCGCCAGTCCGCCGCCGTTGTCAGTGCGGCGGGCGTGCTGGCCGCTGAACAGAGGCCACTGTATAAGTGAAAAAATAAAGCACCATCATACACAACACACACTCACGCTGGCAGTAGCCAGCGCGTGAAGTAAAACAGCACACAAAAGATTACAAGACAAGATGGAGGCTAAGCCCCCCCCCCAACTATCTGGGAACGGGGAGTAATGGAGAGGAAGCCGGAAACTACATACGTAGTGTACATACGTACATAAGTAGTGATGGCATAGATACGGACAGGGCATCCCACATCAGGATCACTAACCTGACGACCGCTTACCCCTTGGTGGGGGCCTTGCGGTGGGGCATGGCTCCTGTATAAACACCTCTAAGGTGTGCCCTACCTTCACCCGGACTCTACAGCCAAGGCTGGGAGGCATGGGGAAATTAAGAAAATAGTCCGGGTGGCAATAGGAAAAAAACAAAGTGGCCGGGTGTACACCCGGCTTACCTGCAAAGGAAAGAGACAGCCATCTTCTTGACTTGCTTCGCCGTCTGCAGAGACTAAACTGGGGAATGTGTGGGAGGTCCCAGGTATTTATGGACTGGGAGGGGCTTCTTTTTTCTAGTCATCTCTGCAGAAGTTCGCCCTCTACTGGCTATAACCCACGTGTAATTACTACTCCCGAAGCAGGGTGTGAGACATACTTGGAATACACACATATGCTGTGAAAGACAATAGCAAAGTCGAATGCACTACACGAACACCGGACACCCCCCCCCCCCCCCGACTAACCGGACAACGGGAGAAGGGGGATAAGGACCCTATTCACATTAGGTTCATGTGCTGAGGGTCAAGCGGACGGGGCATCCCATATCAGGTTCACCAACAGACCTGTGCCGCCTACCCTTTGGTGGGGGATTTGCGGTGGAGCAACACTCCATAACAAGCACCTCTAATAGGTGCTGCCTACCGTCACCCGACCATGCAGTCAAGGCTGGGAGGCAGAGTAACTAATGGCACGGGTAGGAACAGGACACAGGGCCAGGGGCTGTGCAGCCCGGCTTACCTGCGAGGAGAGAAGCCATCATCAGATCATCATCAGATCATCATCAGCCTCACTGCAGAGACTAAACTGGGGAATGTAGTGGCAGGTCCCGGGTATATAAGGACCGGGAGGGGCCTCTTTTTTGCCATCTCTGCAGTAAAGCGCCCTCTTGTGGACTATATCCCAGACGTAATGAATCATTACTGGAGCAGGGCGTGCTGCATACTTGGAATAAACTTGATATAGCGCTAGAGATTTCACCCAGGGGTGGTGTTGCACTATCAATGTCCCAATGTTCCTCCAAGCCACCGCTGCCACCTCCTTTATAAATTTTCCTTGCAACCTCTCATCCTTACTGAGCCAAATCACATAAGAAGGCTCCGAGGGCCACAGGTTGGGCAGATGTGGTTTACAGCTTCTGTGACTCGGGACCCTGTCTGACACAGAGTTAGGTGTACTTTCAAGGTTTATTGTAGGAAATTCTCTCACCCCATAGTAAATGGACTAAAAATCAGCAGAAGCCATTCTGCCAACAGCCACTCTGTCCCTTGGTGTTATCAGCATAAGCAGGAAAGGCAAGTCATGGTGGTCCTACAGCTGTCTCTGACATCAGCAGATAACAGTGAGGCTGCACCACGACATGCCATTTCCAGCTCAGCCATGACACAGAAATTGAAGTGAAGTAAGTGGCTCAAAATACATAAGGTATTTACATACAATCAGAGATTTTAAGATGCTTTGTAATGGCTCATTTTACACTGTCCCCACAAGGTACAATGTGAAAGGAAGCTGGTGTGTACCTGGACAGGGACTTTAAGCAGCACAGCAAGGGCTCCTCATATCCCCTTGCGTTCTTTAGTCTTTTCTTAGAAAAGACACTCCCTGACTGACTGGAGTGAGAGGAGCATGTCTTGGCTGCCAGGCAATGCTGAATCTTAGTACTGGACAATTTCATCAGCCAGCTTTGTGCTGAACTTTCATACTTATGTGAATGGCTGCTGCTGAAGGTCAGCTAATCTTGAACCTAATCTCTAAACAGTCATAAACTGACTCAATGCAGTTAGTGGTCATTTAATAGCTTAGTGGCTTTGTACACACAGAAGATTCCTCTTTACCCAACCCAGTATGCCCGCTGCCGACCACCACAACTCACCTCTCTGCTCAGCTTTGGACTGGAGATCATCTAGAAGTTCCTTTTTGGTCTCCAGAGCGTTGTGAACTTCCTTCAGCTCTTCCCTGTGATAGAGAGATATAAACATGTCATAATGGCTGCTGCTACTCACTTTCAGTATTTATTTCCAACAGATACAGAGGGTGTGTTATGTACCCAATGTGACCGGGAATGTCACCCGTCATTTTAGAGGGGACCTACCACACCTTCTTCCGGACCTGAACCTAGAACTAGACATAAATGATAGAGCTATGCTTTTGCCACTCAAAAGTGTAAACGCAAGACCTATCAAGTTTATCCATCAGTGGGCTGATGACACAAAGCTTACAGACTGGCCAGCTTCTACTTACATCCGCGCCTCAATCTTTTTTTTCAGAGTGTTGGACTGAAACATAAAATAAGAATTAGAATCACTTACCTCTATACACATCACCACTAGACACATAATAACTCTACATGTCTAAAGAACTCTATAGTAGATGTTAAAACATTACAGATAATCATATTTAAAAAAAAAAAGGTTTCAGAAGCTCAAAAACCTTTGAGGGGATATAATCACATTTTATACCTATATTAAAGGCCAATACAAAAAGATGTCTTTGTATAAATATATACAAGGCCAATACAAAGACACCTTCGAGGGAATCTAATCACTTTATATACAAACATACAAGGCCAATACAAAAGAGATGCTTTAGAGGGGATCTATTCACTTTGTATACATATATACAAGGCCAATACAAAGATACACCTTAGAGATGATCTAAATACTCTGTATGCGTATATATAAGGATAATACAAATACAAAGACGCCTTACATATTATAATACCAATACAAAGAACATGCAGAGAAGATTTTTACAAGGGGGGTATAGGTTACACATGGATAAAAAAATACCATTTTGTGATTACTCACCTGTAAAATGGGTATTATAAGTATGTCACACACCCCCGCTTCCACAATTCATGACATATGGGTTATGGTCCAGTAGAGGGCGAACTTCTGCAGAGATGAAAGTAAAAAAGAAGCCCCTCCCGGTCCATAAATACCTGGGACCTCCCACATATTCCCCAGTATATGACAGCAGTAAGGGGACCAGGAAGAGCTAATAAAACATTCTTAACAATAAAAGGTTCACCATATAAAGGATCCAGAATACTAAAGGGCGGGATGAAGCGGGGTGTGTGACATACTTATAATACCCATTTTACAGGTGAGTAATCACAAAATGGTATTATTCCAAGTATGTCACACACCCCGCTTCCACTATTCATGACATATGGGACATCCAATAGCAGTGTCCGTCATGGGTGGGGATCCAAATACAGCAAAAAAATGCACCAATTTAAACCACTGCAGCTTGCAGAACCTTGCGGCCAAAAACAGCATCCGCTGAGGCCCGCACATCAACCTTATAAAACTTTGAAAAAGTATGAACGGTAGACCAAGCAGCAGCCTTACAAACTTGTTCAACAGAAGCCTGGTGCTGAAAAGCCCAGGAAGCCCCAACAGCACGAGTAGAATGAGCAGTGATCTTAAAAGGAGGAACCCTCCCCTTAGCAGAATAGGCCCCAACAATGGCCTGGTGTATCCATTTACTAATGGTAGACTTGGCGGGCGCCAAACCTTTTCTGGGCCCGGAAGGCACCACGAACAAGGCGTCCGTCTTACAAAAAGGAGAAGTAGCCACCAAATAGTACTTCACACAACGAACCACATCCAAAGAGTGCAAAACCCTCTCCTTGTCATTGCTAGGCTTAGGACATAAGGAAGGGAGAACTACATCCTGATTGATATGGAAAGCAGAAAGCACCTTAGGAAGGAAATCTGGTTTAAAACGAAAAACCACCTTGTCCTGGTGTCTCTCAAAGTAAGGGGCCTGAATGGACAGAGCCGCCAACTCAGAGACACGCCGATTAGAGGTAATAGCCACCAAAAAGGCAACCTTTTGAGTGAGCACAGAAAAAGCCAAAGACTTTCTAGGGGGCCGAACATGGAAAAAAGTCTTGACCAGATGATGCAAAGCAAAAGACCTTTGAAAAAAGACAGCCAGGGCAGAAACCTGACCCTTCAAAGTACTAAGCTGGAACCCCAGATCCAGACCGTGTTGTAGAAACTCCAAAATCCTAGGAATCGAAAACACCCTGCAAGGTAAGGCCCTAGCCTCACACCAGTCAATATAGGACCGCCAAGTCCTATAGTAAATGGTAGAGGAAGACCTCTTCCTAGCTCTAATCAAGGTTTGAATAACCGCCTCAGACAAACCTTCCTCCCTCAGGACGAAGGTTTCAGCAGCCACGCCGTCAAAGAAAGCGTTTGTAAATTGGGGTAACGTAGTTGACACTGAGAGATCAGATCCGGAGACAGGGGCAGCCTGTACTGATCTATCGCCAATCTTACGACGTCTGCAAACCAAACCTGTCTTGGCCACCTTGGGGCCACCAGAATTGCTGGTGCCCCCTCTAGAGCCAACTTGCGCACTACCTTGCCTACCATGGAGAAGGGGGGAAACAGGTACAGAAACCCCAGATCCCTCCAGGCAAGGGACAAGCCATCCACTGCCAGGGCCAGAGGATCCTGAGACAGAGATACAAAGGTTGGGAGCTTGTGATTGTGCTGAGAGGCAAAGAGATCCACTTCCGGAGTCCCCCACTTGTGATACAGGGCCCGAAATACCCTGTGGTTGAGAGACCATTCCCCTCGGCGAGAGAATCCCCTGCTCAGGGAGTCCGCCTCCCGGAATGTACACTGCCGAGATGCAAGGAACATTGCTCTCCGCCCATGTCAGAATCAGAGAGACTTCCCTGAGGGCCCTGCTGCGAGGCCCTCCTTGGTGATTGATGTAAGCTACTGCAGTACGATTGTCTGATCGAACCTGAGCCGGTAAACCCTGTAGGTGAAGTGTCAGACGCGACAGAACCAAGCGGATAGCTCTGAGCTCCAAGACATTGATGGGGGTGTGAGACTCCTGAGGACCCCACAAACCCTGGAACTGATGATCCTTCCAGAAACCTCCCCAGCCCGACAGGCTGGCATCCGTGGTAACCGTCTCTCAACAAGGGGCCAGGAACGATCTGCCCCTCATCAGATTGCTTGATTCCAGCCACCACTGAAGGGACTGCCGAACCCTGGGAGACATCAGAAATGACTGATCCAAGGACTGTGGACATCTGTCCCATTTCAGCAATAGATGGAGTTGTAGCGACCTCATGTGGAATTGAGCAAAGGGGACTGCCTCGAAGGAAGCCACCATCAAACCTACCAGAGTCATCCCTAGCCGAATAGAAGGGCGAGGATTGGTCAGGAGAACACGTATCAGATCCTGAGCCCTCTGCACCTTTGGCTGAGGTAGGAACACTCTGGCCTGACTGGTATCCAGATTCATGCCCAGTAAGGAAATCTACCTTGATGGGGAGAGAAAAGACTTGGGGTGGTTGATCACCCATCCGAACCTCTCCAGCGTCGTCACCACCGTCCTGGTGTCCAGCTCCGCCTGGCAGAGGGAAGAAGCTGTAATGAGCAGGTCGTCCAGATATGGCACAATGCGAATGCCCTGGGCTCTGAGCAGGGCCATAACACCCTCGGTGCCGAGGTCAGCCCGAACAGGAGGGCCACAAACTGAAAATGATGATCTCCGACCACAAACCTGAGAAATCTCTGGTGTGCTGGGAAAATTGGTACATGAAGGTAAGCATCCTTGATGTCTATGGATGTCATGAAATCCCCCTGATGAAGGGAACCGATGGCTGAGCGCAGAGTCTCTATGCTGAACCTCTTGGTTCTGATGAACCTGTTGAGAAGCTTCAAATCCAGAATGGGTCTTATAGAGCCATCCCTTTTGGGAACCGTGAAAAGGTTGGAATAATAGCCTCTCTCTGAAAGAGGCACCGGGCATATGATCGCCATGTCCAGGAGGTTCTTTACAGTCGACAGGAGCCCCTGCGCCGCCCGAGGATCCGAAGGCACCCGAGACCTTAGGAATCTGGGAGGAGGCCGGTACTTTAACTCCGATTTATAAGAGCCCCAAATTACAGCCAGGGACCCTAGGACCGGGAGAACCCCCTTTTAAGCAAGGCACAGGGAGTCCTCCTGAAAGACTCAAGATATGTGGCCATAAGCACATGCACACACACAGCAACAGCAAAATAAATACATGTCATAAGAAAACAATACCAAGCGGCGACTGATGCATATTGGCCAAGTATAGTAAAAAGAGGGGGGAGCCCAGCAGGGCACTCAACCACCACAGAAAATGGCGTCCTATTCAGCCAGCAGCGCCTGAGAGGGAGAGAGGGAGGGAGAAGAAGGGGCGAGCCAGCGTGGATCGCGCGTCACGCCCGGCCCCACCACCTTCCCTCCGAGTCCTGTAATGCGGTTCCCAGCAATGGGATGGGTCCTCAATGGCGCCAACAGAAGGGGGCGGGCCACAGCAACGCGCGAGCGCCCGGGCCCCGTCCCCGCACAGAATCAGCCTGAAGGGAAGAAGCTCCCCAGACTGCAGGCAGAGCGCACAGCGCAACGTGAATCAAGCGCACAAGCAAACTCACATATATAAAGTGAAAAATAGAAGAACAATGCCACCCCCCCCCAGCCCCGCCCCCCCCCCCCCCCCCCGCTGGAGGGTAACAGAGGGGACCCGGAAGGGGGAGAATCCCTCACCAAAAGGGTGTAAGGGTATTAAATGGGGACAGGGCATCCCAAACCGGGATCACCAACCCGGATGCCGCCTACCCCCTTGTATGGGGTCTCACAGGGGAGCATGACTCCCTAAACACCTATTAAGGAGAAGGCTACCATCACCTGGACCTGCAGCCAAGGCTGGGAGGCTAGAAATGGGCTTAATGCATAAAGGTCCGGGCAGAAATAGAGCACAACATGGCCGGGTGTAAACCCGGCTTACCTGCAAGGAAGAGCAGCATACATCTTCTGAGAAGGAACTGGGGAATGTGTGGGAGGTCCCGGGTATTTATGGACCGGGAGGGGCTTCTTTTTTGCTTTCATCTCTGCAGAAGTTCGCCCTCTGCTGGACCATAACCCATATGTCATGAATAGTGGAAGCGGGGTGTGTGACATACTTGGAATATTATTCAAAGGTGAGGGAAGGAACGGGTTACTGTAAGGGTGGTCAGGCTTGGAATGCCCCACTCAGCGGTATTGGGTGAATTACATCCTGAACTATAATTTTAATCATTATCCTGAGAATCTTTAGGTCCAGAGACCTGGTTTGCAAGATTTGGGAAGTAACTTTTTCCCTTTAAAAGCCTAATAAGTAAAAACAATCCAAGATATTTTGTTTTGCCTTCCAATGCATTAAAATGTAGGGGGCTTTTTTTATAAGACAAATGACTGTAATTATGGATACTTCCTAATTTAACTGCTAATGCAATAGACAAGAAAATACAATTCTGTGAAATGCTCACCTGTAGAATTGGTATTATAAGTATACGGTATATCCTGCTCCAGATAGATTACTTGCACTTGGGTTATCCTCCGCCAGATGGCGCTGCACTGCAGAGACATGCAAAACAGGCTCCTCCCGGCCCCTCAAATACCCGGGGACCTCCCACAAATCCCCAGCATTGAAAAGCAGTGAACAAGAAGCCGGGAGAATTTAACCACCCAAAAACTGGTAACTTCTAACAATGACAACAATCACCATACAGGGAATCCAGAATAATGCAAAAAACCAGGGTGGGGTGGAGCAGGACGTACTGTATACTTATACCAATTCTACAGGTGAGTATTTCACAGAATTGTATTATTCTTAGTATACAGTACGTCCTGCTCCAGATAGATTACTTACACTTGGGACATCCAATAGCAGTGTCCATAAGGTAGGGTAGGATCCCCCAATAAAAGGTAACAGCAGACAGTTTAAACCACTGCCGCCTGCAAAACCTTGCGGCCAAAAACAGCAACAGCTGAGGCCTTAACATCAACCTTGTAAAACTTTGAAAAGTTATGAACAAAAGACCAAGTAGCGACCTTGCACACTGGTGCAATAGAAGCCTGGTGCTGGAAGGCCCAAGGGGGCACCAAGGGGGCACGAGAAGAAAGAGCAATAAAGCGAAAGAAAGATTCTTCCCCTTAGCAGAGCAGGCCTGAATCACAGCCTGACGAATCCACATGCTGATAGTAGACTTGGCAGAAGCCAAAAACCCTTCCTAGGACCAGAAGGGACCACAAGAAGAGTATCAGTGTTCTTGAAAGGTGCAGTAGCCACCAGATAGTACTTCAGACACCTAACCACATCCAAAGAGTGCAAAACTCTCTCCTTAACATTGCTAGGGTTAGGGCACAAAGAAGGAAGAACAATATCCTGATTCAAATGAAAGGCAGACACTACCCTTAGGCAGAAATTCTGGTTTGAAGGAAACAACACCTTGTCCTGGTGCCTGTCAAAGCAGGGGGGCTGAATGGACAGCACCCCAACTCAGACACACGCCCGACAGAAGCGATTGCTACCAGAAACACAACCTTAAGTGTAAGAATAGCCAAGGCAGCAACCTGCACAGGTTCAAAGGGAACACCCTGCAAAACAGGCAAGACCATTTTCAAATCCCAAAAACAGGGACCATAGGTTGTAGTGGGGAACGCACATGAGCAACCCCCTAAAGGCAGTCTTAATCAAGGAATGCTAAACAAAAGACTTCTGAAAGAAGACAGACAGGATAGAAACCTGACCTTTCAGAGTACTGAGTTAGAGAAAAACTCCAACCCATGCAGTAAAACTCCAGATCCCTGGGAACTGAGAACACCCAACAGGGAAGAGACCAAGACTCAGCCAGTCAATGAAGGTACGCCATACCATATAACAGATAGAAGAAATCATCTTGCTAGTCTTCACCATGGACTCAATCAACGAGGTAGACAAACCATTCTCCATCAAGATGGAGGTTTCAGCAGTCAGGCCGTCAAGGCCAGAGTTAGTAATGGGATGGCGTAAGTGGTCCTAATTGAGCAGATCTGGCAATCCAGGCAGAAGGCACTGATCTACTGCCATCTGCACCATGTCTGCGAACCACACTCTTACCACACTCTTCTTGGCCACCTGAGGCCACCAGAACAACTGGCACCCCTTTCAGAGCAATCCTGCGCAGAACCCTGCCTAGCAGGGGGAATGTAGAAAGACATACAGAAACTGAATGTCCCGCCATGACAGTACTAAGGCATCCATGGGCACGGCCAGAGGATCCTGGTATGGGGAGACAAAGGCCGGGAGTTTGTGATTGTGACGGAACGCAAACAGATCCACATAGGTTGGCCCCAACGGTGATACAGAGATTGGAACACCCTGTTGCAGAGGGACCTCCCCCGGAATGTATACCGCTGAAAAGCAAGGAACATTGGCCTCCACCAGATCAGAATCAGAGGCACTTCCTGGAGGACCCTCTTGGACCGGGTCCCTCCCTGATGATTGATGTAGGCAACTGCCATCAGAGTGACCATGCGCCCCCGAGCAGGCAGGCCCTGAAATGAGCAAACGAATCAGAACTAACCTGATCGCTCACAGCTGCAGGACATTGATAGGTGAATAGGGCCTCTTAAGGACCCCACCTCCCCTGGAACCGCAGGGCCAGGAGAAACCCCCCCCCCCCCCTAACCTGATAGACCGGCATCCGTGGTGATTGTCTCCCAGGAAGGAGCAAGAAGGTTCCGCCCCCCCAATAGGTTCCTTGAGTCCATCCACTACAAGAGGGACCTCCTCACCAGGGGGGGGGGAAGACACCCAGACCCTGTCCAGGGAAGCTGGGTCCTTGTCCCATACAGACAATAGGAGAAGTTGCAGAAGCCCCAAGAGGGACTGAGCACAAAGGGCCGCTGCGAAGCACGCCACCATCAGGCCCATCAGCTGCATCCCCTGCCTTGGTGAAGGAACGGGGACAGCTAGGAGAAACTGAACTTGTGCAAGCAGATGTCCACCTTCTGCTGAGGAAGGAATATCCTTGCCTGAACAGTGTCCCGATTCATTCCTAGGAATGAAATTACCAAAGAAGGGGTCAGCGAGAGCTTGGTGGTGGCTGATCACCCATCCAGATGACTCCAGGATGGACACCACCAGCTGAGTATCCAACTTTGCCCGATGTAGAGGCTGGGAAGTGATGAGGACGTCCAGGTAGTGCAGCACGCGGACGCCTCTTGGCCTCATCAGAGACATCCCCCCCGCCAGCACCTTGGTGAGCCCTCTGGGAGCTGAAGAGAGGCAAGATGGCAAGGCCACAAATTGGCAGTGTTGATCCTCCAACGTGGATCTAAGGAATCTTGGTGTCCTGAAAACACAAGGATGTGAAAGTAAGCATCTTTGATATCCACAAACGGCATGAAGCCCACGGTTCGCAAGGAGCAGATGGCCGAGGGCAGAGTTTCCATGAGGAAGGCGCCTGTACTTGACAAATTGCTGAAGATCTGTGCATCCAGAATGGGCCAGACTGACCCATCTTTTTTGGGAACTGTGAGAAGGTTGGAGTAGGATCCCTTGCCTCTGTCCGTTAAGGGAAATCTGCAAAAGACCCCCAAACCCCGAAGACCTTGCACGGCCTGTGCCAGCTCCTGAGCAGAAGCAGGGACCAGGAGTACCCGGGACCCGGTAATCATAGGGGGGGGGGGGGGGCGCACAGCAAACACCATCTTGTAGCCGGAGAAAACTACCTCCTAAATCCACCGGTCTGAGGCGTGGTGCCTCCAGACTTAAGCAAGGTGCCGCAGCCGTCCCCTCACCCAGGCGGGTGAGGGCGCCCCATCATGCTTGAGGGGACTTGGGAGAGGATTTGAGCATAGCCCCCCCAGAGGAGCAAGGGTGTTGTCTTCTGCTCCTGGGACAGGGAGTTGCGCGAGCCCCCACGAAGGACGCCCCTGGTTCCTGTTTAACGCCATGGTGGGGGGTGGAAGGGGGGCCCTGGCCCTGAAGGGCCCGAGACAGCCGTCTACGCTGGGGTAACTTACCTCTCCTACCAAACAGGTCTAGGCGGGCCCCAAACAGACGCAGCCCTTTAAAGGGGAGCCCGGTAAGGGCCTTCTTCGCAGCATTGTCAGCACCCCACTGTCGCAGCCAGAGCAAGCGACGTATAGCCACCACAAGGGCAGAAGTTCTTGCACACATTCTAATGGTGTCATCCAATGCTAATAGGATAAATTTTACAAACACATCACAATTGGAGAGTGCATTAAACACATCCCAAGGGAGATCATCAGGGGCACGATCAAGCATTTTTCTGATGAGGGTTCTAGTGGCCACAGCAGTAATGGCAGAGGCATAGACCGGGCGTAGCGCCGTCCCCACACATGCAAAGGCGTGGGAGGCCAGCAGGTCAATGCGCCGGTCCTCAGCATCCCGAAGGGTAGTATAGTCTGGGGGATGCAAGAAAGGGGTGTTAGATGGCCCTCCGATTGGGACATCCACCTCAGGGGGGAACGACCAACATTTAACCAGGTCAGGGGGAAAAGGGTACTTACTATCCCAATCTCCTGGAACCCCTGGAAGTTTACTGGGGCACTCCCATTCCTTGAGCACAAGGGTATGGAAATGTGCCTGCTCTAGAAATTCCAAGCATGATGATGCTGTATGGAAACGCTCCCCTCTTTGCCTGGGAGCCTCACCAGGGGGAGAGATAGACAGAACCTCAAAGATCTGGATCAATAATCTGTCAGTGTCATCCTGGACCCAGGGGTCAGGCCCAGAATCTTCATGACCCTCCGGTCTCTCATCAGATGAGCCTGAGTCAGAAAGGGGTATAGTCATAAATTCCTCAGTTCCCATAGGGAAAAAGTAACATTAGACGTCAAGATCTGCTTCTTACAAGGGCCCTTACGCGCTAAGGACCTCGCAAAAATCTGTTCAGCCGTAGGCAGTCTAGATGCCAATTCAGGCTGAGAATGCCCACTTGTGTGCGACTCAGCAGGAGTGAGATTTAAGCCAGGGGGATTAGGTGAAGTGAGGCGAGGTGCAGCCACTGGCAGGCCAAATTGCAAAACCAGCGCTTGCTCAGCACAAGGTACGCAGACCCGTGTCTTGTCAGCATCCGCATGGGGTTATCCACACGCCCTACACCGCCGGTCATGTCCCAGAGGGACCCCGGTCACATTATCCTTAGATGTCTCCATATGGTGATTATTAGGCACAATATGCCAGTAGGGATTGATGCTATAAAGCAACCCTGGATGCTCCAATGACCCGCTAGGGAGTGGGAGTAAATTTACAAGGCCCGCTATCAATTACACCGGGCCGGGAGAAGCCAATGGATTCACCCTCTGAAAGACACAATGAGAAGAAGGGTGTCAGAACCAAAACACACTACAGTGAATTATAAAGCCGCCCGCGAGGGCACACGTTAAGTAACACACGCGCGACCAGACAATATGGCGCCGAGAACCTCGAAGGGCGGGCCAGCGCGAGCCATGACACGAGGCGCGCCATGCCAGGGCAAAGTCCAACAGACAAGCAGCCAATGAGGACGCAGAAGCGTCTGAGGTAACGCCGCCGCCTGGCGCGGAACATCCAAATGAAGGAAAAGGCGCGCGCGCGCGGCGGCCTTAACAGTGTAAAAAGACAAGTCAGCGCGGCGGTTGACACCACATATACCAGTCCAAGCAGACATTACAAAGAGGGCCATAAGCATGTAATCACAGTACACGGACATCCACACACACCCCCCCTTCTCTTCCTCCCGAGGGCTACTGGGAGAATGAGGGAGGATGGCGGCCGTTTGTACAGGGCCCACCGCTACCGGGGCATGGGACAATAATGCAGGAGGGGCATCCCATAAGGCTCACCATCAGCCTATACCGCCTACCCCTTGGTGGGGGACTGCGGTGGAGCAACGCTCCTTAAGCACACATGGTGCTGCCTACCTTCACCCGACCAGCACAGCCCAGGCTGGGAGGCACATCACATCAAGGACGGGTGGGAATAGTCCAACAGGGCCGCAGGCTTTAATAGCCCCGCTCACCTGCGACAGAGTGATAATTTCATGTCTTCGCAGTCAGCACTGCAGAGAAATCTGGGGATTTGTGGGAGGTCCCCGGGTATTTGAGGGGCCAGAAGGAGCCTGTTTTGCATGTCTCTGCAGTGCAGCGCCATCTGGCGGAGGATAACCCAAGTGTAAGTAATCTATCTGGAGCAGGATGTACTGTATACTAAGAATATAGGACCCTTCAGGACATAAATTAACCCGGTAACAGTTAAAAAGGTCACTCTGCGCAAATAAATATAACTCGAGCTGCTTCTAGGAAGCCTAAACTTCCTCTTATTTTTTAAGGTGGAAAAAACTTTATTTCTCCTGGCTCCAGCCCCTGGTGTTATAATACTTGGCCTCACCCCCTGGTGTTATAATACTTGGCCTCACCCCCTGGTGTTATAATACTTGGCCTCACCCCCTGGCTCCACTTGTTTATGGTAAGGCAGCAACAGTGTAATTTAAAATGATGTGCTGTGAAGATGGTCAGATGGAGAGCTATACATTAGAAGTGTTACAGACATTATAAACTAGGACAATTCATAAGGCAGATCTTTTTGAAAGGTAAATGATTGTAAATGTAATAAAAAGGTTCTCTCCTATATCCCCAGGAAAAGGCTTCACCTCTGTCATGTAATGGGTGTGGGTCTGCATTAATTCTATAGGGAACACTCACCCCAGCTGCTTCCGCTTCACTTTGCTGGTTCTGTAACATCTTCTGGAGGTCGGCAATCTGCAGCTGTAACTCCTCCACACGGCCCACGTTTAGCCTGGTAAAAAAAGGGAGGGGGGTCCATTATGTTTACAATGAAGGTGGCTGATTAACATCTGCCTATAAGCAAACCATGTAACTCAGCTGAGCATTTCTGTGAAAAAGGCAGCGGTCACAGGAAACTACATCACTAAGAGGTTAGAGGTGCAAATAGCACATGCTGTATTAAAAGGGGAACAAAGCCCGGAATTTTGACTTTCCCAGGTCTTGTTCTGTTCCCGCCAATTGGAGATGCCCTGCTGTGTGAAACCCCCAGTTCGCACACAGCCAATGAGAGGAGTTTGCTGTGTTTACATCATTTGGCAAATGGCTCTCATTGTCTATAATGTGGGTGTGTTGGAGTGGGAGCACGTGCACGGCGCTGGGGATGCAGCAGCGTTCCACAATGCCAACAATGAGACACCTGCTGAATTAAGGCAGTTCAGCTGCTGGCCTTAGGCGCTGTGGTCCCAGCGGCTCTGAGCAAGCTGATTGGACATGCGGCAGTGAATGCGCCGTAGGACTGGGAAGAGGTGAGTTGGTTTCAGCAACTTGGGGGGTTTCACACAGCAGGGCACCTCCTATCGGGGTGCACCGGGTGCAAGGACCAAAACCCACTATCACTTTAAGCATCAAAAAATACAATTCTGTGCAGTACTCACCTGTAGAATTGATATTATTTGTATACAGTACGTCCTGCTCCAGATATAGTACTTACACTTGGGTTATCCTCCGCCAGATGGCGCTGCACTGCAGAGACATGCAAAACAGGCTCCTCCCGGCCCTCAAATACCCAGGGACCTCCCACAAATCCCCAGCATTGAAAAGCAGTGAACAAGAAGCTGGGAGAATTTAACCACCCAAAACAACTGGTGACTTTAACAAAGATAACAATCACCATACAAGGGATCTAGAATAATGCAAAAAAAACAGGGTGGGGTGGAGCAGGACGTACTGTATACAAATAATATCAATTCTACAGGTGAGTACTTCACAGAATTGTATTATTCTTAGTATACAGTACGTCCTGCTACAGATATAGTACTTACACTTGGGACATCCAATAGCAGTGTCCGTAAGTAGGGTGGGATCCCCAACAAAAAAGGTGACAGCAGACAGTTTAGACCACTGCTGCCTGCAAAACCTTGCGGCCAAAAACAGCATCAGCTGAGGCCCTAACATCAACCTTGTAAAACTTTGAAAAGGTATGAACAGAAGACCAAGTAGCGGCCTTGCAAACTTGTTCAACAGAAGCCTGGTGCTGGAAGGCCCAAGAGGCACCAATAGCACGCGTGTAATGAGCAGTAAGGCGGAAGGGAGGATTCTTCCCCTTACCAGAATAGGCCGGAATCACAGCCTGACAAATCCATTTGCTAATAGTAGACTTGGCAGGAGCAAAACCCTTCCTAGGAACAGAAGGGACCACAAAAAGAGCATCAGTCTTCCTGAAAGCCGCAGTGACAACCAGGTAATACTTCAGACACCTGACCACATCCAAGGAATGCAAAACCCTTTCCTTAGCGTTGCTAGGATTAGGACACAGGGAAGGAAGAACAATATCTTGATTCAAATGAAAAGCAGACACCACCTTAGGCAGAAAGTCTGGCTTAAAGCGGAACACCACCTTGTCCTGGTGTCTCTCATAATATGAGAGCTGAATAGACAGAGCCGCCAGCTCAGACACACGCCTGACCGAAGTAATAGCCACCAGAAAGACAACCTTGAGGGTAAGCACAGCCAGAGCAGCATCCTGAATAGGCTCAAAGGGAGCACCCTGCAAGGCAGACAAGACCAAGTTCAAATCCCAAACAGGGACCATAGGCTTACGTGGGGGACGCACATGAGTGACCCCCTGAAAGAAGGTCTTAACCAAGGGATGCTGAGCAAGAGACTTCTGAAAGAAGACAGACAGGGCAGAAACCTGACCCTTCAGAGTACTGAGTTTTAGACCCAACTCCAATCCATGCTGTAAAAACTCCAGAACCCTGGGGACTAAGAACTCCCTACAGGGAAGAGACCTAGACTCACACCAATCAATGTAGGTACGCCATACCCTATAATTGATGGCAGAAGAAGTTTTCTTTCTAGCCTGCACCATGGTATCCACCACCGAGGCAGACAAGCCTTTCTCCATCAAGATGGAGGTTTCAGCAGCCAGGCCGTCAAAGCCAGAGTTTGTAAATTGGGATGGTGTAAGGAGCCCTGAGTGAGCAGATCTGGCACTTCTGGCAGGACGTACTGGTCTACTGCCATTTGTACCACGTCTGCGAACCACACTCTTCTTGGCCACCTTGGGGCCACCAGAATCACTGGCACCCTTTCCAGAGCAATCTTGCGCAGAACCCTGCCCAGCAGGGGAAACGGAGGAAAGACATACAGGAGCCGAAATCCCTTCCATGACATTGAAAGAGCATCCGTGGCCAAGGCCAGAGGATCCTGAGACAGGGAGACAAAGACCGGGAGCTTGTGATTGTGACAGGATGCGAACAGATCCACATCCGGTAGACCCCAACGGTGACATAGGGACTGGAATACCCTGTTGCAGAGGGACCACTCCCCCTGACGGGGAGTCCCCCTGCTCAGAGAGTCTGCCAGTAGATTCTCTACCCCGGGGATATACACGGCCGAAATGCTCCGTGACTGAACCATATCCAGAATCATCCCCAGGAATGGGGTCACCGACGCAGGGGACAGAGAGGACTTGGGATGAGTGTCCAGTTCTGCCTGCTGCAGGGACCGTGAAGAGATGAGAATGTCGTCCAGGTAGGGCAGCACACGTATGTCCCCTGACCTTATCAAAGACATCACTCCCGCCAGCACCTTGGTGAAGACTCTGGGAGCTGAAGTGAGGCCAAATGGTAGGGCCACAAACTGGTAATGTTGATCTTTCAACGCGAATCTGAGAAACCTTTGATGTCCCGGGAACACAGGGACATGAGGGTAAGCATCTTTGATGTCCACAGACGTCATAAAATCCCCTGGGCGCAGGGAGACAATGGCCGAGCGCAGGGTTTCCATGCGAAAGCTTCTGTTCTTGACAAATCTGTTGAGGATTTTTAAATCCAGAATGGGCCTGACTGACCCATCTTTTTTGGGCACTGTGAAAAGGTTGGAATAGAACCCCTTGCCCAATTCTCTTAAGGGAACCCTGCAAATGCCTCCCAGATCCAGAAGACCTTGCACGGCCTGTAGCAAGACCTGAGCTGATCCAGGATCCTGGGGAATCCGGGACCTGATGAATCTTGTGGGGGGCCGCACAGCAAATTGTATCTTGTAACCAGAGGACACTACCTCCTGAATCCACCGGTCTGAGACTTGGCGCCTCCAGATGTGCGCAAAGTGCTGTAGCCGTCCCCCCACCCTGGCGGGCGGGGGCGCCCCCTCATGCCTGAGGGGTCTTGGGAGAGGCTTTGGGTTTGGGCCCCCAGGAGGAGCCCGGACGTCGTCCTCTGCTCCTATGCCAGGAATCTGCGCGAGCCCCTGCGAAGGACACCCCCTTCCCCTGCTTAGCGCCCCGGTAGGGGACTGAAGGGGGGCCCTGGCTCCGAAAGGGCCGAGGCTGCCGCCTGCGCTGGGGTAACTTACCTCCTTTAGCAAAGAGGTCTAGACGGTCCCCAAACAGGAGTAGCCCCTTAAATAAAAGGCCAGTAAGGGCTTTCTTAGCAGCATTGTCAGCAGCCCACTGGCGCAGCCATACCGCGCGGCATATAGCTACCGCCAAGGTGGAAGACCTGGCACACATCCTAATAGCATCATCCGATGCAGACAGGATAAAGTTAACAAAAACATCATAGGTAGACAGTGCATTAATAGTATCAGGTGGCAAATCGTCTGGACCATCTAGTGCATTCCTGACCATGGTCCTGAGTGCCACGCAGTAATGGCCAAAGCGCAAACCGTCCGCAGCGCCGCACCCCCAAATGCAAAGGCATGGCATGCCAATTGGTCAATGCGCCGGTCCTCAGAATCCCACAGCGTAGTAGTGTCAGGGGAGTGCATAATGGAGGTGTTAGACAGTCCTAGAATAGGAGCATCGACCTCGGGGGCGATAACCAGCACTTGACCATATCAGCAGGAAAAGGATACTTCCTGTCCAAACTCTTAGGAATCCCGGGAAGTCTACTGGGATGTTCCCACTCCTTAAGCACGAGGTTATTGAAATGGGTTTGCTCAGGAAATTCCAATCGAGCCTTAGCAGTATGAAATAGCTCACCCCTTTGCCTGGGAGCCGCAACAGGGGGAGAGATGGACAAAACCTCAAATATCTGAACCAGCAGTTTGTCAGTATCATCCGGGGTCCATTGATCAGAGCCAGAATCATCATGACCCCTTGACTTCTCATCAGATGAATCTGAGTCGGAGAAGAGCTCCCCTTCGTCCAAGGGGGTATGGCCATATAGATGCAGGAACTCATCAGACTCCGTAGGGAAAAGATCGGTATCAGGAGCTAAGTGCCGCCTTTTTGCGGTGGCCTTACGCGCTAAGGTATTAGCAGGCAATTTTTCAACACTGGCCAGTCTAGCTGCCACATCAGGATGAGAATCCCCGCTGGTATTGGGGGTTAGACTCAGGCTTGGGGGGTTAGGTGAAGTGAGGCGAGGTGCAGGCCCAGCCACCGGAGGGGCGGGAAGTACCATTAGCGCCTGCTGTGCACAAGGGACGCAGACTCGTGCATTGTCACCACTGATAGGTGAGACCCCACAAGCTACACACAGCCGGGCTTGTCCCGAAGGAACCCCAGTCACAATATCCTGGGATGCCTCCATATGGTGATTAATAGGCCCAATAGGCCAGTAGGGATTGACGCTGCCAGAAAATTTACCCATCCGTGCTATGAGTGTACACATGACCAGTGAGACACCCTGCAAAGCGGCGGCAGAAACACAAATAAGGCTGCGAATCAGCGCGTCTGACACCGAGTATACAAGTCAAATGACATTACTAAAGGCCACTAGCGTGTAAACCAATACACTGAGACCAGCTACACCCCCCCCCCCCATTCTTTCCCCCCAGGCTACGGGGGGAACGAGGGAGGATGGCGACCCTTTGTACAGGGCCCACCGCTACACGGGGCATGGGCAATGATGCGGGAGGGGCATCCCATGGAGGCTCACCATCAGCCTAAACCGCCTACCCTTTGGTGGGGGACTGCGGTGGAGCATGGCTCCATAAGCACGCATGGTGCTGCCTACCTTCACCCGACCAGCGCAGCCCAGGCTGGGAGGCACATCACAGGGAGGACGGGTGGGAGTAGTCCAACAGGGCCGCAGGCTTTAATAGCCCCGCTCACCTGCGAGAGAGTGATACTTCATGTCTTCGCAGTCAGCACTGCAGAGAAATCTGGGGATTTGTGGGAGGTCCCTGGGTATTTGAGGGCCGGGAGGAGCCTGTTTTGCATGTCTCTGCAGTGCAGCGCCATCTGGCGGAGGATAACCCAAGTGTAAGTACTATATCTGGAGCAGGACGTACTGTATACTAAGAATACACATATGTTAAATGTATGATTGTTTTTTTCTACCACTAGATGGTGGTATTGTTATACTAATGTGCACATTGTTGGCTGATGATTAGTAATGGGCGACCCCAAACCGCAAAGTTCAGGTTCCCAAACTTCAGCCAGCAATCTATATTCGAGTATGGCGTCCAGCCTGGACATGGAAAAGCTGGTCGATGGGCTGCTGAGCAGGAAGCGCTACTGTAACTTACCTCTGCCCTGCGATCCTCTTCCCGTCAACGGCAGCTTCCATTGAAATGGGCTTCAGCCAGGGCTACAGAAAGATGGCCGCTTGCTCCCATGAGTGAGGACACTCCTATTGCCAGAACTGTCAGCTGGCACTAGAAATCAGCCCCGGCTGGGGCCGATATCCTGCAGCACACTCTGCCCCCAGCCACCCACCAAAGTTCGGGTCCCTTGTGATTTCATTTATTCAAAGTTTGACTGGACTTGCTGGACCTGAACTTTGATGATGAAATTACCTTAAAGGGCATGATCAGTCTGTAAGTACCAACCCCCTGCCCTGGGTGCTGTGGCAGTATTGGGGGCAGGGCTTACAAAAAACAAAAAGCTTGCTTGGAATCCAGCTCTCAGAGGGAGGCAGCAGAAAGAGCAGGGATCTGTGTGCAAGGTAAGGAGTTTTCTTTGTAAAAATGCCCACCCCACCCCCTGTCCTGCCTCAGCACCAGGGTTCCACCTACAGAATTGACTTTCACTTTAATAGTCATCTGGTAAGGAGCACATGTCACATACAAACCAAGAATCACCCATCACTTTTAAAGAACAAAACCCAATAATTTGACATTCCCGGGTTTTATTCCGTTCCCGATTGGAAAGCCCTAAACTCACCTCTTCAGCGTTCCAACGGCACATGCAGGGCGCTCAGCCACCGAGAGCCATTTGCTGTGTTTACCTCTTTTGGCAAATGGCTCTCATTGACTTGACTTAATGGGGAGTGTGTGCTGCCGCATCCCTGGTCGTGCGTGTGCTCCTATTGGCATTCCGATAAACTGGGGCGCACTGGGGATGCGGCAGTGCGCGCTCCCTTTTGAAATCAATGAGAGCCATCTGCTGAATGACGTAGTCACACAGTGGAGCATCTGTTTAGGATGCCTCAGGGGGAAAGACAGAGGCTGGATGGGAAACTTAGATTGGGTTGCGTTTTGTTCCACTTTAATGAATAGGTGGAGATGAATGCTAATCTTTCTTTTTGCTACTATAGGCTCTCATCACAGGCATGCAATGGTTTAAAATGGCTTTACAATATGATACCATCCGCCACCTCAAATAAATGTGCAGAGGCGGTGCTCTGAACTGGGTGGCTTGCCACTAGAGGGAGCTGAAAGTATTGCAGAGCCTCTCACGTTTATGTTAGTTATCAAGTTACTCATCAAATAGGTTTTTTTAGGGTGTACTGTCCCTTTAAAGTTCTTTTTGTGCGTCATTTTCTTTTAGTATATATACCCTTTCTCACATCACCATAAATGGAGCAGGTTCAATGGTTCTCACCTATTTTCAGTCTCCTGCTCGCTCAATTTGCGCTGTCTCTCCTCCAGTTGTGTTTGTAGCTCCGATATCTGTTGGTTCTCCGAACCTTCCTGTTGCACGCGTAGCATCTTATTTTCATGCTGAAGTCTAATGAACATCTCCCTGCAAAGATCAGCATTTGTGTTACTGAATGTGCACCTGTACAGAGTTCTATCATCTGTGACATCAGGCAGGTCCTGTTAACATCTGCATAATAGCTGCAATTGCTGCTGCTGGAGGGAGAAAATACAATTCTGTGAAGTACTCACCTGTAGAATTGATATTATTTGTATACAGTACGTCCTGCTCCAGATATAATACTTACACTTGGGTTATCCTCCGCCAGATGGCGCTGCACTGCAGAGACATGGAATAACAGACTCCTCCCGGCCCTTCAAATACCCAGGGACCTCCCACGAATCCCCAGCATTGAAAAGCAGTGAACAAGAAGCCGGGAGAATTAAACCACCCAGAACAACTGGTAATGATAACAATGATAACAATCACCATACAAGGGATCCAGAATAATGCAACAACAGGGTGGGGTGGAGCAGGACGTACTGTATACAAATAATATCAATTCTACAGGTGAGTACTTCACAGAATTGTATTATTCTTAGTATACAGTACGTCCTGCTCCAGATATAATACTTACACTTGGGACATCCAATAGCAGTGTCCATAAAGTAGGGTGGGATCCCCCAACAAAAGGTGACAACAGGCAGTTTAAACTACTGTCGCTTGCAAAACCTTGCAGCCAAAAACAGCATCAGCTGAGGCCCTAACATCAACCTTGTAAAACTTTGAAAAGGTATGAACAGAAGACCAAGTAGCAGCCTTGCAAACTTGTTCAACAGAAGCCTGGTGCTGGAAGGCCCAATAGGCACCAATAGCACGAGTGGAATGAGCAGTAAGGCGGAAGGGAGGATTCTTCCCCTTAGCAGAATAGGCCTGAATCACAGCCTGATGAATCCATTTGCTAATAGTAGACTTGGCAGGAGCCAAACCCTTCCTAGGACCAGAAGGGACCACAAAAAGAGCATCAGTCTTCCTGAAGGCCGCAGTGACTACCAGGTAGTACTTCAGACACCTTACCACATCCAATGAATGCAAAACCCTTTCCTTAGCGTTGCTAGGATTAGGACACACTGAAGAAAGGACAATATCCTGATTCAAATGAAAAGCAGACACCACCTTTGGCAGAAAATCTGGCTTAAAGCGGAACATCACCTTGTCCTGGTGTCTCTCGTAGTATGGGGGCTGAATAGACAGAGCCGCCAGCTCAGACACGCGCCTGACCGAAGTAACAGCCACCAGAAAAACAACTTTGAGGGTAAGTACAGCCAGGGCAGCATCCTGAATAGGCTCAAAGGGAGCACTCTGTAAGGCAGACAAAACCAGGTTCAAGTCCCAAACAGGGACCGTAGGCTTACGTGGGGGACGCACGTGAGTGACCCCCTGAAAGAAGGTCTTAACCAAGGGATGCTGCGCAAAGGACCTCTGAAAGAAGACAGACAGGGCAGAAACCTGACCCTTCAGAGTACTGAGTTTTAAACCCAACTCCAATCCATGTTGTAAAAACTCCAGAATTCTATGGATTAAGAATTCCCTGCAGGGGAGAGACCTAGACTCAAACCAGTCAATGTAGGAACGCCATACCCTATAATAGATGGCAGAAGAAGTTTTCTTCCTAGCCTGTACCATGGTATCCACCACTGAGGCAGACAAGCCTTTCTCCATCAAGATGGAGGTTTCAGCAGCCAGGCCGTCAAAGCCAGAGTTTGTAAACTGGGATGGCGTAAGGAGCCCTGAGTGAGTAGATCTGGCTCCTCTGGCAGGACGTACTGGTCTACTGCCATTTGTACCACGTCTGCGAACCATACTCTTCTTGGCCACCTCGGGGCCACCAGAATCACTGGCACCCTTTCCAGGGCAATCTTGCGCAGAACCCTGCCCAGCAGGGGAAACGGGGGGAAGGCATAGAGAAGCCGGAATTTCTTCTAAGACAGTGACAGGGCATCCGTGGCCAAGGCTTGCGATTGTGACGGGATGCAAACAGACCCACGTCCGGTAGGCCCCACCGGTAACACAGGGACTGGAATACCCTGTTGCAGAGGGACCACTCCCCATGACGGGAAGTCCCCCTGCTCAGAGAGTCTGCTAGAAGATTCTCTACCCCCGGGATATAAACAGCCGAGATGCATTGACCATTGGCCTCCGCCCATGTCAGAATCCGCGACACTTCCTGGAGGGCACCCTTGCTCCGGGTCCCTCCCTGATGGTTGATGTAGGCAACCGCCGTCCTGTTGTCTGAGCGCACCTGCATAGACAGACCCTGCAGGTGATCGGTCAATTGCTCCAAAACCAACATGACCGCCCGTAGTTCCAGAATGTTGATGGGTAAATGGGCCTCCTGAGGGCCCCACCTCCCCTGGAACCTCAGGGATTTCCAGAATCCCCCCCAACCTGACAGACTGGCATCCGTGGTGACCGTCTCCCAGGAGGGGGCTAGAAAGGACCTGCCCTTTAGCAAGTTCTTGTGGCCCAGCCACCACGAGAGGGACCTTCTGACCAATGGGGGAAGCACACAAACCCCGTCCAAGGTCGCGGGGTCCTTGTCCCATACTGATAGGAGGTGAAGCTGCAGAGGCCTCGAATGGAACTGAGCAAAGGGCACTGCCTCGAAGCTCGCACCATCAGGCCCACCAGCCGCATTCCCTGTCTGAGGGAGAGCTGGGGGCACGAGAGCAGGGACCGCACCTGCATAGTCAGATCTTCCACCTTTTGTTGGGGAAGGAATATTCGGGACTGAACCATGTCCAGAATCATCCCCAGGAATGGGGTCACCGGTGAAGGGGACAGGGAGGACTTGGGATGATTGATCACCCAGCCAAAGGACTCCAAGGTGGACACCACCAGCTGAGTGTCCAGCTCCGCCTGCTGTAGAGGCCATGAGGCGATGAGAATGTCGTCCAGGTAGGGCAGCACTCGAATGCCCCCTGACCTTATCAGAGGCATCACCCCCGCCAATACCTTGGTGAACACTCTGGGAGCTGAAGTGAGGCCAAAGGGAAGAGCCACAAATTGGTAGTGTTGATCTTTCAACTCGAACCTGAGAAACCTTTGATGCCCGGGGAACACAGGGATGTGAAGGTAAGCATCTTTGATGTCCACAGACGTCATAAAATCCCCTGGTCGTAGAGAGCCAACGGACGAGCGCAGGGTTTTCTATGCGAAAGCGCTTGCTCTTGACAAATTTGTTGAGGATCTTTAAATCCAGAATGGGCCTGACTGACCCGTCTCTTTTGGGTACTGTGAAAAGGTTGGAGTAGAAACCTTCTCCCAATTCTCTCAAGGGAACTTTGCAAATAACTCCCAGCTCCAGAAGTCCTTGTACTGCATCAGGAACTGAGCTGATACCGGGTCCTGGGGTATCCGGGACCTGACGAATCTTGAGGGGGGCCGCACAGCAAACTCTATCTTGTAGCCGGAGGTAACTACCTCCTGAATCCACCGGTCTGAGACTTGACGCCTCCAGACGTGCGCGAAGTGCTGTAGTCGTCCCCCCACCCTGGCATGCCTGAGGGGTCTTGGGAGGGGGTTTGGATTTGGTCCCCCAGGAGGAGCCAGGGCGTCGCCCCCTGCTCCTATGCCAGGAGTGTGTGCGAGCCCCCGCGAAGGACACCCCTTTACCCTGCTTAGCGCCTCTGTAGGGGGCTGAAAGGGGGCCCTGGTTGCGAAAGGGCAGAGGCTGCCGCCTGCGCTGTGATAACTTACCTCCTTTAGCAAAGAGGTCTAGGCGATCCCCAAACAGGCGTAGTCCCTTGAAAGGGAGCCCAGTAAGGGCTTTCTTAGCAGCATTGTCAGCCACCCACTGTCTCAGCCATACCCACTGTCTCAGGCCCGTATAGCCACCGCCAAGGCGGAAGATCTGGCACACAGCCTGATAGCATCGTCCGATGCAGACAGGATAAAGTTCACAAATACATCACAGTTAGACAGTGCATTAAAAGTATCAGTAGGCAACTCGTCTGGGGCGTCAAGTGCATTCCCGACTATGGCCCTGAGCGCCACAGCAGTAATGGCCAGAGCGCAGACCGGGCGCAGTCCGCCCCTCCAAACGCAAAGGCATGGCACGCCAATTGATCAATGCGCCGGTCCTCAGAATCCCGCAGTGTAGTAGTGTCGGGAGAGTGCATAATAGAGGTGTTAGACAGCCCTAGAATAGGAGCATCGACCTCGGGGGGGCGATGACCAGCACTTGACCATGTCAGCAGGAAATGGATACTTCCTGTCCAGACTCTTAGGGATCCCGGGAAGTCTACTGGGATGTTCCCACTCCTTAAGCACAAGGTTATTTAAATAGGTCTGCTCAGGAAATTCCAATCGAGCCTTAGCAGTATGGAATAGCTCACCCCTTTGCCTGGGAGCTGCAACAGGGGGAGAGATGGACAAAACCTCAAAAATCTGAAGCAATAGCTTATCAGTATCATCCGGGGTCCAGTGATCAGAACCAGAATCGTCATGACCCCTAGACTTCTCATCAGATGACTTTGAGTCAGAGATCAGCTCCCCTTTGTCCGAAAGGGTATGGTCATATAGATGTGTAAACTCATCAGTCTCCGTAGGGAATGGAGCAGAGTCGGGGACAATGTGCGGCTTTTTTGCGGTAGCCTTGCGCGCTAGAGTACTAGCAAGCAATTTTTCAACACTGGCCAGTCTAGTAGCCACATCAGGATGAGAATCCCCGCTTGTATTGGGGGTTAGACTCAGGCTTGGGGGGGTAGGTGAAGTGAGGCGAGGTGCAGACCCAGCCCCAGAAGGGGCGGGAAGTATCAGTAACGCCTGCTGTGCACAAGGGACGCAGACCCGAGCATTGTCACCGTTGATAGATGAGACCCCACAAGCTACACACAGCCGGGCTTGTCCCGAGGGAACCCCGTTAACAATATCCTGGGATGCCTCCATATGGTGATTAATTGGCACAATAGGCCAGTAGGGATTGACGCTATAAGCTACCCTGGATGCCCCAAAGACCCGCAGGGAAGTGGGAGTAATTATACTAGGTCCAACTGGGAATTACACCGGGCCGGGAGAAGCCACTGGATTCGACCGTATGAAAGACATAATGAGAATAGGGATGTCAGAGCCATGCGCAGTAAGACAAATGAAAATCGCCCGCGAGGGCACTTACAGATCGAGGGAGGAGGAGGACCGCTACCACGCACGCGCGATGAGCATCGAAATGGCGGCAAGCGGACCTCGAAGGGCGGGCCAGAGCGGGCTGTGACGAGGAGTGCGCCAAGCCAGGTCTCCGCCCCCCCGAAGAGCGCGAAGCTCTGAAAACAGTAGTCAGCGCAGACATTAGAGTGAATGACACACTATAGAAGCCAAAAACGAGGATTACTTCCAGATGCGCCCAACAACAAATACCAATAAAGACGCCGCAGCGTCTGAGGCGCCGCCGCCACCTGTTCACGCGCCCGTCCAGTAAGGGCAGATAATCGCCTGGGGGGCGGCCGATAGACAATTGAAGAACAACAGCGCGGCTCTGACACCAGTGGTATGAGTCAAGGACAATACTAAGGCCATAACGTGTACTGAATACACAAGACCACCACACACCCCCCCCCTTTCTTTCCCCCCGAACTACGGGGGGAACGAGGGAGAATGGTGACCCTTTGAACAGGGTCCGCCGCTACACGGAGTATGGGGCAATAGCGCGGGAGGGGCATCCACAAGAGGCTCACCATTAGCCTAACCCGCCTACCCTTTGGTGGGGGACTGCGGTGGAGCATGGCTCCATAAGCACGCATGGTGCTGCCTACCTTCACCCGACCAGCGCAGCCCAGGCTGGGAGGCACATCACAGGGAGGACGGGTGGGAGTAGTCCAACAGGGCCGCAGGCTTTAATAGCCCCGCTCACCTGCGAGAGAGTGACACATCATGTCTTCGCAGTCAGCACTGCAGAGAAATCTGGGGATTCGTGGGAGGTCCCTGGGTATTTGAAGGGCCGGGAGGTGCCTGTTTTTCCATGTCTCTGCAGTGCAGCGCCATCTGGCGGAGGATAACCCAAGTGTAAGTATTATATCTGGAGCAGGACGTACTGTATACTAAGAATAGTATTATGATATAAAGAGCCAATACATCATCTCTGGCATCTTACTCACCGATACTCCACCGGTAGAAGCTCAGCAGCTAGATTGTCATTACTTATCATCCCAGAGTCCCCTGATGGAAAGAAAGGGAAAAATGATCATACAGGACATGATAAGATCATTGGCTGCATACCATTAGGTAGACCTGGCATGTTTAGTTTACTTCAGATACCAAGCTTTGTATCCAGACCAGATAATATTGGATAAAGTATCCTGCCCCCAAGATTTGTGGCATGGGAAGTTTTGTTGTAGGTGGGTATCTATTCATATACCTTCCACATGACTATGTATACTGATAGATTTGAGGGTTAGGTATAGTTTTAGTATAGTTTCCCACACCCTGTACACACTGATTGCTCACATTAAAAATCATCCTACCTGCATCTACTGCATGTTATGAGCCTTTAAACATCCAAGATGGTGGCTCATGGAGCATCAGGCAGCCTGCAAACAGGAAGTGCCTTCTGACTGTGCTGCTCTGCATTCTGGGATTGCTGTCCTTTTCCTGACCCCAGCTCTGCTCTGTCTGAGCAAAGCACAGCTATAACCCGCCTCCCCTGTACTTTAACCCACTCTCCTCTCCTCAGTAACTGTGATGCTTCTGAGTCAAGATGGCGGCACCCGTATCCTAAAGTCCTGAAGAGAGTTGCAGCCCAGTGGGGGAAAGAATAATAAGTAAGTGACTAAAACTTAAAATATATTAACTTTAGATGCTGGGCAATCGTTTAAGGGTTTGGGCTTTGCAATAAATCATGGTGAAGGTCCGGTTTAACTTAAAGGAGCACTATCGTAAAAAATGGCCCAATGATAAAAATCCATATAAATATGCTGAATGGTGGGGGGAGGGATCACTTATATACCCGACATCAAGAAATATCCAGCAATGTTTTTTTTTTCTTTTAATAGAGGAGGACATCCAGGGTGACAGGCTCAGGCTGTCACCCCTGGGTTTTATTCCTACCATGAGTGAATAAACCACAAGCTTGGCGGGAGTTTTATTCAGTTTGAGTGTATAAGTGACCCCTCCTCTCACTAGCAGACATGTTTATATGAATTTTTAATATTACACAATTTTGTGATAGTGCTCCTTTAAGTTACTGTGGACCCACACCCTAACAGAAGAGAAGCCTGTCATTCCTACTTCTGGAGCATCAGAAGCTGGCAGTGTCTGAAGCAGACCTGGGAGCCACAAAGGAGTGACAGACAGCAATAGATGATGGGATGGGGCAAGGACAGGCGCTGGTGGGTGTAGGTCCACTTTAAAGTCTATAAGAGGGAGACCCTAGAGTCAGTGGTCTCCCTATTTGTGTGTATGTGGAAAAATGCCATTTTGTGAGTACTCACCTGAAAAATGGATATTGTTGGTGTGCCACACACCCCGCTTCACTTTTAATATTCTTCACTTATTGGGTTAACTCACCGCCAGGTGACGCTGTGCAGAGAGGAAGTCTTGTAACGAGCCCCCTTCCGGCCTACATATACCTGGTACCTCCCATTAATCACCAGTATATTAAAAAGCAGAAAGACAAGGTACCAGTATTTTACCGGTAACCTCAAAATCAATTTGATATAAATAAAAGCTTCACCATATAAAGGCTTCGGAATACCGAAAAGGGTGGGAGTGAAGCAGGGTGTGTGGCACACCAACAATATCCATTTTTCAGGTGAGTACTCACAAAATGGCATTATTCTTGGTGTGCCACACACCCCGCTTCACTTTTAATATTCTTCACTTATTGGGACATCCAAAAGCAGTGTCCACAAGGGATGGGCAACTCAAGGCCAGGTGAAGCATAACTTAAATGACTGCAGTCTGCAGAACCTTGCGGCCAAAAACAGCATCCGCTGTGGCCCGCACATCAACTTTGTAAAACTAAAAAGTATGAACACTAAAAAGTATGAACAGAAGACCAAGTGGCGGCCTTACAAACCTGTTCAACAGAAGCTTGGTAATGAAATGCCCAAGACGCCCCAATGGCGCGAGTAGAATGAGCAGTGATACGAAAAGGGGGAACTCTTCCCTTAGCAGAATAGGC
Organism: Gastrophryne carolinensis; assembly: GCA_027917425.1. NCBI lineage: Eukaryota > Metazoa > Chordata > Amphibia > Anura > Microhylidae > Gastrophryne > Gastrophryne carolinensis. The sequence continues at coordinate 402,406,550 of CM051235.1, read as the reverse complement.
CGCAGTAACGGCCTGACGTATCCACTTGCTAATGGCAGATTTGGCTGGTGCCAAACCCTTCTTAGGCCCATGGGGCACAACAAAAAAGGAATCCGTCCTACGAAAAGGAGACGTGATAATCAAGTAGTACTTAACACAGCGTACTACATCCAAACAATGCAAAACCCTCTCTTTGTCATTCTTAGGATTAGGACATAAGGAGGGAAGAACAATGTCTTGGTTCAAATGAAAAGCAGAAACAACCTTGGGAAGAAAGTCTGGCTTGAACCGAAAGACCACTTTATCCTGATGCCTCTCAAAGTAAGGCGCCTGGATAGACAAGGCCGCCAACTGCGAGACACGCCGGACCGAAGTGATCGCTACCAAGAAGACAATCTTCTGAGTCAGGGTAGACAAAGCAATATCTTGCAAAGGCTCAAAAGGAGGAGCCTGAAGAGCAGAAAGAACCAAATTCAAATCCCAAACAGGGAGTAAAGGTTTCCTGGGAGGCCGCACATGCGTAACCCCCTGGAAAAAAGTTTTAACTAAAGGCTGAAGCGCAACACGCTTCTGAAAAAAGATAGATAAGGCAGAAACTTGCCCTTTCAACGTACTTAGCTGAAGACCAGAGTCCAGCCCTGATTGTAAAAACTCCAGAATCCTGGAGACCGAAAAGACCCTACAAGGAAAAGATCTTATCTCACACCAAGCGATATAGGCTTTCCAAGTCCTATAGTAGATGATAGAAGAAGACCTCTTCCGGGCACTGATCAGAGTCTTAACGACTGAATCAGAAAGACCCTCCTCCTTCAGGATGGAGGTTTCAGCAGCCAGGCCGTCAAACCCAGCGCTGGTAAATTGGGGTAACACAATCGACCCTGAGTGAGCAGATCGGGCCGAAGAGGCAGAACGAACTGGTCCACCGCCAGCCGAACGATGTCTGCGAACCACACTCGCCTTGGCCACCTTGGGGCCACGAGAACGGCGGACACCTTTTCCAGAGCCAACTTCCGAAGCACCCTGCCCAGCATGGGTATTGGAGGAAACAGGTATAGAAATCCCAGAACCCCCCAGCTCAGGGACATGGCGTCCACTGCCAGAGCCAGAGGATCCTGGGAGAGCGACACGAAGTTCGGGAGCCTGTGATTGTGACGAGAGGCAAACAGGTCCACCTCCGGGGTCCCCCATCGGAGACACAGTGAGCGAAACACCCGAGGATGGAGAGCCCATTCTCCCAGACGGGGAGAGCCCCTGCTCAACCGGTCCGCTTCCTGGTTCTCCACTCCTGGAATGTATACCACCGAGAGACAAGGAACATGGGCCTCCGCCCAGGTCAGGATCCGGGACACTTCTCTGAGAGCACTCAGACTGCGAGTCCCTCCCTGATGATTGATGTAAGCAACCGCTGTTTGATTGTCTGAACGCACCTGGACCGGAAGGCCCAGAACCTGCTGAGTCAGGAGAGCAAGCACCCGACGGATGGTTCTCAGTTCCAGAATATTGATGGGTAAGTGGGCCTCTTGAGGTCCCCACTGCCCCTGAAACTGCAGCTCCTTCCAGAATCCGCCCCATCCCGACAGACTGGCGTCCGTGGTGACAATTTCCCAAAGGGGGGTCAGGAAAGACCTGCCCTACACAAGATTGGCAACCACCACAGGAGGGACTGCCGGACCCGGGAGGACAACTGGAAGGACTGATCCAGCGACCGAGGCTGCTGGTCCCAAGACGCCGACAGAAAAAACTGAAGCGCTCTCGTGTGAATTTGAGCAAAAGGAAGAAACACTTTTGTTGATGAGAGTCCAGGCCGGGACGAACTGACCCATCTTTCTTGGGGACTGCGAAAAGATTGGAGTAGAAACCGAGGCCCATCTCTAAGCGCGGTACCGGCCGGATGACCACCATCTCTAACAGATTCTTTACCGACGCCAGGAGCCCCTGCGCGGCCAAAGGATCGATGGGCACCCGAGACCGAAAGAACCGTGAAGGAGGGCGAGACTCGAATTCCAGCTTGCAACCGGACGACACCACTTCCTGGATCCATCTGTCTGGAACCTCTTGGTTCCAAACCTGGGAGAAGTGTCGCAATAGTCCCCCCACCCGCACGGGTGAGGGCAGCCCCTCATTGCTGAGCGGGCTTATCAGCAGGCTTGGGCTTGGTGCCCCAGGACTGAGTGGGCCGGCCACGGCCCCTCCCCCGAGTCCAACCTGCACCTCTGGTAGCGGGAAAGGAAGCCCCCCTACCCGCTCTGAATCCTCGAAAGGAAGGCCTACCGGAACTTGCCCCCCTAAAGGGACCGCGAGGCCTCTTGCGTTGTGGCATCTTACCACCCTTTGCGACTGAACCAATTTTCTCCCCAAACAGACGCAACCCCAAAAAGGGGAGAGCTGTGAGCACTTTTTTAGAAACTGAGTCCGCCGACCACCGACACAGCCATGCCGACCGGCGAATAGCCACCAGCATAGCCGCTGTCTTGCTACTCATAGCCAGCGCATCGTCCTGAGCGGATAGGACATAGGACACAAAAGATTCACACTGCTTAAGCGCAGTAAACTCTTTACAAGCGGGATTGAGATCCTCATATAGCCCCTGAATTACAGACCTAATCGCCAATAGAAGAAGGGCTGAAGCACGCACCGGGCGCATCGCTGACCCGGCATAAATAAAACCATGGCGAGCGTACTGGTCAATCCGACGATCTTCCCCATCTTTAGGGACAGTGGTCTCAGCAGACTGTACCATAGCCGTGCTGGAGAGCCCTAGCACAGGGGTATCGACGTCAGGAGCGACAGACCAAAGCTTCACCAACTCTGGCGGAAAAGGATAACGCTTTTCCCAACTGGAAGGGATTCCAGATAACCGCGTGGGATGTTCCCATTCCTTAAGGACCACCCTCTCAAAGTGGAGCTGTCTGGGAAAATACCATTTTGTGAATACTCACCTGTAAAATGGGTATTATAAGTATGTCACACACCCCACTTCAATCATTAATTATTACACTTGGGTAACTCCACCAGCAGGTGGCGACGTGCAGAGAAGTCATGAAAAACAAGCCCCTCCTGGTCTATACATTCCTGGTACCACTCACTCATTCCCCAGTATTCAAACAGCAGTAAAGACAAGGTACCAGGAAAAAAACCCTCAAACTGTAAACGAAAACTTCACCCTATAAAGAATCCGGGATACCAAAAGGGCGGGTGAAGTGGGGTGTGTGACATACTTATAATACCCATTTTACAGGTGAGTATTCACAAAATGGTATTATTCTAAGTATGTCACACACCCCACTTCAATCATTAATTATTACACTTGGGACATCCAACAGCAGTGTCCAGAAAAGGGCGGGTATCCAACAAGGCCATAATGCAAAACTCAAACCACTGCAGCCTGCAGAACCTTGCGGCCAGACACAGCATCCGCTGAAGCCCGCACATCACCTAGTAAAAACTTAGAAAAAGTGTGAACAGAAGACCAGGTAGCAGCCTTACAAACTTGTTCAACATAGGCCTGGTGCTGAAAAACTTAAGGCACTCCAACAACACGAGTAGAATGAGCAGTGATACGAAAAAAGGGGAAACCTTCCCCTTGGTAGAATAGGCTCCAACAACAGCCTGACGAATCCATTTGCTAATGGAAGACTTAGCGGGAGCCAAACCCTTACTAGGCCCAACAGGGCACCAAGAAAAAGACCTCAGTCTTACGAAAAAAAAGAAGAAGTGAACAAACAGTACTTCACCCAGCGTACCACATCCAAACAGTGCAAACCCTCTCCTTGTCATTCCTAGGCTTAGGACACAAGGAAGGAAGAACAATATCCTGGTTAAAATGAAAAACAGAGACCACCTTAGAAGGAAGTCCGGTTTGAAGCGGAAAACCACCTTGACCTGATGTCTCTCAAAGTGAAGAGCCTGAACCAACAAGGCTGCCAACTTCGAGACAAGCAGAAAAGAAGTGATGGCCACCAACAAAGGCAACCTTCTGAGTCAGAGTAGGAAGAACAATAACCTGCAAAGGCTCAAGGAGAAGCCAGAAGAGCAGAGAGAACCAAATTCAAATCCCAAACAGGGAGCAAAGGCTTCCTAGGGGGCCACAGATGCGAAACCCCCTGGAAAAAAAGTCTTGACCAAAGGATGGAGTGCAAATGACCTTTTGAAAAAAGATAGACAAGGCAGAAACCTGCCCCTCAAAGTACTCAGCTGAAGACAAGAGTCCAGCCCAGATTGAAGAAATTCCAAAATCCTAGAAACAGAAAAGACCTGACAGGGCAAAAATCTAGCCTCACACCAATCAATATAAGATCTCCAAGCCCTATAATAGATGGTAGAAGAGGACCTCTTCCTGGCACTAATAAGAGTCTGAATGACCGAATCCGAAAGACCTTCCTCCATTAAGATGGAGGTTTCAGCAGCCAAGCCGTCAAAGCCAGCGTTGGTAAATTGGGGTAACACAGTTGACCCTGAGTGAGAAGATCCGGCCGAAGAGGCAGATCGAACTGATCCACTGCCAGACGAACGATGTCTGCGAACCACACCCGCCTTGGCCACCTTGGAACCACGAGAATGGTGGGAACCCCTTCCAGAACCAACTTTCGCAACACCCTGCCTAGCATGGGAATCGGAGGAAACAGATAAAGAAACCCCAGGTCCCCCCAGCTCAGAGCCATGGCATCCGCCGCCAGAGCCAGAGGATCCTGAGAAAGCGACACGAATGTCGGAAGATTGTGATTGTGACGAGAGGCCCACAGATCCACCTCCGGCGTCCCCCATCGGAGACAAAGCGACCAAAACACCTGGGGGTGGAGAGACCATTCCCCCCGGCGGGAAGAACACCGGCTCAGAAAGTCCGCCTCCGTGTTTTCCACTCCTGGAATGTACACTGCCGAGATGCAAGGGACATGAGACTCTGCCCAAACCAGGATCAGAGACACCTCCCTGAGGGCACCCAGACTGCGAGTCCCTCCTTGGTGAGTGATGTAAGCAACCGCCGTCCGATTGTCCGAACTAACCTGAACCGGCAGGCCCTGTAAATGCTGCGTCAAGTGAGACAGAACCAACCTGATGGCTCTCAACTTCAGAACATTGATGGGCAAGTGGGCTTCCTGAGGACCCCACCGCCCCCGGAACCAAAGATCCTTCCAGAAACCTCCCCATCCTGACAAACTGGCGTCCGTGGTGCCAGTTTCCCAAAGCGTCTGTGGACGTCATAAAGTCCCTCTGCCGAAGAGAACTGATCGCAGACCGCAGATTTTCAATGCGAAACCTCCGGGGACGAATAAACCGGTTGAGCAAACTTCAAATCCAGGATGGGGCGGAACGACCCATCTTTTATGGGTACAGTGAAGAGATTGGAATAATACCCGCGCCCCACCTCCGAAGGAGGGACCGGGCAGATGACTGCCAACTCCAGAAGATTCCTTACCGCCGCCAGGAGCCCCTGCGCGACCAAAGGATCTGAAGGGACACGATACCTGAAGAAACCTTGGAGGAGGGCGGAACTCGAAATCCAGCTTGAGACCGGCCGACACCACCTCCCGGATCCATCTGTCCGAGACCTCCTGGTCCCATACCCGGGAGAAGAGTCGTAGCCGCCCCCCCACCCGTAAGGGTGAGGGCGCCCCCTCATTGCTGAGCGGGCTTGGCAGCTGGCTTGGGCTTGGCACCCCAGACGTGAACGGGACGGCCACGGCCTTTTACCCCTGTTCCAGCTGGCACCCCTGGAAGCCGAGAAGTCCGCACCCCTGCCGGCTCTGGCTCCCTGAAAGGAACGACGAAATTTCTTGCGCTGAGGAAACTTACCTCCCTTGGCAACAGAATCAAGCTCCTCTCCTGAAAAGTCACAAACCCAGAAAGGGAAGAGCCGTGAGCGATCTCTTGGAATTAAAATCAGCAATCCACTGCCTCAACCACACTGAGCGGCGGATAGCTACCAACAGAGCCGTAGCCCTGCCACACATTAACATGGCATCATCCTGAGCGGCAAGAATAAATGAAACGAAGGATTCACAACGCTTAAGGGCAAGAAACTCAATACAAGTAGGATCAAGATCCACACATAAATCCCTGACAATAGACCTAACCGCCAATGATAAAAGTGCCGAAGCACAAACAGGCTTCAATACCGAACCCGCACAGACAAGACCATGGCGGGCCAGCTGATCAATCCGGCGATCCTTGCCGTCCTTAAGAGAAGTTGTGTCAGGAGAATGTACAACCGCCGTATTAGATAGTCCCAAAACCGGGGCATCAACCTCGGGAGGGACAGACCAACACTTCACCATGTCCGCCGGAAAGGGATACATCCTATCCCAGCTAGGAGACACCCCAACGAGACGCGTAGGCTGCTCCCATTCCTTAAGGATAACATCCTCGAAATGCTGTTGACTGGGAAACTCCAAGCGCGGCTTGGACACTCCAAAAAGCTGACCCTTAGGTCGAGGAGCAGCTTCAGGAGGAACCAAATCCAAAACTTCAAACATCTGGGCCAGAATGGACGACGTATCAGGAACGGACCCCTCGGTTGGGCCACCTTCATCGCCCAGCAACTGCTGACCAGCTCACCTTCTTCAAGAGGACGATCTGGCCAATCCAGATCCTCAATAACCTCCTCATCTGAGTCCGGCGTAGGCGGAGACAGGTGCTTCTGTTTAGCCGAAGCCTTCTGAGCGACCACAGCGGAGAACATCTTCTCAAGACTTAAAGCGGACCTTCACTCTGAATAAGAGTCTATCTTATATGTTCCCCACACCCTGTACATACAGATTGCTCACATTAAACATCATCCTACCTGCATCTACTGTATGTTATGAGCCTTTAAACATCCAAGATGGCGGCTTATGGAAGCCGCCATCTTATCAGGCAGCCTGCAAACAGGAAGTGCCTCCTGACTGCGCTGCTCTGCATTCTGGGACTGCTGACCGTTACCTGACCCCAGCTCTGCTCTGTCTGAGCAAAGCAGAGCTATAACCCGCCCCCTGTACCTTATCCCACTCTCCTTTCCTCAGTAAGTGTGATGCTTCTGAGTCAAGATGGCGGCGCCCGTATCCTAAATTCCTGAACAGAGTTGCAGCCCAGTGGGGGAAAGAATAATAAGTTAGTGACTAAAAACGTAAAATATATTAATTTTAGATGCTGGGGAACCGTTTTTTAAGAGTTTGGGCTTTTCATTAAATCAGGCTGAAGGTCCGGTTTAAACGTGTGGCATGGTGGGCAACTTACACTGGTCCTGTGCCACTCAGGACGGCCAATCGGGCACATACGTCCGATTGCGGATCACCCCCAGTGACCACGTCACACGGGGTCCTGAACAGGCGAGGAGGAGAGGGGGATGGCGCGGATGACGAAGTACCGGGCACCAGGGTGCCGGACTGGCGCTCAATGTTCCGCCGAGCACATGGAATGCAAATAATGACATCATCCCCTGGGAGCGGAGTCCCACACCCCCCGCACATCTTGGACTGCCCCGCAGGACCATTCCCAATATCTGAGGTAGCCTCCCTATGGTGAATTTATGGTTATTTACTTAACCCAGGGATTTACGCCGTAAGCGACCCGGGATGCCCCTTTATAATTCAATATACAGATATAAATTTAAAAGTCCTGATCATGGGACCAAATAAGGAATGTGATAACCTAAAAAGCCCAAACTAGGCAGGTATATAAGACCGGGAGAGCCCTGAAGGATGGGATCCCAAGATCTGTAAAACAAAAAAGACAACAAACATTCCAGCACAACACACACAGGGGAAATACCGTACAATAAATAAAGAGCCCACATGCCAGAACACTGGCTAAATACCCCTGCCATCACCCCCACAGGGGGGCGCAATCCAAGCATAATAATAATAATCATCAATCTGCAGGGCTACCTTAAACAACAGCCGACCTCAAGCCCTGCATAGCAAAGACCCCGCAGAGACAAAAGGCCTCCTTAGCCCCGCAGCTAGATGGAGGCCCCGACCAGACCCGAGCAGCACCCCCAAGGAGCGAAGGGGAGACGAGGGGCGGGCCCACAGAAACGCGGGAGCGCAGCGGCCCCGTCCCCTTCCCAACTGGCCAGTAACGGCGCGGGCTGCGCAAGACGCGGCCCCGCCCATCCCCGTCGCCGAGCCGAGCAGCGGGCGCCATCAAGAGATGGCGCCCGCAGAAGAAAAGACAGACGGACCGGCGGCACACGTGCCGCCCGGTCCCCCCCGCTGACAAGGGAACGCTGCGAGCGCCGAGGAGGTCCTCGGCGCTCACATCCAGGCGGGCCGGCGGCGCAGTGCGCCGCCCGGCTCCGCCCCCATCCCCGATCACCTCAAAGGACGGGCGCCCAGCATGGCGCCCGCCCCAAGTGGAACACCAAGGCGGCGGGCCGGCAAAGCCCTCGCCCGACCGCCCGGACAATATGCCAGCTAGGCCTAAAAAATAAAGCGAGAGGATCCACAAGTAAAAACAGATGCCAACGGCCCAACACAGCACAGGCACCCGTCCACACACACACAAACAGGCCAAGCGCCACAACCAGTCACATCCAAACACATAAAACTAACAACTGTTAGGACTGGCATGAACAGGGTCTTGAACCAGTGATCTACTGTTGGTCATCACTCAGAGTTCACTCTTCTAGCCACTGTACTATTTGTTGTGGTCCTAAGGGCAAATGAGGGCTGGGGCATCCCACGTCCGGATCACCAACCGGATCACCGCTATGCCCCATAATATGGGGTCGAGCGGAGGAGCTAATCTCCTGGGCACCATGAGTGCCATCTACCCTTGCCTGGCCTACAGCCTAAGCTGGGAGGCTACCAAACAATCAGGGGATTAAAAACAAAAGAACCGAGCAGAAATAGACCATGGGGGGGGGGGGGGGGGGGCGGGGTGTTACAAGCAGGCAGAGACTTCTTTCTTCTGTCTTGTTGCCATCTTGCAGAGAAGAAAAACTGGGGAATGAGTGAGTGGTACCAGGAATGTATAGACCAGGAGGGGCTTGTTTTTCATGACTTCTCTGCACGTTGCCACCTGCTGGTGGAGTTACCCAAGTGTAATAATTAATGATTGAAGTTGGGTGTGTGACATACTTAGAATAAACCCAACGCGGCTGAGGCTCTTTAAACAACTGACCCTTTGGCAGGGTGACAGCCTCAGGCGGATCTAAATCCAAAATTTTAAACATTTGAGCCAGAATGGAGGGGGTGTCAAAAGCAACCCCCGCCGACCAATCGCCAATCGCATCAGCCTCAAGCTGATCTGCAGGCTCATTTGACTCCAACAGGAATTCTTCCTCGTCCGGGGATCCATCGGACCATTCCACAGGCTCACATACCTCGTCCTGTGGAGCCGAAGGTACCGGAGTCAGGTGCTTCCGTTTTGCAGCGGCCTTTAACCCTGCTTTAACGGGCACTACTTTCCGGGGGCTGGCCGACCGTGCCACCACCTCGGATTGCGAATCCCCACTTTTGACAGTGTCATGCGGGGTTCGGAACAGGGAGGGAGGGGTAGGAGATGATGAAGGTTGCGACGGGCCAGCAGCCGAAGCAACAGACTGACGCGCAATGCTCTGCTTTGCACAAGGAATGCAAATAAAGACATCATCAGCTGGGAGCAGAGCCCCACAACTTATGCACCCCCCGGATGGCTCAGAAGAACCGTTTCCGGCAATAACGGAAGCCTCCATATGGTGATTTATGGTATTCGCAATTTTTTGGGGCTTTAAGGCATAAGCCAACCCGGGATGCCCCCTTATTGTAAATGTCCCGGAAGGGAGGATTTTTTTTTTTTTTTTTTAAAAGGAAGGTCCCCCTTAATCTATATATATATATATATATATATATATATATAGATTATATATGTACATTTTTAAATATAAAAATATCCCAATATTCTTTTTTTTTTTTTTTTTTTTTTTCTAAGAAGAAAGACTAGCCAGGTAACATAGAGCCGGAGGGCCACTATAAACAGGGATCCCGGGATCTGTAAGGAAAAGAAAAACCACAATCAGATCCCCACATGTGTGTAACAAGCCAAAAACATATCTATGCATGGCACCAAAGTGCCTTTAAATGAGCTGAAAAGACCACAACCTTGCCCCTTAATAAATCCAAAAAATGATGCCTCCTTAACAAAACACTCGCCCCCATATCTACACATTATAGATATTTAACTCCCACTCAACCCCACCAGGGTGGGGCCGCTTACCTGAAAAGACCGAGAGCAGCAACCGGAGGGACGATGCAGCAGCCAGCAGCAGCAAAGGTAAATACAACCATGTGCGGCAGCGCGCCCCCCCCCCCCACGTGACTTCCTTTAAACCTGAAGGAAGGAAGTGAAGCTGGGGCCGGCCGCATGACGCTACCACCGGCGCCACGCCCCCGTCACCGGGACCCGCCCCCTAAGCTCGATCAGTGCGGCCAAATCATCCAGGAATTAAAACCAGATGAGCCGCTACACGCGCACAACAAGGCAGGAGGAGGTGGCGGAGGGGGGAGACGAAGGAGGGGGGAGGAGGAGAGGAAACAGCATAGCGCAGCCATACCAACAGAAAATCTGCCATACAGTGGCCGCAAGGAGACTAGCGGGGAAGGGGCTGTGGAAACTCAGGCGGCAAGCCAACCTGCCCAGCGCGGTCCGCCCCAGCCGCCCCCCAAGCTGACCTAAACACACAAGCCGGCCAGTACTATAAAAGCAGACCTGGCCGAGGAAGCTCCCAAGAGGGAAAAGAGTCCACACTTGCTGTGCAGTCTGCTCAATGCATAAAGTAAAACACACATGTTATAATAAAGTTATACTGTGAAAAACACACACATAATACACAACCCTCTAACCCCCCCCCCCCATAGTGAAGGGAGAAGGGACCGTAACGGGAGAGTAAGGGGCTACGGGGACCCTCGGGACAGGGGCATCCCATTTCCGGATCACCATGCCAGATAGCCGCATTGCCCCCAAAAGAGGGGGTCGAGCGGTGGAGATAAGCTCCTAGGCACCTATAGTGCCATCTACCATTTGCCCAGTGAGCAGCCTAGGCTGGGAGGCTTCCATTCCACCATCAAGGTATAAACAATCAAACCGGGCAGAAATAGACCAAAAGGGGGGTGCCGGGGTAAGACCCCGGCTACCTGTAAGCAGGAGACTTCGATCTTCTGTCTTGTCGTCAAGCAGAGAGAAAAATACTGGTGATTAATGGGAGGTACCAGGTATATGTAGGCCGGAAGGGGGCTCGTTACAAGACTTCCTCTCTGCACAGCATCACCTGGCGGTGAGTTAACCCAATACGTGAAGAATATTAAAAGTGAAGCGGGGTGTGTGGCACACCAAGAATATTGCTCAGATCACCCTTAAACTCACCTCACTGGTGATTCCACTGTGCATGCGCAGGCCACAGATGAATCCTGCTCCCCTATAGCTGAGGGGGGCCACCAGCACCAGGTATCTCTGAATGGCTGATGTGGGTACACACTATTAACTGAATTCTGTTGCTTTGGCAACTGTACACCAAAATCTACAAAAAGAGAGATTGGATTCCTGGACACACAGAACACTACCGCTGGACATGTGTAAGGTTGAGTGAGCCTCCTAACCCCAGCAGCTGCCATAGAAGCTTCCTGCAGATCTTAGTCTACAGCTGACAATAGCAACAGAATGAAAATTGAAAACTATGCTGGTAAAACAACCATTTGCTAATATAAAAATAATGATTTTTATAATAATAAGCTGGGCGGCTAATCTCGTTGATGAATTGAGGGAAAGGTGAGATTTAAGGGTCTTCTGGGGGGTTATGTGTGGGTGGAGGGTGGCTCCAGCATTTTGGATGCCCCCCAGACGATAATTTAGCGGCAGTGCCCACGCTGCAGAGGGTGTTGGTCTGCTTTAATGCCTATTTGCAATTATTCAATCTATTGTCCCAACCAACTGCCTCAGCTACGCTACCCAGGCCCTGCTGTTGTGCAGAAAATGCAACTGCTCATAGCTGAACTGCAGGTAGTTTTCCCACTAGAAAGGCAATATGAGAAAAAAAAACAATGGGATCCAAGATCAGAGTGTTATCTTTAGAAGCAGCCTCTGCACAATGCAAATGCAGATGGTGTGCTCCATGGAACAAGTGCTGTGTGCCAATGGCTTTTATAACATCAATGGGTCAAAAAAAGCTATTTCAGCAGCGACCAGACATGTTGATTAGAAATGGCAAACACAATTTAAAGTTTACATTTTGGTACCTGTCATTTCCTAAACACCTGTCATCTATCAGAAAATGACAGGCACACAAGTGAAACGTATGATGGGGTGCAGCATACGATGTGTGTCTAAAGAAAAAGCTTCCAAAATGTCCAGAAATGTTTCTTCAATTACAAGGACAGCTCCACACACACAGTGCAGAGTGTGGGGTCTTGGCACACAGGGCAAGCAAGTGCCAGCAGTCAACTCAACCAAACCTAAAAACTCCTTTTATCAAAAGGGCGAAACACACCCAAAACTGGGGGTTAATAAGAAAATGCAATGGGCCACCTTTTTCAATACATTACGTTACAGTTCACAGCGCCCCCTTATGGGCACCATGCCTATATTACTAGGTTGCTAACCAGACTGATTGAGGTGATCCTGCTGCACAAGAGAACATCTCAGCTCCTCATTGGTTTCCTTCAGTGCATCCCGTTGGATAATCAGCCTCTACAAGTAAAAAACAAAACATAGGGAATCACATTTAAAAATACATTTTAGATTATTAGTTCTTGGCCAAGTCTTCCTTGCAGAGGATGACAGAGACCATCATGCAGAGACCAGCATAATAAACACATCATGGGTATGGGGAGAGATAGGTTTCTCTTTGCTTCTATGGCTAGCTCAAAGTGGACGTCCAGGATAACGGTAGCACCTCCCCCACCTCTGCCCTGCCTCAGTGCCAGGGGAGGGTGGATACCCTAGGGCTCTATTCACACCTATGCGCTTGCATTGGGTAGTGACAACACAAGAGAAAATGCTGCCCATAATTTTTAATGGACCAATTCACATATATACGAAGCATATCCAGCGCAAGTGGATAGGTGTGAATAGAGCCTCAGACTGGACATCCACAGTTGCTAATAATGGAAACTTTACTCACCTCACCTCCCCACAGCACATCACATTTGGCACAGGCCAGGCCCCGGTAACTCTTTATAGCGCTTTAATCTGCTTACAGTCTGCTAAATGACAGCCTCTCTGCTGACATGTTCTATGAGGATAAATGTAAAGTGATGAAATTGGGGTGTAATAATCTGCAGGCCATATATGTCCTTGGGGGAGTAATGCTTGGAGAGTCACTTGTTGAGAAGGTTCTGGGGGTACTGGTAGATCACAGGCTAAACAACAGTATGGAATGCCAAGGAGCTGCTTCCAAGGCATCCAAGATACTGCATTAAAGTGGACCGTCACCCTCCCGTGATCGGCCCGGGAATCTATAAGATTCCCGGGCCGATCACCTCCCTCCCCGCGGGACATCCGAGATCGGGATGTCCCGCGGGGTGAAACCCCCCCAAACACCCCAAATCCCCTTACCTTGTCTTCGGCGGCCGTCCGGCCGCCGCCGCCTCCCTCGCACCCCTCTAGACGTGCACGCGCCCGCGCCGGCCGTCTGTGAATGGCCGGCGCGGGCGCGTCAAGAGTGACGCGCGGGAGGCGGCGGCGGAGGAGCCGCTTGTCCGCGGCTGTCAAAAGGCTTGTCCGTCGGCGCTGGGAGTTTTTCGGTGGGTTCGGGGGGGTTTCACACAGCGGGGCACCCCGATCGGGGGTGCCCCACCGAAGTGGACCAAGACCCAGGATAGTCAAAATCCTGGGTGTTGGTCCACTTTAAAAGAGGCAAGGAATCATGGGATAGGGATGTCATTTTGCCTTTTTACAAGGCACTAGTGCACCCTCACCTGGAATATGCCAATACACAAAATGTGGGGAAAAACTATGTTAGGTAAAATCAAGGTAAAGACCAGAGGGCATATCCTCTGTCTAGAAAAAAAAAATTGAATAATTTTTTACCATAAGAACTATAAATCTGCGGAATAGCCTCCCACAGAAGCTTGTTACAGCATCAACAGCTGACAGCTTCAAAAAAAGGATATCAAAGAAGAAATGGCATTAACAGTTACTATTAGCTGTTAACAGTAACAACCCCTCCTCCAACCTCCCAAATAACAGCAGAAAAATATTCTACATTCTCCAAGGAAAAAACAACATCCGAATTGGCTTTGCCCCTCAAAACCCCTCACCGCTCCAAACAACCCCCCTGCCTTACACTCTTACTTTCTGAACTTGGACTAACCTCTCTAATTTTTAGGGCCCATCTGACTACTTTCTCTCTTGATCCCATTATATCCCACCTTATCCATCAACTGTCTCCATCCCTCACTCCAGCCTAAACCTCTATATTCAACCTTTCTAACTCCACTGGCGCCTTTTCTTCCTCTTACAAACATGCAGTTATTACTGATAATCAAGAAACCCTCTCTGCCCTCTCCAGCTCCCCTTCTCCAAACTTCTTGAACAACAAATCCACTCAGAACTGGCACCAACAACTTACTTGATCCCCCTACAATTGGGATTCTGCCCTAACCACTCCACTGAAACTGCCCTCACCAAAGTCACTAATGATCTGCTCACTACTAAAACCAAAAGGTCACTACTCCATCCTTCTTGACCTCTCCTCAGCCTTTGATACTGTTGACGACCCCTGATATTCTCTCCTCTCTTGGGCTTCAAGGTCTTGCACTCTCTTGGGTCACCTCTTACCTCTCTGACAGATCATTCAGTGTATACTACTCTAACACAGTTTCTTCCTCTCGTTCTCTTTTTGTTAGTGTGCCGCAAGATTCTGTCCTAGGCTCCCTACTTTTCTCAGTCTACACTTATGGTCTTGGCAAACTTATAACTTCACTAGGCTTACATTACCATCTCTATGCGGATGACAATCAGATATACTGTATCTCTCTGCCCCCAATCTCCCCTCTCTCCAATCTCGCCTCCCCAACTGCCTCGCAGCTATTTCTTCATTCATGTCATCTCAGTACCCGAAGCTAAACAAGAGAGAATTGGTCATTTTCCCACCATCTAACTCCCCTCCCCTCTCTGACACGTCTATTTCTGTCAACAATTATATAATAACTGCAACTCCCCAAGCTCGGTGCCTAGGGGTCATTCTGGACTCTGCACTCTCATTCAAAGTGCATATTCACTCACTAGCCACTTCCTGTCACCTCCAAATCCAAAAAGATCTCTAGCATCCGTCCCTTCCTCTCACCTGACACCACCAAAATGCTAGTGCATGCCCTGGTCATATCCTGACTGGATTACTGCAACATCCTTTTTTATGGCTTACCAACTAACAGACTGGCACCCCTCCAATCTATCCTGAACTATGCTGCTCACCTCATCCATCTCTCCTCCCGCTCATCCAGCTCTGCTCCTCTCTGCCTATACCTACAGTGGCTGCCAGTCCCACAGTGAATCCTTTTCAAAGCGCTAACTCTCACCTACAAAGCTCTCTCTAGCCAGGCCCCTCCCTACATCTCATCTCTAATCCAACAATATCAACCTAGACGCAGCCTCCGCTCTGCTGCCGTACTGTATACAAATAATATTAATTCTACAGGTGAGTACTTCACAGAATTGTATTATTCTTAGTATACAGTACGTCCTGCTCCAGATATAGTACTTACACTTGGGACATCCAATAGCAGTGTCCGTAAGTAGGGTGGGATCCCCAACAAAAGGTGACAGCAGACAGTTTAGACCACTGCCGCCTGCAAAACCTTGCGGCCAAAAACAGCATCAGCTGAGGCCCTAACATCCACCTTGTAAAACTTTGAAAAGGTATGAACAGAAGACCAAGTAGCGGCCTTGCAAACTTGTTCAAACTTGACGCACATGAGTGACCCCCTGAAAGAAGGTCTTAATCAAGGGATGCTGAGCAAAAGACTTCTGAAAAAAGACAGACAGGGCAGAAACGTGACCCTTCAGAGTACTGAGTTTTAGACCCAACTCCAATCCATGCTGTAAAAACTCCAGAACCCTGGGGACTAAGAACTCCCTACAGGGAAGAGACCTAGACTCACACCAATCAATGTAGGTACGCCATACCCTATAATAGATGGCAGAAGAAGTTTTCTTCCTAGCCTGCACCATGGTATCCACCACCGAGGCAGACAAGCCTTTCTCCATCAAGATGGAGGTTTCAGCAGCCAGGCCGTCAAAGCCAGAGTTTGTAAATTACGATGGCGTAAGGAGCCCTGAGTGAGCAGATCTGGCGCCCCTGGCAGGACGTACTGGTCTACTGCCATTTGTACCACGTCTGCGAATCACACTCGTCTTGGCCACCTTGGGGCCACCAGAATCACTGGCACCCTTTCCAGAGCAATCTTGCGCAGAACCCTGCCCAGCAGGGGAAACGGAGGAAAGACATACAGGAGCCGAAATTCCTTCCATGACATTGACAGAGCATCCGTGGCCAAGGCCAGAGGATTCTGAGACAGGAAGACAAAGACTGGGAGCTTGTGATTGTGACGGGATGCGAACAGATCCACATCCGGTAGACCCCAACGGTGACACAGGGACTGGAATACCCTGTTGCAGAGGGACCACTCCCCCTGACGGGAAGTCCCCCTGCTCAGAGAGTCTGCCAGTAGATTCTCTACCCTGGGATATACATGGCCGAAATGCATAGAACATTGGCCTCCGCCCATGTCACAATCCGCGACACCTCCTGGAGGGCACCTCTGCTCCGGGTCCCTCCCTGATGGTTGATGTAGGCAACCGCCGTCCTGTTGTCTGAGCGCACCTGCACAGACAGACCCTTCAGGTGATAGGTCAACTGCTCCAGTTCCAACCTGATCGCCCGTAGTTCCAGAATGTTGATGGGTAGGTGGGCCTCCTGAGGGCCCCACCTCCCCTGGAACCGCAGGGACTTCCAGAATCCCCCTCAACCTGACAGACTGCCATCCGTGGTGACCGTCTCCCAGGAGGGGGCCAGGAAAGACCTGCCCTGTAGCAAGTTCCTGTGGTCCAGCCACCATGAGAGTGACCCCCGGACAGAGGGGGGAAGCACACAAACCCCGTCCAAAGACGTGGGGTCCTTGTCCCAAACTGACAGAAGGTGAAGCTGCAGAGGCCTCAAATGGAACTGAGCAAAGGGCACTGCCTCGAAGCTCGCCACCATCAGGCCCACCAGCTGCATTCCCTGCCTGAGGGAGGGCTGGGGGCACGAGAGCAGGAACCTCACCTGCGCAGTCAGAGCTTCCACCTTTTGTTGAGGAAGGAATATCCGTGACTGAACCGTATCCAGAATCATCCCCAGGAATGGGGTCACCGACGAGGGGACAGAGAGGACTTGGGATGATTGATCACCCAGCCGAAGGACTCCAAGGTGGACACCACCAGCTGAGAGACCAGTTCTGCCTGCTGTAGGGACCGTGAAGAGAGGAGAATGTCGTCCAGGTAGGGCAGCACGCGTATGCCCCCTGACCTTATCAGAGACATCACCCCCGCCAGCACCTTGGTGAACACTCTGGGAGCTGAAGTGAGGCCAAATGGTAGGGCCACAAACTGGTAATGTTGATCTTTCAACGCGAATCTGAGAAACCTTTGATGTCCCGGGAACACAGGGATGTGAAGGTACGCATCTTTGATGTCCACAGACGTCATAAAAAGAGTTTCCATGCGAAAGCTTCTGTTCTTGACAAATCTGTTGAGGATCTTTAAATCCAGAATGGGCCTGACTGACCCATCTTTTTTGGGCACTGTGAAAAGGTTGGAATAGAACCCCTTGCCCAATTCTCTTAAGGGGACCCTACAAATGACCCCCAGATCCAGAAGACCTTGCACGGCCTCTAGCAAGACCTGAGCTGATACAGGGTCCTGGGGAATCCGGGACCTGATGAATCTTGTGGGGGGCTGCACAGCAAATTCTATCTTGTAACCAGAGGACACTACCTCCTGAATCCACCGGTCTGAGACTTGGCGCCTCCAGACGTGCGCAAAGTGCTGTAGCCGTCCCCCCACCCTGGCGGGCGAGGGTGCCCCATCATGCCTGAGGGGTCTTGGGAGGGGCTTTGGGTTTGGACCCCCAGGAGGAGCCCGGACGTCGTCCTCTGCTCCTATGCCAGAAATCTGCGCAAGCCTCTGGGAAGGACACCCCCTTCCCCTGCTTAGCGCCTCGGTAGGGGACTGAAGGGGGGCCCTGGTTCCGAAAGGGCCGAGGCTGCCGCCTGCGCTGGGGTAACTTACCTTCTTTAGCAAAGAGGTCTAGGCGGTCCCCAAACAGGAGTAGCCCCTTAAATGGAAGGCCAGTAAGGGCTTTCTTAGCAGCATTGTCAGCAGCCCACTGGCGCAGCCATACCGCGCGGCGTATAGCTACCGCCAAGGCGGAAGACCTGGCACACATCCTAATAGCATCATCCGATGCAGACAGGATAAAGTTAACAAACACATCATAGGTAGACAGTGCATTAATAGTATCAGGTGGCAAATCGTCTGGGCCATCTAGTGCATTCCAGACAATGCCCCTGAGTGCCACCGCAGTAATGGCCAAAGCGCAAACCGGGCGCAGCGCCGCCCCCCCAAGTGCAAAGGCATGGCATGCCAATTGGTCAATGCGCCGGTCCTCAGAATCCCGCAGCGTAGTAGTGTCAGGGAAGTGCATAATGGAGGTGTTAG
The DNA here is from genome assembly GCA_027917425.1 of Gastrophryne carolinensis. Classification (NCBI taxonomy): domain Eukaryota; kingdom Metazoa; phylum Chordata; class Amphibia; order Anura; family Microhylidae; genus Gastrophryne; species Gastrophryne carolinensis. Next base: position 402,387,923 of record CM051235.1, on the reverse strand, counting down.
CCCTAGAATAGGAGCACCGACCTCGGGGGCGATGACCAGCACTTGACCATATCAGCAGGAAAAGGATACTTCCTGTCCAAACTCTTAGGAATCCCGTGAAGTCTACTGGGATGTTCCCTCTCCTTAAGCACGAGGTTATTGAAATGGGTTTGCTCAGGAAATTCCAATCGAGCCTTAGCAGTATGAAATAGCTCACCCCTTTGCCTGGGAGCCGCAACAGGGGGGGAGATGGACAAAACCTCAAAAATCTGAACCAGCAGTTTGTCAGTATCACCCGGGGTCCAGTGGTCAGAGCCAGAATCATCATGACCCCTTGACTTCTCGTCAGATGACCCTGAGTCGGAGAAGAGCTCCCCTTCGTCCGAGGGGGTATGGCCATATAGATGCAAGAACTCATCAGACTCCGTAGGGAAAAAGAGCGGTATCAGGAGCTAAGTACCGTTTTTTTGCGGTGGCCTTACGCGCTAAGGTATTAGCAAGCAATTTTTCAACACTGGCCAGTCTAGCAGCCACATCAGGATGAGAATCCCCACTTGTATTGGGGGTTAGACTTAGGCTTGGGGGAGTAGGTGAAGTGAGGCAAGGTGCAGGCCCAGCCACCGGAGGGGCGGGAAGTACCATTAGCGCCTGCTGTGCACAAGGAACGCAGACCAGTGCATTGTCACCGCTGATAGGTGAGACCCCACAAGCTACACACAGCCGGGCTTGTCCCAAAGGAACCCCGGTCACAATATCCTGGGATGCCTCCATATGGTGATTAATAGGCCCAATAGGCCAGTAGGGATTGACGCTGAAGCCACCCTGGATGCCCCAGGGAAGTGGGAGTAATTATACTAGGCCCAACTGGCAATTACGCCGGGCCGGGAGAAGCCACTGGATTCAACCGTCTGAAAGACATAAGGGGAATAAAGGGTGTCAGAACCATGCACAGTAAGCAAGGAGCATGAAAAATCGCCCGTGAGGGCACTTACAGACCGCGGAAGGAGGGGGGCCGATACCACGCGCGCGACTACCATCAAAATGGCGCCAAGCGAACCTCGAAGGGCCAGGTCCCCGCCCCCCCCCCCCGAAGAGCGCGAAGCTCTAAGACAGTAGACAAGGTTGTCATGAGGAGCGAAGTGTATGACACACTTAGAATAGATGATTTGCCAATGATGACGCCGCGGCACGAGTGAAGCAAAGAGGCGCGCGCGGCGGCGGCAGATATACAATAAGGCTGCGAATCAGCGCAGCGTCTGACACCGAGTATACAAGTCAAATGACATTAATAAAGGCCACAAGCGTGTAATCCAATACACTGAGACCACATACCCCCCCCCCCTTTCTTTCCCCCCGGGCTACGGGGGGAACGAGGGAGGATGGCGACCCTTTTTTACAGGGCCCACCTCTACATGGGGCATGGGCAATAATGCGGGAGGGGCATCCCTTAGAGGCTCACCATCAGCCTAAACCGCCTACCCTTTGGTTGGGAACTGCGGTGGAGCATGGCCCCATAAGCACGCATGGTGCTGCCTACCTTCACCCGACCAGCGCAGCCCAGGCTGGGAGGCACATCACAAGGAGGACGGGTGGGAATAGTCCAATAGGGCCGCAGGCTTTAATAGCCCCGCTCACCTGCAAGAGAGTGATACTTCATGTCTTCGCAGTCAGCACTGCAGAGAAATCTGGGGATTTGTGGGAGGACCCTGGGCATTTGAGGGGCCGGGAGGAGCCTGTTTTGCATGTCTCTGCAGTGCAGCGCCATCTGGCGGAGGATAACCCAAGTGTAAGTACTATATCTGGAGCAGGACGTACTGTATACTAAGAATAAGCTCAATACTGACTGTTTGTGATCCTTCCCCCTCATCCTTTAGACTGTAAGCTCACAAGGGCAGGGATCTCTTCCCTATTGTATCTTGTATTCAGAATATTCATTAAGAACTATGTAACACTGCATTTGCAAGTCTATGTACTGTATGTTTCTACCCTGTCTGTATTTAATACCTTGTACAGTGCTACGGAAGATGATGGCGCTATATAAATAAACAATAATAATAATAACCCCGACCCTTGGTTGAACTCGATGGACATAAATCATTTTTCAACCATATTAACTATGTAACATGGAGGGTCTGTGTGCCAGTCGCTGCCTTGACATGCATAAGGCAGCGAGTGGTGAGGGTGTGTTTGAATACCAGGACCTGAATCGCCCAAACTGGTAAGTATTGAAGAACTGGCCCATGCGATTGTGCATAAGAGGACATCAGTAGAGTTTTTTTTTTTCCCGCAGATTGTATTAAACGGGACTATAAATCCTTAACAAAAGAAAAAGGTACTTGCCTTTTCTCCACCCCCAGGACTCCCATCTAGTCTCGTCCTTTGAAACTTCATTGTTTTTATGATTTGTTCTTCCCACTGTCTCCACGCTCCTGCCACACTTTATGTCAGCTCCAGTGAATGTGCACACCCCCTCCATTCACTGCAATGGAGGTACCAGTTTTGGCACATCCCTACTATCAGAGTGAATGGAGTTTGGGGTGCACAGACAATGACTCGTGGGGGTGGAGCTACGAAAGCAGCAATTCTCCTGAAAAATGTTGTGGTGCATGCTCGTCACAGGAACAGAATTTATGTCACCACCTTCTATCCCCTACACCAGGGGTCCCCAACCCTGTCATCAAGGCCCACCAACAGGCCAGGTTTTGCAGATTTCCACACAGGTGGAGTAATTAGCGCAGCAGCAGAGCTATAAAGCTGGCTATGTGGAGATCCACAAAACATGAGCTGTTGGTGGGCCTTGAGGACAGGGTTGGGGTCCACTGCCCTACACAGTGCCCCAAAACAGCTTTTTTTTTTTTACTAAAGCCTTTGCCCAGTTTATATACAAACACAAACATGAAGCAGTATGATGTCGAATGGCATCCATATGCTAATTAATTCACATAATGGCAATTTAGCTTGTAGATTTATTAAAGCAATTATAACTAATAAGGCTGACCCCAATGCTGAGCTGTGTATAATGGAGGCCAGATCTTTAGGTAAGTATTAAAAAGATGTGTCAAATGCGATATGCTGTGGGGAGGTGAGTAGAGTTTCCAACCATGCATCATCGCTGGAAAGCACCATGGCAAAGCAGCAATATGGCTGACCATTTGTACATCATCCAGTTCATGTTTTTATGAATACTGGGCAGAGGTTTTAGTAAAAAAAAAAATACAGGCCGTTTTGGGGCACTGGGCTGGGAATAGAAGGTGACAACTTTCTTTGAGCACAGGACCACTTTAAAGTGGACCAAATGCACTAAAATATGACAAGCCTTATGTGGGAGATGTGATAAGTGGGATTTTTCTGTGACTGACAACCAATCAGTGAACCCCATTGGTTGCCAGCAGGTCACATGGCTTGCAGGGGAGACAGGAGCACAGAGAGTGGAGTATTACACTGGACCTTCAGCATCATTTAAAGTGGACCAACAACCTGCCTGATCGGCCCGAAAATCTATAAGCGCCGTAGGAGCGGGATGAGGTGAGTTTTAACAAAAAATCGGGGTGTCCCGGGGAAGTGGACCAAAACCCAGAATAGTCAAAATCCTGGGTGTTGGTCCACTTTAATGAAAAGACCAAACCTTTAAACAAACTATTCTCCTGCATCAAAGATTTATACATTTTATGTATTCAGTCACTTATTATTCTTTCCTCCACTGGACTGAAACTGTGTTCAGGATTTTAGGAAAGGGGCGCTGCCATCTTGCCTCAGAAGCATCACATACTGAGGAGAGTGGGGCAAAAAGTGCAGGGGCGGGTTATAACTGTGCTTTGCACAGACAGAGCAGAGCTGGGGTCAGGAGAAGGACAGCAATCCAACAAGTTAAAAGTCAGAAGACACTTCCTGTTTGCAGGCAGCCTGAGACTCCATGGGCCACCATCTTGGATGTTTAAAGGCTCATAGAATGTAGTAGATGCATGTAGGATGATTTGTAATGTGGACAGGGTGGGAGAACATACAAGTTAGGCTCTTGTTCAGGATGAATGTCCAGTTTAAGCCCAATTTCAAGCACTTCCAAGGAGTTATAAAAACAGTGATAGGGAGGATGTCCCCTTTATTTGCATGGTGAGAGGCAGCAGAAAGATCCATCTATCATTGCAAACATTGTCCATTACCCCACAGCGGTTCCATTTAGTGTTACCTCTTTTTCCTTGATCAGTGCGTCCTGCTTGTCACGTAGTTTGGCAAGTTCAAACGTCTGAGTATCAGCTCGTTTAGTTTCCAAGGAAAGTTTGGAGTGCAGATCCTGGACCTGTATAGAGAGTAGGTGATCTCATCTGACAATGGGCAAAAAGAGGATACATAGCGGCATGTGACCAGCGCCTATCATATATGCCAAGCCCGAGAATGATCCGCCAGCCAGTGATTGGCTTATGTGCTTCATGAAGCCAGTCACACAACTCACCCAGTACCAGTGCATCTCTGGTAAAAGACAGAAGTCCGAGGATGTGAATCCTTTCATACAGATACAAATGGCAACAGTATGCCAGGATATATAAAGGGAAAATCTACCTTATTGAACAGACCTCAGATCAGGGGTTGCCAGAGGCTCCTGCTTTCCTCACAGCCCCTCTGACGCTGCTCATTGGACTTCCACAGCCCTGCTTTGGGACGCCAAGAGCTGCATAGAAGATTCATTTTGTGTACACAGGCACCCATCTTTCTCAATGAAAACCTTTATATACAGGCCACGCCTCCCTCCAGAGCTCATGCAGCCAGTGGCTGTAAGGTAAGCAGGTATATGGCACCCCTGGTCTAAAGTCTGGGAAATGAATACTTACCTCAAAGAAAGGAAAATACCGCTTTGTGAGTACTCACCTTTAAAACGGATATTATAAGTGTGACATACACTCCGCTTCAATTCTTCATGACATTTGGGTTATTCTCCAGTAGAGGGCGAACTTCTTCAGAGATGAATGCAAAAAAAGGAGCTCCTCCCTGTCCATAAATACCTGGGACCTCCCACCAATTCCCCAGTGTAAGAAAGCAGTAAGGGGAAGGAAGAACCAATTATAACAATACTAACAACATAAACAATGGTTCAGAAAAAAAGGTGGGTGAAGCGGAGTGTATGTCACACTTATAATATCCGTTTTAAAGGTGAGTACTCACAAAACGGTATTATTCCACTGCTTCAATTCTTCATGATATTTGGGACATCCAATAGCAGTGTCCATCATGGGTGGGAACCATAAACAGTAAAGAATGCACAAACTTAAACCACTGCAGCTTGCAGAACCTTGCGGCCAAAAACGGCATCCGCTGAAGCCTGCACATCAACCTTGTAAAACTTGGAAAAAGTATGAACGGAAGACCAAGTAGCAGCCTTACAAACTTGTTCAACAGAAGCCTGGTGCTGAAAAGCCCAGGACGCACCAACAGCACGAGTAGAATGTGCAGTGACCCTAAAAGGGGGAGTCCTCCCCTTAGCAGAATAGGCCCCAACAATGGCCTGACGAATCCATTTGCTAATGGTAGACTTGGCGGGCGCCAAACCTTTCCTGGGCCCGCAGGGCACCACGAAAAAGGCACCCGTCTTGCGGAAAGAAGAAGTAGTCACCAAATAGTACTTAACACAGCGAACCACATCCAAATTGTGCAAAATCCTCTCCTTGTCATTGCTAGGCTTAGGACACAAGGAAGGGAGAACAATATCCTGATTGAGATGGAAAGCCGACACCACCTTAGGAAGGAAATCTGGCTTAAAGCGAAAGACCACCTTGTCCTGGTGTCTTTCAAAGTAAGGGGCTTGAATCGACAGAGCCGCCAACTCAGAGACATGCCGAACAGAGGTAAAAGCCACCAAGAAGGCCACCTTTTGAGTGAAAACAGAAAGAGCAATATCCTGTAATGGCTCAAAAGGAGGACCCTGGAGAGCCGAAAGAACCAAATTCAAATCCCAAACAGGAACCATAGCCTTCCGAGGGGGTCGAACATGAGTGACCCCCTGGAAAAAAGTTTTAACCAGCGGGTGTAAGGCAAAAGATCTTTGGAAGAAAACAGATAGAGCAGAGACCTGCCCTTTCAAGGTACTAAGCTGGAACCCAAGATCCAGACCGTGCTGAAGAAACTCCAAAATCCTAGGGATCGAAAACACCCTGCAAGGCAAGGCCCTAGCCTCACACCAGTCAATATAGGACCGCCAAGCCCTATAGTAGATGCCAGAAGAGGACCGCTTCCTAGCTCTAATCAAGGTCTGAACCACAGCCTCAGACAAACCTTCCTCCTTCAGGATGAAGGTTTCAGCAGCCAAGCCGTCAAAGCCAGCGTTTGTGAATTGGGGTAAAGTAGTTGACCCTGAGATAACAGATCCGGAAACATGGGAAGCCGGTACTGATCTACCGCCAGCCTTACAACGTCTGCATACCAAACCCTTCTTGGCCACCTTGGAGCCACCAGAATTGCTGGTGCCCCCTCCAGAGCCAGTTTGCAAACCACCTTGCCCAGCATGGAGAAGGGAGGAAACAGGTACAGAAACCCCAGATCCTTCCAAGCAAGGGACAAGGCATCCACTGCCAGAGCTAGAGGATCCTGAGATAGAGACACAAAGGCCGGGAGTTTGTGATTGTGCCGCGAGGCAAAGAGATCCACCTCCGGAGTCCCCCACTTGCGACAAAGAAACCGAAAAACCCCGGGGTTGAGAGACCACTCTCCTTGGCGAGAGAACCCCCTGCTCAGGGAGTCTGCCTCTGTGTTTTCCACTCCCGGAATGTAGATTGCCGAAATGCAAGGGACATTGCTCTCCACCCAATGCAGGATCAGAGAGACTTCCCTGAGGGCACTCCTGCTGCGAGTCCCTCCTTGGTGATTGATGTAGGCTACCGCCGTCCGATTGTCTGTACGAATCTGAACCGGAAGACCCTGCAAGTGCAATGTCAGCCGTGACAGGACAAGCCGGATGGCTCTGAGCTCTAAGACATTGATGGGGTTGTGAGCCTCCTGAGGACCCCACACCCCGCTGAACTGATGACTTTTCCAGAAACCTCCCCAGTCCGACAGGCTGGCATCCGTGGTAACCGTCTCCCAGCGAGGAACCAGAAAGAATCTGCCCCTCAACAGGTTGCTCGACTCCAGCCACCACCGAAGGGACTGCCGAACCCTGGGAGACATCCTGAACGGTTGATCCAACGACAGCGGATACCTGTCCCAATGCGTCAATAGGTGAAGTTGAAGAGATCTCATGTGAAACTGCGCAAACGGGACCGCCTCGAAGGAGGCCACCATCAATCCCACCAGTTTCATCCCCTGTCGGATAGAAGGGCAAGGATTGGCCAGAAGAAGGCGGATCAGATCCTGAATCCCCTGGGGTAGAAACACTCTGGCCTGAATGGTTTCCAGATTCATGCCCAGGAATGAAATCACTCGTGATGGCGAGAGAGAGGACTTGGGGCGATTGATCACCCACCCGAACCTCTCCAGGGTCGACACCACCTGGTGGGTGTCCAGCTCCGCCTGACGGAGGGAAGAAGCTGAAATCAATAGGTCGTCCAGATACAGCACAATGCGAATTCCCTGAGCTCTAAATAGGGCCATTATGCCCGCCAGAACCTTGGCGAAGACCCTCGGCGCTGAGGTCAACCCGAAGGGAAGGGCTACAAACTGAAAATGTAGATCATCCACCTCAAACCTGAGAAATCTCTGATGCGCTGGAAAAATTGGAACATGCAAATATGCATCCTTGATGATTATGGATGTCATGAAATCCCCTTGACGAAGCGAATTGATGGCCGAGTCTCCATGCGGAAATTCTTGGTTCTGATGAATCTGTTAAGGACCTCGAGGTCCAGAATGGGTCTTACAGAACCTTCTTTCTTGGGAACCGTGAAAAGATTGGAGTAGAAACCCCTGCCTCTCTCTCCGACGGAGGCACCGGGCATACAACTCCCATGTCCAGAAGATTTTTTACTGCTAACCGGAGCCCCTGAGCCGCCTGAGGGTCCAAGGGCACCCGAGACCTTAAAAATCTTGGAGGAGGCCAGTACTCGAACTCCAGTTTGTACCCGGAGGAGACCACTTCCAAGATCCAATTGTCTGTGACCTCCCGAGCCACAGCCGTCCCCCCACCTGAGAGGGTGAGGGCGCCCCTTCAATGCTGAGCTGGTTTACCCACAGGCTTGGGTTTGGAACCCCAGGCCGAAGCGGGACGGGCCCGACCTCTGCTCCTGTTCCAGGAAGAGCCTCTGACACCCAAGAAGACCAAACCTCTACCAGCTCTGGCGCCTCGAAAGGAAGGATTGAAAGAGCCTGCCCCCCCAAAGGGACGGCGCTGTTTTTTCCGCTGAGGTAACTTACCTGCCTTTGCCACAGCATCCAACTTATCTCCAAACAGCCGCGTACCCAAGAAGGGAAGAGCTGTGAGCGATTTCTTGGCTGCAAAGTCCGCCGTCCACTGACGGAGCCATACCAATCGGCACATGGCCACCAATAAGGCTGAAGTCCTACTACACATAACAATAGTGTCTTCCATAGCGGCCAAGACAAAATTCATGAACAATTCAAACCTTTTAAGCGTAGTGAACTCCACGCTGGCCGGATCAAGGTGAGCGTCATTTAACCAGTCCCTAATCAGAGACCTAGCACCCACCGACACAAGCGCAGATGCACAAACAGGCCGCAAGGCCGACCCAACACTGGCAAAGGCATGGCATGCCATCTGATCAAGGCGCCTATCCTCACCATCCTTTAGGGAAGTTGTGTCTGAGTTGTGAAGCACGGAGGAGTTGGTCAACCCCAAAACTGGTGCATCGACATCGGGAAGAGAAGCCCAGCGCTTAACCGCTTCCACCGGGAAAGGATACTTCTTATCCCATCCCTGAGAAACGCCCGGAAGCCGACTAGGTTTCTCCCACTCCCTAAGGATCAGTGCATCAAAATGACCCTGGGTAGGGAACTCCAAAAGAGGCTTGTATTCCCCCTTCTTGAGAGGGGTCGCCTCAGGCGCCGCAATATCCAAAACCTCCAAGAGATGTGACAAAACCGTGGCCGTGTCAACAGCATACCCCAGCGCCTGCCCAACATCAGCCTCGCCAAACAGTACATTGTCATCCTCTGACTCCTCATACAATTCCCCCTCCTCTAACGGGGAATAATCTGACATATCAAATGAATCATCATCAATATCCCAAGTCGCCTGGACCGACGACAAATGTCTCTTTTTAGCCTGGGCCTTTTTGCCCACCGCGCTAACCATAAATTTCTCGATGCTGGCCAACCTAGCACAAACATCGGAATGCGACTCCCCGCTAACACCAATGTCACTTGGGGTATGGATAAGGCGGGGAGGGGAAGGCGATGAAGCGGGGGGCGCCGACCCAGAAGGCTGGGCACCCGACTGCCGCAATATGGCCTTTTGTGCACATGGTATACAAATAAGCACATTCTCACCCGTAAGTGATGCCCCACAACCCACACATGGCCGGGATTGTCCCAGAGGGAGCCCGAGCCCGGTATCCTGCGGAGCCTCCATATGGTGATTTTTGTGGTCAGTCGCAAGACCTTAGGGGATTTAAGCAAAAGCAACCCGGGATGCCCCTTAAAAGTCCCAGTGGGAGGATTTGAAGTGATCAATTTAAAGACTAGGGACCCCAGGACCAGGAGGAACCCCTTAACATGCACATGTATGATGCAATCTGTAACACACAACAAGGCATAATCAGTCACTATACAGCAGTGTATAAATATATATATATATATATATATATATATATATACACACAAACATCAGAAAAACAGACATGCCCAGCAAAATCACTCATACCTGCAACCAAGGGGGGGGGGGGGGGGGCGCTAGAGGGGGGCCCCCGCATAGTAAAGGAAGTGGCCACCAGGCCCTTACGGTCCCCACGGATCAGCAAGCAGCAGCACAAGATGGCCCCCGAGAGCCTTGTGAGGAGAAGCAGGAAGAGGCGCCGAAAGCGCGCTCTCCAGGCCACGCCCCCCCTTCCCAGCAGCACGGATCCAACCGGGGCAGGCCCCAAAATCGCGCCAAACGAGGGGGCGAGGCTACCGCGGCCACGCCGAGAGTCCGGCCCCGCCCCCTCCCTGAACACAGCCTGAGGGAGAGAAGCTCCCCAGGCTGAGAGATAAAAAAAAAAACAGCAGCAGGCTAGGCAAACGATGTAACAATGCACTGTAATCAAATCATCAAGGGATTACTTCCAGATGAGTCACTGCTATCACACACACACTAACAGTGAAACACACCACACACACAGTCACTGAATATACTAAAAACGGAGTATGACGGCCAGCCAGCCCCCCCCACCCAGAATCCGGCCATAAGTATGAAGGGACAGGGCATCCCACACCAGGATCACCAAAACCTGGATAACCGCCTACCCCTTATAATGAGGTCTCACGGTGAAGCAATTCTCCTTCCGCTCCCATAGGGTGCTACCTACCCTCACCAGGACCCGACCCGCAGCCAAAGCTGGGAGGCTCAAATAGGGACAATTTAGAAAGAGTCCTGGCAGCAATAGGGGCCATAAACGGCAAGGCGCGCGCCCGGCTTACCTGCAAGTAAGAGAAGTCTTCATCTTCTGTCTTGTCGCCTTCCCTGCAGAGAAGGAACTGGGGAATTGGTGGGAGGTCCCAGGTATTTATGGACTGGGAGGAGCTCCTTTTTTTGCATTCATCTCTGCAGAAGTTCGCCCTCTACTGGAGAATAACCCAAATGTCATGAAGAATTGAAGCGGAGTGTATGTCACACATAAATAACTGGTCAAAGCCAAAGGACAGCTTTCATTATATATCTTAAAATGCAATGCAGATATATGATCGGCTATAGAATAATAAATATTTGACTAAAGTGATGCTTATTTAGAAAAAATACCATTCTGTGAATACTCACCTTGTAAGAATGGGTATTATAAGTATGCAGCACACCCTGCTCCAGTAATGATTCATTACGTCTGGGATATAGTCCACAAGAGGGCGCTTTACTGCAGCGATGGCAAAAAAGAGGCCCCTCCCAGTCCTTATATACCCGGGACCCCCCACGACATTCCCAGTATAGAAAAGCAGTAAGGGAACTAGGAGAAGCAAATAACAAGATTTACAATATTAACAAGGAAACATTCACCATATAGAGGATCCAAGAAGAAAAACTCAGGGTGGAATGGAGCAGGGCGTGCTGCATACTTATAATACCCATTCTACAAGGTGAGTATTCACAGAATGGTATTATTCCAAGTATGCAGCACGCCCTGCTCCAGTAATGATTCATTATGTCTGGGACATCCAATAGAAGTGTCCAACAACGGGTGGGGATCCCAAAAGGCAACAATGCGCAGTTCAAACCACTGCCGCCTGCAGAACTTTGCGGCTAAAAACGGCATCCACTGAGGCCCGAAACATCAACCTTGTAAAACTTGGAAAAGGTATGAACAGAAGACCAAGTAGCAGCCTTACAAACTTGTTCAACAGAAGCCTGGTGCTGAAAGGCCCAGGAGGCCCCAACAGCACGGGTAGAATGAGCAGTGACTCGGAAAGGAGGATCCCTCCCTTTAGCAGAATAGGCCCTAAAAATTGCCTGACGAATCCATTTGCTAATAGTAAATTTCAAGTTCCTGACAACGTCCAGAGAATGCAAGGCTCTCTCCTTGTCATTACCAGGATTAGGGCACAAGGAAGGAAGCACAATGTCCTGATTGAGGTGAAAAGCAGAGACAACCTTAGGCAAGAAGTCTGGTTTAAAGCGGAAAACCACCTTGTCCTGGTGTCTCTCAAAGTAGGGGGCCTGAATGGACAGAGCCGCCAACTCAGAAACACGCCGGACAGAAGTGATAGCCACCAAGAAGGCAACTTTCAAGGTGAGAATAGACAGTGCAGCCTCATGCACAGGCTCAAATGGGGGACCCTGAAGGGCAGAAAATACCAAATTCAAATCCCAAACCGGTAACACGGGTTTGCGGGGAGGGCGCACATGGGTGACCCCCTGGAAGAAAGTCTTGACCAAAGGATGAAGAGCGAAAGACCTCTGGAAGAAAACAGCCAAGGTGGAAGCATGCCCCTTCAGAGTGCTGAGCTGAAAACCCATATCCAGACCATGTTGAAGGAACTCCAGTATCCTAGGAATGTAGAACACCCGACAGGGAAAGGCCCTAGCCTCACACCAGTCAATGTAGGTCCGCCAGGTCCTGTAGTAGATGGTAGAAGAGGATTTCTTCCTAGCTCTGACCAGAGTCTGAACAACCACATCAGACAGACCCTTTTCCTTTAGGATGGAGGTTTCAGCAGCCATGCCGTCAAAGCCAGCGTTTGTAAATTGGGGTAACAGAGCCGTCCTTGAGTGAGAAAATCCGGAACCAGGGGCAGAGGGGACTGATCGACCGCCAGCTGCACGACGTCTGCGAACCACACCTGTCTTGGCCACCTGGGTGCCACCAGAACAGCTGGCACTCCTTCTTGAATCAGCTTGCGTAGAACCCTGCCCAGAAGGGGAAACGGAGGGAAGAGGTACAGGAGACCGTACCCCTGCCAGGACAGAGACACAGCATCCACCGCTAGAGCCAGAGGATCCTGGGACAGTGAGACAAATGCTGGAAGCTTGTGATTGTGGCGAGAAGCAAACAGATCCACATCCGGCATCCCCCACTTGTGACAGAGGGATAGGAAGACCTCACTGTTGAGGCACCATTCTCCTTGGCGAGAGGCCCCCCCTGCTCATGGAATCCGCTTCCAGATTCTCCGCTCCCGGAATGTAAACTGCAGAGATGCACGGGACATTGTCCTCGGCCCAAGACAGAATCAACGACACCTCCCTGAGGGCACTCTTGCTCCGAGTCCCACCCTGACGATTGATGTAAGCGACCGCAGTCCGGTTGTCGGAGCGAACCTGAACCGGCAGGCCCTGTAGGTGAGGCGTCAGCTGCGCCAGCACCAACCGAACCGCCCGCAGCTCCAGAACATTGATGGGGGCGTGAGCCTCCGGAGGACCTCACAGCCCCTGGAATTGGTGGGCTCTCCAGTAGCCCCCACAACCTGAGAGACTGGCATCCGTAGTGACCATCTCCCAGCACGGTGTCAGAAATGATCTGCCCCCCAGAAGATTCCTCGAGTCCAGCCACCACAGGAGGGACCGTCGGACCAGAGGAGACAGAACAGGCCTGATCCAGAGACAGGGGACACTTGTCCCAGGCTGACAGAAGATGGAGCTGAAGAGGCCTCATGTGAAATTGAGCATAGGGAACTGCCTTGAAGCAGGCCACCATCTGTCCCACCAGTTGCATCCCTTGCCGGATGGATGGGTGAGGGCTGGACAGCAAGAATTGAATCAGAGCTTGAAGAGAGTCAACCTTCCGCTGAGGAAGGAAAATCCTTGCCTGAATAGTATCCAGAGTCATTCCCAGGAAGGTGGTCACCCGGGACGGGGAGAGTGAGGATTTGGGGTAATTGATCACCCACCCGAACCCTTCCAGGGTCGCAACCACCGTCCGGGTGTCCAATTCTGCCTGTTGGAGTGAAGGGGACGTAATGAGGAGGTCATCCAGATAAGGAAGAATGCAAATACCCCGGGCTCTGAGAAGGGCTATCACGCCTGCCAACACCTTCGTGAACACTCTGGGGGCAGAGGTCAGCCCGAAGGGAAGTGCCACAAATTGGTAGTGTTGTTCCCCTACCGCAAACCTGAGGAACTGCTGGTGCCCTGGGAAGACCGGCACATGAAGGTAAACATCCTTGATGTCTATTGAAGTCATAAAGTCCCCCTGGCGCAGGGAGCTGATGGCGGAGCGCAGCGTTTCCATGAGAAAACGTTTGGTCCTGATGAACCTGTTGATAAGTTTTAGGTCCAGAATGGGTCTGATGGAACCATCCTTTTTGGGCACTGTAAAGAGATTGGAATAGTAACATTGACCTCTCTCCCCCGGGGGGACCTGACAAACGACCCCCATGGCCAGAAGGTTTTGTACCGCCAACAACAGGCCCTGAGCTGCCCGAGGGTCCGTAGGAACCAGTGACTTGAGGAATCTGGGAGGAGGCCAGTCCGCTAACTCCAGCATGTATCCGGAGGAGACAACCTCCAGAATCCAATTGTCTAAGACTTGTTGAGCCCAGACCTGAGTGAAGAGCCACAGCCGTCCCCCCACACACAAGGGTGAGGGCGCCCCCTCATTGCTGAGCGGGCTTGGCAGTGGATTTGGGCTTGACACCCCAGGAGGATCCGGGTCGGCCTCTGCCCTTGCCCCAGAAATCTCCCCTTTGTCCCGCAAAGGATACCTCCGTGCCTGACCTAGGCCCACGAAAGGAGGAAGTGACAACCAAGGCCGAGTTCCTGCTACACATCCGAATGGAGGAGAGGAGGAAGGAGCGCTGAGCAGGTGCCAGCGCTGTTACAAGAAAAAACACACACACAGTGAAGAATAACAGGAAAGTCAAAAGCACTTCACTCACACTCACACCGGACCCCCCCCCCCCCCCCCGACTAACCGGACAAGGGAGAAGGGGGAATAAGCCCATAAGTACATTTGGTTAATGTAGTGAGGGCTATGATCGGACGGGGCATCCCATGTCAGGCTCACCAACCTGTGCCGCCCTTTGGTGGGGGATTTGCGGTGGAGCCACGCTCCATTAAAAAGCACCTCCAATAGGTGCTGCCTACCATCACCCGACCATGCAGCCAAAGCTGGGAAGCAGGTAATAGTGGCACGGGTGGGAATAGGACACAGGGCCGGGGGCTGGGCAGCCCGGCTTACCTGCGAGGAGAGATAGCCATCATCTGACCTTCGCAACCGACTGCAGAGACTAAACTGGGGAATGTCGTGGGAGGTCCCAGGTATATAAGGACCGGGAGGGACCTCTTTTTTGCCATCTCTGCAGTAAAGCGCCCTCTTGTGGACTATATCCCAGACATAATGAATCATTACTGGAGCAGGGCGTGCTGCAGGGTTGAGCAGCTTTTAAGTACAGTGCTGAATACTCAGACACACAAATCCAAGCCCTGACCCACCATAAGTGTGTGGAACACCGGTCATGGCTATGTTTGAGTGTCAGGAAATGAAATGCACACAACAGAAACCTAAAGTGGACCAAAACCCATGATTTTGACTATCCTGGGTATTGGTCTTTTCCCCCAGGGCACCCTGATCGGGGGTGTACCGCTGCTAGAAACTCCCCAGATCGTCTAAAGCAACTCACCTCTTCCCGGTCCTACAGCTCATGCACGTCTGCTCATCCAATCAGCACGCTTGGAGCCACTGACGTCACGTCGTCTAAGGCTTCGTCTAAGAGCAGCGGCTCAGAGTGCGCTGACAGCCGCAACCTCCGCTTCCCTCTAACAGGGAGTGTGCCCATGCCGGCCACGCGCATGCGCCGCTGGACGGGAAACAAGGTAAGTGAACGGGGCAACCTGGGGGGTTTCACAAAATCGGGATGACCCAGGGGTATGGGGGAAATCGATCAGCCAGGAAATCTTATAGATTCCTGGGCCGATCGGCATGGGTTTTGGTTCACTTTAAAATGGGACAGAGTCTGATTTTTGTGTTTTAGGGCACAGCAGGTTGTAAGGCCCAGGTGGCATGTGGAGTAAGTTACTGTCCGCTTAGATCAGTCATGTATTTACAAAATTAAAATGCTACCTCCCACCTCCCCCACCCAGCACTTTGGTGTTTCCCTACCTGCCGCTTGTAGGTGTCCAGCTGAGCCCGGACAGCGTTGGCCTTTTTCAGATCTTCCTCCAGACTCACAGTATTGTGCATATACATTAAATTGGTGTCCTCCAGGGATTTCACTTGTTTCCTCAGGTCATTGAGATCCTCCAGTTTCTTGCGGTATGACTCCACTGTGGATTCCAGTTTGATGGCTTTATCAGCTGTGACTCTAAAGGAAGAAAGCTGTGTTATCTTGGGTTGGTTGGACATCTTAACGCAGAAGGCTTTTTAGGGCTTGTTTATGGTGTGATCACTTTTTGCAATGCAGCATACTGCAATCACAAATCTACGTACACTCCATGCCTTGGTGTGAACTTGAGATTGCAGTGTGCTACACTGCAAATCACAATCCTACCATAAGCACATGGGGTGAATGAGGCCCTATGACCAGGGAGAAGTGTCCCGCCATGCACACACCCGCCATTCTTTTCAACGCCAGCTTTTTGTCATGTAAAAAAAAAAATCAGACCTTAAACCAGCTCCCATTTACACCATACACCACCGCCAACCCAGGGTTTTCTTACCTTCCTGGTGCTTCCCTGGCGATAACCAACGTGTGGTCATGTGGTCAGGGTTTCTCTCCTGTCATTCTTGATGCTGAAGAGAACCTGTGCCGCATGACCCCCAGGGGGCAACCGCGAAGCCATATTGAGCTGGCAGAGCATGGGGCACAAAAGAAAATCCCTGTCTGGTGGAGGTGTATGACCGTGGGACATCTAAGCTGGTAACTCTTGGTATTAGTGTCTCTAGAAGCAGCCAGCACGAACAACACTCCAGTAGCACATGTGTAGCCCACCTCCACGAGTTTATCGGTGACACACTTTCTGCTTCGGAAATTAGATACACGCTGCTCTCTAGTGGTCAGCCACTTGCTCGCTAACTCCCTAGGGGTGCTTGGGGCCACAAGTGAGGGGAGTGCATGCCACATGTGCCCCACAGTCTAGAGTCTTTATGATTCTAGGGTGGGTGGTCTTCCTCACTCCGGTAATCACCTTTCCATCGATTCCAAGGAGCATACACAGGACTCAACCGCATCACTGCACACCTCTTTATGTGTGTACCCACACCAGCCATTCAGAAGCGGCTGGTGCACGTTCAGTTTTGCTTGCCACTATGAGCTTGCATAAGTGTGAACACATATACCTAACATATATATATATCACATATATGCACTTGTTAAATTTCCCCCTAAAATTATTTCATTTGTTTTCCCAATGAAATTATACAGATTTTGGGTCACATTGAAGAAAAAAGTTCTGAAATTGTTCTTTTTGTGCTGATTTTGCGTGACAAAAAGCTGCCATTTTACCAGGGGTGTGCAAACTTTATATATCCACTGCATCGAGCATTCTGAGAGTTTTTGTTGGGGGGGGGGGGGGGCAGAGCAGGTCCATGGGTCCATGTATGTATAGACGGAGTAAACACACAAGAGGAGAACCCAGTGACCTAATGTAGACAAAATCAATGTCTGTGCAAGTTTACTAACACTGCTGCTATGGCTAAACTTATCTCAAGGTAAGCCAAGTGTCCCATTCCTCCACGCACTGCACTGTACTGCAGAGATAATCAGTGGCCCATTATCTATGAGGACCTAAAGATAAATACAGCTGACTTAATAGCGTGGTTTAACAATTTTCCTGCATTCCTGATCACGTAGCTCCCATGCACACCAGCGCCCTGGAACAAGAATGCTGCCAATAACCTATTCACACAGACAAGAAACTTCTGTTTGACTCCCAACTTCCTCTGAGCCACAAACTGGTAGCTCGTCAAAACTCTGCACCACCAAGCAAGACAGTAGAAAGAATATGGTCACCCAGTTTATAGCTGGAGTTTTGAAAAAGCTTGGAAGGATCTTAACCCACATCACATTCCTTCCGACAGCAGGTGTCCACTCACAAAGCTTTCAAGGACAATGCTGTAGCTTAAAGCAGATCAAAGACTGCATGGTCGGGTGAAAGCTCTTCCCAGGGGCATCATGCTGTATAGAACCCCCTGGAATCACCAGTACCTTGCTCCTCACTCCCACCACAGATGTGCGAGTATCGTCTGGCATCCGGGCTGATCTGAATTTCTGCCGGCAGGTGTCCATAGCTGTAGGTAGCAGACATGCAGCCAGCTGTGCAGCAATGAACATAGCTGCGACAGATGTTTAGGAAATGACAGGCACCAAGGGTCAGGGATCGTGATTTGTGTATCTAAGGCAGACCCCCGCTTTCCCTGTCCAGACTGCTTAGCCCTGTCACACTCTGCAGGGGGGAATATGTGGGCTTAAGCCTTACCAGCACTGCATGTAGCTATGCTCACCTTGCTAAGACCACAGGGACATGCTTTCCCTTAGTATCTTAGTACTTAGAACATGGGGGCAGTCATGGCCTAGAGGTAAGGGTTACAGATTCGATTTCCGGCCATGGGACATGACTGATGTTCTCCTGAGCAAGGTGTAAATAAGGGGCCTTTATGGAAAATCAATATTGCTAATAATGTTGCATATTTAAGTATAGGAATATACAGCAAATAGTTTACAATACCAGCATGCACAGGTGGCCGGGCAGGAATTGTATTCCAATCAGATAGGACAGCATCCTGCGACAATAAAGCAGGGCTGGGACAAGATTGAGAAGCCAGATTAGAAGAAGACTAGGGTCGTAAAAGATCAAAGGAATACCAGAAGCCCACTCTTAGTATAATTAGGGGTGCAGACAGGAGAGAGGCAGAAGGAAGGAGGAGGCATGGACCGGAGACTGCTGGCACATGAGAAGCTTGTGAGTGCCGTATCAGGAGGGTAATGTGTCTTTCCCTGTATATATGTATGCCAGTCTCATAACTGGATTGTATTGTGTTTGATTTGAGATTTGATTGCATTATTGTGTTGTTTTGTCAACAATATATCTCTTTATTTACTACTTGTCCCAGTGTCTCTTGCATATACCAGAAGTCAAAAGAACTACAGTCTTATAGTCTTATGCGTGTATCCATTGCGTGATCATTGGCCAGATATTGATAATATTGGTATATGTGTTGCCTATTTTAGTCGAGCCGGGCAGGATATAAATATATACACAATATTATTAATATCTAGTTATAATATTGTCTACAAGTGGCGACCCAGGCAGGAGATTTAGAGTTATAAATTAATATCTAGATATTGATATAATATTGTAGTTATTAATATTCAATGGTTTACATTTGGCCAGCCACTCAGGAGAGGTTGGATTGTTTACATTTGCCGAGCGGCAGGCAGGAGATATATAATTGTTTACATTTGGCTAAGAGCCATTCAGGAGATATTAATATTATTATTATTAGGATTGTTTACATTTGGCGAGCCAGGCAGGAGATACTATTTATAATATTATTATTATTAGTAGTATTGTTTACATTTGGCGAGCCAGCCAGGAGGCATCTTGTGTATTTGCAGAGCACTGTGTTGTGGTGAATATTGAGTGTATTGTGGTATATAATACAGTGTGCAATTCAATTTCTATAGTTCATAGACCGCTGTTGCTATTGGTAACTATAGCATATTTTAAAGTGTTGCAATTGATTTGAAGTGCCTTATTGTATAGACATGGAGGGTCTTGCAAAAAAGATGAACAAGATAAAGAATGCAGAGGGGATTATTAGAGCAATGCAGGGATCCAGTAACCCATGGGCTGAAGCCCAGGATTATGTGTCTAAATGCATTGCTGCTAAGCAAATCTCCAAATCTGAGGGCAAATGCTTTTTGATTTATGGGGCAGTGTGGATTGCAAAGGAGTTTGTTTTGGTGAAAATACAAAATGAAAGCCTCAGAGAAGAGGTAAACTCCCTGGATAAAGCGCTAGGAGCCATGAGGCCATCTACTGAAAGTTTAGGCGCAACTGTGGAGCAACTGAGAGCTGAGAGCAGAGAATTGCGCAGGAACAATCAGGCAATGTCAGAAAAGCTGATAGCCACAGAAAAGGAAGTTGAACTTGTGTCTGTGAATATCAGGAGACAGGAAGATGTCTTTCCTAGTGCTGCTGAGGAGGTTTCATGTGGGTCTTCACCAAATAAGCATATAGATTCGGAGGTGCAGGGTAAGTGTATGAGTGAAAATTACCCAAAGGTAGCTCCAAAGGTTAGTGCAGTCAAACAAGCTCAAATGGCAGTTGCAAAGTCCCCATTACAAAAAGTAATTCCTAGACTAATTAACTCTGCTGTACCCTGCAGAGACAATGTAAAGAGAGCTAGAAGTGTGAAGTTCCACTCTTGTGGCCAAGCGGATCACATTTCCAGGCTCTGCCCCTCTGCGAAACCAATGTGTAGTAATAAAGCCCAGAGTTATAGAACCCACAAAAGGCAGACATTGGTGTATTCTGCTAGATTTGGGACAGGGAGCTTTAACCAAAAGAAATTTGCTAGGGAGCATTATAGTCAAAGCAAACCTATAAAGTGTGTCCCAGTAAAATGGTTAAGAGCCTGAAATGAATACCTTATGGCAGAAAATCTGCAATTGAGGAGTGATATGAGCTCCCTGATACAACAGGTTATGGCCATAAGTGAAGAGGTAAGTATGTCGGGGAACAGAAGAATGTCGGATGAGCCAAGGCTTAGACAAAAAGTTTTAGATAGGCACCCAGTTAGGTGTTATTAATTCTATGTGTTTTGTCTTTCAGGTCCATTGGATAAAATCCCGGCTAAGTCTCTGATTAACTC
Source organism: Gastrophryne carolinensis (assembly GCA_027917425.1). NCBI lineage: Eukaryota > Metazoa > Chordata > Amphibia > Anura > Microhylidae > Gastrophryne > Gastrophryne carolinensis. The sequence goes on along the minus strand of CM051235.1, from coordinate 402,367,572 downwards.
TTTGATCTTTACATTAGGTTTTGGGGACCTTAACGTGGGTTTTTTTGTGTTGTTTTTTTTTTATGTGCACACGTTAAGGATAAGCCTCAAAGATTGATTTGATAAAAGCAGTCAGGTGATCAAAGATCTAAATTCATTTTTGTTTTTTAGTTAAAAGACCTGAACTGTTAAGCAGGCATGGACAGGGTTTCTAAATTATCCCTGATTCCAATTATTATGTAAATTTTGTGTTTTTTTTGTGATTACGCTATATTTTACAGATTGCGCATATTTAATAACTAGTGCCAGCCTTGTGTATGTAGGAGTTCTCCCAGGTGTCACTGACAGGCTGTGTGGAATGCTCTGTTGCTGGGGCTGCAGTGTCACTCCCAGGCATTATTAGCATTAGCATTTCTATACAGCCAGTGTCTTTCCAGTGACAATGCATTGGGAACCGGTTTTAAAGCATTTTTTCCTTTTACAATGAACAATGAAAAGGCTAAAATTCATAATTTAGCCTGTTCATTGGATCAATCATTTTAAATTGTGTGCTTGTAAGTTTTTTTCTCCTGTTAGGTTATTGGAGTGGGAACCATTTTTTTTTCCTAAGTAACTTTTTTGTAGTTGGTACACAGGCACACAATTTGAAACTATCTGTTTGTTTATGTTTTTTTTACTCTGAATAGTATGAAGTGGGCGAGCAGCTTTTCTCCCCATTTTCTTCACATGCATTACTTTTGAAATGGTAGGAAGTGGGCGAAGGTTACCATTTAGTATTGTACAATATTGTCAATACAAGAGGTCTGCATTAGGCGGACCTAATACCTTATGGATGTTTGTTTTAATAGGGTGTATATTGTTGTAAACATAACTTTTTAACAGATTTTCCATAGATAGCCCAGAGACGCCCTTGATTTGAGTTTGCAGAGACAGAGGGGGATTATTGATATAGCATAGTGGCAACCTTATTTTTCTTTGGTTATAGCTTGAATCCTCAAAGCCACATCTACAGAGTCACACTTTCTTTTGTTCAAGGTTTTCTTTCAGACATTTCCACCGTAATACGCCGTTTGCTATGTTGCATTATGTTTATGCTCTGTGACCAAAAAATCTATTTCTTGGAGTCTGCTGTGTATCACTGTGTTGGAGAGTATATCACCGATTGCTTCTAATATTGCAGATGTACTGTTGCTGTAACTCCTTATGGTCTGTGGGAACTGTCAAAGTACATGTGCACCCATAACAATATGTACTGTCACGCTGTGCAATCAGTATATTATGGACTGTCACCTTGTGCACCCACTTTGTTGATAATACAGGCCTTGGACACTCAGTGACAGCTTATAAAGCAGTGTCTGCAATGGAAGTCGACTGATGAGTGTCCAGCAGGAGCGGCAGTGAATAAATCGGGATGTCACCAGATTTGGTCACCCAAAATCACATAAGCGGTTATGGATGGTGTAAAAATATGTAATATGTTTGATGATCTGTTGAAGAAGGTGTGGCATTAAAACAGTATGTGGTGGCTGAAGGATGCGGGCTGTAACTTGAGATAATGTAGGTTGTCATAGCATTGTGCTGTAATGTATCTGGTCCCATCAGTCTCAGCAAATTTGAATCACTTTTAAAGGATGATCTGAGAGCAAGTGTATAACCAAAGAGCAAAGTGAGGGCTTTTCACATCAAGATATGAATGCCCTCAAGCGGGGGATATGTAAATAAGGGGCCTTTATGGAAAATCAATATTGCTAATAATGTTGCATATTTAAGTATAGGAATATACAGCAAATAGTTTACAATACCAGCATGCACAGGTGGCCGGGCAGGAATTGTATTCCAATCAGATAGGACAGCATCCTGCGACAATAAAGCAGGGCTGGGACAAGATTGAGAAGCCAGATTAGAAGAAGACTAGGGTCGTAAAAGATCAAAGGAATACCAGAAGCCCACTCTTAGTATAATGAGGGGTGCAGACAGGAGAGAGGCAGAAGGAAGGAGGAGGCTTGGACCGGAGACTGCTGGCACATGAGAAGCTTGTGAGTGCCGTATCAGGAGGGTAATGTGTCTTTCCCTGTATATATGTATGCCAGTCTCATAACTGGATTGTATTGTGTTTGATTTGAGATTTGATTGCATTATTGTGTTGTTTTGTCAACAATATATCTCTTTATTTACTACTTGTCCCAGTGTCTCTTGCATATACCAGAAGTCAAAAGAACTACAGTCTTATAGTCTTATGCGTGTATCCATTGCGTGATCATTGGCCAGATATTGATAATATTGGTATATGTGTTGCCTATTTTAGTCGAGCCGGGCAGGATATAAATATATACACAATATTATTAATATCTAGTTATAATATTGTCTACAAGTGGCGACCCAGGCAGGAGATTTAGAGTTATAAATTAATATCTAGATATTGATATAATATTGTAGTTATTAATATTCAATGGTTTACATTTGGCCAGCCACTCAGGAGAGGTTGGAATGTTTACATTTGCCGAGCGGCAGGCAGGAGATATATAATTGTTTACATTTGGCTAAGAGCCATTCAGGAGATATTAATATTATTATTATTAGGATTGTTTACAAAGGCACCTAACCCCCCCCCCCCCCCAACTGCTCCCCAAGCACCATATTTAGGGCAGCCCACTGCTCCGGACATGTGTATATTCACTGCATGGATGGTTTAAATGCACATGGATAGGTTAAAGTGTGCAAGCATACAACGGCCACCAATGCCCCTAAAGGGACAGTCCAGTCATTTCTCAAGCTTATAAACCCCACTTAGCCTCCCCCCCCTGGTGCTGAATGGGCAGGCAGGGCAACGCATAGAGCAGGGAACACCCCCTGTGCGACAGAACAAAGGGGGTTATGCCCTGCACTGGAATCGGCAGATGATCAATGCTGGATTTCAGGCAAGGTGAGATGCTATGAGTACTTTGAATGAATGAGAAATGCCTGGACTGTCCACTTTCACTAGCACTGTGAGCCAAGGGCCAGTGGTTTTCCTGTCCACAGGCCTTACAAATCACTGTGCACCCCCCACCCCGCATTTCTCCTTTCCGGCCTCTAGTAGATATGCACACCAGCCCTATCTGAATGGGTAGCATGGGTACACACAGCCAGAAGGGAGAGGTCTAAAGGGTTGCTTGTCGCATCCTTCCATTCAGCGTTTTAAGTCACTTATGAATATGCACATCAGAGAGCACTATGTGGAGTAGAGCCCACACATGCATCATGGAACCTCAGAAGTAAGCCAACCTGGTAAAGTTTCACACAGCAGGGCAATCAAAATCAATGAACAAGACCCAGGATATTAAAACACAGTTTTCTTCCTCTCTAACAAAGCGTAGGTTAGCCTTGAGATACATTTTGTAGATCAATGTTTGTTTACAGATTGCTGACACCTATTGATCTGTTTGAGACGGCAATCGAGATCCTGTACTGGACCAAAAGACCGTTTCTATGGTGGCACCTTCTATCTAGACCAGGGGTACTTAACCTTTTGACAAGTGAAGTGGAACAAAACTCAGGATTTTGACTATCCCACGCCTTGTTCCATGTCCCTGGGCATCCCCTTTTGGGATGCCCCGTGGTGTGAAACTCCCAAGATCGCCCTGTAAAACACGGCACGCCAAATACGGCAAATGGCAATGATTGGATGACAGCCCGTGCTATTGTACTGGGAAATAGTAAGTGAATACCGGTGACCTGGGGGGGGGGGGGTTCAGAATGTTTAATTTGGAATAGCATAATAAAGATTTTCTTCAACCAATCAGGATACCCACAAACTCCACAAGCTTGACTCATATCCTTCCACCACACCCCTACATTCAAATGTAACAAGCTCCATATACTAGCAACGCACATGCCAATTGGCTTACCTCTCTGAACATATGGGTCCCATATTTATTGCCTTCTCCAATCAGTCCCAAATCATAACCGTATATCCAATACTCAACTCATCTAAGCTCCCAATTATTGTGTCAGAGGTTTTACCCAGGGGTGGTGTTGTCCAATCAATGTCACTGTGTTCCTCCTAGCCTCCATCGTCCCCTCTTTTTGCCAATGCCCCCCTTCTATATCACTTTCTGTATTTCACTACCTTTTCACTTTCTATATATCCCTCCCACTTTTCCCACAGCAGGTCAGATGTGATCTAGCTCCTTCTCCTAGCTCCTTCTCTGTGTCCTTCTCACAGCTCTGTTTACACACACATACACACACACCCCGCATATAGATAGAGAAGTGGTTATATCCCCAGTGTTTTTAAGTTCTGTGGTGTTCTCCCAGCTCCTGTCTATCTGAATGTCTAAACTCGGGAGTGCACCCAGTCGCAGGGAGGCTGGGGATGGGTCCAAAAGAAAGGTAAGCGGTGCAGGTGTTTGGAGGGGGTTCACACAACAGGACATCTCAACCAAGTATACCCTGGGGGAAGGTATTTGTACGGCCCTGTAGGGGGTGATAGGTCCTCAGAAGAACATCTGAGTCCCACTCCATGGGGTATCCCAAATTGGTATGCTCCTCTGTATGAAACCCCCCCCCCAGGTTGCTGTTCCACTTACCTGCTCCCGGAGTCCTCTCCTGGCCAGGTCACTGCTCATTTCTAGCTGCACGCATACCCACAGCAGGCCTTTCTGAATGGGTCAGCCCTGTTCAGCTTCCTTTGGCTTAGCCACTAGCAGAGTCGAAGGCAGACAAGCAAAATGGCGCATGCTGAGCCCATTCAGCCAATCAGCATGCTCTGCTTCGGCCACACCTGCCCAGTGGAACACCAGAAACCTGGGGGGGGGGGATACACACAGATAGGAACAACATCCGTTTATTAGATTTTATTATTAAGGCGCACCCCACCCCTAGGGAAAGTGCCATACTGCGGGAACAGAGGTAACCTGGGAGTTGGTAAGTGGAGTTATTTCATCTGTATCTTCTACAAGTTACCTACAACATATTGCACATTGCATTCAGATATTTGAGATTACTGTGTTTTGATGTGTGCTTTAATTCACAGCAATTAAGCAACTCAATCACACAATACCACACGGTTTGATGTGCATATAAATTCGTAATATTTGTTTGACCATCCAAATAAGAAAACAAAAATGTTCTCACATTTTGTCCCATGCAGCTGATCGCATAATATAATGGCCGTGTTGGAACTTTAGTCCCTGGTACTTCCGTGTCCAGATAATGCACTTCCACCATCATAGGGGTGCAGCCATGCCCTCTCAATTCACTGCAATGAAGTGAGCGTGGTGATTTGGGATGCCCCATTGTGCGAAACCCCTAGATCGCCCATAAACTTACCTTTCCCGGTCCTACAGTGCCTGCACGGACTCTCATTCAATCAGAGCCATAGCTGGAAGCAGTATGATGTTTAATGGCATAATGGCTTATTATACCTAAAAGGCTGAGCCTTCATTTTGAGCTGTTTAACTGATTGTTTCATCACTGGAAATCAGCAGGGAACAATTTGCACAGCAGACTGTATCCAGTTCATGTTTTTATGAATATTGGGCAAAGGCTTTAGTAAACAAAGAAACACAGGCTATTTTGGGGCGCTGGGCTGGTGATAAAAGGTGACAACATAAACTTTCTTTTTGGGTATAGGATCACTTTACAGTAGCAGGATTATTCCTTCCAGCCCCAGATAATAGAGCTGCACTGAATCCTCCATGCTCCAAGTGGGCTGTACTCACCTTTTATAGACTTGGTCTCCATCTGACTAGGCACCAGAAGCCGCAGTACACACTGTAGAAACTGTCCCTGGCAGGATGCAGGCTCATTTGCGTACAGCTCCATTCAAGGGGCATTCTAATATTGGGGCGCCCCGCTATGCAATGACTAAATAGATACCTGAAAAGAGGCAAAACTCTAACCCTTCTATTGCTAGTGGTGACTGCTGGATGGTGCAACCAGCATTCAGCTACCTGAGAACATCCATTTCATCTTTTAAAGCTCGGGATTCCTCAGCTAGGTTGGCCAACTCGTCAACGCGGTTCTGAGTCTCAATCAGTTGTTTCTCAAGCTCTTCACAGTGAACCCGATAGTCGTCCTTTGCTGCTTCCAGTCTGCAAGTAAACACACAAATGTTTACAAAAATACAATTTTGTGATTACTCACCTGTAAAATGGGTATTATAAGTATGTCTCACACCCTGCTTCGGAAATATTCATTACACTTGGGTTATGTCCAGTAGAGGGCGAACTTCTGCAGAGATGAATAGAAAAAAAGGAAGCCCCTCCCGGCCCATAAATACCTGGGACCTCCCACACATTCCCCAGTATAAGAAAGCAGTAAGGGGACCAGGAAGAGCAAATAAAATCTATGAGAAAAACAGTATCACCAAACAAAGGATCCAAGATACAACTCAGGGTGGGGCGAAGCAGGGTGTGAGACATACTTATAATACCCATTTTACAGGTGAGCAATCACAAAATGGTATTATTCTAAGTATGTTTCACACCCTGCTTCGGAAATATTCATTACACTTGGGACATCCAATAGCAGTGTCCAAAAAGGGTGGGGATCCCAACAGGCAAAAGTGCACAAATGAAACCCCTGCCGCTTGTAGAACTTTGCGGCCAAAAACAGCATCCGCTAAGGCCCGCACATCAACCTTATAAAAAAAAGGTATGAACAGAAGACCAAGTAGCAGCTATACAAACTTGTTCAACAGAAGCCTGGTGCTAAAAGCCCAGGAAGCCCCAACAGTACGAGTAGAAAGAGCAGTAAACTGAAAGGAGGAACCCTCCCCTTGGCAATATAGGCCCCAACAATGGCGAGACATATCCATTTAATAATGGTAGACTTGATGGCGCCAAACCCGTCTTGGGCCCAGAGGGCACCACAAACAAGGCGTCCGTCCTACAGAAAAGAGAAGTAGCCAAGAAATAGTACTTCACACAACAAACAAACATCCAAAAAGTGCAGGGCCCTCTCCTCGTTATTGCTAGACTAAAGACACAAGGAAGAGAGAACCACATCCTGAATGAGATGGAAAAACAGATACCATTTTAGGAAGGAAATCCGGCTTAAAGCGGAAAACCACCTTGTCCTGGTGTCTCTCAAAGTAAGAGGCCTGAATAGACAGGGCCGCCAACCCAGAAACACAGCGAACAGAGGTAATAGCCACCAAAAATGCAATCTTTTGTGTAAGCATAGAAAATGCTAAATTCAAATCCCAAACAGGCACAAGGCTTACGAGGAACAAAGGACCTTAGAAGAAGACCACCAGGGCAGAGACCTGCACTTTCAAGGTACTTAAGCCGGAGCCCCAGGCCCAGACCGTGCTGAAGAAAGTCCAAAATCCTAGGGATCGAAAACACCTTGCAAGGCAAGGCCCTAGCCTCACACCAATCAATATAGGACCTCCAAGTCCTGTAGAAGATGTTAGAGGAAGATAACTTCCTAGCCCTGACAAGTGTCTAAATCACAACATCAAACCTTCTTCTATTAAGACGGAGGAGGTTTCAGCAGCCACGCCGTCAAAGCCAGCGTTTGTAAACTGTGGTACGAACCAAACCTGTCTTGGCCACCCTGGAGCCACCAGAATTGCTGGCGCACCCTCTTGAGCCAGCTTGCGCACCACCTTGCCCACCATGGAGAAGGGAGCAAACAGGTACAGGAACCCCAGATCCCTCCAGGCAAGAGACATGGCGTCCACTGCCAGGGGCACAGGAACCAGAGACAGAGACCCAAATGTTGGGAGCTTGTGATTGCAACGTGAGGCAAAGAGATCCACCTCCGGTGTCCCCCACTTGCGACAGAGGGACCGGAATACCTTGTGGTTGAAGAGGATCCCCTGCTCAAGGAGTCCGCCTCCGTGTTTTCCACTCCCGGAATGAATACCGCTGAGATGCATGGAACATTGCTCTCCGCCCATGCAAGAATCAGCGAAACTCCCCTGAGGGCACTCCTGCTGCGAGTCCCTCCTTGGTGATTGATGTAAGCGACCGCAGTTCATCGTCTGATCGAACCTGAACCGGTAAGCCCTGTAAGTGATGCGTCAAGCATGACAGAACCAACCTAATAGCTCTGAGCTCCAAGACATAGATGGGGGTGTGAGCCTCCTGAGGACCCCCCAGCCCCTGGAACTGAAAATCCGTCCAGACACCTCCCCAGCCCGACAGGCTGGCATCCGTGGTAACCGTCTCCCAACAAGGGGCCAAAAAGGATCTGCACCTCATCAGACTGCCGAACCCTGGGAGACAGCAGAAAGGACTGATCCAAGTACCGGGGACATCCGTCCCAGTTCAGCAATAGATGGAGATAGAGCGACCTCATGTGGAACTGAGCAAAGGGGACTGCCTCGAAGGAAACCACCATCAATCCTACCAGTTTCATCCCTAGCCGGATAGAGAGGCGAGGATTGTCCAGGAGAATACGTATCAGATCCTGAACCCTCTGCACCTTTGGGTGAGGAAGGAACACTCTGGCCTGACTGGTATCCAGATTCATGCCCAGAAATGAGATCTCCCTTGATGGGGAGAGAGAGGACTTGGGGTGGTTGATCACCCATCCAAACCTTTCCAGCGTCGTCACCACCCTGGAGTCCATCTCCACCTGACATAGAAAAGATGCTGTAATGAGTAGGTCGTCCAGATATGGCACAATGTGAATGCCCTGGGCTCTGAGAAGGGCCATTATGCCCGCCAGCCCCTTGGTGAACACCCTTGGTATCGAAGTCAACCCGAAAGGGAGGGCCACAAACTGAAAATGCCGATCTCCCACCACAAACCTGAGAAATCTCTGGCGTGCGGGGTAGATTGGTACATAAAGGTAAACAACCTTGATGTCTATAAATGTCACAAAATCCCCCTGACGAAGGGAATTGATGACTGAGCGCAGAGTTTCCATGCGGAACTTCTGGGATCTGATGAACCTGTAGAGAAGCTTCAAAAACTAGAATGGTTCTGATGGATCCATCCTGTTTGGGAACCGTAAAGAGGTTGGAATAATAGCCCCGGCATCTCCCTGAGAAAGGCACCGGACATATGACCTCCATGTCCAGAAGATTTTGCCCTGCCAACAGGAGCCCCTGCGCAGCCCGGGGGTCCGAGGGAACCCGAGAACTGAGGAATCTGGGGAAGGCCGGTACTCGAACACCAACTTGTACCCGGAAGAGACCACTTCCAAGATCCACTTGTCTGTGACCTCCCAGGCCCAGACCTGGAAAAAATACAATTCTGTGAAATACTCACCTGTAGAATTGGTATTATACGCATACAGCACGTCCTGCTCCAGAATAGTAATAACATGTGGGTAATCCTCCGCCTCCGGCGCCGTGCACTGCAGACATGTAGAAAACAAGCTCCTCCCGGCTCTACATATACCGAGGGACCTCCCACAAATCCCCAGCATTGAAAAGCAGTGAGAAAGAGAAGCCGGGAGAACCAACCACCCAGAAAATGGCAATAATATCAATGATAACAATCACCATACAGGGGATCCAGAACAAGGTGAAACCAGGGTGGGGTGGAGCAGGACGTACTGTATGTGTATAATACCAATTCTACAGGTGAGTATTTCACAGAATTGTATTATTCTAAGCATACAGCACGTCCTGCTCCAGATATAGTAATAACATGTGGGACATCCAATAGCAGTGTCCATAAAGTAGGAAGGGATCCCCGTGAAAAAGGCACAGCCAACAGTAAAAGCGCTGTCACCCGCAACCATGCTACCAAGAGCGATGAGAGCAATGCTCTAGCTCAACCTTTGAAATCTTGTAAAGGAGGAACTGAACACAAGCAGCGGACTAGCCAGCTTGCTCAACAGAACCTAGTGCTGAAAGGCCCAAGCCAAGCACAAGTAGTAAGAGAACAAAAACCAAAAGAGAAGAAGAATCTTCCCCTAAACGAATAGGCCAGAGTAACAGCCTAACCATGCTACTGCAAAAAAAGGGTAGCCATGGCAAACTTAGAACTCTCCCCATCGGGGAATATGAACCCAAGTCTCAGGCGAGACCAGCAGGAATACTGAAAAACAACGCTAACAAGACTCAGCAAGAGCCGAAACGTTTACTTTAGGCTCAGAAGGACAAAACCAACCGAGCAAGACCAATCCAAAGGGCACCTACACCCGTGGTAGCAATCAGATCCGGTACATAAGGATGGAGACACCTATAAGCCCCAAAGGGCATAATCCCTACCAGGGACAAGAGACAGACCAGGAAATCTCCAACACCTGTTGAGGGATACAGATCCCTTTAGCTCAGAGTAATCTAGACAATAGCCCACAGGCCGGAGGCTCTGGAATAAAGGAGAATAAAAACACCGCCTGGACCAATTCGGCATAAGGCGCAACACCCTCACCTCATGGTGTACAGATATATAAACATATATATATACAATGACTAGGACCGCTAACAGAGCCATCCTTTATGGCACACTCCTGACTGAAGCAACCGCCCCAGAAGAGCGATATGAGGGAAGGAACAGTTCAGACAAGAACCTGAATAAGACCCAAGGGAACCCTTAGCAGGGCATCCGTATAAGTAACCCCCCAAAAGGGAGCATAGAATTCCCTGGGGAACGCACCTGAGCAACCCCTGAGGAATGCGCAACACAGAAGATTGAACTAGACTTCTGCAGTAGGCGAACAGGGCGAGCCCTGAAAACCTTCAGAGAACTGAGTTGGGGAGCCAACTTCAACCGTGCTATAGTAACTCTAGGACCCAGGAATAGGGAACATCCCGCAGGATAGAGAGCTAGTCCATGCAAAGCAAACTAGAACAACATACTCCAACATAGCCGGCAGAACAGGGAGAAGAAGAGGAGGGAGCTAGGCCTAGCCCTCCAACAGAGAAAAGACACCCAGAGATACCCATCTCCAATAGGGTGAAAGGCAAACTGACCAATCCCCTAAAAGGCCTGTAGGTAGTGGCGACGGTAGAGGTAGTGGGCAGAACAGCCCTCTTGAGAGGGCATACAGTACAACTGTCTTCAGCACAAAATCTGCAAACCACACCCCGCTGGGCCACCCAGGGCCCCCAGCATAACGGTTCTCCCTTTCTACAGCAATCTTATGCAGAACCCCGCCTAGCAGGGTGAAAAAAGTTAAGACATATAGAATATAATGTCCTGACAGAAACAATACTAGGCCCTCGTGACCAAGGCCAGATAGTTCTGGGACAATAACCCAGGACAGAGTCCCTGTAATAGCAAAGGGGCCCCACAGGGCCACACCAGTAGGGACGCAGTGAGACACTAGAATAGAACCTCCTGCTACAGTAGGACAGCCATCGAAGCTAATACCAATGAAGTGCAAGGAATGTAAACCCCCACTTAGATCAGAACCAGAACCTTCTTGAAGGGTCAACCTGTTCCGAGACCTTCACAGATAAAAAAAGATAAGCCACTGTCCTCAGACTGACCGAGAGTCCCAAAAAGGACAAGTCCTGAAGAGGAGCTCCTAGTCCAGCAAATCAGAGCCCACCAAAGGCTCAATGTGTCAACCGAAAAACAGTAAGAAGATGGATCCCCTAAGGGGCCCCCCTTAGGGACCACGGGGGATTTCAGAAGAAATAAGACCCCCCAGTCAACCTGTAAGACTTGGTAACCATGATGACCATCTACAGGGAGAAGCAAGAAGGAAATGAATGGTCCCAGACATCTTCCTTGAATTTACAACCTCAAAAGGAACCCCCGTAACAAGGGGGAGCGTACTGATCTAGTTCCAGGGGTGCTGGAACCCTGTCCAGGATAAGTAACCTAAGGTGTCGCATGGCCCAAGGGCTTCTGAGAATAAGGGACAGCATCTGAGCCACCACCAACAGGCCCACCAGCTGCAAGGTGAAGGTAGTGTGACATCAAAGAGGGCAAGGCCCTTTCCATAATAAGTCCACATATAGCAGAAGGAAGGTTCTAACATGAACCAATCTAAATGCCACCCCGTAGGGAGATACCGAACCAGGGGACACTAAGTAAGTGATGTGCCTGAGCACCAATCCACAGGACTCCCAAGGAGCCACAAGTCAATAGCCAACACGGCCTGATAGGAAGCAAAGAAGGACAATCAAGTAGAAACTAGCGCGGACGCCACACGGCCACGTCCAAGACACCACTCCCATACTCGCCTTGGTGAGCCATCTGGGAGCAGGAGAGGAGCCAAAAACAATACCCCAATCCGCAGAGTTGGACCTTTAACACTGGTTGGAAATGGCCTAGGTGTCCTGAAGGCACAGGGGACTAAAAAGGGATTATAGATCCTCACAGGCATCATGAGGTCCACTGGACAAGAGCGCCTGCGGCCCAACAGGTACATACCATGTAGGAACTGCCTGTGAAAGTATAAATGCTAGGCCCAGAAAGCCATCCCGGGTCAGACTGCTTCATCCCAGAGGGAAAAGGAAATGTGGATGCAAACACAAGTCAAGGGCCAACCTGTAAGAGAGCCCGGACCCTGCACGCCGAACTCGGCCTGCCTCAACCCCCGAAGGGAAAACCGGGACTAGAAGAACCCTGACAACCTTAGAAAGGGACCGCCCAGCAACTCCATTCTGCATCCAGGGGGACTACCTCCTGTAACAACCTGAAAGAAGCATGGCGCCCTGCGATAGGAGCCCAGTGCTGCGGCAGTCCCCTCGCCAACTCCCCCCAACATGGCGAGGGCGTCCCTTCATGCTTGTGCGGTTTTGGCAGATTTGGACTTCGCCCTGCCGGAGGTTCCAGGGTGATGCCTGCCCCCCCAAACCCCCCCCCCCCCCCGGGGCGGGCCTCCACTCCAAAAAGTTGGAAGCACACTTCTGGTTCGCGCTTGACACTAACGTAGAGAGGGGGAGGGGTGTCCCTGCCCCTGGGAGGCCGAGACGGCCTTCTGCGCGAGGGTGCCTTACCCTTTTTTCCAAAAAGGTCCAACCGGGCCCCAAATAAGCGCCGTCCTCTAAAAGGAAGGCCAGTAAGAGCCTTTTTAGTATCATAGTCAGCCCCCCCACTGTCGCAGCCAAAGCAGGCGGCGAATAGCCACCACAAGAACCGAGGTTCTAGCGCACATTTTAATAGTGTCATCCATCGCTGAGAGAATAAACCTCACAAAAACATCACAATCAGATCTCCCAAGGGAGATCCTCCGGCTGGTGGTCAAGTATCTTCCAAAGAAGGGTCCTAGCAGCCACCGCAGTGAGGGCCGCAGCACAGACCAGGCGCAGAGCCGTCCCTGCACACGAAAAGGCATGGGAAGCCAGTCTGTCAATGCGCCGGTCCTCAGCATCCCGAAGGGTACGATGAGTAGAGGCTGTCATGAAGGGAGGGTTAGCAACCCCAATAATAGGTGCATCCACCTCGGGAGGGACTGACCAACAGTCAACCACATCAGGGGGAAAAGGGTACTTCCAATCCCAGACCCCCGGAACCCCTGTAAGTTTACAAGGCGATTCCCATTCCTTAGATACCAAGCGCGGCGTCGCCGTGTGGAAACTCTCCCTCTTGGGCTTGGGAGACTCTCCCGGAGGAGAGATGGATAGTACTTCAAAGATCTTAATGAGTAATTCATCAGTGTCACACAGGCCCCAGGAACCAGGGCCAGAATTGTCATGGCTCCAAGGTATCTCGTCTGAGGAACTGGAACCTGAGAAAATGTCACCTTCATCAGAAGGATCAAGGTCCTGCATAGCAGCAGATTCTTCAGTTTCAGTGGGAAACATAGAACCAGGAGGCGTCAGGGACCGCTTCTTTCCAGCGCCCAAGCGCTCCGCCAGACTAGACATCACCTGCTCAGCCGTAGGTAGCCTGCGCGGCACCACCTGCTGGTCATCCCCGCTCGAGTGCGACTCATCAGGAGTGAGATTTAAACACGGGTAGACAGGTGTATTGAAGCGAGGTGCAGCCACTGGTAAACCTGATTGCAGGGCCAGTGCTTGTTCAGCACACGGTCCGTAGACCCATGCTCTGTCAGCATCAGCATGGGGTTGTCCACACGCAGTACACAGCCGGTCTTGTCCCCGCGGGACCCTGGACACATAATTCTGAGATGCCTCCATATGGTTATTATCTAAGCAATAAGCCAGCAGGGATTTATGCTGTAAGCAACCCTGGATGCCCCAAGACCCGCTAGGAATGTGGGAGAATTTAAATGTGAACCCGCTTAAGTTATATATCAGGCCGGGAGATGCCCCCGGAATCTTGGCGTCTGAAAGATATAAGGAAAAGAGTGGGTGTCAGAGCCATGCGCAGCTGGAAAAACATATAAAAAGGAGTCACCCGCGAGGGCACTTACAGACCAAGGGAGGAGGCGAACCGCCACCACGCGCGCGCGCGAAGATCAACAAAATGGCACCCAGCGAACCTCGAAGAGCGGGCTCGATGCTCGGCCGTGACGCAGAGCGCGCCAATTCAAGTCCCCGCCCACTCCGAAGAGCGCGAAGCTCTGAGGTAATGGCAAGGCAGAGATACAATCACACGCTTAAGGATTCGTAGAAAAACCGTTACATCTAGTAAGGAAAAGGCGCCACAGCCTCTAGACGACGCAGCAAACTATGTATAAGACATACGGCGGCAGCCGAAAACCGAATAACGAGCAAGCAGCGCGGCTCTGACATTTCAATGTTCATGAAGGGCAAAAATAAGGCCGTAAGCGTGACATACTGGTACACCGGGACCGCCACACACATATCCCCCCCCCCTTTCTTTTCCCCCTAACTAGTTGGGGAAATGATGGAGGATGGCGACCCTTTATACAGGGTCCAGCACTACCCGGGGTACGGGGCAATAATGCGGGAGGGGCATCTACTAGAGGCTCACCATCAGCCTAAACCGCCTACCCTATGGTGGGGGATTGCGGTGGAGAATGGCTCCGTTAAGCACACACGGTGCTGCCTACCTTCACCCGACCAACGCAGCCCAGGCTGGGAGGCATATTCTTCTACAAAGAGGACGGGTGGAAATAGTCCCGCAGGGCCTCGGGCTGTAAAGCCCCGCTCGCCTGCGAGAGCGTGATACTTCATGTCTTCGCAGTTCCAGCACTGCAGAGAAATCTGGGGATTTGTGGGAGGTCCCTCGGTATATGTAGGGCCGGGAGGAGCTTGTTTTCTACATGTCTGCAGTGCACGGCGCCGGAGGATTACCCACATGTTATTACTATATCTGGAGCAGGACGTGCTGTATGCTTAGAATAGTGCCGCAGCCGACCCCCCACCCGCCAAGGTGAGGGCGCCCCCTCATTGCTGAGCTGGCTCGGCAGCGGGCTTGGAACCCCAGACAGGCCCCCAGACAAGGCGCAAACTCAAGCAACAGTGCACAACAAACAAAGCCCCGCAGGGCACTCACCACACAACAAAAGGCGATCGCCAGCCTGATGGCAGAAGGAAGAAGAAGAAGGGCGGGCCGGCACGGATCGCATGCCGCGCCTGGCCCCGCCCCCTCCCCATCCTCACCCAGCAACGCGATTCCATTGACCGGGCGCCGCCGAGGGCGCCAGAGAGAGTGGGGCGGGCCGCCGCCAGCGAGCCGAGCGCCTGGCCCCGCCCCCTCTCCTCACAGCAAGGAGAGGGAGAAGCTCACCCTTAGCCCTAGCAGCCATGACAGGGCGTCCGGCTCTCAATTAGGCTGCCGCATGTATCAAACGAAAGATAAAATGAATGTTAAAATCACACACACACACTCATACACCAATTAATTGAAGGATTACTCCCCGATGCTCCACATCAACTGGACAAGGGAGAAGTCACAGGCCCCCCTCCCATTGTGAATAAAGGAAATAGAGTAAAGGGAGGGAGGGATCCCCAACTACGGTAGTAGAACATGGGGAAACGGACAGGGCATCCCAAACCAGGGTCATCAAGCTGGTAGCCGCCTACCCCTTGTAATGGGGTCACAAGGAGGAGCGTGGCTCCTATCAGTACACCGGTTAAGGTGAATCCTACCGTCACCCGGACCTACAGCCAAGGCTGGGAGGCATTAGGGGACTTGAGCATAAATAGGTCCGGGCAGAAATAGGGATAAAAATGGCCAGGTGTGAAACCGGCTTACCTGCAAGGAGGAGACTTCATCTTCTGACTTGCTCGCCGTCTGCAGAGGCGATTACTGGGGAATGTGTGGGAGGTCCCAGGTATTTATGGGCCGGGAGGGGCTTCCTTTTTTTCGATTCATCTCTGCAGAAGTTCGCCCTCTACTGGACATAACCCAAGTGTAATGAATATTTCCGAAGCAGGGTGTGAGACATACTTAGAATATATGATGGCGCTGGATCAATCAAAGAAAGAAAGAGGTCTCCTTATACAGCTAACATAGTGAATATTGGCCAATGACACTAAATCTTGTCTGACTGCCATTTATACAGCAATTAAAAGCAGTATGTCAAAAGAGAAATATTGCCTGACCTTCTCTTATGAAATGACCCAATCATCATACTGCAATGCTCCTGCTATTGGCCTGGAACAAACATGCAAGATAACGTAAATGTGTCAGAAGAGAGACCGCGGAGCACTATGTGCTACTGATGAGAGGTGATCTTCAGCTAAGATGATGCATAAGATTGGATGGACATGCTACAATGAAGCAGATCACCACTAAAATGAACCAGGGAGCTAACAGACATGTGTTTAAAACAGTTCAGCAAACCTGCTTGCGTATGGGGCTCTGTAGCAGAGTGAGGATCACTGCCAACCAAGTTGAATTGGCAGAAGGGGATAAGATCTTAAAAGAATATCAGGATTGTGCCTCCTCTAAGGATTGCCTTAACCGATGAGTCACATTTTATGCTTTACTGAACAGATGGACGTGGGCATGTTCATTAGAGAACAAACACAATGCAATCATTGCTAGAAGAATACACGCTGCTGGTGGTGGCAGTGTTATGGTCTGGGGAATTTCTTTAAGGCATTTTCTGTGTCTACTCATCTATGCCTCAGGCACTCTCAACTGGTTTAGGTATGAATCCATCCTTGCAGATTGCATACACCCATACACAATGATCGTCATCCCAGGGGCAGGTGGGATCTTCCAGCAAGACACAGCTAGACGTGGCTGGCATTGCTTCAAGGAAAATGACCAAGACTTCTAAGTACTACCCCGACCCCCTAATTCCCCGGACTTGCACCCAATTGAGCCCTTAAAGGTTAATTCCACTTTCAATGGCATTTTCAAAAATTTCCATTATTGGGTGGCAAAATGATATCTATAATGTGCTAAGCTTATCTGTTATTTTTTTAATTTTCTAATTGTTTGCAATTCTTTGTTATAAAAGAAAACAGATTTCCATAACAATGTGTTTACCTTAGATTATGTACACCAAAGTGGTGATTTCCAGTACATATCATAGACTTCCTCACTCTATTTTGCTAATCATCTGAGGCATGGGTGACAGGTTTAACCCATTCTGCTGAAATTCAACTTCTTCAGTTAGGAAGGATCACAGTCTTGTGTCCCAGTAGCAAAATGATTAATGGCCAGGTTCTCAGCTGGAGAGGTCTGCTAAAGAGTTCACCTGTAACACTGCACGAATTGTGGGACATTGTTTTTACTCAAGGCCATGAAAACCACTCCCACTGTAACAAAACAGAGTCCTGGGAATATGTGTATCATGGAAACAGCATGCGTATAAGTAAATCACATGTCTGGGGGCACAAATCTAAAACAAATGCTTATTTTACATTCCAAAAGAGGAAAACAACAAGGCAAAACACAAAAATCTGACAAAAAGGGAGTTTCCCTTTAATGTTTGCTCCATGGATTCTCATCCAAGCATCATCCAGCAGCTGTAGAGTGCACTGCAGTCAGCATGGCTACAAATACCTGTGACAAGCAACCTGCATCTCTAGCTGTTGTGACTCCAGGGCCGGCTGAATTTTCGGGGGCCAATTTGCTGCAATGTCTGGGCCCCACTCATAACCAATGAGTGATAAATAAAGGCTAAATTAGAAACAAAAACTAGGGGCCCAGCCATCACATATGTGATGGGGGACCACTGACACAATATATAGAGATAGAGAGCTATATAGGGACTGGGCCCCTTTCTAGCCTTTAGGGCCTTAGTTTGAACTGTGCCCCATCCTTAAAACAGCCAGGCTTAACTTATTATTATTCAGAACATAAAGGAAATAGTCATCAGATTATAGGTTTTGAGGGCCCCCCCTCTCTAACCTATGTGTGATGGCTTGGCCCCTAGTTTGAGGCTGTCAGGCCCAAGGCCTGATTATAGAATAAGCACGTGTATTATAATTGTATTCGTGTATAATGTATAGTCCAAGACCTGGGTGAGGGGTCACTCAGACTGTGCCTGTTGTTTTGTGTATTCCAGTTTTATTGGGGGTTCTGTTTGTGGTACTTCCTTCTTTGAAGTCAAAAGCCTCTGTAGCAGCAGGGTGTGCTGTCTCTGGACCCACCATAAAACCAAACTGAGATAAGGGACCTGGGAGAGAAATGCCCTCACCAGGTGGGGCCAGAGGGGAGGGGGGATGAAGCTTTTCCCTCCAAAATTGAACTAATAAAACCTAGATGATAAACACATTCTGGAGTGAGAAACCTGAGTCACGAACCTATGTCACAAGCCTGTGGCAAAAGCTGGACAAAAATACAATTCTGTGAAATACTCACCTGTAGAATTGATATTATTTGTATACAGTACGTCCTGCTCCAGATATATTACTTACACTTGGGGTTATCCTCCGCCAGATGGCACTGCACTGCAGAGACATGCAAAACAGGCTCCTCCCGGCCCCTCAAATACCCGGGGACCTCCCACAAATCCCCAGCATTGAAAGCAGTGAAAAAGAAGCCGGGAGAATTAACCACCGAAACTGGTAACTATAACAATGGTAGAAATCACCATACAGGGGATCCAGAAAAATGCAAAAACCAGGGTTGGGTGGAGCAGGACGTACTGTATACAAATAATATCAATTCTACAGGTGAGTATTTCACAGAATTGTATTATTCTTAGTATACAGTACATCCTGCTCCAGATATAGTACTTACACTTGGGACATCCAATAGCAGTGTCCATAAAGTAGGGTGGGATCCCCAACAAAAAGGCAACAGCAGACAGTTAAAACCACTGTCACCTGCATAACCCTGCGGCCAAGACAGCATGAGCTGAGGCCCAAACATCAACCTTGTAAAACTTTGAAAAAAGGTATGAATCAGAAGACCAAACAGCGGCCTAGCAAACCAGTTCAACAGAAGCCTGGTGCTGAAAAGCCCAAGAGGCACCAAAGCACGAGTAAAATAAGAATCAAAGCGAAAAGGAAGATTCTTCCCCTTGTTGGAATAGGCCTGAGTAACAGCCTGACTAATCCAATCGCTAACAGTAGACTTGGCAGCCAAAAAACCCTTTCCTAGGACCAGAAGGAACATCCCATTCAAGTAATAACCAGGGCCAAAGCCGCCCAACTCCCCGAGAGCAGACGAGATCGGGCACATTCAGGATGTAGTGACCATAGGCCCAAAGGAACATCAGTCCTCCTAAAGGACACAGTGACTACCAAGGAAAAAACTTCCAATACCTGTTCAAGGAATGCAGAACCCTTTCATCAGCGTTGCTAGGAATAAGGCACAGCAGGAAGAACAATATCTCGAATCAATGAACATAAGACACCACCTGAGGCAGAGAGTCCGGCTTCCGGCGGAACACCACCTTATCCTGGTGTATCTCAAGGAATGGGGTCTAGGTAGACAGAGCCGCCCACCAACACACGTCTGACCGAAGTAACAGTCACCAAAAGGACAACCTTGAGGGTAAGAACAGCCAGACAGTATCCTGAATAGGACCAAAGGGAAAAACCCTGCAAAGCAGACAGAATCAAGTTCAAATCCCAACAGGGACCATAGGATTACATGGGGGACGCACATGAGTACCCCCTGAAAGAAGTCTTAACCAGGAAGACTGAACAAAAGACTTCTAAAGCAAGGTGGACAGGGCAGAACCTGACCCATCAGAGTACTGAGTTGGAGAACCAACTCCAACTCATGCTGAAACAACTCTAGAACCCTGGGAACCGAGAACGCCCGACAGGGAAGAGACCTAGACTCACACCAATCAATAAGGGTAAACCATACCCTATAACAGATGGAAGAAGAAGAAGAAGCTTGCACCTAGTATTCCCATAGTCTCAATCACCGAGACAGATAAGCCTGTCTCCAGCAAGATGGATGTTTCAGCAGTCAGGCCGTCTAGGCCAGAGTCTGTAGATTGGGGTGACGTAAAGGGGCCCTGAGTGAGCAGGTCTGGCACTCCTGGCAGAACGTACATAACTACTGCCCTCAGTACCACGTCTGCGAACCACACTCTACTAGGCCACCCGGGGACCACCCGAGTTACTGGTCCCCCTTCCAGAGCAATCTTGCGCAGAACCCTGCCTAGCAGGGGGGATGGAGAAAGGACATACAGAACAGAATGTCCAGACATAACGTTACCAAGGCATCCTGACCACGGCCAGAGGATCCTGGGACAGGGAAACATGGGCCGAGAGCTTGTGAAAGTGACGGGACACAAACAGATCCACAACTGGTTGGACCCCATAGTGATACAGGGATTAGCACATCCTGTCGTAGAGAGACCCCCACCGGAGCGAATACCACGGATATGCAGGGAACATTGTCCTCCACCCAGATCAGTATCATAGACACTTCCTGGAGGACCCTCCTGCTCCAGGTCCCTTCCAGAGGATTAATGTAGGCCACTGCCGTCATACAGACCGAGCGCCCCCGAACAGGCAGGCCCTGAAGAGGAGAAGTCAAAACAAGATAGAATCAACCTGAACGCTCACCGTTTCAAAACATTGATAGGTGTATGGACCTTCTAAGGGCCCCACCTCCCCCAGAACCGCAGGAAGTTTCAGAAGAACCCCCCCCCCTTCAACCTGATAGATTGTCATCCATGGTGACCTTTTCCAGGAAGGGGCAAGAAGGAAACTGCCCCCAGGCAGGTTCACAGACCCTGCTCCAGGGATGCTGGATCCCTGTCCTGTACTAACAATTTGCAGAAGGGCCCAAGGGTGACTGAGCATAAGGGACCTCTTCTGAGCAAGCCACCAATGGGCCCACCAGCAGCATCCCTGCCTGGTGAAGGGACTGGGACAGCAATGAGGGGCCGAGCCTATGCAACCAGATTGTCCACTTTATTGTTGAGGAAGGAAGATTCTCGCCTGAACAGAATCCAGATTCATTCCTAGAAATGGAATTACCAATAAGGGGACAATGAGGACTTGGGGTGATTGATCACCCATCCAAATGACTCCCAATGGACACCACCAGCCGAGTATACAACTTAGCCTGGCGCAGAGACTGGGAAGTGAGAAGGACGTCCAGGTAGGTCTCGCGCGGACGCCCCTTGGTCTCATGGAGACATCACCCTCGTCAGCACCATGTTGTGCACTCTGGGAGCTGAAGCGAGGCCAGATAACAAGGCCCCAATTAGCAGTGTTGGACTTCCAACACGAACCTGAAGAGCCTGGGTGTCCAGAAGACACAGGGATGTGAACATAAGCATCTTTGAGCTCCACGGACGGCAAGAAGCCCCCTTGGGCGCAAGACGCTGATGGCCCATCTCAAAGTTTCCATGCAGAAAACTGCCTGTAATTGGAGAATTGCCGAGACCTGTGAATCCAGAATGGGCCAGACTGACCCATCCTTATGGGGACTGGTTGTAGTGGCCCCTGCCTCTGCCTGTTAAGGGCAATCTGCAAGTGACCCTCAGACAGACCTCAGGCAGACCTCGCAGGCCTTGCATGGCCTGTGCCAGCACCTGAACAGCGGCAGGGACCAGGAGTACCCGGGACCTGATAATCTTGGGGAAGGCAGCGCAGCAAACTCTTGTTTGTATCCGGAGGACACTACCTCCTGAATCCACCAGTATGAGGCGTAAAGCCTCCTGACAAGAGCAAAGTGCCGCAGCCATCCCCTCACCCAGACGGGCGAGGGCGCCCCATCACACTTGAGGGGGTTTGGTGGAAGATTTAGGCTTAGCCCCGCCGGAGGGGCCAGAGCGTCACACTGGGCCCAGTATTCAGGTCCAGAATCGTCATGACTCCTCGGCCTCTCATCAGATGAGCCTGAGTCAGAGAATAGCTCTCCTTCATCAGAAGGGGTATAGTCACACGGAGTAGTAAACTCCTCAGTTCCCATAGGAAAAACAGTAACATGAGGCGTCAAGTGCCGCTTCTTACCAGGGCCCTTGCGCTCTGACCACCTCGCAATAATCTGTTCAGTCGTAGGCAGTCTGGAAGATGCAACAGGCTGCAAATCCCCACTTGTATGCGACTCAGCAGGAGTGAGATTTAAGCATGGGGAAATAGGTGAATTGAAGCGAGGTGCAGCCACTAGCAGACCTGATTGCAGAGCCAGTGCTTGCTCGGCACAGGGTCCGTAGACCCGTGCCCTGTCAGCATCAGCATGGGGTTGTGATTATTTAGGCACAATATGCCAGCAGGGATTTACGCTATGGGCAACCCTGGATGCCCCAAAGACGCGCCAGGGAAGTGGGAGAATTTTACAAGGCCCGCTATAAATTACACCGGGCCGGGAGAAGCCAATGGTGTTCACCAGTCTGAAAGACACAATGAGAAGAGAATGGTGTCAGAACCGAAAACACTACAATGAGAATAAGCCGCCCGAGAAGGCACTTACAGTACCATGGTAACGAGGAATGCCCCACGCGTCGCGCGCGAACAGACAAAATGGCGCCGCATACCTCGAAGGGCAGGCCAGAGCGTACCATGACGCGGAGCGCGCCAAACCAGACCCCGCCCTCCCGAAGAGCGCAAAGTTCAACATAAGCCAATGAGGACACAGAGATGTCTGAGATAACGCTGCCCGGCATCGAACCCTCAACGAAGGAAAGAAGCGCGTGCGGCGGCGGCGGCAGTCATACAAGTAAAATACATAAAAAGGGCGCAGCAGCTGACACCATATCTATAAGAGTCCAAAGACAGACAAAGGCCATATACGTGCAAAGATCCTATACAGACCACACAGGCACACCCCCTCCCCTTTCTTCCCCCCCCCCCCCGACTACGGGAGGGGCATCCCATAGAGGCTCACCATCAGCCTACACCCCCTATCCTTTGGTGGGGGACTGCGGAGGAGCAGCGCTCCATAAGCACGCGTGGTGCTGCCTACCTTCACCCGACCAGCGCAGCCCAGGCTGGGAGGCACAACACGAGGACGGGTGGGAATAGTCCAACAGGGCCGCAGGCTTTAATAGCCCCGCTCACCTGAGAGAGAGTGATACTTCATGTCTTCGCAGTCGGCACTGCAGAGAAATCTGGGGAATTGTGGGAGGTCCCCGGGTATTTGAGGGGCCGGGAGGAGCCTGTTTTGCATGTCTCTGCAGTGCAGCGCCATCTGGCGGAGGATAACCCCAAGTGTAAGTACTATATCTGGAGCAGAACGTACTGTATACTAAGAATAGACCCAAAGCAACAGCTGGAGACTCACTCACAAGGACTGCTATGCCATTATGCTGTAAGGACTTTTTGTTTTCTGGACTTGTCTTGCTGTACCCTTATGTATTTTTGTACCTGTATATTATTTGTTTCTGTATATTACATCTAGCACTGTGATACCTTTTTATCAGATTAATGTTTAATTAATCAGCTCTGGCCTTTGATCTCTAAATATATGAGCTCACCTTTCCTAAGGAAGCTCTGGTGAAACACGTTTATCAAAGGGTTAATTTGGTGACTTGCTGGGACTAGTAGTGAATACCCAGGGGTCTGGTGGCTTTAACCCTTGCACCATCACACTCTCTGACAGAGCCCCTTAATGGAAACCAGCCTGGGGGGAAGGGGAGCAGACACCCTTAATTATCATTGCCAGTAGCAATAGCTTGGCAGCCTGCAGGTCACAGGTCAGAGTGGACATTAGAGCCCCCTAGCCAGGGGCCACCTCTTCACAGTTGGGCCCCCTAGGCTCCACACTTGAGTCTTGGCTCTCCTGCCCTTATGGCTGCCATGTGTGACTCATTTGTGCATACAGTATATATCACTCTGCATAATGTCCAAACTCCAAGGAGATGCAGCATATAACAGTATTGGCTGGAGTCTGGCTAAATGGAAACTTTATTAATCAGTTATTGGGTATTATTCATTTGTCATTATTTAAAGCACTTTCCAGGTGTCAGTTCAAGTATCACTTGAAAATAAAAATATCCAATTTCTGCCAATCGGTGTTGAACAAAATAAATCCCTGTTAGACTTACCGGTAATGCTTTTACTACGAGCCCTTTAGGACAGCCACTAAGAGAGAGGCTCCTCCCTCCTTGCAGACGAAACACGAACTGGGACAATTTAAAGTGGACCATCACCCTCCTGTGATCGGCCCGGGAATCTATAAGATTCCCGGGCCGATCACCTACCTCCCGATCCCGGATGTCCCGCGGGGTGAAACCCCCCCAAATCCCCTTACCTTGTCTTCGGCGGTGGCCGGCCGCCGCCGCCTCCCTCGCGCCCCTCTAGACGTGCGCGCGCCCGTCAAGAGTGATGCGCGGGAGGCGGCGGCGGAGGAGCCGCTTGTCCGCAGCTGTCAAAACGCTTGTCCGTCGGCGCTGGGAGCGGGGAGAGGTGAGTTTTTCGGGTGATCGGGGGGGTTTCACACAGCGGGGCACCCCGATCGGGGGTGCCCCACCGAAGTGGACCAAGACCCAGGATAGTCAAAATCCTGGGTGTTGGTCCACTTTAAAAGCCCCACCGTTCCTCCCAATCCTCAGTATTTAACAAGAAGCCAATAAACCAGAGGACTAACCAAGGGAGGGTAGCTAGGGCCGGTATGAAGGATAGAAAAACTGTTATGGTAAGTCTAACAGGGATTTTCTCCCTTCACCCTTCAGGAAGACCACCGAAAGCATAATCAAGATGTCTAGTTACTAGGGGAGGGATACCGAATGCAGGACTCTTCTACCAAAAGATTGTTGCTTATCTGATAAAAGGTCCAACCTGTAATGTTTGAGGAAGGTGTGTGGCGAGCACCAGGTGGCCGCCTTACAAATCTCATCTAGGGAGGTTCAGAGAGGATCATCGTGTTCAGAGTTCTCTTTAGGTGGACCGCTGTGATGGATCTCAGACTGGAATGTAGGGTGAACGAGGAGAATCGGACAGATTCTGCAGTCACTGATCTTGTACACTACTCCCTTGTTGGTTTATGTAGGCAGCTGCCGTTACAAACGTTGGACGTCCCTGTCGATAGCCTTTAGTTCCCTGTATTTCCCTGTAATTCGAGGATCTGTTTGATTCCCTGGAACATTGACCCTGGACATAAATGGAATCCAGGTGCGCCCCCCATCCCCATGTGCTGGTGTCATAATGAACAAGGGTCTCCAGCTCCTGCCCTCCTGAAGACCTAAAGGTTTTAACCACCAAAGCAGACTTTCCCTGATCTCCCCTGGAAAGGTGACCAGGGGATCCAGAGATTCTGGGTTGTGGTCCCAATCCGGCAAGAGGAAGGCCTGGAGAGTTTTGGTGTGGAAATGTGCCCAGGTGATGGCTGGGATAGTCTAAGTCATGAGGCCTAATTACTGATAAAACTAATTGTGACTGATGCAGCTCTCCATCTTGCTTCAGTAGGGTGAGCTGTTTGTTTGAGGGTCCCCATGACCTCGGCAAGGATCTTTGTAAAGATTCTTGGTGCCGAGAAGATTCCAAATGGTAGAGCCTTGTATTGGAAGTGCAGGGTCTCCGTTTCCAAACTGATCACAAACCTGAGGAATCTGTGGTGCAAATGAAAAATGGGAATATGGGAGGTATGCGTCCTATAAATCTATGTTCATTATAGAATTGTTCAAAAGGAATAAATTACAGATGGTGAAAATGAATTCCATCTGAATGTTTTTGCAGTGGATTAAGACATTCAAAGCCTTCAGGATGAGAATCATTCTGAAAGTACCTGAAGGCTTCTTTACTAAAAATACATGGGAATAGAACAGCTTTCCCCTGGACCCGGCCCACAGGATCTTCAGCACAGCAGAAGTGTGCTGAAGCGAGCTCCCAAGGCCACTGGGAAACTACCCTGTGGAAGTATACTAAAACAACAAACTGGATGATGTGTGTCCCAGAGGTTTCCTAGAGAGGAAACCCAAAAAACTGAGGATTTAGAGGAAGAGGTAGGGCTTTTAAACTTGTCCCATTTTATGTTTCCTCTGCAGGGGGATGAGCCTCTCTCTCAGGGGCCGTCCCGAAGGATGAAGGGAGAAAAAACACATGAAACTGAACCAGTCAATGTCTAGAACAAAAAAAAACTTTTTTTATTTTAGGCACTGTATTACAGGTTTTCCTTACCTATAATTTTCTTCCTGAAGCTGCTCTAGCTGGATCTGGAAATATTTTTTTGCTGCCATGTTCACAGGTTCTTCAAAGGGGTCCAATTGGTTTAGTCGTTCATTCTGAACATCATTTTCAGCCAATAAGCTGTTTCGTTCCTCCTGAAGACTGGTTACCTGATAAAGCAGACAGATCAGTAATTAGCTCTGGAGTAAACGTTTCCATTGGAAATCTCTTAGAATTGACAAAATAATACAATTCTGTGATTACTCACCTGTAGAATTGTTATTATGAGTATACAGTACGTCCTGCTCCAGATAAGATTCATTACTCTTGGGTATTACTCCGCCAGATGGCGCTGGACTGCAGAGACCGCGAAATTGGCTCCTCCCGGACCCTCAAATACCCGGGACCTCCCACAAATCTCCAGCATTGAAAAGCAGTTAACGAGAAGCCGGGAGAATGATAACAGAACCAACCAGTAACTATAAACAATGATAACAATCACCATACAATGGATCCAAGGATAATGCAAAACCAAGGGTGGGGTGGAGCAGGACGTACTGTATACTCATAATAACAATTCTACAGGTGAGTAATCACAGAATTGTATTATTCTTAGTATACAGTACGTCCTGCTCCAGATAAGATTCATTACTCTTGGGACATCCAATAGGAGTGTCCATAAAGTAGGGTGGGATCCCCAAAAATAACAACAGACAGGTCAGACCACTGCCGCCTGAAGAACCTTGCGGCCAAAAGCAGCATCAGCTGAGGCCCTAATATCAACCTTGTAAAACTTTGAAAAAGTATGAACAGAAGACCAAGTAGCGGCCTTGCAAATTTGTTCAACAGAAGCCTGGTGCTGAAAAGCCCAAGAGGCACCAATAGCACGAGTGGAAAGAGCAGTAAGGCGGAAGGGAGGATTCTTCCCCTTAGCAGAGTAGTTTTTCTGAAAGGTGCAGTAGCCACCAGATAGTACTCCAGACACCTAACCACATCCAAGGAATGCAAAACCCTCTCCTTAGCGTTACTAGGATTAGGGCACAAGAAAGGAAGAACAATGTCCTGATTCAGATGAAAGGCAGACACGAACTTAAGCAGAAAATCTGGCTTGAAGCGAAACACCACCTTGTCCTGGTGTCTCTCAAAGTAGGGGGGCTGGATGGAAAGCGCCGCCAACTCAGAAACACGCCTAACAGAAGTGATAGCCACCAAAAAGACAACCTTGAGAGTAAGAATGGCCAGGGCAGCCTCCTGCACAGGTTCAAAGGGAGCAACCTGTAAGGCAGACAGGACCAAGTTAAAATCCCAAACAGGCAACATAGGCTTACTTGGGGGACGCACATGGGTAACCCCCTGGAAAAAAGTCCTGATCAGAGAATGCTGGGCAAATGACCTCTGGAAGAAAACAGCCAGGGCAGCGACATGACCCTTCAGAGTACTGAGTTGGAGCCCCAGCTCCAACCCATGCTGCAGGAACTCCAGGATCCTGGAAATAGAGAACACGCGACAGGGAAGAGACCTAGACTCACACCAGTCAATGTAGGCACACCAAATCCTATAGTAAATGGAAGAAGAAGACTTCTTTCTTGCCTTTATCATGGTATCAACAACAGAGGCAGACAGCCCCTTCTCCATCAAGATGGAGGTTTCAGCAGCCAGGCCATCAAAGCTAGAGCTTGTAAATTGGGATGGCGTAAGTGACCCTAAGTGAGCAGGTCTGGCACCCTGAGCAGAGCGTACTGATCTACTGCCAGCTGCACCACGTCTGCGAACCACACTCTTCTTGGCCACCTGGGAGCCACCAGGATAGCTGGCACCCCCTCCTGAGCTATCTTGCACAGAACCCTGCCCAACAGGGGGGAATGGGGGAAAGACATACAGGAGCTGAAAGTCCTGCCATGACATTGCTAGAGCATCTGTGGCCAAGGCCAGAGGGTCCTGGGACAGGGAGACAAAGGCTGGGAACTTGTGATTGTGACGGGACGCAAACAGATTCACATCTGGTTGGCCCCAACGGTGACATAGAGTGAAACACCTTCTCGCAGAGGGACCATTCTTCCAGGCGAGAGGTCCCACTGCTCAGAAAGTCTGCCTGCAGATTCTCCACCCCAGGAATGTACACAGCTGATATGCAGGGAACATTGTCCTCCGCCCAGGACAGAATCAGAGACACTTCCTTGAGGGCCCCCTTGCTCTGGGTCCCCCCCTGATGATTGATGTAGGCAACCGCTGTCTGTCCGAGCATCCCTGAAAAGGGCGGCCCCGAAGGTGTTGGGTCAAGTGAGCCAGAACCAACCTGATCGCCCTCAGTTCCAGAATGTTGATGGGTGTGTGGGCCTTCTGAGGGCCCCACCGCCTTTGGAACTGCAGGGACTTCCAGAAGCCCCCCCCCCCCGTCAGACTGGCATCCGTGGTGACCGTCTCCCAGCAGGGGGCCAGAAAGGATCTGCCCGCCAACAGGTTCCTGGAGTCCAGCCACCACGAGAGGGACTGCCTGGCTAGGGGGGATAGAACAAGGACCTGGTCCAGGGACGCGTGATCCTTGTCCCATACTGACAAGAGGTGGAGTTGCAGAGGCCTCATGTGGAACTGTGCATAAGGAACCGCCTCGAAGCACGACACCATCAGGCCCACCAGCTGCATTCCCTGCCTGATGGAGGGATGAGGGCAAGAGAGCAGGGACTGAACCTGCACCAGCAGACTGTCCACCTTCTGCTGAGGAAGAAAAATCTTTGCCTGAACTGTATCCAGATTCATTCCCAGGAATGACGTCACCAAGGAGGGAGACAGGGAAGACTTGGGATGGTTGATCACCCAGCCAAATGACTCCAGAGTGGACACTACTCGCTGAGTATCCAGCTCTGCTTGATGGAGGGACTGGGAAGTGATGAGAATGTCGTCCAAATATGGCAGCACGCGAATGCCCTGAGCCCTGAGCAGAGCCACCACCCCTGCCAGCACCTTGGTGAACACTCTGGGAGCTGAAGTGAGACCGAAGGGCAATGCCACAAATTGGTAGTGCTGATCCTCCAGAGCGAACCTGAGGAATCTTTGATGAGCCAGGGCGTCCACGTCCTCTGCCCCTACCCCAAAAATCTCCTCGGGCCCCAGTAAAGGAGACCCCCCTCCCCTGTCTGGATCCACAGTAGGGGGAAGAAAAGGAGCCTTGGCCCCGAAAGGGCCGAGACTGCCTCCTGCGCTGGGGTAACCTGCCTCCTTTAGCAAACAGGTCCAGGCAGTCCCCAAACAGGCGTAGTCCTTTGAAGGGAAAACCAGTGAGAGCCTTCTTGGCAGTGGTGTCAGCTGCCCACTGGCGCAGCCAAACCGAGCGGCGTATAGCCACCACTAGGGCAGAGGCTCTGCCACACATCCTAATGGTATCATCGAAGGCAGAGAGGACACAAGTCAGAAAAACCTCACAACGAGAGAGTGCATTAAACTCTTCACTAGACACATCATCAGGAGCACCATCCAGGACACTTCTAAGCAGGGTCCTAATAGCCACCGCTGTAATGGCAGAGGCACAGACCGGGCGCAGCGCCGTCCCCACACAGGCAAAGGCATGAGACGCCAGCTGACAATACGCCGGTCCTCACTATCCCGCAGCGTAGTAGAGTCAGGGGAATGCATGACAGAGGTGTTAAATAACCCTAGGACCGGGGCATCCACCTCTGGATGGGATGACCAACGCGTCACCACATCAGCAGGAAAGAGATACCTCTTATCCCAACTCTTAGGGACTCCGGGGAGCCTGCTAGGACGCTCCCATTCCTTGAGCACGAGATTATTAAAATGGGCTTACTCAGGAAACTCTAAATGTGGCATAGCAGTATGAAACAATTCCCCCTGCTGCCTAGGAGCTGCAACCGGGGGAGAGATAGACAGTACCTCAAAAATCTGAGCCAACAGCCTATCAGTATCATCTGGGGCCCAGGGGTCAGAGCCAGAATCATGACCCCTGGGCCTCTCATCAGATGACTCCGAGTCGGAGAACAACTCCCCTTCTTCCAAGGGGGTATAACCAGACAGTTCCAAGAACTCATCAGCCTCCATAGGGAAAAGAGTGACATCAGGCGTCAAGTGCCGCTTCTTAGCAGAGGCCTTACGTGCCAAGGTATTAGCAAGCAACTTCTCAACACTAGCCAGTCTAGAAGACACATCAGGCTGAGAATCCCCACTGGTATGCAACTCAATGGGAGTCAAATTCAAGCTTGGGGGCGTGGTGAAGCCATACATGGCGCAGGCCCAGCCACTGGTAACCCAGGCTGCAGTGCAAGCACCTGCTGGGCACAAGTGATCAAGACCCGCACATTGTCAGCGCTAGCAGGGGACACCCCACAAGCTACACACAGCCGGGCTTGTCCCAAAGGAACCCCGAGCACATTATCCTGAGACCCCTCCATATGGTGATTATAGCGGCACAATTGGCCGATAGGGATTCACGCTATGACAGCAACCCGAGATGCCCCGCCCGCTAGGGAAGTGGGAGTAATTAGCACACTAGGCCTCCCAATTTTGAATAACTAAAAGAGGGGTAGGGCCGGGAGAAACCAATAGAGTTCGACCCGCCTGAAAGACATAAGCGAAGAGAGCCCTATAAGCGACATGTATAATGACATAGGGTAAATAAAGCCGCCCGCAAGGGCGCTCACGGACCGCGGTAGGTAGATGCCAGCCACGCACCAGATGACTCCAGAGAAAAATGGCGGCGAGTACCTCGAGGGGCAGGCCGCGGAGACAGTGACACGGAACACGCCATCCGTGCCCCCCCCCCCGAAGAGCGCAAAGCAGCACACTTGACAAGCAGCCAATGAAAGCGCATCAGCGCCTGAGGTAATGCCGCCGCCAACCGAGGAACACAGTGGAAGCGCGCGCCGCGACGGCGGCCTTTTCAAACCGCAACCAGTGCAACAAAGTCAGTGCAGAGACTAAACAAAAAACAACAAGCACATCATTAAGTGAAGCACCAACGCATACACCCCCCCCCCCCTCCAAGAGCTACAAGGGAGAGCGAGGGAGGGCAGAGGCCACTTAACGTAGGGCCCACCGATAGACAGGGGTAAGGGGCAATAGTGCGGGAGGGGCATCCCATAAAGGCTCACCATATGCCTATACCGCCTACCCTTTGGTGGGGGATTGCGGTGGAGCAGCGCTCCTAAGCACCTGACAGCGGTGCTGCCTACCATCCCGCGCACCAGCACAGCCAAGGCTGGGAGGCACATTAATAATGGAACAGGTGGGAATAGTCCTACAGGGCCGCAGGCTAATAGCCCCGCTCACCTGCGAGAAGAGAGAGCCATCTTCTTGTCCTTCGCAGTCCAGACTGCAGAGAAATTCTGGGGATTTGTGGGAGGTCCCGAGAGGAGACAATTTCGCGGTCCAGCGCCATCTGGCGGAGTAATACCCAAGAGTAATGAATCTTATCTGGAGCAGGACATACTGTATACTAAGAATAAAGTATCCACAGACTGCAAGGACCAGGATTCCAGCTCAAATTTCCAATCCTCCCGCTGCCACATATGTATCAGTAGACACCAATTCCTGGCCAGGAGCCTCCCCCCAAAACAAAAAAAACTCACTGACTTTATGAGATTTTCAAATAAAACACAACTGCTATATACACTATCCAGGATTAAACCCTTTCTTTATTTTTAAGGGGTAAAATAAAATAAATAACAGTGTGGGTTCTCCTACTCAGTAAAACCAGCCTGGGCCGAAGCTATGGGGGCTTGTAGACTAGGGTGCGGGGGCTGAGCAGCGGGCCCCCGGCCCATAGCCCACCTGGATTGTGGACTCTTCTGCACCACCCTGGGCTTTGGGGGTGCAGGTAATGGGGCGGGGGTTAATGGCAAGTTTAAAGGACCCCTTAACAGATCACAAAGGGTTAAATGTAAAACACACACACACACACACAAAAAAAAGTCCTTTACTTATATTTTTTCTACTTCTCTGCTTCCATCGCTGATTCTGATATATACCGTCTGACAGCCGGAAGTGATCTTCAGAAGCCAAGTGTTGGGGCAGAAGATCGGGTATCACTCCGGCTTCTGTTCTCACTCCCAACCAACATAGGGCAGGTAATGGGTGTTCTGTGCCCTGATGAAGCCCCTGGGGGGGGGGCGGTGGGAGGAGACCCCTGGCGCTAAATCCCAGCAAAAGGTGAGTTTTTTTATCTGTCAGCAAACACTGGAAGCGTCAGGCACATGAAATTCATGTGGCTGGCAGTTAACAGACAGACGTGTAGCCAGGGTTAAAGTGTACTTTCCCTAAACTCCTGGTTAGCCAGAACCAGGGTCACCATTTTAGCATTGGCCAGGTTAGAATGACATGTGGCGGTCTGTTGTGATTGGTGCAGAAGAGGGAAGACGGTACTGTTGGTGATTGGTGGAGCTGAGGATTATCTGCGCAGGCTTGGTAGGAGTGAGATGGGATTGCACAAGTTTTACAGGTACCCAGGAGAGCAGGAAAAACAGGAGACAAGTCACCCCCTCGGGCATATTATTATATGCATATTTACCCGAGATCATGTTTTACAGAATACAAGCTTCTGTGTGATTCTTTGGGGACTTGTCCACAATTTGCAAGCAAGTTTAGGGACTGTTTTGAGAAACTGGTAAGTGTCAATACACAGGGCACTGTGTGGGATGTGGCAGGGAAACTGGTAAAATAAGCACCTAAGTCATGTAATGGAAAATAAATATTTTGGCCAAACAGAGGTCCCCAAAACCGCCTCTTAAATATAAAGCTACTGTTTGTTAATGTAGGACTATGCTGGGCTAAAGGTATTTTAAACACAAGGGCTGAGAGTGTTTTGCTTGTTGACCCTCAGAGGAGTTTAGGCCTCATATCCTGTATATGGCAACTGTCTCTCCAGGCGCTTCTTCCGTGGTCACAGCTTTCAAGAGTTCCCGCTGCTCCTTGTATCCACGCAGGCCTGTGTGACTACAGCTTATTGTTGTCCAATATGTAAGGGTAATATTCCACACAACTAGACCGCTGAGGACGTGCGAGACGTGACCACACAATGACAGCGCAGAATTTTCACCTTTCTGTGTGTTTGATCAAGAGGGTAGAGGGTAGCTGTAAAAATAGCATCAAATCCCAAGCCAAGGCAAAGGCCACGCCACCCTGCCAAGTGAGCGGTTCCAATTCGGGCAGGGATGTGTAATACCTTGTTAGCCAGAAGAAGCAGCAATAAAGAATACTAAGATCATAACAGATTTGATCCTAACACACACTATACTAAAGTGTGGGCGTATTACTATCAATATTTTTGTATATTGTTCACTGTAAATGTCTTGTTCTTCAATCATACAGCTGCTTCCCAGTCATTCATATGATCTTGTGACACCCATGTGTCCGGGGTCGTGTCTGGATGCCACGGGACTGGGTCATGGGATCAAATGTGTATTAGACTGCTGGACCCAAGGTTGGAAAAGACAAATATAAAATGGTATGTCCAGTCTGTCTTTAGCTCCCCCATACTCCTCTCCTTATCTTCCTGGTAAGTGAAGAGGACAGAAGCTGGAAATTAGAATGCAGTAAGCCAGCATGGATTTTCTGCCCATATCTGCTATTTAATCACATTGTGGCTGGGGGATCCACTTCTGCAGGTTGGGTATTTTATAGGCAGAGACCTGTTTAGTATTTTTAGAGGTACTAAAGAGGTCCATGTTCAATAAACCATTGTGTTTATGCCTTTAAGCCCTGCACTGAATTTTGAATTGTTTTCAATTGTTTCTTGTTCTATAAGAGTTATATGACGTTTATGATCTATTAAAGGAGCAGTATCGCGAACATTTGCATTCAAAAAGATCAATAATTAAATAGCCACACAATAGCTTCTAACACGTGTATAAATAATGTGGCGATAGAAAAGAAAAAACATGTATGCCTTACTTTTAAATTGTAAAATGAAAATGGCTCTGTCCATTTGCTGAATGGGGGGATCTGTTGTTTTTTATTCAGTGAGGTGATTGAGAGCTGCCACATTTAGGCCACTGGTCTCCTAGCAACAGGCGCAGTAAACTTGCTCCAGCTCTCTTCCCAGCATTGTACACGGCAGTAACAGCTCTGTGTGTGTGTGAGGTGTTGCTTCTGTGATAAGACCACCAGGTGACTCAATATATATAACATTCCTACTAAATAAATGACTAAAAAAAATCTACTTTGACTGCACAATCATTATATATATATATAAAGGTATTAAAGTGGACCAAAATCCATCCTAGATTATATGAGACTCCAGGGCAGGCATACTTGCTCCAGATTCGGGATGCCCCGCTGTGTCAAAACCCCCAGGTCACCCGAAAACTCACCTTCTTTCCCGGTCCAACAGCGCATGCGAGAGCAGCGCCTGCATCCTTGCTATACTCTTAGCAGGGTGCGTGCCCGCGCCAGGCATTTGTGAATGTTCATCACGGGCAACCATGTTAAAGGGTAGCAGGGGATGCGGCAGACAGTGTGCTCGGATCCGCTCGCCTTAGACGAAGGGGCGGCAGTGAATCCAAGCGCGCTGACAGCTGCGCATGTGCTGTAGGACCGTGAAATGGTGAGATCGGGCAACACAGTGGGGCATTCCGATCAGGGTGCCCGGGGGGTAAGGAACAAAACCCAGGACAGGCAAAATCCTGGGTTTTGGTCCACTTTAAAGTGGAACAAAACCCTGAGTGGCCAACCCTGGAGTCTAAAACCTAAAAGAATTCCCTTGGTGCATCGCAATACGGGATGCCCCAGTGTGTGAAACCCTGCCCGGGTCGCCGCAATACCCACCTTTTCGCTGGCTCCCATGGTGATGTAAATAGCTGCAGCCGCATCCTTAGCATCTCTGGGATGAGGCACGCTCCCATGGATAGCCATTCAGAGAGGCTGTTTGCCCAGGGATGCTGCCGCTCCAGGTTCTCGTTGTCAAACTCTGGATGCGATTGGATGACAGCCTGTGCATGCCCAATGGGAAAGGTATATTTTGACAGCTGAACTGGTGGAGGGGGGGGGGGTGTCACCTAGTTGGGATGTCCCTGTGGCAAGAAAAAGACTGGGGCTAGTGAATGGTTTTGTTCCGCTTGAAACACACAAAACTGTAAAAAAAAAAAAATGGGAATCGGAAAGATACTGCAGACAGCAGCAGAGGTAAAAAGAAAGAAACATTGGCAAAATAATTAATCTGTAGAGCAACAAAAACAACATAAAAATAGAAAAATCCAATTGGAGAAAAAAGTACTGAATAAAACTCCTGCCAAGCTTGTGATTTACTCTCTCATGATAGGATTAAAATACAAGGAGGACAGGTTTAGTTTATCAGGGGTGACAGAACCCGTCACCCCTGATTACTTCTTCCTTGCATTAAAATAATAAAACAAGCCTGGCTGGATATTTCTTGATGCCGAGTGTATAAGTGACCTCTCCTCTTATTATCCAGCATATTTATATGGATCTTTATCATTTGCCCATTTTTGCTCCATTAACATCAAGGGGCTTCTGATCAATATCTCACTGCTAAAAGTGGCTCTCATAGTATAAAAGGTTGGAGATTCCTGTTCTAAACAGTGGTACCAGGGGTGTTACTTTCAGAAAGTGTGTTAAATGTAGGTGTCCATTCCAGTGATCAATATATATTCTCTGTTTCAGCTGTATGACCCGATACGTAGATTAAAATAAATCCAGAACACAACTGGTGACAGACAGTTATAACCAGTTTAATAAAGTTGGCCTGGAGACTACAAACAGATCTGCTTCAAGATCCAATCTCCCTTTCGGTAACTAAGAGAAATGCTGAGCTGGAACTGTCAGGGGAATCTAGGGCATTGCGCTCTGGAAAAGGTTAATGTGCAGGCATGCTTATATGGCTAATTTTACAACACTCACGAAACTGACCAAGTTGTGTCCTGCTTCAAGGACAGCAAATACAAACCAACTGATCTGGGAAGAGGAGTGGGAGTGAGTCCAGTAGGATTAGCCAATGTGATCATAAATCCTGGTTTATTATTAACTGGACACTGAAATGAAACAGGGACATATAATACCAATTCTACAGGTGAGTAATCACAGAATTGTATTATTCTAAGTATACAGCACGTCCTGTTCCAGAAGATATTCCTTACTCTTGGGACATCCAATAGCAGTGTCTGTAAGGTAGGGTGGGATCCCCAAAAGTAACAGCAGACAGTTTAAACCACTGCCGCCTGCAGAACCTTGCGGCCAAAAGCAGCATCAGCTGAGGCCCTAACATCAACCTTGTAAAACTTTGAAAAAGTATGAACAGAAGACCAAGTAGCGGCCTTGGAAACTTGTTCAACAGAAGCTTGGTGTTGAAAAGCCCAAGAGGCACCAATAGCACGAGTAGAATGAGCAGTAAGGCGGAAGGGGGGTTCCTTCCCCTTGGAAGAGTAGGCCTGAATCACAGCCTGACATATCCACTTACTGATAGTGGACTTAGCCAGAGCCAGGCCTTTCTTAGGTCCAGATGGAAGCACAAAAAGAGCATCAGTCATCCTGAAGGATTTAGTAGCCACCAAATAGAACTTCAGAGTTCTGACTACATCCAAAGAATGCAAAACCCTTTCCTTAGGGTTACTAGGATTAGGACACAGAGAAGGCAAAACAATGTCCTGATTGAGATGAAAAGCAGAAACAACCTTAGGTAGAAAATCTGGCTTAAAACGAAACACCACCTTGTCCTGGTGTCTCTCAAAATAAGGAGGCTTAATGGAAAGCCCCGCCAACTCAGAAACACGCCTAACAGAAGTGATCGCCACCAAAAAGACCACCTTAAGCGTAAGAATGGACAAAGGGGCCCCTTGCAAGGGCTCAAAGGGAGATCCCTGCAGGGCAGACAAGACCAAGTTCAAGTCCCAGACTGGTAACATAGGCTTACGTGGGGGACGCACGTGAGTAACCCCTTGGAAAAAAGTTTTGACCAGGGGATGCTGAGCAAAGGATCTTTGGAAGAAAATAGCCAAAGCAGACACATGACCTTTCAGAGTACTGAGCTGACCTAGATCCAAACCATGTTGGAGAAATTCCAGAATCCTAGGAATAGAAAACGCACGACAGGGAAGCAAGTGGGACTCACACCAGTCAATGTAAGTATGCCAGACCCTGTATTAGATGGAAGAAGAGGACCTCTTCCTAGCCCTGATCATGGTATTCACCACTGAGGCAGGCAGCACTTTTTCCATCAAGATAGAGGTTTCAACAGCCAGGCCATCAAAGCCAGTGTTTGTAAATTGGGGTGGCGTAGGTGTCC
The DNA here is from genome assembly GCA_027917425.1 of Gastrophryne carolinensis. Taxonomy (NCBI): domain Eukaryota; kingdom Metazoa; phylum Chordata; class Amphibia; order Anura; family Microhylidae; genus Gastrophryne; species Gastrophryne carolinensis. The sequence continues at coordinate 402,330,151 of CM051235.1, read as the reverse complement.
CCGAGTGAGCAGATCTGGAACCTGTGGTAGAGCGTACTGATCTACTGCCAACTGCACGATGTCTGCGAACCACACTCTTCTTGGCCAACAGGGGGCCACCAGGATGGCTGGCACCCCTTCCTGAACTATCTTGCGCAGCACCCTGCCCAGCAGTGGAAACGGGGGAAACACATACAGGAGCTTCGAACCCCGTCCAGGACATTGCCAGGGCATCCATGGCCAAGGCCAGAGGATCCTGGGACAGAAAGACAAAGACTGGAAGCTTTTGATTGTGACGAGACGCAAATAGATCCACGTCCGGCTGACCCCAGCGGCGGCACAGGGACCTTAACACCCTGCTGCTGAGGGACCACTCTCCCAGACGAGAGGTCCCCCTGCTCAGAGAGTCTGCCTCCAGATTCTCCAACCCCCAGGTGTACACTGCTGAGATGCAGGGAACATTTTTCTCCGCCCAGGACAGTATCAGGGACACTTCCTTGAGGGCTCTCTTGCTCTGGGTCCCTCCCTGATGATTGATGTAGGCAACCGCCATCTGGTTGTCTGAGCGGACCTGAACAGTCCGAGCCCTCAAATGAGGGGTCAAGTGGGTGAGAACCAACCTGATTGCCCTCAATTCCAGAATGTTGATAGGGGCATGGGCCTCCTGAGGGCCCCACTGACCCTGGAATGTCAGAGACTTCCAGAATCCCCCCCAACCTGTCAGACTGGCATCCGTGGCGACAGTCTCCCAGCAGGGGGCCAGAAAGGACCAGCCCCCCAGCAGGTTCCCTGAGACCAAACACCACACTAGAGACCGCCTGACCTGAGGGGACAAGACAAACACCTGATCCAGGGACACAGGGTCCCGATCCCATACTGACAAGAGGTGAAGCTGAAAAGGCCTCATGTGGAACTGAGCATATGGAACTGCCTCGAAGCAGGACACCATCAGGCCCACCAGCTGCATTCCCTGCCTGATGGATGGATGGGGACAAGACAGCAGGAGCTGAACTTTCTCTTGAAGGACCTCCACCTTCTGCTGAGGAAGAAAGATCTTGACCTGGACTGAATCCAAAATCATGCCCACAAAAGACTTCACCATGGAAGGAGACAGGGAAGATTTGGGGTGATTGATCACCCTGCTGAATGACTCCAGAGTGAACACCACCCTCTGAGTGTCCAGCTCTGCCTGATGGAAGGACTGGGAGGCAATAAGCATGTCGTCCAGGTAGGGAAGAATGCGGATGCCCTGAGATCTCAGCAGGGCCATCACTCCTGCCAGCACCTTGGTGAATACCCTGGGGGCCGAGGTGAGGCCGAAGGGCAAGGCCACAAATTGGTAGTGCTGATCCTCACGAGCGAATCTGAGGAACCTCCGATGACCTGGAAAGATAGGGACGTGAAGGTAAGCATCCTTGATGTCTACAGAGGTCATGAAGTCCCCTGGGCGTAGAAAAGTCACAGCTGAGCGCAGAGTCTTCATGCGAAAGTGTCTGAATCTGACAAACCTGTTGAGAAGCTTTAAAACCAGGATAGGTCTGATGAACCCATCCTTTTTGGGCACGATGAAAAGATTGGAATAATAGCCTTTGCCCCTTTCCTTCAAGGGCACCCGGCAGATGACACCTAGGTCTAGAAGGCCTTGGACAGCCAGGGAGGGACACTGAGCTGACAAGGGGTTTTGAGCTACACGAGATTTGATAAATCTTGGGGGCAGCCAGGCTGCAAACTCTATCTTGTAACCAGAGGAAACTACCTCCTGAATCCACTGGTCTGAGACATGACGCCTCCAGACGTGAGCCAAGAGCCAAAGCCGTCCCCCCACCCGGATGGGTGAGGGCGCCCCTTTATGTCTAAGGGGGCTTGGGAGAGGACTTAGTCTTGGGACGCCAGGGGGGGTCAGGGTGGCCACGTCCTCTGCCCCAAAAATCTCCACGGGCTCCAGCAAAGGAAGCTCCCCGTCCAATTCTGGAGCCCCTGAAGGAAGGAGAAAAGGCACCTGAACCCCGAAAGGGCCGGGGCTGCCTTCTACGCTGAGGTAATTTGCCACCTTTAGCAGTCCAAACGTTCCCCCAAGAGGCGCAGCCCCTTGAAGGGAAAACCAGTGAGGGCCTTTTTTGCAGCATTGTCAGCTGCCCACTGGCGCAGCCAGACCGAGCGGCGTATTGCCACCAACAAAGCAGAAGCCCTGCCACACATTCTAATAGTATCATCCAGGGCAGAAAGAACATATGCAACAAATTCCTCACAAAGCAGAAGAGCTCTATACTCTTCACTACCAGCATTATCAGATAGCTCTATACTCTTCACTACCAGTATTATCAGGGGCTCTGTCTAAGAGACCCCTGAGTAGGCTTTTAACAGCAACAGCTGTGATAGCAGAGGCACAGACCGGACGGAGCGTGGTCCCAACACAGGCAAAGGCATGGCAAGCTAGCTGATCCATGCGCCTGTCTTCCCCATCCCTCAAGGTAATAGTATCAGGGGAATGCATGACAGATGTGTTAGACAACCCCAGAACTGGTGCATCCACCTCTGGAGGACATGACCAACGTTTAACCATTTCAGCAGGAAAGGGAAACCTCTTATCCCAACTCTTTGGTATCCCGGGAAGCCGGCTAGGCCTTTCCCACTCCTTGAGAATCAGATTATTAAAGTGGGTTTGTTCAGGAAACTCCAAACGTGGCTTAACAGTATGAAACAGCTCCCCCTGCTGCCGCGGGGCCACGGCAGGAGGAGAGATACAGAGCACTTCAAAAATGTAAGCCAAAAGTCTGTCAGTATCATCTGAAGCCCATGGGTCAGACCCAGACTCCGCATAACCCCTAGGCTGATCCTCAGATGATTCTGAATCAGAAAATAATTCCCCTTCTTCCAGGGGGGTATAACCACTAACATCGAAAAACTCCTCAGCTTCAATAGGAAAGAGAGTAACACCGGGTGCCAGATGCCCCCGCTTAGCAGAAGCCTTACGCGGACCAGAACCAGCAATATGCCTTTCAATGCTGGCTACCCGGGTAGCCAAATCAGGTTGAGACTCCCCACTGGTATGCACCTCACTGGGAGTCTAGGCCCAGCCACAGGTAAACCAGACTGCAGTGCAAGTACCTGCTGGGCGCAGGGTACACACACCCTGACATCACTTATAGGGGATACCCCACACGCCACACACAGCCGGGCTTGTCCCGAAGGAACCCCAAGCACATTATCCTGAGAAGCCTCCATATGGTGATTATCACGCACAACAGGCCAATAGGGATTGACGCTAATAAAAGCAACCCGGGATGCCCCAATAACCCACTAGGGAAGTGGGAGTAATGGTATACAATAGTCCTCCAATAAGAGTTAACACTAAATAGAGGGGATAGGGCCGGGAGAAACCACAAGTTTGACCCGCCTGCAAGACATAAGCAAAAGATCCCATAAGCGATATGCAAAAGATACAGTATACATATAATAAATCAGCCCGCAGGGGCAATTACGGACCGCAATAGTGAGACACCAGGCACACGCAGCAGAGAGCTAAAATGGCCCCGCATATACCCCGAGGGGCGGGCCGCGGAGACCGTGATGCAAAACGCGTCATTCGCAGGGCCTGCCCCCCCCCCCAAAGAGCACGAAAACGCACCCACCTGACCAGACCAGCCAATGATGGCGCAACAGCGCCTGTGGCGATGTCGCCGCCGACTGCAGGGAGCGGTACAAACGCGCGGCGGCGGCAGCAAAGAAACCAGTGTAACCAATTCACAGGGCATATATGCACACACACATAATAATAATACAAGTACATGCACCCCCCCCCCCCCCCGAGAACTACAAGGGAGAGCGAGAGGGAAGCAACGGCCAGCCTAAAGGGAGCCACTGTGGGGACAGGGGGCGAGGGGCAAAAAGTGCAGGAGGAGCATCCCATAAGGCTCACCATGGGCCTATACCGCCTACCCTTTGGTGGGGGACTGCGGTTGGAGCAGTGCTCCTTAGCACCTGACAGCGGTGCTGCCTACCATCACCCGAACCAGCACAGCCTGAGCTGGGAGGCAGTAAAAGGAAAAGGGTGGGAATAGTCCTACAGGGCCGCAGGCTAATAGCCCCGCTCACCTGCGAGTAGAGGGAGACATCTTCTAGTCATGGCAGCCAGGACTGCAGAGAAGAACTGGGGATTTTGTGGGAGGTCCTGGGTATTTATGGGGCCGGGAGGAGCCTCTTTTCTGTATCTGCAGTCCAGCGCCATCTACTGGAGTATATCCCAAGAGTAAGGAATATCTTCTGGAACAGGACGTGCTGTATACTTAGAATATACATATGTCAATCAAGTTCAACCAAGGGTGTAAGGGTAGGGGAAGTTTTTTTTTCTGTTTTTTTTTTTTTTGTTTTACAGTAAGTGTCAATGTTATTTTCTTTTAATTAAGCATCTAACCCTTTTTTTAAGTTGATGCTGTAACAAGCTTCTGCGGGAGGCTATTTCACAGATTTATAGTTCATATGGTAAATCAAGATTGTTGCACCCGGAGACTGAATTTATTTTCCAGTTGAAGAGAGTGCCCCCTTTGTCTTTAGAGAGGATTTTACCTGAAATAGGGTTTCCTTATATTTTTTGTATTGCCCATTTATATATTTATACAAGTTAATCATGTCCCCCACGCAAGTCGTCTCCTCTCAAGACTAAACAGATTTAATTCTTGTAATCTTTTCTCATAACTAAGATCCTTCATTCCTCTAATTAGTTTGGTGGCTCTCCTTTGCACCCTTACCGACGTCAGAGTGCACCCCACAAAACGCACATTTTCCGGCAGTTCCCTCAGCGAGGTAAACAATCAGGAGTGACGGCTTATCTGGGATCAGACCGGCTCCTGCTCCCAGCCATTCAGATAGACTAGGGAAGCAGACGCTCTTGCTCCAGATTGCATGGACCAGAAAAAGGTGAGTTTTTCTGGCCAACCAGGGGGGTTTCACACAGCGGGGAATCTTAAATTGGGATCCAGAAACAAACCAGAGATAGTCAAAATCTTGAGTTTTGTTCAGTTTTAAGAACTCAGAAATACATCAGTCCAGGATAAAACAAGAGTTTTCATAATATACAGACTCAAATTCTCACCTGAAGATCCAGCTCTTGACACCTCTGTCTCAGCTCCTCTTTCTCAGCTTCAGCCTCATGAAGTAATTCCAAGGTTCTTTTTAACTGCAAAACAAAGGTGATTGTGATGATAACGATATCACTGAATCATTTCACATTGATCTGCTAAGCTGAATGTACCGGTATGTAGCTCCACACAACCCCAAAGTGCACTGCTGCCAAACATGAAACAGGTTTGTTTATCAAGGCCCAAAGTATATCTGGATTCCTCTAGTAGGGCCTGACCTGGCAGTGTATGCTAGGGGTTCTGGTCTCCCAGCAGACCTGCCAAATGGGTGGGGGGGGGGGGGGCTTTTCTTTTTCTGTGATATCAGAACTGGCTGGACCTGTTAATATTTCAAGCAACTCTTCTGTGATTTATAGTGTTGTCTTGGAACTGTAAAAAGAGATAGTGGATGGGGGGGGGTGAAATGATGCATTATTATTAAGTTTAACACCCCTACAGTCTTGACTGATAAGAGCTGACAGAAATAAATCAAAGAGTTTCAGATTATGCACAGTGCTCAGGATCCGTTGACATTTAACCTTGCCCACATTTACCCTGTTCACACCCAATTTTGCCAACTGTCAGCAGCGAGACCGTTTTGGCTGTCAATGTTTTTATGCTGGAGTGCCATTTGCTAGCAGGGCACACAATGCTAAATCTTCTCTGTAACTGTAATTCCTCAAGGATTCTGCTCTGCTAAAGTATTTAAAGTTGAAGTCAAGTCACCCCCTTAAAATAAAAACTCCTTACCTCACCTGGATTTAAATCGGGATGCCCCACTGTGTGAAACCCCTCTTGAAGCCCCAAAAAACTCACCTTGCCATGCTCCAACAGCGAATGTGCGGGCTTTGCCAATAAGAGCAACTTGCTATGACAATGTCATTTGGCAGAGTTTGCGCATGCATCATTGGAGAGTGGTGAGGTGAGTTTTTGGGGGTTTCTAGGAGGGTTTCATACAGCAGGGCATCCGCTTTAAGATGCCTCGGGGGCACGGAACAAAAACGGCGAAAGTCAAATTCCTGTGTTTTTCTCTAGAAAAATTTCATTTTATTCATTTCAGAATAAGCATTTCAGAAAAGTTGTGCCTCAACTTTACACATGACATGGACTTGGATGCACTAAACTTTGCTTAAAGGACTGAATGCACACTATTTTAGATTTAGGCGTGAGATAAATTGAAGCACACTAAACCCTCTTATGCATCCCCTCCCAGCAGGGTTTTAACACCAATTTGGGATGTTCCACCGTGTGAAACCATGATCTTACCTTTTCTCTCAATCCTGTTGCCCATTTGTGGGCCTCTGGTGGTATCCCCAGTCTGCGTTGCCAGACTTGAATGGGGAGAGGAAGCAGATGCCGATTGGGGCTGGGGCAATAAGACTGCTCAAACGTGATCATCATTGCTGTAGCACCCAGCAGCATCTCTGCCCCTTCTGCCCTTCAGGCACCCCCCAGCAGCTATTGCCGCCAAGTGATCAAGTAAGACAGTAGTAAACTAGTGGGATTTCCCAAATCGGGGTGCCTCAAGGGAAAGCTTTCACCTGACCCTAAGGATCTGAATCTGTAGCAGTGGGGGGAAGAGCCACACAGAGCTCCACCCCGTCACAGATGCAAATCTCTCCCACAAAGGGTTAGAGTCCCTCGTGGTGGCTAATGGAAACAACATTTAGGTTGTATTGGGCCAGAAATTTCTCATGGCAGCCCTGTAATTGTCTACCCTGGCTGCGATATCACCCATCCACATTAAAGCAGACCTAGCTGCAGGCTTGAGCTGGAATTATCAGCCAATACATGCAGTGGGTGACAGAAAGCTGGGGCATTTGCCTTACTTACAAATGGCTTCCCAGAGCATCATAAAACAAAAAACCCAAAAAGTCAGGTGCAGGCCAGACCGCTAGTGGAAGAAGGTGCCTAGGGGTGACCAAGTGCAATGGAGGTTAAATACTGAGCTGAATACTGAAATATGTGTACAGAGCCATGCATGGGATAATAAGCAGAGTGGGTAGGGATTAAGTCTAGAAGGAACAACATCAGGGAGGGGTAGGTAGTGAGAGATTAATTCAAACAGTGGAACCTGCTTGGTTGCTTTCTAATACTTATATATGCAGAAAGTATTTATTTTCCTCTTTTTGCAGGGTCGTTTGTACTGTACTACATTTTAATTTATATTTAAAATATATTTAAAGATATTTCTCTTAGTTGGATACCCGGAGGGGCATCAGGGTAGCAAGTCAGTAGTCTTTGGGTAAACATTGTGCAACAGGTCCCACCTGGGAACATTAGAAATTGGATAAAAAATAAAACTGGATGGCCTGGACCAGTTGCAGTTTCAATTTGCCTAGATTGTGTGTTTACATAAAAAACTGTATCATTTATATCATTACATCATAGGATGCATACATAAGCGTCTTCCCTTAAAGTGGACCAAAACCCCATGGATATCGGCCTCCCCCCGGGGCATCCAGAATCGTGATGCCCCACTGTGTGATACCTCCCAGGTCGCCCATAAACTCACCTTCTTTCCTGGTCCAAAGGTGCATATGCGAGCAGCGGCCACATCCCTGCTATCCCTCTAGCAAGGTGCATGTCCACGCCAGGCATTTGTGAATGGCCAGCGCAGGCACACTCCTTGTTAGAGGGTAGCGTGGGATGCAGCCATCAGTGCGCTCAGATCTGCTTGTATTAGACGAGCTCCTGGACGAAGGGGCTCAAGCAAATCTGAGCAAGCTGATTGGACGAGCGGCTGTGCATGTGTTGTAGGACCAGAAAGAGGTGAGTTTGTTCGGGCGACCTGGGGTGTTTCACACCGTGGGGCACGGACCAAAACCTAGGATAGTCAAAATCCCAGACTTTGGTCCACTTTAAATCCAAAAGGTGTTTGAGGTGGTAGATCAACTCAACGGGTTTCACCCTAACCGAAAAGGGCTTCGTCAGGAGTAAAGTAAATATTGAGCGCTGACGGGAGAGGTGTGGTCCTTTTAAGAAGATGGATGCAATTGTAGAATTTGTCCTCAAATTTGTCCTTAAATTGTAGCAAGGTATGGTTCCCTGTTTGTAGCTGGGGGTTAAGCCTCAGGCTGTAGCAAGGTGAGTTCGGCTATGAATTAACAGTTGCCTGAGTCCCTATGGGTTCACTCCGTGGGGTAGGGAAGGGAAAATTTGTGGGGGGGGGGGGTGCTGGAGGAGGAGAGGAGGAAGAGGAAGGTAGTCAGGTTTGTAAGCTTTTATCAATTTAAAGTGGGGTTACTCTGGTGAGCGCACCTAAGTCGGCATTGCTGTGTGGTATAACGTTGGCGTAGTGAAAGCTTCAAATCCATAAGGACCCAGACACCTGCTAATTCATAGCTGAACTCACTTTGCTACAACTTGAAGCAGATTTTGTTGTCTTGTGTTAGGAGTGTGGCCTGCTACTGGTGAGAATGTGGCCTGTGAACTGCACACATATATATGTATATACACCAGAGGCTTTAATATACTGTGTGCACGATTATTAGTGAGTATTTTGACCATATTTCTATGTATATTTTCCAACTGCAAGCTGTATAAACTTAAATGCACATTGGGTCTAAGCATGTCATGTGATGTATAATGAGGGAGGATGTGGCCTAGGGAGATTAAGACACCCCATATCAAGATGTGCATAATGATTAGGCAGCTTGTTTTCTTCAGACAAAATAAGCCAAAAATACATTTAACAGACTATGAAAAAGAAAATACAGTTCTATGATTACTCACCTGTAGAATTGATTTTACTGTGTACAGCACGGCCTGTTTCATTTCAATCATTACATCTGGGTATTCCGCCACAAGGTGGCGCAGTTGACTGCAGAAGACTTGTGGCTCCTCCCGACCCTATAAAAAGCCAGGAATCACCCACAGACCCCCAGTTTTGAAAAGCAGTTATGCAAGAAGGCGGGAGAAAAACCATGAGAAAAAATACACAGCCTCACAAAAAATAACTTTTGAACAAATCACCATCAAGAGGCAACCAAGGACAACGATAACAAGGGAGGGATGAAACAGGCCGTGCTGTACACAGTAAAATCAATTCTACAGGTGAGTAATCACAGAATTGCATTTTTCCTTGTGTACAGCACAGCCTGCTTCATTTCAATCATTACATATGGGACATCCAATAGCAGTGTCCATAAAAGTAGGGTGGGATACCCAAAGAGTAACGGCAGGCAGTTCAAGCCACTACCGCCTGAAGCACCTTGCGGCCCAAAACAGCATCAGCTGAGGCCCTAACATCAACCTTGTAAAATACCATTTTGTGAATACTCACCTGTAAAATGGGTATTATAAGTATGTCACACACCCCGCTTCAGATAGTCATTACACTTGGGTTATACCGACCTGTAGAGGGCGATCTTGCAGAGATGTCATGAAAAAAAGTGGGCCCCTCCCGGTCCATAAATACCTGGTACCTCCAACTCATTCCCCAGTATTAAGACAGCAGTAAAGGGACCAGGAAGAGCCAAAATAACCAGTAACAGTAAAAAAGGTTCACCATAGAAAGGATCCAGAATATCAAAGGGCGGGTGAAGCGGGGTGTGTGACATACTTATAATACCCATTTTACAGGTGAGTATTCACAAAATGGTATTATTCTAAGTATGTCACACACCCCGCTTCAGATAGTCATTACACTTGGGACATCCAATAGCAGTGTCCATAAAGGGCGGGGATCCAAAACAAGGCAATAGTGCACAAATTAAACCACTGCAGCATGCAGAACTTTGCGGCCAAAAACAGCATCCGCTGAGGCCCGCACATTAACCTTATAAAACTTGGAAAAAGTATGAACGGAAGACCAAGTAGCAGCCTTACAAACTTGTTCAACAGAGGCCTGGTGCTGAAAGGCCCAGGAAGCCCCAACAGCACGAGTAGAATGAGCAGTGATCTGGAAAGGGGGAACCCTCCCCTTGGCAGAGAAGGCCCTAATAACAGCCTGACGAATCCATTTACTAATGGTAGACTTGACGGGCGCAAAACCCTTCTTGGGCTCGGAGGGCACCACGAAAAAAGGCGTCTGTCTTCAGGAATGGTGAAGTAGCCACCAGATAGTACTTTACGCATCTAACGACATCCAGAGAGTGCAAAGCCCTCTCCTTGTCATTGCTAGGTTTAGGACACAATGAAGGAAGCACAATGCCCTGATTGAGGTGAAAAGCAGAGACAACCTTTGGCAGGAAGTCTGGTTTACAGCGGAAAACCACCTTGTCCTGATGTCTCTCAAAGTAGGGGGCCTGAATAGACACGTCGAACAGAGGTGATAGCCACCAAAAAGGCTACTTTGAAGGTGAAAATGGATAGTGCAGCATCCTGCACTGGTTCAAAAGGAGGACCCTGAAGGGCAGACAACACCAAATTTAAATCCCAAACAGGCAACATGGGTTTGCGAGGAGGGCGCACATGAGTGACCCCCTGAAAAAAGGTCTTAACCAAAGGGTGAAGAGCGAAAGAGAACCGCCAGAGCGGACACATGCACCTTAAGGGTGCTAAGTTGAAAACCCATGTCCAGACCATGCTGAAGAAACTCCAAAATCCGAGGAATGGAAAACACCCAACAAGGAAAGGCCCTAGCCTCACACCAATCAATGTAGGCCCGCCAGGGCCTGGAATAGACATTAGAGGAAGAATTCTTCCTAGCCCTGACGAGAGTCTGGACAACGGCTCAGACAAACCCCATTCCTTTAAGATGAAGGTTTCAGCAGCCACGCCGTCATAGCCAACGTTTGTAAATTGAGGTAACAAAGTTGACCTTGTGTAATCATAACCGGAACCAGAGGCAGCGTGAATTGATCGACCGCCAGCCGGACGATGTCTATGAACCACACCTGTCTTGGCCACCTTGGGGCCACCAGGATTGCTGGCACACCCACTTGAGCCAGCTTGCGTACCACCTTGCCCACCATGGGAAAGGGAGGAAACAGATACAACAGACCAAGCTTCCGCCAGGACAGAGACATGGCAACCACTGCCATAGCCAGAGGGTCCTGTGACAAAGACACAAAGGCTGGGAGCTTGTGATTGTGAGGAGAGGCAAACAGATCCACCTCCGGCCTCCCCCACCTGCGACAGAGGGATAGAAATACCTTCTTGCTGAGGGACCATTCCCCCCGGCAAGAGGTCCCCCTGCTCAGAGAGTCCGCTTCCAGGTTCTCCACCCCTGGAATGTAGACTGCCGAGATGCACAGAACAATGCTCTCGGCAAGAATCAGAGACACTTCCCGGAGGGCACTCCTGCTGCAATTCCCTCCTTGGTGATTGATGTAAGCGACAGCTGTCCGATTGTCGGCGCGAACCTGAACTGGTAAGCCCTGAAGGTGATGTGTCAGGTGTGACAGCACCAACCAAAACGCCCTCAGCTCCAGAAAGTTGATGGGGGCTGGTGGCTCCTGAGGGCCCCACAGCCCCAGGGATTGGAGGGCTCTCCAGTAGCCCCCCCAGAACAAAGGACTGATCCAAGACAGGAAACACTTGTCCCAGGCCGATAGGAGTTGGAGCTGAAGAAGCCTCATGTGAAATTGAGCCAAAAGGCACTGCCTAGAAACAGGTCACCATCAGTCCCACCAGTCTCATCCCTTGTCGGATGGACAAATTAGGGATCGTCAGGACCATACGAATCAGCGCTAGGAGAACATCCACCATCTGCTGAGGCAAGAAAATCCTGGCCAGAATGGTATCCAGCGTCACGAGCAGGAAAGAAGCCACCCGTGACAGGGAGGGTGAGTACTTGGGGTAATTGATCACCCACCCGAACCCTTCAGTGTTGCCACCACCGTCCGAGTGTCCAGCTCCACCTGATGGAGCGAGGGAGACGTAACGAGCAGGTCGTTGATCACCCACCCCAGATAAGGGAGAATGCAAAAGCCCTGGGTTCTTAGAAGAGTCATCACACCCGCCAGCACCTTGCTGAACACCCTGTGTGCACAGGTGAGTCCGAACGGGAGAGTCACGAATTGGCAGTGCTGCTCCCCTACCGCAAGCCTGAGGAACCGCTGGTGCCCTGGGATGACCGGCACATGAAGGTAAGCGCCTTCGATATCTATAGGTGTCATGGAGTCCCCCAGGCGTAGGAAACTGACAGCGGAGCGCAGCGTCTCCATGCAAAACCGTTTAGTGCCGATGAACCGGTTAAGGAACTTCAAACCAGAAGGGCCTTTGGTGGAGCTCTCTCTTTTGGGGAACCGTAAAGAGACTGGAATAGCAGACACTGACCTCTCTCCCTGGTGGGAACCTGACAAACGACCCCCATGGCCAGACGGCCTAGCACCGCCGTCAACAGGCCCTAGACTGCCCAGGGACCTGAAGAAGTCCATCATGAGAATCTGGGAGGAGGAGTGAAGAGCAGCAGCCGTCCCCCACCAGAGGGGAGAAGGCACCCCCTCAATGCTGAGCGGGCTAGCAGAGGATTTAGTCCTGGCACCCCAGAAAGATCCAAGTCGGGCCCGGCAACAGCCTATGCCCCGGGATCTCCCCTAGTCCCGCGAGGGTACCCCCCTGCCTGACCCAGGCTCATGAAAGAGGTAGTGAAGGACCCTGACCCCCGAAAGGGTCGTGACTGCTATGTGATGTCGTAACTTACCACCTTTAGCCAAAGCTCCACCATCACCAACAGGCTCAACCCAACATGGGGAAGCCCCTAGACCGCCTTCCTGACAGCCTTGTCAGCCGTCGACCGGCGCCACAAGACCGGGCGACTGGATTAGACTATCCAGCCGAGGTCAACAATACCTCTTAGGAGATAAATAGCTCACATAGCGACAAGCTCTAAAACCAGCACCAGAAGGGTCCAAGGGGAGCCTAAAGCCGACCCCTAAATAAGGTCCTAAAAGCCGCGGCCGTAATAGCGGAGACCACCACCGGGCGCCGGGCCACACAGACAAGGGCATGGGAGGCCCGTTAGTCGATACGTCAGTCCTCACTATCCATCAAGCAATGGAATGAGGGAACGCACCACAGACGCAATACACAGCCCCCGGATGGGGGCATCCACATAGTGGGATAATTGACCAATACGCGGGGAAGGGTATACCTCCTATCCCACCCCTTAGGTCAAGCGTCGGTTCTGGTAATGCCAACAGTGGATTTGCAGTACCAAAAACAAAACAAAAAAAATTTCTTTCCTCTGCTAAATAGGAGTCACCACGAGGAGAAAAAAATACAACTCTGTGAAGTACTCACCTGTAGAGTTGGTATTATATGCAGACAGCACGTCCTGCTTCTAGTCCTTACATGTGGGGTATACCTCTGCCTTCAGCGCCGTGCACTGCAGAACATGAAGAAAACAAGCTCCTCCCAGCCCTACATATACCGGAGGACCTCCCACAAATCCCCAGCATTGAAAAGCAGTGAGAAAGAGAGGCCAGGAGAAACAACCACCCAAAACTGGCAAAAAAATATCAAGTATAACAATCACCAAACAGGGGATCCAGAACAAAGTGAAACCAGGGTGGGGTGGAGCAGGACGTGCTGTCTGCATATAATACCAACTCTACAGGTGAGTACTTCACAGAGTTGTATTATTCTAAGCAGACAGCACGTCCTGCTCCAGACATAGTCCTTACATGGGGAACATCCAATAGCAGTGTCCATAAAGAAGGGTGGGATCCCCAACAGAAGGCAACAGCAAGCCGTTTAAACTACTACGGCCTGCAGAACCTTGCAGCCAAACGCAGCGTCAGCTGAGGCCTTAACATCAACCTTGCAAAACTTTGTAAAGGTGTGAACCGAAGACCAAGTAGCGGCCTTGCAAACTTGCTCCACAGAAGCCTGGTGCTGAAAAGCCCAAGAAGCCCCAACAGCTCTAGTAGAATGAGCAGTAAGACGAAAGGGGGGAGTCTTCCCCTTAGTAGTATAGGCTTGAACCACAGCCTGACGAATCCATTTACTGATGGTAGACTTGGCGGGAGCCAAACCTTTCCTGGGCCCGTGAGGCACAACGAAGAGAACATCCGTCTTCCTAAATGCCTGAGTGGTAACCAGGTAAGACTTGACACACCTAACCAAATCCAGGGAATGCAAAGGGTTACTAGGATTAGGGCACAAGGAAGGAAGTACAATATCTTGATTCAAATGAAATGCAGACACAACCTTAGGCAGAAAGTCTGGCTTGAAGCGAAACACCACCTTATCCCGGTGTCTCTCAAAGTAGGGAGGCTGAATAGACAAGGCAGCCAACTCAGACACACGTCTAACCGAGGTAATGGCTACCAAAAAGACCACCTTGAGCGTGAGAACAGCAAGAGCTGCTTCATGAATAGGTTTAAAAGGAGGACCCTGCAGGGCCGACAAAACCAAATTCAGATCCCAAACCAGAACCATAGGCTTCCGAGGGGGGCGCACATGAGTGACCCCCTGAAAGAAAGTCTTGATAAGAGAGTGCTGGGCAAAGGTCTTCTGAAAGAAGATAGACAGGGCCGAAACCTGGCCCTTCAAAGTACTAAGCTTCAGACCTAAGTCTAGACCATGTTGTAAAAACTCCAGCACCCTGGAGACTAAGAATTCCCGGCAGGAAAGAGACCTGGATTAACACCAGTCAATGTAGGCATGCCATACTCTATAATATATAGCAGAAGAGGTCTTCTTCCTGGCTTGGACCATGGTAGCCACTACAGAAGCGGACAAACCCTTTTCCTTTAAAATGGTGGTCTCAATAGCCAAGCCGTCAAAGCCAGAGTTAGTAAATTGGGATGGCGTAGAGACCCCTGAGTTAGGAGGTCTGGAATCCTTGGTAGATCGTACTGATCTACTGCCATTTGAACCACGTCTGCGAACCACACTCTCCTTGGCCACCTTGGGGCCACCAGAATCGTGGGTACCCCCTCCAGAGCGATCTTGCGTAGCACTCTGCCCAGAAGGGGAATTGGTGGAAACGCATACAAGAGCCGAAACTCCTTCCAGGACATTGACAGGGCATCCGTGGCCAGAGCCAGAGGATCCTGAGACAGGGATACAAAGCTCCGGAGTTTGTGATTGTGACGGGACGCAAACAGATCCACGTCTGGGACACCCCAACGGTGACACAGGGACTGAAATACCGAGTTGGAGAGGGACCACTCCCCCTGACGGGACGACCCCCTGCTCAGGGCATCTGCTAGCAGATTTTCCGCCCCCGGAATGTAAACAGCCAAGATGCATTGAACATTGGTCTCTGCCCATGTTAGAATCAGAGACACCTCCTGGAGAGCACCCTTGCTCCGGGTTCCTCCCTGATGATTGATGTAGGCCACCGCCGTCCTGTTGTCTGAGCGTACCTGAATCGCCAGACCCTTCAGGTGCTGGGTCAATTGTTCCAGCACCAACCTGACCGCCCTGAGTTCCAGGACATTGATGGGTAGATGGGCCTCCTGAGGGCCCCACCTCCCCTGGAAACGCAGGGACTTCCAGAACCCCCCCCAGCCCGAGAAACTGGCATCCGTTGTGACCGTCTTCCAGGAGGGATCTGCCCCTTGTCAAGTTCCCGTGGTCCAGCCACCACGCCAGGGAATATCTGACCGAGGGGGGAAGCACCCAGATCTCGTCCAAGGACGCTGGGTCCTTGTTCCAAACTGACAGAAGGTGAAGCTGCAGAGTTCTCAAATGGAATTGTGCAAAGGGCACCGCCTCGAAGCTTGCCACCATCGAGCCCACCAACTGCATTCCCTGCCTGATGGAGGGATGAGGGCTCGAGAGCAGGGACCTCACCTGCATTGTCAGAGCTTCCACCTTCTGTGGAGGAAGGAATATCCGTGACTGAACCGAATCCAGAATCATCCCCAGAAACGGGGTTACTGAGGAGGGGGACAGAGAGGACTTTGGGTAACTGATCACCCAGCCGAAGGACTCCAGGGTGGTCACCACCAACCGCGTGTCCAGCTCTGCCTGCTGCAGAGACTGGGATGAGATGAGTATATCGTCCAGGTAGGGCAACACTCGTATGCCTTTTAGTCTCAACAGAGACATTACTCCTGCCAGCACCTTGGTGAATACCCTGGGGGCTGACGTAAGTCCCAATGGCAGAGCCACAAACTGGTAATGCTGATCCAGCAGCACAAATCTGAGAAACCTTTGATGCCCTGGGAACACCGAAACGTGCAGGTAAGCGTCCTTGATGTCCACGGATGTCATGAAGTCCCCTGGGCGCAGCGAGGCAATGTCCGAGCGCAGAGTTTCCATACGAAAATGCCTGTTTCTGAAAAATCTATTTAAGATTTTTAAACCCAGAATGGGTCTGACTGACCCGTCCTTTTTGGGCACCGTGAACAGGTTGGAATAAAACCCCACGCCCCTGTCTTTTAAGGGGACCTTGCAAATGACCCCGAGGTCTAGAAGGTCCTGCACCGCTAGCATCAAGACTTGAGCTGAGGCAGGATCCTGTGGGATTCGGGACCCGACGAACCTGGTAGGGGGCAGTACAGCAAATTCTATCTTGTCACCGGAGGACACTACCTCCTGAATCCACCGGTCTGGGACGTGGCGTCTCCAGACATGCTGAAAATGCTGTAGACGTCCCCCCACCCTGACGGGCGAGGGCGCCCCTTCATGCCTGGGGGGTCTTGGGAGGGGCTTTGGCCCCCAGGAAGAGCTGGGGCGGCGTCCTCTGTTCTTGTTCCAGGAATCTGTGCGAGCTCCAGCGAAGGACACCCCTCTTCCCTGTTTAGCCCCACGATAGGGGGTCGAGTGGGAGCTTGGGCCACGAAAGGGCCGAGTCTGACGCTTGTGCTGGGGCAGCTTGCCCCCTTTAGCAAAGATATCTAACCTTTCTCCAAACAGGCGCAGCCCTTTGAAAGGAAGCCCCGTAAGAGCCTTCTTGGCGACATTGTCAGCTGCCCACTGGCGTAACCAGACCGCGCGGCGTATGGCTACCACCAGAGCAGAGGATCTAGCACTCAGCTTAATAGCATCGTCCGATGCAGACAGGATATAATTGATAAAAGTCTCACAGGTAACCAAAGCATTGGCGGCATCAGATGGCAAGTCATCCGCCCTTTCAAGAGCAGTCTTAACCACAGTCCTGAGCGCAAACCGGGCGGAGCGAAGCTCCCCCAAATGCAAAGGCATGACATGCCAGTTGATCAACCCGCCGATCCTCCAGATCCCGCAGCGTAGTGGTTAGACTCAGGCTTGGGGGAGTAGGAGAAACAAGGCGAGGCGCGGGCCCAGCCTCGGAAGAGGCGGGTAGGCCAGCTAGCGCCTGCTGGGCACAAGGGACGCAGACCCGTGCATTGTCACCACTGCTAGGTGTGACCCCACAAGCTACACATAGACGGGCTTGTCCCGAGGGAACCCCGTTCGCAATATCCTGAGATGCCTCCATATGGTGATTATTATATTCAATATGCCAGTAGGGATTGACGCTGTAAAGCAACCCTGGGTGCCCCAAACACCCGGTGGGAAGTGGGAGTGATTTGTTAAAAGGTTCTGGACCGGACTCTACGCCGGGCCGGGAGAAGCCACCGAAGTCTGCGGTCTGAAAGACACAAGGGGAACAGGGATGTCAGAGCCAAGTGCGAAGAAGTCAAAGCTAGGGAAGGGATCGCCCATGAGGGCACTTATAGTACAGCGAGAGGAGGACCGTCTTCACCACGCGCATGTGAGAAGGAAACGGCGCCACGCGAACCTCGAAGGGCGGGCCAGAGCGGACGATGACGCGGAGCACGCCAAACCGAACCACGCCCCCCCTCCGGAGAGCGCGAAGCTCGAAAGCGCGCAGCCAATCAGAAGTGACAGATATTGTCAGGGAGACATCACCTCAGAGAGCGCCGAGTAATACATGAAGCGCAGTAGGAAGCAAAGGGCTGAGAGTGAAGCGCTGCTCTGACTCCAAGGACCAAATAAGACAATGGTTGACTAGTGTGATTAGGGCAAGGATTAGCCGTCGTACACACGACCCCCCCCCCCTCTTTTTTCCCCCCCTAACAGGGAAATCTAGGGAGGAAGGTGGTCCAATATACTGGGTTCACCGCAACACCGAGCGAGGGGCACAAGTGCGGGAGGGGCATCCAAAAGAAGGCTCACCAACCGCCTACCCTATGGAAGGGGATTGCGGTGGAGTCTAGCTCCAAAAGCACACTAGGTGCTGCCTACCTTCACCCGACCCAACGCAGCCCAGGCTGGGAGGCATTAGTTCACAACGAGGACGGGTGGAAATAGTCCCGCGGGGCCTCGGGCTGTAAAGCCCCGCTCGCCTGCGAGAGCGTGATACTTCATGTCTTCGCAGTTTCAGCACTGCAGAGAAATCTGGGGGATTTGTGGGAGGTCCTCCGGTATATGTAGGGCCAGGAGGAGCTTGTTTTCTTCATGTTCTGCAGTGCACGGCGCTGAAGGCGGAGGTATACCCCACATGTAAGGACTATGTCTGGAGCAGGACGTGCTGTCTGCTTAGAATAGGGGGCCCGTACTACTAAAGTAAGGGGTATAGGGAGACGTCAGCATCCCACTGCTCTGAGGCGGCATCAGTGCCGTGGCAGGCTGATCATCAGAGGGACATAATCTGAATAATATCCCTTTACACAAGGGGTTCACAGTAATAGAATAATATTAATCATGAGGTTAATGCATAGGCCAGCGCAAAGGGCGCCCTGTGCCGACATTCAGCTGGAGCCTTCCGGCTGCAAGGCTAGCAATCAAGATCAGTGTTGTCTAGTCTAGCACAACCATAACACGCAACTCCCCGCTAGTGTGAAGGACACTAGGGGTCATACCCAGCTGCGGGGGTGTGGGTGGTGAGACCAGCCAAACTGATCCGGGGGCACGGGCCCAGATTGCCGCGGCAGCACCTGCTACGCACAAGATACACAATCTAGCACAATAATGGCCACAAGGGATGCCCCGCTTACCACACACAGCCAGGGATGCCCCGAGGGGACCCCGAGCACAGCATCCTGGGAAGCCTCCATAAGGTGATTTTTGGTAGCCGCAATGACCGATGGGAATTACGCTGTTGAGCTACCCGGGATGCCCCTTAAATGTCCGTCAGTGGGAGGATTTTTATATATATATATATATGTAATTTATGAGAGGGCAATATGCCCCTTTAAAATGAGGGGAAAGGCCCCCTCCCTCAGATCGTACAACCAGCCAAGCTCCCTGCCATGCGGGAGCCGACTGCGAGGTGACCGGCCCGCCGCAATGGAAGGCACGCGGGCTGAAGAGAAAAACCAATGTGAAAACACATACACAATAAAAATTATATATATATATATATATATATATATATATATATATATATATATATATTATACATACGCCCCCCCCCCCCCCCCCCCCCACTAACCGGGAAGAGGGAGAAAGGAGGGAAGGCCGATAGCTACAATTAGGTTATGTAGTGAGGGCTTTAAAATGGACAGGGCATCCCAAATCAGGATCACCAACCTGACAACTGCCTACCCCTTGGCATGGGGTCTCACGGTGGAGCGTAGCTCCTAAGCACCATAGGGTGCCGTCTACCATTGTCCGAACCAGCAGCCTGTGCTGGGAGGCAAAGTAAAATCAGTTAAAAGGGATCCGACAGAAATAGACTCAATAGAGGGGCCGGGAGTTATCCCGGCTACCTGCAAGGAGGAGACATCCACCTTCTGACTTGCTCGCCGTCTGCAGAGATGAAAGACTGGGGAATGAGTGGGAGGTACCAGGTATTTATGGACCGGGAGGGGCCCACTTTTTTTCATGACATCTCTGCAAGATCGCCCTCTACAGGTCGGTATAACCCAAGTGTAATGACTATCTGAAGCGGGGTGTGTGACATACTTAGAATAGTATGAACAGAAGCCCAAGTAGCGGCCTTACAAACCTGTTCAACAGAAGCTTGGTGTTGAAAAGCCCAAGAGGCACCGATAGCCCTAGTAGAGTGAACAGTAACACGGAAGGGAGGTTCCTTCCCTTTGGCAGAATAAGCTCGCACCACCGCCTGTCTAATCCACTTGCTGACAGTAGATTTGGTTGGAGGCAAGCCCTTCCTAGGTCCGGAAAGAAGAACAAAAAGAGAATCAGACTTCCGAAAGGGCTCAGTGGCGACCAAATAATACTTGAGCGCCTTGACCACATCCAGAGAATGAAGGTTCCGTTCCTTGGAATTAGCAGGGGCAGGACAATAGAAAGGTAAGGCAATGTCCTCATTGAGATGACAGGCAGATACAACCTTGGGCAAAAATTCCGGGTTAAGATGGAACACCACCTTATACTGATGCCGCTCAAAAAAAGGAGGTTTCATGGAAAGCGCCGCCAGCTCAGAGACTACCTTAAGAGTCAGAATGGACAGAGCAGCCTTACACAGAGGCTCGAAGGGAGGACCCTGTAGAGCAGAAAACACCAAGTTTAAATCCCAAACCGGTAACAGAGGCTTACACGGCGGACGCACATGAGTAACTCCCAGTAAAAACGTCTTGACTAGCCTATGATTGGCAAAAGATCTTTGAAAAAAGATTGCCAGAGCCGAAACCTGTCCCTTGAGGGTACTAAGTTGTAGACCCGAGTACAGACCATGATGTAAAAACTCCAGAATCCTGGGAATGGAGAATTCACGACAAGATAGAGACTTGGACTCACACCAAGCAATATAAGCATGCCAGACCCTATAGTAAATCATAGACGAAGATTTCTTCCAAGCCTGAATCAAAGTATCGACAACCGAAGCCGGCAACCCCTTGCCCATCAAGATAGAGGTTTCAACAGCCAAGCCATTAAAGCCAGGGTTTGTAAACTGGGATAAAGTAGCTGTCCTTGTGTGAGAAGCCCTGGATAGTCAGGCAAGACGTACCGATCCACTGCCATCTGGACGACGTCCGTGAACCATACACTCCTCGGCCAGCGGGGGGCCACTAGAATGGACGGGACCCCCTCCTGGGCTATCTTGCGCAGCACATGACCCAGCAGAGTAAATGGAGGAAATACAAAGGATCAGGGAGACGAATCTTGGAAGCTTGTGATTGTGACGGGACGCAAACAGGTCCACATCCGGCAGACCCCAGCGGTGACACAGGGCGAGAAAAACCTTGTTGCTGAGAGACCATTCCCCCAGACGAGGCGTCCCCCTGCTCAGGGAGTCCGCCCCCTGGTTCTCCACCCCCGGAATGTAAACCGCCGAGATGCAGGGAACAGTCTCCTCCGCCCAAGATAAAATCAGCGACACTTCCTTGAGGGCTCGCTAGCTCAGAGTCCTTCCCTGATGATTGATGTAGGCAACCGCCGTCTAATTTCCGAACGGACCTGCACAGCACGACCCCGAAGGTGGGAAGTCAACTGGAAGAGAACCAACCTGATCACCCTCAACTCTAGAATGTTGATGGGCGCATAGGTGTCCTGAGGACCCCACTGACCCTGGAACTTCAGAGACTGCCAAACTCCCCCTCAACCGGTCAGACTGGCATCCGTGGTGACAATCTCCCAGCGCGGAGGCAGAAAGGACCTGCCCACTAGGAGATTCGTCGAATCCAGCCACCACGAAAGGGACTGCCTGGCCAAAGGAGACAGAGCAAATTCCTGATCCAGGGACTCCTGATTCCGATCCCAAACCGACAAGAGATGTAACTGAAGAGGTCTCATGTGGAACTGAGCAAAGGGAACCGCCTCGAAACAAGACACCATGAGGCCTACCAACTGCATCCCCAGACGAATGGTGGGATAAGGACACAGCAGCAGCGCCCGCACCTGCATCTGAATGCTCTCAACCTTCTGCTGGGTGAGAAATACCTTGACCTGAGAAGTATCCAGCGTCATTCCCAGGAAGGACCTCGTCAAAGACGGAGATAGCGAAGACTTGGGATAGTTGATCACCTAGCTGAAGGATTCGAGAGTGGACGTCACCACCTGAGTATCCTTCTCGGCCTGATGAAGAGATTGAGCAGCAATCAATAGGTCATCCAGGTAAGGGAGAATGCGAATGCCCTGACCTTGTTGAAGATCCGAGGGGCCGATGTGATACCGAACGGCAAGGCCCCAAACTGGTAGTGTTGGTCCCCCAGAGCGAACCTCAAGAACCTCTGGTGACCTGGAAAGATCGGAACGTGAAGG
Source organism: Gastrophryne carolinensis (assembly GCA_027917425.1). Lineage (NCBI taxonomy): Eukaryota > Metazoa > Chordata > Amphibia > Anura > Microhylidae > Gastrophryne > Gastrophryne carolinensis. The sequence continues at coordinate 402,308,057 of CM051235.1, read as the reverse complement.
TACGCAACCTTGATGTCCACCGTGGTCATGAAGTCGCCTGGCCGAAGAGAACTCACAGCCGAGTGTAAGGTCTCCATGCGGAAATGCTTGTATCTGACTAATTTGTCAAGACCCTTTAAATCCAGGATGGGCCTCAGGGAGCCGTCCTTTTTGGGGACCGTGAACAGGTTGGAGTAGTACCCTCGACCCTGTTCCTGATGAGGTACCGGGCAAATCACTCCGGAATCTAAAAGACTGTACGGCCAACCGCAGGCCCTGAGCCGCCAAAGGATTTAGAGAGACCCGGGACCGGAGGAATCTTGGGGGGCGGCCAGGCTGCAAACTCTATCTTGTAACCGGAGGAAACCACCTCCTGAATCCACTGGTCTGGGACGCGCAGTCTCCAGAAGTGAGCAAAAAGCCGAAGCCGCCCCCCCACCCGGTCGGGTAAGGGCGCCTCCTCATGCATGAGGGGCCTTGGGGGAGGGTTTGGGCTTGGTTCCCCAGGAGAGACCGGGGCGACCGCGGGATCTGCCTTGACCCCAAGAGCCTCTGCACCGGAGAAGGAGGACTCTCACGGCCTCCCCTTGAAGGGCGAAAGGAAGAGGATCCCCAAAAGGGCCGAGCCTGCATCCTATGCTGGGGGAGCCTACCATCCTTGGTCAAAGCATCAAGGCGCTCACCGAAGAGACGAAGTCCAGTGAAGGGAAGCCCAGTGAGAGCGGCAGTGTCGGACGCCCACTGACGCAACCAGACGGACCTACGCATAGCAACCAACAGGGCCGAGGCCCTACCGCCAAGCCTGACGGCGTCATCCATGGCAGATAGCACAAAGGCAATAAAGTCAGCACAAAGCAAAAGGTCCTTATAATCCTCCGTCTGCTTGCGAGAAGGTGCCTGACCTTTTTAATAGAAGGGTCTGCGGCTTGGAGCAAAGCTCACCGAACACCCAACCCCAGGTGTTCCCCTACCGTCACCCGATCCGTTCAGCCTAGGCTGGGAGGCAGGAGGGCCCAGAAACGGGTGGAAATAGGCTTACAGGGCCGCAGGCTTGGTTGCCCCGCTAGCCTGCGAATAACCATAGAGAGCCATCTTCTGGTCTTCGCAGTCATGACTGCAGAGAAACACTGGGGGTCTATGGGTGATTCCTGGCTTTTTATAGGCCCGGGAGGAGCCACAAGTCTTCTGCAGTCAACTGCGCCACCTTGTGGCGGAATACCCAGATGTAATGATTGAAATGAAACAGGCCGTGCTGTACACAAGGAAAACAAAGCTTACTTTATTGGCCATCCATTCTCCCACAAGGAGCAGTGCTACTGCAATCTGAGCTTCGGCCCCGCTGCTGCATTGATTGGCTAGCTAGGCAGCCTTCCAGTGGCTGCAGTTGATCGGCGGGGAAGAGAACAGCCAGGGCCGGCCTGAGATTGAAAAGAGCCCCATACAAAACTGCAGGGTGGCGCCCCTCCCCCCCAAAAAACAGCCAGGCTCCCATATCAACGTTATACCTGGCTGGGCCCCCTCTTTCCGCCGCAGCCCAGGAAGGAAGAGGGGTCCCAGACGCGCAGCAGGCTCAAAATGGCACCGGCAGAAGAAACTCGAGGTGCAGGCCGCGGGGGGACGACGCAATACGCATCATCCCCCGGCCCCGCCCCCCGAAGAGAGCGAAAGCGGCGCTCACGTGACCGCGCCGGCACATTCCAAAAACGGCTCACAGCCATAGTGCCGCCCGCCGTGGAGCGAAGTACAAAGCCGCGACGGCGGCGAAAAACAATGTTAAAAACAATTCTACTTAAAAACACCTCACCGCTGCCTGCGCCACCTTGTGGCGGAATATCCCATACGTAAGGACTTCTTGAAGCAGGCCGTGCCATACAATAGGAAAATTCCTATTATGCATGCAATGTATAAAGCTGGAGAGATTAATCTAAAATGTGGCTGTGTTGATATAACCCCCTATAAAAAAAGAAAAAAAAAACAATCCAGGGGGATCTAGAGCGATTTGGATGCATTTGGCAAAATATTATTGTGATGAGTTACCTGCTGGTCTACATCTCCTACCAATTCCAATGACGGCGAGTCAGTACTATCCTTACTCATAAGCTGCAAGACACAAAATGCACACTTATTACAAAAAATACAGGTTCAAAAGAAAATAAAAGGTTGATTATATTATATAAAACATTGATTCAAATAAAATGAATTAACAATGTAATTCTACTAAAACACGCACATCATAAAAAATGGTTCCCAAAAGGTTGATTATATAATATATAACCTAGATTTTTATTTCAATCTAATTCTTCTAAACACAATACACACAGTATTAAATACTGGTTCATAGCAAATAAACAGAAGCCATTATTACCCCCCCCCCCCCTCCCAGTGCTACGTCACATAATAAAATGGTCTCCTTGCAACAATAACAATCTAATCAGAGCCATATTGAATCAAGTGACACGGTGCCTTTATTTATTTGGCTTCTGTGACGCAATAAAAAAAGACCAATAAAAAGTATTTATGACAGTTAACCACAGAGTGTGCGCAATGCTGCAACACTTTTGAGAGGCCACACCCAGCCAGACAATCATTAGAGTTAGTTATTGGCCTCACTGCTTTAGAACTTGTGTGTTTCCTACTGATATGATAAAATGCCGACCTTTGTTGTAGAGATGTTTTTACTTCTTTTAAACTAAAACTTCAGGCTAATATGAATGAAGTGTTGAATATACCTTTTTGGTAAAATGTCCTCCATGACTCTTTCTGTGATAAGATTGCTCTTGATTAGGCCCAGAGGAATGGGTGACAGCGCTCCAAGTTGTGTCACTCAACCCTGCTTGTCTGCTTGTCTACAAGCATACATGATACACACTGCTTATCCAGCCCTGTCACTTATGAGGAAACCAAGCTGCTTGGCCTGAACACTCTCCTAGACTGGCAGCATAGTGCATTATGGGATAAGTTGTCTAAGATCTCTCTACATTGGGCTGAGATGAATGCAGACATGCTCTAAGGGAGAGGATCTCAATATTAAAATGGATGCAGTGGGCTGACTGCTCCACCCCCCCCCCCCAAGCATCCTGATTTGGAAGGCCTGCTGTCTGAATCCCTCCTCCCCATACCAGAGGCGGACAGGGAACACAGAAAACTGAAGCATATAGCTGCTCAAATGAGGCAGCTCAACCAATCATAGGAGGGCGTCAAGGCATTGTAGGTAGTGTGCAATCATTTCCTGTAGCCGAGCATGCAGGCATTTCAAATTGGGTTGGCCCACTTTAAGGTAGCCATGTTAACCAGAGGCATGTTGATGTACGTGGGAATAAAATTCAAATATTGAACAGACCAGCACCAAGCAATGCTCCTTATTTGTGAGCCACCAAGTTAACCTCATGTGGTCTTTATTTTACAACAGTTTTTTTTTTGGAGGGGGGTTAAAGGGATTGTCCGTCCAAAAATAAACCGCCAATGGTGGGTTTCTGGCAGTGCAGGGGCAGCTAAAAGCAACTATCAAAATGTTTAAACCCTCTGTCCAGGTTAGATAAAGGAAAGGGCACTTACCTGCCAGCCTGCAGGCTTGTTCACACAGGAGTTCTGCAGGCTACTACCCCCCAGTTTCATCGCTGACTTAGGCTTAGGTGCCGACAGTGCATTTCTCTCTGAACCTGGTGGGCAAGTGCCTTTTGTTTCTTTAGGCAGGCTGGACTGTCCCTTTAAGGAAGCTTTAGTCTAGTGTTCCTCAACCCGCTCCTCGTGAGCACCCAATAGGCTATGTCTTGCAGATCTCCACACAGATACACATGTAAATTAATTAGTGCTCACAGTCCTATAGAGACAACATGACCTGTTGGTGGCTCTCAAGGGGGGTGGGGAATGCTGCCTTACGCTATGTATAATCTATCAAAAACTTAAATGTATCTGTAAAGTTAAAGCAGACCAAAACCCAAAATTTTAACTAGCATCCACTGAATTGTTCTACACCCCAAGAATGGAGTATCGGCAGGAACTTTGGCCAAATGTATTTCACAAGTTCAGTGTGTTTTGGTCCACAGCTTTACGATATAGCAGTTCTGCACTGTCCACCAATCACAATTCAGCATTTTCTTCCTCAACATTTATTATATGTCTTTATTTTATGTTTTATCCATGTGTTAACAGCTTAAAGCTGAAGCCCAGTCACAGGTTAAGCTTGTATAGCAATATGGAAGATGATGGTGCTTTATAAATAAACAACAAGATCAATTATAATGGTAAAAATGGACTGGTTTACCATTATACCAAGCATCAGCGTTGCTCACCTCCTGTATGGCCGTCATTACCACATGTTGCACCGATTCCTCCAGTGTCATGATGGTCTGGATGTGTTCTGCAATACAGAAGCAATCTGTGATGGAGAGTAGACTATGAACACTCTGTACTGTTCAGTGTTAAATGTCTATTTTTTAATTCCAGTAGTGCCCAACACAAAGCCTGTATGTTATGGAAGCTGGAGGAAATACGGTTGCTACACATGCATGCACATTTGTGCTGCAGTTTGCTGTCCTCTTTAGATTAAGCTCAGCTAGAAAATGTGAGTACCTCTCTGATGCAGGGATGACTAGTTAGTTTACCTACCCCCAGGACCCGTCTCCACAGCAGAGTTACAATGAAGGGTTTATGTATACTTAAATCTGGGAGCACTTTACCTTGTTTTGTATCACAGTTGATGGCACAGCCTAGAATTAGTTGAAGCAGACGTCCCATTTCTGTTGGGTCTGAATGTTCTGCAATCGGCCCAAGATCAGGGAGAAGGAACTCAGAGATGTGCTGGTCTAAAACCTGGGAATAATTAAGACATCTGGATTAGGTTTGGTAAATTATTGTACATACAGTATTGGGCTAAAAGGGAGTGTTGGAGAGGTGCTTTTAAAATTCAGGATTTCCTTTTGTTTCAGTTTTGTATTTTAAAACAACTGCAAATTCTAACTGAAAAGTACAATTCTGTGATTACTCACCTGTAGAATTGTTATTATGAGTATACAGTACGTCCTGCTCCAGATAAGATTCTTTACGTCTGGGTATTACTCCGCCAGATGGCACTGGACTGCAGAGACCGCGAAAATTGGCTCCTCCCAGCCCCTCAAATACCCGGGACCTCCCACAAATCCCCAGTATTGAAAAGCAGTTAACAAGAAGCCGGGAGAATGATAACAGAACCAACAAGTAACTATAAAACAATGATAACAATCACCATAAAGGGGATCCAAGGATAATGAAAACCAAGGGTGGGGTGGAGCAGGACATACTATATACTCAAAATAACAATTCTACAGGTGAGTAATCACAGAATTGTATTATTCTTAGTATACAGTACGTCCTGCTCCAGATAAGATTCTTTACGTCTGGGACATCCAATAGCAGTGTCCATAAAGTAGGGTGGGATCCCCAAAGGTAACAACAGACAGGTCAGACCAATGCCGCCTGCAGAACCTTGTGGCCAAAAGCAGCATCAGCTGAGGCCCTAACATCAACCTTGTAAAACTTTGAAAAAGTATGAACAGAAGACCAAGTAGCGGCCTTGCAAACTTGTTCAACAGAAGCCTGGTGCTGAAAAGCCCAAGAGGCACCAATAGCACAAGTAGAATGAGCAGTAAGGCGAAAGGGAGGATTCTTCCCCTTAGCAGAGTAGGCCTGTATCACAGCCTGACGGATCCATTTGCTGATAGTAGACTTGGCAGGAGCCAAATCCTTCCTAGGACCAGAAGGGACCACAAAAATGGGAACCAGTTTTTCTGAAAGGTGCAGTAGCCACCAGATAGTACTTCAGACACCTAACCACATCCAAGGAATGCAAAACCCTCTCCTTAGCGTTACTAGGATTAGGGCACAAGGAAGGAAGAACAATGTCCTGATTCAGATGAAAGGCAGACACAACCTTAGGCAGAAAATCTGGTTTGAAGCGAAACACCACCTTGTCCTGGTGTCTCTCAAAGTAGGGGGGCTGGATGGAAAGCGCCGCCAACTCAGAAACACTCCTAACAGAAGTGATAGCCACCAAAAAGACAACCTTGAGAGTAAGAATGGCCAGGGCAGCCTCCTGCACAGGTTCAAAGGGAGCACCCTGCAAGGCAGACAGGACCAAGTTCAAATCCCAGACAGGCAACATAGGCTTATGTGGGGAATGCACATGAGTAACCCCCTGGAAAAAAGTCCTGATCAGAGAATGCTGGGCAAAGGACCTCTGGAAGAAAACAGCCAGGGCAGAGACATGACCCTTCAGAGTACTGAGCTGAAGTCCCAGATCCAAACCATGTTGGAGGAACTCCAGGATCCTGGGAATAGAGAACACACGACAGGGAAGAGACCTAGACTCACACCAGTCAATGTAGGCACGCCAAACCCTATAGTAAATAGAAGAAGACTTCTTCCTAGCCTTGATCATGGTGTCAACAACAGAGGCAGACAGCCCCTTTTCCATCAAGATGGAGGTTTCAGCAGCCAGGCCGTCAAAGCCAGAGTTTGTAAACTGGGATGGCGTAAATGTCCCTGAGTGAGCAGGTCTGGAACCCTGGGCAGAGCGTACTGATCTACTGCCAGCTGCACTACGTCTGCGAACCACACTCTTCTTGGCCACCTGGGAGCCACCAGGATAGCTGGCACCCCCTCCTGAGCTATCTTGCGCAGAACCCTGCCCAACAGGGGGAATGGGGGAAAGATATACAGGAGCTGAAAGTCCTGCCATGACATTGCTAGAGCATCTGTGGCCAAGGCCAGAGGATCAGGGGGAGACAGGGAGACAAAGGCGGGAGCTTGTGATTGTGACGGGACACAAACAGATCCACATCTGGTTGACCCCAACGGTAAAACAGAGGGTGAAACACCCTGTCACAGAGGGACCATTCTCCCAGGTGAGAGGTCCCCCTGCTCAGAGAGTCTGCCTGCAGATTCTCCACCCCCGGAATGTACACAGCTGAGATGCAGGGAACTGACAAGAGGTGGAGTTGCAGAGGCCTCATGTGAAACTGAGCATAAGGGACCGCCTGGAAGCAGGACACCATCAGACCCACCAGCTGCATTCCCTGCCTGATGGAGGGATGAGGGCAAGATAGCAGGGACTGAACCTGCACCAGCAGACTGTCCACCTTCTGCTGAGGAAGAAAAATCCTTGCCTGAACTGTATCCAGATTCATTCCCAGGAATGGCGTCACCAAGGAGGGAGACAGGGAAGACTTGGGATGGTTGATCACCCAGCCAAATGACTCCAGAGTGGACACTACTCGCTGAGTATCCAGCTCTGCCTGTTGGAGGGACTGAGAAGTGATGAGAATGTCGTCCAAATAGGGCAGAACGCGAATGCCCTGGGACCTGAGCAGAGCCATCACTCCTGCCAGCACCTTGGTGAACACTCTGGGAGCTGAAGTGAGACCGGGGCAATACCACAAATTGGTAGTGCTGATCCTCCAGAGCGAACCTGAGGAATCTTTGATGACCTGGAAAAACAGGAATATGAAGGTAAGCATCCTTGATGTCCACAGAGGTCATGAAGTCCCCTGGACGCAGGCAACTGATAGCAGAGCACAAAGTTTCCATGCAAAAGCGCCTGCACCTGACAAATTTGTTGAGGATCAAGTCAAGGATGGGCCTGACTGACCCATCTCTTTTGGGCACGGTGAAAAGGTTGGAATAGAACCCCTTGCCCCTTTCTCGTAAGGGGACCTGACAGATGACCCCCAGCTCCAGAAGGCTTTGCACCGCCAGAATTAGAGCCTGAGCTGACATGGGGTCCTGAGACATCCGGGATCTTATGAATCTTGGGGGCGGCCAGGCAGCAAACTCTATCTTGTAACCGGAGGACACTACCTCCTGAATCCACCGGTCTGAGACATGAAGCCTCCAGACGTGAGCAAAATTCTGAAGCCGTCCCCCCACCCGGATGGGTGAGGGCGCCCCTTCATGCCTGAGGGGGCTTGGGGGAAGGCTTTGGCTTGGAGCCTTAGGATGAGCCAGGGCGTCCACGTCCTCTGCCCCTACCCCAGAAATCTCCTCGGGCCCCAGTAAAGGAGACCCCCCTCCCCTGTCTGGATCCACGGTAGGGAGAAGAAAAGGAGCCTGGGCCCCGAAAGGGCCGAGACTGCCTCCTGCGCTGGGGTAACCTGCCTCCCCTAGCAAACAGGTCCAGGCGGTCCCCAAACAGGCGTAGTCCTTTGAAGGGAAAACCAGTGAGAGCCTTCTTGGCAGCGGTGTCAGCTGCCCACTGGTGCAGCCAAACCGAGCGGCGTATAGCCACCACCAGGGCAGAGGCTCTGCCACACATCCTAATGGTATCATCCAAGGCAGAGAGGACATAAGTCACAAAAACTTCACAAAAACGAGAGAGTGCATTAAACTCTTCACTAGACACATCATCAGGAGCACCATCTAGGACACTTCTAAGCAGGGTCCTAATAGCCACCGCTGTAATGGCGAGGCACAAACCGGGCGCAGCGCCGTCCCCACACCCGTCCTCACTATCCCGCAGTGTAGTAGAGTCAGGGGAATGCATGACAGAGGTGTTAGACAACCCTATGACTGGGGCATCCACCTCTGGAGGGGATGACCAATGCTTCACCACATCAGCAGGAAAGGGATACCTCTTATCTCAACTCTTAGGGACTCTGGGGAGCCTGCTAGGACGCTCCCATTCCTTGAGCACAAGATTATTAAAATGGGCTTGCTCAGGAAACTCTAAACGTGGCTCAGCAGTATGAAACAATTCCCCCTGCTGCTTAGGAGCCGCAACCGGGGGAGACAGTACCTCAAAAATCTGAGCCAACAGCCTATCAGTATCATCTGGGGCCCAGGGGTCAGAGCCAGAATCATGACCCCTGGGCCTCTCATCAGATGACTCCGAGTCAGAGAACAACTCTTCAGCCTCCATAGGGAAAAGAGTGACATCAGGCGTCAAATGCCGCCTCCTAGCAGAGGCCTTACGCGCCATGGTATTAGCAAGCAACTTCTCAACACTAGCCAGTCTAGCAGACACATCAGGCTGAGATTCCGCACTGGTATGCAGCTCAATAGGAGTCAAATTTAAGCTTGGTGGAGTAGGTTAAGCCATACGTGGCGCAGGCCCAGCTGCTGGTAAACCAGGCTGCAGCGCAAGCACCTGCTGGGCACAAGGTATACAGACCCACACATTGTCAGCACTAGTAGGGGACACCCCACAAGCTACACACAGCCGGGCTTGTCCCGAGCACATTATCCTGAGACGCCTCCATATGGTGATTATAGTGGCACAATAGGCCAATAGGGAACCGCCTGAAAGACATAAGCGAAGAGAACCCCATAAGCGACATGCATAAATGACATTAGGGTAAAATAACACCGCTCGTGAGGGCACTCACGGACCGCGGTAGGTAGGCGCCAGCCACGCAGCAGACAGAATCCAGAAAAAATGGTGCCGAGTATACCTCGAGGGGCGGGCCGTGGAGACAGTGACACGGAACGCGCCATCCGCAGACCCCGCCCCCCGAAGAGCACGAAGCAGCACACGTGACAAGCAGCCAATGAAGGTGCAGCAGCGCCTGAGGTAATGCCGCCGCCGCCAACCGCGGGACACAGTGGAAGCGTGCGCGGCAGCATATTCAAACCGCAACCAGTGCAACCAAGTCAGTGCGGAGACTGAACTAAAAGCAACAAGCACACCATCCAAGTGAAGCCCCAACGCCCCCCGAGAGCTACAAGGGAGAGCGAGGGAGGGCAGCGGCCACTTAACGTAGGGCCCACCGATGGACAGGGCAACAGTGTGGGAGGGGCATCCCATAAAGGCTCACCATATGCCTATACCGCCTACCCTTTGGTGGGGGATTGCGGTGGAGCAGCGCTCCTAAGCACTTGACAGCGGTGCTGCCTACCATCACCCGCACCAGCGCAGCCAAAGCTGGGAGGCATATTAATAATGGAACGGGTGGGAATAGTCCTACAGGGCCGCAGGCTAATAGCCTCGCTCACCTGCGAGAAGAGCCATCTTCTTGTCCTTCGCAGTCCAGACTGCAGAGAAATTCTGGGGATTTGTGGGAGGTCCCGGGTATTTGAGGGGCCAGGAGGAGCCAATTTTCGCAGTCTCTGCAGTCCAGCGCCATCTGGCGGAGTAATACCCAGACGTAAAGAATCTTATCTGGAGCAGGACGTACTGTATACTAAGAATACCTTATTTAGGAATATTTCAGAAGGGCCATTGGGGAGTGAATCCGGTACAATAATACTTACCCTGCTTCTTGGATTTCACACTTCTGGTGCCTCTGCATAAATTGAGTCTGGCCCCAAAGAGAAAGGCTCTGACCCAGCAGCAAAGCGAAAAAACTAAGTTGTATTTCGAAGGCCCCCTGGCCAAACGGTCAGTGGCATGGGCTCACTGATGACATACACAAAGGAAAGTAGAATTGAGGCTGTGTAACCCATGTGGATTTTGAATTTAAGACCATTTTTGTGATCGTTCTTTAAAAGGGTTAATGGGCTTGTCTTAAGAGAGCCAAGCGGTCCCATGGCTTCCTGCGGGTGAATCTTTTCCTCCAGCTTTAAGATGGTTTGTTCCGTAGCCACGAGTGTGCTTTTCCCCTGGCCTCGCTACAGGCCCCTGCAGTCAATCACATGGGAGCAGGATCCCTGATTGATTGACAGCAGGGGGCACTGGGACATCTCAAGAATGCTGATTTGAATTCAGCAGGGGACTAAGTGAAGTCTGAGAAGTCCTCTGCCAGCACTGAAGGTGACAGGGATGAAACCGGCGGACAGGTGCCTGCAGGAAAAATTCTGTGAGTACTCACCTGTAGAATTGTTTTTGGTGGTGTCCTGTTCAGGTCGCTCCATTTCTGACAAGTGGGTAATCCGCCACAAGGTGGCGCAGTGACTGCAAGATGAAAATCGAAGCTCCTCCCGGCCCATATAAGGCAGCTGTCTCCCAAAATCCCCCAGTGGTTCAAAAGCAGTAAACAACAGAGACATGCCGGGAGGCCAGAAACCATGTTACTTCACATAGCTTCAGCATGAACTCTCTCAAGAAAAAAAACAATTACAACAGTAATCACCATCCACCAAAACAGGCAACAGAAGATAACAGAACAAGGGTGGGATGGAGCGACCTGAAAAGGACACCACCAAAAACAATTCTACAAGTGTGTGGGACATCCAAAAGCAGTGTCCAAAAGAAGGGTGGGATCCCCAAAGAGCGACAGCATGTAGTTTAAGACACTACCGCCTGAAGTACCTTATGTCCAAAAACAGCATCAGCTGAGGCCCTAACGTCAACCTTGTAAAACTTTGTAAAAGTATGAACTGAAGACCAAGTAGCAGCCTTACAAACCTGTTCAACCGAAGCTTGGTGCTGAAAAGCCCAAGAGGCTCCAATAGCTCTGGTAGAGTGAGCTGTGATCCAAAAAGGAGGTTCCTTCCCCTTGGCAGAGTAAGCTTGCACCACCGCCTGTCTGATCCACCTGCTGAGAGTGGATTTGGCTGGAGGCAAGCCCTTCCTAGGCCCGTCAGGAAGGACAAAAAGAGAATCCGATTTCCTGAAAGATTCCGTAGCAACCAGGTAGTACTTAAGGGCTCTGACCACATCCAGGGCATGGAGAGTCCTCTCCTTACAATTAGAAGGCGCGGGACACGAGGAAGGCACGACAATGTCCTCATTGAGATGAAAGGCAGAAACAACCTTAGCCAGAAAATCCGGTTTAAGACCAAAAACCACCTTATCCTGATGCCACTCAAAGTAAGGAGGCTTCATACAAAGCTCCGCCAGCTCTGAAATGTGACACACCGAAGTGATAGCTACCAAAAAGACCACCTTTAAAGTCAGAATGGATAAAGCAGCATTGCACAAGTGCTCAAAAAGAGCACCATGGAGAGCGGAAAGCACCAAATTCAAATCCCACACCGGTAACATAGGCTTATGCGGTGGACGTACATGTAACTCTTTGGAAAAAGGTCTAGATAAGTCTATGATTGGCGAAGGATCTTTGGAAGAAAATAGCCAAGGCCGAAACCTGACCCTTGAGGGTACTCAGCTAGAGACCCGAATCCAAACCATGTTGTAAAAACTCCAAAATCCTAGAAAAGGAGAATCTGCGACAGGGAAAACCCCTAGACTCACACCAGGCAATATAAGCGTGCCCGACTCTGTAGTAAATCATGGAGGAGGATTTCTTCCGAGCCTGAATCATGGTACGCAGGACCGAAGCAGAAAACCCTTTCTCCGTCAAGATGGAGGTTTCAGCAGCCAAGCCGTCAAAGCCAGCATTTGTAAATTAGGGTGGTGTAAAAGCCCCTGAGTGAGAAGCCCTGGATCGTCGGGCATGACGTAGCCATCCACTGACATCTGAACTATGTCCGCGAACCAACACCGCCTCATCCAACGAGAAGCCACCAGAATGGTTGGCACCCCCTCCTGGGCTACCTTGCACAGCACTCGACCCAGAAAAGGAAATGGAGGGAAGGCGTAAAGGAGTCGGAACTCCGTCCAAGGAATTGCCAGCGTGTCCGTGGCGAAGGCCAGAGTATCTCTTGACAGAGAGACGAACCTTGGAAGCTTGTGATTGTGCTGGGACGGGACGCAAACAGGTCCACGTGCGGCTGACCCCAGCGGCGACATAGGGAGTGAAAGATCCTGTTGCTGAGAGACCATTCCCCCAGACGAGAAGTCCCCCTGCACAGGGAGTCTGCCCCCGGGTTCTCCACCCGGGGGGATGTAAACCGCCGAGATGCAGGGTCCATTCTCCTCTGCCCAAGACAGGATCTGGGTCACCTCCTTGGGGGCTCGCTTGCTCCGAGTCCCGCCCTGGTGATTGATGTAGGCGATCGCCTTCTGATTGTCCGAGCGGTGAGAGGTGTCCAAAGTCATGCCCAGGAAGGACCTCACCAATGACGGAGTGATCGAGGACTTGAGATAATTGATCACCCAGCCGAAACCCTCGAGATCGGACAACACCGTCTGAGTGTCGCTCTCGGCCTGCTAAAGAGATTGAGCAGCAATCAACAAGTTGTCCAGATAAGGCAGAACACGAATGCCCTGGTTCCTCAGAAGTGCCATAACCCCTGCCAGCACCTTGGTGAAGACCCGGGTGGCTGAGGAAATCCCAAACAGCAGCGCCACAAACTGGTAATGCTGATTCTCCAGTGCGAACCTCAGGTACTTCTGATGTCCCTGGAATATAGGAATGTGCAGGTAAGCATCCCTGATATCCACCGTGGTCATGAAGTCGCACGGCCGAAGCGAACTCACCGCGGACCGTAAGGTCTCCATGCGAAAATATCTGAATCTGACAAACCTGTTGAGGCCCTTCAGGTCCAGAATAGGCCTCAGAGTACCATCCTTCTTGGGTACAGTGAACAGATTGGAATAGAACCCTCATCCCCGTTCCTGGTGAGGCACATGGCAAATCACCCCGGACAACAGAAGACGCTGGACAGCCAATCTTAGGTCCTGCGCAGTCAATGGGTTCTGTGAGATCCGCGGCCAACCTGCCAGCTCAATTTTGTAGCCGGAGAACACCACCTCCTGAATCCAACAATCCGAGATGTGCTGTCTCCGAATGGGTGAGGGCGCCTCCTCATGCCTGAGGGGGCAGGGCAGGGGGCTTGGACTTGGACTCCCCCGAGGGATTGGAACGACCGCGGGATCTACCTCGTCCCCAGGAGTCTCTGCGGCCACCAGAAAAGCAAGAGCCTCTTCCCCCTAGAAAGGGGCGAAAGGAAGACGATCCCCGAAAGGGCCGCACACGCTTCTGACACTGAGGGAGCCTCCCATCTTTCGTCAGGAGATCCAGACGCTACCCGAATAGCCGAAGCCCCAAAAAGGGGATACCAGTGAGAGATTTCTTGGTGGCGGCGTCAGCTGCCCACTGCCTCAGCCAGATAGACCGACGTAGAGCAACCAGCAGGGCCGAAGTCGGACGGAATCGTCCATGGCCAAGATTGCAAAGGCAATGAAATCCGTGCAAGCTAGAAGGTCCTTATACTCCTCCGCCCGCTTGCGAGATCTGGTGATATCAACAAAAGTCTCACCTTCTTCTTGATGGCTAGGGAGACAATGGCAGCGGCACAGACCGGACGGAGGCCAGCACCCACAAAGTTGAAGGCGTGACAGGCCAGCTGATCCATGCGCCTGTCAGCAGTATCGCGCAAGGAGGTAGTATCGGAAGACGGCATAACCATGGTATTGGAAAGCCCCAAAACAGGAGCATCCACCTCTGGGGGACGGGACCAAAGGCGAATCAACTCCTCAGAGAATAGATACCGTCTGTCCAGACCCTTAGGAACCGACGGCAATTTATTAGGCCTCTCCCATTCCTTAAAAACCAGTTTGGAAAAGTGGCCTTGCTCAGGAAAAACAAGACGCTGTCTCTCAGGCCGTAAAAGATCCCCCTGCTTCGTTTTGGCCGCCTTCGGGGGTACAATGTGCAAGGTTTCAAATACCGCAGACAACAACTTCTCCGTGTCATCGGAGAGCCACATGTACTCGTCCAAGGAAGACCCAGGGTCACTGTCAAAGCCACCAGGTCAGTACCCTGAGGAGTCGGAGTCATGAAACAACTCACCCTCCTTCATGGAGTCACGGCCACCAAAAGCCTAATAACCATCAGCAAAAAGCGAATAACCCGGCTCAATATGGCGCTTCTTACACGCGGCCTTGCCGGCGGCCGAGCGCGATAATTGTCTCTCTAAGCTGGCCAAATCCGTTTGAGACCCCCTGCTGGATTCCCCCTCACTGGGAGTTAAATGCAGGCGCGGGGGGAGTTGGCAAGGCCGCCGGTAGAATAGGGCTTGGGACAGAGGCGCATGCCCTATCCTGTTCCAGGACGCTTTTGGTGCAAGGTACACAAACCGCGCTGAGACCGGTCAAAGGGGATGTACCGCACATGAGACAGAGCTTAACCCGCCCAGAGGGGCCCCTATCGCTATCCCCGGAAGCCTCCATTATGGTGATTAAGGCAAAAATAAATCGGGTTACAAGGCCCTGACGGTCCAAACCCGGACAAAACCCCAATTTAACCCCTCTGATTTAACCCTTAAAAATAGCGGCTGCCGAGAGGGGGGGGATGGGGGGGTAATACGGGACCCGTTTGGAAAAATACCATTTTGTGATTACTCACCTGTAAAATGGGTATTATAAGTATGTCACACACCCCGCTTCAGAATAGTCAACTTAAACCACTGCAGCAATCCATTTACTAATGGAAGCCTTGGCGGGTGCCAAACCTTTCCTAGGCCCGGAGGGCACCACGAATAAGGCGTCAGTCTTACGAAAGGTAAGTAGCCACCAAATAGTACTTCACACAGCTAACCACATCCAAAGAATGCAAGACCCTCTCCTTGTTATTGCTGGGCTTAGGATGCAAGGAGGGTAGAACAATGTCCTGATTAAGATGAAAGGCAGAAACCACTTTAGGAATGAAATCTGTCTTGAAGCGGAAAACAACCTTGTCCTGATGCCTCTCAAAGTACGGGGCCTGAATGGACAAAGCCGCCAACTCCGATACACGCAAAACGGAAGTGATGGCAACCAAAAATGCAAACTTTTGAGTAAGCGTAGAAAGAGCAATATCCTGCAAAGGCTCAAAAGGAGGACACTGAAAAGCAGAAAGAACCAAATTCAAATCACAAACTGGGAGCAAAGGCTTCCTAGGAGGCCGCACATGCGTAACCCCCTGGAAAAAAGTCTTAACCAGAGGATGAAGAGCAAAAGACCTTTGAAAGAAAACCGCCAGGGCAGAAACATGCCCTTTCAACGCACTAAGCTGCAAACCCAAGTCCAGATCATGTTGCAGAAATTCCAAAACCCTAGGGATAGAAAATACCCTGCAAGGCAAGGCCCTGACCTCACACCAATCAATATAAGACCTCCAAATCCTATAGTAGATGGTAGAGGAAGACCTCTTCCTAGCACTAACAAGAGTCTGAATCACAGCATCAGAAAGACCTTCCTCCTTTAAGATGAAGGTTTCAGCAGCCACGCCGTCAAAGCCAGCGTTGGTAAATTGGGGTAGAGTAGTTGACCCTGAGTGAGCAGATCCGGCAGAAGGGGCAGAGCGAACTGATCCGCTGCCAACCGCACGACGTCTGCGAACCAAGCCTGCCTTGGCCATCTTGGAGCCACCAAGATTGCTGGCACACCCTCTAGAGCCAGCTTGCGCACCACCTTGCCCACCATAGGGAACGGAGGGAACAGGTACAGAAACCCCAGATCCCTCCAGCTCAGAGACATGGCATCCACTGCCAGAGCCAGAGGATCCCGCGAGAGAGACACAAACGCCGGAAGCATGTGATTGTGACGAGAGGCAAAGAGGTCCACCTCCGGAGTCCCCCACCTGTGGCAAAGTGACCAAAACACCTTGGGGCTGAGAGACCATTCCCCCCGGCGAGATGAGCACCTGCTCAGGGAGTCCGCCTCCGTGTTCTCCACTCCCGGAATGTAAACCGCCGAGATGCATGGGATATTGCTCTCTGCCCAGGCAAGGATCAATGACACTTCCCTGAGGGCACTCCTGCCGCGAGTCCCTCCCTGGTGATTGATGTAGGCGACCGCCGTCCGATTGGCCGACCGAACTTGAACCGGTAAACCCTGTAACTGATGAGTAAGTGAACCAGAACCAACCTGATGGCTCTCAGCTCCAGAACATTGATGGGATTGTGAGCCTCCTGAGGCCCCCCAGTCCCTGAAACTGAAGATCCTTCCAAAACCCCCCCCAACCTTACAGGCTGGCATCCGTGGTGACCGTCTCCCAACGAGGGGTCAGAAAAGATCTGCCCCTCAACAGATTGCTTGGTTCCAGCCACCACCGAAGGGAATGCCGAACCCGGGGGGACATCAGAAAAGACTGATCCAATGACAGCGGAGACCTGTCCCAGGCCGCCAAGAGATGGAGCTGGAGCGTCCTTGTGTGAAACTGAGCAAAGGGAACTGCCTCAAAAGAAGCCATCAATCCCACCAGTCTCATCCCCAGCCGGAGGGACGGACGAGGGATGGACAGCAGAAGCTGAGTCAGTTCCTGAATCAAAAGAACCTTGGGCCAAGGAAGAAACACCCTGGTCTGAGAAGTATCCAGAGACATTCCCAGAAACGACACCACCCTGGACGGAGAGAGGGAGGACATGGGGTAGTTGATCACCCAGCCGAATCTCTCCAGAGTGCATACCACAGTCCTGGTATCTAGCTCCGCCTGGCTGAGAGAGGACGCCATAATGAGAAGATCGTCCAGATAAGGCACGATGCGGATACCCTGGGCTCTGAGGAGGGCCATCACCCCTGCCAGCACCTTGGTGAAACCCCTTGGAGCGGAGCCATCCTTCTTGGGCACCGTGAACAGATTGGAATAGTATCCCAGGCCCCGGTCTGAGGAAGGCACCGGGCAAATGACAGCCATGTCCAGGAGATTTTTTACTGCCGCCCGGAGCCCCTGCGCGGCCAGAGGATCCAAGGGCACCCGAGACCTGAAGAATCTGGGAGGAGGCTGGATCTCGAACTCCAGCTTGTAACCGGAAGACACCACTTCCCGAATCCATCTGTCCGAGACCTCCTGGTCCCAGACCTGGGAGAAGTGTCGCAGCCGTCCCCCCACCCGCAAGGGTGAGGGCGCCCCCGGCTTGGCAGCGGCTTTGGGCTTAGAGCCCCAGCTGTGTCCTGGATGGGCACGTCCTCTGCCCCTGTTCCAGGAATCACCTCTGGAGGAGAAGACAGCCAATCCCCTGCCAGCTCTGGCCCCACGAAAGGAAGGGGTAAAGGAAGCCGCCCCCCGAAAGGGACTACGTTGCTTCTTTCGCTGAGGTAACTTACCTCCTTTTGCAACCGAATCCAATTTTTCTCCAAAGAGCCGCAACCCCAAAAAGGGAAGAGCCGTAAGTGACTTTTTGGACACAAAATCAGCCGCCCACTGGCGTAACCAAACCGACCGCCGAATAGCCACAAGCAAGGCCGAAGTTCTACTACACATCACCATGGTGTCATCCAGGGCGGCTAGCACAAATGACAAAAACAATTTGCACCGCTTAAGGGCGGTGAACTCATCCCTAACCGGGTCAAGACAACAGGTCCCTAACAACCGACCTAGTAGCCACTACTAAAAGCGCCGAAGCACAAACAGGCCGCAAGGCCGACCCGACACTGGCAAAACCGTGACAAGCCATCTGGTCAATGCGTTTATCCTCACCATCCAGAGGTGCTAGGCAACCCCAAAACAGGGGCATCCACCTCAGGAGGGGACGACCAGCGCTTCACCGCATCCACCGGAAAGGGATATTTCTTATCCCAACCCGGAGGAACACCTGGAAGCAGAGTAGGCCTCTCCCATTCCTTAAGAATAATGCCATCGAAATGCTTTTGATTAGGGAATTCCAAGTGCGGCTTAGCCGCCTCAAAGAACTCCCCCTTCTGCGGAAGAGCCACTTCAGGAGGAGAAATTGCCAGAACCTCAAACATATGAGCCAGGACCTTAGGGGTATCCAAGGAATCCCCCTGACCCTGCTCGGCATCGGTGCCAACAAACTGCTGATCGTCAGAACCATCCGACTCCTTAAATAGCTCCCCCTTCCCGGGGTGTAATCAGACCAGTCCAGTGAATCAAACTCATCAAAATCAAAAGCCAGCGTGGCTGGAGACAAGTGCTTTCTCTTAGCCGGGGCCTTTCTGGCAACACAGCGCTAGAAAATAATTTTTCAAGATTTTTACATCATCCCCAGTAAGGGATACCCCACACCCCAAACACTGCCGGGATTGCCCCGAGGGGAGCCCGAGCCCGGTATCCTGGGAAGCCTCCATATGGTGATTTTATCGGTAGTCGCAATACCCAAGGGAATTACGCAATCTAAGCGACCCGGGATGCCCCTTCTGTGTCCCGAATGGGAGGATTTATAGGGAGCCCTAAACTAAACCAGGGACCCTAGGACCGGGAGGACCCTTTATGATCCAACAAGGGTCCGCCTGGAATAAAAAAAGAGGGACTATCACACACATATCACACAATATGCTGCGCACATAAACAGAAAAGGGCCAAATTAGTATATAAATCTTGTAAAACTAACTAGCAGAAAGTAAGTAATGGCATCCGCATAAGCCAGCACGAGGCGAAGGGAAGGCAGCAAAGATGAAGAAGGGCGGGTCGACCCCGCCCCTCCCCCCTGACACAACGCGGCTCCCGGCCAGTGGCCCGGCCCCCCCTAAACCGCATCTGAGGGGAAGAAGCTCCCCCGAAGGCTGCCAGCAACGGCCGGCGCCGCAGCAAACCGCCGGCACCGGCCAAGGGCCAAAGTAAAACACACACATACACAGACATAGGGAACAATATGTTGCACATAAACCATGCATCCGAACTAATAAAATAAACGGGAGCTAGCTGTAGGGAACAATGGGTGACCGGGAGAGGGGGGAAAGCACCACCAAAGGTGTAAGGGCAAGGACAGGGAATCCCAACTGGGATCACCAACCCGGAATACCGCCTACCCCTTAGTATTGGGTCTCACGGTGGAGCATAGCTCCTAAGCACCGTAAGGTGCCGTCTACCCTTGCCCGGACCCGCAGCCTAGGCTGGAAGGCTCTTTTAAAAAAGGGGGATAACAGTAAATCCAGGCAGAAATAGACCCAAAGAGGGGGGCCGGGAGTTACCCCGGCTACCTGCAAGGAGGAGACATCCATCTTCTGACTTGCTCGCCGACTGAAGAGATGAAAGACTGGGGAAGGAGTGGCAGGTCCCAGGTATTTATGGACCGGGAGGGGCTCCCTTTTTTTCATGACATCTCTGCAAGATCGCCCTCTACAGGTCAGTATAACCTAAGTGTAATGACTATTCTGAAGCGGGGTGTGTGACATACTTAGAATATACAAGGGGAAGACCATGAGTATCCCACAGTGCATGCATCAGATCACAGACAACAAGAAGGAGGACTCACGGACCAGTGAAGGAAGGCCGAACGTGACGTCAGAGCCCGGAGGTACCGTCCACAAGAGGGGAGCGCTCCAGGTGTCTAGCACAGGAGGAAGGAGCCAAAGTAATAGAGGGATTGCTTTCAGATGCTCCACATCAACAGCACAGGAGGAAGGAGACCAGCGCGCCCATGAGATCACCCGCCAGCGAGCGCACGCTGGCCGCAGCAACAAGTGACGCCGAGCGAGGGCCGCAGAGCACCTCGAGGGGCGGGCCGCACAGCGGTGACACGGAACGCATTATTGCGTGGTCCCTGTCATCGCCAAATATTATCAAATGTGGCTTCCAGAATGGTTGCTAAAAATCATGCAACACAAACTACCAACAATGACAAAGAAAGAATGTTTGCCTTTCCATTTCCTACCTCTCGGTAATAATCCACAATTCCTTGAAGGATCTTTTTTAGGTTGCTGATCTAAACAAAAAAAAAAGATGTTTAAACTCAAGCGATATCATAAGACAACCAACACAGCAGCTACTGTAATAAATTGCAGCTATTTATGATGCCGTCTTCCTGGGGATAGTGCCCGGCTCACTTCCATACCTCAATATTTGCATAGGAGTTATCAGTGTACACACAGGCCACTGTAATGCCTTTCCTCGGTGTCTAAAGTGTTCCCAAACATGGGAAGGTCATAGACAGAGAGTCAAGGTTACAAGGCTTTTTTAAAGCAGGAGTCCAGACTGACTGGACACTGGTGGCAGCCCCCATGCTGACACTGTTTGATGTATTAAAACAAAAACAAAGCAGGAGAATCACTTCTGCGTTCCAAGCTGCTGCCGTCCAGGACAAGTGCCTAGTCAGAAGTCCCACTGTTGCCCCATTGATCACCAGGGGAACGGGCATTGCGTGATGGTAAGGTAAGCTTTGTTTTGCAGTATTAAAAAAACAATATCAGCATCAGGAGATATTGCTGCAGATATACATAGTGCTTCCACAGTACACAGAAGCTCCAGCAGCCAGACTGGAGCACCCTTTCAGCTTCGCAGCAATGCTATCCTAAAAACTACAGTATGCGGAATCATACCTGTGAGCTGGCCAGTAAGTGATTTTTTTTACTAGACTTTAAAGAACCTTTAACCAAAATAAATATATCACATGGCATTTGTAGATACCTTTATCCTTTTATTATCTCCAGCGTCTTCTTTAATGCGGCTGCGCCAGGACTGGTCAAACCATGAGCTGTCTCTGCAGAACAGAAGAGATCAGAGACAAAGTTTACAGAGATATTATATAATATAGTACAGGATAAACAATATCCTATAATACAGTTGCTTTATTGGTTTTGCCGGTTATAGAATTCTAAATCCTTCATTTAAAAGCATGACAAAATCCAGCGTGGCCAGCTTTGATAAAGCAAAATTTTGTTTAAAGTGGACCAACACCCGATGCTGATCGGCCCGGGAATCTATAAGATCCCCAGAAAGCCCCGAAATCCCTACCTGCTCCTCGACCCAGCGGCGCATGCGCACATGCGCACATCCCTCTAGCAGGGCGCGCACCTGCGCCAGCCGTTTGTGAATGGCCGGCGCGGGCACGCTCCTTGTAAGAGTGACGCGCGGGAGGCGGTGGCGGGCACGCTCGCTTGTCCTTCGACGGACCTCGCTTGTCCGTCGGCGGGGATTGGCTGCAGCGGTCACGTGGGAGCGGGGACAGGTGAGTTTTTGGGGCTTTCTGGGGGGTTTCACACAGCGGAGCACCCCCGATCGGGGTGCCCCACCGAAGTGGACCAAAACCCAGGATAGTCAAAATCCTGGGTGTTGGTCCACTTTAAAAAAAAAAAAAAAAAAAACTAGGCTCCCCTGAAACCTGTTCCCCCCATGTTCAGTGGCAGCCACAGAGAGATGGAATGCTACTGTTAGTCAGAATGTTGTTTTTTTTCTTTAACAGCCAAATTAGGCTCAGGATTAGCCAGGGGACAGCTGGGTCCAGTCTTGGTTGAACTTACTAATTCAGAAGATTGTCGAATCAGCAAAGCAGGGGATGCACAGTATGCCACAACCACATTTCGGAAGAGTTCATATTAAAGCTTGTTTTTTTCCCCTTTGGGCCGCTTTAAGTACCTCAGAATTTTTGTGTCAGGGACATGCCATGCAAAAACAACTGTAATACTCTATTATTATATAATAATAATAGCATACTATTATAATAAGAATATTATTTTCCTCCAAAGCACTTGTCCTAGTCCTGTTGAATAAAACATACATGCTCCCGAGAACCAGGCACAGTCTGCAATCCTGCAATTCCTTTCAGCAGCATCCACCATATTGTATAGCCGCCCCCGGGTCACCAGGAGTCACTGTACAACAGTGCTGCAGAGGAGAAAAGGTGAGTATATGTGGACAGGGGGGTAATAGGCAAACATTGTAGAGACATCCCAGTGCTCTGTCCCATATGCAGTAGCAGGGAGATCACTTGACATACAAAAGTTTGCACTAGATGATAACAATTCACTTTCCATCCAAATCCAATTGTAGTTCCCTTGAGATCTATTGTAGTTCCCTGTTTGCACAGCCCTGATGGAGGGGAGTCACGGAGCACTGACTTACATTTGCTGCAGCACTTGTGCCATTGCTACGCCACTACTCAGGTCTTCCAAAGTCTTACACGGGGCACTGATATTAAATGTCTCCAACTGTGAAAAGAGGAAAAAGTTGCATCAGCTTGTGACAAACGCATAACAATGTAAATGTTAAAACATGTCAACACAGTGAGAGCTTGTTCTTAACGAAGCCCAACAGTGGCAATTTTTGTATCAAAGAACAACTTAATCAGAACCAACAGCATGAAAACAGACTTCAGGACTGTGGGGGATCATGCCGGGGGGCTGGCAGGTAAGCTAAGTTTTATTTTCTTTATCAACTTTAATGCAACTATCAGTTCCCCCCATTGGGAACAAATATGATCCTATGGTCCATGGCAGGGAGGTGCCTTTTATACACTGAATGAGAGTCATCTTACTCTGCCAATATAAAAGGACGCTCATGTATGGGAGCAAGCAGTCAGAAGCCAGGGATGATCAGCAGAAGCTGGACGCAGTGGCCTCCGATCCCTGCCCCTGCACACGGCTTCCACCAACCACTTCTGGCTGTCCGTGACAACAGTGCCGATGATCAGCTCAGCGTGTCAGGATCTCTGTGTAAGTGTGTTTTTTACAGTTAAACTTTTTGTGAACGGATAAGGGGACATTTTAGGGCTGTGTGGCTGGCCAGTCAGCCTCTGTGTCCTGGTCTACCAGCCCCCATAGCTGTGCCTAGACTGGTTTTGCGTGGGTAGGAGGGACACCACGGCATTAAAAAAATAAAAATAAAACAAACAAGAGGGCATAACCCTTACATTTTTTTTTAAAGCATGCCCCCCCCCCACGTGTTTTATTTTGAAAGTGAGCCTTGATAGTGCGCATAGTAGTTTTTCATTAGAAAAAGTCATAAAATGATATTGGTGGGAAATTATTTTTTATTCTTTTTTCCACATATTTCACCCAAAATATTGAGAAAGTGCTGAAAAGAATTACAAACAAGACATTTCATGTTGAAGCAAAAAATATATATATTTATCCTGGAAATCCAAGGAAATGCCTTCAAAAATCACAGTTAAACATATAGCGTAGAATAGTGACAAATAGTGATGCAGCAAAAAGATTATTATTATTTTTAGAGCAGCAGCATCTTCCATAGCGCAGTACAGAGTACACATTACAGAGTAGAAATATGTATATATATATATATGTAATATACATATCTAACCTAATATAATATACACAGGGTATTATGGGTCAGATGTGACGAAGATGCAACAACTACATATTAAACAAAAAGTACAATAGGATTGAGGGGCCCTGTACTTGTGAGCCTACGATCTGGAGGGTAGTAACCTGGATTACTTAGGAAAATGTAAATTTTGAGAGACCATTTGAAGGCTGGGTTGGAGAGTGGCGAATTGTATGAGGAAGGCCATTCCAAAAAAGTGTAACACGTGAAGTCCTGAAGACAAGAATGGCAGGGGGTGGGCTGGAATCTGGGGACTAGCAATGAAATGTAAGAAAAGGGCTTAAATTAATAAAAATATTTGCATGCCTACTACCACCATTGACATAACACGCAGATTCATGTATATTTCTTATTCAACTGAAAGAAAGGAATTATAAATGGTTTCTACATAGAAAACTGGTTGATGTGGTCCCTCAAATAAAGCTACCTCAGAGGATCCCTGGACTCACTCTGTTGCAATGCTGATGCGGATTGCTGCCGCTCTGGACTCCATGATTGTGTATTATTTACATCCTTCAATTATTCAGCCTTAAACTGAAGGGTCATGGATGTGCGCCATCCTAATCTTTTAATAAGAGGGCACCAGGACCAGGACACACAATCCAGATGCATCTTTAGAGAGAAAGCTCTTTCCTCTATCTTTCGCCCACTTCTCTATTTCTGCATTTTCTTTGTTCTACTTTCCTGGCTAAGAGTCTCCATCTACTTGCCTTTCCCAGTCTCTGTCTTTCTCTGGGGTACATGATTGCTTCATCTTTCTTCAGCAAGTTTTTCATCTTATCTCTGAATTTCCTCCTCCTTTTTCCTACATTTCTCATATTTTCAGCCTAACCTTCTTATTTATACCTTCCATTCATTTCTCCCTCCATCCCATCTTTTCTCTGTGACTTTTTCTCTCTTCACTTTCCCTCCATCTTTTCTGCATTCCCAGCATCTCTCCCATCACCTGCTCTCCATATTCTATTTTTCTTACTGTACCTTCTGTATGTCTTTAGCCACAACATATTTTCATACTTCTCTTTGTACCTCTTTCCACCCATCTCACTTTATCTCCTGTGTATCTGCTATCCCTTTGACTCGGATATTCCTGCCTTTGGCTGAGGATACTTTTGGGGACCATAGAGAGGCTGCAAAGATTGTACTTCTTACAAATCCTGTTCTATAAGAGTTAGGTCACACTAATCTCACAGTGACTAGCCATTGAGATAGACTATAGATTAAAGTGCTGAAACAGACTGTCATTCATACTTTGTTCCCATACATAAAGTACATCAACATAATGATTTATGGGTAGTACACTTAAATCTCCAAATGGAGATGTAGTGAAGAAGAGAGAGCAATACCCCAAGGAAACATATCCCCCAAACAAGGATGCAGCCACTGGGTAACAGTAAATCTACCAGAAACTAGTAGGATTTAAAGTGGACCAAAGTCCTTGTAGCCCGGCTCTCGAGACTCTAGGGCCAGATTACATCCTGCTTTCAGCACACATGGCATGGCTGAAAAAAAAGCGTAATTTGTCTCTATTTCACTCTCTAGTAGGCTAATAGTGTCCAGTTCAGTTAAATGACAGGAAAAAGGTGACTGTAACAGGAAAAAGGTGACTGTATATAGCCCATTTAATGTCTGCACAAAGACATTTAGGCTGCACAAAGACATTTACATTTACGCTTCTGCATGTGTATATACCCTGCCTGGTCAAAAAGTTCACAGTTCAGATTCATTACCACAAGCTTCTGCAATGTTACTACATTTATATCTGTCCATGGTTGCATAAATTTTTCCCTAAGATCTGTATTGATGATTGATGATCCTAATTGGCGTTCAGGTCTGAACTGTGGTGGCCAATCTAAGTGTGAAAAAGTCTCATGCTTCCTCAAAAACTCTCACGATTTGAGAACTTAACTTGCCAGGACGGGGTGCTGCAGACAGGGATGGAAATAAGGGGGAGCCATCAGAAAAATACAATTCTGTAAGTACTCACCTGTAGAATTGAATTTATAGTATACAGCACATCCTGTTCCCGTAAATTCCTTACACGGGTTATTCCGCCACAAGGTGGCGCAGTGGACTGCTGAAAGACTTCTGGCCACTCCCGGCCCCATAAATAGCCAAGTACCTCCCACCAATTTCCAGAGTTGACAAGCAGTTATACAAGAAGCCGGGAGAATCAAAAATTGGATAAGAACCCAAAATAAAATTTTGAACAATCACCATACAGAGGTAACCAAGAAAAATGATAACAAGGGCGGAGTGGAACAGGATGTGCTGTATACTATAAAATCAATTCTACAGGTGAGTACTCACAGAATTGTATTTTTCAAAGTATACAGCACGTCCTGTTCCAGTAAATTCCTTACACTTGGGACATCCAAAAGCAGTGTCCGTAAGGTAGGGTGGGGTCCCCCAAAGAGCAACGGCGGGCAGTTTAAACCACTGCCGCATGAAGAACTTTGCGGCCAAAAGCAGCATCAGCTGAGGCCCTAACATCAACCTTGTAAAACTTGGAAAAAGTATGAACAGAATACCAAGTTGCGGACAAATTTGTTCAACAGACGCCTGGTGCTGAAAGGCCCAAGAGGCACCGAGTGGAATGAGCAGTAAGGCAGAAAGGAGGCTCATTCCCCTTAGCAGAATAGGCTTGCACCACCGCCTGACGGATCCACTTGCTGATAGTGGATTTAGCCGGAGGCAAACCCTTCCTAGGTCCGGAAGGGAGAACAAAAAGAGCATCAGTCTTCCTAAAAGATTCAGTAGCTACCAAATAAAACTTCAGAACCCTGACCACATCCAAGGAATGCAGAGTCTGCTCCTTGGAATTAGAAGGATTAGGACACAATGAAGGCAAAACAATGTCCTGATTGAGATGAAATGCAGACACATCCTTAGGCAGAAAATCTGGCTTATACCGAAACACCACCTTGTCCTGGTGTCGCTCAAAGTAAGGAGGTTTAATGGAAAGCACCGCCAACTCAGAAACACACCTAGCAGAAGTGATAGCCACCAAAAAGTCTACCTTAAGAGTCAGAATAGACAAAGCAGCCTCACATAGAGGCTCAAAAGGAGGACCCTGCAAAGCAGAAAAAAACAAATTAAAATCCCAGATTGGTAACATAGGCTTACGTGGCGGGCGCACGTGAGTAACCCCCTGGAAAAAAGTCTTTACCAAACGGTGGTTGGCAAAAGATCTTTGGAAGAAAATAGCCAAGGCTGAAACATGTCCCCTGAGAGTACTAAGTTGAAGGCCAAGATCCAAACCATGCTGCAAAAATTCCAGGATCCTCGGAATAGAAAACACCCGACAGGGAAGAGACTTAGACTCACACCAAGCAATCTAAGCATGCCATACCCTATTGTAGATAAATGACTAGGACTTCTTCCTAGCCCGAATCATGGTAGTAACAACAGAGGCAGGCAACCCCTTATCCATCAAGATGTAGGTCTGAGCAGCCAGGCCGTCAAAGCCAGCGTTTGTAAATTGGGATGGCGTAGCTGCCCCTGAGTGAGCAGGTCTGGAACCTTGGGCAGGACGTAATGATCTACTGCCAGCTGCACGATGTCTGCGAACCACACCCTTCTTGGCCAACAGGGGGCCACCAGGATGGTTGGCACCCCTTCCTGGACTATCTTACGCAGCACCCTGCCCAACAGAGGAAACGAAGGAAACACATAGAGGAGCTCTTTCAAGACATAGCTAGTGCATCCATGGCTAAGGCCAGAGGGTCCTGGGACAGAGAGATAAAGACTGGAAGGTTGTGATTGTGACGGGACGCATACAGATCCACATCCGGCTGACCCCCACGGTGGCACAGGGAGTGAAACACCCTGCTGCTGAGGGACCATTCTCCCAAACGAGAAGTCCCCCTGCTCAGGGAGTCCGCCTCCAGAGTTTCCACCCCCGGGATATACACTGCCGAGATGCAGGGAACATTCTCCTCCGCCCATGACAGTATCAGAGACACTTCCTTGAGGGCCCTCTTGCTCCGGGTCCCTCCCTGATGATTAATGTAGGCAACCGCCGTCTGATTGTCCGAGCGGATCTGAACAGCCCGACCCCCAAGGTGTGGGGTCAATTGGGCGAGAACCAACCTTACCGCCCTCAGTTCCAGAATGTTGATAGGAATATGGGCCTCCTGGGGGCCCCACTGACCCTGGAATTTCAAGGACTTCCAGAATCCCCCCCAACCTGTCAGACTGGCATCTGTGGTGATAGTCTCCCAGCAAGGGGACAGAAAGGTTCTACCCACCAAGAAGTTCCCTGAGTCCAGCCACCACCAGAGGGACCGTCTGGGCAGGAGGGACAGAACAAACACCTGATCCAGGGACACAGGGTCCCGATCCCACACTGACAAGAGGTGTAGCAGCAGATGTCTCATGTGAAACTGAGCATAGGGTACCGCCTCGAAGCAAGACACCATCAGGCCCACCAGTTGCATCCGCTGCCGGATGGAGGGATAAGCACAAGAAAGAGGGAACTAGGCCTGAGCTTGAAGACTCTCCACCTTCTGTTGAGGGAGAAAAACCTTGACCTGAGATGTATCCAGAGTCATGCCCAGAAAGGACCTCACCAGTGACGGGGACAGAAAAGACTTGGGATGGTTGACCACCCAGCCGAAGGACTCTAGTGTGGACACCACCATCTGGGTATCCAGGTCGGCCTGATGGAAGGACTGAGACAAGATCAGAATGTCGTCCAAATAAGGAAGGATGCGAATGCCCTGAGATCTCAGAGCCATCACATCCGCCAGCACCTTGGTGAATACCCTGGGAGCTGAGGTGATACCGAAAGGCAAGGCCACAAATTGGAAGTGCTGATCCTCCAGAGCAAACCTGAGAAATTTCTGATGACCTGGGAAGATTGGTACATGAAGGTAAGCGTCCTTGATGTCTACAAATGTCATGAAGTCGCCTGGGCGCAGAGTAGCGACTGCTGAGCGTAGGGTCTCCATGCGAAAATGCTTAAATCTGACAAACTTGTTGAGGCGCTTTAAATTCAGGATGGGCCTGAGGGACCCATCCTTTTTGGGAACAGTGAATAGATTGAAGTAGAAGCCTCTTCTCCTTTCTCTGAGAGGCACAGGGCAGATGACCCCCAACTCCAAAAGGTTTCGGACCGCAAGCCGCAAGCCCTGAGCTGACAGGGGGTTTTGAGTCCGGGATCTGATAAATCTTGGAGGCGGCCAGGCTGCAAATTCTATCTTGTATCCGGAGGACACCACCTCCTGAATCCATCTGTCTGCTACACGTAGCCTCCAGATGTGAGCAAAGAGCTGAAGCCGTCCCACCACCCAGATGGGTGAGGGCGCCTCCTCATGCCTAAGGGGGCTTGGGGCAGGATTTGGGCTTGGGACCCCATGAGAGCCCGGGACGGGCTCGTCCTCTACCCCTGCCCCAATAGTCTCCGCGTGCCCCAGCAAAGGAAACTCCTCGACCAGCCCTGGAAGCACGGAAGGAGGGGAGAGAAGCACCGGTACCCCGAAAGGGCCGAGACGGCCTCCTACATTGAGGCAGCCTACCACCCCTGGCAAATAGGTCCAAGCGTTCACCAAAGATCGCAGCCCCTTAAAGGGAAAACCAGTGAGGGTCTTTTTAGCAGCATTATCAGCCACCCACTGACGTAGCCAGACAGAGCGTCGTATAGCCACCAACAGGGCAGAAGTCCTACCACACATTCTAATGGCATCATCCATGGCAGAAAGGATATATGCAATAAATTCATAGCAAAGTAGGAGAGATCTATAATCCTCACCTCCCGCGTCATCAGAGGCCCTAAGAGACCCTTAAGCAGCCCTTTAATAGCAATAGCCCTTATGGCCGAGGCACAAACCGGGCGCAGTGCAGTCCCCACACAAGCAAAAGCATGACAGGACAGCTGGTCCAAGCACCGGTCCTCACCATCCCGCAGGGTAGTAGTGTCAGGTGAATGCATGACTGATGTGTTAGACAACCCTAGGGCAGGCACCTCCACCTCAGGAGGACATGACCAACACTTAATCACATCAACGGGAAAAGAATACCTCCTATCCCAACTCTTGGGCACCCCAGGTAGCTTACTAGGGCGTTCCCACTCTTTGAGCACCAGATTATTGAAGTGATTCTGCTCAGGGAACTCCAAGCATGGTTTAACAGAATGGAAAAGCTCACCCCGCTGCTGCGGAGCCACGGCAGGAGGGGAAATACAAAGCACTTCAGAAATGTGAGTCAATAACCTGTCAGTGTCATCTGAGGACCATGGGTCTTCTCCAAAGGGAGACCCGGTACCACCATATAACTTAGACTGTTCCTCAGAGGATTCTGAATCAGAGAATAATTCCCCCTCCTCGAGGGGGTAAAAGCCAGAAAAATACAATTCTATGATTACTCACCTGTAGAATTGGTATTATGATTATACAGTACGTCCTGCTCAAAATCTAATAATTACAGTTGGGATATACTCCGCCAGATGGCGCTGGACTGCAGAGACATCGAATATATGCTCCTCCCGGCCCCTCAAATACCCAGGGACCTCCCACAAATCCCCAGCATTGAAAAGCAGTAAGGAGAAGCCGGGAGAATTAATAATCCAAACTATCAACTATAACAATGATAACAATCACCATACAGGGGATCCAAGAAAATGCAAACCAAGGGCGGGTTGGAGCAGGACGTACTGTATACTCATAATACCAATTCTACAGGTGAGTAATCACAGAATTGTATTATTCTTAGTATACAGTACGTCCTGCTCCAAATCTAATACTTACAGTTGGGACATCCAATAGCAGTGTCCATAAAGTAGGGTGGGATCCCCAAGAAAAATCAGCAGCAGGCAGTTTAAACCACTGCCGCCTGCAGAACCTTGCGGCCAAAAGCAGCATCAGCTGAGGCCCTAACATCAACCTTGTAAAACTTTGAAAAGGTATGAACAGAAGACCAAGTAGCGGCCTTGCAAACTTGTTCAACAGAAGCCTGGTGCTGAAAAGCCCAAGAGGCACCAATAGCACGAGTGAAATGAGCAGTAAGGCAGAAGGGAGGATTCTTCCCCTTAGCAGAGTAGGCCTGAATCATAGCCTCACAAATCCACTTGCTGATAGTAGACTTGGCAGGAGCCAAACCCTTCCTAGGACCAGAAGGGACCACAAAAAGAGCATCAGTTTTCCTGAAAGGTGCAGTAGCCACCAGATAGTACTTCAGACACCTAACCACATCCAAAGAGTGCAAAACTCTCTCCTTAGCATTGCTAGGATTAGGGCACAAAGAAGGAAGAACAATATCCTGATTCAAATGAAAGGCAGACACTACCTTAGGCAGAAAATCAGGTTTAAAACGAAACACCACCTTGTCCTGGTGCCTCTCATAGTAGGGGGGCTGAATGGACAGCGCCGCCAACTCAGACACACGCCTGACAGAAGTGATAGCCACCAGAAACAGGTTCAAAGGGAGCACCCTGCAAGGCTGACAGAACCAAGTTCAAATCCCAAACAGGCACCATAGGTTTACGTGGGGGACGCACATGAGTGACCCCCTGGAAAAAAGTCCTGATCGGAGGGTGCTGAGCAAAGGACTTCTGGAAAAAACAGCCAGGGCAGAAACCTGACCCTTCAGAGTACAGAGTTGGAGCCCCATCTCCAACCCATGCTGCAGGAACTCCAGAATCCTGGGAATAGAGAACACATGACAGGGAAGAAACCTAGACTCACACCAGTCAATGTAGGCACGCCAAACCCTGTAATAAATGGAAGAGGAAGACTTCTTCCTAGCTTTAATCAAAGTATCCACAACTGAGGAAGACAGCCCCTTCTCCATCAAGATGGAGGTTTCAGCAGCCAAGCCGTCAAAGCCAGAGTTTGTAAATTGGGATGGCGTAGTGAGCCCTGAGTGATCAGATCTGGCACCAAGGGCAGAGCGTACTGATCTACTGCCAGCTGTACCACGTCTGCGAACCACACTCTTCTTGGCCACCTGGGGGCCACCAGAATTGCTGGCACCCCTTCCAGAGCAATCTTGCGCAGAACCCTGCCCAGCAGGGGAATTGGGGGGAAGACATACAGGAACTGAAAGTCCTTCCATGACATTGCTAGCGCATCCGAGGTCAGGGCCAGAGGATCCCTGGACAGAGAGACAAAAGCTGGAAGCTTGTGATTGTGGCGGGACGCAAACAGATCCACATCTGGTTGGCCCCAACGGTGACACAGAGATTGAAACACCCTGCTGCATAGGGACCATTCTCCCTGGCGAGAGGTCCCCCTGCTCGGAGAGTCCGCCAGGTGATTTTCCACCCCCGGGATGTACACAGCTGAAATGCAGGGGACATTGGCCTCCGCCCAAGTCAGGATCAGAGACGCTTCCTGGAGGGCCCCCTTGCTCCGGGTCCCTCCCTGATGATTGATGTAGGCAACTGCTGTCTGGTTGTCCGAGCGCACCTGAACAGGCAGGCCCCGAAGGTGAGTAGTCAAGTGAGCCAGAACTAACCTGATCGCTCGCAGCTCCAAGACATTGATAGGTGTGTGGCCCTCCTGAGGGCCCCACCTCCCCTGGAACCGCAGGGACTAACAGAAACCCCCCCAAACCTGACAGACTGGCATCCGTGGTGACCGTCTCCCAGGAAGGGGCAAGAAAGGATCTGCCCCCCAACAGGTTCCTTGAGTCCATCCACCACAAGAGGGACCTCCTGACCAGGGGGGAGAGCACACAGATCCTGTCCAGGGACGCTGGGTCCTTGTCCCATACAGACAATAGGTGAAGTTGCAGAAGCCTCGAGTGGAACTGAGCATAAGGGACCGCTTCGAAGCACGCCACCATCAGGCCCACCAGCTGCATCCCCTTCCTGATGGAGGGATGGGGACAAGCTAGGAGGGACTGGGCCTGTGCAATCAGACTGTCCACCTTCTGCTGAGGAAGGAAGATCCTTGCCTGAACTGTATCCAGATTCATTCCTAGGAATGGAGTTACCAAGGAAGGGGACAGTGAGGACTTGGGGTGGTTGATCACCCATCCAAATGACTCCAGAGTGGAAACCACCAGCTGAGTATCCAACTCTGCCTGATGTAGAAACTGGGAAGTGATGAGGATGTCGTCCAGATAGGGAAGCACGCGGACGCCCTGACATCTGAGCAGAGACATCACGCCAGCCAGCACCTTGGTGAACACCCTGGGAGCTGAAGTGAGGCCGAAGGGCAAGGCCACAAATTGGTAGTGTTGATCCATCAGAGCGAACCTGAGGAACCTTTGATGACCTGGGAACACAGGAATATGAAGGTAAGCATCTTTGATGTCCACAGAAGTCATGAAATCCCCTTGGCGCAGGGAACTGATGGCAGATCGCAGAGTCTCCATGCGAAAGCGCCTGCCCCTGACAAACTTGTTGAGAATCTTTAAGTCCATGCTGAGCCTGACAGAACCATCCTTTTTGGGTACTGTGAATAGGTTGGAATAAAAGCCCTTGCCTTTTTCTCTAAAAGGGACCTGGCAGATGACCCCCAGCTCCAGGAGGCCTTGCACTGCTTGCACTAGCTCCTGAGCTGACACAGGGTCCTGAGGAATCCGGGATCTGATGAATCTTGGAGGGGGTTCGGCAGCAAACTCCAACTTGTAACCGGAGGACACTACCTCCTGAATCCACCGGTCTGAGACATGAAGCCTCCAGACGTGAGTGAAGTGCTGCAGCCGTCCCCCCACCCGGATGGGTGAGGGCGCCCCATCATGCCTGAGGGGGCTTGGGAGAGGATTTAGCTTTGGGACCCCAGGAGGAGCCAGGACGTCCACGTCCTCTGCCTCTACCCCAGAAATCTCCCCGGGCCCCAGGGAAAGACACCCCCCTTCCCTGTCTTGCACCGCGGTAAGGGGAGGAGAAGGAACCCTGACCCCGAAAGGGCCGAGGTTGCCGCCTGCGCTGGGGTAACCTGCCTCCCTTAGCAAAAAGGTCCAGGCGGTCTCCAAACAGATGCAGTCCTTTAAAGGGAAAACCAGTGAGGGCCTTCTTGGCAGCGTTGTCAGCAGCCCACTGGCGCAGCCAAACCGAGTGGCGTATAGCCACCACGAGGGCAGAGGTTCTGGCACACATTCTGATGGTGTCATCCAATGCTGATAGGACAAAATTTACAAAAACATCACAACTGGAGATTGCATTAAACACCTCACAAGGCAAATCATCAGGGGCACTGTCGAGCATATTTGTGATAAGGGTTCTAGTGGCCACAGCAGTAATGGCAGAGGCACAGACCGGGCACAGCGCCGTCCCCGCACATGCAAAGGCATGGCATGCCAGCTGATCAATACGCCAGTCTTCGGCATCCCGCAGGGTAGTAGAATCAGGGGAATGCATGACAGAGGTGTTCGATAGCCCTAGGATCGGGGCATCCACCTCGGGGGGGGGGATGACCAACATTTAACCACCTCAGCAGGAAAGGGATACTTCCTATCCCAACTTTTTGGAACCCCTGGAAGTTTACTGGGGCGCTCCCATTCCTTGAGCACAAGGTTATGGAAATGTGCCTGCTCTGGAAATTCCAAACGTGATCTTGCTGTATGGAAAAGCTCCCCTCTTTGCCTGGGAGCATCAACAGGGAGAGAGATAGACAGAACCTCAAAAATCTGGGTCAACAATCTGTCAGTGTCATCCGGGGCCCAGGGGTCAGAGCCAGAATCGTCATGACCCCTTGGTCTCTCATCAGATGAGCCTGAATCAGAAAAGAGCTCCCCTTCATCAGACAGGGTATAGCCACACAGATTCATAAACTCCTCAGTTCCCATAGGGAAAACAGTGACATTAGGCGTCAAGTGCCACTTCTTATTAGGGGCCTTACACGCTAAAGACTTTGAAATAATCTGTTCAACAGTAGCCAGTCTAGAAGACACATCAGGCTGAGAATCCCCACTAGTATGCAACTCAGCAGGAGTAAGATTTAAGCTTGGGGGAGTAGGTGAAGTGAAACGAGGTGCAGCCACTGGCAGGCCAGATTGCAATGCAAGCACCTGCTCAGCACAGGGTACGCAGACCCGCGCCTTGTCAGCGTCAGCATGAGGCTGCCCACACGCTACACACAGCCGGTCTTGTCCCGAAGGGACCCCGGTAACATTATCCTGGGATGCCTCCATATAGTGATTATAGCGGCGCTATACGCCGATAGGGAATAACGCTATATAGCAACCGTGGATGCCCCAATAACCCGCTAGGGACGTGGGATTATTATTTTTACAAGGCCTACAAGTAATATACTAAAAAGAGGGCCGGGAGAAGCCAAGAAGTCCCGCCTGAAAGACACAAGCAGACAAGACCTTAAGTACATCGTAACAAAAGTGAAGCAGATAAAGTCGCCCGCAAGGGTACTTACGGACCGCGGTAGGTAGGAGTCCGGCGTGCATAGGCCAACCAAGTCAGAAAAGATGGCGTCGGTATACCTTGAGTGGCGGGCCAGTAATAGCGATGACGCGGAACGCGCCGAAGACGGGCCCCGCCCCCCCCAAGAGCGCAAAGCCAGAAGGCCAACCGCCAATGATGGCACCCCGGCGCCTGAGGTAATGCCGCCGCCAAGCGCGGAACCAAGTCAGCGCGCGGCGGCGGTAAATTTAAAGCAATAAAGACAAGTCAGCGCGGCGGCTGACACAAGAATAAAGACGTGAAAAGTGAAAGCAAAGACTGCATAACATACATATCTATACACATACACACACACACACCCCCTCTTTTCCCCCGAAGACTACAAGGAGGGAGGACGGCGGCCACTTAAATAGGGCCCACCGATAGGCAGGGGCAATAGTGCGGGAGGGGCATCCCATAGAGGCTCACCATAAGCCTGAACCGCCTACCCTTTGGTGGGGGATTGCGGTGGAGCAGCGCTCCTAAGCACCAACGGCGGTGCTGCCTACCTTCACCCAACAAGTGCAGCCAAGGCTGGGAGGCATATTACTAGTGGAACGGATGGGAATAGTCCTTCAGAGCCGCAGGTTAATAACCCCGCTCACCTGCGAGTAGAGAGCCAATTTCTCGTCCTTCGCAGCCAGACTGCAGAGAAATTTCTGGGGATTTGTGGGAGGTCCCTGGGTATTTCAGGGGGAGGAGCCTATTTTCGATGTCTCTGCAGTCCAGCGCCATCTGGCGGAGTATATCCCAACTGTAAGTATTAGATTTGATATTTCCCAGCAATATGTTTTTCAATCCTGGCCACCCGTGAAGCCAAGTCATATTAAGATTCCCCGCTAGTGTGCCCCTCACTGGGAGTCAGATGCAAGCGGGTCAAACACACCCCGACACAGTCACTAACAGGGCATACCCCACACACAGCTGGGCTTGTCCCGAAGGAACCCCAAGCACATTGTCCCCGGAAGCCTCCATATGGTGATTAGATACAGGCGAAACGGCTAATACAGGGACACAGCTAGCAATAGCCACCTTTTTTGGGATGCCCCCCAAAGCCCGCTAGGGAAGGTGGGAGATTGGTAAGGGGCAGGGCCGGGAGAACCACAGTCAAAGGTGACCCACCTGCAAGACACAATAGGTACAAAATAAACATCCCCAGTGCATACAGAGTAAAAAAATATAAAAAACCCCGTAAGGGACTGACGGACCAAGCGGACAGATCGCTCAGAGAGGTAATACACAGCCAGACCGCATCGCAAGGACGAGGCCACAAAATGGCACCGGCAGCAGAACCTAGAGGGGCGGACCGCGAAAGTATGACGCAGAAAACCGCGGTTCCCGCCCCCCCGAAGAGCGCAAAACTGTTATCACGTGAGACGCCGGCGCCATGACAGTAACAAAAAATACATAGAGCTAACCACCGCAGAGCGCCGTACAACGGCCCGCACACACACCAAAGATAAAATAACACGCACAAATCACAGACCCCCTGGGCTCCCCCTGCCATCAATAGGGTCACCACAAAGGGGTCGCGCCCAACCTTCTGAAGGGGAGGGGAGAGGGGTGAAGGGAACAAGGACCCAAGGTTTGAGGCTGGGGCATCCCAATGAGGCTCACCATAGAAGGCCTGTCGCCGGCTACCCTTTGGTACAGGGTCTTGCGGTCCGGAGCAGAGCTCCTTCAGCACCCGACCCTAAAGCTGTCCTACCTTCACCTGAACCGTCAGCCGAGGCTGGGAGGCAGTGGGTCCACAACGGGTGGAAATAAGCCTTCAGGGCTCTAGGCTTGAAAAGCCCCACTCCCTGCGCAAGAGAGCCATCTTCTATCTTCGCAGTCCAGACTGCAGAGAAACACTGGAAATTGGTGGGAGGTACTATTTATGGAGCCGGGAGTGGCCACAAGTCTTTCTGCAGTCCACTGCGCCACCTTGTGGCGGAATAACCCAAGTGTAAGGAATTTACTGGAACAGGACATGCTGTATACTTGGAAAAGAGGAGTTTTGCTGAAACCAAGGGGGAGTTTCACAAGGTGGGAGAAGGGCAACTGAATATTTTAGATTCCAAGACCAGTCAGCTTGAGTTTTGTTCCCCTTTAAGCTCTTAGCTCCATATCTTTGCAGCATGTCTATTCTCTTGACTATAATGGGTATAAAAAAGAGCACAGGGAGCACCGCTTATCTAATATTTATATCCAGGGTGACTGCAGCAATATCAGATAACCTTTGCTTAGTAAGTGGGGCTGCTGCTCCAAGTTACCAGCTTTGTCAGTATGCTGAACACTTACCTTCTGCAGCTGAAATTCATATGGAGAATCATTTACAATACATTCTTCTGTTAACTTGAGGGCTAATAACATTTTAAACTAAGGTAAACTAAGCCCATTCTCCTTGGTTTGAGGTCTGATATATAGATCTGCATAAAATGTTCCAGTTACACTGCTACCCAGATATAACCCGGGCCGATATAAGGCAGATTCTGATATAACATGTTCCAGTTTTGGGCGCCAACACTTAAAAACACAATGCATTCATCATCTATGATGCCTGTGTTCAATCTATAACAAAGTCCCCTTTATTTGCGTCAACAGCCTTATATCGAGGTAGCAGTGTACCTGCAAAAAGGGCTTTTTTAGCTCTAAAGTTGCACCCAACTTCTAATTTATAGTATTTTTTATACTGACATGTATAGTCAGTCAAACCAGGAACAAGCATGCTTTTTCTTCATACTGTACCTCACAACTTTCTGAGATGAACAACTGGACAAATATCATAGTCTCTCTAACGAAAAAGAACTGACACCTGGCACCATGCACTCCACCTTTGTAGTAACATGTCAGTATAAGAAATACAATATATTAGAAGTTTAGCCTCATCTCCCTCACCTTGCTCTTTTCCAGTGTTGCTCCTTTGTCAGACCTCCATTGGCTGCCAATATGCCAAAGAATTCAGTTTAAACCTCTAATCCTAAACTACAAAGCTCTTTCCGACCAATCTTTACCCCACAGTTTATAACTAGTCCAAAGATGCAATCCCAGATGAGGCGTCTGCACTGCCCAAGATCTCCGCCTGTCCACAACCCTGACATTTCTTACTCTCGTCTTTAGGTCTTCATATTTACCTCCCCACTACTCTGGAACAGCCTCCCACATACAATTTGCCACTCCCCATCTAAAGTGCTCTAAAAAAAACACCTATTCAGATGAGTGGATAATCTGGCTTTGGCGCACGTTCCACCATGCTTAGTACACCCTAACTGAAATCTAACCTTATGTCTTCATACTCTTCTTATTTAGATCAGGGGTTTTCACCGAGGGCCACATCAGAATTACGGTCGCCTTCCAAGGGCCAGTTAATAAATGCAAAACTAAATGCAAACACAACCATTCAAATGTATGGTAACAGACTGATTTTGCTCAGGACAAATGTAAAATTATTTTGCCCAGGACAGATGCAGAATTTTGCCCAGAGTAGATGCAGAATGATTTTGCCCAGGACAGATGCAGAATTATTTTCCCTAGGACAGCACTACAATCTTTTTTCCAATCCCACCTGGCAAACGCTAACAACCCCTGAAGCAGATGTAAAACCCTCTGCTGTGGCAGTTAGTTGGGTGGGTTAGGCCTCTCCTTGTGTAGTGGGAGCTGGTTGCACAGAGACAGATAATAGCTCTCTACACTACTCTCTTTTCTCAGCAAAACGTTTTAAAACGCGTGCACCAGCCACTTTACAGGCACCGCACCTGGAATTAGAGGCGATGCTGTGCCTCACAGTGGAATACAGCCTAACAGTGCATCAGAGTGCAACACCTTCCATACAAGCGAGGACATGCTGCCAGTGTCAGAAGCCTTGGGGTGACCGGGCCAGTTGGACGAGGAACTCCCCTGCCACCACTGTCTGGTAGCTGTCAGCGGGCCACATAAAAAGGCTTGGAAGGCTACATTCGTCCCCTGGGACTTGAGTTTGACACATGTGATTTAGATCCTAAGCTCACAAAGACAAGGCCCTAACTCTAATACCAACTTGTTTTTGAAGCATCTCTGTCACAACTGACCCATAATATGTATAATAAGTCTATTTGTTTACTGTCTGTAATTTATACCTTGTATTGCACTATAGAAGACAAAAAATATACAATAAACTGGAGCCTATTGGATAGTGGTCTTTCCTAATATACTCACCATTATGGCTCACGGGACTGAATCATCTCATGACAAAGCAATTAGAGCGTAGCACTTTCATAATTGGTGTGGGAACGCTTGACTGTATACTCCTCTATTCCAGTAATGACAGTAATTTATACTCTGGAATCTGAGGGATTTTAGTTACAATAGCTTCCTGTAAACCGTTTCGGTTGTAAACACACCCAGGTGTCTCCAGAACCGGTCCTGCCAGTCAGCAGCTCAGACTGGCACACATTTTTCAGCAGGCAGACCAACATATATAATTTATACATCAGCCAACAACACTCACAGGGCTGCCATGAGATAGTCCTGGACCACATCCCTGGCTCCTCTTCTATTTAGGTCTAGTTCAGTTAAATAAATTCTTAAAAATTGCAGGATATGTGTTTTAACTGACTGAATCTTTCAAGTATGTCAATAATTTGTCAGTCCATCAAAGGAATCCCCAACGTGTTTCATTCCTAATGTCAGGACTTCATCGGGGAGCAGAGGATTTTATAAAATGGTTTGTTGTTTGCTAAATATTTATTATGTATGGGCAACTGAATGGGAACTTTAGTGAATTCCCTCATATGCCCAAAGCTATTTTTTATTTGTTTCATTCTGATAGACAGGGACCAATAGAATTTGAGTTGAGGTAGGATTCGATCTACTTTAAGGCAGACCAAAACCCACCAGTGCTTCAGAACCAAATTATCCAATCTACCTGTGGATAGTGCTGAACCTGGGATCACCCAAAATGTACTGCCTGTGGGGTGGGGGAAGCAGGGGAAATTAGCCAATATATATGTGTTTTGGTTCGCTTTAAAATTCAACTCACACTAAAAAGATGTTGTCTTTTACTGTATGTAACATGAGCGATTTGTGAGGTAATCGTTTGTTATAGTAAATGTGAGAGATAGAGATCTTTCATGCTAGGAATTTGAGGCAGTATAAAGTGAAAAAGTTCAGTTGAGGTTGATTTATTTCTGCATGCCGACCATAACACAACAAACAATACACTTTAAGGCAGTCAATGATACGGTGCTCGACCGAAGTGAATTCTCCTTTGCAAGACCGTTTCCACAGAGATATTATTGTCTAATTGCAATCGCTTTAGCGATTTTCCCTTTAAAAATCGGTCTGTGGAGAAGTTTAAAAAGACCTTAGGTTCACTGAACCGCCTCTCTTCCAAGACAATAGAAATGGGTGATACTAAATAGGAAGCGTAAGCGTGGGCTAAAAATACTTAAGGGTTAAAGTGGACCAAAACCCAGCCTGATCTGATCGATTCCCTCCCACAGGGGCATCCAAAATCGGGATGCCCAGCTGTGTGAAACCCCCCCAGGTCGCCTTACTTCCCGCGGGCCGAGGCTAGGCTGCATCCCCGCTATCCCTCTGGCAGGGCGCTTGCTCGCGAAAGCCATTTCTGAATGGCTGGCATGGGCACGCTCCCTGTTAGAGGGAAGCTGGGGATGCGGCTGCCAGCGCACTCGGAGGCGCTGGCCTTAGACGCCGTCTTAGATGGAGTGACGTTAAGTGTGCTGATTGGACGAGCGGATGCGAGGTGCGTTTCTTCGGGCCACCTGGGGGGTTTCACACAGCAGGGCACTCCTGATCGGGGTGCTGCAGGGGAAAGGACCAAAACCAAGGATAGTCAAAATCCTGGGTTTTGGTCCACTATCGACTGAATTTTTGAAAATGTATATTTTTGTGTGCCAAAATGATGTCTTAAAGGTGCTGGACAGACCTGTGTGTTTTATAGAAGCAGGTTTCATTATCTGAAATCTGTTGCCATTGCCAATGTCCACCAAGTGCAGACTGGGTCCATGTTGCCACTAGCAACAGATTGCAGATAGCTGCACAGATCACGGCTGCTGGGCATGTGTAAGGTTGAGTGAGCTCCCTCAGCAGTGTTGTGTGTATACAGAGATCACTTCTTTTCTTGGTGTACAGGCTTGGTGTATGTTGCCAATAGCAACCGATTCCAAGTAGTGAAAATTACTTCCATAAAAACATATTGGCTAACATAGGGAAAATAAAAAAAAATAAATCAGGTCAGCATCTTGAGCACATCGAAAGTGGACTTACTCTTGAACACTTCAGGGCTTCCAGTTTTGCAGGTAAATTGCAGCTAAGAGCAGCACGTGTGCCCCCATCTCTTCCCATTTAGTATTATTGAGTTAAATCTTTTTTTTATACTTTAGGGCCACTTTTATCCCAGACCTTCAGCATAAAAGCCCATACCTTTAAAAAGCTATTCCCCAGCACCGCCATCTTGACTCAGAAGCATCACACAAAATGAGGAGGGGAGAGCGGGATAAAGTACAGGGGGCAGGGTTATCGCTGTGCTTTGCATAGACAGAGCAGGGCTGGGGTCAGGGAAAAGACAGCAATCCCAGAATGCAGAGCAGCACAGTCAGAAGACACTTCCTGTCTGCAGGCTGCCCGATGCTCCATAAGCTGCCGTCTTGGATGTTTAAAGTGGACCAACACCCAGGATTTTGACTATCCTGGGTTTTGGTCCACTTCGGCGGGGCACCCCGATCGGGGGT
The DNA here is from genome assembly GCA_027917425.1 of Gastrophryne carolinensis. Classification (NCBI taxonomy): domain Eukaryota; kingdom Metazoa; phylum Chordata; class Amphibia; order Anura; family Microhylidae; genus Gastrophryne; species Gastrophryne carolinensis. The sequence goes on along the minus strand of CM051235.1, from coordinate 402,266,334 downwards.
GTCCCGCTCTCTGAAACCCCCAGAAACCCCAAAAAACTCACCTCTCCCCGCTCCCACGTGACCGCGCCATCCAATCCCCGCCGACGTCCAAGCGGGTTACAGCGGTGTCCAAGACAGTGCGTCTGCCGCCGCCTCCCGCGCGTTACTCTCGGCGTGCGCGGGAGGCGGCGGATCAGGTAAGGAGTTTGGGGGTTTTTTGGGGGGTTTCACCCCACGGGACATCCCGATCTCGGGATGTCTGAGTGAGGTGATCGGCCCGGGAAGCTTATAGATTCCCGGGCCGATCACCCCTGGGTGTTGGTCCACTTTAAAGGCTCAGAAAATGCAGTATATGCAGGTAGGATGATATTTATTGTGAGCAATCTGTATGTACAGGGTGTGGGAAACGTGTAAGATATGCTCTTATTCAGGGCGAAGTCAGACAGGTAAGAATTTTGGGAGAACAGATGGATTTCACATAGCAGGGTATCAGTTTTGTTCCGATTTAATAATCACAACCCTTCATACAAAAGCGCAACCATAATTTACCACTACCCATAATGATTACTGCCAGAAAATCAAATACCACATACCGTGGAATAGTGTAGGGGCTGCATTGCAAAATTGTGTAATACTTAAAGTCCCTGACCAGGCCCACACTAACTTCCTCCCATCTTATCCCTCTGGGAACAGTGTCAAATAAGACATTTCAAAGAATCTTAAAATCCTCTATTATATGTAAAATCCTATGCAAAGCTGCTTTGTTCACTTTAATTTCTGAGACGTGGCTGAGCTGGGGTGGCCATGTCATGGTGCAAAGAGGTCAGAGACCGCTGTGAGACCACTGTGACTTGCCGTGCTCACTTGTTCTTAGAGCACCAGGGAACAGAGTGACTGTTGAACCACTTTTTGCGTTGTCCTGGAGGTATGAAATTGAAATTAGACCAAACTTTGGAGCCCTTTTTATGGCTTGTGCCCTGTGCAACAAGAAATAGAGGCGGGACACATGGGACAGACATCAGGTAAGCTGTTTGCTGCTTTATTGTGCCCCTTTAAAATCCATGTAAACATGCTGGAAAGTGAGAAGAGGAGCTACTTATACATCCCAACTGAAAAGAAATCCCACCAAGCTTGTTTTTTTTCTCCTGACAGGAATAAAATCGAGTACTGTTCCACTCTAACAGGGATCATCAGTTCTATGCCAATGCCAATGTTTCCTGAGTCAGTCAGTGGGGAGAAGTACTATAAAGATCTGCGCCAAAGCATTGCATAATGGGTAAAAGCACCTACAGACACCAGAAGAATTGCAATAGCAACAAATTGTTAATTCAGCACAGGTTGGTTCAGGGGGCAAGAAATTGGAGTTGAGCAGATCTCTCCTGTAGAAGCAAAATGGAACATTAAAAAAGCAGTCACCCCAGATTCAATAACAGAAAGAAACAAGGATGGATTGTTTTATGTCACAGTGTGTATATGTGCCCCTCCTTGTGCTATTTGGCATATTTAGATTGATTTTTATTGTTGGACCTTTTTTCACACTAATACGTCTTCAAGGTCACACTGTAACCTACGCAATTTTGCATTCATTTGTGTTCCCATTCCCTCCCCTCTCAGATTTTAAATTTCCCATTACAGCAACCACCTTCAGTGTCCCTCTGTGAAAGTCTAAGCAGCCCAGGGAAGGTCAGTCCTTCTATTAATATATTATATACCGAAGTTAGAGTGAGTTTTCCGCCCTTTTTCACTCACATTCTTTTCTGCCAAAAGGACAGCGAACCAGATTGCAATGTGGACTCCTCCTGCCTGACACACTTGCATTCTATGTCCAGGCTCATTTTAAATAATGCAATATTGCTGCTTATCTCCTAAACTATCCTGCTTTTTTTTTTTTTAATTCAATTTTTTTCCAAATCCACTAGTTCTGTGTTTTTTTCCTTGCATGTAACATCATTTCTGACAAACAGGTCTAAGTATTCTCCAAAGCCCACCCTACAAAAAGGTATCAACTTTCATCACTTTCTACTGTTCACTATGGCTAAGGCTCTATTCACACCTCTTCGCTTGCGCTGCGTTGGCCAAAACAGTCACAACGCAAATGAAAATGCTGCCCATTATTTTTTATGGGCCAGTTCACATTTATATTCAGCGTACTATGTGAACTGGCCCACAGAAAATAATGGGCAGTGTTTTCAAGAGGAGAGGTGTGAATAGAGCCTAACACAGTGCAACAGACTACTGAAACTGAAAATACTGCTTTGAGAGGTCTACAAAGCATCAGCTTACACAGCTTGAAAAATTCTTAGATCAGATTACTTTGGACTTCACACCCATTGGGTATCAAGGATGAAAAAAAGTTTCGGGTCAGATTATATATTTATAGAGAAACAGGCAGATATGCGACTATAAAAAGGTTGTTAAAGTGGAACAAAACTCTGCACAGCCGGACCAGGATTCTAAAAGATTCCAGGACCAACCACTGGCCTTCCCCCAGAGCATCCCAAATCAAGATGTCCTATTGTGGCTCCCTCTGTGACATAAACAAAGAGCAGCTGCATCACAGCATCTTTGGGCTGTGTGCACACTCCCGTCCCCAGTCAGCCAGATAGGCGGGGACGGGAGCGTGCACACTGCTGGGGATGTGGTAACTTTCGCTTCCCATTGCCGTAAACAGAGCCATTTGCCAAGCATTAAATATGCAAGGCAAATGGCTCTTATTGGAGGGGAGCCCAGGCATGTTCCGCAGGACTGGGGAAAGGGGAGTTTAAATTTGAGAAAAGAACAAAACCTGGGATAGTCAAATTCCTGGGTTTTGTTACACTTTAATGCATCATCAGAGGCAAGCTCTCATATCAAATGTCTGTGGAGCGTATTACTGCGTGTGATTGTCTATTATATGGGGGTGGGGCATGCACTGCATTGTCAGAACTTGAGACTAATTTGAAGTTAAAGCAGACCAAAACCCACTGAACTTAAATACATTTTAACCAAAGCACCTGCAGATATTCTCTTCTTAGGGTGTAGAACTAGAAATTGATATTTTTGAATATCAAATCACCATGGAACACTGTTTTTTTTTGCTGTCCCTCTCTGTAGGATTGCTGGGGGGTCAGTCATTGCATAAGTGTGGCAATGACATCATTGCCACACACAACAGTGGCAATGAATGGAGGAGGCAGATCTGCAATTATCTGGGATTAAAGTGAAGCAGAAGCAGTACAAATAGGCAAAAGTTACAGTTAATGGGGGGAGCAGTACAGGGGATGCTAGTTAAAGCGGTCCTTCACTCTGAATAAGAGCCTATCTTATATGTTTCCCACACCCTGTACATACAGATTGCCCACATTAAAAATCATCCTACCTGCATCTACTGCATGTTATGAACCTTTAAACATCCAAGATGGCGGCTCATGGAGCATCAGGCAGCCTGCAAACAGGAAGTGTCTTCTGACTGTGTCGCTCTGAATTCTGGGATTGCTGTCCTTTCCCTGACCCCCAGCTCTGCTCTGTCTGTGCAAAGTACAGCTATAAACCCATCCCCTGTACTTTATCCCGCTCTCCTCTCCTCAGTATGTGATGCTTCAGAGTCAAGATGGCGGTGCCTGTATTCTAGAGTCCTGAGTTGCAGCCCAGTGGGGGAAAGAATAATAAGTGACTAAAAACTTAAAATATATTAATTTTAGATCCCGGGGAATAGTTTAAAGAGGACCAACACCCAGGGGTGATCGGCCCGGAAATCTATAAGATTCCCGGGCCGGTCACCTCCCACCCCGTGGGACATCCGAGATCGGGATGTCCCGCGGGGTGAAACCCCCCAGAAACCCCAAAAACATCTTACCTGATCCGCCGCCGCTTCCGCCGCCTCCCGCGCCGGCCCTCTGTGAATGGCCGGCGGGGGCGCGCGCGCGCCGAGAGTGACGCGCGGGAGGCGGCGGCGGCGGAAGCAGCTTGGACATTCCTGATCCCCGCCTGGACGTTGGCGGGGATTGGCTGCGGCGTTCACGTGGGAGCGGGGAGAGGTGAGTTTTTTGGGGTTTCTGGGGGGTTTCACACAGCGGGGCACCCCCGATCGGGGTGCCCCGCCGAAGTGGACCAAAACCCAGGATAGTCAAAATCCTGGGTGTTGGTCCACTTTAAGGATTTTAGCATTTCATTAAATCATGCTGAAGGTCCAGTTTAAAAATGTGGGTTTTGGTCCTTCTTAGGGTCTAGAACTAGAAATGGATATTTTCGCTTTTCGAATCATCCTGGAACAGTTTTTATCTGCTGTCCCTCTCTATGAGATAGCAGGCGATCAGTCATTGCATAGGTGTGGCAATGACATCATCGCCACATACAACAATTGAGGAGGCGGGGCTTTACAGCTAAAACAAGGGTCATTATCTAGGATTAGAGTGAAGCAGGAGCACTATAAATTGGCAAAAGGTGCTCTTCATAGGGTGAGCAATTCAGGGGATGCTAGTTAAAATGTGGGTTTTGGTCCACTTTAAGTTCCTGCCACCTGTAGCTTCTACCAACCAGAAGGGACTCTCTCAGGCAGTGCAGGTCTTCTGGAAAAAAACCCTACCAGATTACATGTAGAATAAGACATTTCAGTACTGAGCTTGTTTCAAATAATGCAAGAATAGCGAGCACCAGACAGATCTCCGGGGTGACACTAGTCCTGTAATATTTATATTTTGCATTCAACATTCTATAAAAAACACGTAAGAACAGCCACACTAAGCACAGAAGTTTAAAATAAACATTCAGTAATACCGGTTTAGTGCTACTAAACCCTATTTAACCTCTATAGGCCTTCTTACCACTTGCTGAAATGACAAGCTTCAGAACTTCATAAGAAAAAAAAACACACTGGAAGGAGAATGGTTAATACTAGTCTGCAATGTGAATCTAGCACAGGTAATGTGCAATAAGTGATTGTCTTTGCTTATCTTGTCTAACGCAATGCAAGCAGACACGTGTGAAAGTCCCTTAAAAGATGGAAACCACATGCATTATCATCTTGAACTGCCTTGCTGAGCCTTGCAGAGCACAATTTATGAAGAAAGGGCATTGCACTGTACCTACCGGCCTGGCGCATTGGTAAGTACGGAAATCATCCCAGGATCACACAACACCCAGGATTAACCCTCACAACTAAGCCGGTGTAATGAAATAACAGTATTTACTGAGCACTTCTAAAGCCGCTGCATACAGCTGATTCCTTGCTCTCATTCTCTAGAAGAAAAGAGGAAGAAATAGAGCAATATAGAGAAATAGAGCCTACAAAACTATCTGGAAACACAGTTAAAAAGATTGTCATGTCCAGCCATGTAGTGTGGTCAGCTTCTTACATATTAGGGGTTCTACCACCACTAACGGACAGCACTTTGTATGCAGCATCCACCACCCCTAGTATCCATCTTGAATCCCTAGAATCCTCTTAGCAATTCACTGAATCTGTCCAGCACCCAATAAATGGAACCAGTGTGGCAATTCAATAAAATAAAGGGGACATATAAGGGGACAACTTTTCTTTTGCTGACTGGAGAGTGGAGCTTTCACATAGTATGATCATCCAGATTAGTGAGGCCAGTTTCGTCCTGCAGAAGTTCACTCTTGGAGGCCCAACAGAGTAGAACAGACAGGGTGGGAGATGGAGTGTACATGCTGAAGCTAAAATCCGAGTGTAAAATGATATGGAGGTATTGGTTTGCCTTTATCCATGTAAATGTATTCATAACAGAAAATAAAACATATCTTTTAGATGCATATTCCGAGAGAATCATGGGGATCCAAAAGTATCAAAATCATATGTCATCATATGACTCATACAAGACGTCTGTGGAAGACACTTACTGTATGTGATTGTCTATCATTCTGGGATGGAACATGCACTGCACTGTCAGAACTCAGGCTTGCTTTGAAGTTATGTGACTTCTGTGTATTACTGTATGATTGCTTATTGGTGTACTCATCATCCTCAGTGCTCTATATTATTTGCATTGCCTTAGCTATATTTTATTATTCTGTAAATCACTTTGTTTCACTAAACCGTCAGGGGCATCAAATGTTCATATTTCGCAATCACTTTAAAGTGGACCAAAACCCAGGATTTTTACTATCTTGGGTTTTGGTACTTGCTCCTAGGGCACCCCGATTGTGGTTACTTCATCAGGCGCCGGGACCAGATGGAGTATCCACAATCTGCCTCAAGTCATGTGCGGACCAGCTATCGCCAGTGTTTTCAAGGATCTTCAATGCCTCCATGGAAAAGATCCATCATTGTCCCGGTGCCAAAGAAACCTTTGGCCACTGAGATGAATGACTTCAGACCAGTTGCACTTACATCTGTGGTCATGAAGTCATTTAAAAGGATTGTGCTGGAATACCTGAAAACAACCACTGGCAGCCTTATGGATCCCATGCAATTTGCCTACAAGGCAAACAGATCTTCAGACGATGCTGTTAATATGGCCCTCCACTATATGTATGAGCATTTGGATAAACCAGACACCTACGTCAGAGTTCTCTTTGTTGATTTTAGTTCGGCATTTAACACCATAAGTCCGAACCTGCTGGTGGAAAAGATGTCTAAGCTCAACATTCCTCATAACATCTGTGAGTGGACAAGAAGCTTTTTAACAGAGCGATCCCAAATAGTTAGACTTGGTCCAGTACGGTCCAGTGTCAGGCACACCAACACCGGGGCCCCTCAAAGCTGCGTTCTGTCACCTCACATGTTCTCCATCTACACTAACGACTGCACCTCCTTGGACAACTCTGTGAGGATCGTAAAGTTTGCAGATGACACAACCGTCATAGTCCTGATCAAGAACGGAAAAGAGGATACCTACCGAGGAACAGTGGAGGAGTTTGTTATTTGGTGCACTAGACACAACCTGGTCATAAACCCTTTAAAAACTCTGGAGATGGTAGTGGACTTCAGGAAGAATCCAGCACCCATGACACCTGTCCATCAAGGGGGTGGAAATCAAAATAGAAACTGAGACAAAATCTCTGGGTGTGACCATCTCCAATAACCTCAGCTGGGAAAGGAACACCACGGAGGAAAGCGCACCAGAGAGGCAATTGAAGAAGGCAGGTCTGTCGAAACGGTTGCTAGTGCTCTTCTTAAATGCCGTCATTGGTTCTGTACTGTGTTTTTCATTCTCTGTCTGGTTCGAGGGATCTACTAAAAGGGACAAGTGTAGACTCCAAAGAACAAGAAAGACAGCAGAAAGAATTGGAGCCCCCTTACCATCCCTGCAGGAACTGCACAATACTCGGGCAGAAAAGATACTTTGGGATTCTTCCCACCCTGGACACGCCCTATTCCATTACTTACCATCTGGGCGGCGTCTTGCGGTACCAGCCTGCAGGACTTCTAGATCTAGGAAGGGTTTCTTTCCTTTGGCTGTCTGCATACTCAACAATAGCCAGGCATCATAGGCCCAGGCTCAAGCCGTTATCATTTGCACTTTAGAAGATTTTCTGTGTCTGTGTATCTCTGTTTCTATGTTCCCCTTCCTATGTTACTGGAACTGTAGTTAACTGTTGCACTGTGTATAGGCCAAAAAGAATTCCTTGTTCATCTCACGATGTACTTGGCGAACAATAAATTGATTTGAATTGGGATGCCCCGCTGTGTGAAACCCCCTGAACAAACTCACCTCTTCCCCGTCCTACGACGCATGTGTGGCCACTTGTCCAATCAGCACGCTCAGATATGCTCAAGCCCCTTTGTCCAGGAGCTTGTCTAATACGGCCCGCATCCCCGCTACCCTCTAACAGGGAGCGTGCCCGCGCTGTCCATTCACAAGTGCCTGGCGCAGGCACGCGTCCTGCTAGAGGGATAGCGGAGATGTAGCCGCTGCTCACGCATGCGCAGTTGGACCGGGGAAGAAGGTGAGTTTATGGCCAACCTGTGGGGTTTCACAGCAGGGCATCCCTATTCTGGATGCCCGGGGGGGAGGGGCCGATTTCTATGGGTTTTGGTCCACTTTAAGTGTTTTTTTTACTTTACACACCTCCCAGCTAATTTCGACTGCAAGGTTTTCTGGGAAGTGTGTTAATTTCTTATTTCTTGTTCTAAGGAAGGTAGCCCCCAACCTATCATAACATAAGAGCCACTTTCACATCTGAGAGATGAACAAGTTGGAAGCCATGAAACCCTTATAGAACAGGAATAAACTGTATCATTCTCAAACTTGTACACACATAGGAATTCTTCCTCCATATTTAACCCATCCGTGAGTGCACATATTCCGGGAGTGGTGGACTGCACTAATTGCAGCCTCAACAGTGTGCTAAACCTCAAGTGGTCACCTAAACAGTCCACGAACCACACAGAAAGGGGCTTTTGAACCACATGTGGCTCCTGAGTAACAGGGTGGGGATCCCTGGTCTAGGAAATGGCTTGCCATTCGCTTTGTAGTTTCTGTGAATCACAGACTGGGATTGTTACATTAGCTCTTTAAAAGGTAGCCCTTGTCTTCCTCCCTATACACAGTTTAAAGGGATTCATTTTTTATGCAGGCAGCGAACTTTGCAGTAACAATATTGGTGTAACAAGAAGCCAAAAAGCAGAAGAAGCAACAATCCCCACACAGTGAATGCTTTGTCTCACACTGTGTGATGCAGGAGGGATGGAGAACAGTCCCCTTTAAAAGGTGGTCATGCTAGAAAGAAAGCTGGGATTTGGGAACTAGAAAGGATTTTAGGAATCAGCAACAACTGCCTTATGGAGCAACACATTAGCATGGATTGGCTGCATGGGAGGTGAGGATTGAACACTTTAAAAAGAGGAACATCAGAGGCCCTGGAGTCTAAAGGACCTTGAGGCATCCTGAATTAGGATGTGTAAACCCCCCCCCCCCCAGATGCCTCATTTCACTCACCTTGTCCTGGAACCCTCGCCACAGCTGCATCTCGGTTCACCTCCAGCCATACGCGCACCTGTGTCCAGCCTTTCTAAATGGGGTGGCGCAGGCACACAGCGGCTAGGAGGTGAGCGGAGCCGAGTGGAAGTGAACAAGCTAATTGGTTGAGCGGGCCAATCAGCGTGCTCGTTCTTGCCCGAGTCTGCGTTGTGGGAGCACCAGGTAGGGGAGTGAACTAGGGACATACACACAGTGGGGCATCCCAATTTGGGATGCCCCCACTGAGAGGAACAACACCCTGAAAAGTGAAAATTGGGTATGTTGTTCCTCTTTAAATATTACAGTTATCCCAGAGAAAACTGTTTTTTCTTTGGTGTGCCCACAACTATCCCTTAAAGTGGACCAAAACCCATGCCGATCAATTCCCTTCCCCTGGGGCATCCAAAATCTGGATGCCCAACTGTGTGAAACCCCCAGGTCGACCCATACACTTACCCTGCTTCCTGGTCCAAGGGCGCATGCGCAAGCCGCAGCCGCATTCTTGCTATCCCTCCAGCAGGGCGCATGCCTGCGCCAGGCATTTTGTGAATGGCCGGTGCGGGCGCGCTCCCTGTTAGAGGGAAGCGCGAGATGCGGCCGCCAGCATGCTCGGAGCTGCTGCGGTAAGACGTCTCATTGACGTGCATACCACAGCGGCTCCGAGCGTGCCGATTGGACGAGCGGCCGCGCATGTGCCGTAGGAGCGGGTTGAGGTGAGTTTTATTTGGAAATCTGGGGGTTTCACATAGCGGGCACCCCCGATCGGGGTGCCCGGGGAAGTGGACTAAAACCCAGGATAGTCAAAATCTTGGGTGTTGGTCCACTTTAAACGGTAGTTCCACATTCTATGGCATTTTTTAAAAGTTTCAAATATTGTGTGCCAAAAGGAAACAGTGTACCCCAGCAACAATGTGTTTACTTTAGAAACGTACATCAACTGGTGCATTAGATGTACATATACTTCCTCACTCCTGGCTTGCTAATCATCTGGTTGGCTAATGCAGGGATGACAGGATTAAAGGGTTACTGGCAGTGTTCACCTCTGGAGAGGTCATTATGTTGCTTAGACTTAGCCCAAACAAAAAGATAGTGTTCATTTAAATCTCCTGCTACCTAACTGCCATCAACCTAAAAAAGAGAAAAAACTTCCCTCACTTTCTGCAGGCTTGATCCCACATCCTGTGGGCTGCAGTGCTCTTGCTTTCTGAGCTATCGCCACTGCAGTATTCATATGGTGGATAGTAATATGATGCACCAGCATTTTTATTAAAGGAGCACTATCATGAAATTGTGTATTATTAAAAATCTATATAAACACGTTGGGTCCTGCCAAATTTGTGGCTTTCCTCTCCTGGTAGGAATAAAATACAGGGGTGACAGGTTTAGTGTGTTTCTGTCACTCCTGATTTCTTGTTTTCTTTAAAATAAAAAAAAAAACATGCCTGGCTGGATATTTCTTGATGCTCGGTGTATAAATGATCTCTGCTCCCCTCATCCAGAATATTTATATGGACTTTTAATTTTTGGTCGATTTTTCAAGATAGTGCTCCTTTGAGTTGCACTTACTGGCACTTTAAAGTTTCACTATCCTAGGTGTTGGTCCACTTCCGCGGGGCACCCCGATCGGTGTGTGAAACCCCCCAAAAAAGCCCCATAAACTCACCAGACCCCGCTCCCACGTGACTCCCTCCACCAATCACCGCCGACGGACAAGCAAGGTCCGTCGACGGACAAGGTGAGAGCGCCCCCGCCACCTCTCGCGCGCGTCCCTCTTACAGGGAGCACGCCCGTGCCGGCCATTCGCAAACAGCCGGCGCGGGTGCACGCCCTGCTAGAGGGATGCGCGAGAGGAGGCGGTGACGGGCGCATATGCGCCATTGGAACGAGGAACAGGTAGGATTTGCGGGCCTCCTGGGGGGTTTCACACAGCGGGGCACCCCCAATCGGGGTGCCCCGCAGGCAGAGAGCTGATCGGCCCGGGAATCTTATAGATTCCCGGGCCGATCAGCGGTGGGTATTGGTCCACTTTAAAGCTTCCATACAACCAGGAGGCATCTGAGGCTAGACCTGCTTCAGTTACTAAGCTGAAAGGCAGCCACTGAATCAAAATTAATTATCAAAATTATTATAAGTACTAAGCCTTTTTTGTATGTCCGAAGCATGTCACATTTTATATCAAACCCTTTTATATCAAAGTACAGCGCAGAATCAAATTAATCAGTGGTCTAAACATAGTCAAACAAGTCATATGATTTCTGGATTAAATGGGGTCACCGCATTTTATTATAATATCATATCTTATTAAGGCTAATTAATGCTTCTTGGAACAATGGTGCAGGGGAGAGATCCGCAGCTCCCCATTGTCTAAACTGTTGACTGTCAGCCAAAAAAGAACACAGAGCCAGATCAGCTTGGATCATCTCCCACAAGAAATGAGCCCTAAAAGAGAGAGATGTGGGGGCTGGGGGGGTTAGGGGACACACATTGCCCCTTGAGAGGGGAGAGGGAAACCAGAGAAAGCAGCCCTGCTTATAGAGTGCATTAGCACTTCCTATAAATAATAATAATACCACATACAGAGTATAAAGAATTGCTAACTTTGGTTTCTTAAAGCGAACCAAAACCATTTACATCCGGGCCTTGAATCCTGATTTGGGATGCCCTGCAGTATGAAACCCGTTTACCTGCCTTGAATGGTCAGTCTCCCAGCGCATATGCTCCAGCATCCCCTGCACACATCCAATGCATCCAAGCATGACTGCTTAATTTGTAATTGCCAACTCTCCTGATTGGCTGATCTCCACCATAATTCAGGTTTGGCATGTTCAGGCAGATTGTAGAACTGATATAAAAGCTCTTGGTGAGGAGATTTCTGGTCTTCTCACAAATCCATATCTGCAGCAACACTGCAAATCCTTAATGCAAATATTTCATGACAGGCTCCCAAACCCATCCCTCCCTAAACTTCCAACAAGCTTTCCACAGAGCTAAGGGATTTATGCTTCATACTGGCAGAAAAGGAAGCATGTTCTAAAAGGTGACCTACAGTGGAAATTGACCTCCACAACATCTCAATTTGGGATACCCCACTGTGCATACTTCTACTCCCACCAGGAAGATCTACTTATTTATCACAGCCTCTGTTACTGCTGAAGGCAAGTCTGGTGCCTTATGTAACTCCTGTCAATCTATCTTGGACCAGAAAAGACTGGGGGGGGGGGCACTTACTCTCCAATCATGCTAAGTTGTACCCCAGCAGATCCAGGCAGTGCATATTATTTTTGGCTGGACAATGCCTTTAAAGTGGACCAAAACAGAGCGTGATTGGCCCAGGAATCCAATGGATTCCCTTCTCCTGGGACATCCAAAATTGGAATGCCCCGCTGTGTGAAACCCTCCAGGTTGCCCCGTTCACTTACCTTGATTCCTGGTCCTATGACACATGTGAGCTGTGGCCGCATCCCGCTATCCCTCTAGCAGGGCACGTGCCTGCACCAACCATTTATGAATGGCCGGCGAGGGCACACTCCCTGTTAGAGGGTAGCAGGGGATGCATCTGCCAGCGCACTCAAAGCCACAGGTCTTAGGCACCCTATTAGATGGCATGACGTCAGCGACTCAGAGCGCTCTGATTAGGCAAGCGGCCGCACATGTGCCATAGGACCGGGAAGAGGTGAGTTAGATTGGGAGATCTGGGGGGTTTCACACAGCTGTGCACCCCCCGATCAGGGTGCCCCCAAGGAAAGGAACAAAATCCAGGATAATCAAAATCCTGGGTTTTGATCCACTTTAAATCTCAACAACTACTTTATTCAAAACACCAGGATGAATTGTCTGCATATGCAGGCAAGAAAACAATTATTTCCTTTTACACTTAGCCTGGATAATCCCTTTACGGGTAATTAAAAAACAGTTTTGTCTCTAAAAAAAAAAAAAAAAAAAAAAAAAACACGGTTGATTCTGCGCCTTCTTTTTCTCATTATTTTTTTCCTCATTTGCATAGCTAAATATGATGATGAGAGATGACAGGTTACCCCCTTTTGCTGTGATTCAACTTATTGAGACAGGAAAGATTACAATCTTGTGTTCCAGTAGCTAAAGGCTTACTGGCAGCATTCTCACCTGGGTAGGTAATTACTGCTGCTTGATTTAGCCAGTGGCTGATTAGTTCACCTGTTACATTGGAAGGATTTGGGGATTTGTAGTAGGATATAGGAAACTTGGAAACAGCATGCTGATAAGCAAATCACAGGTATGGGGAAAACAAAAAGGCAGAACACCAAACACCTGTCAAAAAGGGTTTTTTCCTTTAAAGTGGACCAACACCCAGGATTTTGACTATCCTGGGTCTTGGTCCACTTCGGTGGGGCACCCCCGATCGGGGTGCCCCGCTGTGTGAAACCCCCCCTAACCCCCCGAAAAACTCACCTCTCCCCGCTCCCAGCGCCGACGTACAAGGGGAGAACTGGAACCTCCCTCGCGTCACTTTTGACGCGCGCGCCCCCGCGCCGGCCATTCGCAGACGGCCGGCGCGGAGGCGCGCACGCCTACAGGGGCGCGAGGGAGGCGGCGGCGGCCGGCCGCCGCCGAAGATAAGGTAGGTGAGTTGGGGTGTTTGGGGGGGGTTTCACCCCGCGGGACATCCCGATCTCGGATGTCCCGCGGGGTGGGGGGTGATCGGCCCGGGAATCTTATAGATTCCCGGGCCGATCACCCATGGGTGTTGGTCCACTTTAAGCACATGACCCTATATTACATTGCTTTCATTACATCGGGCCTGCTGATCCCCACAATACAGGGAGAGAATCCAGATTTGAAATGCTTTGCTCCCCCCACCTAAGCTCAGTTACATTTTTTTAATCGCTTATATACCTGCTTGGCGAAAGTGCCTCAATACCATGGCAAGTAGGCAGGCATCACCCTGCAGCAAGGCTTGGGAGTGGCTCATTACGCATTTACCCAAATATAAGACTGGTATTATAAGCACAGGGTCTGCACTGTGGCTTATTTTCAGGTGATGTCTTATTATTCCCCATAAACAAGCTACATTTGTCCTTTCTTTCCAAAATTGATAGAGCTAGTGAAATATGACAACTCCACCCTACCCAGGGGCAACCCAAATGCCCAGGATACCCCTAGAAAGTGGATCACAGCACAAGAGTTTAAATCCTTGGTGAATGGCCGGCGCGGGCGCGCGCCCTGTCGGAGCGACGTGCAGGAGGCGGCGGCGGGCGCACTGCCTTGTCCGCCGCTTGTCCGTGGCTACGTGGGAGCGTGGTGAGGTGAGTTTTTCGGGGTTCTGGGGGGTTTTACACAGCGGGACACCCCTAATCGGGGTGCCCCCCTGAAGTGGACCAAAACCCAGGATAGTCAAAATCCTGGGTGTTGGTCCACTTTAATAATCTACAAAGTAGCTTTAGTGAACCTGTCAGCAGAAAGCTATGCTGCCCTATTTAAGGCACCACGTTGCTTACTACTCATGCGTTGCATCACATTTATTAGGCAAATGGCATGTATTCATTATTTAAAGTGGACCAAAACACAGGATTTTGACCATCTTGGGTTTTGGTCCACTCCCCCGGGGCACCCCGATCGGGGGTAAGTGTAGTTGGCGACCTGGGGAGTTTCACACAGCGGAGCATCCCGATTTTGGATGCCCCGCGGGGAGGGAATAAAATGGTATCTTATAGATTCCCAGGCTAATTCAGCTGAGTTTTGGTCCACTTTAAAAGCAGAACAAAACCCAAGATTTTGACTTTCCTAAAATGTGATGCCCCACTGTGTGAAGCCCCAAGTTGGAATTCACACAGCGGTGTATCCCGATATGGGCTGCCCTGGCCGAAGGCCACAGCAGTTTTGTTTTGCTTTAAGAGAACCTGTCAGCAAAGAGCTATTCCTCTCTCTTTCAATCAGAACTCTGCTGTGCATATTCATGGCCAGCAAGGAGCTCTGAATGAACCAATAGCAGGACAACTCCCACTGGCCACTCCCCTCCGCTGCATGCACCTGCCTGCCACCAGTCATTCAGAAATTATGGCAGGGGTGCGAGCAACCAATGAAGGAGCCTTGGGGGTGCCGTCAGAGGACCCACACATTAAGGTGGACCAAAACCCAGAATTTTGACTATCCTGGATTTTGGTCTTTGCCCCCGGGGCACCCCGATCGAGGATGCCCTGCTGTGAGACACTCCCCAGGTCGCTGAAACCAACTCACCTCTTCCCCATCCTCTGGCACATGCGCAGCCGCTCGTCCAATCAGTGCGATCAGAACCACTAATGACACGTCTTCTAAGCCTTCGTCTAAGGCCAGCGGCTCCGAGCGTGCTAACGGCCACATCAGCCCGCTACCCTCTAACAGGGAGTGTGCCCGCGCCAGGTATTCACAAATGCCTAGCGTGGGCACGCGCCCTGCAAGAGGGATAGCGGGGATGCGGCTCGCGCATGCACCGTTGACCGTAAAGAAGGTAAGTGTACGGGCCGACCAGGGGGAGGGAATCGATAGGCCCGGGAATCTTATAGATTATAGATAGATATTGATCATCCTATGTTTTGATCCTTTCCCGCAGACATCTTATAGATTCCAGGGATGTGGGTTTTGCTCCACTTTAAAGAGAAGGAAAGTTAAAAAATCTTTGCTTCTCCACAGCATGGGAGTATTCCAATTTGGGATGCCCGGTACTGCAAATATTTGGCAGCCGCGTACTTACCACCTTCCACTGAAGCAAGACAGTAAGTCTTCCAATGACCAGTGGGGTTCATGGTGTGCCCCTGGGTAAATGTGATTGGTTGCTATTGTAGCTGTGTATATGAATGCCTACCAATGAATCATGAACGAATGCAGGGTGCCTGCTGTCAGCTATTCCATCTATGCCAGCCATATGCCAGGTGCGGGTGCGTGCAGGGGATGCCACTGGAGGCCTGTACATGTATCATGGGAGCAAATCTGGTTTTGCTTTACTGTGAGCTTACCAATGAGCTTTACAATGGTGGTGTGCCATAGGTAGGTAACATAATATATATATATAACTAACGGAAGATAGATTTAGAAGTCACTAATGCTCTATGTTTTACATACGAGTATATATATATATATATATATATATATATATATACACACACACTATATATTTATCACACACACCAGCAATGTTTCATATGCAGTAACTCTATAACATAAACTAAAATGTCCAGCATTACATATTAAAATAAATAATATATACTGTCCACATATGAGAGCCATATACCACCTCTGTACGGCTCGGCATATAAACACAGCCAGAAAGGAGGACTCTGCCCCCTTTGACCTTAGATACCCCACCCACAGAATTAGCCCCACATGCCTAATTGCCCCTCTATGACGTCACTCCTCACCAATCTTACCCAGATAATGAGGCTGTCGCACAGCTCGTTTCCGTTGCCGGCCATCTCTGTCCCTCAACAGCTCCTGTTCTGATCCGGCTGACCTCACCTGGGAACAGGGAAGAAGGAGGTGCAGGCAGCGACAAGCTCTAGGAACAGGACCTTCCCCATTCAGCGTAAGTCCTACGCGCCAGTATTGCTGTTACGCCGCTAGTGGAGCGTAAGTCTGTTCTGTGAATAGCGAATCGCCTCACGCCCCCTCCAATCGCTCTAAGCTTTAGCCGCTCCCACGACGGATGGCAGGTGGATGGCACGCCCCCAAGCTTGCAGCAGGTGACTGTACGAGCTCTGGACCAATGCAGAGAAACACTGAGTGCAGTGAGCCAATCGGCGTGGAGGAAGGGAACTCTTCTTGCTTGTGATTGGTGTGTTCGCGGAGGTGGGCGAACCTTGCACAGGTTCCCGCCTGGAAAGGGAAAAGTGCGTTTGGGTTGCGAGGAGAGTTTGTTCTTGCTCGCGCTGTGTGTGGGAAAAGCGTGGCAGATCCTGTCACAGAACATGGCCATTTTTTTGTTGTTGTATGCATATATGGCCATTGTATGGTTGTGTACACATACGCTTTTTTCCTCTGAATTAACTCATCTTGCAGGGAGACAAACCTGGGGGTTAGGTGCCTTTATCAAGAGACTAACACTCTTACAGGAAAGAGCTCATATGCATCCGCCCCAGGGCAATTCCCATTGCTGCACAATCTGGGGTATTACAATTTGGGCTGCAAGGGATCAAACCTGCTGTAGGGCTTGTAACTATAGTATTTTCTGTTTTTGTTGGGTGTAGACAAACATTTTAAAGAGGAACACGGGGGGCGGTTAAAACTCCCCCAAACCTCACTGGACCGCCCCCCCCCCCCCCCCCCTCCGGTTTTCCATTTTGGCATTATTTACTAACTTGCTGGGGATCCATCTTCTGGGTCCCTCTGATTCTGGGTGACCTTCCGATGGGCAGCACAATCTTGCATTCCATCGCGATCCGGTGCCTGAGCAGTGACCATGAATGGGATGCAATGGAACCGCCCAAAATCCAGCAGGACTTTGTCTCTTACAGATAGCTAAGTCGGTGGGGGCAGCAATCGAGCCCTGAAGATACCAGATGTCGCTGCAGCAGCAACATCCAGAAATTGTGTAGGGGGCCGATGGGGTGGGGGGGCTCGACCCCTTTTTATTTTTGGTCTTTAGGACTGGTCAACTCAATTCTCGTTCATCATATGATTACAGCAGCCATTTCCTGGGAACAAATATCGCTAAATTGCTGTCACTTTCGCAATCTCTTGCTCAAGAATCGTTCTGTCTATATAGGACATTACCCCCTACCTAACTCAACTTGCACTCTCAGGACACCTGATCAGTCCATTCCAGTGTATTCTGTCTAGCTCAGCAAGTCCTGTAGACTGGATATTAGATATTGTATTGTTTGCTCTTGGTTTGTGCTCCTTACCCAGTATACTGGGTAAAGGGGCTGGCACATCTCATCTTGGGGGTGATCATTTGTAAGTTGGGCATGGGCCTGAGATGGGATTACAGTTCTTTTACAATTAATTTAAGATCATGATAACCTGGTATCTCGACATCGCAATATTATTGTGGTGTTATTGCAACGCTATAATTCTTACAATTACCACACAGCCAGACCAACACCCGTTAAGGTAAAAACGGGTGTTGGTCTGGTTTAAAACATGGTCTAGTAATCTGGTTTCACACTTAGAGGCAAAACCGCCAGGGTAGACAGAACAAGCAGAAAAAACGCCGGACACAGACTAGGCCTCAGAGAAAGGGTAGTTTGCTCTGCAGTCCTGACAAATACTACCCAGGGGGGGTAGCCACCTGGAGAGCAGTTTCCCAAAATCAATTTGCACTACAGATATGGAAAGGGGAGATTGCTTAAAATTTTTGTCCATCCCGCAAGATTTTTTTCTGGTGACCAGGTTACCAGGAGACACCAGACAGAGGGAAGCCTTTCCACTAGTCTTACAAGAACTAATTCAAAAGAATGTGATAGAAGTAGTTCCAAGGGGCTGGGGTTCTATTCTCACGTTTTTCTGGTGCAAAAGCCATCAGGTTGATGATCGTATGATACTGAATCTGAAGAAATTAAACCATTTAATCAGATACAAGAAGTTCAGAATGTAATCTATTTATTCAGTAAGCAACATCCTCATAGAGCAGGCCCTTATGGTCAATTTAGACCTACAGGATGCTTACCTGCATATTCCAATTTCGGCGCTACAACACAAGTTCCTGAGGTTTGCAGTTCAAACAGACCAAGGGCTCTATCATTACAGGGCCCTATATTTGGTCTGTCATCAGCCATGCTGATATTTACAAAGATATTAGCGGAACCAATGGCACACTTTAGACAGGAAGAAATTACAATTATTCCATACCTGGATGATCTACTCTTGTTTAACAGGTCAGAGGAATTGCTACTAGCAGATTTAGAGAAGACTCTTCTTCAGCTAAAGACTTTAGTCTGGATTGTCAACTTGGAGAAATCAAGTCTAGTACCCAGTAATTATTGCAAATTCCTCTGGTACAATTTGGATAGTATCCTTCAAAGGATTCGGCTTCCGCAGGAAAAGGTACAGAGGATCGTAACAGTGACCTAAAATTTCGTCAATTTTTCTTAGGCTTCTGTACGAGAAATAATGACCCTGCTCGGTCTCATGACGACTGCAATACCGGCTTTCCCATGGGCTCAACTCCATATGAGATCTCGTTGGGACAGGTGCCCAGACTCACTGGGTCAAGAAGTCCAAATAGAGGAGGATGTCCTAAATAGCCTCCATTGGTGGACAAATCCAGTGATACAAGAGGAAGCAAAGGAAAACTGTTGTAATTACGACAGACTCCAGCTCCTGGTGTTGGGGAGCCCACCTGGACAGTCAAAATGACCAGGGAAAGTGGCCACCATATATAGCAAGGAGATCCTCCAACTTCAGGGACCTATTGGCGGTCAAGCTGGCACTGGATCACTTTTTACCAGTAATCTCAGGCAGAGATGTCCAGATCCGCTCCTACAATGATTCCACAGCAGCATACCTACATCATCAGGCAGGTTTTTGTCACTGATAAATCTCTCAAACTCCATTCTGTTTCCCTTAAAGGAACAAGTCCTGTCAATATCGGCAGTTCATTTAACCATAAACACTGTTGCAGATTTTCTAAGTCGGGTCAGGGCTCAACAGACCGAGTGGTATCTAAACCAGGAAGTTTTCCTCCAGATCCTATTCTACATCCAGAGCCAGCAAACCTTCAACTAGAAGCATGGATGTTGAAGGAACCATCTTAGAGTAGAAAGGCTGTTCGACCAGAGTGATTAAAACTCTCTTGAACAGTCGTAAATTGACTACTAGACGCATCTATGCAAGGGTTTAGAAATGTTTTTCTTCTTTTTGTGAAGCTAACAGACTGAAGAAAGAAGATATACCTGCAGTCCTCGAATTCTTGCAGGAAGGGTTTGAGAAGGGACTAGCAGTAAGTATGCTTTCAACTCAGACTTCAGCGTTATCAGTTTTTCTAGACTGCCAGTTGAGACAGTATCAACTTATCAATGTTTATTTATTTTTTTTTTTTTTAAAGCAGTTTAAAAGGCCAGCACCCTTTAAAGGTTTTCCAACATGGGACTTAACCGTCACGTTGAAGGGATTACTGGAACCTTCATTTAAGCAATTGGAGGACGTACCAGAAAAGTGGTTGTGTTTGAAATGTTGTTTTTTGTTGGCCATCACATCATTTAGGCAGGTGAGCTGCAAACTCTATTAATGAAGGAACCCTACTGCACAATTCTTCCAGATAAGGCTGTACTGAGACTTGATCCTTTATTTTTGCCAAAGATTGCTACGTCTCTTAACAGGTCCCAAGACATAGTGCTCCCGAATTTGCCGACTTCGGCAGAAACAGAAGAAGATCTCTCACTTTTATATGTGAGAAGAGCGCTAATGATTTATTTAGAAAGATCTAGAGAATGGCAAATGGCAGAACAACTTTTGATCATTTTGAGCGGCAAGAAAAGAGGCTTAGCTGCCTCTAAATCCACTATTGCCAGATGGATAAAACAGACTATTGTGCAAGCTTATACATCCAGAGGAGTTCTCTTTCACAGGTTTTTGCGCATTCAACAAGAGCTATGTCAGCTTCTTTGGCACAGAGGAGAGGTGCCTCTATAGAAGAGATCTGTAAAGCAGCAAAGTGGTCTTCACCCCACATCTTCCTCAAGTACTATAGACTAGATCTCCCTTCTGCGAAACATCAGACCTTTGGTAGAAGGGTCTTATTAGCAGCGTCCCATCCCTAAGGTATAGTTACGTGCCAAATCCTCTCCATGCATAATCATGAAGGATGAATGAGGAAAATCACCTTTAGGCTTACCGGTTGGTGTTCTTGAAGGATTTGAGAAAAAAACGTCTAACGTGTATTTTTTTTTATTCCCCCTGCCCTGCTTTAGAGGGAAGCAAGGCAGGGGGGAATAAAAAAAATAAAGGTTAGACTTACTGGTAACATGTTACATGGTAAAAAAAAAAAACATACCTTGCCTGTACCCCCGCGCTGATCCTCGCCACTATCTTTGAGTGGGAACGCGTGCTCCTGGCGGCCAGATGCTACAATCTGTGTGGAATATGGGCCAGGTAAGTATTTTTTTATTATGTAAGCCCCCAGCAGCTTTAGCGCTAGGAGAGAGGCAGGGTGGGGGAATTAAAAAAAAAAAGGGGGGGCAATCTGGCTGGACTGGCCCTTTAGTTTTGTTTTGGAGAGCTATAAATGTGTTTGTTTCCTTCACTTTATTTTTGAGAGATAAGATAATTATTGTTTTTTGTTGCAGTACACAGTGCCAAGTGTGTGATCTGCATGATGGGGGTATCCCAAGATTAAATAAACACTCCACAGCAGTCCCTCCTATACCCTCATTGCATTGTTAATAAGTGGTAGGATGTTGCTCCAAAAAACAATAATTATGTGGCATTGCCATCAAAAAAAGTATTACCATGGCGGATTCAGAACTACACCACCAACAGGATCTTCATCTTTGTTCCTGACACAGGTTGTGCAACTACCCATTTTGGCTCCTGAGCACCCTGGTAGAACCTCCCACTCAGCCTCCTTACACAGATTGTTTGAAGAACCAATTTGGCTCTTGACCCAACTTGTAAGCTTGCCAGCTTTGGCTCCTAACCTGGCTGTTCCAACTACGTGCTTTGGCTCCTGTCCGAGCTGGCACTGTTCAACTATCCACTTTGGCTCTGGACCTGGCTCATAAGAATACCCACTTTTCTCCTGACCTGACTTGTAAGACTCAGCTTGAACTTCAGCATCTGATGGGCTCATTCCAATGGCTTCTCTATCTATGCTAACTTGTACTGTCTCGAAAAGATACTACCAATGTTGCACAACCAGGGGGGTTTCCTGCGTTTCTTTCTTCCACTCCCCACTTGGTCTGTTTTCTGGACTGGACACCTTGCTAATTGCAGTTAACCAACATTTTTTTGGTGGGGGAGCTGCTAGACTTTTTATACCAATTTACTTAAGGCTGTAACTGGGCCCTCCCCCCTAGGCCCCATAGCAACTACTAAGATTGCTCTGGCAGTACGTATATAGTTAGAGTGACATGTAAAGAACAATACCATTGATCAATCAAATTGGGTGCCCCCTCTGCTGCATAAATTGAGTTAACCCCATAGGACTTGAAGTTAGCAAATTGTGCACAGTGGAAGGAGTCTGTCAATAGATAATGCCTGGTGTTTAGCATTATGGGATCAGACCTGGGTGAAGATAGATGTAGTAATCCTGGGGTTCCCATTGAGGGTCGGGAAGAGGGTAGAATTGCCATTTAAAATTTGTTTTGTGACATACAGACCACTGGTGAGATAGCAATCATCAGAGGCCTGGCTTCCGAACACTGTTATCTTTATGCATTTCCTGGCTGCCCGATCATGTAGTCCAGTTCCGCATGCAGCCGGTATGACATTGCCCAACATGTGACCAGATTGTGCGGCTTATCACTGAGTAAATTCCATCGCTCCAATATCCAGAGTTCATGGAAGTTTGCTCAGCAGTGAAATTCAAGGCATGCTTAAGATAGCCACTAATGGCCATATTCTCACCAACTACCCCACTACCCAACTAGAGTGCAGCTGTTATCCCCTGTTATTGCTTTCTTAAATGTCTGTGGTCATACTGGCTCGACAACCTGAAAATAGCAGTTTCTTTATACCTCAAAGTGGATCCACACCTCCTAGACTAATCAGGATGAGAATCACAGCTGCATACCTTTTCCTTGTGCCAGGACTACCCCTCATAGGGGAACTGGAAGCTGCAGCATGTTCCAGATATTTTGAAAGTAGTCAGCAGTAGCCAGGGCTTTTTATTGGAGGACCACTAGCAACCGGCAGACAGACCTCCAGCTTGGAGAGTTTATCTGCCTCACCACCCAACTGGGTACCAAAGGAAGATTGTTTGGTTTTCTTGTACAATATTTTTTTTATTAATTTTAGATAGAGAACATCATTCTAATGTGATAAATGTTTCGCAAAGCCAACAAGGAAATACACATTTATTTACATTTAAACATAGCATAGCAACTGTACCATCGAGCGAAAAACCCAATACATATTGAAAAGAAATGATTAGAATAAATGTGGTGTTCTTTTAGGGCCAACCTCTTATCATCAGATATTTTAAGGAAAGTTTACTGAATCAAGGTCATATTCGATTATGTGTAGTGACCATGATCTCAAAATCTAACAAAAAATCTCGAAGAATTTAATATGAATTCCTCTACTTGTATCTTCCAAGATCAACACTTTTCACTGCTCTTTAGCTATTTAAGAGTTTGCCAGGAATGTTGGAACATTGCACCCCCCAAGGTAGGACCTGCTGCAGGTTTGTGTGGGCCCTTGGCCAAAAGAGACTCTGTGACCCGTTGAGGTGTGTCATGTCATGTTCCACATCCTTTTATCTTTCTCTACTGCAGCTGAGCGTTCTTTGGTACTTTTTGCCTTCTCCAGTGCTGCAAATCACCCTCCAGTCCTTACTGCTATTCTAAGCATACAGTACGTCCTGCTCCAATATAATACACGTGGGTAATCCTCCGCCAGAGGGCGCTGTTCACTGCAGACATGCAAAAAACTGGCTCCTCCCGGCCCTTCATATACCCAGGGACCTCCCACAAATCCCCAGATTTCTCTGCAGTGCTGACTGTGAAGACAGCTCAACTCTCTCGCAGGTGAGCGGGGCTATTACAGCCTGCGGCCCTGCGGGACTATTTCCACCCGTCCTCTTCGATAAAGATGTGCCTCCCAGCCTGGGCTGCGCTGGTCGGGTGAAGGTAGGCAGCACCTCGTGTGCTCACGGAGCTACGCTCCACCGCAATCCCCCACCATAGGGTAGGCGGTTTAGGCCGATGGTGAGCCTCCATTAGATGCCCCTCCCGCATTGTTGCCTGTGCCCCTCATAGCGATAAACCCTGGGTGCAGGTCCGCTTCTCCCTCGCTTCCTCCCGTAGCTCGGGGGGAAAAGAAAGGGAGGGGTATGTGTGGCGGTCCCAGTGTAATGTTAACACGTTTATGGCCGTTGATCTTTTATTTAAACTTGGGTGTCAGTGCCGCGCTCCTTGCTCCACATAAACCTTCTGGTTGCGCGCGTGTGTGTCCTTTCATTACATTATTGTGCAGCCCGGGCGGCAGCATCATTCTCTAGTGTGAGAGCAATCTCCTCAATTACATTCTGTATGTGTGTCCTATCCACTACTGTCATTGACGTTGCGCTGGTTAGAGCTTCGAGCTCTTTGGGGGAGACGGGGACTCGGCATGACGTGCCCCGCGTCACAGCCAGATCAGGCCTGCCCCTCGAGGTTCGCTTGGCGCCATTTTGACGGTCTTCGCGCGTGCGTGGTTGCGATCCGCCTCCTCCCTTGTTCGTGTAAGTGCCCTCCCGGGCGGTTTTTGTTCCTATGATTTTTTATTCGGCTGCGCATGGCACTGACTCCCCCCTCTTATCCCATTATGTCTTTCAGACGCCAGGATTTCGGTGGCTTCTCCCGGCCTGACATATATTATAGCGGGTCCACATAACAAATTCTCCCACATTCCTAGCGGGTCTTGGGGCATCCAGGGTTGCCTATTGCGTAAATCCCTGCGGGCATACTGCTCAGATAATCACCATATGGAGGCATCTCAGAATTATGTCCCCTGGGTCCCTCGGGGACATGACCAGCTGTGTACAGTGTGTGGTCAGCCCCATGCTGATGCTGACAGAGCACGGGTCTGCGGGCCGTGTGCTGAACAGGCACTAACCCTGCAATCAGGTTTGCCAGCGGCTGCACCTCCCTTCAATACACCTGTCTCCCCGGACCTAAATCTCACCCCTGATGAGTCTCACTCGAGCGGGGATGACCAGCAAGTCGTGCCGCGCAGGCTGCCTACGGCTGAGCAGGTGCTGTCTAGTTTGGCGGAGCGCTTGGGCCCTGGAAAGAAGCGGTCCCTGACGCCTCCTGGTTCTCCGGTTCCTAATGATACTGATGAATCTGCTGCTATGCAGGACTTTGATCCTTCTGATGAAGGTGAGCTATTCTCCGATTCGGGCTCCTCGGATGAGATGCCCTGGAGCTGTGATTATTCTGGGCCCGGTTCTTGGGGCCTGTGTGACACAGATTAACTACTTATTAAGATCTTTGAGGTTTTGTCTATCTTCCCTCCTGGAGAGGCTCCCAAGCCTAAGAAAGAGAGTTTCCACACAGCGCCGTCGCGCTTGGAATTCCTGGAACAGGAGCATTTCCAGAATCTCGGCGCATTGACAGACTGGCTTTCCACGCCTTTTCTTGTGCAGGGACGGCTCTGCGCCCGGTCTGACTGTGATGCGTTTGTAAGGTTTATCCTCTCAGCACTGGATGACACAATTAAGATGTGTGCTAGAACCTCTGCCCTGGTAGCTATTCGCTGCCTGGTCTGGCTGCGACAGTGGGGTGCTGTCGATGATACGAAAAAGGCTCTCATTGGCCTTCCTTTCAGAGGACTGCGTCTATTTGGGGCCCGTTTGGACCTTTTTGGAAAAAAGGGTAAGGCACCCCGACGCAGAAGGCCGTCTCAGCCTCCTCGGGGCAGGGAGACCCCTCCCTACGTTAGTGTCAAACACGAACCTGAGGTGTGCTTCCAACTTTTCGGATCGGATTTCTACCACGGGGTGGGCAGGCAACGCCCTGGGCCCTCTGGCAGGGCTAAGTCCAAATCTGCCAAAACTGGGCAAGGGGACTGCCACAGCACCTGGCTCCTATCTGGGAGCGTATCTTCTCCTTCTGGTGGTTCCAGGAGGTAGTTTCCCTGGACACAGGGTAGAATTTGCTGGGCGGTCCCTCTCAGAGGTTGTCAGGGTGCTTCTAGCCCCTGTTTTCCCCTCAGGAGTTGGTGCAGCCGTACTCGGCCTGCAGGGTCTGGGCTTACTTGCAGGTTGCCCTTAACAAAATGGGGCGATGGCCTCTATGTTAACCTTTCTCTTTCCCTCAAAAGGATGAGGCAGTCTGGGCCATGCTGGCCTATGGTAGGCTTGGCAATTCTACACTCACAGGTAGTCCCTGTATGATATCTCTGTCTTGGGACACAGATGCCCTGTGCAAGGGGGGCTTCTGGCCTCCTGTGGAGTTCTAGACCCTCTTAGTTCCCCCTCTGTCTTCTGGACACCAAGACCGTTACTAGTCAGTGTTGCAGGACCAACCCTGCGGATTGGGGCTTTGTTTTTGGCCTCTCTTCCGCTCCCAGGCTACTCGCTATGGCGCGGATGGGGGTGATGTCTCGGACATGCCTGTGGGGTGTCCGCACTAGGACCTACCGGGTCGTCTTTCCTTACTCCCCAATCTCTACGCCCTGTCGAGTGGGTTAGTCGGCCGGCGGTGTCCTCTGGGAGTTATTCGGATGGGTGCTCAGTCACCTCAATCCCTCAGGGTCCATTATTCACTATCTCCATTCCCTGTATTCGGTTCAGGCTCGAGCCTTCTTCCTTGGCAATAAGTGGACTCCTGGTCACAGGGGCTCTGTCCCTCTTTGCTGACACCTTACTTTCACCAAGCAGGATTGCAGCTGGTGGGCCCGTTGGTGGCTTATCAGATGATTTCCCTTATATACCGAGCCCTTTGGCTCTTCGGCACAGTAGTTTATTGATCCTACATGGGGTTCCAGCACACCTGGAGCTAGGTCTGTGCTCATTCCCCCTTGGTACGGCGGTTCCTCTTGAGCTGGTTATATTCAAGGACCCAGTCTGGGGGCACCCCCTTCTTTGCTTGCATCTTCCTGTGAATGGTCACCTTCGGTACCAAGTCTCGCAGGCTGGCGGGGGGGGGGGGGGGAATTTCTTCCAAAACCCCCTGTGGTTCCTAGGTAGGGTCCCTTAGAGGGTCCATCTTACCTACTGACTTTGTTAAAACAATGAGCCTTCAGTTGACTATATACTGCTGGACTTCTACTCTTTAGGACCTGTCTATTTGAGGACTCTTGGCCTGTTGGAAGACAATGGCCTGTTTTATTATTGGTCTGGAGCTTGAAGCAGGATGATTCTCCTGGAAGGTTCCTGATCTGGGTGGGGGTCTACGTCCCCTGCTCCTCAGTGGTATTCACTCCAATGGATGTCTTTCAGTGGCAGGCTGTGCTATCCTGGTGTCCCTCTGAGAGCCAACTAGGGTGGCTCTGTTGGGTCTCGCTTATATCACAGGGGCTCTGCCCTTGTTTTTACTGTCCCAGAATATTCTGACTCTGGTCATGGGGGCTTAGTAAATGTATGTATCGACTTTCTATTTTATATGTCTTCTCTTCATTCACCCTGCTATGTGGGGTTCTGCGCATGGTCGTGCTGATAAAGAGACCCGTGAGATTGATGGCCCCTGGGGGGCCTAGTGAACTGTGGTTCGCAGATGCTTCTGCTGAGGTCAGCGGACCTGTACGCTCTCTCAGGAGTGCGGTTCTGCCCTTGTCAGGCTCCTTCTTATGTCGTCCAATCTACAGACTCTAGTCTGGGGCTTGACAGCTGATTCATTCACCCCCTTGGAGACGGGCTTATGTTCTGGGTGACTTGGTATATGGGGGGCTAGGAGCAAGCTTCCTCTTCCTCCGTCTATTGTGGGTTATGGTGTACCCATATTGATTGGCATGAGTCTTGGTCTCTCCCCTGTTGGACGTTCTCGGTTCACAGGGCTCTAGAGTTGTTACAGCATAGGTTGGGGTTGGCTCCCCATCTAGGTACTCTGAAGGTTCAGGTTCTGTCCTGTCTGCCTTCCTGTAGAAGTTTGGTTCAGTCTTCCTTGTTAGGAGTTCTCTTGGGGATTGCTCAGGGGCATCTCCCAAGTAGTTCTATGGTCCCTGTTGGGATCAATTTTCATTCTGTTTGCCCTGCGGATTGTTCCCTTGGGACTTATTCTGGATGCTGTCTGAGATGTTTTGTAGTTCAAGTCGCCCCTCCGGGGGCTGTTGCTTCAGTCAGACGTGTGCCTGAGAAGGTGGCTCTGATTACTTAGCCCTCGTTCATTATATATATATATATATATATATATATATATATATATATATATATGCCTATGGGCCTTATTCTAACTAATGCTGAAGTAGGGGGTCTACATTCCCTCAACAGGTGTTGAACTTTCCTGGTTGTTTCTTGTCCCTTAGGGGGACTGATGCCCTTTGGGGTCTGCGGGCGCCTCCATATGTATGTGCCTGATCTCGTTTGCCTCCAGGGCCTATGCGCCCTTTGGACTGATGTTACTTGGATGGTTTGCCTTCCTGGTCCTGAGTAAAGGTTTCGGCTTCTTGCTGATCCTTGTTAGTGAAGGGGTCAGTATCCCCGCCTGTCCCCGTTGGGGAGAGTTCTAAGTTTTACCAAGGCTTCTGTTGCCTTTGGGCTGGTTAGGCTGTTACAATTGCCTATTCCTTTGAGGGGGAAGAATCTCCCTCTCTCTTTTTATTCTGTTCTATTGGTGTTGGGGTACTTTTGGTCCTTCAGCACCAGGTTTTCTGTTGAATAAGTTGCTAGACCGCTGCTTGTTTCTGTTATACCTTTTCAAAGGTTTTGTTATGGGATTGACGTTAGAGCCTTTGCTCATGTCGTACTTGGTAGCAAAGTTTTTAGCGCCTTTACTGTCTGCTGTGCCTTTTTTGTTGGGGATCCCACCCTACTTTATGGACACTGCTATTGGATGTCCCACATGTAAGTATTATATTGGAGCAGGACGTACTGTATGCTTAGAATAATACAATTCTGTGAAATACTCACCTGTAGAATTGGTATTATACGCATACAGCACGTCCTGCTCCACCCCACCCTGGTTTTACATTTTCTGGATCCCCT
The DNA here is from genome assembly GCA_027917425.1 of Gastrophryne carolinensis. Lineage (NCBI taxonomy): Eukaryota > Metazoa > Chordata > Amphibia > Anura > Microhylidae > Gastrophryne > Gastrophryne carolinensis. The sequence continues at coordinate 402,237,723 of CM051235.1, read as the reverse complement.
GTATGGTGATTGTTATCATTACTATTGTTATCAGTTGGTGGTTGGTGTCTCCCGACTTCTTTTCTCACTGCTTTTCAATACTGGGGATTTGTGGGAGGTCCCTGGGTATATGAAGGGCCGGGAGGAGCCTGTTTTTTGCATGTCTGCAGTGAACAGCACCCTCTGGCGGAGGATTACCCACGTGTAAGTATTATATTGGAGCAGGACGTACTGTATGCGTATAATACCAATTCTACAGGTGAGTATTTCACAGAATTGTATTTTCTCCATTATCTTCCAACCTTCGCTGTCTTCTCTGCTGCTTCTGAGGCGGCTACCACTGCTGCCGATTGTTCTCTGGTCCTTGTCACCTTTTGAAATGCTACCAGTCCTTCTCCATTCCTCACCACATTCTCCATTGCTTGTAGAGCATTTTCTGTTTTTGAGGCCAGTCATGAGCAGGTCTGCACAAGTGATACCCATCTCACCAATCCACAGGAGAGGCATCCCTTAACCAAGTTTGAGTGGGCCTCCGAAGGCCTCTGATGATGCCAGGTACCCAAGAACCTTCCTGGATATGCCCATTGCTGGTGCCAGCCCTGTCCCAAATAACTAATGATTGACAGATTTACAAAGCCCATATATTGAATCCTCTTGAGTGGACTGAATCAAGTTTCTGTCAGGGAAGTGGCTATTTGACATTCAGGAATAAATGCCTTGGAACTAATCCTGTTGGGAACATAGCGATGGCTTTTGTTCGAAACCTTCTTATTCTTGCGTGAAAACCCCTCTTGAGTGAGCGATTTTTAAGAGAATGGCCTTGATTCAATATGAAGTTTGAAAAAATTATTATGGTAGTAAAAAAATTCACTTCATGAGAAAAAAACATGAGAATGTCACTGTTACTGAATCACCAGCTATGAAAAAAATGAACGTCAATGGTACTTTTTTACTCCTAAGAAAAGTACAGAACTTTTTACTCCTTTTTACATGCAGTAAAAAGTGCCATTGACATTTATTGTCTTCCTAGCTGATGATCCAGTAACATTGAAATTCTTATGCTTTTTTCTCATAAAGTGAATTTTCTACTACATGAGAATTGCTTTCAACTTTTATTTAATCAAGGCCAATGTGATTGTTGAACTATAAAATGGCTCATTTCACACCAGTCCCAAAAGGGATAAGTTGGAGGGAAGTTAATGTTTGTCTGGACAGGGATATATATAGTATATATAGTACAGAAAAAGTTTAGGACTGTGCAGACCAAGTATTAAAGTGGTCCCACACCATGCAGGGTGGTGCTCATGTCTGTTGGGTCATCCCAATATGTAATTCCCAGCCCCCTGAAAACCCGGCCCATAAACACTTACCTTTTTCAGGACTGCTTCCATCTGTGTTGGTCTCGGACCCACATGACTAGCGATGGTCAATTGTTATGGCCCTGTGAGAGCCAGCAATTAGCCACTGGAGGTCAAGTGGGTCCGGTACCTGGAAGAGATGAGTTCTGGGGAAGGCATTGCCAATCATTTATGTAGATAAATCTTTACTACCCTCTCTCCCAACTGTCAGTAAACAAAAAGTGTGAGCATGCCCTGTCATTGATAAGAACTGGGAATATGGGAGAATCATGTGGTCTAAAATGCCACAGCGTCCCCTTGATACCATGGTGCTATTGTGGCCCGATGGCAGTGCTGCAGGACTTCCACCTTGGGGGAAAGGCCTGCCCTCAAGGCTTGCCCTGATTATGCCTAAGAGTCTGGCTGCCCACTAGGTTCAGGTAAGAAAATGTTCTCATTGTTATTATTATTATGATTGTAGGAGTGCTGCGGAATAAGCTGGCATTTTTTCTATTAATGTTAGAGGGTAGCTGTAGGCAAAATAAAGACTTCTTAGTTCTAATAAGACACACTTTACATTCTGTGCTAGTAAGAAAATGTAATTTGTAACAGCCCCCCACTTTTGCCTTGCTTCTTGGGGGTTTAAAAAAACACCTTAGCTTATCCACTGCAAACCAGCATCTATTAACTTGGGGGCAGTAGAGTGCACAGATCAGGGAATGCAACTTGGTTGCACGCAACTGAAGTGCAGATCACAGCGCTGGATTCAGAACCGGTAAGATTTTTGTGGCAGGGTGGGGGGTCTTTTGTTTGTGACTGTCATAATTGGTCCCCGGGGGAGTCCAGATGCTGAGCTGTGTGAAACCCCCCAGATCGCCCACTCCAATCGCCTTTCCGCTGTTTACAAAGCGCATGTGCCCGCCCAATCAGCTCTTTATGCTAGTTCCCCTGTGGAGTGTGCTCTCCCGCACGCCCGATCTGAATGCATAGCTGCGGTGATGTAGCCCACGATCACAGCAAGGGACCAACGGAAAAATAAAGATGCTCTGGGGGGTGGGAATCAGAAAGTGGGCCAACCTGAAACTGCATTCCTCAGATGCACAGTCTGCTGGCGTTGGTGGTGGTTGCTGATAATCTTGTCTAGTGCTCCCCCCTAGTGGACAAAATCTGGTCACCGTTTACTGCTTCCCCCCACAATGTGGCTTAGATTTGTCCTCCTACATGTTCAGCTGAGAGGGGGCCCAAAATCGAAGATATGTAAGAAATAAAATATTGTAGGAGGGAATTAAAAAGTACATATAAACTGGATATGTTTGGGAAAACCTGCCTACAATAGGATGTTAAAGCAATCCTATCCCCTTAAATTCTAACACTACCCACAAGTTTTCGCCCAGGTAGCCTGCCATGCAAAGTCCTTTACCTTACGATATGTTTCTCGCTAAAATGAATGAAGATACTCACCAGAACCCCTGCTTGGTTTAATTGTCAGCCAATTCTAAGCTGGCATTGTCTCTGCAAATGAATGTTTTTTATCTTGTTTCCTCTATTCCTACCTTTTTTACCTACCTATTCCTACCTTTTTGCATCACCCTTGTCAGAGCCCTTCTGAGTGCAGCCATCCTGACCAGAGGAACAGGAGATGCACAGGGCAGTGATAGCAGGGGGGTTGCAACATCCCTATAAGGGCTGTGCATGTACCCAGCGACTCAAAATGTGAGGTATCCCAAATTGGGATGCCTTAGGGCACATGTGTCAAACTCAAGGCCCGGGGGCTGGATGTGGTCCTCCAAGCCTTTTTTTTTGTGGCCCTCTGACAGGTTCCAGACAGTGGAGGCTGGGCAGCGCACCTTCTAGCTGGCCTGGTCATTCCAATGTTTCTGACAACGGCAGCATATTTTCGCGTGTGAGGTACTGCTGAGTGATGCATGGATACACTGCACACCACTGTGGAGCAGTCCCAGGTGAGTGCACACCTTATTATTGTTTTGGTGGGAAAAGCCAGTAGTGTCTGCAACTGTTATGTCTCTTCAACCAGCTCTTACCACAAAGGTGGAGGTGTTTGCATCTGTGCAGGACAAAATAAGTGTGGATCTGTCCTGGGCATAATAACTCCGCATCTGTCCTGCGCAAAATAATTCTGTGTCCTGAGCAAAATGATTAAGTGCCTGTCATGGAAAAATAATTCAGCATTTGTCCTGGGATAAATTAATCTGCATCTGTCCTGGGCAAATACATTCTGCATCTGTCCTGCTCAAAATATATCAGTGGCTGTCTGCATTTGTCCTAGACAAAATAATTAGTATCTGTAACCATACATTTGGATAGCCGAGTTTGCATTTAGTTATTAGTCATTAAAAATCATATAAACACATCCGCTAATGAGGGGGTCACTTAATGAATAAAACTCCCGCCAAGCTTGTGGTTTATTCTCTCCTGGTAGGAATAAAATCCAAGGGTGACAGGTTTAGTCTATCTGTTTTCCTCTTCCTTTCATTAAAAAATATTCTGGAGAACATATTTTACCTCACAAAAAATTATGTCACTGTCTGACCACACCCCCTCCTCTCTCTCGCTCACACACACACACTTACCTCATGAGATTATGTACCTCATCATATTTACCTAATTTACCTCACATATATGCAGTGACAGTTGGCATATAATGTAGATAATGATAGGGAAGGTATGCTGACTGAGGCCTTAACAACCAATCTGATTACTACTTTCATTTTTTAAAGGCAGCTGGAATCTGATTGGTTGCTCATTTTGCGTTTACAGTAGTTCAGTGAAAACATCCCCCATTCTATATTCTGCTCTTTGGGCGCATACTAGAGTTTTCATTAATAACAGAGGGGGGTGTCTAGGATCCCCGACTCTCTGGCAGCAGGAGGGCGGTCATACCCACCCTCATTGATAGACTGGTTTCGGGAGTTGGAGGGTATACAAAGAATAGAGTTGGATGCTACGGACGACAATTGCACAGGAGTATGTGGGCACGTGGCGGGGTGGCTACTGGTTCAAGGAATCTAAGTAATTCAAAGATATTCTTGGCTGAGACACCTCTGGCTGTTTCTTGGTTGGGATAACCGGATTAGGGTATTTCCTTTCTTCCCTCCCCCCTTTTCTCAAACTCCATAAACCTAAACCTTCTGCCTTCCTTTCTTTCTTCTCTCTTCTCTCTTCTCTCTTTCCTTTTGTCTCTATCCCACTTTAAAGGAGCAGTATCGCGAAATTTGCATTAAAAAAGATAAATAATTAAATAGCCACACAATAGCTTCTAACGTGTATAAATAATGTGGCGATAGAAAAAGGAAAAAATATCTGCCTTTCTTTTAAATTGTATAATGACAATGGCTCAGTCCATTTGCTGAATAGGGGGATCTGCTGGGTTGTATTTAGTGAGCTGCTTCATTTAGCCTACTGGTCTCCTAGCAACACTTTACCTCAGAGGCTGACACTGTAATCAGTGGTAACGGCTGTGTGTGTGTGAGGTGCTGCTTTTGTTATGAAACTGACTGAATTTCTTCTTTGAATAACTGTGCAGGAAAATCTAAAGGTATTAAAGTGGAACAAAACCCTGAGTGGCGACCCTGAAGTCCATAAGACCCGGCCATTGACCTTGCCCCTTGGGCATCCTAAATCGGGATGCCCCACTGTGTGAAATGACCCCGGGATAACCACAGATCCCCCCATTTTTCTGGCGCGCTCACGCAGAGAGTCATTTAGACAGGCCGGGGGCGGCCAGGAAGGTTATTGCTCAGGCTCCCCATCTGCGTGCAAACAGCGCTGATTGGATGAGAAGGTACGTTTTCACATATCAGGGCATCCTAAGTCGGGATGCCCCTAGGGGCACAAAACAAAACTCCAGATAGTGAAAATCCTGGGTTGGGCTTTGCTCAAAACACACAAAGCTGAAAGAAAGATCATATGGAAAAATGAAAAATAAGAATATGAAAGAGAAAATGGTAAACAGAAAGATTCTGCAGCAGAGCCAACATGAAGGGAAAACTGTCAAAATAAAAAATGTTTACAGGATGTAAACATAAAAATCCAATTCTGAAATAAAATCACCCCCCCCCCCCCCAAAAAAAAAACTGGCGAGTCTAAGATTCGAACCAATGACTCTCTGGTTCAAACTGACATTGAATTTACAAATGAGCTAAATGACTTCTAGAGCTTTTCTTTCTGTTTTAGATATGAGTTCTGGCCAGGCAATGTTGCAATATTATCTTATGCTGGACGGCTGCCAGCACTGAACAGCTGATTACTTTGTTACATTGTTTCCCCCTCTCCTCAGCGTGGGACACTCAGCAGACATAAACATGAGCTAGAAGTCTCAAGCTGCACAACAGACATCATTTTTTTCTAAATTTGTAATTCTTACTCCCAACACTTACCTACATTCAAAGTACCATTTAAATATAAGTCACCAAGACAAATTCGCGATACTGCTCCTTTAATACTAATTCTCTGCACTTTTAGAGTTTCCTTCTTGTCACACCCCATTACAGGTTGATAGACCGTTATGGCTGCCAGATAGGCTCCAGTGGGTGGTGGGCCGCAAGGACACTAGTAGCAATGGAGCGTATGGTTTACGCGGAGACCCCGCTGCATGGGACGTAGAATGGCAGGGTTGGGCCATCGCTGGATGATACAATATACCTTTAGAGAGGCGGCCCTTATTTCTATAACAACCCTGATAGCAGGCAGGAAGGTATATTACATTGGAAGCAGATTTGGAGGTCTGAGATAAAGTTTGGATTCAATGTCTATGTAATGCAATCTGTCTTTATCTTTGTCTTACTTGAATGTACTGTGCCTTGCTGAAAACAAATACATTTTTATTATGCAATAAATAACAGAGGGGTGGCAACATTCTGATCTTACTGACTTCAGTGGCATATTTTGGACCCACTAAGTTAAACCAATATCAGTAACAAAAACTTACAGCCTCTCTGTTTTTGAGATTTTGATTTCACATTTGTAAAGTGTATTGTATTTGGCTTTCAAGACACCACTACATCTTCAGGATCTAACGTTAACTTCAATTTGGCAAAAAGTCTCCAAAGAATTTGCCAGGAAATCTTGCATGGCCATGAGGAAAACTGCATCGCGAGCTGCAGAGACTCCTCAGCAAACTCGGGCACGATTGCAAGCTGATCAAATGCACCATGCTGCTGCCCATGCATCTGAGACGCCTCCGGATACTCAGGCCACACAGCAAGCTGATCAGATGCATCATGCTGCTGCCCATGCATCTGAGACGCCTCCGGATACTCAGGCCACACAGCAAGCTGATCAGATGCATCATGCTGCTGCCCATGCATCTGAGACGCCTCCGGATACTCAGGCCACACAGCAAGCTTATCAGATGCATCATGCTGCTGCCCATGCATCTGAGACGCCTCCGGATACTCAGGCCACACAGCAAGCTGATCAGATGCATCATGCTGCTTCTCGAGCTGCTGTAATGTTTCAGGAAACTGAGGCATGTCAGAAAACCAATAAAATACAGCATGAGGCTACTCAAGCTGCTGAAACACCCTCCGGAAACTCAGGCCAGAAAATAAGCTGATAGAGCATGTTGCTCAGTGTGCTAATGAGTGGGCTTTCATGTGCACCTCAGAATAGCAGCGTTCCCTGACAGCTTTCAAATTAATAAAGGAAGAACGCCTCACTATGACTGGATATGTCAAAGCTATTTTGGCTGTCGGGATATATAGGGCTTCTGACCTTTTCCCTGTTAACAAAAAAACGAGGGCATAGTTGTGTCCTTCAGATGAAGCATCCTATTCTTTTGCAGTAAAAGTATTACCTAAGCTCTGACTTCTCACCTACTAATAATTTCCCTAATGTGGTGATCGGCACCCTGTTACATATAATTCACAGATAATAACCTGTATTTTTTTCAGCCTATCAGACCTTTACCAGAAGTATTTGCTAACTTGCTAAACTGCATCTTCCGGGCAGCCAGCAAGCCTCACCTGCGGAGTCATATGACCGTGCTACTTGTGACATGAACATTATCCAGTTAATGTTTGATGTGAGCTGTTTAATAATATTGCTAAAGACCAATGTTTTATTTTCAGTGAAGGATGAGGTGGGCCCTTTCCCGCTCTCCCACCCTTCTCCTTAGCACATAATTTGTGGATTTTGTCTTCCCATTTATTATGAAAACCTTGACACTGGTTTAATATTTAACAGGCTGCCTTCTAGGTCTGTGGGCCAGACCATGGAATTACAACAGTGTGCTGTCAGCTGGTGTATCACTAGGACGTGCAGAACACAGCCTCCGACAGACTGACAGCACTGACCTGTTCAGTAACACCTTCTGTGGCCCTGTACAGCCCAGGTAAGTGACTGCACATGACATTTAAAGCAAAATCGAGAACTGTTTGGTTTATTTGTTGATGCTTTTTTACATTTTTATAATGTATTTGCACGTGCCATAAAAGGAATATAGGGAAAATTGGGCTATGGTATAGTCCGTTTAAGCCACCTAACAATAAGTTCTAATAATAGATTACTGCTGTTCTAGACCTGATGTACTTTTATATAATCATTAGAGCTAAAGCAAAATAAGTAACAGTATGGGGTTTTGCAGGCCAATATCTTTGGGGTTTCATTCCCAGGTGTGTAGAGTAGTACATGTTCCAGACCCTAATTGAGAAATGACAACAGTTAGTTTGAGTCCTCTATTTAATAGCCTTTCACAAAATAGAACAGAATAGGATGCCACCTGATTAAGTGTAATTGCTCAGTAAACTGAAGAATTTAGCAACTACATTTATATATTAAACATATATATATAGCCAACACAGCCTGTTTGTTTTTAATACTCTTTGTCTAATATTCCAAAATACCAAAAATTATATAATTGGGTAAAAGAGATATATGTAAAAATACAGACAACTAAAAACTTTATTAACCTAAGATGTTATATATAGAGAAATAAAAATAATAATTTTAAGAAAGTGTAATATATATCTTTTTCAGCTATAAGGATATGAATAAACTTATAGGATAAGTTACATAAGGTAAAACTAAGAAGAAATATATAAAGCTAAAAAGGAATACAGTATTTGAATTAGTCAAGTAAATATGTATAGATAATAAAAAATAAAATGTATGTATTTAAAAAGAACATTGAAAAATGCATAACCTACCGGTACTATATTTTACTTTAGTGCAGAATACCAGGTTATTTAAAAAAGACACACACACACTTACTTTAATTCTTCCTTATTTTATATTTTTGATTTATTGTATAAGCCATTTAATCCAATAGAATAGCTTTATTTAAAAAGGAAACATTTTTTTTTTTAAGAAAAAGCAAGTTTATAGATATATTTCAGCATCCGGATCCATCTTTTTAATACACTACTGTGTTGCCACCATACTGGTTATTACATAATATATTGTGTTAACTTCAGATACCTGTTTACTTGTTGTTGTGAAAAGTGATCCATGTGATTGATTTAGTTCTGCATGGTTTACTTTAGTGATAACATAATGTGGACACGTCTCATTGGAACAGCTGTCAGAGGCTTGGGAGGCTATAACCGATGAGGTGTGTGAAGCACACACAAAATTGCAGCCCAGGCTTCAGCTACTGTAGCTTGTGCTGGATTAGGTGCCTGTTGACACATTGCAGCATGGCTGGGTTCAGACCAACATGACTACTTTCTCCCAGAGTACAATATGTTATCTCTTTCATAGAATTCTATTTGGTGTGAGTATTAGAGACCTATGACTATTGGCTGTCACGTGTCAAGTCATTCCATGATATAGCCCTGCTGGATTTATATTCATTTATGAAGAACACGTCTTGACCAGCAGTTTGCATCCTCAAACCCTCTTGGAAGCTCCTATCTGGAGTTCCTGTGAGGTAGACAACACTGATGCACAACTTACCAGCAGTGATGTGATTTCTGAACACTCATTCTGTATCTTAGCACCAATGTCCTTGAAGGAAAGTTTGCCAAGAATGGTCTTAATGTGAAGTGTAAAGGTTTATGTGAACCTTTGTTGGATTAGGGTAAAATTTAGAAATTAGTACCAAACCTTAAGGGGATTTGCTTTTACCAAATTTGCCAAACCAAAAGTTTGGGTTTAAAAGATATTGGTGGTCTGGAGATAATAAAGAGATATTTATCCCCCCACCAGCCATATCTCTCCAGTGCATGCTTCCACAGCCAGCTCCAGCTAAAATCAGTATGTAGACCTTTCTTTAGTCAGCAAGGGAGCCTTCAGCAACACCCTGATTAGATGAAGATGCCAAGGCTAAAACCAGGTTTGTTCACCTTCTTTGTCATATGAGGAAGTCAGAGAAGATTAGAGCAAACCATTGTGCTGGAGAAGATGTCTGAGGGGGAGAGAAGGTGTTCTGACTTTACGCTGCTTGCATCCCTAGTAAAAGGTGAGCTCTTTCTAATGCAGGGCTCAGTGATGATTTGAGGGGAGAAGGGTTAGGTTAGTTTAGTGTCCCTGTGGACCAGGACCCTCCCTGGTGCAGAGTTGAAGTCCCATTTAAGACCCCCATTTAGGTATCATGAGTTTAGACTGCTCCTCTAAAGAGTACATTGGCCAAGCTGAGCTGTAAGCAAGAGTTACATGGCTGGCCAATGTTTGTAAACGGCGACGTGCGTTGCGTTTATCTCCGCCATCTAGGTCAGTGAGTTTTCTGGTATCGCCTCATTTTTATCTCACGCGGACCTTTGCACCGCTGCCGAGTCTCACATGACATCTCATTGACTGGCTGATGCAGTCATAGCAATACATTGTGAAAACCTGCACGTATGCGTGACACTGCCCTGATGCACCTTTGTTTGGAAAATGCCTGCTGCCATTTTACTACAGGAAATGCTTATTTTCACATAATAATTCCTGTAAATGGAAATTAAGCTGCACCGGATCTACATTTACGCGTGCAGCACTATTTGTTGTTGCCTTCCTTGCAAATCCTGTGAGACACTGGTCCTGACATGATAAAGGCCCGGCACAGCTTTTGTCAGACTTGCGATGAAACATCTACCTCATGCACCTCTCCTGTAGAATCCCCCAATTTAAGGGACAGGGGATGTTATTTTCATTGAAAAAAATGAGTGGCGAGCAGCTCATAACTACCAATTTAGTCACCTCAGGAAGTGAGACGAAATCTCCACAGTGGGGTCACAATAAATAAAAACAGTTTTAAGTTAAATAATTATTTCTGTTCGCTCAGGGTGGGAATTATACAAACACAAAAAAGGAAACTTGCACATTCGAGCCAATAGATTTATTTGAAATCCTTTTCTTTCTATATACTTAATGCATAATACCTATTTATATACTTTATTTATCATGTAGGTGTTTCAACATGAACATTAATGATCAGAAAAAGGACGCAGGACTCTCCTGCGCAGCTCCGAACTCAGTAAGTATATTCTAAAACCAAACCCTTCCATCCTCCAACCCCCCCCGCTTGGCATACTCACCTGCTCCTGTGCAGGCTATAGCATCAACATGGTTTTAGACCAGGAGAGTAAACAACATGACCAATAATAATACCAGTAGTTCAATGAACTGTCATGTATCAGGAAAGTGAGAAGAAAGGGGTCTATTTCCTGACAAGCCTATTTAAAAATTAGATCTATTATAATCTAACCCTCTCGAAACACAGATGGTTCTCCTGGGAAACTGCTGTAATTTAGCTGACCTCCAGAATGGTTATAACGGCCATAACAGGCCGGGAAACCACTATGAGGCTGAGAAGACCATAGGGCCATTTAGCACCCAGCTCTTCTTTGGTTTCTGCATGCTGCAGTTGGCTTGGCATGATGTGTAGCATGTTATGTGTGGCTCAGATATCTCTGTGACTATGAAGGCATTGCTGGTTTCTTTTCCTTGATGATTGGCCTACAAAGGTCCAGCACTCGGTATTGAAAGTGTTTTTGGATTGGCATTCGTTAGGGGGCCCTATAATAATTTTGCTTTTGGATCTATTTAAATATAACCACCTCCTATATGACTGACTAGGCCATATGCATATTTGATACAATTTTTTATTTTCCAGGACATGTTTAAAAGTCCACAACCACACTTCCACAGCGACCTAAACTGTCCTGTATGCCTCCAGACAGCCACTCTACCTGTTGAAACTAACTGTGGGCATTTATTCTGTGGTAAGTAGCATTGCCCACAATTGTTAATCTGTTATCAGCTTAAAGTATTGTCCATGAAAATCTGTTTTAAAGCATGTTTAGGTTTTCTAATTATTCTAACTGAGGAAGTATTTTGGTAAGACCTAATATGAAATCAACAGTGAGTTAGGAAAGGTCTCATGTAAACCGAGAGAAGTGTCATGTCAATAAAGAAAGCTTTAATGAAAGTTTGGTAGAGGTATATTGGGAGAAGCCTCATGCAAGTGTGGGGTGATATCATAAACAATTTGTAAGACTTTATATAAATTAAGAGAGACTTGAGTTAGGAAACACCTCCATACAAATCTGCAGAGGACAGTTATGAAAGATCTAATGAAAGTTTGGCATTACATATCATACCAGGGAATAAAAATGTTTAGAAAAGGAGTTTAATGCGAGTTAGGAAAGATCCTAAGAGTTTTGGTAAGACTGTATTTAAATTCAAGCGGACCAAAACCCATACCCCAACGGCCCTGGAATGGGATGCCCCGCTGTGTGAAACCCCCCAGGTCGCCCAGAAACTCACCTTCTTTCCTGGTCCAACGGTGTATGAGCGAGCAGTGCCTGCATCACCGCTATCCCTTTAGCAGGACGCGTGCCCACGCCAGACATTTGCGAATGGCTTGGATGGGCATGCTCCCTGTTAGACGGTAGCAGGGAATGCGGCCACCAATGCATTTGGATTTGTGCCCGCCTTAGACAAAGGAATGGGAGTGTATCCAAGCATGCCGATGGGACAAGAGGCTGCACATGCGGCATAGGACTGGGATGAGGTGAGTTTCTTTGGGGGACCTGGAGGGTTTCGCACAGCGGGGCACCCTAATCAGGGAATCAGGGCGGCAAGGACCAAAACCCTGCACTTTAAGAGAGGTCTTGTTTGAGGTAGGAAAAATCAAATGAACATTTATTATTACATATACATTTAATGTGAGAAAAGAGGGTGCTTATGAGTGTTTGGTATAGCTACTTAAAAGTCAGTAAAGCTCCCATGTCAGTTAAGAAAGTGTTGAAAGACCTCATACAAATTGTGAGAGGTCTTGTGTGAGTTCAAAAAGATCTAGATGAAAGTTTCATAATCTATCGTGTGATTTGGGAGAAGTTTAATACAAGTCAGGAAAGACTGTTCTAACAGTGTGGTAGTCAAGTGCGGTACATTCTTGCAGCACACACACAACCTCTGGTGCCCCCTAAAATCTCCAATGGCTCTAATACAACCTTAAACCATACCTGTAAGTGAAAGAGAAGCATAGTGGGAGATTATACTCAACCTCCAAAATATGGCTGCAAGGCAAAAAGGTCAGTAGAGTAAAATAAAACATTGAGGAAGTTAAGGGTCTTACTAGCCCCAATAGTAGACTGTAGTGCAGTATAGGCCACCTTGCAGCCGGAAATCCAGGGTCAGACTGGAGTACAGAGGAAATAATTCTTGGATCACATTCCTGTACTGACCTGATGGCAGCCCGGTTACCTGCTCAGAGCTCTGACTGGATTTTATAATCTATAGATCATATGAAGTCATTTCTTCTGCAACACAATAACCTTACAAAATGGCCTTTATCTCCCTATGTTGGAATAGTGAGTGTTGTCCATGTGGGTTGCGGATCTGTGCAAATAGCCCGGCTCACTCTGTCCAGAAGACAGGCGCCTCTGCAACGTGTGGCGATCAAGGCCAATGCTAAAAAGTCAATACAAGTGTTTGATGTGTTGTGCAACATCCTCAGATAGCCAATCATAAGCTTGCACTGACTAACACACCTTCTCTCCACCCTTCCTATATAACTGTAGCGGGTGGGGAACATGCGCAGCCATAATAAATGCATAGCTCTGGAGTGGCAAGAAGTTCAACAGGTTCACATACCTCCTGGGTTTCATAAATAGCATCCTAAATTCCACCTCTTTTTTTTAAGAAAAATGACTAATACATACCAAAAGACACTACTCCCCCAGGCTATTGTGACCAGTGGAGCTGTTAAATCATATACATATTTCTCCCTTGTGTGTAAAATATATAACTATCTCTCGTGTGTGTGTGTGAGAGAGAGAGATTAGATGTAAATATATAAAGAACCTTGAATAGGTATATATATATATATATATATATATATATATATATATATATATATATTATGCAGATCTATTGTTTGTTTATATAGCGCCATTATCCTTCTTAGCGCTATTATCCTTCGTAGCGCTAAGGTATAACATACTGTACAGGGACCAATACAAATTAGATGTTACAAACCAAAACAAGACAATTGGAAAGAGAGCCCTGCCCTTACGAGTTTACAGTCTAAAGGATAGGGGTGGAGACAAAAAGGAGGGAGTAGCCATGCTAACCTAAGATATACCACTTGTGAGCGGCCTTGATCAGCGTGAGAGCAGCTAGAGGTGCTCAAGGGAATAAAAGATGGTCAGGTAGGCTTAGCAGGAGGAGGGAGCTAGGGGGTCGCAAAACAGACATGGACATTAATTACTTGAACAGGGTCTGTACAAGGACAAAAGGCAGTGATGGGTAACAGCCCTGTTACAGAGTGGCAGATAATAATACAAATAATGTAGCACAATTAAAAAACCTATAAAGTGGTGCCATAATACATCAAATGGAACCACAAATCACTGGTTATGAGGTGTTTAACCGCTGGGGGTAGTTACAAGTCCTTGTGCCCAGGAGACATACCTACAGGTGGCTGGCTGGCGGTGAAAGGGTTAATAAACTGCAGATCGGTACTTGTGCCCAGGAGACATACCCGCAGTTGGATTCAAACTGGCTGGCGGTGAAAGGGTTAATAAACTGCACATCGGTACTTGTGCCCAGGAGACATACCCGCAGGTGGACCCAAACTGGCTGGCGGTGAAAGGGTTAATAAACTGCAGATCGGTACTTGTGCCCAGGGGACATACCTGTTGATGCGAAAGAGGCAGCGTCTGTAGGAACAGCATGGAGAGCATGAGCAGAGTGATTCAGGATGCCATGATGTCAATTCAGGCCTAATTCTTACATGGACTTGATACTTCAGAAATCCAGGAATGCAGCTTATGCTATACATCCTATCAGTAAAAAGGGACAAATAAGGATAAGACCTGAAAAGAGGGATAATCTCTCAAAATAGGTGAAGTTAGGAGGTTTGTTTTTAGAGTTCAGAAATAGAGCTGAATCTTCATTTAATCACTTGTGATCAGGTGACATGACCAGGTCATTGTGTCCCCTATCAAAGGCTGTTCATGGGTTGTAAACCCATCAGGGGCATTGTAATGAATTACATTGATGTATAATGAGGGGTCAGAGGCTTCAACCTCGGTCGCATGCCCTGTATCCAGGCTAAAAAAGGCTTAAAGGGTTAAAGTTTAACTTCTTTTACATATTGCATCATCTGAAACCCCCATGGCGACATTGGCACTCAGCCCAGCAATGTTTGACCCAAAACATTCCATGAGGAAACTTGCATCATGCCATCCAGCAGCTATTTTTGGACCCTATGTTTTTGCTCAAGTTACTAAATTTATGCCAGTTTTGGAGGCTTTGTACCTTTCGGTGCCAGGCAGCGCCCCCTAGTGGCATGACAGGGGAACTTTCTGAAAACGCATTTTACTTAAAGCGGACCAACACCCAGGGGGGATCAGATCCTTCCCCGCGGGGCATCCAAAATCGGGATGTCCCGCGGGGTGAAACCCCCCAGGAAGCCCACAATCCTACCTTTTCCACGTTCCAGCGGCGCATGCGCGTCCGCCGCTGGCCGCCTCCCGCGCGTCCCTCTAGCAGGGAGCGCTCCCGCGCCGGCCGTTTGTGAATGGCCGGCGCGGGTGTGCTCCCTGTAAGAGGGACGCGCGGGAGGCGGCGGCGGACACACTCTGCTTGTCCGGCACTGCCTCTCGCTTGTCCACCGGCGGGGATTGGCTGCAGCGGTCACGAGGTGAGTTTTCGGGGCGTTCTTGGGGGTTTCACACAGTGGGGCACCCCCGATCGGGGTGCCCCACAGAAGTGGACCAAACCCCAGGATAGTCAAAATCCTGGGTGTTGGTCCACTTTAAAGCGGAAGTCCAGCATAATGAGAGCCCCCAGTCACCCATCCTTTAGCAGGATTTCCCAAATCCCAGGGTTAGGGGTAAGGAGCACTTTGCCCCAGACCATTCTGAACTGTGCACTGCTGAGATACTAACCATGTCCTTGTACTGCTCCATCCACCAGGTGTCCTCAGACACCTGGGGAAGTCACACCTCAGGACAAGGGGGGCAAGGCTGGGTCCAGGACTTTCCTTAACACCTAAAAGTACTCCCCAAATGGGAAATGGAATATCTCCATGAATAAAATTACTTGATATAAATGGTGAAGTGTTTAGACCATGGAGGAAGCAACTCTGCGGGACAAGGAAAAAACAGGCTTTTATTTGGCGGCGGGCAATAGCGGCAGCTGGGCCGCTCATCCTCAGGAAGCGCCCAGGGTTCTGGCGAATCGCCGCATCATTACAACAAACAATAACATGTTCCCAATGACAGTCAGGGGCTCTCTCTGCCGGCTGAATAAGTCATTGTGTACCTTAAGAAACTGTCACCGATTGCCGGCAGGAAACGTCTCAACCAATTTGCTCTAATTCCTGCTCAGCTGCCCTTTCATTTTCACACTCGCCCTGAAACATATGGCCAGGAAACCGACAGGAAGCCCAGCATAGAAATATGGAATCTTGCACTGCCTGTAATTACCAGAGGCCGGATTATTAGGAGAGGCCAGCACCTGCCATGCCACTGCATCCGCCTTCCTGTTAACCCTTCACTCACTGCACACCACCAGGATAATCCTTAAAACACAAAGAGAGCCAGACTGTGAGTAAAATGCAGAGCAAGAGGGGAGAGAGAGACTGGAAGTGAAAAAAGAACCAAGGGAATGAGAGCAAGAGATTGGGAGTGAAAAAAGTCAGCGAGTGAGAGAGAGAAAGACACACACACAGAGGCTTAAGGAATTGAGAGAACAAGAAAGAGACAGGTACAGAGAAAAGGCCAAAGAGAGAGAGAGAGTAGAATAAAAAAGACCAAGAGAATGGTGGAGAGAGAAAAATACTGGGATTGAAATGGACCAAGAGGGTGAAAGAGAAAGAGACCAGGTGTCCCTGGCATAGGAACCTCAAAGCGTGTGTGGGCCACCAGAAATGCACTACTTATTTTTAATCAAAAAGGAAGTAAAGTAAACTTTTCAAACGTTTTCGTGTGTGAAAGGGTTGGTAGGTATAGCTAATAAGTTGGGTTACCTTGATGGTAAAGAGGGGATGTAGATAGATTACATACTGTATAGCCTGGGTAAAATGTATCAGAAATCTATACAATTCTAGGCTGTATCTATAAAAGTGTGTGTGTATCTAGCAAAAGGTATTTATGGGCCTGGCCCTGGTGTCCTATGCCTTTGGTGCCCTTGTTAATATAATAAAGGAGCTAACAGTGATTCTTGTGTTTCTCCTGTCAGGTTCTTGCCTAATCGAATACTGGAAGCACGACCCCTGGCGAGGTGCCATCAGTTGTCCTCTCTGCAGACAAAAGGTACTCCTGACTATTGCTTGGAGATCATTTGTAAGACTTCACCACAGCCTTTCCAATAATAGAATAATAAGGAAGCATGATGGTGTGCTAAGTGTTGTGATACTCTGCTGGCAGTCAGATCGATGAATGGTGGCTACTGATACTGTAGGTGAAGCCTGATAGTGTAAACTAGCTGCACCATATATACGACATACAGACATTTTTCATGCTGAAAAAGGGAAGGGGTATTGCTTAAAAGGAACATTCAGGCAATAAATTAAAAACAAAAAGCTCCACTTACCTACCCACCTGCAGACTCATAGGGCTGCAGAAGTTTCATTTAATTCCTAACCGCACAGAATTTGAGAGGCCATTTTTGCTGGCCCACTTTAATGTAACATTATATGGAAACTGTATGTTACAAATAATATGTATACCTGACAAATCAGGGATGACAGGGGTAAGCCTGTGTGGGTCTGCCAAGCTGATCGCCACTGGTGCAGACTGTACAAAGCCGTGTCAGTGATCTCCAGGGGTCCCGTCATGTGATGCTAACATGTGTCCTCGATCTGCATGAAGATGAAAGCATGAAACATGATTCCCTTTATTTGTGTTGCATAACTATTCTAATTGTTTTCTATAATTCTCTTGCAGGTCCATTTTCTCCACAATGATGAGTGTGAGGTCCCACAAGATAAGACAAGCAGGACAATCAGAAAAGATATCAGACATTACAACAATCGTTTCTCTGGAAAACCTCGACCTGTAAGTAGGCCTGGTAATAGGGGGCATGGGCAATACATCCGCTTCTGTCTAGAACTCTTATAAACCTCTATGGCCTGATTTTGGATGTCCCACTGTGTGAAATCCCCCAGAGGATCTAGTTTATTGACATCGCTCACAACACATGTGCAGGACATTGCGCCACCTCCAGATCCCATGCACCCATTTAGAAATGCCTGGCACAGGTGAGTACAACCTAGGGAGGGGCTAGCACTCCATTCACCTTTACTAAGCAAAGATGTCAGAGCGGCATAGTAAAGTGAAATGGAGCGCTGGCCTTTGATTGGAGGGGAGTGTGGGATCCCTGGCGAGGTGAGTAATTGAAGTGATCCAGGAAATTTCACACAGGGGGCCATTCCAAATTTGGATGCCCCATGAAGGAGTATCAAAAGCCATGATAGTGGAAATCAAGTGTTCCTGTTTAAAGAAACTGAATGGACTCACAAAAAAACTCCATAAAGCCCACAGGCTTTATCCCTCTTAGTCCTACCGATGGGACTTGTCTGGTAGTAAGAGCGCACTCCTGATCTGAGAACTGAGACAAGACATGACAGCGCCTTATATTCTGATAACAATAAATTCAAAATCCAGATGTCCAGCTAACCTTGCTACTAATGAAACAGTAAATGAGGTTTAAAGTGAGCCTCTCCTCTCACAGTATGGGCTTGTGACACCCATAGATACTCTCCAACAGTAAGAAGGCCAAATGGACAACGACTGGGGAAGAAACAAGGAATCCTGCCCTTTTACCTACACAATGACTACAATTACACACTATTATATGATAGGCGACTGAAAACATTTTGACTAAAGCTTTATTTACAAAAAAATACTTTTTTCCCTCTCTAGTAAGAAGTCTGAGCAGCCTAAAATTATCACTGTGTGGTCAAAAGCACAAACTACAAGACCCATGTCCCATCATATGTGTCAATGTGCCTGTCATTTCACCTGTCACAGCTACTGTATGTTAGTGTGTCAGGAAATGAAAGCACACAGCTGAGACTTATGGGATAGGGCTTGTGATTTGTGAGCCACAAGACTCAGTGCCATGCTTGAAACCTTTGAGCAGACAACGGCTGCTCAGCCCTGTCACATTCTGTTTATCTCGTATCTCTTTATCAATCTTTTTATTGTGTATATTGGGCTATAAGTATAATACTGTTCATACACAGAATGTAAAGATTACAGACAAGTTAAGTAACAATCAGAAGCTTATTCACTGCATACAAGAAAATCGATTCAAGCGTTACTAAAAAAAGTTCAATTCAAATAAATTAAAGAAAAATAACAACCCCTATGGGGGGGGAGGAGGTAGTGGGAGGGGGGAGTAAAGGAAGGGGCCAAGGACGGGTCAGATGCTCATTAAGTTTCACATCAAAATCTGTAGGCAGAAAATTCCGAACCCAAGGATTCCACACCTCCCTGAACAGCTCCAAAGTCCCATTGTGAATGGCGGACATTTTTGCCATGGCCATAATGCAGTTGACCTTGTTTTTAAAGGTGTTGAAGCTCAAGGTGGGGGACCTCCAAGCCTCAGCTATCACCAGCTTTGCCCCGATAGGAAATAATACATCACTGCTGTTCTTCTTTCAAACTTCAGTTGGGGAAAAAAATACAGAGGGATTTTTTTTTAAGTAGTCTTTTTTTTCTGTAGCCTATGAAATAATGGAATTTGATTGTCACTGGTGTTTAGTGATAGTTGGCACAAAACCCAAACAGGCCATCCCTGGAATCTAAAACACTACAGGGCCTGCCCCCAGGGCATCCTATAAGGGGACAGCCCGCTGGGTGAAACCCCCGGGGTTGCCAGCAAACTCGCCTTCACCAGCAGCTCCCGCTATGCTGTGTTCTCCGGCACTCGCATCCCCGACTTCCCTCAAGCTGCACACTCCACAGGGTAACCAGTGATGCGGCCATCTATCTGGTGCTTGTCATTCGGCAGCATTGAGATGAACCACCCCCGAGTCAGCATTGCCTGAGGTGGGGGCAGGGGAGGGAAAAGGGGTTTTTATCCACTTCAAGGAGGAGGACAGGGCACAATATACTGCTTGGTGTCCTCTTTAAAGTGGAACTTCAGTCAACTATAACCCCCACCCTGCCACCGTACCCTGGTGCTGAGGCAGGACTGGGGTTACAAAGAAAAAAACGCTTACTTCCTCCAGGTGCCAGTGCTGCACTCCAGCACTCTGGATCCTGGGTGCTGCCATCTTGGATGAAAAGCACAGAGCCGCATCCCCTGCCTTGGTGTGCACTCCCATCCTCCCTTTCAAGTGAATGGGCGACGGGAACGCACGCAAACCTCGGGGATGTGATTTTGTCATTTCCTGTGGCGGCAGTGGGAGACCGGGAGGATGGCACAGGTCCTTGGATAAGGTATGGGGGGGGGGGATATAGTTGACTGAAGTCCTGCTTTGAGCAATACGAGGTTGCAATTATTAAAAACGAAAATGTTCACCTTTTGTTACCATGGAGACATGGACCATGCTAATAGATGTTTAATCTCCTTTAAGTTTGCAGATTATCTGTATGATCTTCCATCACTGTTGCACCTCACCCTGAGACGGATCTTCACTATGGGTGGACTTGTGTGGATCTTCTGCCTTAGAATAGTCCTGTGCTCTTTCGGGACCCTCATGTGTTTGTCTTCACCATTCTTTGTCATCCCTGATCCTCTGTGCTCCATCCTCAGCACCATCGATGACCTCGTAGTGGTCTTCCTGCTCCTCATCTGCATGATAAACATTTGCCAGCAGTTCCACTCAGAAGGGATGACCATGGTCCAGACCACCTCAGAAAGCATCTTGTCTGAGTCTTAACCAGACACTTGACAGGGACTGTGATCTACATGACTGTAGAGGGGGGACACATCAAGGTGAACCCCCAAATCTGTTCCAGGAACTCTAGACTGAGACTGACAGGGTTTGCTGGAGAAATTCAGACTTGCCAAAATGGAACCCACTGGCCTTGATCACATTCTGGACATTTTTATTGCCAAATTGTCATAACAATGGCTGTTTGGTTGCCAAGGCTGACTTTCGGGGTTCACCCACCTTCCATTGTTTCCAGTGGCGTAACTAAATGTAGAAGCTCTAGTGTGAACATTAAACGGCGCTCCATCATGTCACCTTTTTTTACAGACATTTTACCTCAACTGGATACAACTGGACAACTAAAGACTAAAACAACAACAAAGACAGACAAACTGGGCTTCTGCATTCTGTATATGATGCAATGAGGACACAAATCTGATAAATAAGATGGAAGAGCCACAATGATCCCCCCCCCCACATCCTTATGGGCCCTGGTGTACCGGTAATTGCTACCTCTGTACCCCCTGTAATTACACCCCTGCTCTGGACGTTTTGTCCTCCAACAAATCTCACCAACCTGCTTTCTCATCATTGTGTGCAGCATTTGTAACACAGGACAAGGCCAGCGGAGATCAATATATGACAACTCAAGTGTAATGCACCTCAAAGTGCACCTATACTCAGAGAGTTTATGTTGTCCCCTTCTATCCTCAGCTCAGTGCCCCAAAACAGCCTGTGTTTCTTCTTGTACTAAAGCCTTTGCCCAACATTAACAGAAGTCAGTATTCCACAATGGCAGCCATATGCTAAATGATTCCGTTACAACTAAATGGTCACATAATGGCAGTTACTGTAGCTTGAAGTGCTCCCCAATTCTAAGTTGTTTGTAATGTATCTGAAGGTATCATTGCTGGAAAGCATCAGGGAGCAATATGGCCGAATGCATCCAGTTCATGGTGTTATGAATATTGGGCAAAAAAACCAAAAACACTGTTTTGGGTCACTGGGCTGGGGATAGAAGGTGAAGACAAACTTCCTTTCTGGGTAAAGGATCACTTCAAAGAGAAACAACACACCCGATTTTCACTTTTCGCGGTGGTGTTCCTCAATCCGGATTCGGGTGTACCCCCCCAGGTCGCCCGATACAGGCGCTCCCACATTGCCGGCTCGAGCTGAGAGCAAGCATGATGATTTATTGAGCGGCGCGTTCGCTTTTACTCACTGACGGCTAAGCAGCCGAGCGGTGCTGAAGGGAGCTGAGTGCATCGCCAGCTGCCTCCCCTGCTAACCTCCTATGCTAGCCGTGACACCACCCATTAAAAAGGACACACTGCTAGAGGTGAGCGGGGATGCGGGCACACAGCAGAGAGGTGGCAAGGGCTCCGGCAGAAGGTGAGGGGTTCGCAGAGCAGGGCATCGCAATCAGAATGCCCCAAGGAGTGGAACTCGGAGGACGGCCCTGTGATCTTTTAGATTACAGGGCCTCTGATGTTCCTCTATAATTGTATTGTGTTAGCAACACAGGGGAACTCTAACCATAATGAAATTCCAGTGCAGCACGTATCTCTAGCTCCACCGAACACTACTGAGCCCCAATAGAGCTCTAAAGCAGGTCTGACACATGCCATGCAATGTACCAACCTTGTGCTGGCATTTAAATACTCAGGGTGACATTTACTTACTGTTCAAATAAATGAAAATAAATCTATATACATATTTTCTATGTATATGAATCCCTGATGCATTATTCTGATGCCTCTCCATGCAGGCCTGGATTTCTTATAAAAACATATTGGGTCTTCTCCAAATTATTTTGAGAGTCTCCAGAATTTGTGGAATGGTTCACATGTGCAATCCTCACTTTGTCATCACACAGGCAGCAATGGGACAGTTCTATAGGTGAGGTGAACATTATTTATGAGGCAGTGATTTTATTTTAGACATTTGGACAGAACAGCAGCCTATGGACAATCCAAATCACTTTGGAGAGGTTTATTTTGAATGTTTGAATTACTCATACAGGAGGCTGCTCCAAACGTCTAAAATAAAATAGTCCTTACTTTGCACCATGGTGTGGGTGTCGCAGGCTTTCCTCCGCTCCGTCACATCCAGTCGGCTTTGAATTGTAAATCTTGGGACTTGTTGATAAAAGTTGTTGGCGGAGGCGTGAATCTCAGGAGATGCGAAGCGCTAAAATCATTCCCCGCCTTTTACTTGAATGTAAATTTTTTTGTTACAAATGATCTGTAAGGAAACTTTATTTATTGTGAAGACGTTTTGTACAATAAAATTTGGCAGTTTATTATATTTTCTTTCTGCTTCTGATTTGTTACCTCACTTCTAGCTCCCATAGAGATTGTGCAGGCTCTCGTCCAATCAGAATAAACTGCGGTGCATGTTAATTGGGTGGTTACCGTATATACTCGAGTATAAGCCGAGTTTTTCAGCCCACTTTTTGGGCTGAAAAAAGCCGCCTCGGCTTATACTCGAGTCAGAAGGACTCAGCTGTCTTTTTTTTTTTTAAGTACAAGTTCCTAGCAGGCTTCGTGCATGTCACCGTCCAGCGTGCCCGGCGATCACGCACCCAGCCATCCTTGCTCCCTCCCTGTCTGCATTGTCCGCCCCCGGTCACCGTGTTATGCTGTGGCCGCGTCAGTGAATAGGAGAGCGGCCTGGCCAGCTCCGCCCTCCTGCCGTGACATCATCAGAGAAGAAGGCGCGCGGGGGCTGCCGGCCTGCTCAGTATACCGGCAACCTAGGAGCGCCTGGTAACAGGTAATGGAGGAGCGGGCAGGGATTCGGGGGGAGGGTGGACTGTCACTTGGGGGTTTAAAAAGAAAAATTAGATTATGTTGATGGGGGTTTGTACAGATTTTGTGTGCACATTGAATTTAAGATTAGAGGAGCAGGGCAGGGAGCAAGCTCACTAATTCAATGTTTTTTTTTAAGTGGAACAAAACCATAAGAGGCCGGCCCTGGAATCTAAAAGATTACAGGGCTGGCTGCTGGCCTTCAACTTGGGCATCCTGATTTGGGATGCCCTTGGGGAAGGCAAGCAGCCAGCCCTGGAATCTTTGAGATTCCAGGGCTGTGAAATCCCCCAGGTCATCCATAATCACTGACCTCTCCGGTCCAACGGCGCATGCGCGCTGCCGCATTCCTGCCTGCCAAATTATGAAGTAATGGCCTGTGGCTTTCATTGGATCAGAGCCCGCGCATGCTCCGTTGGAGCCAGGGAAGGTAAATGTTTTCTGGCCTTTCTGGGATGCCCCAGGACAAAGCCAGCAGCCAGCCTTGGAATCTTTCAGATTCCAAGCCAGACTCCGCTGGGTTTTGTTCTGCTTTAATTGAGTGTGTCTATGCAGGCCAGGCGGTGGTGTATTGGGGTGTATGTGTAGCTGCTGCATTTCCAACCCTAGGCTTATACTCGAGTCAATAACTTTTCCAGTTTTTTTGTGGTAAAATTAGGTGCCTCGGCTTATATTCGGGTCGGCCTATACTCGAGTATATACGGTAAATAAGGTGAAGATGGCTGAAGGGAAACTGCGATAGTAGGTTATTTGGAGATTGGTTATATTGTTATATATAAAAATGCAAAAGTACAAACTCGTATGGGATTCTCCGAAGTGGGGACCCCTGCTCTAACCCCCCCCCCCCCCCCATCTATGTGGCATACTCACTTCACCAGGATCCGGCGCACATTTCACTAGCCCAAATTAGGATGCATGTGCCCTTTTATACTGTGCGTTTACACCACATTTCAGTGTCAACACACAAGTGCAGCACAGGATAGTACATTGTGTGCAGCACTGTGGCTGTCCTGTGGTTTCCTGTCCACTGGTGGAAGACGAGCAATGACACCTGGGCATCAGACAATCAGCAGCACTTTATCTGGTGGAGCAGGCAGTGGCATTGTGAAAAGCCGGTGAAGCTGGCAATGGCATCTGGAGGAAAAAGAACTACGTTCCATTACATAGTTTCTATTCAGTTTAATCTTATTTAGCCATCCAATTTTAGCACTTAAAGCAGATCAAAACTCTATTCACCCTGCCCTAGAATTTTTAAAAACTCCAGGCCTAGGTGGAAGTTCTTCCCAAGGATCGCCTGTATTCTTACCTTGATCCCACATGTGTGGCCGGCGTATGTGAATGGCTGCCGGTAAGTGCAATGGCAATACAATTATTCAGAATACATTGCCTGGCATTAAAATGCTCTGCAATCCATTCTTATTGGACAAAAGCCTGTTCATGCACCATGGTAAGAATCCAGCAATTCAATGAGATTTCGCATACAGGGGCATCCCAGGTCGAGATGCCCCTGTTAAGCGAACCAACACCCGGGTGGGAAGGTTGGGGTTTTGTCTGCTTCAGTGCACTTTTGGTACTGTTTAAGGGGAGCTTTGGTTTTATATCCAGTTGATTTATTTTCTCTGCTAGCAAGACCTGAGGGTTGATATCCGCTTGCGTGATTGAAGGAGGTCACCCAATGTTGTGTGTTTTGTGGAGTTCTATCATTCCCAGAAGCTCCTGGCCTGGAAATCCTGTTCCATGCAGCACAATGGGAAGACACCTGCAATATGTGGAGAGCAGGCTGACACATAAGAGGGCAACCAGAGGGCACCTCTCTTTTCCTTTCCTGACATACGTGAGAAAGAGACACACAATGTATGAATGTGGGATCTCTACACACTGTGCACAGGGGCCCCACAGCTGCTAAAGTGGCTGGAAGAGCTCAGCCATTGAAAACTAAATAGGATCAATGTTCAAACCAGGAAACTGATATAATGATGTCATTGCAAGTCGCAATTAAGGATATTTAGGAAAGGGCTACAGTGCACCTGTGATTGTGGTACAGAAGATCTGACAGGCTGGGTTTCCTTGTCCAATCCTTTGTCACAGTTTAATTTGGGGCGATTAGAAAAGGCTGACCTATCCTGACTGTGGAAACATAGCAGAGAAATTGACTGGTTATCAGTTTACACACAGGGAATCTGGAAAATGTAACGGTTGACTGGAAGGTGTAACAGCAGCAGAAGGGGGTGACAGTCATGGCTGTACTGGAATATATGATCAATTGAAAAAAAGAAAATGAGAGGAATAGAAGGAAAGCAATGGAGAGGATTTTGAAAACATGGAGAGGTAGGTACATCATGGAAAAGTGAGAAAGATATGGAGAGAACACAGGAAAGAAGAGATCAATAGTGGGCAACCGAGAGATGGATAGAGTGCCAAAAATGGGAGAAAAGAGAAAGAAAGACAGATAGGGAGAAGGAGGGAAGGTGACAAAAGAGTGAGACTGGGGGAATGTGCAAAAATGAGATGGAAGGAAGGTAAAAGTGAAAAAGAGAACCAATGAAAGTGAGTTTGAGGGAATGTGAAAGGAGAATAATAAAAGAAAAAAAGGTTTACTGGTTTATGTATCCATCGACCAGCCAACAGTTGCAGATGTAGCATACGGGTCCCTGAGGGGTTTAGCTCCTCAGGGTGTATGGGGAGTCGGTTCTTTGTTAACGGGCTTGGGGGACCTTCTGACGTGGGCTTACTTCCAAAAACTCCAATGAGACAGACTTTATGAAAAGGGCACTTACTTTATTAGCAGGACTTCAGGTATAATTTAGGCTTCACACTTCACAGCAGGTCATACAGTCTTTCCACAACAGTTTCCTTAGCAGCTTCCATAGCACAACATTACATCCAAATGTACTCCAACAGGTGGTGGTCACTCATTCTGATCCCATGGCAGAATACTGTGGCCTTAAGCTTCCTCCTCAGCATCTTGGGTAGAAAGATTCACCTTCTCCTGTGAATACTCCATAGGCATGCATGTGGCTCCTCTGCTCTCTCCTTCTCTCTGTGACTGCTACCAGTTGACCCTGCTGGTACCTGCTTCACTCCCGGTTACTACAATAGAGGACTACATCTTGTAGATCACTGACTCATTCTGAGGTAACTCCCCTTATATAGACTCCCTCTAGTGGCCTCTAGACCTTCTCTAACTTTCTACTCACCTTAGCCAATAGCAGTTCAGCTGTACTCCTATGTAGTTAGGCTTCACGTTTGGTAGACCTGTAATGTCACAATTCATTTCTTATCCAACAGTGCCATCTTGTGGTGATGTAGTGCAACTGCAGAACAGATATGAACTATTATATTAAAAGACCAACAAAGATAATGGCTGAATACCTTCCGCCGGCTACATCTCTCCCCCCCTTGGAAAAATGTCGTCCTCGACATTATGTTCCTTACCTATGTCAAGGTTCTTTCTCACCCTTGTTGTAGACGATATTCAGACTTCTGGGAGCGTACCTCTGTCAAACACCCTTCATCACCGTAGCGGGATTTACATTGCTCTTTGGTACTTTCCGGCTTCCAATATTGCCTTATTCCCTTCCATCCTCCTACACATCCAACAACCTCTCTACACTACTCTCAACCTAATTCCCTTGTTTAACTAACTTGGGGCCTACAATTGCCTCTTTGTAGGTGGCTATTATTTCTTATAACCTAGTTATCTCCAGCGTCTTATGGACGTGGGGTGCACTAGTTTAATAATTCCTATATTAACCAGTCTTTTCAAGATACTTACCAGTTCCTGGGTTTAGGTGTTCAACTATTCCCATTCCCTTAACCTATCTCTGTCTCTTACTTTACAATTCTTGACGACTCTGGATCATCCTAGTACTCACCAAGTTCCAACGATATGTACTAAGTACCACAGTATTTACTGCTTTAGGATACAGAATAGTATTTATGAGTATGGGGCTAAGTACCCATAGTCAGCAAGGGTTTTACCTTGAGACCACCATCCCTTAAACATAATCATGTTATTTACTATTTGCATCATATGTTATTAACATTTTTGGGATCTCATCCTGGATCTGGTGTATACATCACTCAGACTCCTATATCACATTTCTTTACTTCAGCTTCTTCCTCAGGCGAGACACTGTGAACTCCCATACCAGTTAAGTTTATGGGGTATTCCGTGAAATCTCCCTGGTACCTTAGGAACGTTGCGTGCGTGTCCCAGTTTCTATGGAAACGAGGGCCCACCACCAACTTCCACTTTAGGACATGTGCACATCTAGTTCCATAGCTATGGCAATGAAGACAGTTGCAGACTCCGCTGAGATTGTGTGTACCATGGCTCTTTCAGAGTTATATTATCACACAGTTAATTCACCATTACACTTTACACTCTGGTTATGCACCTGCGTTGTACCCACGATGTGGTTGTTAAAAACACAGTGCCTCAACTTGTGGTGCTCACACAAACTAGAAGACGGTTTGTTCCCACTGCCATTTAAGTGCTAGCTGGGTAACCACCACTCTTAGCTTGAGCTTCAATGCGTGTCTACTAGTCCTGGTTAAGGTACCATAGCGTACACATAAGCTACTTTTTAGGGAAAGACCCGAGCCACCCTAGCCCAATTAAGTTGCATAGGGCTGGTCAGTTACCCTAACCCAATTCACCACTTCCAATTTCGGTTTTCTCTGTGAACCCAACTTAAACACTACACTTAAACCAGATCCACCTCTTGCCATTGTTCCAGACAGAAAATAGAATCAGGTTAAGCGAACCAGTTTAATCTCTTGTCATTGTTCCAGACAGAAAATTAAATCAGGTTAGACAAACACCTTCTGAAGACTCTCCTTAGTCTCTTTCCAAAACACACTATACTTAGACCAGATCCATCTCTTGTCATTGTTCCAGACAGAAAATTGAAACAGGTTATGCAAAAACACTTTTCGCACTGTACGTTTACCATCAAACTATGTCTGGGTTGGAGGCCTCCTGCTGCATAGCATATGATGGAGAACAACCAGGCCATTCATAGCATGGACATCTTCAATTAAGAGATTCCATTATGAGGTAGTTTTAGGTCTGCTTGAAGGAACATGCACTCAACAATAAACATTAACCTTCAACACTGTGGTTCCTTCTCTTCTTCCTCCTGGAAGGCAAAAACTGGTTAAACACCAAACTCTCTTTTTATTCCACAACACTTAAACCAGATAAATCTCTTGACATTTTTCCAGACAGAAAATTAAAGCAGGTTAGGAAAACATTTTAGTGCAATATCAACACAAATGTAAACTATAAACGGATTCTCAGTCCAATTCTTGGCTCCACCAGGCAGTATGGTGTTAATACTCCTGGGAGTCCTCTTTAACTTTCAAGCCCCGTAGTAGTCGGGATCAGGCAGCTTGATGGCTTGACCGTCCGGACCTACAGCGTTGATCTGCTTAGTAATGTCCAAATGACGTGGACCACAAATCACAACACGATCCATGTAGATGTGCCTTCCCCAGCGCATGTCTCGTAGCAGGACTGGTACCGACGGCGCATGGCTGGGCATATTCAGGAAGTTCTTTAATGTTGCCTCTCCCCAGTCTCACATGGGGACGGCTGGCCGTTTGGTCAACCAGAAAATAGAGTCTTTCTCACCCTCTATGCGGACTGGACTCCCAACGGGGGCTGGTTTCAGCTTGTTTGCGCCCCTAGTGGTGAGGCTCGGCACGACATTCTCACTGATGCGCACCTGGTTCACTGTAGGTAGCGGTCTGAGCACGGCTGCGCTTCCATTGCTAGGGCTCGGCGCGCCTGCTTCCTCTGACACAGTCTCTGTAGCTGGGCCTAACACTGCTGAAACAGCGGGCGTAACACTTTTCACAGGGCTCGCAGTTATGAATGGCACTCTAGGCTTCAAGTTCACTTCCTCCTGCACTGCTCGCAGGGCTTCTGTCAGCTTCTGTCACCTTTACTAGGGGTGACCGCCTCAGGGATGACTGCAGCGATCGCCTTTACAGCTGATGGGTGAAACGGTGGGCAATGGGGTGGGCACTCCTCCCAAGTTACTCCAGTTAAGGGGTTGTAACAAAGGTTTCTTCCTTTCCCCATGGCACTACTAGCATGGAACAGTTCCCACCCGCAATCGGCACATGCGTCGGGGGCTCGGCGTCCCCACACACACTCAGCAAGGGGTCCCGCAGTCACAAACCTGCATCCGGTGTCAACCAAGCGAACGACTCCAGTTAAGTCTTTTGCCCCATAAGCAGATGGACAAGTTTCCCCAACAGGGCTGATTACTTTTCTTCCGCTTCCGCGGCTTCTACTGCTGCCTCGCAGCTGCGCTGGCTGCTCCAGCTCGTCACGGCGCTTGTGGCGGTAATGCGTAATGATAGTCTCCCAGGGTGCTGGAGACTCCTCAGCATCACTCATAGGGGCAGGGGTGGCATTCCCGCTGCTCTCCCTCTCACCGGACTCACGAGCGGCTGTTCTGCGCATGTTGTCTCTCACGAAAATGGCGCTTAGCTCCGCCTCCTTCTTCCCACAAGGCACTGCTTCCCGCCGCAGCGTTCCCTGCTCTTCGCGCGCTTTTGCTGTTTCGGCGCGAAAAGGGCTGGGGGCGTTCCCACTGTGAGGAGAGTGAGGGCACAGTTAACCCTTCGGCTACACAGGAACGACCTGCGCACTTTGAATTACTGACTCTTAGCGATTCCCAATGCACGGCGGCATCTCCAAAAACTCTCTCAGGCGTCTCACAACACTTTTTGCAGCAAAAACAGTTCAAGGCAACTTTCTGTGACCAAGCTGATCTTTGGCACCGATGACAATTAAGCACAGTCCAAATAAATGCAACAAGATTCAGTTCCTTAAAGTGGACCAACACCCAGGGGGGATCGGCCCGGAAATCTATAAGATTCCCGGACCGATCAGATCCCTCCCCGCGGGGCATCCGAAATCGGGATGTCCCGCGGGGAGGAACCCCCCAGGAGGCCCACAATCCTCACCTTACCGGCGATCCAACGGCACATGCGCGAGACGCGGGCGCGTCTCTCGCTTCCCTCTAGCAGGGCGCGCTCCCGCGCCGGCCGTTTTGTGAATGGCCGGCGCAGGCGCGCTCCCTGTTAGAGGGAAGCGAGAGACGCAGCCAATGACAGCGCTCTGGTATGCGCGTCCAAGCGGCTTTGGACGCGCATACCAGAGCTGCTCTGAGGGCTGTCATTGGCCGGACGAGGTCACGTGGGAGCGGGGAGAGGTGAGTTTTTGCGGCGATCGGGGGGGTTTCAGACAGCGGGGCGCCCGATCGGGGTGCCCCACCTAAGTGGACCAACACCCAGGATAGTCAAAATCCTGGGTGTTGGTCCACTTTAAAGCGATCCTCTGTTTCCATAGACAAGTACAAGACTTCAAGACTTCCAATAAAGCATAACTAGATCCACAGGCCTTTGCAATCCAGTTTAAGCACAGTCTCACACACATCATGGGTTTTTCATTGCAAAATTTCTCTTCACCAGAGGAACATTTTCCAAAGCTTTCACAGTCACTAGCTGGGATCCTGGCTATCCCTCCCACAGGTGTCACCACTTCAAGCCCCACGTTGGGCGCCAATTGTAGCATACGGGTCCCTGAGGGGTTTAGCTCCTCAGGGTGTATGGGGAGTGGGTTCTTTGTTAACGGGCTTGGGGGACCTCCTGACATGGGCTTACTTCCAAAAACTCCAATGAGACCGACTTTAAGAAAAGGGCACTTACTTTATTAGCAGGACTTCAGGTACACTTTAGGCTTCACAGCAGGTTATACAGTCTTTCCACAACAGTTTCCTTATCAGCTTCCATAGCACAACATTACATCCAAATGTACTCCAACAGGTGGTGGTCACTCATTCTGATTCCATGGCAGAATACTGTGGCCTTAAGCTTCCTCCTCAGCATCTTGGGTAGAAAGATTCACCTTCTATAGGCATGCATGTGGCTCCTCTGCTCTCTCCTTCTCTCTGCGGCTGCTACCAGTTGACCCTGCTGGTACCTCCTTCACTCCCGGTTACTACAATAGAGGACTACATCTTGTAGATCACTGACTCAATCTGAGGTAACTCCCCTTATATAGACTCCCTTTAGTGGCCTCTAGAACCTTCTCTAACTTTCTACTCACCTTAGCCAATAGGTGGTTAGGCTTCACGTTTGGTAGACCTGTAATGTCACAATTAATTTCTTATCCAACAGTGCCATCTTTTGGTGATGTAGTGCAGCTGCAGAACAGATATGAACTATTACATTACAACAAAGATAATGGCTGAATACCTTCCGCCGGCTACACAGATACCACATGACCACTGGCAACCAATCACTTTCACTACATGGTTGGGTGAAGATGTGATTTCCCATCTGGGGATAGCGTTTGGCCTCTGGCGGTCATGTGAGGCCAGGACCCAGGAATGGTGCAAGGAGGAGGTTAATATTGGGGCACTGGGGATCAGGCTCGTGGGGGGGGATGCTTTTTCCACTTTTCTCCCTCCCTCACATATAATCTCCCCTTATTTAATGTGATTAAAATGTACTCCATGAATATGAACTGAATTTAGATCCTCTTTGGAGTTGTTCGATAACCTATCTATTGTTGTATGAAATAAGCTTGAATATAGATTCTCTTTGGAGTATCTATATGACTCATATATTGTTGTGTGTTATAAACTTCAATTCAGATCCTCTTTAAAGTGGACCAACACCCAGGGGGGATCGGCCTGGGAATCTATAAGATTCCCGGGCCGATCAGATCCCTCCCCGCAGGGCATCCGAAATACCACAGCGGCTCTGAGCGCTCTGGTTGGACGAGCGCTCGCGTTGGAGCGGGGTGAGGTGAGTTTTTTAGGGCGATCGGGGGGGGGGGGGGTTTCATGCAGCGGGGCACCCGTCAAAATCCTTGGTGTTGGTCCACTTTAAGAGTCTCTATGTGACTTATGTATTGATGTATGTCATTAATTTCAATTTAGATCCTCCTTGATGTCTTTGTATGGCCTATATATGGTTGTATATATAACGCATAGAAGCCTGTAGCATATTTTCATTATTTTTGTGAATATATGAATACCATTATTGTATAAGAATATAATTAAATGTATTTGAGAGTATAAATGCTAATGTTTTTAAAGTTGCTGTTCTTGTCTTGTATATGTGTTTCACAAGGTTGTATGAGTGATGGCTAGACATAACCGGTGCCGCCCTCTCCTCCTTACCCCCCCTCCCTTCTTCCTTTTTTGATTGTACCTGTATCTGCGCCCTCCGCCCACCTCGAAGTGTCCGTTTCCGTGGTGACAGGCAGTGTGAGTAGCGCTGTGTTGCCGCGTGATGCGGGCGGTCGGGGGGCGGGGTGAGGGGCCAGCGAGGGACGTTTGATGCGGGTCTGGGAATGTATCTGGCACCGACGCACGCTTTCTGCACGTCATGGCGGCTGCCGGCCGGGGCCGCCGGGAGCGCGTAGTGCGGAGGGGTTGGGTGATGTCATCTCCTTGTATATAAGGGTGGTGGGGTGGAGGGGGGACGGCACTGGCACCTTGAGAAAGTGGTTCGCCACGGAACGCGTGGGGGATACTTGGTCTGGTCGGTAGAGCGGCATGGTCTCCTTAGGGTGATATTGTTCTTTATTCATAATTTCCTCATTGAGCACGGCCTATTGGTTGTTTGATTTCTCTTTTCTTTGATCATAAACTTTTGATTATCTTATGCAAGAGCACTTGAGCACTAGGTGACTTTATTTGTACTTGTTTGCACAAAGGGATTGGAGGTATACACTTTTATAATTTTTTTTAGAATTATATTGGATTGTGTGGTAGGATTGCACATTCAAAGGGGGCATGACCACTGTAAAAGTTTTTAATATGGAATGTTTTGTATGTTATGTCTTAGATGGGGTATTGTAAATCTATATGTTTTTTAACTAATTAAATAAATGATGATGATGATGATTTGACCATATAGCTTAATCAGATCTTTTGTGCTGGCCTAAATATATCTGGTGGTAACTGGAACCACTCTTTCTTGTCAGAATTGTCTGCAGTTTATGCATGGTACTGAGATTTCTTTGGGCCGGGCACAATTATATTGTGCAGATTTAAGGTGGTGCGGGATTATTTGGTCCTTTTTTGAGGGGTGGATGCTATGCATGGGAGGGGGGAGGTAACTAATTTCATGATGGGTTCTAGTGGTTTTGTTTGGTCTGGTTTCATCTTACCAGTTGCTGCCAGTGTCACTAGAATGTGCTATAAACACTATTTTTGCTATTTCATCCTTTATTACGCTTCTGGTGTATAACTTGGTCAGCCATCTGTGGGTTGTGAGACTCCTGGCTTTACTAGACAGGGCTTCCCAACTGATGATGCGAGCATAGACGTATCTCACAACTATATAACTGGTGAGGTGTGATCCTGAGTGGTACTTCTCACCTCCTTTCCTCTTGGCTGCTGGCAGGGAATGATTAATGGGAGCAACCTTTTCTATACAGAGGCAGAGCCAGGTGATACCATACATCACACCAGGGGAGGGGAATCCATGGGAATGTCCCCCTCCCCTCCTGTGACCTTGCCAACTATAGTAAAGCACACTTCCTGAATCACACAAGTTTTCACCTTTAGAGAGAATTTTTGAGTTCTATCACCAAACGAACATTTTTTCCCAAAAACTCTTGCTCCAGAAAATAAAGGTCTGCTGAATCAGAAGAGAGGAGACGAGACACGAGAATGGGCAAAAACTGGGCAAGAATGTAATCTCGCCCAGGGATGAATTGAGCCTCACATATGTTGTTTAATCATTTACTTGTTTAACTAGAATACTTGCTTAATTAATTAGTTAATAAGATACATTGTGATGCTTATTACCATTTAATAAAACCTCATATATTTGTGTGGTAGTGGTTTATTTCTTATCAGGCTTGATTAGACAATACAAACAACCAATGAGATTCTTCTTTGAAACCTCTCAGGTTAGTATGAAGGTATACAATTTGGAAAGCAGCTGATCCAGAAGACCTACAATCATCTTGGGTTAATGAAGGTATGGATTGTCCCTGCTTTTCATCTCAACTAATCGATGGTCCTCATTGTGCTGTAATTACAGTGGCTTCCATCAATATAATCAATGGCTATTAGTGGTCCAACTCTTCCTGGAATGGCAGTATACATGCCCCCCAAACAATGGAGCACCCTCCTCTGGTCAGACACCTTCCATGATAGTCCGATATTCCTGTTGATGCTGATAAAGTTTAAGGAATACCTGATACTTTTTCTCATAAAACCTGCAGTGCAAGAACAGAGGTATCTACATTAAACTTAATACAGTGGAAAAGGGTTAGAACCACTCTTAATGGTGTGTGAATCTGTTGGGAAGGTCCAGACTTGTTTCCTGATTGGTCACTAATCTCTGAAAATCAATGGGTGTCACCAAGAATAAAAGATGGCAACCAAGCAAAACCTGCTGCACCCAGGGCACATACCCCCCCTTCCCCCCCCAGCTACGCCCCTCTCTGTATCTATTTGGTTAATTTATGCTGGATATAAGAGTGGACCTTCAGTATCATTTAATGAAAAGTCCAAACCCTTAAAAGCCTATTCCCCAGCATATATTTTACGTTTTTAGTCACTTTTTATTCTTTCCCCCACTGGGCTGCAACTCTGTTCAGGACTCTTGCCTGAGAAGCATCACATACTGAGGAGTGGGGGCGAGTGCAGGGGGCGGGGTTATAGCTGTGCTTTGCACAGACAGAGCAGAGCCGGGGTCAGAAAAAGGACATCAATCCCAGAATGCAGAGCGCCACAGTCCTGAGACTCAGAGGTTTAAA
The DNA here is from genome assembly GCA_027917425.1 of Gastrophryne carolinensis. NCBI lineage: Eukaryota > Metazoa > Chordata > Amphibia > Anura > Microhylidae > Gastrophryne > Gastrophryne carolinensis. Next base: position 402,202,512 of record CM051235.1, on the reverse strand, counting down.
GGCTCATAAAATGCAGTAGATGCAGGTAGGATGATTTTTAATGTGGGCAATCTGTATGTACGGTGTGGGAAAACATATGAGATAGGCTCCTTTTCATGGTGAAGGTCCGCTTTAAAGTGCAGATAAAGACAGCAAACATTAGCCTACAGGGGCTCTAACCCGTCTCTGTTGCACCCAAATCTACAATAAAAATATCTGGGCTGGTTCAATGTCCAGCCCTCTGATCTATGGTCTTTAAACGGGAACACACACTTGGTTCACTGCTGGGAAATATATCTATTTGGGGCACCCCTTTTAGAATCTTAACCACCCCTCTTCTGTTGCCCCTAACAGTAAGCAGATACAGGAAGTAGTGTGATGCTGCAGGAGGTAACAAGCAGATGCAGGAAGGCAGGAATATATGTGATGATGAAGTAGGGAATATGAAGATAATCTCCAGCATAATGCAGGAGAAAGCATGATGATACAGGAGGGGGGGGGGTGTTATGCAAGAGGGAGTGTAGTAAGGCAGGAGACAGTTTAATGATACAGAAGAGAATGTGATGATACAGGAGAAATACTGGAGGGTGTGGGATAATGCAGAGAGTGCTGCTGATGATGATGATAGGGGCCCCGTCAGGGCTGTGTACACCCCTGGCAGGAGGGAAGCGTGACTGTGCTGGAGGAAAGCATGACTGTGCTGGAGGGAAGCGTGACTGTGCTGGAGGAAAGCCTGACTGTGCTGGAGGAAAGCCTGACTGTGCTGGAGGAAAGCATGACTGTGCTGGAGGGAAGCGTGACTGTGCTGGAGGAAAGCCTGACTGTGCTGGAGGAAAGCATGACTGTGCTGGAGGGAAGCGTGACTGTGCTGGAGGAAAGCGGGACTGTGCTGGAGGGAAGCGGGACTGTGCTGGAGGGAAGCGGGACTGTGCTGGAGGAAAGCGGGACTGTGCTGGAGGGAAGCGGGACTGTGCTGGAGGAAAGCATGACTGTGCTGGAGGAAAGCGTGACTGTGCTGGAGGAAAGCGGGACTGTGCTGGAGGGAAGCGGGACTGTGCTGGAGGGAAGCGGGACTGTGCTGGAGGAAAGCGGGACTGTGCTGGAGGGAAGCGGGACTGTGCTGGAGGAAAGCATGACTGTGCTGGAGGGAAGCGGGACTGTGCTGGAGGAAAGCGGGACTGTCCTGGAGGAAAGCGGGACTGTGCTGGAGGAAAGCATGACTGTGCTGGAGGGAAGCGGGACTGTGCTGGAGGAAAGCCTGACTGTGCTGGAGGAAAGCATGACTGTGCTGGAGGGAAGCGTGACTGTGCTGGAGGGAAGCATTATAGTGCAGGAGGGAAGCGTGACTGTGCTGGAGGAAAGCCTGACTGTGCTGGAGGAAAGCATGACTGTGCTGGAGGGAAGCGTGACTGTGCTGGAGGGAAGCGGGACTGTGCTGGAGGAAAGCCTGACTGTGCTGGAGGAAAGCATGACTGTGCTGGAGGGAAGCGTGACTGTGCTGGAGGAAAGCGTGACTGTGCTGGAGGAAAGCGGGACTGTGCTGGAGGGAAGCGGGACTGTGCTGGAGGGAAGCGGGACTGTGCTGGAGGAAAGCGTGACTGTGCTGGAGGAAAGCGGGACTGTGCTGGAGGGAAGCGGGACTGTGCTGGAGGGAAGCGGGACTGTGCTGGAGGAAAGCGGGACTGTGCTGGAGGGAAGCGGGACTGTGCTGGAGGAAAGCATGACTGTGCTGGAGGGAAGCGGGACTGTGCTGGAGGAAAGCGGGACTGTCCTGGAGGAAAGCGGGACTGTGCTGGAGGAAAGCATGACTGTGCTGGAGGGAAGCGGGACTGTGCTGGAGGAAAGCGTGACTGTGCTGGAGGGAAGCGGGACTGTGCTGGAGGGAAGCGGGACTGTGCTGGAGGGAAGCGGGACTGTCCTGGAGGAAAGCATGACTGTGCTGGAGGAAAGCATGACTGTGCTGGAGGGAAGCGGGACTGTGCTGGAGGAAAGCGGGACTGTCCTGGAGGAAAGCGGGACTGTGCTGGAGGAAAGCATGACTGTGCTGGAGGGAAGCGGGACTGTGCTGGAGGAAAGCGGGACTGTCCTGGAGGAAAGCGGGACTGTGCTGGAGGAAAGCATGACTGTGCTGGAGGAAAGCGGGACTGTGCTGGAGGAAAGCATGACTGTGCTGGAGGAAAGCATGACTGTCCTGGAGGAAAGCGGGACTGTGCTGGAGGAAAGCATGACTGTGCTGGAGGAAAGCGGGACTGTCCTGGAGGAAAGCGGGACTGTGCTGGAGGAAAGCATGACTGTCCTGGAGGAAAGCGGGACTGTGCTGGAGGAAAGCATGACTGTGCTGGAGGAAAGCGGGACTGTGCTGGAGGAAAGCGTGATAATGCTGGAGGAAAGCGTGATAGTGCAGGAGGGAAGCATGATAGTGCAGGAGGGAAGCATGACTGCCCTGGAGGAAAGCATGACTGTGCTGGAGGAAAGCGTGATAGTGCAGGAGGGAAGCATGATAGTGCAGGAGGGAAGCATGACTGCCCTGGAGGAAAGCGTGATAGTGCTGGAGGAAAGCGTGATAGTGCAGGAGGGAAGCATGATAGTGCAGGAGGGAAGCATGACTGCCTTGGAGGAAAGCATGACTGTGCTGGAGGAAAGCGTGATAGTGCAGGAGGGAAGCATGATAGTGCAGGAGGGAAGCATGACTGCCCTGGAGGAAAGCATGACTGTGCAGGAGGGAAGCATGACTGCCCTGGAGGAAAGCATGACTGTGCTGGAGGAAAGCGTGATAGTGCAGGAGGGAAGCATGATAGTGCAGGAGGGAAGCATGACTGCCCTGGAGGAAAGCGTGATAGTGCTGGAGGAAAGCGTGATAGTGCAGGAGGGAAGCATGATAGTGCAGGAGGGAAGCATGATAGTGCAGGAGGGAAGCATGACTGTGCTGGAGGAAAGCGTGATAGTGCAGGAGGGAAGCATGATAGTGCAGGAGGGAAGCATGACTGCCCTGGAGGAAAGCGTGATAGTGCTGGAGGAAAGCGTGATAGTGCAGGAGGGAAGCATGATAGTGCAGGAGGGAAGCATGACTGCCCTGGAGGAAAGCATGACTGTGCTGGAGGAAAGCGTGATAGTGCAGGAGGGAAGCATGATAGTGCAGGAGGGAAGCATGACTGCCCTGGAGGAAAGCGTGACTGTGCAGGAGGGAAGCGTGATAGTGCAGGAGGGAAGCATGATAGTGCAGGAGGGAAGCATGACTGCCCTGGAGGAAAGCATGACTGTGCTGGAGGAAAGCGTGATAGTGCAGGAGGGAAGCATGATAGTGCAGGAGGGAAGCATGACTGCCCTGGAGGAAAGCGTGATAGTGCTGGAGGAAAGCGTGATAGTGCAGGAGGGAAGCATGATAGTGCAGGAGGGAAGCATGATAGTGCAGGAGGGAAGCATGATAGTGCAGGAGGGAAGCATGACTGTGCTGGAGGAAAGCGTGATAGTGCAGGAGGGAAGCATGATAGTGCAGGAGGGAAGCATGACTGCCCTGGAGGAAAGCATGACTGTGCTGGAGGAAAGCGTGATAGTGCAGGAGGGAAGTGTGATAGTGCAGGAGCGAAGCGTGAATGTGCTGGAGGAAAGCATGATAGTGCAGGAGGGAAGCGTGATAGTGCCGGAGGGAAGCATGAATGTGCTGGAGGAAAGCATGATAGTGTAGGAGGGAAGCATGATAGTGCAGGAGGGAAGTGTGATAGTGCAGGAGGGAAGTGTGATAGTGCAGGAGGGAAGCATGATAGTGCAGGAGGGAAGCATGATAGTGCAGGAGGGAAGCATGATAGTGCAGGAGGGAAGCATGATAGTGCAGGAGGGAAGCATGACTGTGCAAGGAGGAAAGCGTGATAGTGCACAAGGGAAGCATGATAGTGCAGGAGGGAAGCGTGACTGTGCAGGAGGAAAGCGTGACTGTGCTGGAGGGAAGCATTATAGTGCAGGAGGGAAGCGTGACAGTGCCAAAGGGAAGCATGACTGTGCTGGAGGAAAGCGTCACAGTGCAGGAGAGAAGCATTATAGTGCAGGAGGGAAGCGCGTCTTGCAGGAGAAAGCCGTGACTGTGCTGGAGGGAAGCTTGACTGCGCTGGAGGGAAGCGTGACTGCGCTGGAGGGAAGCTTGACTGCGCTGGAGGGAAGCGTGACTGCGCTGGAGGGAAGCGCGACTGCGCTGGAGGGAAGCGCGACTGCGCTGGAGGGAAGCACGACTGCGCTGGAGGGAAGCACGACTGCGCTGGAGGGAAGGGCGACTGCGCTGGAGGGAAGGGCGAATGCGCTGGAGGGAAGGGCGACTGCGCTGGAGGGAAGGGCGACTGCGCTGGAGGGAAGGGCGACTGCGCTGGAGGGAAGGGCGACTGCGCTGGAGGGAAGGGCGACTGCGCTGGAGGGAAGGGCGACTGCGCTGGAGGGAGGCGCGACTGCGCTGGAGGGAGGCGCGACTGCGCTGGAGGGAAGCGTGACTGTGCTGGAGGGAAGCGTGACTGTGCTGGAGGGAAGCGTGACTGTGCAGGAGGGAAGCGTGACTGTGCAAGAGGAAAGCGTGACTGTGCTGGAGGGAAGCATGATAGTGCAGGAGGGAAGCATGATAGTGCAGAAGGGAAGCGTGACAGTGCAGAAGGGAAGCGTGACAGTGCAAGGAGGAAAGCGTGACAGTGCAAGGAGGGAAGCGCGACTTGCAGGAGGGAAGCGTGATAGTGCAGGAGAGAAGCGTGATAGTGCAGGAGAGAAGCGTGACTGTGCAGGAGGGAAGCGTGACTGTGCAGGAGGGAAGCGCGACTGTGCAGGAGGGAAGCATTATAGTGCTGGAGGGAAGCGCGGCTGTGCTGGAGGAAAGCATGATAGTGTAGAAGGGAAGTGTGATAGTGCTGGAGGGAAGATGACTGAGGGAAGCGTGACTGTGCTGGAGAAAAGCATGATATTGCAGGAGGGAAGCGTGACTGTGCAGGAGGAAAGCATCACAGTGCAGGAGAGAAGCATGATAGTGCTGGAGGGACGCGTGACTATGCTGGAGGGAAGCGTGACTATGCTGGAGGGAAGCGTGACTGTGCTGGAGGGAAACGTGACTGTGCTGGAGGGAAACGTGACTGTGCTGGAGGGAAGCATTATAGTGCAGGAGGGAAGCATTATAGTGCAGGAGGGAAGCATTATAGTGCTGGAGGAAAGCATGATAGTGTAGAAGGGAAGCATTATAGTGCTGGAGGGAAGCATTATAGTGCAGGAGGGAAGCATTATAGTGCAGGAGGGAAGCATTATAGTGCAGGAGGGAAGCATTATAGTGCAGGAGGGAAGCATTATAGTGCAGGAGGGAAGCATTATAGTGCTGGAGGGAAGCATTATAGTGCAGGAGGGAAGCATTATAGTGCAGGAGGGAAGCATTATAGTGCAGGAGGGAAGCATTATAGTGCAGGGGGGAAGCATTATAGTGCAGGAGGGAAGCATTATAGTGCTGGAAGGAAGCGTGACTGTTCTGGAGGAAAGCGTGATAGTGTAGAAGGGAAGCGTGATAGTGCTGGAGGGAAGTGTAACTGTACAGGAGGGAAGCGTGACTGTGCAGGAGGGGAGCGTGACAGTGCAGGAGGGAAGTGTAACTGTACAGGAGGGAAGCGTGACAGTGCAGAGGGGAAGCGTGACAGTGCAGAGGGGAAGCGTGACAGTGCAGGGGGGAAGCGTGACAGTGCAGAGGGGAAGCGTGACAGTGCAGGGGGGAAGCGTGACAGTGCAGGAGGGAAGCATTATAGTGCTGGAAGGAAGCGTGACTGTTCTGGAGGGGAAGCGTGACAGTGCAGAGGGGAAGCGTGACAGTGCAGAGGGGAAGCGTGACAGTGCAGAGGGGAAGCGTGACAGTGCAGAGGGGAAGCGTGACAGTGCAGGGGGGAAGTGTGATAGTGCAGGAGGGAAGCGTGACTGTGCAGGAGGGAAGCGTGACTGTGCAGGAGGGAAGCGTGACAGTGCAGAGGGGAAGCGTGACAGTGCAGAGGGGAAGCGTGACAGTGCAGGGGGGGAGCGTGACAGTGCAGGAGGGAAGCGTGACTGTGCAGGAGGGAAGCGTGACAGTGCAGGAGGGAAGCGTGACAGTGCAGGAGGGAAGCGTGACAGTGCAGGAGGGAAGCGTGACAGTGCAGAGGGGAAGCGTGACAGTGCAGAGGGGAAGCGTGACAGTGCAGGAGGGAAGCGTGACAGTGCAGAGGGGAAGCGTGACAGTGCAGGAGAGAAGCGTGACAGTGCAGAGGGGAAGCGTGACAGTGCAGAGGGGAAGCGTGACAGTGCAGGAGGGAAGCGTGACTGTGCAGGAGGGAAGCGTGACAGTGCAGAGGGGAAGCGTGACAGTGCAGGAGGGAAGCGTGACAGTGCAGGAGGGAAGCGTGACAGTGCAGGAGGGAAGCGTGACAGTGCAGAGGGGAAGCGTGACAGTGCAGAGGGGAAGCGTGACAGTGCAGGAGGGAAGCGTGACTGTGCAGGAGGGAAGCGTGACAGTGCAGAGGGGAAGCGTGACAGTGCAGGAGGGAAGCGTGACAGTGCAGAGGGGAAGCGTGACAGTGCAGGAGGGAAGCGTGACAGTGCAGGAGGGAAGCGTGACTGTGCAGGAGGGAAGCGTGACAGTGCAGGAGGGAAGTGTGATAGTGCCTGACGGAAGCATGATAATGCAAGAGGGAAGCGTGAGAGTGCCTGACGGAAGCATGATAATGCAGGAGGGAAGCGTGAGAGTGCCTGACGGAAGCATGACTGTGCAGGAGGGAAGCATGACTGTGCAGGAGGGAAGCGTGACAGTGCAGGAGGGAAGTGTGATAGTGCCTGACGGAAGCATGACTGTGCAGGAGGGAAGCATGATAGTGCTGGTGGGAAGAGTGATAGTGCAGGAAGGAAGCGTGATATGCTCCTTATGACTAAAATATGCTCTATATTGGACATCAATGCCCAAAAGAGAGTGGTAAAATGAAAGTGTCTCATAATATTGACACAAATGAATGGCTGTCATCTATAAATCTTCCAGTAGATGGCACTCATACATCGCTCAACCTTCCCCAGCTCCACTCCTGCACAGATGCTGATCGCTGAGATTATAGCGCAGGGTGCGGTCTCAAATTATTAAGAATAAACCCAGCTAAAAGATTTCACAGGCTCTTGTAATAGATCACTTATTCTATCAGCCTCACATTTAATTCAATGCAGGTGTTCAAACAAGAAGTGTTTTTAATGGACAGCTGCCACACCATATCTGCTTTGTCTGGTTGGTGGGTGCAGCGGTCTAAGCGCAGGGAGTACACCCTGTACTGTATGTTAGATTATAGTGTAATGTATAAACCTTTCCTATGTTTCCAATGTGACACTTAACATGGCAACCAACTGGATTTCTGGGCCCCAAACACCCATACTGTCAGGGCCCTCATTTAGCCTACCTCATGGGATGTACCCATATTGTCCAGAGGGTCCTTTGCCTATATGCAATGATATTTGCTAGACCCTCACAACACCACCATGAATGCCACATATAAGTTACCTTTTGTGTTCAGGATTTGGGAGGATGATCTTGCCAACTCTGGACATTCGCTGCATGGCTTCCTGCCGGATGAAATAGAAAAGTGTCACCGAGCTGGTCGCAACTAACAGCCTCTGATCTTGGACACATTTGTTGCAAAATTCTGCACTCAAATTCCTCTAAAGCAAGCGGCTTAGAGCGCACTGACGGCCGCATCCCCCACTACCCAGTAACATGAGCGTGCCGGCGCCAACCACTCACAAATGGCGTGGGCATGTGCCCTGCTAGAGGGATAGCAAGGATGCGCCCATGGCTCGCACATGCGCTTTTGGACCGTAAAAGAAGGTAAGTGTATGTGCGACCTGTGGGGTTTCACGCAGCGGGGCATCCCCGATCTGGGTACCCCGGGGGGAAAAGGCCAAAACCCAGGCTAGTCAAAATCCTGGGTTTTGGACCACTTTAAGTATGAGGATGCCAGCACTGGACTGCTGCTTTGGCACACTGGAACTGCTGGAGACAAAGGGTGAATATAGCATTTTTATTTCCTTTTGCCCCGGACTGGTGATGGGGGGGGGGGGTCCATACTGGGGCATCACAAATCAGGATACTCCATGGGGACAGAAATGGCCCAGGTCTTTTAGACTCCAAGGCCAAGATAATTAAGGGGATAATAAAACTGAAGATAAAGTTGAGGAAACGGTGAAAAACAAAAGATCAGATCTCTCCCTAAGTTGGCTTTCTCCCCTGTTTTGTAGTCTCACGCCAAGTGCTAATGTGGGGCGAAAGCCTGATACACATGTCCACAATAGGAGTTGATGGCTGTGTAAATATGAAAAGCTGTATCCAAGCTTCGCAGGTTCAGCAGTTTTCATAACTTTGTAAAGGGGTGATTTGCATGGCCACTCCTACTGGCTAAGAATCATAGGCAGGGGAGGGCGAGCAGAGTGGCTGCCCTGGGCGCTGAGGTCTGGGGGGCGCTTTATCCTAGCCATCCTGTTTTATGAAGATCAGGGCCACTGTGAGCGGTGCCGGGCACAAGACAGGCCCCTCATCACCCGATATTGGGCTCAGTCATGGGGAGGGGGCACTGCCTGCTAGTAAGGAAGAGGCACAGCATGGCACATACCTTTATGGGACCTTTAAGGATGAGGGTGAAGGGGGCAGATTTTTTCCCTTCCCGCACTGGGCACTATTTTGCCTAGATACCTCCTAGATCACAGATAATAATCCTGTTATTGTTAGTCTGTATGTGCCATGTAAATACTTACCTTCAAACTGCTATGACAAACTGCCTGCTCATTTCTCAACCTTCCAAGGAGTAAGGGGGGGGGGGGGGTGACTGACCACTTTAACGTTTTGACCAGCAATTAGGGATGACAAATCTGGCTTGTGACAGCTTATTAAACACAACACCAGCCCATTAACACTCACCCACAGGTTAAATCTGACCTATACATAGGGCGACATTGTCCAAGGATGAATGCCTGGAGAGATCTCCCCCACAAAGCAACCATTCTTCCCCACAAAACCTAAATATTCCACTGGCTTCTCTTTAAAGCCGGGTCTTTCTTCTCCCACCACAAAAGAACTTCTATAAATACACGGGCCGGAGTGGCCACTACAGAGTGAGATGGGGCAGCACAGCCCCGGGGGATAATGGGGGCCATTCTCATAATGTCACACAGCTTAAAAAGAAACAAAAACGTAAACAGCATTTACAAGAGGATGCTTCAGTCTGGGAGCGCAAACAACCTGCTCTGTACAGTCACCCGCTGAATCACCCGCTCGCTGCTTTATGGAGACCCATGGCTGTACACTTGCTCATGGATGTCGACCCCCAGCAGAGGAACCAGAGGTCATTGTTCTTCTGTCACGACAAGGAGTGGGCTGGGGGTGAACATCCATAAACAATATATTTATTAGGCTTTAAATGGCCCCTGATGGGCTTTTGGATTGGGGACCCTCATCCCTGGATGGCACATTGCTAACAGCCCCAGTGTTTTATCTAATGGAGGCTTGGGAACAACACATTTCTTAGTTTAGGCCCCAATGCTCAACTGATACTATAGAGATTATACACTATGATAAGGGTTTTGGTGAGTAAACTTGATGTGCACTAGGGGAGCATGGTGTTTCCACTCAGTAGGCACTGTAGGATGGGCATCATTCCATATATCAGCCCAAGAGATAAGGGCCCTTATTCATCAAGCGATAGCGCCAGGTAGTGTCCGACGAGCGGCAGGTAGCGGCAGCTAACGGCGACTACCGACTCAAGTACGCCCGGCGGCGGTCACAATGACGCATTTATCAAGCAAAATGAGGCTAGCGCCGGCGAGAGCGACGGCTAGCGCGGCATTCATCATGAAGCCGCCTGGACCGAACAGCGCCGCTGCAAATTCCCTCACAGCGCCAGGTATGAGCTGTCGCTCCCTGGCGATGTCCAATGCATTTCAATGGAGCAATCTATAATTATTCATGATTAATTGGTAATCATTTTTTTTTTAATTTTTTTAATGTCAAAAAATCGGAGACCACTTCTGCAATGTTAGGATTTATTTTTAAGTAAAAAAAAAAAAAAAATATGTGCAGAATTGATCTAACAGGTCTGAGATTAATGTATTCATATAACAAAATGATTCTAAAAACATGTATAATGTTACATTCAAAAAATATGGTTGTTTAGGGGTTAAAAACTAGTTAATACAGATCGGCGCCAGCGCTCTGGGGTTTAAACAAGGAATGGACAGCGACAGCACATTCGGAGCGTGATTTTTTGATGAATATGAAGCTAGCCGTTCGCTCTGGCCATTCGTTGTCAGGCGCTCACATACAACGCTGGACCTGTGAAACAGCGACCCCCCAGCCCGTATTCAACATTACCGCACACCGACTGAGTCGCTGTCATCAAGCTAATGCCGGCCAAGCACAGCGAATACTGGCTGGCGCTAAAAAAATCACGCTACAGTCGCTCATCTGTCGCTACCTGGCGCTATTGATGAATCGGCCTCCCCGTCTGATTCAGCACCCTGAAAGTTTTTTTCCTAAAGTTTTTCTGTGAGAAATTCTTCAATAATTTACACAGTCAAAAATGATGCCGAACTGCACTATGAAATTTATTTTTTCTCACAACAAAGCAGATGCTATTGGGGGTAGGATGAGATAAAAGTGACATTCGAGTCAAACAAAAACAATACAGTGGGGCCATGAGGAATAGGAAAACAGGAGACGACAGGGGTGTGCGTGGACGCTGAAAGACCTGGATCGGGTGAACATCAGATATCAGGACCTTGGCAAGTCAGCTGCTGTCAAAAAGAGGTAAATAGGTATTGTGTCTTATGTCTGACCTGTCAGTCCCTTTAACCCCCTAATTGTTGCCCTTTTGATGAAAGCAACTTTTAAGTTTAGTTGAGCAGATTGCTGACATTTACTGCCCCCTCACCCTGTGTGCCAGGACCCCACACTCTGCACTGTGTGTCCGGAGCTGCCCCTGCTAATGGAGACACATGGGGTATAATTAGCAAATGGTTAATTTCTTTTTCATCTCTTTTGGTATAAAACCCTCTCTGGACTGTCTCTTAAAAGCACCTTGCTACCACATACCGTTCTTGGCCATATGGTCTAGACTCCTGTTGTGTATCAGCACCCGGTAACCAGGAGAATGGGGCCATCCCATACACAGTTCCTCCTTAATCCATGTATGGCGCCCGTAGAACAACCTATTAGGCTTGCACGGATGGTGTTTGCACAGTAATGTGCACAGTTTTTCGGGTTATCAAGCACTGATGCATATTAAACAGGGAGTTCAATCTTTTTTAACTGGACTTCCTCTTTAAAGTAATTCAGCAGGCAGCTACATTCATCTTAAATCCCCCAGTGGTGATCGCTGATAGCCTGGTACTCAGACACTTACTGGATCAGCAGATACAGTGCCGTGCCATCCCCACAGTCATCATCTTCCAGCCGCTCAAGCCCATTCAACACCTGATGGACTACCCTGCTCCATCATTACAGGAGCTACAGCACATCTCCTCTTCATTCATGGCAATGGAAGTGGGGCATGCCATAGTGCCTGTGAAAAATGGCACGGGTCAGTCCATCGGGCATTGAATGGACACCATCAGCTTGATGAGGCCGGCGGCTGTCTGGGCAGCATGGTACTGGGATCAGGGGGGTGAGGGATGTAAAGTGAGTTTAGCTAAATTATTTTAAGTATTATTAATTACATTTTTGCTTTTACTTATTTTTCTATCAGTAAACCTTTATAAACTATTCAGAATGCCTGCTATGTGTATACCTGGGAACTCCCAGCAATCCCACAGCATATGTGTGGGCCACCAGCCAGCCAGCAGCTTGCACTCCATTTAGCTTTTACTAGATACTCAGTTAGGCATAGTCAAACTGAATAGAGCATGCACCACTGGCCACTCCTCTGCCTATGTGTACCAGCCATTCAAAGATGCGGGTAGTTGGATATGCACAGGCCACGCATGCACCGCAGGATTGCAGACGAGGTCAGTATACCGTGCGATTGCCTGCATCCCAAGTCTTTTAGACTCCTTGAGGCCGATGTTCCTCTTTAATAACCTATAGGCTTGGTATCCAACGCTCCAATATCCAGTCCTGGACAGAGATTCTGATCATATCAGTGACACTAGATCAGAACAACCATGATTGTTTAACTGCAGGCTATCAGTCAGCAACTCCAAACTGGGATGCCATCCCTAATGAACCATTCTAAGCTCCATCAGTGGTGACAGCTGTTGGGGGCATGTTAACTGCTCCAATGTGGTTTTCCAGCTGAGGAGATTCGCACACCTGCCTGGTAAACTCCATTAGCACATGGAACATGGTAAGTTTTCTGCCTGTCTTTCTAGTCTTCAGCTGGTGGACATCCCAGTGTGGCTTACATTGATTCAGCAGTTTCTATGCTTGTTCTAGCATATTGGGAGATACAAATACTTTGTCTGTCAAATGCTGTGTAGCCTGCAGAGAGCATAGAAGCTAAGTCCACACTGCAACAGAGAGCTGTTAAACTGTGGCCAGCTTTCAGCCACTAGGGGAAGCACTAGCCAAGAGTATCAAGAGAAGCAAAGCAATGGAAACTGGCTGATTTTCTTAGTAGCACAGAATGGAAAGTGTGAAGAGGCTTATTGAAACTAAGGCCCTTATTTAACAAGGGATAGCGCCAGGTAGCGAATGGTGAGCGAACGGCAATGAGGCTCACCGCCACGAGAACGCCGGCTCCCCTCCGCAATCACACATTTATCAAGCCGATCCTGCTTAGCGACTGACAGAGCGCCAGATAGCGAATCATTCATCATTATTCCAGCCTCACCCCACAGCGCCAGCGAGCGACCTTGAACAGCGACAGGTATGACCTCTCACTACCTGGCGCTCTCCAATGCATTTCAATGGAGCAATCTTTAAATATTCATAATTAATTGTTATTATTTTTTTTTTTTTTTTTAAATGTCAAAAATTCTGTGACCACTTCTGCAATGTTATTTATTTTTTTTAAGGTAAAAAAAAAATTGTGCAGAATTGATATTACAGGTCTGATATTAATGTATTCATATTACAAAATGTTTTGAAAAACATGTTTTTTTTTTTTGTCAAAATATGGTTGTTTGGGGGTTAAAAAACTACTTTTAACCCATCGCCGCCAGCGCTCTGGGGTTTAAACAAGCATTTCACAGCGCGAGAATTTTTGGAGCCTGATTTGTTAATGAATATGCTGGGAGCAGTTCGCTGTCATGCGCTCCCATACAGCGCGGAACCTGTCAAACAGCGACTCCTAACCCCGTATTCAACATTACCGCACACCGACTGAGTCGCTGTCAACAGCCGAACAACGGCCAAGCACAGCGAATACTAGCGGGCGCTGTGAAAATAACGCTACTGTCGCTCATCTGTCGCTACCTGGCGCTATTAATGAATCAGCCTGCCAGGTATAATCATTTTTCTTACATTTGTCCCTTAAGAAAAAAGACTCAGTTACTGCCTAACCTTGCTGTTTCTTTTCTCTTTAAAACTTATTCTTTATTTCATCAGTCTATTGTAACATGGCAGCTACCTCAATATGGAGGTCCTGGTCCCCTTTTTGGAGGTCACTGCCTTGGAGGAGAACCAGGGCTGTCCTGTGAAGCTGCTGCTGCAGCATTTGGGGCTCTGTGTGGGTAATGGCGGCTCCAGGAAGTGTTTCAGAACTGTGAAATCACAACCTTCTGTGGCCATAAATTTAGAGTTCAGACGGTTGTTGCTGCCTGACGGAAACCCTGATGCTACCTTCAAGAGCGTGAGTGCCTTCTCCTGTGGCAAATGCTATACCATGTGTCTAATGACTCATTTATGCTTATCCTTTAGCAGGGAGTCATGAGGCAATGCCGCAGGAAGTACCTACGCAAGGTAGTAAGATTCCTCCTCAACTGAACTGTAGCACTGTACAGGCAAGTAAAGTATTTTTCATTGTGTGTATGTAAGCAAGTTAAAGTTATAATAAAGGTAAGCACGATTGTTGTCCCGTTGTCTCGGGCTACACTTTGCACTGTCAACTTCAATCCGTTTTCAAAAAGACTCTGTAGGAGACACAGTGGGTGTGGCAACAGTGATGTGATGTAAGCACACTGTGTGCTTAACATATATCACGATAAAAAAATAAGTGCATTGTTGTGCCTTTAGTTATTACTGCCAGCACATAGTGTAACCAGAAAAAGGGGATGAGAGATGCTTCAGGCTATAAGCGTCTCCAGTTTGCCAGCACATAGTGTAACCAGAGAGGAGAGAGGGGTTTCATAGCTGAAGAGAGAGCCAATGAGGAAGTCTGGGAAGGAGTAGGGGGTGTTTCCAATGAAAGTTGATTGAAGGACCAGGTCAGCTACGTGGAGACTGAAAGCTGAATGAGGAAGTGATTACCTCACTAAGTAGACTGACATAGCAGGAAGGAGAGTGCTGGAGGGACTCAATGGAAGGTAAACTACTGATATTTATTTTTTAACTTTTGACTTGCCAATCACTTTAATTATTGCGCTGTCTTCAGATAGGCTGGTTTATGAATTGCATTGTATGTGTACACACAAGTAAGAAAGTTGCAATGTCTCCACAAACTCTTGTAGGCTTAGTAAGGTTAGGGACTGGGTATAATTTGGACGGCCTTGTCGCGGCTGCCTTGCTTTTACATTCATTGCAATCTATGCTAACAGTCCATACTTTTACCAAGTTTTCTTTTTTGTCTATGGAGTGTGGTCACAACGCCCTAGAACCATCTCGACTGCCATATATTGACTGGATGAGCACATCCCACCTTCCTTTCTGCAGTAAGATTGCTCCTAACATGACATGTATGTTTCATGATACACATTTGTATCCTGTTGTAGCGATAACCTTTATCGCCGGAGGGCTTCCCCGCCAGAGACGTCCTTTTCCCAATGGTGAGAGGTGCTGCAGGAATCCCAGAGTCATCCGTGAGGAACCAGGAACAGCCCTTACAAGGGCTAGTGAATTGTAATATAGCGTTTCCCCCAATAAGAGACAGAACTCAGTATTGAGGGTGAAGATGAACTTACTTTATTAGTGCCACCCTGTGCCTTATATGCAAGGCTCCATGCAAGGGGACCTCCCCCGTGGACCTGATGGAGAACTGCATGACAAACCCACAGACCAATGGGAGCAGGGCACACAAATCCTCAACTCTGCCGGTGACGCAATCAGCAACACAATAGCAGTCTGTAACTCAATCAACAATACAATGACAGTCTGTAACGTAATCAATAGTACAATGACAATAGCAGTCTGTAACACAATCAATCAATACAATGACAGTCTGTAACGTAATCAATAGCACAATGCCATTGTCTGTGACATGCTCAAGAAAATGAAAGTAATGGGTCTATGCAAAAACAGTGCCTTTAAAATCCAAAGGCATAGAGTCTGTCACACCTGTGTTTTCAGTGCCAAGTGAGAATCTGGCGCAGAACCGTTGGTGTCATCCTCAAAGTTTCAGGATAGGAGATCTCCCAAGCTTAGAGGGAGAAAACAAAAGGAGGGACAGATCCAGATCTTATTCCTCTAAAGATACTTCAGGTAGAAAAGGCGAGACAGATCAAGATCCAGGATGGATAGAAGGCCTAGCAGATGGTCGAGATCCCTTAAAGATGGAGGACACCAAGATGTTGTACAACGCACCAGTGGCGGATGTATCTATTAGTAGATTGGCACAGCACCTAAAGTTGTCTATGGAAGACAGTGTCTCCTTCTGTGACACTATTGAACGGAAGATTGATTTAGATCTCAATAAGACCTATACGTTCATGGGCATTACTTGTAAGCCTGCTCTTGCAATTGCAGCAGTTATCAGGGCACTGAAGGTCTGGATCAAAGTAGACCCAGGGGGAAGATCTTGACAGCTTTACAAGATATAAAGATGGCAACAGGATTTGTGGGTGATGCAACTATAGAGATCTCTAAAGCAGCAGCCAGAGCTATGCTGTCAGCTGTTACCGCAAAGACACCATATGTGGCTGAAGGCATGGTCAGCAGACCCAGTGTCTAAGATGACCTGGTCAAAAATACCTTATGAAGGCTCCTCGCTGTTCAATCGCCAGAGTCACAGGTACAAGTCAGGTCTCTTGCCTCAGTATAGGAAGAGGAAATCTCTGAGGAGACTGGGCGAGTAAAGAGTTCCATTTAGTAAATTTGGAGACTTTCAATAGGCAATGGAGATCAAATAGATCCCCCTTTAGGAAGTCGACCAAAAAAAATGGTTTCTCTGTAGGGCATACCCAACAAGAGCCTGACGGGGGTAGTTGGAGTGAGATTGAATCACTTTACCCCATTTGGGCAGGCAAGATCCAGGACAATTGTGTCTCGTCCACAATCAGGAAAGGAAAAAAAATTACTTTTTCAAAGAACAAACCTTTAAATGTATTCGTCCAAACTCAAATCGAGATTAAAAAAAGCTGCTGAAAGGATCAGGTTAGTAGGCTTGGGCTGTTCGGCTAGCGTTATTATTACCTTGCAGAAAGCTAGGAAACCTTCCACAAGTAGGAAATACTCTCAAGCCTGGAAGGCCTTCATTTCCTTTCGTCAGCAGCATGGAATCAACAGCGCATCCTATGGAGTCAAGAAAACCTTAGACTTTCTATAATCTGGGTTGTAGAATGGCCTCAGCACCCTGAAAGGCCAGATGTCAGCAATTGGGATGATTGATGGTAGGAAATGGGCCTTAGATCCATTGGTGATGCAGTTTATAAGGGCAGTCCTCAAGATCCACCCCCCACATGCGAATGACTATTCCTTAGTGGAACCTTACTTTAGTCCTAGAATTCCTTTTTGGTTCTCCCTTCTTTCCTTTTGAAGACTGTTCATTCTGGCACCTAACTTTAAATTTTGTAGCTATCACATCAGCCTCTAGAGTGTCAGAATTAAAAGTGGTCACTTCCATCAACTACAACTTTAGCCACCTGGATTATGACAACCATTAAGAAGGCCTTCGAAGCAAGGGGCCTCCAGTCCTCATCTGGCATGACAGCCCACTCTACCAGGGCAGTATCTATCTCGTGGGCAGCATATGCTGGTTCTTCTTTAGAGAACATTTGCAAAGTGGCATCCTCCAACACCTTTGACAGGCACTACCAAGTCAAACTGTCCAAGTTTACGATCTTTTAGTTTGGTCAAAATACTGTATTGCAGTGCAGTTATCTGTGATATACTGACATGTTCAATATAATTAAAAGAAACCATTAAAGTGAAAGTGATACTGCAGGCAAAGGTAACTGTTACACTATTGCATTGGGTTACATTTGGCACTGTCCTAAATCCTAAAACCATTCTAATCAAATTGTTATCTCTTTTTACCTATACTCCCTCCTCCATATACCCCCTCTTTCCTCTTTATCATTCTCACCATCCCATTTTCTTCTCTTTTTCTCTTGACTCTCTCCCTGATATTCCCGCTCCTTTCTCTTTTACTCATTCTCACCATCCTATTTACTCTCCTATGTTTCCTCCTGTTTATGTTCTGTATTTGTCTTAAAGGAGCCACAGCACTCAACCCTGTCAGCTTGCAGGCCACCCCCCTTTGTTTCTTTTGAATTTGTGCAAGCACATGGAGTGTGGGGTCTAGGCTGTATTGCAAGGTCTTTGACCCTTCCACCCCATGGCTTGCACTTGAGAGGTTTAGGGCAACCTCAGGTAAGCCTGCTCCCAATTTACCTATTGCACTGTATGTCCCAGATGGGCTCTCAGAGATTAGAGTTAGGACTGCACCCCACAGAGGCACTTTGGCGTAGTGGTGCAGCTTAAGCATACTTTTGCAGATGTGTGTGACCGAGTCCTCTGTTTTTAACCAAGTTTAGAGACAGATTATAGGCTGGCCTGCAAGCTGACAGGGTTGAGTGCTGTGGCTCCTTTAAGACTTGTGTGTACTAATTGCCCTGCTAACGTGCACCTCCCAGGTTAGTTATAAAATGGTCTGAGCGGCTGCCACCCCCCCCCTTTATGTTCTGTATTTGCCCATACATGAATTATGCCTTGTACATTAATTTCTAAGGGGGTGTTTCTCAAGAGCCTACACACAAGCCACACCCCTAAGCTACACCCCAGTCACGGCCATCATCCTTCAAACTAGTCTCCAAGATGGAAATCTGTGCAGCAGTCTCTTGAAACACAACAGCAATCGGTATCCTCAGCAGAATGCCCCAGTCTCTAAAAACGTTTCCCCCTTTTTTCCCCCTTTGGGCTCATTAGGATTCATGGTCGGTGCCCAAAAATGCTCAGGCGGGGTGAAAATGATTCTGCATGCGCCTAGGTGCATGATTCATGGCTGCGTGCGCACACAGGGTGCACATGCAAATCTCACCAAATGGCAAGCATGCGTCTTCTTGCGCCAATTTGCGCCTTCCGCAAGGAAAATCATACCGATTTGATTTCTCCAGCTTCTGTGATTTCTGCGACGATCTATTCACCATTTCGGAGTGTATTCTCTGGACAACCATTTTTGGGGTGTCATTTTTTGGGGGGATATTCTGGTTCCAGTCAACCCTTAATGTTTTATTTGTCAAATGTTTTGTCCTAGATATCCTCTTTAACCCTTACTACCCTGTTTAGTTTGCATATTAATGTTTAATCATTTAGCTATCTTTTTTTTTTGTTTTTGTTACACTTTAGGGCCTAATCCACATTTATGTTGTTTGGACCTTAAACGGATCATTTTTTTTTTAAACAAAAAACTAAAAAAATTCTATCCCTAAAAAGAACTTGCAGCTGACGCTTTCATTGTTCACAAATATGCCAGACTCTGCTGGCGTGTGTTTTCGGAATGAAATATGCCTGTTACTCATTGGAATTGGCAGTTTCCTCCACTTATTTGCTGGAGGAAAGTCACTCTTCATATTGTAACATTTGCACACGCTTTTCTGCCCTCCTAACATACCATAAATCAGGTGCTGGAGACAGGTTTGGTGCGCAGAAATGGTGCTAGCGGAAAATTCCAGCTGCGAACGCTAGTGCATAAATTGGTGCAAAAACAAATGTGAATCCCATTTGGACGACCATAAATCAGGAGGAAGCCCAATCACAACTTGGCGCTCCAAATAGCTTGTGCAAAGTCTCCGGCGCACAACCATGAATCAAAGCTATTGTCGCTTCAATTGTCAGCTCATCTGCCCTGAAGTTCACCTTCACGATGTGGACCAAGGGAACAACCACATGTTGCTGTTTGCGCTGGTTGTCCTGGAAAGCGGCTGATAAATATTTACATCTGGGGGGATTACACCAGACTCCGCTCTACATAATGATAAATAGGAACCATCCCACACGCACGGATCGGGATCCCTGGCCTCCCACATCTGGGAGGAATTCTCTCTCTCTCCCTCCTGCTCGGGGTGGGAGGAGGGGATATTGCGTCACAAGGTGGCCTTAGCAACAGTTTTAGTTACATGCAGAATGTTGTGCCAGACATTTCACCTCTCCTGTAGTACTCATAGCCACTGACCTGGAACAAGTATTCTGCCGGCAAATTAGCATTCAATCTCCTAACTGGCTGGGGATCAAAAACTACTGCAGCTGCAAGACAACCTGGTCACAATTATGCTTCATGCATCATAGACATAATCTGAACCCCTGACCCTAAATCATAATCCAGCCCTTGATCTTTGGGTTAAATAATCGGTCCACTGCACATACTGATTCGGGATTCCCCGCTCATTAAACCCAACCCTCCCCCCCCCTGCAGCATTTTCCTCCAATGACCAATCGGAATCCTGATTTGCAGGTGGTGGTCTGATGTGTCATGGAGGCAGCAGGGATGAGAATGAGTACATGTAACCACATTTTGGTAACCATACTGAAACTTCATTATGTGCCTTGCTGAAAAAATATGTATTCAAAAGCAAGTAAGTATTAAATTGCTTGGAGGTTCTCTTGCAATAAAAGCCCATTCAGGATGCACCGCCCTTCCCCACTGGGCCTCTGCCCAGATCCTTGTTCCATGCTGCCCATGTGACTGCAAGCAGCCAATCAGGCTTATCTGGTGGCCATGCACATTCATTTTCTGGCTGCCGGGGAATTAACACAAAAGAGGTAGGTATCTGAATGATGGGACTCGGGCTTTTATGATTGGAGGACCTCTTTAAATTTCCTGTTCCACCAGAATTCTTTATTGCCATTGCATTAGTCAAGATGCGGAGCTAAAATAGTTCTAGGTGTTCAAGAGACGGTGCGGCCGATTCATTAATAGCGCCAGGTAGCGACAGATGAGCGACAGTAGCGTTATTTTCAGAGCGCCCGCTAGTAGTCGCTGTGCTTGGCCGTTGTTCGGCTGTTGACAGCGACTCAGTCGGTGTGCGGTAATGTTGAATACGGGGTTAGGAGTCGCTGTTTGACAGGTTCCGCGCTGTATGGGAGCGCATGACAGCGAATGGCCATAGCGAACGGCTCCCAGCATATTCATTAACAAATCACGCTCAAAAAATTCTCGCGCTGTGAAATGCTTGTTTAAACCCCAGAGCGCTGGCGGCGATGGCTTAAAAGTAGTTTTTTAACCCCCAAACAACCATATTTAAAAAAAAAAAAAAACATGTTTTTCAAAACATTTTGTAATATGAATACATTAATATCAGACCTGTAATATCAATTCTGCACAATTTTTTTTTTTTTTACCTTAAAAAAATATCTAACATTGCAGAAGTGGTCACAGAATTTTTGACAATTAAAAAAAAAAAAAACAGCAGCAATTAATTAAGAATATTTAAAGATTGCTCCATTGCAATGCATTGGAGAGCGCCAGGTAGCGAGAGGTCATACCTGTCGCTGTTCAAGGTCGGCGCGCTGGCGCTGTGGGGTGAGGCTGGAATAATGATGAATGATTCGCTATCTGGCGCTCTGTCAGTCGCTAAGCAGGATCGGCTTGATAAATGTGTGATTGCGGAGGGGAGCTGGCGTTCTCGTGGCGGTGATCGTCATTACCGTTCGCTCACCATTCGCTACCTGGCGCTATCCCTTGTTAAATAAGGGCCTAAGTGACAGCTACCAAGCAGCTGCAGCACCCAGCGCTCAGCTGTTCAAGCATGTCAGCATTTCCACTTTTTTTTTTTTTATATTCATATTTTTATTGATTTTCAAAACAACAGGAGCGGGGGGTACAGAAAGCCAAAAAGGGGGGGTACGGGGGGGAGGTGAGCATTTCCACTTTTGTATGAGGCTTTTCATGTATGAAATGAAATATTTAAAGACTATCTAAAATAACGTATAAACTGTATAAGCTAGTTATGTGCGAAGAAATTTCCCTAAAATAGGACTTGTATGAAGCTTGTATTATAATGGAAGCTTACATTTTAAAGCAGACCAAAGTCCAGGATTTTCACCTGCTTTTATCTGCTTGCCATATTTTCAGCTTGATCCAGTGATCCCATAGCACATGCAAGGGCTTTTTTCCAATCAATATATTAATTCATGGGTGCTTACCCCTGGCTACGACCTATGGTTGGCGTGAGTAAGTGCAGGGTAAAGAGGGGTGCAGGTGGTGCCATAGGATCGCCGGAATAAGGGTAGTACAGCATAAACAGAGTTTCACACAGCAGAGCATCCCAAGTGAAGATGCTCCTGTGGAGGGCTTTCACCCAGTCTTTAGACTATAAACTAGGGTACAAGGGGTCGGTCCACTTTAATAGGGGGAGATAGGTAAGAAAACTAAAGTATGTTTGAATTTTGACTAGAATAGAGCATGGGGGGGGGGGTTAAATGCAGGATTTTTATTATTGTACACAGTTGACAATTAAAAGAGTCATTTGGACGGGAGTTGCACTTTAATTTAAGTTATAAGTCAAATGAGTTATTGTTGGAGCTTTAACAAAATTAAGCCTGGATAGAGAATTATCCAATGGAACACTGAATGTGATTGTAAGCTTCTGGCCAAGGCCTGGTGTATGTGTGTAAGGAGGGGAGGGTGCAGTTATCAGCCTCCATCTCTCTTCTGCTAATTGGATGTGCTAATCCCTCCATGACAAGTGTGCCCGGGGTTGGGTGAGTACAGGCTGCTCTAGCAGGCAGAAATATGTTGGGAATTTTGCACCTGTCGGATGGAGCGTCCCCGGGATGCGCAGCATGGAGGTTTCCATTGTCTGAATAGCTCCTTGTCTTTGAAAACAATGGATCCGGCATGCTCGGTTTATGTTAGGGACAGCTGGCGGCTTTAGACATCCAACCCATATCCCTGCCAGCCACCCGCGCCAATGCTGATTAAAGGGCTCCTCCAGATCCTATCTGCACAAGGATGGTGGCATAGCATGACCCTGCTGGAGGTTCAGAATGGCTGCTACAACCTAAGGACAACTGTAGGTAAAATTATTAGTTCTTACGGTAGTTTCAACATTCCTTCACGCTCCCCAGTCTGTGCCAGTCAGAGAATGTAATTTTGTTTCCCTTGCTTGGTTTTTCCTGATTTTTTTTCCCTAGTATCAGAAATTAATCCACTGCTCACAGTTCCTTGCTACAGTGTGGCCTTGAGTGACTCTAAGAAGGGTGGCCTTCTCCCTTATGTGGCATTCTGAATTGGAATCCTCAGGGATCTCCCGGTACATACCTCCATGGCGATCCCACAATGCACCACCACCATACCTTTAGCCTAGGCATGCACCTGCTTCAGACATTTCTGATATATAGATTATGTTTAGATGTATATTATGTTTGGTTTTATATTATTGGTAATTAGGTTGAAGAGGATGGAAACCAACCCTTTTTTGGGTACACCAGTCATCCACTGGGCCCCCGTCCCCCAGCAGCCGGGAGCTACTGTAGGCTTGGACTTTCCCACCATCAAATCCATGCACCTGTGCCACTTTTGAGAGGGTCTATTGAAAAGAGAAAGAGAAGAAAATCTGTGATAGAAGGTCAAAACAGAAACAGAAAGACAGATAAAGGGTGAAAAGAGAGGGTGGTGGAAGGAACGCAACAAGAAAAAGCAGAAGGCGACAATGCTGGGATGGTATAAAAGAAGAAAGGAATGTGGAGGTAAAAAATTATGGTGTTGGAATGAAGGTGACTAGATAAAGCAATGAAGGATACATGTAAAAGAGAAGGAGAGAAGAAAGGAATGTGGATAAAGAGATTCAGACATAAAGGAGGTAGAAAATGGTGGTGATAGAATGAAGGTGACTAGAGAAAGCAATAAAGGATACATGTAAAAGAGAAGGAGAGAAGACAGGAATGTGGCAAAAATAGGAAGACATACAGTAAAGCAGGTGAAAGTAGATGGTGATGCAAGGAATGTAACAAGAATAAGAGGCCGATTCATTAATAGCGCCAGGTAGCGACAGATGAGCGCCAGCTAGTATTCGCTGTGCTTGGCCGGGGTTTGCTTGTTGACAGCGACTCAGTCGGTGTGCGGTAATGTTGAATACGGGGTTAGGGGTCGCTGTTTCACAGGTTCAGCGTTGTATGGGTGCGCCTGACAACGAATGGCCAGAGCGAACGGCTTGCTGCAGATTCATTAACAAATCACGCTCCGAATTTTTTCGCGCTGTGAATTCCCCAGAGCGCTGGCGGCGATGGATTTAAAATAGTTTTTAACCCCCAAACAACCATATTTTTTGATTGAAAAATTATACAAGTTTTTATAAACATTTTGTAATATGAATACATTAATATCAGACCTGTAATATCAATTCTGCACAAAATCTTTTTTTTTTTTATTTTTACCTTAAAAAAAAATCCTAACATTGCAGAAGTGGTCACAGAATTTTTGACATTAAAAAAAAAAAAAAAAAAACATTAATAGCAATTAATTATGATTAATTAAAGATTGCTCCATTGAAATGCATTGGACATCGCCAGGGAGCGACAGGTCAGACCTGGCGCTGTGATGGGATTAGCAGCGGCGCTGTTCGTTGCAGTCGGCTACATGATGAATCGCTTGATGAATAAGGGCATAAGCAATGAAATAAAGGTGTCAAAGAGAAGGAGAAGGACTGATTGTGGAAAAGAGGGAGAGAAGGACATAAAGAAGGTGATGGGGGGGGGTATAAGCAAGGCAATAAGAGAAAGCAATGATTGAAAGTTTTAAAAGAAAGGGAGAAGGAAGGAATGTGGAAAAACAGGGAGACATAGAGAAGGTGAAAATAGATGGTGTTAGATGGAAAGAGGGTGAAAAGAAAATTCAATAAAGGAAAGGTGTAGAAGAGCAGGAGAAGGAAGGAGTGTGAAAAAGAGGTAGATGGGATCATGCTATATATTTGGTGAAGCCAGGATGACTTGCAGTGTGCATTGCGGTGTGGATTGCAACCTGCAGCTCAGTGAACGTTTTAGTGTTTAGACACAAAAAGCAGCAAAAACAAAATAGGTAAGCGTGAGGGAGTATGTGTATAAGGGCTTACCAGGAAATGTAGGGCATCACTGCTGAATAAAATACACAGCTCCTGACTGCCAGCATAAGGGGCGAGCAGAAATCAGGCGGCTAAATGAACTCTTTGCCTGGATTGTCCCTTTAAATGTTTTGCCTGTAGTCTGGCTCTGCCTGGAAAAAGCAAGAGCAGCCGCGACCCTGTGTCATGTCACTCTTAGTGTGACAGACCTGCCTTAGAACGCTATAGAGCGCTATGGACTATGTCAGTGCTATATAAATACACAAAAGAAATAATAACAGCCACAGTCTTCATGTTGGTAGATGAGATGTGGTGTTGCGGGGCTTGCGAGGTAGGACAGGATTATCTGCACATTCTTTGTTAAATGGCAGCGTCCACGTGGCATTGCTTTGGATGCAGAGTGACATAAATAAGGATTATCACAGACAAATGAGGGCATAAAATCCATACAGCCAATCCATATAATCTGCCGAAGCCGTGGCTGTGCTCCCCCCCTCCCTCCCCGGCTTCCCCGCAGCTCTCAGAATGCGCCTGCAGGCCGGGACGGGACGTCCAGATCCCGGCATGGATTAGCCAGGAACAATATTAGAACATTGAGGAAGAGTCCTGGCGTCCCCTCCGAAGAACGGCGAGGAACCGGCAGCACGGCCTGTGAGAAACGGCTGAGCCGGGGACACCGAGCACAGCACGCGCCCGTTCCAACCGGCCGGTGATATTAGCAATTCCAGGAACTGACCTGATTTTAGGGAAATATGTGATATTGGATCCAATTCTTCTATTTATAAATATTTAATAATAGTCCCCGAACTGCAACATTATATCACTTTACAGCAACTCAATTGGAGCCAATTCCCTACAGCAGACCTAAACCCACCTTGCTGGGGGCTCCTCCTGGACTGCGGTGTCTGGGACTATTAGAACGGACTCTGGAGGCCCACCCTAGAGTTACCTGCAACTATTACACCAAACTATATTGTGTGTGAGCATATAAGCTGTCCTCTCCTAATCATCACTATCACATAGGGCTCAGTCAGAACTAAGAAATGGCTGACCAGGCACTCAATAGACAGAGTGGGCCTGGGTAACTGCAGGAAGACAGACACTGACCCACAATGCTGAGTGCTCTTAGCTCAGTTTGGTCAGTCTGGTCACACTGAAATCAGAGGGAGGGGAGGGGGGGATGACAGGAGCCTAAGTAATGGCACATATACACCAAAGTGATTGCTGTGCCCTTGCGATTTGTGATACCTATGTCAGTGTATGGGTGCTCTCACACAGGGAGAGCAACTGTGCTGCAATTTCCCAGAATCACTGCAAGCAGGACTTTTTCCAATCACAGTGCATGTGCTCCCCCGTATGTGAAAGGGCCCATTGGCTGTAGGCTGCATCACAGGATCACAAGTGTATCAGTTTGGTGTGAACGAGGCCTTATTCAGGCTCCTGGCATGTTCCCCCTCTGATATCTTTAGACTGACCACACTGAGCTAAGGGCACTCAGCATTGCTGGTCAGAGTCTGCCCTCCTGCCGTTAGCAAGGCCTGCTATCTCTGCTGAGCACCTGATAACCAAATTGTCAATGGTTTCTTAGTTATGTGAAGACATAAAGGAATTACATCGTGTAAGGAGAAATTAGAAACACCTTTCCCACAGTTTTTCGCACAGGTATCTTATCTAAAACACATTATTTTATTTGTGATACATAAAAATCAATACAACTCTAACCATTAACACGTGGTATTGCAGGGGACTACCTAGGTCACGGTAGCCGCATGCTGTAGTGCTAATAAAGGTCACGGTCAAAAGCACAGCTCTTATCTTCAAATAAGCTTATGTCACTGGCACTGTGTTTGCAACCAACAGATAGGTCCTAGTAATCTAACAGGTATATGTCATGGTCGACCGATATACTTTCACACCATTCAGCATTGGCATAACCAGTGTAGCTCCACTTTATTTACTTATCAGCAAGACGGCAGCTCATAACACTCATTCACGAAAACAAGCTTTTAGATTCCAAGGAACAGATCTCAGCACAGTTCCAAAGCATTCAGCTAATCCGAATCAGGCTCAGTTTATATCCAGTTAACTCTGTTCATAGTTCTAATAAATCACGGTGGAATGGGGCCATCATTCAGGGACACAGTCACTATGGGAGCTTCTATCCACCTTAGGGCAAAGGACCACTTACGTTCAGCTTCACAGCAGCTGGTAAATGTCCAGGAGCAACACGTCAAACCGGGTTCTACACTTCCCTGGGGCTTAAGTGTTTCCGAAAGGGACAGTCGCACCTTACAAGAGCTCAGGCACCTCTCACTGGCCTTGCACACTCCTAATACTAGGTGGCTCTATGTCCACGCCTAAGGTATCTCCACAGACCCTCACTCTCTTGACTAGATATTTCCAGGCATTCTCTTGTGTGACAAAGTAGTCTATCCTCTTGCATTGTGCTTGCTGTTCCTGCCACTCCCCAAAATAGCATGAAAGTGAGCTTTTAAGGGGTGACCTAACCAGTGACCCTCCAGGAACTCCACTGATTATAGAGCAATATATAGGGAAACTCCACCCACATTATACAGTTCAGACCTAAACTCCACCCTTTTCCCTCTAGCCTAAAGTCTAACTCATCCCACTCTGCTCTCTTCTTACAGGGAACCCGACCTCCTTCTCTCTGGTTAAATACTAGCTCCACCTTCCTAACTACTAGATGTACTCCCACTTGTCCCCTTTTTATAAGTCACCTCCTCCCACCACTCACAATGGAGGAGAGCAGCAGAGATAGGGGTGGGCGCTCACCACGCAAAGGTAGGACTAAGGGCTGTTGTTTGCCCAAAACGTTTCACCTAGGATCATGGGAAAGCATTTGTTTGCCCTGGTGAATCAATTTTAACTGATGTATTAAAAGATATGTTTTAAACTTTTCTTGCTGTACTGGGACTGTGCTGGATTCCGCTTCTCGACTTTCATCGAGTCTCATAGACTCCAGGGCTGGTTTTGGTAAGCTTTAAAGTGGAACAAAACCCAGGAAAAAATTCTGTGATTTTGTTCTGTTCCCCCAAGGGCAAGCACATGGGGTGGGGGGTCCGAAGCGGTACTGCAAGGCTTTCGACCCTTCTGACCCATGTGCTGCACTCAAGGTTATAGGGCAACCTCAGGTAAGCCTGCTCCCAATGTATCTATTGCATTGTATGTCTTCTCAGAGATTAGAGTTAGGACTGCACCCCACAGAGGCACCATGGCGTTGGGTGGTGCAGCTTTAGCATACTTCTACAGATGTGTGTGACCAATACCTCCGTTTTTAACCAGATTTAGAGACAGACTATAGGTTTGCCTGGAAACTAACAGGGTTGAGTGCTGTGGCCCTTTAGGACTTGTGTATGCTAATTGCCCTGCTCAAGTGCACCTCCCAGGTTAGTTATAAATTGGTCTAAGGGGCTCCTTTAGAGAGGGCATACTGAATTGGGATGCCCCGCTGTGTGAAATCCCACAGAACAACTGGCCTTTTCCTCATTCCTACAGCTAATTTACTTTTTGTTGCTCTTTTTTTTTAATCATGTTCTGAAGGGCATCCAGTCTTGGTAATGTCACTGCTGTGCCAAATTCTATCCACCTTTTTATGTCCATTATCATTGTGTTCCATTGTTTATCTAATGCCTTAGCATTTTGCCCTTCACCTGACTGTTATCTTTCAACAAGGAGGAGCCTTTGATTGACTGTAAGGTGTTTATAAATGCAACTAAGAAAACATCAGGAAAATCCTAAGGGAACAGCTGAACTTTATATGAATCCGAATTACTTTACATGTTGCAGGTGTGTTCTGATTACTATTTAAAGTGGACCAACACCCAGGGGTGATCGGCCCGGAAATCTATAAGATTCCCGGGCTGATCACCTCCCACTCCGCGGGACATCCGAGATCGGGATGTCCCGCGGGGTGAAACCCCCCAGAAACCCCAAAAAGATCTTACCTGATCCGCCGCCGCTTCCGCCGCCGCCGCCTCCCGCGCGCCCCTCCAGACGTGCGCGCGCCCGCGCCGGCCCTCTGTGAATGGCCAGCGGAAGCGCGCGCGCCGAGAGTGACGCGCGGGAGGCGGCGGCGGAAGCGGCTTGGACGTTCCTGTCCCCCGCCTGGACGTTGGCGGGGATTGGCTGCGGCGTTCATGTGGGAGCGGGGAGAGGTGAGTTTTTTGGGCTTTCTGGGGGGTTTCACACAGCGGGGCACCCCCGATCGGGGTGCCCCGCCGAAGTGGACCAAAACCCAGGATAGTCAAAATCCTGGGTGTTGGTCCACTTTAACATGAGTTTAAATGTGATTGTTTACACATTTAGAAACCAAACCAATTAGAAGAGAATTTCAATAGAAATTGTACAGATGCTAACATGCCTCGCAGATATCCTGCATTTGGCGTGTTACCATGTAGGAGATTCAGATGTCATCAAGAGTGCAGAGATTCCAGTACTTGTTCCACAAACCTATGACATCTCTCTCCTGCTGGGGGCGCTGTTACAACACTAATGTCATTACTATTACCAAAAAGAATCTATTTCCACACAGCCAGCCTGGGACTAACACAGGAAAGTCTGGAAAGAAAAACAACATTGGGGAGAAGAGGGGAATAAGAAGAAGCTAATTGAGGAAGAGACCTGACTTATATGTTTTAAAATGATTGAGCTCTAATTGCCCCATAGCAGCACCTGGCCTGTGTGTGTGACGCTCAGCTATGCCAAGCTAAAAATCACAACTCTGCACCTGCAGAAATGTAAGTAAATGTGACTAAAGGGGCATTCCAGGCAACGAGTTATATTCTGCTGCTTTCTGCTCTCCCTATGCTGACTGTCTGCATCATTCATCCAGCTTTCATTCAGCCTGACTCAATAACTCCCAGTGAGCTATCTATCTTCTGCAGGACCTCCTCAGCAGCAGATGACTCATACATGTATGTTTCAATGTGAGGGATCCTTCAGAAGTCAGTTCATTTCACGGAACCTGAAAAATGATTCAGCAGAAAGAAGGAAGTTCTATAGGGTTTATTAGGAATTGCAAACTGCTGGGGCATGAAAGATGCTTCCCCTGACAGCCAGCATGGCATGACAAGCAGATAGCAGGTTAAAGGTTAACTGGCTGATTCCCTCTTCCCTGGGATGATCTGCTGTGTGAAAACCCCCGGTTTGACCGCAATCCTTACCTTTTCACCGAGCCCACAATGCATGCGCGGCTGGGATGCTGCAACTTTTGCATCCCTCCTCTTGTGGCGCGGCACACTTCCTGTTAGAGGGAGGCGGAGGATGCGGCCATCAGAGCCGCTGCTCTTAGACGCGCCATGGGACCTGGAAGAGGTGAGCTGGTCTCAGCATCCTGGGGGTTTCACACAGCGGGGCACGGACCAAAACCCAGGGTAGTCAAAATCCTGTGTTTTGGTCCATATTAATATGAATGGTTGGAGAAGTTGATTGGACAAGCGGCCGTGCATGTGCCATTGAACTGAGGAGAGGTGTGTTTGCTTGGCTAATGGCGGGTTTTCACACAGCAGGGCATCCCAAACTGGGGTGTCCCAGGGGGACCAAAACCCAGGATAGTGAAAATCCCAGGTTTGGTCTACTTCAATGAAACCTTTTGCCTGGAATGTCCCTCTAACATCGGCTATCTTTGGTGTTCCCATAAATGTAAATGGAGTGGCTACATGTAGGGGCATAACTATGGAGGGTGCAGGGGGTGTAACCGTACTGGGGCCCAGAAGGTCAGGTTTAGTTGTCTAGCTGCATGCAATTGAGTTAACAGATAGCCCTGACAGGGTCCCTTTTATTATTGGCACCAGGGCCCCAGCATAATTAGTTATGCCACTGCTCAGTATAGGGGCATGTCCCAGAGTTTGGTGGCATATCCTAGCCCTCTAGTCCATACAATAACCATCCTACACCAACAACATTAGGTTCCCTATTGACTTCTATGGGGTCCAGGGTCAAGTTCAGGTCAAAGTCTGGTCTGGTTTGGCTCCCGAATCAAACAATTTTCTAACATCCTGCCGAACTGGACGAACCCCGGCGTTCTTTCTGCTGTCAAAATGTCTAATAAACGTGGTGTACTGCTGTACACTTTGCATTAGGGGACTCTTCAAAACCCAGGATTTTGACTGGGATGCCCCACTGTGTCACCCAGAACAACTCACCTCTTCCCAGTCCTCCAGCACATGAATGGGTTCTCATCCATTCAGAACCGTTTGCCATGCATATGTAATGTTTGGCAAACAGCTCTGTTTCCATGCAGGCCTTTTAGTAGGTGTGCTCCCGGCTCCAGCCTAACTGAATAGCTTATGGCGGAAGTGCGCTCACAGCCCAAAGATGCGGCAATGCAGTCTCTGGATCGTTACACTTGCGAGGGAGCCAGGGAGCAGGTCAGTTCTGCGGCGCCCCGGGAGGATCTCGCACAGCGGGGCATCCCGATCTGGGATTCCCTGGAGGAAGGCCAAAGGCCTGCCCTGGAATCCTTAAGGTTCCAGGGCCGTGCTGCAAAAGTTTTGTAATGCTTTAAAGATGTGGTGAGGCTCTCCAAATTCTCATGAATTACCCCCAAACTTTAACCTCAGTCTCTTCTCAACATCTCTCAGAAAGGGTTAATCATTTCAGCTGACAGCTCCAAATGAACTTGTTTAAGAGGCATCTCAAAATAGTGAATGAATCATGGCAGGCACGGCACATCTGAGGGTTGTGGGAGCGGCGCAGACAGACACTGATGAGCCCAATAAAACGCTTGTTATAGTACAAATATTCTGCTGGCTGTCTACAGGAGGCGTCCGGGCCGAGCACCCTGTGACTCTCGCTTTGCACCCTGCTATTATTAATGGCTGGAACCTCAGCGTGTACTGCTCCAATCCTAATAGTTACTGATTTTTCATTTTTTTCTTTATTTTTAGCTTTATTTTTTTTTCATTAGAACACCTAAAATGTTAACTAATTCCCAAATATTTATCTGTGTACCTAAAGTTTAAAAATGTTGATTTAAGTGAACCTCCAGTCAAAAAATCCCAAGTTTTATCCTGCCGACTAGGATGAAAGTGCTGGAAAGAAACGTAAAGAGTAATTCCACTATCGCCTTTTTTTAAAATTCCATTATCGTGGGCCAATATCATGTCATAAACGTGCTGCACTGTTAATTTTGTTCTTTTGTTGCATTTGTTTGCAGCTCTGTGCAACAATGTGTTTATATTGCCATGTCCACCAATGTGTACAGTGCAGAGACTTCCTGACTCTGGCTTGCTAATCATCTGATTGGCTAACTGATTTAACCCCTTCAGCTGTAATTCAACCTTCTCAGATGCGGGGGAACACAATCGTGTGTTCCCGTAGCTAGGTTTACTGGCATCGTTCTTACCTGAGGAGGTCATTACTGCTGCTTTATTAAGCCAAAGCTGCTGATGAGCTCACCTGTTACAGTGGAAGGATTATGGAAATCTGCTCCCACTTTAGTAACACAGAGCCACAGGAATATATAAAATATGGAAACAGCATGCTGATATGTAAATCACTCTATGGGGGCACAATCCTTACACACAGGTTTATTTTACATTAGAGAGGCAGAAAAAGAATAAGGCAAAACACTAAAAACTGGACAAAAGGGGAGTTTTCCTTTAAATCCTGTACAGCTGATTTCAGAGGTGGAGAAGTTCTTCAAGGGAGGTGCAGAATTGTTCCAATAAGACATTTTAACAAATTAGGAAATTAGAGCCCCCTAAGAGGTATTCACTAAACTTCTAATAACCTGCGACTGTCCCTGGAGATCAGATTTCATCCCCAGCTCTGTACAGTAGCTTGCTACTATATAGGGGTGAGCTCCTACCTCACCATCTGGCTGTGTGGCATTTGGAGAGGTCAGCAGGAGAGGATGGGTCTATTAGAGGGCGACTGTGGTTGCACGGCCATGACTGGCGCACCCCCCCCCCCATCACCACCTCTCAGACTTGCTGACAGGGAAGATGGATAAGGGGGTCTTTGTAGAAGAGTCGCTGTGCTCGTGCCAAACCAGCACAAAGAGCGCGCCAGCCCCCTGACTCAGAGGAGCGAGGTTACCCCAGGGCACAACATAGAGCATGGACAGCCCCTCGCCCAGGACACGGGGACACTAATCTAACCTAGCATACCCCCACTTTCCACTGATTTTTTGACAGTGAGCACTTTTTTTTTCTAGAGAAGCTTTATCCAGCAGTACAGGAAACGGCTGCACACGTTCAGCACTAACATCTCCATGAGAACTCTATGAGGAAAAAGTGAGCAGATCCTACATTTAGGGCTCATGGCAGCAAGAGTAGGTCATTTGGGGTCCTAAATCTACCTGAGTTTCCAAGTGGATTTCGGTCTGATTAAAAAAAAAGCACCTCCTTCAGATCCTACCTGTAGTGATCAGTCATAGTTTGTCTAACCTAAAAGCCATGGGTGTCAAAATACACGCCCCCGCCCCCCTCCTTTTTGGAGGGGTCCTAATGACACTCATGGGTTTACATTGAGAACATTTCGGGTGATCTAACAGGATGTACAGCTGTTGTGTTGAATTTTGGTGGGTTGGGTCCCACCAAAATAACTGGCTTTAGGGCTTACACACACACACACACACACACACACACACACACACACACACACACTATGCCACTGTATTGTGTGTGAGAGGATATTACCAACCATAGAAAAATGGACAGCATTACTACCACCATCTGTAGGACCCACCCAACACTCAACAGACAGAATGTTGGCGCTATTTGCAAACCACGGGCAGGGGCCCTGGTGGGCCAGTCAAAGCCTGGTTTTCTTCCTTCAGTAGGTGCACAAAATGCTTGACCCCCCCCCCCCCAACACACACACACATTATCAAAAACTAACTGTCTGGATTTGGATACTAAAGAGCCCAAATACTGCTGCAACAGCTTGGCGACAAAGGAGGGGGGTGGGAAAGGGCGTGGCTTGACCGTTAGAGGTGTGGCTTATTTAAACAGGTCGCAATGGGAGCCTTTTGAGGAATACATAGCTTGCCCCTTTAGGGCAATATGCTAAAATATAAGCAGAATAAGGCTATTAAACTGGACCAACGCCCATTTTACAAAACATGGGCGTCGGTCCGCAGCAGCAGCAGGGGGGGGCATGCCGAGGTCGCTCCCTTGATCGGGTGATGTAAAGCCCGCAAACCATACCTGACAACAGGAAGGGGGGGGGGCTTGCCGATCGCGCGATGTAAAGCCCGCAAACCATACCTGACAACAGGAAGGGGGGGGGGGGGGCTTGCCGATCGCGCGATGTAAAGCCCGCAAACCATACCTGACAACAGGAAGGGGGGGGGGGCTTGCCGATCGCGCGATGTAAAGCCCGCAAACCATACCTGACAACAGGAAGGGGGGGGGGGCTTGCCGATCGCGCGATGTAAAGCCCGCAAACCATACCTGACAACTCGCTCCCTCGGCTGTCACATATCCCGTGCTCAGGCTTCTTATTTGCCGGCTGCCGGCCAAATGAGGGGGGCTGCATTTCCCAGAGGGAGCAAGTTGTCAGGTAAGGTTTGCGGACTTTACAGCGCTCGATCAAGGAGGGGGGGACCCCCCGCAGCAGACCAACACCCATGTTTTGTAAAATGGGTGTTGATCCTATTTAAAAGTCCCAAATAAATATTTGTACTTTGTTCATAGAGTAGATGACCCAGGCTCGCCAGCTATAGAACAACCAGTGTCAATAAAGTCCAAAATACTTACGTTAAAAGTAAAGTGATCCCCCTGAACAACATTGGGGTCAATTCAGCGCCAGGTGAAAAAAGTTAATAGATGTGTTCTATTTACACCTGGTTGCTGAATCACTCCCTAGATAATCAATGAAAGTGAAAGGCAGCTTTTTTCACCTGCTGCTCAATCGACCCAATTATGTTCATTTGGGAGTTTTGGCCTCTTCTGGCTCCCTCAATGAGCCAGCAGCACTGCATGATATGCCAGGCAGGTGGCGCTAGAGCACAGGCATGCCCTGAATATGAAATATTATGGCGAAATAAAAGACTCCAGTGATGAGTGACACACTAGGTTTTAGTCTGACTTGTACAGTTTGTGATATTTTTGGGTTTAAAGTGGAGTCAAATAAGACTTTAGGTCTGCTGAATGAGCTACCCTGGGGGGCATTTTTCTGATTAGTTTAATTACTCACCCAGTCTGTGCTCCAATGTCACTCTTGAGCCATGTTTTACCACAGGCAGTAAACTGGTTTAAAGTGGACCAACACCCAGGGGGGGATCGGCCCAGGAATCTATAAGATTCCCGGGCCGATCAGATCCCTCCCCGTGGGGCATCCGAAATCGGGATGTCCCGCGGGGTGAAACCCCCCAGGAAGCCCACAATCCTACCTTTTCCACGTTCCAGCGGCGCATGCGCGTCCGCAAGAGGGACGCCCGGGAGGCGGCGGCGGACGTGCTCTGCGTGTCCGGCGCTGCCTCTCGCTTGTCCGCCCGCGGGGATTGGCTGCAGCGGTCACGTGGGAGAGGTGAGTTTTCGGGGCTTTCTGGGGGGTTTCACACAGCGGGGCACCCCCAATCGGGGTGCCCCATCAAAGTGGACCAAAACCCAGGATAGTCAAAATCCTGAGTGTTGGTCCACTTTAACAGGCGTACATGGTCTTAGGACTTCCCTGGACTCATTAGGCAACAATCTCAAATGGGAGGAGACTGTTCAGCAGAACTTGTTTGATTTTAGGACTCCTATAATGTTTTTGCTTTACATGGCTGAAACTCTTTAAGGGATAGACATCTTCTAGGTTTACCCCACTAAAACAGAGTCAACTAAATGACCTTGCCTGGGGGCATCCTGCTGGTTAACAAGGTGTAGGAAACGGATTTAAATACTCACCCAGTCTGTGACCCAGTGGAGCTCATCAGCAGGCGTGCCCTGGTTTGGGCTTCCTATGCGTCCTTAATCAGAGTAGGTTATTCAGCTGACTTTAGGATAGCTTTCACAGTAATGATTTGTCTTGTCTGAAGTTTTTTCTTTTTTAAAGCAGTACATCTAGGTTTAACCCACCAAACAGAGATGGTGTGATAGTCCAATCAGAATTCCAAGCATAACAGGCAAGAGAAGCCATGGGATAGTACAGGCATAAGTATAGGTGCATTGAGGCTGCAGCTGGACAAGATTGTGGGATACATACACCTCCTAGATGCAGCAATATGGTCGCGCAGGAGAATAATGTTCAGAAGCCAGCAGCCAGGTAATGTGAGTAGGTAATTGATAACTATGCAGCAATGTTTCCTTTTTTCCAGCGTAAAAACATAAAAAACAAACTAAAAAAAGACTTTCAGTCTGCTTTAATATAAAGGTTGGATGGGGGGGGCTTAGTCTTAGGCCCTTATTCATGAAGGGATAGCGCCAGGTAGTGACTCTTTAGCGACAGGTCGCGAGAGGTATCGGCAAGAGAACCCCAGCTCCAGCACGCAATTACACATTTATGAAGCCGATCCTGTTTAGTGACTGGGATAACGCCATGTAGCGTTAGATTAATCATTATCCCAGCCTCAGTGTACAGCGCCCGCGTTCACACTTTCACAGCGCCACCTATTACCTCTCGCTACCTGACGCTCTCCCATAAATTTCAATGGAAGGGGCTGAAATCCCATTTGTCAGACCCTTTTTTTTTTTTTGGTTGTAAAAAAATCTTACAAGTGTTTAATACATTGTTCCTGAATAGTATGTTTTTGAAGTTTTTTTTTTTTTTTACTTAATAACCATTTTAGAGTCTGACATGAGTGTAAAAGTCACACTCCTTCAACAATGTCATTCCAGTGTATTGTGTTTGCCTAATGTTATTTTTGACTTGTAAAAATCATTGTAATCACACAACGACTGGCGCTATGTCCTCCATCCTCACAATCTATACCGACTGGGTTCGGTCGCTGTGAATTTGTGTTGAATACGGTAGAATTTGCAGAGTTTCGGTCGCACTGAGCAGTCGCTGACGTTCGCAGCATGCTGCACTCAATTGTTAAATATTGTTTTGGCGTGTGTGTCTCTAGCGGCGAACATTGGTATGCGTACGCTTTGCGTTTCAGAGCGGTATCATTGGCGTGTGTTAGCGTATTTTTAATGCAAGGAGTGTCCAAATTTTTGCTTTCACTTTCGTTTTGTGATTTCTGGTTTTCCACCTCCGAGGAACCATGATGAGGCCCAGACGCCCTGCCAGACTTCTCCCCAGCTATTTCCCTGATTCTGACCCCCCCACCCCTCAAACCCCTCCCCCTCGTCCCCCCTGGCTCTTCAGCATCCCCTGCTCCCCCCCCCAAAGCCAGAAGAAGCAGAGAAAGAGGGTGGATCCCTGTGGGCAAGTTGTTAAAGTGAGTATTTTTTTTTCTCTGTGTCATAATGTTAGATTGTGTGTAGTTTCAATGAAATATGTATTGTATTTTTTGGTATTGAATTGTTTATTAACTTATGATTTTTTTTTATATGTTTATTTACTGTAAAAACCTGGATTGAGATTTTTTTATTTTCATGCTGTCTAAAAGCGGACCTTCACTCTGAATAAGAACATACCTTATATGTTTCCCACACCCTGTACATACAGATTTCTCAAATTAAAAATCATCCTACCTGCATCTACTGCATGTTATGAGCCTTTAAACATCCAAGATGGCGGTTCATGGAACATCAGGCAGCCTGCAAACAGGAAGTGCCTTCTGACTGTGTTGCTCTGCATTCTGGGACTGCTGACCTTTTCCTGACCCCAGCTCTGCTTGGTCTGAGCAAAGCACAGCTATAACCCGCCCCCCTGTGTTCTATCCCACTCTCCTCTTCTCAGTAAGTGTGATGCTTCTGAGTCAAGATGGCGGCGCCCGTATCCTAAAGTCCTGAACAGAGTTGCAGGCCAGTGGGGGAAAGAATAAGAAGTAAGCGACTAAAAACTTAAAATATATTAATTTTAGATGCTAGGGAATCATTTTATAAGGGTTTGGGCTTTTCATTAAATCATAGTGAAGGTCCGGTTTAAGGGCTTTTTTTAGACTAAACCCTGAAATGCAATGTTAGATTTACATATTGTGTTTTGGTTTTTTTTTTTTTTTGGTTTGGCTAATGTTTTTTTGTTCCAATTTTTGTTCTTATAGGATTTCTGCATCAGAGAATACGACTATGCCCTGAGTGCAAAAAGCAGCATAGTGTTGGAGCTGCAAACCACAGTGTCCCGGCGCTTTAACACGGAATTGACGGAAAGGTCTATTATACAGAAGTGGTCGGATTTCAAGCGCCGGGACAATGAGGGCGTTTACAGGCTCTATGATGCCTACGCATCAGGTAAGTGATACATCACTAAATGCTTGTAATTACTATAATGTTGGATGAGTAAGGTCTTTTTGTGTGATGTGTCCTTTTTTTCCTTTTGTTTCCTCTCCACAGATAAGCGTCCTCCCCTGGGGAAACACGGGAAGGGACCCTCTCGTCGTTCCCATCTTGAGGACCCAGGGGAGGAAGGGGATGATGCCCCAGAGGAGCGTGCTGCTGGGGTGAGGGCAGTATGGAGCCTCAGCTCCTCACAGTCGGACTCAGCTGAGTCTCAAACCCCTTGTGGCCACTCTCAAGTGGGGAGTCCCAGTGGGGAGGAGGTGAGGGACTCGCCCACACTCCCTCGAGGATCAGGGATGAGAGGGAGGAGGGTGGCCCATCGGATTTGGGATCTGCTGGGCCCATTGTGAGGAGTGGAGGCTCCACACCTCCACCTCATAGCCCCTCCCTGGGATACCAGCAGCAGCTCATCCCCTGGTGAGTGCATTTATTATTGGTGTTTCTATGTTCCATGGTCATTCTGTACTTTATTAAATATACCGTTCCCACATTAACTGTTTTACAGGGCATCATAGAGCTGGCACCTTCAACAGCTATGCTGCAGAGCTTGCACTCGGGCATAGTCATGGTAAGTGTATTTTTAATCTGATTCACATGGTGTATTTAATGAAGTTTGGAAAGAAATACACATGTTTTATGCTACACAGCATTGTATTTTGGCTAATTTTTCATGCACTTCAGTCACACAACTCCAGTCCATTGCAAATTACAGTAGGGCCAAATAGGATTTATATTTATTAAAGCATGATGCTGCACTGCTAATGTGGTAGTAAATGTGCATCTTGTAGTGCTGCCACATGGGCAAGTCTAAAATATCAATATGTTAAGTGAGTTTGTAGTACTGTAATACACTTACCACGACTATGCCTGAGTGCAAGCTCTGCAGCATAGCTGTTGGAGGTGCCAGCTCTTTTCACTCTGTGGAGTTTCAGCCTGTGTGAGAGCAGCTTGACATAAGTGCAGCAGGACAGAAGTGTGTAGTTTTAAAAACTGCAGTAGTTACATTGGATTTGGTAAGTAATTGTATTTGTATTTGAATCTTCCTTTTATAAGTCAAAAGTGTACTGTTTAAATTTGTCTTAAATGTGATTTGGATAGTATTGCATTGGTAGTAAAAGTTTTAGTTTTGGCCCGTTGCTGTTTGCTAAGCAGGTGTTGATTAAATAGGGTGGGTTCAAATTAACATAGCAAAAGAGCTAGCAATCTCTCATTAGCTTAACTAAGAGGGGCTTGTATATAAACAGGTGAGCTGCTCTGTGGAGTTTCAGCCTGTGTGAGAGCAGCAGGACAGAAGTGTGTAGTTTTAAAAACTGCAGTAGTTACATTGGATTTGGTAAGTAATTGTATTTGTATTTGAATCTTCCTTTTATAAGTCAAAAGTGTACTGTTTAAATTTGTCTTAAATGTGATTTGGATAGTATTGCATTGGTAGTAAAAGTTTTAGTTTTGGCCTGTTGCTGTTTGCTAAGCAGGTGTTGATTAAATAGGGTGGGTTCAAATTAACATAGCAAAAGAGCTAGCAATCTCTCATTAGCTTAACTAAGAGGGGCTTGTACATAAACAGGTGAGCTGCTCTGTGGAGTTTCAGCCTGTGTGAGAGCAGCTTGACATAAGTGCAGCAGGACAGAAGTGTGTAGTTTTAAAAACTGCAGTAGTTACATTGGATTTGGTAAGTAATTGTATTTGTATTTGAATCTTCCTTCTACAAGTGGTGTGCCACAAGGCTCTGTCCTGGGCCCCATTCTTTTTAATATATTTGTAAGTGACATAGGAGAAGGCTTGGTAGGAAAAGTTTGTCTGTTTGCTGATGATACAAAGGTTAGTAACTGGGAACCAGTATGGTTGGCATAAAGGTTATTAGTTGAGGGGACACTGATGGAATGGGCAGACTGCAGGGCGACATTATACTGAGTGGCATTAAGGACCCTTGACTTTTGTTTGTATGAGAGGGCCCCAGGGTAGTAACAGGGCCCTTGCATAATATGTGGTACTTTTTAACATTAGAAAAGCCTTGTATAATAGGGAAGGACATGCAAATATGGATGTAGATTAAAGTGGACCAAAACCCATGGACCGATGGCCGTGGAATCTATAAGATTCCAGGGCCACTTGATTCCCTCTCCCCGGGGCATCCAGAATTGTGATGTTCTACTGGGTGAAACCCCTCAGGCCCCCTGGAAACTCCCCTTCCTTCCCAGTCCAACGGTGCATGCGCGAGCAGTGGCCACTGCTATTCTTCTAGCAGGGTGTGCGCCAGCACCAGGCATTTGTGTATGACCAGCGTAGGCACTGTTAGAGGGCAGCAGGGGTTGCGGCCACCAGGGCGCTCAGTTCCGCTCGCTTAGACAAGCTCTTAGACGAAGAGGCGGGGGCCAATCTAAGTGTGCTAATTGGATGAGAGGCAGCGCAGGCGCCATAGGACCGGGTAAGGGTAAGCCGAATGGAGCGACCTGGGAGTTTCACACAGCAGGGTGTCCAGGGGCACTTTAAAGGATGACCCTGACAAATTGGCTCTGTAGAGACCAGACATTCCTGAAGGTGAACTTGGGTATCTATGCTGGAATAGGGACAGCTGGGCCACATTGAAAGTTGTGCAAAAAGACATACTGGGCCTTTAAAGCGCACAGCAAGTGCTCTGTTGTTATTTGGTCTGGAAATAAGGGCAGTTTAAAGTTGTTCCTTACCTT
Source organism: Gastrophryne carolinensis (assembly GCA_027917425.1). NCBI lineage: Eukaryota > Metazoa > Chordata > Amphibia > Anura > Microhylidae > Gastrophryne > Gastrophryne carolinensis. The sequence goes on along the minus strand of CM051235.1, from coordinate 402,162,161 downwards.
AAATCTCTATAGGGCCCTGTGTCAAGCCATAATAAAGACAAATATCCTTGATTGCTGTTTTTGGCTTTAGAACAACAAGTTCCCATAAAGCCTGACATGAAAGGCAAATTTACTCTTGTGCCATCATTGTCATCAGGAAAATCTCCCCAATGGAGATGCTCAAATAACATGAAAGGTACACATGGTTTTCTTGATCTAGATTATACTCGCAGTAATTATATATTCCAGCATACTACAGTAGTTTAAAGTGTATCCTGGGGCAGAATCTGGGCTGACTCTTTGTTTTTATTTCAGAAATGGATGACACCAAAAGACTTTGAGTTAAAAGTTCACACCAGCAAAAATAGAATGTTCAGGGGTTCAGTGTTTGTTGCAAGGGCCGGAGAGGGACTCCCCGTGGAGGCCAGCAGAGACGATCTTCAAAGTGGTCAATGGAGGGATGCTCCAAAGTGGGCAGCAGAGGAGCTCCCCACTGCCGGGGGCAGCAGAGGTGTCCCTTACAAGCTGCAGCAGAAGGTTTGCTAGCAGGGGCAAGAGAGCAGTAGAAGGGCTCCCTACAGAGGGCAGGAGAGGGGTTCCCTACAGAGGGCAGGAGAGGGGTTCCCTACAGAGGGCAGGAGAGGGGTTCCCTACAGAGGGCAGGAGAGGGGTTCCCTAAAGAGATCAGGAGAGGGGTTTCTTATGAGAGCAGTAGAGAGTTTCCCTACAGAGGGCATGAGAGGGGTCCACTACAAAAGGCAGCAGAGGGATCCCCCTACAAGGGGCAGGAAAAGGGTTCCCTACGGAGGGCAGCAGAGGGGTTCCCTACAGAGGGCAGCAGAGGGGTTCTCCGCCAGCAGCAAGAGAGGGGTTTCCTACAAATGGAAGAATAGGGGTTCCCTACAGAGGGCAGCAGAGGGGTTCCCTACAGAGGGCAAGAAAGGGGTCCACTACAGAAGGCAGTGACTTTTGCTAGATTTCCTGCAGTTTACAGCTATGACAAGTTAGGACTAGATGGCACTGTTACCAACGCTTAACTGTAGTGTCTATGCATTTTACTGCGGTGTTGTTATTTCTTGCGCTTCCAGTTGCTCTTCTTTTTCCTGTCTGTGTTAGCCACCATGTAAGGTGACATTCTCTCTGCATTCATGTTCCAGTAAAGCCAGTTCCTGCAGTGTCCATCTGGATTACGACTCAGCTGAACCCAGCAGTCACAATCTGCAATATTCCCTACAGAGGGCAGGGGATGGGTTTCCTACTTAAAATGCCATTGCCTGTCTTTAGTAGGGATATGCGTTCTGCTAAGGCACTGCTGCAGAGTCCCCCAATGCATAGTGCCCACCCCCTATCAATGGCTGTTTACCCAGTTTTTAAAGTGAGTTAAAGAGGAACATTGGACAGTCTGGGGAGTACTCAGACTCCCCAAACTTCACCGTCCGATCTAACAATTGGAAAATAAAACGTACCTGTCTTCTGCCCTTCCTTCTGCGCTCGTTCGTTCTACTCCGGGTGCCAGCGTAGGGCAGTGCCATCTTGCCTTCCCAGGATGCAGTGCGCTGTCCTCCAGGATCTCGCGTCTGCGCTGTGTATTATCTGCGCCACTTATCTCGGGTCAGGGTGTCTGTGAAAAAGCTGTGAGATTTGCAGATTGGCTTGGGCGGGGGAAGGAGGAGACAGTGTAGTGGCACGGCTAAGCCCTGCGGTGTCAGTTTTAGATGGCTAAGATACAATGGCCTTGGGAAAAGCAGGAGAACGCTGGCGATCCAGACTCTGGCAACATTCAAAAGGTATGCAGAGCCAGAGGAGGGGCCCCCCATGAAAGCTACATGGACCGAAACCCTAATCACCCAGACCAAGCACACTAAAAGTCTTTAGGGTGAGATATAAGCTTGCCCTCTGTGTAACCCCCCAGTTGGCCCTATACTTACCTCAATCCAGAGATCCAACATTCGTGATCTTCTGGCAGCATTCCTGGTATGTGCACTCACTGTGCCAGGCTGACATGAATGGCTGTCTGCGTGTGTGTACAGTACAGCAGGCATGCTGCTGGGTATTATGGTGATGAGATAAGCTCATAGTTGCTATTCAAGTCTGCCTAGGACAGTGGCCATGCAGACCAGGGATGCTGCCAGAGGCTCATGCATGCACCATGGGATCACCAATGGATATGAGACAATCTGGGGGATGGCATCCCAGCAAAGCATACCAGATTATTTTGAATGCCCCGGGGGGCAGACAAAAATTTGTGAGGGGGTCAAATCATGGTTTTGGGTCTGCTTTAAAAAAAAAAAGCAGTTGATCCACTTCCAGGGCACCCTGAAGAGATGTGCAGCCACATGACACTCCAGTTTGAACCAAGTGGACTCCCCTGCTCCACAACCCTCCTCTACCTTCCTGTGACCCACAGTCCCCTGTGCCTCCCTTCGATTCACAGTCCTCCTCTGCCCCACAACCCTCCTCTGCCTCCCTCTTTCCCACAACGCTCCTGTGCCTCCCTCTGACCCACAGCCCTCATGTGCCTCTCTCTGACCCACAGTCCCCTGTGCCTCCCTCTGACCCACAGCCCTCATGTGCCTCTCTCTGACCCACAGTCCCCTGTGCCTCCCTCTGACCCACAGCCCTCATGTGCCTCTCTCTGACACACAGTCCCCTGTGCCTCCCTCTGACCCACAGCCCTCATGTGCCTCTCTCTGACACACAGTCCCCTGTGCCTCCCTCTGACCCACAGCCCTCATGTGCCTCTCTCTGACCCACAGTCCCCTGTGCCTCCCTCTGACCCACAGCCCTCATGTGCCTCTCTCTGACACACAGTCCCCTGTGCCTCCCTCTGACCCACAGCCCTCATGTGCCTCTCTCTGACACACAGTCCCCTGTGCCTCCCTCTGACCCACAGCCCTCATGTGCCTCTCTCTGACCCACAGTCCCCTGTGCCTCCCTCTGACCCACAGCCCTCCCTTTGATCCACAGTCGTTCTCTGCCCCACAACCCTCCTCTGCCTCCCTCTTTCCCACAACTCTCCCATGCCTCCTTCTGACCCACAGCCCTTATGTGCCTCCCTTTGACCACACCCATGCCACACCCCTAAACACACCAAATTTCCCGATCTATCAACACCAGCTCACACCCAGCCTTCTCCATGAGTATAGTCCCACATATGATCGCAATATGGTTTAAGGGAATTTTGATCTATTTATTAGAGACCGACAACTAGCAAAATGTATTCATGAAATATACCACTAATTTCAGCTGCCTTAACTTATTACTACAGATTATCTGGTGGTGGAGCTTACCCCAAACCAAAGGGGTGGTTGTTCGGCTTTAACATTATATGAAATTGAGGTGATATGTAACAGTTACAACAATATAAACAATTTGAATATGCGGATGAAACATTTATTTATGCAGATCTGCCTGTTACTCCCTAAAGAGGGACAAATAAAACCAACAAGGGGCAAGGTTACATGGACTCAAAAGAGGCACAGTCCCTCCTAATGTGGGACAGTTGAGAGGTATGCTATCCAAATTTACTCATGGTGGGCCTCAGTTTATACCATAACAGTTTCATGGTATGCTGTGGCTAAAATGGCTCCAATATTTTGTGGAATCCATTCCATCGTGCACTGCAACTTGCTCTCATCATCCTCTTCTTTATCTGTTACGGTACAAGGTGGCAGACAACTTCAAGTGCAGCTAAGGCTACTAGCCAGTGCAATCCCAAAGTATTCTTTTCCTAATCCGCCTGATGTTCTACTTTAAGTGACGGAGTACCTCCATATAACAGGAGAACCCCCCAGGGCGTACACGTGAGCATTGTTCTCGTCTGCCCAGGCTACAATACTCTGAGCTCCCTCAGTTGTGTCTGTTCTGCATCCAACATCCGACCTGAGCTGAATCACAGCAAACTCCCCTGTGAGTCACCATGAGGACCGGCTGCCTGCACTTGTCTGGCAAATCACTTTACTGATCATGAATGGAGAAACTCTCCAGACCAAGTACATGCTCCTTCCAGAGTATGCTCAGGTCAGTTAATAGAGAAAATGAGACGCATGACCCAAAAGTCACAGACAATCTGTAACTGACAGTGTAACCCTGAGAACATCAACATACTAAGGCCTAATAATCTAACCAAGACTAAAGAGAGCCTGTCATTTTTCAATCACTCCATTAGTGCTTCCATTGAGTCCAATAGACTTCCATTGTAGGTGCTGCCATCAAGTAACGGTATACTAAATTGCAGGCTTATTCAGGTTATTTAGTCTCTTTACTCGTATCTTAAAGAGGAACACCGGGGAAGTTAAAACCTCCCCTCACCAGCATGCCGCCCCCCCCAATCCGGTTTCGGGAAGTTTTTCCCACCTCACCAGGGCTTTTGTCTTCAGGTTTTCTCTGGGATCCTGTGGCGATCTCCGTTGGGCAGTGCCATCTTGGAAACCCACCAGGCACTGTGCATTTCCAAATCTCGTGTCTGCGCAGTGCCAGTGAATGGGTTGCAGAGGGAGCTGCCAGGAAAGCCACAAGAAGTGGAGGCTAAAGCCTCTGCTGTTCGCCAGCTAAGCCTGTGGGGAAGGGGGGGGGGGGGGGCAGAGTATGGGGCCTTGGATCAGCCGGATCCGCTGCTGGCAGCGACATCCAAGAGGTAAACAGGACCCAATTGGGGGATTGGGGAATCGTCCATAGATATTTTTATGTCTATTGTTCCTCTTTAAGCTACAAGCAACATCTCTGGCCTGATTACCCAGTGTGCTCTGTGTGTTAGTCCAACCCTTCTTCTTACCAGCAGCCATCTATCTCATGCTAATATCTGTCGCTATTCTGCTTCCATTCACCTAGTGTGTTTCTCATCCCCCATTGCTGTTCATTACTACTTTATATGCAGCTTCACTGTATTTTGCTATGATAATATGTTGTTATTACCCATTATTAAGTAGTGTATGTCTTTTGTCCACAGTTTTAGCCTACCCCTTGAATAAAAGGTTAAGCGACCCAGCGTCAAGTTACTGAATATGAGGGGAGGAGTTAGCTGGCTTCCACAGCACTCACTGATGAAGGGTGACAGAACACAGGGTAAAACCCTTCCTAAGTGGCATCCAAATTTGGAGATCCCATAACAAAACCAGTATACAGTGGGGCTGAGAGGTTACCCTATAGGGCATCGCAATTTGCCTAGAGCCCAAAATTAAGCAATAATTATCTCTCCTATGCTAGTAGGCTGGGTCAATATCTGACAGAGGACCTGAAGCCATGGCACACTGCAGCAGTTTTTACCACCTACTGGAGGAGGCGTCAGGTGCCACACATTATGTGCTGTGGCTTACAGCAATAAGTAGAAAAGAGACCCTGCCTGAAAAAGCTAAGAGGCCGATTCATTAATAGCGCCAGGTAGCGAAAGTAGCGGTATTTTCACAGCGCACGCTAGTATTCGCTGTGCTTGGCCGTTGTTCGGCTGTTGACAGCGACTCAGTCGGTGTGCGGTAATGTTGAATACGGGGTTAGGAGTTGCTGTTTGACAGGTTCCGCGCTGTATGGGAGCGCATGACAGCGAATGGCTATAGCGAACGGCTCCCAGCATATTCATTAACAAATCACGCTCAAAAAATTCTCGCGCTGTGAAATGCTTGTTTAAACCCCAGAGCGCTGGCGGCGATGGGTTAAAAGTAGTTTTTTAACCCCCAAACAACCATATTTTTGGAAAAAAGAAAAAACAAGTTTTTCAAAACATTTTGTAATATGAATACATTAATATCAGACCTGTAATATCAATTTTTTTTTTTTTACCTTAAAAAAACTATCTAACATTGCAGAAGTGGTCACAGAATTTTTGACATTTAAAAAAAAATAAAAAAAAAAAAAATAATAGCAATTAATTAAGAATATTTAAAGATTGCTCCATTGAAATGCATTGGAGAGCGCCAGGTAGCGAGAGGTCATACCTGTCGCTGTTCAAGGTCGCTCGCTGGCGCTGTGGGGTGAGGCTGGAATAATGATGAATGATTCGCTATCTGGCGCTCTGTCAGTCGCTAAGCAGGATCGGCTTGATAAATGTGTGATTGCGGAGGGGAGCCGGCATTCTTGTGGCGGTGACCGTCATTACCGTTCGCTCACCATTCGCTACCTGGCGCTATCCCTTGTTAAATAAGGGCCTCAGTATTACTCATTATAGGGCCAAAAAGGGAGGCAGGAGGGTTTTTTTGAACTTTGAGCAGACCTACAGCTTATTTTTAAATTATGTACCATCCCCCTTTTTGAGGGGTGGATGGGAGATAGGTGGTAACAGTTAAAACAAAATAAACACTTTGAATAGGCAAATTAATCATTTATTGCTGCACATCTGCATGTTACACCTCAAAGAGGGACGGTCAGGTGGACATGCACTTAAAAGTGAGATAGTCCCTCCAAAATGAGGGACAATTGGGAGGTATGCTACTGTATTCCAAGCCAGGGACAGGCTTCCCATAGACGGTGTCCGCTTTATCTGATAGAATAACAATAGTTTCCTATAACACCAGCTGTACAACTGTACACTCTAAAGCCCCCAGCGGGTGGTGTAAGGAAATTATTCTCTGTACATGAATTGCCTGTTATTTCCTATCTATACTAAAAAGCAGATTTTGGGTACAACTTGTCCCTGGCATGTTTCCAGAAGACAAGATAGCACAAGAGACAGAGATGCTAACAAGAGGCTGGACAATACAAGAACTGCAATATTCACCAGTAAGGCTCATTAAGAACCTTAAAGCACACCAAAAGCCAGTATTTTCACTCTCCTTGGTTTTAATTTGCTTTATAATGGCATCCCAATTTGGGATGCTTCTGTGTGTGATCCCCACTCCCCCAGGGCGTTTGTGGCCTCTCCTACAGTCAGCATTCATTGCTGTGTATATAAATGCCTGATGATTGACTACAGGGAGTGCATCATGTGAGTGCCCACTGCTGTATTTATTCTTGGACGGACAGTTAGGTTTGCCTGCAAGACTTGGACCCAACAATCAGATGAGTTGCTAATCACCAAAGTGGACCAAAAACCCCGGGGCTGCCGAATTCCCTCTCCTCGGAACATCTGGATTTGGGGTGCACATCTGTGTGAAACCCCTCCAGGTGCCCGATGTGCTTACCTCACCAACGAGCCCACGGCTTTCGCGCCCAGTAGGGGCATCACTCACATCCTTATCAGGCTGTGCACGACCATGCCTGCTGTAACTGAATGGCTGGTGTGGCCATGCACAGCCGAATGATGTGAGTAATGCCACACGCCGCAACTGCGCCAGTGGATTGTTGGAAAGGTACAGACCAGCCTCTGGTGGGGTTTCACATAGCGGGGCATCCCAAATCAGGATGCCCCAGGGGGACGGACCAGAGCATTGGCTCTTTAACATAGGGGAATGCAGAATATGGACGACAGGTACCTGAATAGATGTGAAATCCCCAGATGCGCAGGCTCCGAGAATGGCTGCACCCACCAGGACTGACTCTACTTCTTTAGATAAGACGACAGGTAGACCTGTAAAGACAACACATTAATGTTCAGAATTTTTGGTTATTGAGAAAAACACCTGAGGGCTAAACTTATAAATTTGACATACACATGAAGGATTTAAGGGTCTTTGTCAATCACAAAAAGAACAGCAGCAAGCAATGCCAATCTGCTGCTTCTAAAGCCGGCAAACTTCCTTTTATCATAAGAGACTTCAATGAGAGGGAGCCTCATCTAGAATATTTCATGACTGTACTAGAGCTCCATGTTATCTCCCGCTTTTCTTTCGAACTCCCTTCAATAACACACTACACAACGTATATATCTTTGGAATGATACATTTATTTATCGGCCACAGCTGAACAAATAAAATACAAGACAACACAAATCTCCAACCCCTCAAACGAGTCTGAGTGGTAATCATCTAAACTAAGCCTGCGTGATTGACGAGGAGAAAAAACCTATATGCACCTAAATCAGCGGAAGCCAAATTTCTTAAGCTCAGCCGTCATCTCTGTTAAGCTCGGAGCTCACCAGGGCTAACCGCCAGGGTGCAAATGACAACAGCCTGGCTACCCCAAAATTGTAGCCATCCTCGCCCCTACGCTGGCCAACCTGGCTCGTTTTCCGGTTCGAAAAAACAGCCGCGTTTCTACACCTCAGTACTCCTCTAAGCTGCCCACTCAGACCCGAACAGGGGTGAGACCGCCATCGGCTGTGACAAAATCAATTTTGAACAGTAATATCAATGCATAAACAATAACATACGACCCTCCCTCCAAACATTTAATATAATACATACAATCATTGCCACAAGCAATTTGTGTACCCACATCATACATATCCATATATATATTCCTTTTTTAAACAAAACAGTATAATCACAAGAACTACTTTAACAAACATAGTTCCTCAACAAATGAAGATATATACATATATATAATTTTTTTTTTTTTTTATTCACTTTTTTTTTTTTTTTATAATATTATTATTATTATTGTGAAATATATATGCATATATATATATATATACATACACATGCACATACACACACATATATATATATATATATACACATATATATATATACATACATATATACATACATACATAAAATACCTCCCACAGTACAATACACACACCCTGCCATTAAAACCGAAAACAAAATCTCAACATTAACTCAACATAGGGGTGGGCGGGTGGGACTGCTTTTGTCCAGCGCCGGGAGGAAGAGGGGTCAAAGAGGGAGAGGGGGAGGAACCCCTAGCCTTATATAGTGCCTCCCCCTCGTCCCTCTCCCCAGCCCCCACTGGTCAAACTGGTCCAGCTCCCGATAGGAGCTCAGGCCAGTCATGTGGCACCTTACCTAGGGGGCGGTGCCTTCTTGACTGTACTAGAGCTCCATGTTATCTCCCGCTTTTCTTTCGAACTCCCTTCAATAACACACTACACAACGTATATATCTTTGGAATGATACATTTATTTATCGGCCACAGCTGAACAAATAAAATACAAGACAACACAAATCTCCAACCCCTCAAACGAGTCTGAGTGGTAATCATCTAAACTAAGCCTGCGTGATTGACGAGGAGAAAAAACCTATATGCACCTAAATCAGCGGAAGCCAAATTTCTTAAGCTCAGCCGTCATCTCTGTTAAGCTCGGAGCTCACCAGGGCTAACCGCCAGGGTGCAAATGACAACAGCCTGGCTACCCCAAAATTGTAGCCATCCTCGCCCCTACGCTGGCCAACCTGGCTCGTTTTCCGGTTCGAAAAAACAGCCGCGTTTCTACACCTCAGTACTCCTCTAAGCTGCCCACTCAGACCCGAACAGGGGTGAGACCGCCATAGCTGCCCAGCGTTGACTCCTTAATGCTGGGCGGCCCGCCAACTCCCTCCCCTCTCGCCCCTTATTGACCAACCCACGAACCTCTCCTGGAACCAAAACCCCAACCTACCGTTCAGCTGAAGCCACCGTGACATACCCCCCCAATGCCCCAATACATACCCTCGGTCATCCGAGCCAGTAATGATGCCCCCCCCCCCTTTTTGGGGTTGCCCGCCTGCTAACCTGCCCGCAGGCATACTGCCCAAGCAGGACATCTTGCTTGTCCCCCTTATCAACCCACCTATGGACCTAACAGGTTAATGACATGCCTCCTCACTGATCACCAACCCCCAAGCCCGCTCCATCCATATAGCTCACCGACCAGCCTGCCTCGTCGACCAAAGGCTGCCGAGTCCATACCCCTCCAGCCTGTACCCATGTATTCTACCAGAAGACAATCCAATAATTTTCCGCTTCCACCGATTGAGGGGGAAGTGTAATACGCCTGCGATTATCAAATACCCCCTGCTTCCATGCTCCTAAGGACCTCAAGCCTCCTTCTCCTATGTGCCATATATGCCCACAATACGTAGAGCCACCAGGTCAGACCCCATTCATTGGTCCCGTAATTCACCCATATCGTATCTGCTAACCCGCCGACCCGGTGATCATATTAAAGGGGGGGGTATTACCCCTTCCCAATGGGCCCATCCTCACCAAGATGAGCGTCGGAAAAACCGCCGAACACGCCAAAGTCGATCATGTTATGGCCTCACAGCCCACTCCATTCCCAGTGGGAACTTCCATCATGAGCATCCCACAATCCACCGACCTCGCCGACTCCATCGTGTTAAGCGCTCCCGGCCCTCTACGCCGATTCGAACATATTTTCGGGCCTCCGCCCCTCCCCAGTGGGCCATGCCCTTCACCAATATAAGGATCCAATAACTTGTCGAACCCCCGGTGATCATGTAAAGCCCCGCCTCCCAGTGGGCCCCGTAATCCACCATATGAGTAGCCGGTAATTTTGCCGAGCCCCCACGGCAATCATGTTGAAGCATCTTGGGTCCCTTCCCAGTGTGCCCCGCAAACCAACCAAATGAGTATTTGCCAATACGCCAAGCCCCCAAGGTGATCATGTTAACCTCTCAAGCCCCCCCCCCGCCCAGAGGGTCCCTCAATTCCACCATATGAGTATCCGGTAATACGCCGAGCCCCCACGGCGATCATGTTAAAAACTTCTCGGGCACCTTCTCAGTGTGCCCCCCATCCAACCATAAGAGTACCATTAATTCGCCGAGCCCCCACGGCGATCATGTTACAAGCTCTCGGGCCCCTTCCAGTGGGTCCCGTAATCCAACCATATGAATATCCAGTAATCCGCCGAGCCCCCACGGCGATCATGATAACGACCTCTTGGGCCCCTTCCCAATGGGTCCTGCAATCCAACCATAAGAGTATCCGGTAAATCGCCGAGCCCCCACGGCGATCACGTTAAAACCTCTCGGCCCCTTCCCAGTGGTCCTGCAATCCAGCCAAATGAGTATCTGATAATTCGCCGAGACCCCACGGCGATCTTATTAACACAACCTCTCAGGCCCCTCCCCAGTGGGTCCCGCAATCCAACCATATGAGTATCTGGCAATTCACCAAGCCCCCCACAGCGAACATGTTAAAACCTCTCGGGCCCCTTCCCAGTAGGTCCCGCACCCCAACCAATGAGTATCCAATAATTCACTGAGCCCCCCCCCGCGGCCCTCATGTTTCAAACTTCCCGGGCCCTTCCCAGTGGGTCCCGTAATCCTCCAATATGAGTAGCCGATAACTCGCCGAGCCCCCACGCCGCTCATGTTAAAGCCTCTCTAATCCCTTTCCCAGTGGGTCCCGTAATCCAACCGTCTGAGTAACCGGTAAATCGCCAAGCCCCACGGTGGTCATGTCAAAGCCCCTCGAGCCCCCCTTCCCAGAGGGTCCATACTCCTCCAACATGAGAGTCCGATATTTCGCCAAGCCCCACACTGATCATGTTAGCTCCTCATGGGCTCCTTTCCTCGTGGGTACCAAAATCCCACAATATGAGTATCTGCCACACCGCCGGGAACGGCAAGTCTATTATGATAAGCGCTACCGGAACCTAACCAATGGGGTGCCCCTAATCCAACAATACGAGAGTCCACAAACTACGTAGATGACATCACATTACGGGTTCTCAGCCCCCCCCCCCCAAAGTGGGCCGCATTCTCCACCCATATGAGTGTCCGATAATTCACCGAACATGCCAAGCCGATTATGCTGGGGCCTCTCGCCCTCCCCCCTTTTCCATGTGTCCCGTAATCCACCAACATGGGCCTCCAAAAAATCCTCCAGCTTCCCTAGTCTATTTTATTGAACACCCCCGGCCCCTAGCCCGTGGGCCCCACAGTCCCTCAAATCCGAAGGTCTAAAACTAAGCCGCTTCATCACATTATAGGCTCTCGCCCCTCCCCTCTGGGACATCCCATCCACCAGTATGAGTCTCCCAGAATCTGCCGAACGCACCAAGCCGCCCATATTAAACCTTTCGGGCTCAGCCCCTCAGGCCCCATAATTCCCAATATAAGTGTCCACAACCCCCCCCCACCAAATATCTCATATAAACCGGGTTCTCACCCCCTTCCCAGCAGGCCACGTCCTCCGCCAATATAGTTACCCCATAATCCGCCAAACCCAACAGGTCGATCATGTCGAGGCTTCCCAGCCCCTTTCTCCACGCCCCCCCCCCATCACCACTGAGCGTCCCCTAAACCATTGATTCATCATTAAAAAGGGGGGGGGGGTGTCCTCTGGCCCCTTTTCCGTGTCCCCCTGATCCACCAAATGAACCATGAGTATCCGATACCCCCAAATTCCTGATCCTCCGCTACATCCTATCCACATAAGGGATCTTGGCCCTTCCGCAGTAGCCCTCGCCCTCCACCGATGAATATCCCGCGCTGCTCCCCACGCCAAGCTCCTCATCCATCTGCTTACTCCGTGGCCCCGCCAAATACACTGACCACTACCCGGCATTCTGAATCCTACCAACTGCGAGCATGAATCTTATTCCCCATGAGCCACACCCACAGTCTCTTTTAACCCTTCCCGCCATCAGTACAGTCAAAAGCTTGCACCACCTCTCTGCTGCCGCATGCCACCCCCACAGGGCTGCTCCCCGAGTCGATTTGAGGGTACTAACCCCCGATGCTCCCCAACGCACCCCCTCATCGTATAGTGAGCGAAAACCACTTCTCCAACTATGCACTCTGACTGCTTCCCGCCTATTCCCCCAAGACACCCCCGAGCAGCCCCTTAATCCCCACACTCCGATTCCCCTGACCATTCCAGGCCAACAAATCAACAAACCTGCCCCTAGTCTGTACCCCACAGCCAACCCCAGTGCCACTCGCCTCCCTGGCTCGGTATTCTTCCCCAACTTCAGATCACAGCCCATTAAGACCAAGAGCCTCTGATTCCAACTGAGGAACGCAGCTCCCTTTCCCGTAACTCCATTCCCCGGACCTGACTAACCCTGTCCTTCTCCACTCAGTCAGTCCCCAGAACCCTCTTCCAGATGCCCAGAATTGGTTGAACAGTGGCCAATCTCCCAACCTCCCCCCAACTAAACATCCAAACTGACCCAGACCTGTAACCCACCTGGCGACGGCCACCCCCCTCCAAGCCTCCTCCTGCCCATACCCGCAGGCATACTTGGTTCTCCCGCTTGAGTGCACACCCTAACGACCTGCTCCAACCCGCTCTCCAGGCTGCCCCCAAAGTTAGTCCCCCCCTACCGTAGCTATCCCCCCAGAATCCTGTGTCAACCGCCGAGTCACCCAACCTCGATCCTACCGCATCCCTTTTAGAAGGGGGAGGGGGTATCCCCCACCGCAAAGGGAGGTGGTCCTCCCCCTGTGACAGTTGTCAGGCCACAAAGCGCAGCACACCATTTCCTTCACGCCGGAACCCCCCTCTTTCCAACACCAGTCACCCCACCTCCAGCCTGATTCCAACCCCCCTGTTGACACGATTCCTATACAGAACGACGAACAACAGTAACGGCGACATGCTGGGCGTACCTTGAAGGTGCGGGGGTGTATCAGCCCACCGCCTGGATGATCGTGATCCCGTCCGCTGGAGCGATGTCCTGATACCGCTGTGCCTGGTACCGCCACCTTTTTGCTTGCTGCTCCTTGCCCTGGCCGAATAGGCCGCCGTCCCGAACTCCATGAGGCCCCTTGTCGGCCGCTTGCTGCTCGTGCAAAGTAATGGGGGGGGGACTTGTGCTGCCCGGCCTCTGTGCGTGGGAGTGAGCCGGGAGCTGGGGGACCCCCACCCCCACAAGGAAGGGGGGCGCCGGTAAGGCACACCTGGGCCCTCACTCCAGGGCTAGGTGCGTTGAGCCCCCCTAGCCTGGATCCCCCCCACCGCCTGACAGCCGGTGGGGCTCTGACCCCCCCCCCCCCAGTGGGTCCGAATGCCAGGTGACAGGGCGGAAGGAGCCCCGCAGAGGATAAAGTGAGGTGGCAGGTGGAGTTGGTGCGCAGACCCCCCTACCACACCCAGGTAGGTGGGGGGGGGGGGGCGGAGCATGCAGTGGGATCCGATCCCACACCCCGCCGGAAGGGATAGGAGGTGAGGAGGCAGGTGGAGGTGGGAGGTGAGGCGGCAGGTGGGGGGGGGGGCGGAGCCATGCAGTGGGATTTGATCCCACACCCCGCCGGAAGAGGAGCCCAGCGAGGCCCGCCGAATCGGGAGGAGGAGGAGGGGGGCAGGGAAAGCAGCGCAGCCCCACACGCGATGGGCTGGCTGCACACAAAGAAGCAGAGGGAGGGAGGTGGGAAGAACCGCAGGCTCTGCACGCGGCGGGCGCCGCGTCCGCCGACATTACCCGGCATGCCCGCACGCCGGGCGGGCCCGCCCACGCACACAGCGGGACCAGAGCCACCACCCCGCAAGCAGACGCGCCGCCCAGGAGAGGCCCGAAGGATCGAAGGAGGGAGCACACACAGTGGGGGGCGCACACAGGCAGGAGCACCACGCCTGCGGCCCCCCGGATGGGAGGTGAGAGGATGAAAGGAGGAGGTGGAGGCGGGAGGAGGAGGTGGAGGCGGGAGGGGGGAGGGCGAGGGGGTCGTGGTAGGACACTTACCCCATACCCCCTGGACCCATGGCCCGCCCGGTGAGTGGATACTGGCGCTGGACGAGCGTCTGGTAGACTGCTTTTGTCCAGCGCCGGGAGGAAGAGGGGTCAAAGAGGGAGAGGGGGAGGAACCCCTAGCCTTATATAGTGCCTCCCCCTCGTCCCTCTCCCCAGCCCCCACTGGTCAAACTGGTCCAGCTCCCGATAGGAGCTCAGGCCAGTCATGTGGCACCTTACCTAGGGGGCGGTGCCTTCTGGTTCACAAAAACATTCCCTCGGACTAGAATTTTGGGAAGTTGACTAAGGTGCCAAAGGCACTCAGGAGCAAACTTCAATTTTTCATTTTTTACATTTTTGTAATACTTTTTTTTATACTTATACTCCAGTGTTCAACCGTCAAATGGTGACACATGACTGCGATGGTTCCCAGCCAGAATATATTATAGAATGTGTGCATAGCATGCAACCAGTGGCCTGAGTCAAAGACTGGACCATCCTTCGCATTCGCCCTATATTGGTGTGCTGCCTGTATTGTCCTGATGGCAGCCCTAAGAGGGACATTATTAGGCACAGGCTTCATAGAGGACACTAAAATACCCTAACATACACCTCACCTTCCCCTGTGAGCCCTGCATTAGAGATACTCACCTTTTCCTACCAGAACTTTGCACTTCCTCCATTAGGAGATATTTTTCTTTGCAGTGTGCAGCAATTTTCTGTTCTCTATCATAGAGTGTTCAATGCCTGATTCTGGCTCCCTATGGATATTTAACTGTAGGGGCATCCCACATTAGGATCTCCTTGTAGTTAATGGCTTCAATTTGGAATGCCCCACTGTGTAAACCCCCTGTAATCACCGCAAATCTTACCTAACCCGCAATACCTTGGCGCATGCAACTGGGGATGTGACCAGTGGGTGTGCGTTAGTCACATAGAAAATGTGAGATCAGCGATAGAAAAATGTGTCAGATGGGAGTGGCTACCATGGGAAAAAAACATATTAGTTATTATCAAATTGTTTAAAAACCTAGCCACAGTAAAGATAGAAGGATCGCCTGCAGTTACTCAGGGGGGGCTGGACTGAGGAGACAGCAGTAGCAAAAAAGGGTTGTGGTTCACTTTAAGCTGGGGAAGGTCAGGGTGCTTGGCCTAGGGGCAGCCCTGTAAGTGAAGCTTTTCTCTAAGCGAGGAGCAGGCCCCATGCTTTTTAGATTGCTGATAGAAGCGATGACATGAACCCGCTCTGTTTAGTCTGCGGCACTAAGCAACGCGTAACGTCTGAACCTCATTAAGCACCCTGATTGGGGCTCTCTACGCTCCACCGCCATCTCCCACCATTAGCAAACACAATTCATCTTTTAATGAAGTGAGTCACTAAGTATCACTTAACACCCGCAACCTGCTAAAGAGGAAATGATCTGCACAGTAGCAGCTCCTAATTTATTAAAGCGGGGACTTTGTAGAGGGCTAAACGGTTTAATCGGCCCTTCATAAATGTCCTGCGATCTTTCCCCTGCGAGGGCGATGACATCACCAACAAACAAGCGAGTACACAAGTGGGAGATAATTGGTTCCATGGCTGGACCCGAGCTGCGTAAATCACTACTAACCACAAACACTGCACTGACTCAGCCCCCAACAGCTGCTGTCCTCCATCTGCTTTGATGTCCTCAATTGGGAATTAAGGAGACATGAAATGATCAGCAATTGGCTGAGGCTGTGCAGGAAGTGGAGCAAGCGTGCCCAGCTCAGGATCGGGGGAGCCAATGTCTGATCTGGGGCTCAGACACCCACTTTTGAAGCCCATGATCCTTTCCAGAGCAATGAGCTTCACTCAGCAGGTTTAGAAGAAAATCTTCCCCTCTGTACTTCCCACTTTGAAAAAATTGCAAAGTAGAAAGTGATGCCATCAGAAAGTAGGTAGCAATGAGCAGCCTGACAGGAGAGGGGGCAGCACTGTGTGAGCCACCAACAAAGTCCGGCAAAGGCTCACCTATTCACAGGCCAACGCAGCATGCCAGCACCCATGTAGCTTAAACCGGATCAACAGCCTGGCACAGTTGGAAAAGAAAGGTAGCCGCCATTTTGGAGCTTCCCTTCCCTACTGACAATGCACAGTAACAGGAAGCCCAGCAGCACTTCCTGTTTGCAGGTGGCTTGCAAATGCATGTGCCGCCATCTTGTTTTTTAAATTGACCCCAGCAGGAGTTGGAAAAAGGTAAATTCATTTTTATGTGCTGATATGTAATTTGCCCTGGGAAAGGATGCTTATGAGTACTGTTTGTTGTGTTGGTCTGGTTTAAAGCGGACCTTCACTCTGAATAAGAGTCTATCTTATATGTTTCCCACACCCTGTACATACAGATTGTCCACATTAAAAATCATCCTACCTGCATCTACTGCATGTTATGAGCCTTTAAACATCCAAGATGGCGGCTTATGGAAGCTGCCATCTTATCAGGCAGCCTGCAAACAGGAAATGCCTCCTGACTGTGCTGCTCTGCATTCTGGGACTGCTGACCGTTACCTGACCCCAGCTCTGCTCTGTCTGAGCAAAGCACAGCTATAACCCGCCCCCCTGTACCTTATCCCACTCTCCTCTCCTCAGTAAGTGTGATGCTTCTGAGTCAAGATGGCGGCGCCCGTATCCTAAATTCCTGAACAGTGTTGCTGGCCTGTGGGGGAATGAATAATAAGTTAGTGACTAAAAACGTAAAATATATTAATTTTAGATGCTGGGGAACCGTTTTTTAAGAGTTTGGGCTTTTCATTAAATCACGCTGAAGGTCCGGTTTAAGTAGCTTTTGACTGTTGGTCCGCTTTAAGTGCGCCCCCGCACTCAGGCTTTCATATAGTGATAGGCTGGACATGGGAGCGCTCCACACATCACAAGGAAACTAGGGATGCGCCCACTGTTGGTGCTCAGTTCAAACCAATCGCCAGTCGGACGAGCACCCACACATGTGCTGAGAAAGGTGAGTGGTGTGGACAATCTGAGGGGTTTCACACAGCAGAACATCCCAGATCAGGATGCCCCAGGGCCAGGACCCTGTCACCGGGTTAGTGATAATCCTGGTGATCGTGTGCAGGGTGCAGGGGGTAAGCAGACCTCATTTTAACTTAAACCGGACCTTCAGCATCATTTAATGAAAAGCCCAAACCTTTAAAAAAACTATTCCCCAGCATCTAAAATTAAAATATATTTTACGTTTTTATTTGCCTACTTTTTATTCATTCCCCCACTGGGCTGCAACTGTGTTCATATGGGCGCCGCCATCTTGCCTCAGAAGCATCACATACCAAGGAGAGGAGAGGGGGCAAAAGTACAGGGGGGCAGGTTATAACTGTGTTTTGCACAGACAGAGCAGAGCTGGGGTCAGGAAAAGGTCAGCAATCCCAGAATGCAGAGCGGCACAGAAGACACTTCCTGTCTGCAGGCAGCCTGAGACTCCATGTGCTTCCATCTTGAATGTTTAAAGGCTCATAACATGCAGTAGATGCAGGTAGGAAGATTTTTAATGTGAGCAATCTGTATGTGAAGGGTGGGGGAAACATATAAGATAGACTCTTATTCAGGGTCCAGTTTAAACTTTAACTGGAGGGGCATCCGAAATCAAGAATCTTTGAGGATACAGCAGCCTGCCTCAGTAAAGGTTCCCTTTAATTACTAGTTATATTTGAAACCTAGCCCAGCATATTGCACAATCAGGAAATGATGACATTGCCATGGCAACGCAGGCACATAGCAAAAACGTGTAACATAAGCCGGGCAGAAACTTTTCACTGATAATAAACTTTACACATCCCTGAGGCCAGGAAAAAAAAATAATAAAAATGAGGGAATCCCCTCTCGCCGGGCTCATTAATCATATCAGGAGATCCAGGGAAGCCATAATTGTGGAATGTTTAATGGAGGTCTCCTAGCAAACAGAATAGTTTCCACACCGCTGCCGCAGTCCAAATTCCAGCAGAGGCCAGTGCAGGCGATAACGCAGATGACAGCTGATAAGAATCACTATCACTGTTTCACATTGTTTTTATCGTCTACGGATCAGCAGAAGAATTCTGCTCCGGGGGAGGGTATCTGGCGCCAATGTTTCAGGTCATGTGATGTCACAGCTGAATTGTGAACACACAATGATGGCGGCGGTTTTAGTTATTGGTAACTATGATATTTTGGCTTGTCTGTAATGCTTTGTATCAATTGGGCATGATGCCAAGTTGTTTTGATGTGGCAGTTAGCAGCACGTGGCTCTGGAAATCCATGAAGTCTGCGGGCATTGCTAGACCAATGGCTGGGGTTTTGGGTCCTACAGGATGCCCATGACCCAAACACAATACTGTATATTGTAGCTCTTCTCCTGAAGTCTTTTGAGGCGAAATGCATTGGGATCAACAGAGCAAAGTGTCACAGCATCTTAAAATCTCTGATTATATGTAAAAACCTTATATATGTATTCTAAGTGAAGCCACTTCCTTTGCTGTCATTTCTGAACATGGCTGAGCTAGGAAGGGCACATGATGGCATGAGGCTTGCTCTGCCGTGGTCAGAGACAGCCGTGGGGCCACTGTGGCTTTCCAGGATCACTCCAAGGGACAGTGTGTCTGTTAGAGCACATTTTTTCGTAGTCATGGAGGAATGTATTTGAAATGAGGGCAAACTTTAGAGCCTTGATTTGGCTTCTACTATGTACTGCGGTAAACGTAGAAGAGGCACAGGAATCAGGCATCAGGTAAGCTGCTTGCTGCCTTATTGTGGCCTTTGGGCTTACAGTTCCAAGACCAACCTGGGTCAAAGAGCGCTTCCTTTTTTATTTGTTCTGGGCTACCACTAGCATTATTTAGAGATATTTTACTACAGGTAAAGAGGGATTCTTATTTCACCCTTAAAGCGGAACAAAACCAAGATTTTGACTAACCCTGGTCCAGGTCCGTGCCCCCAATTTGAGATGCCCCGCTGTAAAGAACCCCTGGTGAATATCACCACTTCCTGGTCCAAAGGCGCATGGTCTAATCAGAGCTGTTTCCTGTGACTATGTCATTTGGAAAACAGCTGTGATGTTCTTCACTGGGGAGCACAAGCGGGCACATCTATAGTGGTGTGTGTGCTCCCCTACCAGCCTATCTGAATGGCTGGGGCGGGAGCGTGCATACAACTGGAAGATGGTGGGGATGCGACTGCTTTCACTCCCCATTGTAAACAATCACATCATCGTTTTCCGAATTACATAGGCAGAGTAAACGGCTCTGATTGGACGAGAGCCCACGCATGCACCATTGGACTGGGGAAAGGTAAGCTGATACCAGCAATCTGGGGAGGGGTCACACAGCAGAGAATCCTAAATTTAGGATGCCCCAGAGGGAAGGCCAGCAGCCAGCCCTGGAATTTAGCCATTCTGGGTTTTGTTCCCCTTTAAAATATATTGATTATTTTATGAAAGGGGGCCTCTAGACCGATATACAAATACCGTATTCTACTACACAGTAGTTAAAAGGGGCTTCTTCCTGCAACATTTTTTCAACAGGGGACTTCTGAAATGACATACAGATGGTCTACTATAAACATTATGCCACTGTACAGATGACAGTGGATCTCCCTTTCACTCATCTAAATCAGCTGTAAACAGCAGAGGAAATCCCCTTTAAAGTGGATGAAAACCTCTGCACCCCAGGCCCGGCCGCTAGCCTATCCCACAGGGCATCCCACACCAGATGCCCCACTGTGTCCTCCCGGGGTGCCAGTGATCTTACCTGATCCCTGTAGGTCCCGCAATGCGATCTCCGCCTGCCATCGGCTCTCTCAAAAGTGCCATAGGGTGTTGTTTCGGTGGTGGGAAAGCCAGAATTGCTGAGCCAACAGCAGTGGCCACTCAGCGGGGGTGGGGGATGCCGAAGGATGAGCAGGGGACCCAAAAATAGGTTTACATCTGCTTTAAGCTAATAGTGAATTTGCAGAGGAAACAGAGTTATCATTGTCTCCTCTAAATCAGTTGTAGACAGTGGCAGAGCCCCCCTTTATACTAGTAATTAATTTACAGATGACGCTGCACTAGGAACACATTTGTGGATTGTAGCAGAGCGCCCCTTTACTCTGGTAATACATTTGCAGATGATTGCAATATAAATTATTAATAATTTGCTTGGTGGTGGGGGTAGGTGCTTGAATCACACATTATTAACAGCTGCACACAATAGGCTACCTCTTAAAGAGCTAAGGTAGGCTTGTCAGCAGAGCTAGCAATCTATTATTTAGCACAATGTCCTTACCTGTAATATCAGCATGCAGCTGCACAAAGAGGGGGTTCTTGCTGAGCCCACCGCACATGAACAAGCTGCTGATAGAGTGGCCGGCCACCTCCATAGCCTCCAGAATGTGCCGAGTTCCCATCTAGAGTCAAGAGAACACAGATGAGACATTGGAGACACAGAAGTCTATTAAGGGGGATTGAGAAGGAGGAAGAGCTTACAGTATATTAGGGTATGAAGGAAGAACTGAGGGGGAAGAGCTTACAATCTATTAGGGTATAAGGGAGGATACAGAAGGAGAAGAGCTTACAATCTATTAGGGTATAAGGGAGGATACAGAAAGAGAAGAGCTTACAATCTATTAGGGTATAAGGGAGGATACAGAAGAAGAAGAGCTCACAATCTATTAGGGTATAAGGGAGGATACAGAAGGGGAAGAGCTTACAATCTATTAGGGTATAAGGGAGGATACAGAAGGGGAAGAGCTTACAATCTATTGGGGTATAAGGGAGGATACAGAAGGAGAAGAGCTTACAATCTATTAGGGTATAAGGGAGGGTACAGAAGGAGAAAAGCTTACAATCTATTAGGGTATAAGGGAGGATACAGAAGGAGAAGAGCTTACAATCTATTAATGTATAATGGAGGATACAGAAGAAGAGCTTACAATCTATTAGGGTATAAGGGAGGATACAGAAGGAGAAGAGCTTACAATCTATTAGGGTATAAGAGAGGATACAGAAGGGGAAGAGCTTACAATCTATTAGGGTATAAGGGAGGATACAGAAGGGGAAGAGCTTACAATCTATTAGGATATAAGGGAGGATACAGAAGGAGAAGAGCTTACAATCTATTAGGGTATAAGGGAGGATACAGAAGGAGAAGAGCTTACAATCTATTAGGGTATAAGAGAGGATACAGAAGAAGAAGAGCTTACAATCTATTAGGGTATAAGGGAGGATACAGAAGAAGAAGAGCTTACAATCTATTAGGGTATAAGAGAGGATACAGAAGAAGAAGAGCTTACAATCTATTAGGGTATAAGGGAGGATACAGAAGGAGAAGAGCTTACAATCTATTAGGGTATAAGGGAGAATACAGAAGAAGAAGAGCTTATAATCTATTAGGGTATAAGGGAGGATACAGAAGGAGAAGAGCTTACAATCTATTAGGGTATAAGGGAGGATACAGAAGGAGAAGAGCTTACAATCTATTAGGGTATAAGAGAGGATACAGAAGGGGAAGAGCTTACACTCTATTAGGGTATAAGGGAGGATACAGAAGGAGAAGAGCTTACACTCTATTAGGGTATAAGGGAGAATACAGAAGGGGAAGAGCTTACAATCTATAAAGGTATAAGGGGGGGATACAGAAGGGGAAGGCCTTACAATCTATTAGGGTACAAGGGAGGATACAGAAGGAGGAAGATATTACAATCTATTAGTGTATAAGGGAGGATACAGAAGAAGAACAGCTAATAATCTATTAGGGTATAAGGGAGGATACAGCAGAGGGAAGACCTTTGGGCACCTGGAGGGGGTTAACACAGTGTGGCATCCAAGAATCAGGATGCCACAGGGGCAAGGAGCAAAACCCAGGTACCGTGAAAATCCCAGGTTTTGGTCCACCTTCTTAACAATCAGCATAAGCCAACATATTGGGATCGATTCCGAGCAAGGTGAGAATTCTCACTCCTTTTTAGGAGGGAAAACTGCCACTGACTTTTGTCTACCTTTGGGCTAATTCAGAGCCAGGTGAAAATTTACACCTGGTAGACAATAAAAGTATATGAAAGCAGTTTTCTATCTTAAAAAAAGAATTGAGATCTCCTGGCTCTGAATTAACCCCATTGTCAGATAAGATTGGAAAGACTGCTGTAACTCTCTGCTGATGGCATAGAGATCTACAATGATCTGAACTCATATATAGTGAGGCGTCAAAGCAAGCCAGCGCTTTTCACCGCTCATCTTATCAGATGTCTGAAATTCAAAAATCTCAGCTCACGTCCAGTTGCTTTGACTTATCACTACAGACATCACCTGACCTGGATAAATGAGAACCTTCAGAGGCTGCGGCTCTGCTTACAGTGGGCAATCTCATCTGATGACCTGGTCATGTTTCTAATCAATAAGAATATCGATCTAAACTTAGACTGGAACATGAGTCAAAAATCAATAAATGTACAGCAAGTTTTAGTTTTCACCTCTTCTGTTGGATTTTTTTTTAATGTAGACCAAGATTGCCGCCCCCCCCCCCCCCCCTACAATCCAATCCCAACTTACTGCAATGCTTTGCATGGTGGCCAGATACAGGAGAGCCAGCTCGTCCAATCCTCTGGATAACGTTAATCCAACAATCTGCAGAGAAACCCATTAGAATGAAATAAAGTTAGAAGGAGCCCCCTTTAGCTCTAGTAAACTGTTTGTATATAATGCTAAAGAAGACTCCAGCAAAACATCAGTATATAATGGTATAGGATGTTCTCATTAACTCTATAAACTGCTTGCTGCCAATGCTAGCGTTCTCTTTAAAGTGGACCAAAACCTGGGATTTTGACTATCCTGAGCTTTGGTCCTTGCCCCTGGGCAACCTGATTTGGGGTGCCCGACGTGTCTGGCACTCCCAGGTCGCCCGGTAAAACTCACCTTTCCCTGGTCCTAAAGGGCAGCATGCTCGGCTACACTCATCAATTTTGGCTAAGAGTAGGCTAACCGAAAGCAGCCGAGTGGACCCAAACACTGGCCTCCAACAGGGTGCCTGGCGCGCTCAGCTGCAGATACAGCTTATGTCAGCTACGGCTCGAACATCTGCCGTTGGATAAGGGCACTCAGGGGGTTTCACACAGTAAGGCAACATACATTGGGGTGCCAGACAGTTATGTAGAACCAGCTCACCCCTGTAGAGATGTGCTCTGGCACGGACTTGACAGAGACTCCTGAAAACTCTCCAATTGTGAAGCAAACGAAGATAACTCCAGCCGGAATTAAAATATAACTTTTACTTGATAGATTAAAATAAATCCATATGAATCCAAACATGTGCTGTCGGCAAATCCCCCTCTGCACCCTCCGCCACACATGACGCGTTTCAGGCTTCAAATGAGCCCATACATTGGGGTGCGCCAGGGGCATGGAACCAGATGGGCATGGAGGCTTATTGACTCCAGGGCCACTTTTCATCCACTTTAAATTAAAGAGTGAAAGTAGAAAGGCAGTAAAGCATTACTATAAAACTCATTAGTTCTTTACTTCAAACACATTATTTTTACTTTTTAGTATATTTATTGTTACAAGTGAAAAGGTTGCTAACATTTACAACTGCTTTTCCCTATAAATAAATCACTTGGCTGGACATACTGTATACAGATACAGAGTATGTAACTAAAGGGGACCCGTGGTGTCATTCTATTGGGCTACTGAATCCACCACCCTCTGTGCATCCCTAATTGAAGGTCAACTCTAAAAGTGGGCAGCAACCTAATGTAAATATAATTAATCTCCTGAATAACTAAAATATTAATAATATTATATTTATCCTGCCCTGCTTGACTAAAATAGGCAAACACATATACAAATATTATGACATTATTAATATATCAATATCTGGCCAATGGTAACACAATGGATACACGCATAAGACTGTAAGACTGTAGGTTCTTTTGACTTCTGGTATATGCAGAGGACACTGAGACAAGTAGTAAATAAAGAGATATATTGTTGACAAAATAACACAATAATGCAATCAAATATTTAAACACAATGGCCTCGATTCAATAAAGGTAGAAAAAAATTCTCATGGTAGTAAAAGATTCAATTCATGAGAAAAAAGCCTGAGAATGTCACTGTTACTGAATCACTAGATAAAAAGACAATGAAAGCCAATGGCACTTTTTTACTCCTAAGGAAAGTAGAGAACTGTTTACTCCTTTCTACACTGTAGTAAAAGCTGCCATTGACTTTCATTGTCTTTTTATCTAGTGAGTCAGTAACAGTGACATTCTCAGGCTTTTTCTCATGAACTGAATTTTTTACTACCATGAAAATTTTTTTCTACCTTTATTGAATCGAGGCCAATACAATACAGTTCTGAGACTGGCATACATATATACAGGGATTAAAGCAACATTAAAAGCATTACCCTCCTGGGCACCCACCAGCAGACCTTTCAGCTGGCCACCTTCATGCCTTTCTCTCTATCTTCTCCTGCCTCTCGCCCGGCCCTTCTCATGTGCCAGCCGTCTCCTCTTGCCTTCCTCCTCTGCCCCTCTGTCTCTCCTTCCTCCTCACCTTCCTTCTGCCTCCCCCAATTATACACAAAAAAGCTTTTGATCACTGGTCTTCTTTGATGACTGGTCTTTCTCCTCTCTTATGACCCTGGTCATAAGTTTTATGTTCTCCTAGTCCCAACCATTTTTTGGATTTTATTGCTTTATTGTCTCAGGATGCTGATCCTATCTGCTTTGAATACAATTCCTGCCCGGCCTGTTGGTCTCAGGATGCTGATGCTATGTACTTGGAATATCTGCCCTAGGCCTTCCCACTTCAAGTCATGCCATGCTGTATATTCCTATATTTATATATGCAACATTATTAACAATATTGATTTTCCATAAAGGCCCATTATTTACACTAACACCATGCCAACACACTATAGACACATATATAGATACAGGATCTGCGGCCTATGTATGATGGGCTTTAGCTGGGCCCCCCAGAGGTTCTGTTCTACATGTCTCAACAAGAGCCATCAGCTAATGGAGCCTCCAGACAGCAGCTGGTGGCCCTAGACATGGCCGACAGCAGTGAGCTCGCCAATCTGTCAGCTCTCCGCGCTCTTTTTAATTTTTAATGGAAATAAAAAAAATGTTGCGCACTGTCATGATGAAAAGTTTACTTCCGTTTTTAAAGCTTTATTAAGGAATCGTTCTGCGGGGAGATATAGACTGTATCTTACATGGCAGGAGCACAGCAGGCCAAACCCTGATGCTGCGATTAACTCACCACTCTGCTCGACAAGTACTGTAGCTCTATACCTTTCAGTTCACTCCTGTTTTAGTGACATGACTGTATAGGCAGGCAGCCTCGGACTGGCCCACAGGGTTACCAGGAAATCCCTTGCTGAGCCACTGGACCCAGGGGCCCCTCTAGGGGTCTTCATAACCAAAACCTGGAACAGCTATAGCTTATTTGTGGCATCCCAAGTGCACACAGAGAGACAATAGAAATTCACATAATGTTTCTGCGCATGGGCCCTGAATATGAGCCTGTGATAATTGCTTCAATTGAGTCAGTTCTACTGGTGGGCTGCAGGCACCCCTGTCCGACACTGAGGTTCCGTCCTGAAGGGCCAGCAAGAAGTCAGGATTTGTGGCTCTCACACATACTGTAGCTCTGCCTGAGCACTTATTACGCCACTTGTGCATATGTGTGGAGATCCGCAAACCATGGCCTGTTGCTGGCCCTATAGGGGGGAGGAGTCTGGAGGGAAGTGGAGTGAAATCACTAGCACAACACCCTCCAGACGCTGTTGGCAAGGTTTTTGCGGAGCGATGTCATCATTCTGCAAACACCAACTGCGCCCATAGATTACTATGGGCAGCGTTTCACTGGCAATGGCAAGGTGATCACAAACACCCAGCACACTCCCTATTGCCAACAATCAGGGCCGTTTGCCAATTCAGGTTTTGCAGATCTTCACACAGATGCATAGGTGAAATAATAAGTGCAGCAGCAGAGCTATAGCGACAGCTACGTGGAGATCCAAAAAGCATGACCCGTTGGTGGGCCTTGTCGAAAAGGGTTGGGGACCACTGCCCTAATTAGGTTTGAGCTCCTCACGTCTTCTGTATTCTTCCATATGACAGAGCTCACAATCTATAAATGTAGAATAAAGGAAGAGCTTGAAATCTATTGGGTTATACACTCAAGTGGTAAAGTTGATATTTCACTTAGGTAAATAAACCCATTAAACCTCACTTACCTCTTCACGCCATCAGTGAGCATTAGAGAGATGCTCACACTTTCCTAGAAGAGCTCCAGACAACTGTGGACAGGAAAAAAATGCAAACGTGCAATGGAGTAGCATTGCCTCCAAAAGGTGCAGCAGTTTCCCGTCCCTAACATATAGGGCTCCAGTTGCAGTTTCCAGGCAGTGAAAGTAGATGGGTCATTGTGGGCCCTCCTTGGTACAGAGAGATTTTAGGTCTTGTAGGTCCAATTTGCACCATAAGCAATTATTGACCATTTTTAGGGTTGGTCCCTAATTGGGACCCCCATGGGATTCCAGGACATGTGACTAACTGCTTATGGGTCTTGAGTGTACAGATGGGGAAGGCATTAGATAGTAAGCCACTTTGGAGCAGAACTAGGGATGCCAGATGCTAAAACATTATTTAATACTATTCAAAATGGCAACCATGATCAGGATTGGCTCTTACCATTCCCTTCAGAGTGACATCGGCAAGGGGTGATCGATTGCCATGAAAGTCGGGCCACACGTGTAATTCGCCTGCAAGGAAGCGGTCAGGCTGGGACGCCCTCATCTGGTACAGGTGGTTGTTCAGGTAAGTGTACACGTGCTGCTCGCTGTGGATACAACAAGGAAATTCAAGGGTATAAGGGAGGATACAGAAGGAAAAAGAGCTTACAATCTATTAGTGTATAAGGGAGGATACAGAAGAGGATGAACTTACAAACTATTAGGGTATAAGGGAGGATACAGAAGGGGAAGAGCTTACAATCTATTAGGGTATAAGGGAGGATACAGAAGGAGAAGAGCTTACAAACTATTAGGATATATGGGAGGATACAGAAGGGGAAGAGTTTAAAATCTATTAGATATAAAGGAGGATACAGAACCTTGATGAATTTACTGTACCATATAGTTATGGTTATTGTATTATTAATAATAAAGATAATAATATTAGTGCATAAGGAAGGATGCAGAAGAGCTTACAACCTATAAGGATATAAGGGACGATACAGAAGGAGCATAAGAGCTTACAATCTATTAGGGGTTTAGTGGAAGATACAGAAGGAGTAAGAGCTTACATTTTTTTTGATATACAGTATAACTTTATAACTTTGCTCCCACTTAAAAAGCCAACTCTCACAAAATTGATCCCATGAAGTTGGGGGGGGGGGGGGGGGGGGGCTGGAGACCTTACTGCTGTAAAGTGCTTCAAATAGGCTGCAAAGGATCATGGGAGGCCAGCTTTAAAGATAATTGTATTTACTTAGGCAAAACCCCATCCAAATTGCAGCCTAATGGCGAATGATCGGCCATTTTTCTTATTCGTAGTGACGCAGCGATCTTCATTTAAGGGCCCCATGTACAAACTGTCGCCCTATAATGAAACCCCAGGAGGAGCTTTGCCATCATCAGCCACCCCCCCACCCTGACCCATGCCAGTTGTATATTTACTCTGTGATTGCGTCCATTTAGCGACATGTTTTTCCAATTAAACAGGACCATGTGCAACCTATCAAAGTCCACCGCCCAGAATGGAGGAAGACATTATAGCACCCCTCGCTCCCATCAGCCCACGCTTCCCGTGCACTCTTCGGGCCATTTTAGAGCCAATTGGTAATTTAAAACTTTTCCCTATTATTTTTCCCTTTAAATGCTTGTCTTCTCTTTCAAGTCGCTGATGTTGCCAATGATTTATTATTCCTTCTAAACAGTGCATTTGGGGGGAGGAGTTGGGGTAAGAGAAAAAAGAAACCGTTTAGCCTGAATTAGAGAGACTGTTTATTGTTAGAGCGGTTTCATCTGATAGTGGCCAGGTGAAAGCCCCCCAAGTGTGTGGCATCTGCACATGGACTGAACCAGGACACAACACATAACAGATGAACACATAGCACATTATTATGAGAATCTATGATGTTGCTATCTCGAATCTTCAATTAACAACTGTGCACAGGGCCACTAAGGAGGGAGAATACAGAAGGAGAAAAGGTTTATAGTCTATTAGGCAGGGCCGGATTATAGGCAGAGCCCAAATGGGCGCTCGCCCCTGAGCCTCCACCATATTCTATGTCAAAGGAGCCACCATCACTTATCCATTGTGGGAGAATTATGCCAGTGGCAGCATGCCTGCATCATTAAAACAGTAAACGTCAGACTTACAGTGAAAAGTAGGGAGGGGGGCTCCTGCTTACAGCCCCGGGAGTGGCTTTCACTGCAGAGAAGCAAGATAGGCCCAGACCACAATGATGGGGTCAGGGGAGACAGGCAGCCAGCAATGTGGAGTGGGGTGGAACAAAAGTGTGGGTAGCTCCCCCCCCCCCCACACTCCATAGAGGGAGCACCAGAAACAAGCTACCAGCTCTTTTCAGCCAGAGGGAGGAGAAATAGTGATCAGTGATGGCCAGAATTGGAGCTGAGAACAACCACTGAGTCCTCCCGTGGCTAGGGTGTTCAGAGGGGGCTGGTGGTTTGCACTGCACTAATATTTTAAAGGAAATATAAAAAATACCATTTTGTGAATACTCACCTTGTAAAATGGGTATTATAAGTATGTCACACACCCCGCTTCAAGATATTCATAACCTGTGGGTATACTGACCTGAAGAGGGCGATCTGCAGAGATGATTGGAGGAAAGTAAGCCCCTCCCGGTCCATAAATACCTGGGACCTCCCACTCACTCCCCAGTATAAAGAAAGCAGTAAGGTAAGGGACCAGGAAGAGCCAAACATAAATCATAACAACGTTCACAAAATGAAGGATCCAGAATAAAAAAGGGGCGGGTTGAAGCGGGGTGTGTGACATACTTATAATACCCATTTTACAAGGTGAGTATTCACAAAATGGTATTATTCTAATTATGTCACACACCCCGCTTCAAGATATTCATAACCTGTGGGACATCCAAAAGCAGTGTCCATAAGGGGTGGGGATCCAAAACAAGGTATAAAGCACAACTTAAACTACTGCAGCCTGCAGAACTTTGCGGCCAAAAACAGCATCCGCTAAGGCCCGAACATCAACCTTGTAAAACTTTGAAAAAGTGTGAACAGAAGACCAGGTAGCGGCCTTGCAAACTTGCTCAACAGAGGCCTGGTGCTGAAAAGCCCAAGAAGCCCCAACCGCACGAGTAGAATGAGCTGTAACACGAAAGGGAGGATCTCTCCCCTTAGCAGAATAGGCCCCGACAATGGCCTGACGAATCCACCTGCTGATGGTAGACTTTGTGGGTGCTAGACCCTTCTTGGGCCCAAATGGCACCACGAAAAATGCATCAGTCTTGCGAAAGGCAGACGTTACCACCAAATGATACTTCACAACCCGAACCACATCCAAAGAATGCAGGGCCCTCTCCTTGTCATTGCTGGGATTGGGACACAGAGAGGGCAGAACAATATCCTGATTCAAATGAAAGGACGAAACCACCTTAGGAAGGAAGTCCGTCTTAAAACGGAAAACCACTTTGTCCTGATGTCTTTCAAAATATGGGGCTTGAATAGACAGAGCCGCCAACTCAGAAACACGTCTAACGGAAGTGATAGCTACCAAAAAGGCTACCTTCTGCGTAAGGGAAGACAAAGGAATATCATGCAAAGGCTCAAAGGGGGGACCCTGAAGTGCAGAAAGAACCAAGTTCAAATCCCAAACTGGAATCAGAGGCTTCCTAGGAGGCCGCACATGTGTAACCCCCTGGAAAAAGGTCTTAACCAAAGGATGAAGAGCAAAAGGCTTTTGGAAAAACACCGCCAGGGCAGACACCTGCCCCTTCAGAGTACTGAGTTGGAGCCCTAGGTCCAGACCACGTTGTAAAAACTCCAAAATTCTAGAAATAGAGAATTCCCTACAAGGGAAGGCCCTGGTTTCACACCAATCAATATAAGGCCTCCAAGTCCTATAGTACACAGACGATGAGGACCTTTTCCTAGCACTAATAAGAGTCCGAATCACAGCATCCGAAAGACCTTCCTTCTTCAAGATGGAGGTTTCAGCAGCCACGCCGTCAAAGCCAGCGTTGGTAAATTCGGGTAATGAAGATGACCCTGTGTGAGTAGATCTGGCAGCAGGGGCAGAACGAACTGATCTTCTGCCAACCTTACCACGTCTGCGAACCAAACCTGTCTTGGCCACCTTGGAGCCACCAGGATTGCTGGTGCTCTCTCCAGAGCAAGCTTGCGCACTACTCTGGCCACCATGGGAAACGGAGGGAACAGGTACAGAAACCCCAGATCCCTCCAGTTCAGAGACATGGCATCCGTCGCAAGGGCCAGAGGATCCTTCGCCAGAGACACAAATGACGGAAGTTTGTGATTGTGACGGGAGGCAAAGAGGTCCACCGCCGGTGACCCCCACCTGCGACAAATTGAGTGAAAAACCTTGGGATTGAGAGACCACTCCCCTTTGCGGGCTGACAGCCTGCTCAGAGAGTCCGCCTCCGCATTCTCCACTCCCGGGATGTAAACTGCCGAGATACACGGGACATGGCTCTCCGCCCAGTCCAGAATCAGAGACACTTCCTTGAGGGCATTCCTGCTGCGGGTGCCTCCCTGGTGATTGATGTAGGCCACCGCCGTCCGATTGTCCGACCGGACCTGGACCGGCAAACCTCGCAGTTGATGAGTTAAGTGACAAAGAACCATCCTGATGGCCCTCAATTCCAGAACATTGATAGGCTCGTGGGCTTCCAGGGGACCCCACAAACCCTGAAATTGCAGATCCTTCCAGAAGCCCCCCCATCCCGAGAGGCTGGCATCCGTGGTGACTATCTCCCACTGGGGAGTCCGAAAGGATCTGCCCTTCAGCAGGTTGGTTGAGTTCAGCCACCACTGAAGCGAGCGGCGAACCCGGGGGGACATCTGAAAGAATTGATCCAGCGACTGAGGAGACCTGTTCCAGACCGACAACAGATGGAGCTGTAGTGTCCTTGTGTGAAACTGAGCAAAGGGAACTGCCTCGAAGGAGGCCACCATCAGACCCACCAGTCTCATCCCTAGCCAGATGGACGGTCGAGGAATAAACATAAGCGACCGAACCAACTCCTGAATCAGAAGAACCTTGGACTGAGGAAGGAACACTCTGGCCTGATCTGTATCCAGAGACATCCCCAGAAAGGATATTAACCTGGACGGGTGAAGGGAGGACTTGGGGTAGTTGATCACCCAGCCGAATCTCTCCAGAGTGGATAGAACCGTCCTGGTGTCCAATTCCGCTTGGCTGAATGACGATGCCAATATGAGAAGATCGTCCAGATATGGCACTATGCGAATTCCTTGAGCTCTGAGAAGAGCCATTACCCCAGCAAGTACCTTGGTGAAAACCCTTGGAGCTGTGGTGAGACCGAAGGGAAGAGCTACAAATTGGAAGTGCCGATCCTCCAGAGCGAACCTTAGGAACCTCTGGTGCGCGGGAAAAATGGGAACATGCAGGTAAGCGTCCTGGATATCTATGGATGTCATGAAGTCCCCCTGACGAAGAGAGTGGATAGCGGAATGCAACGTTTCCATGCGAAATTTTCGCAGCCTGATGAATTTGTTGAGAATCTTTAGGTCCAGGATGGGCCGCACGGAGCCATCCTTTTTGGGAACCGTGAACAGATTTGAGTAAAAACCCCGACCCCTTTCTAATGGGGGTACTGGACAAATGACCGCCATTTCTAGAAGGCTCGATACCGCCGCCCGGAGCTGCAATGCAGCCTGTACGTCCGGGGACACCCGAGACGTGAGGAAACGCGGGGGGGGGCGGGACTCGAACTCCAGCATGTAACCGGAAGACACCACTTCCCTGATCCATCTGTACGAGACCTCCCGAATCCAGACTTGGGAGAAGTGTCGCAGCCGTCCCCCCCACCTGCGCGGGTGAGGGCGCCCCCTCATTGTTGAGCGGGCTTGGCCGCGGGCTTGGGTTTTGAACCCCAACTGTATCCTGAACGGGCACGACCTCTGCCCCTGTTCCAGGAGTCTCCTCTTGTAGAAAAGAAGGCAAAACCTCTTCCCGCTCTAGCTCCCCGAAAGGAAGGGGTGAAGGAAGCCGCCCCTCGAAAGGGGCGACGTTGCTTCCTTCGTTGAGGTAATTTTCCACCTTTAGCTACTGAGTGCAATTTTTCTCCAAAAAGCCTTAGACCAACAAAGGGAAGAGACGTCAGAGACTTTTTAGACCCAAAATCGGCCGCCCACTGGCGCAACCAAATTGAACGCCTAATGGTAACCATAAGAGCAGAGGCCCTGCTGTTCATCATCAATGAATCATCCAGAGCAGTTAAAATGAAGGAAAGAAAAGACTCACAACGTTTCAGTCCAAGAAATTAATCGCTGTCCGGTTCCAAGCCGGACGAGGACAGTAAATCCCTGATCACCTTTCTAGCAGCCACCACCAACAGTGATGAGGCACAAACTGGCGTTTATCCTCACCATCCTTGAGGGAGGAACAATCAGGGTTATTCAAAACGGCAGAGTTGGATAACCCCAAAATTGGGGCGTCCACTTCGGGGGGGGAAGCCCAGCGCTTAACCGTGTCCGCGGGGAAAGGATACCTTCTATCCCAACTCTGAGGAATGCCTGGGAGCCGAGCTGGTCTCTCCCATTGCTTGGAAATAATATTATCAAAA
Organism: Gastrophryne carolinensis; assembly: GCA_027917425.1. Taxonomy (NCBI): domain Eukaryota; kingdom Metazoa; phylum Chordata; class Amphibia; order Anura; family Microhylidae; genus Gastrophryne; species Gastrophryne carolinensis. The sequence continues at coordinate 402,128,912 of CM051235.1, read as the reverse complement.
TGCTTTTGATTAGGAAATTCTAAGCGCGGTCTGGATTCCTCATAAAACTCCCCTTGTTGTTGGGGGGCCTCCGCCAGAGGCGAGATTGCCAAAACCTCAAACATCTGAGTCAAAACGTTAGGGGTGTCCAAGGAACCTCCTGACCCCCTATCAGAATCAGCGCCAACAATTTGTTGATCCTCGGAATTATCCGAATCCTCAAACACCTCCCCTTCCTCTGGAGGAGAATAATCTGACCAATCCAGACCATCCGTATCATCATATTCATAATGAGAAACCGTGGCCAAATGTTTTCTCTTAGCCGGCGCCTTCTTAGCTACCGTAGAGGAAATACATTTTTCAATACTGGCCAATCTGGCACATACATCAGATTGCGACTGCCCCCCCATGGTAACATCGCATGGAGCACGGGTTAAAATGGGAGGGGGAGAGGATGAAGCCGGCGGTGCTGACCCAGAGGCCTGGGGTCCTGACTGCCGCGTAATAGTGTGTTGTGCACAGGATATACATAAAAAGAAATCATCCCCAGTTAGGGATACCCCACACCCCAAACACTTCCGAGACTGTCCCGAGGGGAGCCCGGATTCCTGGGATGCCTCCATAAGGTGAACTTAATGAGTCGCTATGACAGAGGGAATTACGCTATGAAGCAACCCGGGATGCCCTTATAGTGTCCTTTTTAAATGGGAGGAATTTTGTAGGAAAGAACCCAGTGAAAGTACCCAGGGACTTAGGACCAGGAGAAACCCCCTTATAACTATTCCCTGAAGAATTCACCTAAAACACAGATAAAAAATAATTAGAAACCAAAAGCTATATTGGATACTAATAAAAATGACAAAAGGCCCACAGGGCCACTCACAGAACCTCCGGACCAGACCAGGGCCCAGCAGCATGCAGCCCAGATGCGTGAGGTAACTGTTATTCAGTGCAGCAGTGAGAGACAGAGACGAGGGGTGTGGCCTGCGCGGATCGCGCGCTTTACCGGCCCCGCCCCCCTAGAGATAGGCAGATAGGAGCCAAAGCTCCTCAGTGGTGCCCGGGCAAGATAGGGGGCGGGCCGCGGCAATGCGCCGCAAGTCCGGCTCCGCCCCCAATGACACAGCGCGTGAGGGGAGAAAGCTCCCCTCCGCTGACCTATAATCCGCCGGAGACGCGGGGACCCGCGTCTCCTCACAGAGCACCTGAGACCGGCAGCGGGCCGCTGCCTGCGAGCCGCTGCCCGGCTAGATAGAGACAGGGCGCGGGCCGCGGCCTCTGCAAGAGGCCCGGTCCTGCCCCTGACAGAAGAGCATGAGGGGAGAGCCCCTCCCCTCCGCCTTCTGAGGTAAAACATAGCACCGCGGCGGCAATAGTCTTATGAACAATGTTGCAAGTAAAAGTTACATTAAAACAGACACACATACAACAAATAGCAGTGTAACCAAATCAATGAGGGATTACTCCTATACGTTCCTCAGAATCTAAGAAAGGAGGGCCCCCAGCCTAACTATGAGGGAGGAGGTAAATTAGGGAAATTTTTGAGGTAACATTTTTAAGGACAGGGCATCCCAAACCGGGGTCACCAACCCGGCATAACCGCCTACCCTCTAAATAGGGTCTCGCGGCGGAGCCTAGCTCCCAAGCACGTGTGTGCTAATATACCATCACCTGGACCGCAGTCAAAACTGAGGAGGCATGTGAATATTAAATATATTAAATAGGGATAATAAGTCCGAGCGGAAATAAAATAATATAGGCCGGGGGTAGACCCGGCTACCTTGGAAAACCCCCTTGCAAGGAGGAGAGATCATCTTCTGCTTGCTCGCCGTCCTGCAGAGATGAAGACTGGGGAGTGAGTGGGAGGTCCCAGGTATTTATGGACCGGGAGGGGCTTACTTTCCTCCAATCATCTCTGCAGATCGCCCTCTTCAGGTCAGTATACCCACAGGTTATGAATATCTTGAAGCGGGGTGTGTGACATACTTAGAATAAAGCTGTATCACCAGATTTTCTGCCCAGGGGTCTCCAGCACAATTAAAGGGGACCAACACCATTTTCCCACTATCCGGTGTGGGTGTTGGTACGTTAAGACCCAGAATGCTGTAGCCTCCTCTCTCGCATCCCCCCCCCCCCCCCCCAAACACTCAATATTCTTACCTTATTATCGAGCCTTACTGAACCGAGAATGCGACCACTACCCACGTAAGCGCCGGCTGCCAACCGCACGGCTGCATTCTTGGCAAGGTTTAAGGATAAAGCAAGAATATCAGGTGTTCTGAAGGGTGATGCGAGAGGGGAACTTCAGCATTCTAGATGTTCCTGCCCCCGCAGACTGTCTTACTGCAGCACACACGATAGAGGGTGTTGGTCTGCTTTGATATAACCCTGCTATTAGGATATATGGGAGAATACAGAAGGTGGAAGATCATATAATCTGATAAAATATAAGGGAGGTTACAGAAGGAGGAAGAGATTACAATCTATTAGGATATAAGGGAGGATACAGAAAGAGGAAGGCTTACAATCTATTAGGGTATAAGGAAGGATACAGAAGAAGAAGAGCTTACAACCTATTAGGGTATAAGTGAGGATACAAAAGGGGAAAGGCTTACAATCTATTAGGGTATAAGGGAGGATACAGAAGGAGGAAGAGCTTACAATCTATAAGGGTATAAGGAAGGATACAGAAGGAGAAGAGCTTACAAACTATTAGGGTATTAGGGAGGATACAGAAGGAGGAAGAGCTTACAATGTATTAGGGTATTAGGGAGGATACAGAAGGAGGAAGAGCTTACAATCTATTAGGGTATAAGAGAGGGTACAGAAGGAGAAGAGGTGGGCAAGATCCGGGTGCTGGAGAGGGACAGGTGGGAACGCGGGGCTTGGATGAAGGCGTGGATGAACATCAGGCCTCCTTGATCCCCATGACTTCCCTCTGGGTGAGCTTTCCTATCTCTTATCACCCATAGATTTTTATAACAATGACAGATTTTTGAAGAACGGCTGCATGCACAGGTGACGGGGTCTCTTAGTCTTCCTGCTGAGTTGTGTAGAGTGTAGTGTTTAGGTTGTAGATAGGATTGTATATAGAATAATGGATATTATATATTATATGCCGAATTGTTAGGCCTGTTTCTTTTTGTTTAGTTATTATTTATTTTATTTTTATTTATTTATTATTGTAACTTTGTATATATTGTATATATTGTATATGATTGCTTGATTTTACTCAATAAAAAAAATTACAATCTATTATGGTATAAGGGAGGATACAGAAGGAGATGAGCTTACAATCTATTAGGCTATAAGGGAGGATACAGAAGGAGAAGAGCTTACAATCTATTAGGGTATAAGGGAGGATACAGAAGAAGGGAGAGCTTACACTCTATTAGTGTATAAGGGAGGATACAGAAGGGGGAAGGATTCCCAATCTATTAGGGTATAAGGGAGGATACAGAAAGAGAAGAGCTTACAATCTATTAGCGTTTTAGGGAGGATATCAAAATAGCAAGAGTTTATACCGGTGTTTCCCCTCCATTCCTATTCCCCCCCCCCCCCCCCCACAATGACGCAGAGTCACATGTAGGGTAGAGTAAACAGAGGTCCTCTGGTATGTAAAAGGCTCTATCTCTGGCACAGGGCAATTCCCCCATGCAGGTTACCAGGTGTAACAGAATCTGGCAGCCAGGAGTGTACTGGCTTGGATGAAAAACTTAGTTGTAATGAAGAATTCTAAAAGTGTTTTTTCATGATGTCTGCATGTTCTTTTTACTTTACATTTAACCAGGGGCGAACTGGCCATATGGAGACCAGGGACAATGCCCAGTGGGCCGCACTGCTTTGGGGCCAGTTCGGCTGCTGCTTTTTACACCCACATACAATCCCTGCCCCCTTAATCTCCATCTCAGCTCCCTGTACCCAGCCCCATTGTACCCACAAGCCAAGGAACCCCAGCCCCCAATTCTTTAGCCCCAGCATCATGGTTGGGGGTCCTCAGCAATGATGTCTCGGGCCGGCCAGGGGCTGGTAAAATTCAGGGCTAATTTTAGGCCCCAGTCCACCACTACTCTTAACTATTGGTGAACTGGTAAGTTCAAAAGTTGCGGTGGGGGGGGGGGGGGTAGTAAGCCATCTGTCCGACAGGCTGGTGTCCGATTAACTGCACTCAAAGACGTACCCTCGGCACAACCTTTTTATTGGAGTGAATGCATGCTAGAATCACTGTGACTGATGACTGTGACTGGATCTCACAACCTGATAAGCTGGTGACCACATAAGTAGCACCATAAGTAGCACTCAACTTTAGGGGACAAAAGTTAGTTTGTATGGAGTATGGAGTTTGATATTCGGTTGCGTAGACAGTCCCTTTTAAAAGGGAATGGGGGAGTGGGGGAGTTGACTTCAGTAACCATCTTCTTCAGTAACAAGACTTCTTCTCTTAATTGATAGAAACAATTCACATCTAAATACAAACCTATAACTATTAGATTTTGTTGTTTAGTGTTTGAATTGCTTTATATTTGGATATAAGAAAAAAGAATAGAGGCAAATTCATATCAATATTAGTTAGTGACTGGTCACATGTGTGGCCAAGGAAATGTGGCGGGAAGATGGAGGGGTGAGTAATCAGCCAGATTTGGAGAATTTATGGAAAATTAGAAGAACGAGTATTCCAGGTAGGTTTCCTAAGGGTAGGGGAGGTGGTTTCTGGAGGCCAATGTCCTGGCTTCACTTAGAAACACTTTTATGGCTTTAATACCGGTACGCATTTCATTGTGTCCAGTTAGAGTCATCCAAAAAGCTTTCAATCAATGTGAGACAAAAGTCTTTGAAGCTGGGCTGTCCTGGCGCATGCTGCGAATTGTGCGGCTGATGGATGAGCCGGGCTCCCTTCCATCATTACACTAATGACACAATGAAGAGATTCCGCCACTCAACAAGTACTGACCTGGCTACAGCACGCTGCTGTAATTCAGCAAATCCATCATGGCCCTGGACGATGTGATCAATCTTAAAAGAGAGGAAGAAATGCAAATGAAATGAAGTGGATGGACATCACTTTTCATTTGGTAGCACATAATGCAAATAATCTATTTATCTGCCGAGGACGCCTTTTACTGAGTGCCGATGAGGTGGCAGCTTGGAATCACTTACAGACAACTCGCCTGACATCAGCAAAATGCAAATGCAAAAAGCAAATGCAAACAGGACTTTCATCATGTTTTATCTCCCCAGGTCCCTACTTCCTAACCACTTGCGTATTCTACATGACCATAGGTGGCCAATGAAGGTCCCGCCTAAGAAACTATATTATAATAACCTGCACCTACAGTAAGATTTTATTTAGATCTTTCATTTAAAGAGGAACAACACACCCAATTTTTACCTTTTGGGGTATTTTTCCTAAGAATTGGGATGCCCCACTGTTTGTGTCCCCACTCAGATCACCCCATACACTCACCTTCCTGTCGCACCCACGGCGAAGACTCGGGTTAGAACAAGTGTGCTGGTTGGCTAAGCGGCCCAGCAAATCAGCTCACTCGTTCACCTGGCTCCCTTTGGCTCCACTGCCGTCTAAGCTACCTGGATGTCTAAGCAGCCGTGCTGCGTCAAAGGGAGTCCGGTGTGCTGCCAGCCACATCCCCCACTCACCTTGTAGCCGTGGCATGCCTACACCACCCATTCAGAAAGGCCTGACGCGGGTGCGCGCACAGCTAAAGGTGGGCTAGGATGCAGCCGTGATGCAGACACAAGGCGAGGGACCTGGGTGAAGGTGAGTTAATCTGGGCTTCCTGGGGGCCTTACACAGCAGGGATGCCCCAAGGAGTGGAACTTGAATGGTCCTGGAGTATTTTAGACTCCAGGGCCTACGAAGTTCCTCTTCAAATTAACAGGTGATTATTTTAAATCAACAGGCTCCCACCAGGGGGAGCACTAGATTACTGCAAAATTAAAACCAAGAACAAATAGGTAAAAAAGGAAAAATACTTAGGATTATTGAGCTATAATTAAGAGTTGGGGGGGGGGGGGGGGGGGGAGTGGCATTTTAAATGCAGGAATGTCATTTTTGCATACATTTGTCCTTTGATCAAATTGTAAACCTGACCTTCAACCCACCCAACAAGTCAAGACTTGACTTGAATTGACTTTCCCAGGTTCTGTTCCCTTCCCCAGGGTGTGCCGAATTGGCATGTCCCGCTGGGTGAAACCCCCGGGAAGGCCACTTTTCACTCATTTCTTTCTGGTTCCAACATCACATGCATGCGCTCTGATCCAATGAGAGCTGTCTGCTGTGATTATGTTATTCAGCAAACAGCTCTCACTGGCTAGAATGGGGAGTGCGTGCGCCCATCCCAGCCTATCTAGAGTGGGAGGGCGCACATAAATTAGAGCGGTTTGCTGAATTACATAGTCATGGCAGACGTCTCTCACTGGACGAGAGCCTACGCATGCGCCATTGAAGAGAGGAAAGGTGAATTTTTATGGGTGCCTTTGGGGGGTTTCACGCGGCAGGGCATTCTGATTTGGGATGCCTTGGAGAAAAGCCAAAGGGAGTCTTATACCTTATCAAGAAACCCTACCTGAACCACTTTGCCCTCCCCAGTTACCATCCTATCTTGCTGCTCCCTTTCTCATCCAAACTCCTTGAACAGCATATCCATACAGAACTGGCTCTCTGGCCCAATCTACAAATGCCCTCCTTGATCCCCTCCAGGCTGGTTTCCACTCAAGTCATTCCACTGAAACTGCCCTTTCCAAAGTCACCAAAGACTTCTTCTTGACTTATCCTTTGCTTTTGACACTGTCGACCATGCTCTACTTCTCAATAATCTTTTTTCTTTTGGAATCCAAGCTCTCGCACTCTCTTGGCTCTCCTCCTATCTCTCTCATGGCACATTTAGTGTATCTTACTCAAACACAATTTCCTCTCCCCGTCCTTCGTCTGTTGGTGTACCATAAGGCTCAGTCCTAGGACCCCTACTTTTAATAATATACACTTACAGTCTTGGCCAACTAATGACCTCACTGGGCTTCCAATATCACTTTAATGCAGATGACACATAGAACTACCTCTCTGGCCCAAAACTAAGCCATCTCTTCCTTAATGTCATCTCCCCTCCTTTCCACTGAACATGGACAAAGCAAAACTGGTCCTTTTCCCACCATCCCTCGCCCCTCCCCTCTCTAACGCTATAATCTCTGTAAATAAAAATACAATAAGTGCAACTTCCCAAGCTTGATGCCTGGTCATCATTCTGGACTCATTCACACCTCACATTTACTCCCTAGACACCTCCTACCGTCTCCAACTTAAAAACATCTCCCACATTCCTTCCTCTCACCTGATACCGCTAAAATGCTAGTGCATGCCCTGGTCATTTCCCAACTGGACTACTGCAACACTCTCCTTTGGGGCTTACCAACATACTTGAGTTGGTAATCCCTCAATTCTTTGGTTGCACAGAGTTTCCCTAAAAAAGAAAAAAAAGGAAGAATCAAGCCACATTTTCCTAAAAAAAACTATAAGCAAACAAGTAAAATCGGAAAAAGCAACACCCCCCGAACAGAACAATACCCAACATGCATAGCTATTGTCAAGAGAAGAGTTGGCAAACACCCCAAATTAAAGCATGCACATAACAGTAATTTTACTTGAACATTTCTGCTCTGCAGGCAAAGTGTGCACCTTGCAATTTTTCAACCAAAACAACCCTTTACATTTGGAATATCCCCCATAAACCATATATTCCCTGAAAGTACACATATTAAGCTTTCTAAGCGTACCCAGCTTGTTGTAGTGGGATCATCTTTTTGGAAGTAATCCCTTGAAGAATTCTAAGGTTGCACAGGGTTTCCCTAAAAAAAGTATAAAAAATCTGAATAAAATAATAAAACATGTTTTCCTAAAATATCAATATGCAAACAAGAAAAAACAAGCTAAATATGAAAGTGCAAGGTCCCCCGAGCAGAACAATACCCAACATGGATAGGTACTACTAACCCTTTTAATTGTCATCCTACTTCAAGTTTTGTCACCCTCTGTTGACAGGTCATTTTTCCCCATTTTGTGCCATGCTTAACCGTGAATTTTGCTGGAATTTCCAGGAAAATTATATATATATATTTTTGGGGCATTAACATGAAATGTCTTGTTTGTTTTTTTTTACGCAAAAAATATAAAAAAAACAGTAGAAAAATTACAAAAAAATAAATAAATATTTTTAGACAGTTGTCTCCTTTATTTTAAATAAAACATTTGTTTTAATAATGAAAACCATATTGCATGTGAAAGCCCCATTTCTCCCAATTACAACGGTACCACATATGTATCGGTAGCCCCCCATTCTTGCCCATGAGACCCCCAAACTAAAAAGAGCACTTTATAACATTTACAAATAAAATACAACTACTATCCACACTATAAACATAAGGGGTTAATGAAAAAAAAAACGACATAGGGTCCCCCCTCCTGGGGTGGACCCATTTTTGTGGGGAATTTTAAGGGTTAAAAACCCTTAAAAAGTGACATGGGGTCCCCCTTACCCATTAAAACCAGCCCGGGACCAGCTATGGGGGCTACAAGCCCACATATCCATGGGCCGGGCTCTTCTGCCCCCCCCCCCCAGGCTTTGGGGAGGCAGGTAATTGGGGTGCCGGGGGTTAATGGCAAGTCACCCGCTAGCCGCAGGTGACTTGCTAGCCCCCAGCCTTGTGAACTGGTATAGGGGTGGATCCCTTACCAGTTCACAAAGGGTTAAGTGTAAAAAAAAACAGAGAGACACAAGGAGAACAAATATTTTATTTTTTATTTTTTTTTAATACTTACCTCCCATCCATCCCTGGGCATTGTGTCCCACGCTGATCACTCTGGCTTCTGCTGGAAGCCTTTTATAGCTGCTGGGCGAAAGAACATAAGGGGTTAATAAAAAAAATGACATAGGGCCCTAAGGGTTAGAATCCCTTAAAAAAAAAAAAAATGGGGTCCCCCCTACCTGAAATAACCAGCCCGGGACCAGCTATGTGGGCTTGTAGGAACAGGGCATAGGGGCCAGCTTTGGTGGGCTCTGCACCCTGCAAGCTACAAGCCCACATAGCCACAGGCCGGTCTCTTCTGCCCCCCCCCGTGGGCTTTGGGGAGGCAGGCAATTGGGGTGCCGGGCTTAACGGCAAGTCACCCGCTAGCTGCAGGTGACTTGCCAGCCCCCAGACTTGTGAACTGGTATAGGGATCTCATAGATCCCTTACCAGTTCACAATGGGTTAAATGTAAAAAATAAAGACACAGACACATAATTACATTTTATTTTTATTTTTTCTTAACTTACCTCCAATCCTCTTCTGTCCCCCGGCAATCTGCGATGACAGCTGCTGGATGCTTGGTGGAGGGGGGCTGGGGGGGGAGAGGGATCACAGCCCTCTCCTCCTCCCGACCTCTCGCCTCCAAGCCCCCGGCAAGACTGATCATGTTGGGTGAGGGGCAGAGAAGCCGGCTGTCAGGTGACGTCACTGTGACCAAGGTGGCGGGGCTAACAACCGCAAACCAGGAAGTAAGCGAGAGGGCGATTTCTCGCATCGCGGCCGCAGGTGAGTAAATGTCATTTTTTTTTACAGTTAACCGAAGTGGGGGGGGGGGCGCTATTTCGGGCGCCCTCCTGAAGCGAGAAGAGCCTTGGGGGGGAATCGGATGTCCCCGGGTTAAGAGAAGACCCGGCCCGATCCAACGAGGGGTACTTTTTTACTTTCGTACTTTTTATTCTGTGGGGGTTTAAAGTGATACTCACGTAGCTGGCACTAAAAGGGTTAAAGCTATTGACACAAAGATACACAGGAAGGAAACCAGGGTATGCTTTAGATGCAACAGAGACACATAAAGAGAGACTGTACTATATGAAAAGCAGAGCAAATTAGACAGTGTCCCTCTTATACTAAACAAAAAGTCAAAGCCACAAACTCCAACTGATCCATGTGAAGGGAATTGGAATGCCACATTTAAAGTGACAGACAACCATACATTTCAAGGCTGGGGCATTGACTCTGGGGCAAGCAGTCACATGACAAGTGATGGAAGCTTTTTCACAGAACATGACCTGAATAACAAAGACCCTATTTACCTTGCAGATGGAAGTAAAATATATGCAGAGGTATATGGGCATGGAGCCCCTGTATGCCCCAATGCTATGGGAAACAATTTATCCATAACAATAAAAGATGTGCTTTATGTTCCAATTCTGATCTAAAAGGGTGGGGGGGGGGGGGGGGGGCTCTTATCTGTGAAGCGTCTGACAGCCAAAGGACTCATTGTAAAATTCCAAGGTGACAAGTGTTCTATCCTGGACAGCAAGCGGACCACAGCGAGCACTACACTTGATGACCATCTGTATCACCTCAACACAGTGAAGGAAAAGGTGAGACTATGCACCTATAAACACAATGACTGATAGTGGCACAGGCATCTAGGTCACCCAGAATGCATACAGGAACTACAAAAGAGGAATGTGACACAGAACCTGACAGTACCCTCTTGTCCAGTTACTATGAAGTGTGAATGTTGCATGAAATCCAAAGCTACAGGAGCAACACTTCCTAAAGTCGGTCAGAATAAAGCTTCAAAGCCACTTGACCTAGTTCACAGTGATGTATGTAGTCCCCTAAACCAACCTGCACCTGGAGGCAGCAGGAACATAATGACTTTCATAGATGACTATTCAAGAAACACAGTCATTTACCGAATGCAACATAAGAGTGAGAGAGACAAATTACGGAACAAAGTAGTAAAGACAAGTTTCAGAGGAAGCCTCTCATACGTTGAAGTGGCAATGGAGGTGAGTGCACAGGAAACAAAGTAAACAAGTACCTACCATACACACCAGAACAAAATGGGGTGGCTGAAAGAAAGAACAGAACTCTGACTGACATGATTGGATGTATGCTGACAGGCTCTGGACTACCACAAAAATATTGAGGCGATGCAGCAATGAAAGCCACTTATTTGCAGAACAGACTCTTTTCTAGAAGAGTGAAGAAAACTCCATATGAACTGTGGCACAATGAAAAGCCAAGTGGAAAACGCCTAAGAGTTTTTGGATGCAAAGCATTCATCTACATTTCAGAGGAAAAACGCATTAAACTCCAAAACAGAGCATTTGAGGGATAGCATTTGGATACAGTGATAATGTTAAGGGTTACATAATCTTGAGTCCTAAAACAGACAAGGTTACCAACAAGATAAAACAACGGTAAACCATCTGAACGTCTTTCTTACAAGTCAAGCACTGCCAGTGCCAGTGCCAATGAACTTGCAACTTGGGAAGACATATCTCAGTTTTCAAAAGGGGAAGCCAGTAAATGGATAAAGGTTGCAAAGGAAGAGGTAAAATTCATGCAAGACACGAAAACGTGGACACTTACAAAACTACCACCTGGAAGAAAAACTGTAAATGGACTTTTAAAGTGAAGTACAATGCAGATGGCACAGTCGAGCGATACAAAGCAAGACTTGTAGCCGAGAGATGTTCTCAAAAATACGAGGACTATGATGAGACTTTTGCTCCAGTAGTCAAACATGCTTCAATAAGGACTTTGCTGCCAGTAGCCACCACAAGCAAAATGCAAGTGATACACTTTGATGCAACAACAGCATTTCTACATGGCGAGTTAACAGAAGACATCTACATGGAACAACCACCAGGCTTCAAAGATGAACAAAGGCCAGACCTAATAGGCAAACTTCAGAGGAGTATACATGGTCTAAAGTTAGCTGCCAGAGCATGGAATATGAAAATAAAAGAAAGCGCTGTTCCTTTAAGGAGGGCAGCCCACATGACTGGCCTGCATTCCTGTCCGGAGGCAGACCAGCCATGTGGAAGTTGTCACGGGGGAAGTGATCTCAGGGGGGAGGGGGAGTATAAAGGGGACATCCATCCCCTTCTCCTTCCTTTTTGACCCCCGGCATGGATGGACGAGCAGTCTGGCTGGCGCTCGTCCACCCAATTCAGTTAAGTGACATGGAGGCACTTTTGGCAGAATTGCGCAGGGAGGCAGGGCAGCGAGGCGAGGACTGGGTAAGGAGCTTGATCCCTTCCCAGCCCGCCTCGCCGCCACCCCCCTCCCGACCCCGGCGTGCACGTCGGGCGATTGCCCGGCTCAACCCCTCTCCGCCCCGCCGTTTGGACCAGCAGGGCACAGGTTGCGGTCCTGGTTTCAGTAGTGGGGCTCCCGGCATCCCTCTCGATGCCTGCGGGGGTCCCCAAGCAGCACATTACACTCACCCCCCCACGTTCGCCAGGTGGGACCCCCGCTCCTTCCCCCCCCTTCCTGCGGTGCGAGTCCCCCTCGGGGAGCATCTTCCCTGCTCCCCCACGGGCCCTTTTCTGCGGCGTTTGCTCCCCCAGGGCCGCCCTTTCCCCCCGGCACCACCGGATGCCCCTACCTCCGGTCCCCCTGGCCTGGCGCATCCCCGCGTCCCTGAGCGTGTGGCCCTTTGACCTGGCGGCCCCTCAGCCGGGAGAGCTGATGCGCTTGGCGTCCTCCCCTGCCTACTCCCAGCTAGGCCCAGGCACCTTGGACGCGCACATCTGCGGCCGGGGACTCGGGTTCCCGGCCAGTACCAGCTGCTCGCCTCTCCTTATTTCTCCACAGGCGGTGGTCGACCAGGGTCCGGCTCGGGGTGGCGTGGCTGTCGAAGCACCAGGATGGACGACTGATAAAAACGGCGATCGGGCAGGGGGTCGGTTAGTGGCGGCCGGGGTCGGCGGTCCGTCATCATCATCCAGCAGCGTGGCGACAGCACCAGTAGCGGCGGTGGCATCAGGACGTCCGTCGGGAAGCGGGTCGCTGGGCCAGTCGGGCACGGCATCTCAGGGATTGGAACAGCGCGCAGGAGGACCAAGCGGCGTGATCGCTCGGCAGTGTGAGCCAAAATGTATCGCCGATCTATTGTCGTTTCCGCAAGCTGCGGGTGGTGCGTCTGGGGGTGATGGCTCGGGGGTGGCAGCTTTTATGGCCGGGGTAAAGGAGTTGTTAGCCAGGTGGGAGTTATCGGCGAGCAGGGGGTCCAAGGGGGCGCCGCAAGGACCGGAGGTGGTGTGGGCACCAAGGGTGCTGGTGGCAACGAGTGGTACCGGGGGGGGCGCTGCGGCAAAGGGCAGCGCGGGCAGCTAGCAGGGAGGGAGAAAATTCAGAAGATCCGGGGTTGGGTGAGCTGGGGGGGGGGGGGCGATAGGTCCCTACCAATTTCGGATTAAGCAAAGGGGCACACCTACGTGTGTTTCGAGGGTCTGAGGGGGCACTTAAAACAGGAGGTGAAGGAAAAAATACGGCCAAGGGAGTATGTGGACATCTTCACGTTACTGCCCTTGGAACGTTTTGGGGTTGAGGGCTGGGGGAAGGGGAAGGAGTATCGGAAGGAGGAGGATAGGAGACGCTTTCGGTTGATCCCGAGAACTTGGGAATTGGCTGCAGGCGTTTTCCATACTCGCGTTATTGGGGAACAAAACCCGGAACACTGCTCGCTGCTGTTCTGCTATTTGGACACCATTTGGGAGGCTCACCGGGTGTGTGGGTACAGGGGGGCTGATGGTTCTGGAAAAAGGGGTATCCCCGGTGAGAGGGGCGGAGATGCCCCCCTGGTTAAATAAGTACCCGTATCAAGGGGTGGCTCGTTTACTGGCAGACTGTTTCGATTTGGGTTTTAGGATTCCATGCGCAGTGCCTCCCAAGGTGCGCTCGCTTAAAAATCTGAAATCGGCACGGGAGCGGCCTGAGGTGCTAAGGGAAAAGTTGGGGAAGGAAGTTTCCTTGGGGCGCATGGCGGGGCCATTCAGCGACCCCCCTCTGGAGGATCTAGTGGTGTCCCCGTTGGGGGTTGTGCCCAAGAAGGAGCGAGGCAAATTTGGTCTCATACACCACCTGTCTTTCCCGAGGGGAGCGTCGGTGAATGACAGTATAGACGAAGAGCTGTCATTGGTGTCTTATATGTCATTTGACTTCGCTCTGGATATGGTAAGGGAGGTGGGCCCCGGGGCATTGATGGCAAAAAACGATATCAAATCCCCATTTCGGCTGCTGCCAGTGCATCCGGATAGCTTGTATCTCTTGGGGTGTTTTTTCGAGGGGGGGTATTACGTGGATCGGTGTCTCCCAATGGGGTGCTCAATTTCATGCGCCCGAAGCAAGGGAGGTCGGCGAGTCGTGCCCCAGTTGGCTGCTGGAGATCCTGTAAGACGCCTGTTTAGCTTAATACAAAAGTCGGTTGCACCATCTACTTGGGGGTCGTATGTAAAGACGTGGCAGCAGTGGTGGACCTTGGTGGAGGAGTTTGGGGTGCCTGCAACGGAGGAAGATAGGCAGGGGTTGTTAATTTGGTACATGAGCGAGTTGTTGGCAGGAGGCGAGACCCCGGCTTCGGTTGTTAAAAAGATGTCGGCTTTGGTGTTCTTGTGCCGACTGGAGGGTTGAGCAGATATGACAAAAGCTTTTTGGGTACGCCAGGCACTGGGAGGCTGGGGAGGTGGGAATATGCGCTGTTTCGGCGGTATATTCGGCCGGACAGGATTGATCGGTTGTACAGGTGAATGTGTGGATCGGTCGATAACATCTTCCTACCTCCCTCCCTCCCCTCCCCTTTCCTTATTTTTGGTTTTAGAATCTGTGTGCTCGGCGTGCTCGGTCATGATCGTCGGGCATTCATTTATTTACTGGTCGGCTCGGTGGTTCGGAGGAACGGAATGCAGCTGGGGATCGTGCGCGCTTGAGTTGGGCCGGTGTGAGAGGCCTGTGCTGGGGTGACATGCGGGAGCACACAATGAGTGTGGCGGCAAGGAAGGGGCCACCGGGGGTTTTGGTCGTTCATGCAGGGGGGAATGAAGGTGCCGATGAGGCACCTGATCAAGTCCATAACGCGGGACTTGTTGTTTTTTCTGGGAGTATTTTCAGGGGTGGTGTTGGTGTGGTCTCAAATTATTCCCTGTTTTGCCTGGTGGCACGCTAGAGACTTCTTGGCCATCGAGAAGGTTTGGGTCAAGGTCAACAAGGCAATGGCAAGGTTTGTGAGACTGAACGGGGGTTTGAACGTGTGCCACATCGAGGTAGAATGGGTGAGGAGGTTTTATCGATCCGATGGGGTCCACTTGAATGATATGGGGAATGATTAGTTTAACATGTCATTGAAGGAGCGGATCGAAATGGCGGTGGAGTTGTGGCGGGCTAAGCAGCGCTAAGGTTTCATCGCTGCCTGGCTTTGGCGGGTCTCCTGGTTAAAGAAATTCGGATGGTTGGGGTTCAAGTAGGGAAGGGGATGTTTTGGCCACTGGAGGTTAGCCCGATTAAGCTCCCTGGCCTAGGAGGTATGCGGCCGAGTTTATGTTGGCTTCCGCTTGGTGGGGGGTCAGGATGTTAATTTTGTTCCCTCCCCTTCCCTTCATTCTTGGGATCCTAGGCTTCTCAAACCCGGAACAATACGGGGGACTCTTTTTGTGCTTGTACATTTTGTTTATATATGTTGGGCTGGGCCAATTAAATGTAATCTTTCCAACGACATGGTGGTGCGGACTTATTATTTCGGTGGTGGGAGGTGTATGACGCAGGGCATTTGGAACGCTAGCCCAGTCATGAAGTGCTTACATATGAGGACTTTCAGAGTAAAGCAGACCCCTGCTTATCAACAATGAAATTGGCAAACAAATGGATCTATGTGCTTGATTATATGGGTGAACTGTTTGTTTTGAGCAAGAAGGGGATGAGACAGAAATACTACAAACCCAAGTCAGCAGTTTGAGACCAAGGAACTTCCAGAACTTCTTTAGTTACTTTACTGCCCTACTGAGGATATGACAGCAGATATCCTTACCAAACCCCTTACCGCTGGAGGCTTAAAAAGCAGATGGGTTTAAATGACTAAGCCTCAGCTGTTGATATGGTGTGTTGAAGACAATATTTTGCAACAACTTCTGCTCGTCTCTGAATGTGATTTTGGACTTTTGCCAGATTGACTGCATTTTAAAGTTCTGACAGTAGATGGTCAATGGTATCATTGCTTATTTCTTAGTCTTTTTATGCTTTTGCCTGTGGTGTTGGATTTTCTGTATATTCAGCTGTGCTCTACCACTTGTTCCTGTCTTTGTTAGCCACCATGTTAAGGTGACATTGTTATACTGCATGCATGTTCCAGTAAAGTCAGTTCCTGTTACACCACAAATGTCTATCTGGATTTGACTCTGTTGCACCCAGCACTCACACTCTGCCTCAGACATCCTCCTGTGCTCCTCCTTGCACTCCCACCTTCAAGACTTCTCCTACGCCTCTCCATTTCTCTGGAATGCACTCCCCCACTCAATCCGTCACTCTTCAGTGCTTCAAACCTTTTAAATGTGCCCTTAAAACCTACCTGTTCAGACCAGCATATAATCTGGTGTAAGCAACTCCTTTAACTTTCACAGGACACATGCTGCCTAATCTAAGCTCAACCACTTACGATCCCTCCTTCTTGTCTCCACCCCAATCCTCTAGACTGTAAGCTAGCAAGGGCAGAGCACTCTTGCCTATTGTCTCCTGTTCTCATAACATGTGGTTTAAACTTTGTAACATCTTGTTTGTATTGGTCCCTGTAAAGTATGTTACCTTGTCTGTAATTATACCCTGTACAGAGCTACAGGATAAGAGCGCTATATAAATAAACAAGAATACAAATTAAAAAAAGCATTTCATATTTACACATTGCTGCACATAAATATGCATGGCAATAAATGCTCTTTGGTGTCCTGAGCATACGCGGTGGGAGTGGGTAAGTGATTTCGGTAAGCTACTAGATGAAAAGGATGCTTTTACACAAAGGGCCATCCCCTGTAACCCATAAAAATCTTGCGTTTTGGTCTGCTTTATAATGAATGAAAGGTAGGTGGAGGTATTTAAAGCAGATCTAAACCATCTTGGTCCACTGGGACACTAGACTAATCTACCCACTTACACCTTGAGTGAGCCCTTAATTAGAGAGATACCTTTTCCTAGCTGAGCTCCATCTGAGAAAACAGCTACACACACAAGTGGCTTTTGCATTTGCAATAGCAGTCATGTGTTAGTGGTATGTTCTAGTTTATGAGGCAGTGATGACATAGTGTTAAGGACTCAATCTTGTGAGGGTTGCAGGTTCAAATCCAGGCCAGGACATGGCTGAAATGCTCCTCACTCCTAGTATGTGTGCACTCACTACTTTTTGTTTGTTTCACTGCACGGATGAGTTAAATACGGGGGGGGGGGGGGGGGGTACACTTGGGATATACTCCAGTAGATGGCGCTGGACTGCAGAGACAGAAAAGTGGCCCCTCCCGGCACCATATATACCAGGGACCTCCCACAAAATCCCCAGTATTGAAAAGCAGTTAGCAAGAGACCGGGAGAACTAAAACCTTTATATGAAAATTTGAACATAAGAACAATCACCATAAAGAGGTGACTAAAGATAATGATAACAAGGGTGGGGTGGAACAGGACGTGCTGTATACATATAATACCAATTCTACAGGTGAGTAATCACAGAATTGTATTATTCTAAGTATACAGCACGTCCTGTTCCAGAAGATATTCCTTACACTTGGGACATCCAATAGCAGTGTCCGTAAGGTAGGATGGGATCCCCGAAAGTAACAACAGACAGTTTAAACCACTGCCACCTGCAGAACCTTGCGGCCAAAAGCAGCAGCATCAACCTTGTAAAACTTTGAAAAAGTATGAACAGAAGACCAAGTAGCGGCCTTGCAAACTTGTTCAACAGAAGCCTGGTGCCGAAAAGCCCAAGAGGCACCGATAGCACGAGTAGCATGAGCAGTAAGGCAGAAGGGAGGCTCCTTCCCTTTAGCAGAGTAGGCCTTTATCACAGCCTGACGTATCCACTTGCTGATAGTGGACTTAGTCGGAGCCAGACCTTTCTTAGGTCCAGACGGAAGCACAAAAAGAGCATCAGTCTTCCTGAAGGGTTCAGTAGCCACCAAATAGAACTTCAGAGTTCTGACTACGTCCAAAGAATGCAAAACCCTTTCCTTAGGGTTACTAGGATTAGGACACAGAGAAGGCAAAACAATGTCCTGATTGAGATGAAAGGCAGAAACAACCTTAGGCAGAAAATCTGGCTTAAAACGAAACACCACCTTGTCCTGGCTGACCCCAGCGGTGGCACAGGGGGCGAAACACCCTGTTGCTGAGGGACCACTCTCCCAGACGAGAGGTCCCCCTGCTCAGAGAGTCTGCCTCCAGATTCTCCACCCCCGGGATGTACACAGCTGAGATGCAGGGAACATTTTCCTCCGAGAAACTAATTTAAAAGGAGCACCTTGGGAGACCCTCCTGTTAAACAATACCAGGCACTGCCCCCACAGAGGGCGCCCAACTAACCAGAATACATGGAACGCTAAAACACAAGTACAGGACTATGGTTAAATGCTGGGCTGGCCAATGACAAAAGGCAGATTTAGCCAAAACAGACTCTCCATTTATTAGCAAAATTATGGCACATAACATGTACAGAATACAAAAGACTTGCAACTAACACCGTTAAAACTGCAATTGCGCATTAAAATAACATTTACAAAGGAAAAGGTGGGCCCCGCCAGGACAACCTGGACTCTACCAGCAGTCTGCTGTTGGAGCCTTATTCCAAATAGCGCCTGCATGTCCCATATTTGCTTATATAACTCGCATAGCCCTTCCCCACAAACCTTGTGAAATTAGTCAATGTAAATTGTGATGGTGGAAATACTGAGCCCTACCATAGGTACAGTTACACACATATATTCTCTCTTACAGGTAGGGACTCTGTATAAGTCCCCCCATATAGAGACCACTGGCGAAGTTCCAAAAGATGTTAGGCCTCTCGCTCATACTCGCTCATACTAGTGTTTGCCTAGAGACAAGACTAGGTAGCCTCCTCACAAACAGCAAATTCATACTGGCCATTCATGCTTACCAGCCCAGCGCTCTGGGGACTGCACTGGACCGAATACCTGGTGCCATCTATACTGCCCCCACTGTTACCTTCAGCAGTCCTACAGTGCCCAAGGGCAATAAGCCCAGCTTTACAATCCTGTAGTTACACGAGCCCATGGACAAATGGCACAACCGCCATGCACGATCTTCATTGACTGCAACTGGGGCTCCTCCACCAACATAGTCAGCTCCCAACTCAGACATGCATGTACAGCAGTAAGGAGAGGAAGACCACAAGGAGGTGGGGAGATGGTGCGAGAAAGGTCATAGGCAGATCAACAAAAGAAGGAAGATCACACCAACGTGCTCAAAAACCATACGGTGCCAAGTCGTAAAAAGGGTAACCTCACATACTCAGACTCCATACCACATTTACAAATGCCCAACAGGATATCCCTCGAGATGTCTAACGCTTTGCGAAAACACGTTCGCAACAGGCGATGGGGATAACCCCTCTCCCTGAATCTCAAAGTCAGCTCCTGAGCCTCCCGGACGTAGGCCCTCTCAGAGCTACAGTTCCTCCTAATCCGAAGGAACTGTCCCAAGGGAATGCCACGCCTCAGGGGGCCCGGGTGGTGACTGGAGAAGTGGAGGAGGGTATTCCCCGCAGTCGGTTTACGATAGGTGGTGGTGGTCAGTCTGCCGGCCTCCTTAGCAATATTCAAATCTAAGAATTCGATCCTATTGGGACTGATTTTGTGGGTAAGTCTGATGTTTCTCTGGTTCTGGTTAAGGGAATCAATGAACTCCTCCAACTGAGCAGTCGTGCCCCTCCAGAGCAAGAGAACATCATCAATATACCGTAGCCAGAGGGCGGCGTGTGCCCGAAACTCCGTCCGCCCAAATACCTCGGCGCTCTCCCACTGCCCCAAGTGTAGACAGGCGTAGGATGGGGCACATGCCGCCCCCATGGCAGTCCCATGGATCTGATGATAAAACATTCCATTAAAGCGAAAAAAATTGTTTAAGAGTACAAAGTCCAACATCTCAATAAGGAATTCATTATACGCAGCATCGCCTGGGCCTACTTCCTGTAATGTTTCTTCTACGGCCTGCAGGCCTACTGTGTGGGGAATGGAGGTATACAGACTTTCTACATCAACACTCACCAGGAGCCAATCGTCCTCAATCTGGACATCCTGTAGTTTGCGAAGCAAGTCGCTGCTGTCTAACACAAACGACGGCAGTAAGCGGACGAGAGGCTTCAGATTTTCATCAATAAAGCGAGCTACTCCTTCAAGTGGACCTTCACTTCCCGACACAATAGGCCTACCCACCGGATTCTTGTGGATTTTGGGAATCGTATAGAGTACCGGTATACTGTATTCCCGGACCTGTAAATAATCGAACACTTTATGTGTCACTAGATTTTCTTCCCTTGCCCAATACAATTTTTCGTTCAATTTGCGTACAACTTCTGGAAAAGGATTCCTCTGAGTGGGGCAATACGTCTCTCTGTCCTGCAGTTGCCCCTCCACCTCTTTTACATAGTATTCTTCATCTAAAAGAACCACATTCCCTCCATTATCGCTGGGTCTTATGATGACACTCTGGGCCCTCATTAAATCTTTTAGGGCCATCCTTTCAGCCTTAGTAAGATTATCTTGGTCCCCAACGGAATCCCATTGTTCTTGACCCAGATCACGTTCTACCAGCTGTAAAAATAGAGCCAAGTGCTTATTTTGGCTTAATGGGAGGAAGTTTCTTGAAGGGCGCTTTAGCCAGCTTAAATTGGGTAGTGAATCAGGTATCTCGTCACTATACTCATCACCTATTCGGTCAAAAACGGGGCATCCCAATTCAGGGGACATTATAGGGTCCGGAGCCAATGCCTCCGTGGGAACCACATCAAATACCTCCTCTTTTTTATTTCTATATATGATTTTAAACAGGACTTTACACAAATATAGTGCCGTGTCCTTATATAGCTCAAATTCATCCCCCCTTGAGCAAGGGGAAAAGGACAACCCCTTTGCAAGTACTGATTTATGATGGTCAGATAATTCAAATTTTGATAAATTAATGATGTTTAGCCCACCCTGTGTCTCCACCCTCCCCTATCAGGTTGGTTAGGGTGGGGGACCCCCCATTTTTGTCTTGCGTATGCCCCTTAATGATTTGACCCTGTTTGCCACACTTTCTGCGTTTTCTCCTCTTTTTTGGTTTGGTTCTAAAAAAGATACAGTTCTACGTGACTTACGTGAGTGTCGCGGGGGACTTTCATCAGAGACCTCCATCTCTGAACCAGAGAGGTCACTCGAGACTTCCCTCCACTGTCTTAACCGGGAAAAAGGCCTATTTCTTGGTCTGAATTCCAAAAAAAATGTTTCACTCTCAAATTCAGACAAGTCACCTCTGAACTTTTTTTGTTTAACCTCTTTAATAGTTTTTTGAACACGGTCCACCTCAACTTTGATCATATCGTTAAGTTTGGTGAACTCAGGGTCATTGCAAAATGCATCTAGTTTACTAGAAGTGTCTTTTATCTCTTCCTCAAGTTCCTCAATTTGAATACGTTCCTCTTCGATAATAAGACCCATCACCTGCAAACCGTGATCTATACATTCCCTTTGCCACTTTAAAAGGAACCTATCGGAGCGCAGATGCTCAGCCGGGACAATCCTTTCCCTCAGACCTCTGGGTATAATCTTATGTTGAATATAATTCTCAATGGTGCATACATCCCAGTGGCGTTTAAGCTGCTTGATTACCAGGGATTTATGTTTTTTAAAAAGTGGTCTAATTTCACTCTCTATGCCAGTGTTCATACCACCCCTCTGTGGGTTAAAGGCGGACTGCATATTTTGCAGGCAAGCCTTATCTAGCTTAAACGCCATATCTTGGGAATGTCACCAGCAGACCCTTAAGCCCGAGAGACCAGCAGTCCAAAAGGAGGTCACCCGCCAAGCTCAGCGATCACTTTATATACACCTGTATTATCGAGCTGTGTATATGCATGCAAAAAACAATACATGTACTCGCCATTTGCTCTGTATATTTCCACCAAAAAGTGCTAGACATATGCAAAGTTAGAAGATCGTACAGAGCTCACAGTGTGCCGTGATTATGGAGTCTTAATGAGGTAGGGTCTCCAAACCAAGTAAATGGAGGCAACAACATCTCCATGGATAAACTGAGAAACATTTTCCTTTGTAAATGTTATTTTAATGCGCATTTGCGGTTTTAACGGTGTTAGTTGCAAGTCTTTTGTACTTGTGTTTTAACATTTTCCTCCGCCCAGGACAGTATCAGGGACACTTCCTTGAGGGCCCGTTTGCTCCGGGTCCCTCCCTGATGATTGATGTAGGCAGCCGCCGTCTGGTTGTCCGAGCGGACCTGAACAGCCCGACCTCTCAGGTGTGGGGTTAAGTGGGCGAGAACCAACCTGATTGCCCTCAATTCCAGAATGTTGATAGGGGCATGGGCCTCCTGAGGGCCCCACTGACCCTGGAATTTCAGGGACTTCCAGAATCCCCCCCAACCTGTCAGACTGGCATCCGTGGTGACAGTCTCCCAGCAGGGGGCCAGAAAGGACCTGCCCCCCAGCAGGTTCTTTGAGTCCAGCCACCACACTAGAGACCGCCTGACCAGAGGGGACAAGACAAACACCTGATCCAGGGACACAGGGTCCCGATCCCATACTGACAAGAGGTGAAGCTGAAGGGGCCTCATGTGGAACTGAGCATATGGAACCGCCTCGAAGCAGGACACCATCAGGCCCACCAGCTGCATTCCCTGCCTGATGGATGGATGGGGACAAGACAGCAGGAGTTGAACTTTCTCTTGAAGGAACTCCACCTTCTGTTGAGGAAGAAAGATCTTGACCTGAGCTGAATCCAGAATCATGCCCAGAAAAGACCTCACCCTGGAAGGAGACAGGGAGGATTTGGGGTGATTGATCACCCGGCCGAATGACTCCAGTGTGGACACCACCCTCTGAGTGTCCAACTCTGTCTGATGGAAGGGCTGAGAAGCAATAAGAATGCCCTGAGATCTCAGCAGGGCCATCACACCTGCCAGCACCTTGGTGAACACCCTGGGGGCCGAGGTGAGGCCAAAGGGCAAGGCCACAAATTGGTAGTGCTGATCCTCCAGAGCGAACCTGAGGAACCTCTGATGACCTGGAAAAATAGGAACGTGAAGGTAAGCATCCTTGATGTCTACAGAGGTCATGAAGTCCCCTGGGCGTAGGAAAGTCACAGCGGAGCACAGAGTCTCCATGCGAAAGTGTCTGAATCTGACAAACTTGTTGAGAAGCTTCAAAATCCAGGATAGGTCTGATGGACCTATCCTTTTTGGGCACAATGAAAAGATTGGAATAATAGCCTTTGCCCCTTTCCTTCAAGGGCACCCGGCAGATGCCACCTAGGTCTAGAAGGCCTTGGACAGCCAGAGAGAGACACTAAGCGGACAAAGGGCTTTGAGCTTGGGTCTTCCCCATCCCTCAGTGTAGTAGTGTCAGGGGAATGCATGACAGGTGTGTTAGACAACCCCAGAACTGGAGCATCCACCTCTGGAGTACATGACCAACGTTTAACCATCTCAGCAGGAAAGGGATACCTCTTATCCCAACTCTTGGGTACCCCGGGAAGCCAGCTGGGCCGTTCCCACTCCTTGAGAATCAGTTTATTAAAGTGAGTTTGTCCACTCCAAATGTGGCTTAACAGTATGAAACAGCTCCCCCTGCTGCCGCGGGGGCCATGGCAGGAGGAGAGATACAGAGCACTTCAAAAATGTGAGCCAAAAGTCTGTCAGTATCATCTGAATCCCATGGGTCAGATCCAGACTCAGCATAACCCCTAGGCTGATCCTCAGATGATTCTGAATCAGAGAATAATTCCCCTTCTTCCAGGGGGGTATATCCAGTAACATCAAAAAACTCCTCAGCTTCCATAGGAAAGAGAGTAACACCGGGTGCCAGATGCCGCCGCTTAGCAGGAGCCTTACACGGACCAGACCCAGCAATATGCCTTTCAATACTGGCTACCCGAGTAGCCAAATCAGGTTGAGACTCCTCATTGGTATGCACCTCACTGGGAGTCAGATGTAAGCGTGGGGGGGTAGGCGAAGCCAGAGGGGGTGCAGCACTAGGCCCAGCCGCAGGTAACCCAGACTGCAGCGCAAGCATCTTCTGGGCGCAGGGTACACACACCCTGACATCATCACTTGACCCGCCTGCAAGGCATAAGCAAAAGATCCCATAAGCGATATGAAATACAGATAATAAATATAAAATAAACCAGCCCGCAGGGGCACTTACGGACTGCGATAGGAGGAAACCAGGCACACGCAGCAGAGAACTAAAATGGCACCCGCATATACCTCGAGGGCCCCCCCCCCCGAAGAGCGCGAAAACGCGCCCACCTGACAGTGCCAGTCAATGATGGCACAGCAGCGCCTGAGGCAATGTCGCCGCCGACCGCGGAGCGTAGTACAAACGTGCAGCGGCGGCAAAAGAAACCATTGCAACCAATTCTAAAAGGGATCAAAACACAACACACAACATGTGGCAAATACATGTTCCCCCCCCCCCCCCCCCCCGAGATCTACAAGGGAGAGCAAGGGGGGAAGCCACGGGCAGCCTAAAGGGAGCCAACTGCGGGGACAGGGGGCGAGGGGCATAAAGTGCGGGAGGGGCATCCTATAATGCTCACCATGGGCCTATACCGCCTACCCTTTGGTGGGGGACTGCGGTTGGAGCAGCGCTCCATAGCACCTGACAGCGGTGCTGCCTACCTTCACCCGAACCAGAGCAGCCTGAGCTGGGAGGCAGTAAAAGGAAACGGGTGGGAATAGTCCTACAGGGCCGCAGGCTAATAGCCCCGCTCACCTGCGAGTAGAGAGAGAGCCATCTTCTAGTCATCGCAGCCAGGACTGCAGAGAAGAACTGGGGATTTTGTGGGAGGTCCCTGGTATATATGGGGCCGGGAGGGGCCACTTTTCTGTCTCTGCAGTCCAGCGCCATCTACTGGAGTATATCCCAAGTGTAAGGAATATCTTCTGGAACAGGACGTGCTGTATACTTAGAATAGAAAACAAGATCTAGCTCAGCAGACATTGCTGGAGACCCATACAAATCCCTTTAACAAAGCTGATGGCAAAGGCAGTTTCCATCGCTGCAAAGGAAGGAAGGACAACAGAGGAGCAGGGCGGAGAGGACTTTGTATTCTTCCCAGACATTCAATCATTTTAAGACCAAAATCAATAGGTGAATGATGAAGATGCTGCGACCCGTACATCTCGCTATCTGACTCATGCAGGATTATCTAACACCATGACTAAACACACTATATTTTGTGCGAGAAGTCACTCTGCAGAAATCAATTCTCAGAGCTCCCGGATCATCCGAGGATCTCAGTAAAATGTGACGCTTCCCGTCAGCTTTCATGTGTCCAAATGGCCACCTTAGAATGGAGCAATGCTCCCCCTGGACCATGCAGACTCTCTGCGCCAACCCACAACTCCTAGCCCAACACCGACCCCCAAGCACCTGCCTTAAAATAAGAAGCATAACAAGTTTATTTAAAAAGTACCTTCATACAAGTTACTGTGACAAGAGGGAGGAGGTGGGCATAGAATGACAGTTGGGGATAAATATATCTACATACATGTAACACACACTCTTGGCTATTGGTGGTGTGGCGAAGAGCAAGCACTGCTGGAACCCATGGTACCTGTTGTGTGGTGTGTTGCAGGACAGTCTCCAAGTACTCACACTTTATCAGCATTAACCCAAACACAAGGACTCCAACTTCTTAAAACAGACCAAAACCCAGCCCCACTATGAGTTTTGGTCTGCTTAACTGCTATCCTGATTTGGGGCAACCCTGTGATAAAAATACAGTTCTGTGATTCTCATGTGTAGAATTGTTTTCTCTCTTCTTCCACTCCAGTCCAATTCAGAACCTCATGGGTTGACACTCGGCCACAGAGCAGGGACTG
Source organism: Gastrophryne carolinensis (assembly GCA_027917425.1). Classification (NCBI taxonomy): domain Eukaryota; kingdom Metazoa; phylum Chordata; class Amphibia; order Anura; family Microhylidae; genus Gastrophryne; species Gastrophryne carolinensis. The sequence goes on along the minus strand of CM051235.1, from coordinate 402,103,014 downwards.
CAAGATAAAAAGTTGTGGGTCCTCTAATGAGCGATAACCTCTCTTTTAATACATCTAGACATTTCCTCATATATAAATATCCCCCTTTTTGTGTAAAACATACCTACTTTTTCTTCTTTTTTTAATACCAACCCATGGTCAAGGCACCAGTGGTCACAGGTATAGTTACTTAACAGACAGGGCAAGTGTGATACCCTGGAGTGGAGAGAGGAGAGAAAACAATTCTACAGGTGAGAATCAAAAAATTGTACCTTCTCTGATATTCCACTCCAGGTCATCAAAATTCAGAACTTCATGGGACGTCCCAAAGCAGTACTTTTCCATCTAGGGCAGGATCCACATGGCCAAAAAACAACTGTGTTACCTTAACCAATATGGAACAAGCAGAAGGCGAGTCAGACATCTGCTGAGGAATTTACCACTGTCTGCAACACCTTTTCGCCTTACGACAGTATTGGCCGATATGCTTACAGATTTTTCGGAATTTTGTAAAGGGTTAAATAGAAGACCATGTAGCAGCCTTACATATCTGTTCCACTGAAGCCTGATGCTGAAAAGTCCAAGAAGAGCCAATCACTCAGAATAGGCATTAGCCTCTCTACCTTTCCAGCTATAGGCCTTGGTCACTGCCTTTCTAATAGGCCCCAATTTATAGTCCATCCCCCTTAACCATGTTCCCAGTACTCAACCCATCTAGCTCCCACCAATGCTACGCATACAATTATTATAGAAAAACTATTTTATTAATATATTCTGCCAAAGTATGTCACTGTGTTCCATAATGCCACCACTGTCACCTCTATTTTCCCATGCGCCCCCTCCTATATCACTCTACTTTTCACAGCAGGTCAGGGGCCACGTCAGATGGTTTAGAGAGTCCCCTGGCCACAAGTTGTTTTCAGAGGCTCCTCCCACATATGACCAAATGCGAATGTATTGTGTGTTAATAATTAACATTTGAACATGAAGCATTTATAAACTCCTGTAGTTCCCTTGTATCTCTTGCCTTATTTTGAAATAAATTGAATTTGGGTCGTTATTTTCAGGAGATGTTTAAAGCTGAACAAAACCCAGGGCAGCTAGCCCTGGAATCTAAAAGATTCCATGGTTGGCTGCCAGCATCCCACTGGGGCATCCTGAATTGGGATACCTCACTGTTTGAAACTCCCCAGATCCGCTTACCTTTTCCTAGTCCAACGGTGTATGCATGGGCTCTCATACAGAACCTGTTTGCCATGCCTATGTAATTCGGAAAACATTGATAGTTTACAATGGGGAGCAAGAGTAACTGCATCCCCTGCATCCTCGGGCTGTGCACGAGCTACGCACCCGCCCCAGTCTATGTGAAAGGCTGGGGCAGGAGTGCATGGGCCACTGGCGATGTTGCTTCCGCTCCACATTGAAGTCTATCAGAGCCGTTTGACAAATGACATAGTCACGAGAGCCCGTACACAGTGGGGCATCCTAATTTGGGATGCCCTCAGGTACGGATTACCACCCATGATAGTCAAAATCACAGCTTTTGTTCTGCTTAAAAGAATGATCATTGAATAGAGGCCACTATTTTGACACAGAGGGGGCACACAGAACTCAAATATAGTTTAATAATAATATTAATAATAATAATAATAATAATATTCGTTTAATTTGGTTTAATTCTGAACATAATATCTGGACTTGAGCTCAGCCATTTATCTTCATTCTCCTCACGGAAAGGGATGAATATGAGGTAGGGAGCCCACAGTGTGGCCTCCATCATTGTACTTTGGAGAGAGGTTTCAGGTCATTAGACTGAGCTTACCAGTTTTCCGGTTGCACTTTGTCCACCTTCGTTCAGCCAGAAGCCAGGAACCATAGCAGAGTAATACGGGCCCCAGACACCAGGGACAAAGATTGGATTGTCACTTATCTGTAACATAAAAGGTGTCAAAGCACTTAAAGCACAACAACACAAAAATATGCTTGTGTTTGTCTTACTGCATGGATTAGTTAAATGCGGAGGAGAAAATCCTATGTGTGTGCAAGCAAACAATGGACATATAAAATTCAAAATGATCCCTACATACCTCACAACTCCAGTGATCACGGCAACTTAAAAAATTAATTTTCCTATTTGCTCAATGAATACTATTGGCCGCAATGTTATTATTATTGTATATTATGAGCGTTACATTGTGTTCCATGGCTCAGGCAGAAGTTACAGAAAGGGTAAGACAAGTAATATACGCAGTGCCAGATTAAGTGTGGTGGAGGCCCCTGGGCACAAAATCTGTTGGAGGCCCCAGATACAATATTTTTTCTTCTTTAAAATAATAGTCCAGCCACGTAACTGATTGGTGGTTGTCTGGCACCCGCCCACTTACTGGAACATCAGATCAAGTCCCTTGTGCCATCCTTGTGGGGGTGCGTGCTGCTTGGGAACTCCTACCTTAACATTCTGGGTGGGGTGTAGTGTAGTTGGCCACCACTATGCACTCACCCATCACTGTAGCGTTGCTGACGTTGCTCTAGACTCTGTCCTGCCCTGTGGTGGCTTTGGCTGCAGGTTTCCAAACACAGAAAAAGGCTTGTGTAGGCCCCTTGGGGGCCCACACTGCTGGCGATAGCTTTGTTGCTGGCCACGCTGCCCGTCAGACCAAAGACTGAAATGCCTCCTGGACCAGACCATAACCCAAAAGTTGGTGGAGGCCCCCTTTGCAGGGCAAGTGGTGGAGGCCTCCGGGGCGCGTACTCCTTGCACCCCTCATAATCCGGCCCCGAATATAGTATTGGGGTAATTTGCTAAATGTTTCGCTGGCCGTTCACCACTTATTTGCAACTATAAGTGTGTTAGCCGCATATACAGTGTTTTATTTTGAACACTGCCTACTTACTTGGGCCAAGGTGGGGTCCAGGGGGGAGGGGGTGTGGAGTGCTGGGCTGCCGTTTACAGAAGCTGTCTTCAGCATTGTGGCAGAATGAACACAGGAACTGTACTTTTGCCTACTTAAAAAAGCATAACATAGAAACATCTATACTATAGAATCCCCCCAGCCACCCATGTTCTGTTATGGAGCCCATTTATGACAAGGTGATAGGTGGCAGCTGGTGCCAACAGGACTTTAATAGAGACATGAGACACAGGACTACCCTTCTAATATAGGGTAAGTGGCTGTAAATGTGTACAAGCACAAAGGAATATTCCCCAACGATCCTTGCTCGATCTGGCGGGAGGTTCTCTGGGGTCAGGCATAAATGGTGCAGTATCATTTTCTGCTGAGCACGGCTGTTCTGCTGATCGTTTGACAAGAAGAACAATTCAGTGTAATTAGGGAGATGGCTGAAATTATAAACACGGGGCGAAGGGTATTATCTGGCGGCCATGTCCTTCAAGTGCACGCTCACCCCTTCAGTGATTGTCAGGACACGGAATTCCTGGTGGGATTAGGAATATACTTCATAGGAATGTAGCCGGCGGAAGGTATTCAGCCATTATCTTTGTTGGTCTTTTAATGTAATGGTTCATATCTGTTCGGCAGCTGCACTACATCACCACAAGATGGCACTGTTGGATAAGAAATGAATTGTGACATTACAGGTCTACCAAACGTGAAGTCTAACTACATAGGAGTACAGCTGAACTGCTATTGGCTAAGGTGAGTAGAAAGTTAGAGAAGGTCTAGAGGCCACTAGAGGGAGTCTATATAAGGGGAGTTACCTCAGAATGAGTCAGTGATCTACAAGATCTAGTCCTCTATTGTAGTAACCAGGAGTGAAGGAGGTACCAGCAGGGTCAACTGGTAGCACAGAGTCACAGAGAGAAGGAGAGAGCAGAGGAGCCACATGCATGCCTATGGAGTATTCACAGGAGAAGATGAACCATTCCACCCTAAGATGCTGAGGAGGAAGCTTAAAGTGGACCAACACCCACCGGTGATCGGCCCGGGAATCTATAAGATTCCCGGGCCGATCACCTCCCTCCCCGCGGGACATCCGAGATCGGGATGTCCCGCGGGGTGAAACCCCCCCAAACACCCCAAACTCCTTACCTTATCTTCGTCTGTGAATGGCCGGCGCGGGCACGCGCGCGTCAAGAGGGACGCGCGGGAGGCGGCGGCGGAGGAGCCGCTTGTCTGCGGCTTGTCCGTCGGCACGGGGAGAGGTGAGTTCGGGGGGTTCGGGGGGGTTTCACACAGCGGGGCACCCCGATCGGGGGTGCCCCACCGAAGTGGACCAAGACCCAGGATAGTCAAAATCCTGGGTGTTGGTCCACTTTAAGGCCACAGTATTCTGCCATGGGATCAGAATGAGTGACCACCACCTGTTGGAGTACATTTGGATGTAATGTTGTGCTATGGAAGCTGCTAAGGAAACTGTTGTGGAAAGACTGTATAACCTGCTGTGAAGTGTGAAGCCTAAAGTGTACCTGAAGTCCTGCTAATAAAGTAAGTGCCCTTTTCATAAAGTCGGTCTCATTGGAGTTTTTGGAAGTAAGCCCACGTCAGGAGGTCCCCCAAGCCCGTGAACCCACTCCCCATAAACCCTGAGGAGCTAAACCCCTCAGGGACCCATATGCTACAGGAATGGACAATATGTATGAGACAATCAAAATCAAGAGGACCTGTCCACTGCATTTAATTCATAAAGAACCCCTAAAAGTCAGTAACATGCATTTACAAATAATACAATTCTGTGATTACTCACCTGTAGAATTGGTATTATAAGTATACAGCACGTCCTGCTCCAGAAGATTCCTTACCCATGGGTTATACATCCACAGGATAGCGCTGGACTGCAGAAAACAGCTTGTGGCTCCTCCCGGCCCCATATAAACCAGGGACCTCCCACAAATTCCCCAGTATTGACAAGCAGTTTCACAAGAAGCCGGGAGAACTATAATATATGACCACTCACCATACAGGAGGTAACTAAGAATAATGATAACAAGGGTGGGGTGGAGCAGGACGTGCTGTATACTTATAATACCAATTCTACAGGTGAGTAATCACAGAATTGTATTATTCCAAGTATACAGCACGTCCTGCTCCAGAAGATTCCTTACCCATGGGACATCCAATAGCAGTGTCCGTAAGGTAGGGTGGGATCCCCAAAAAGTAACAGTGGGCAGTTTAAACCACTGCCGCCTGCAGAACTTTGCGGCCAAAAGCAGCGTCAGCTGAGGCCTTAACATCAACTTTGTAAAACTTGGAAAAAGTATGAACAGAAGACTAAGTAGCAGCCTTGCAAACTTGTTCAACAGAAGCCTGCTGCTGAAAAGCCCAAGAGGCACCAATAGCACAAGTAGAATGAGCAGTAAGGCGGAAGGGAGGTTCCTTCTCCTTAGCAGAATAGGCTTGTATTACAGCCTGACGGATCCACTTGCTGATAGTGGACTTAGCTGGAGCTAAACCCTTCTTAGGCCCAGAAGGGAGAACAAAAAGAGCATCAGTCTTCCTGAAGGATTCAGTAGCCACCAAATAGAACTTCAAGTTCCTGACCACATCCAGAGAATATAAGACCCTCTCCTTAGAGTTACTAGGATTAGGGCACAGAGAAGGCAATACAATGTCCTGATTGAGATGAAAGGCAGACACAACCTTAGGAAGAAAATCTGGCTTAAAACAAAATACCACCTTGTCCTGATGTCTCTCAAAATAAGGAGGTTTGATGGAATGCGCCGCCAACTCAGAAACACGCCTAACAGAAGTGATAGCCACCAAAAAGGCTACCTTAAGCGTCAGAATGGACAAAGGGGCTGCACGCAAGGGCTCAAAAGGAGACCCCTGCAGGGCAGATAAGACCAAGTTCAAATCCCAGACTGGTAACATAGGCTTATGTGGGGGGCGCACGTGAGTAACCCCCTGAAAAAAGGTCTTAACCAGACGATGGTTGGCAAAAGATCTTTGAAAGAAAATAGCCAAGGCCGAAACATGACCTTTGAGGGTACTAAGTTGAAGACCCAGATCTAAACCATGTTGCAGGAATTCCAGAATCATGGGGATAGAAAACACCCGACAGGGAAGCTACCTAGACTCACACCAAGCAATGTAAGCGTGCCATACCCTATAGTAGATAGATGACGAGGACTTCTTCCTAGCCTGAATCATAGTACTAACAACAGAGGCAGGTAGCCCCTTTTCCATCAAGATGGAGGTTTCAGCAGCCAGGCTGTTAAAGCCAGCGTTTGTAAATTGGGATGCAGTAGCTGCCCCTGATTGAGCAGGTCTGGAACCTTGGGCAGGACGTATTGATCTACCGCCAACTGCACGATGTCTGCGAACCACACTCTTATTGGCCAACGGGGGCTACCAGAATGGTTGGCACCCCTTCCCGGGAGATCCTGCGCAACACCCTGCCCAGCAGAGGGAAGGGAGGAAACACATAAAGGAGCTGAAAGCTCTTCCAAGACATTGCTAGTGCTTCCATGGCCAAGGCCAGAGGATCCTGGGACAGAGAAACAAAGACTGGAAGCTTGTGATTGTGACGGGACGCAAACAGATCTACATCCGGCCAACCCCAACGGTGGCACAGGGAGTGAAACACCCTGCTGCTGAGGGACCACTCCTCCAGACGAGACATCCCCCTGCTGAGGGAATCTGCCTCCAGATTCTGCTTAGAGACAGGGGACATTCTCCTCCGCTCAAGACAGAGTCAGAGACACTTCCATCAGGGCCCTCTTGCTCCGGGTCCCTCCCTGATGATTGATGTAGGCAACCGCTGTCTGGTTGTCCGAGCGGACCTATACAGCCCGACCCCGAAGGTGTGGAGTCAATTGAGCTAGAACCAACCTTATCGCCCTTAGTTGCAGAATGTTGATAGGAGTGTGGGCCTCCTGAGGACCCCACTGACCCTGGAATTGCAAAGACTTCCAGAAGCCCCCCCAACGGTCAGACTGGCATCCGTGGTGACTGTCTCCCAGCAAGGGGACAGAAAGGATCTGCCCACCAACAGGTTCCTTGAGTCCAGCCACCACGAAAGAGACCGCCTGGCCAGAGGGGACAGAACACCTGATCCAGGGACACAGGGTCCTGATCCCACACTGACAAGAGGTGAAGCTGAAGAGGTCTCATATGAAACTGAGCGCATGGAACCGCCTCGAAGCAAGACACCATCAGGCCACCAGCTGCATCCCCTGCCGTATGGAGGGGTGAGGACAAGACAGAATAAGCTGGGCCTGAGCTTGAAGACACTCCACCTTCTGCTGAGGAAGAAGGATCTTGGCCTGAGACGTATCCAGAGTCATGCCCAGAAAGGACCTCGCCAAGGACGGGACCACGGAAGACTTGGAGCGGTTGATCACCCAGCTGAAAGACTCCAGTGTGGACACCACCCTCTGGGTATCCAGCTCTGCCTGCTGGAAAGACTGAGAAGTGATGAGGATGTCGTCCAAGTAAAGAAGGATGCGAATGCCCTGAGATCTCAGTAGAACCATTACACCCGCCAGAACCTTGTTGAAAACCCTGGGAGCCGAGGTGATACCGAAAGGCAAGGCTACAAACTGATAGTGCTGATCTCCCAGAGCGAATCTGAGAAATTTTTGATGACCTGGAAAAATTGGTACATGAAGGTAAGCATCCTTGATGTCTACAGATATCATGAAGTCGCCCGGGCGCAGTGAATTGACTGCAGAGCGCAGGGTTTCCATGCGAAAATGCTTGAATCTGACAAACCTGTTGAGACGCTTTAAATCCAGGATGAGTCTGAGGGACCCGTCCTTTTTGGAGACAGTGAAAAGATTGGAATAGAAGCCTCTGCTCCTTTCCCTGAAAGGGACCAGCAGATGACCCCCAGTTCCAAAAGGTTTTGAACAGCAAGGCACAGATCCTGAGCAGACAGGGGGTTTTGAGCCATCCGGGATTTGATAAATCTTGGGGGTGGCCAGGCTGCAAGCTCTATCTGGTAACCGGAGGACACTACCTCCTGAATCCACCAGTCTGAGACGTGAAGCCTCCAGACGTGAGCAAAGAGCCGAAGCCGTCCCCCCACCCGAATGGGTGAGGGCGCCCCTTCATGCCTGAGGGGGCTTGGGGGAGGACTTAGGCTTGGGACCCCAGGAGGGGCCGGGGCGGCCATGTCCTCTGCCCCTCCCCCAAAAATCACCGCGGGCCCCAGAAAAGGAAGCTCCTCTCCCAATTCTGGAACCACGGAAGGAAGGGAGAAAGGCACCTGTACCCCGAAAGGACCGAGACTGCCTCCTACGTTGAGGCAACCTGCCGCCCTTAGCAAACAAGTCCAAGCGTTCACCAAATAGGCACAGCCCCTTAAAGGGGAAGCCAGTGAGAGCCTTCTTAGCAGCGTTATCAGCTACCCACTGACGCAGACTGACAGAGTGGCGTATAGCCACCAGCAGAGCAGATGTCCTCCCACACATTCTGATGGTATCATCCATGGCAGACAGAACATACGCAACAAATTCATGGCAAAGCATCTAAGAGGCTCTTGAGCAGGCCTTTAATATCAACAGCTGTGATCGCAGAAGCACAAACCGGGTGCAGCGCGGACCTCACACAGGCAAAGGCATGGCAAGCCAGCTGGTCCATGCGCCGGTCCTCACCATCCTTCAGAGTGGTGGTATCAGGGGAATGCATGACAGAAGTATTGGACAGCCCCAGAACAGGCGCATCCAATTCGGGAGGATGTGACCAATGCTTAACCACATCAGCAGGAAAGGGATACCTTATCCCAACTCTTTGGCACCCCAGGGAGCTTGCTAGGCCGTTCCCATTCTTTGAGCACCAGATTATTAAAGTGAGTTTGTTCAGGGAACTCCAAGCGTGGTCTAGCCATATGAAAAAGCTCACCCTGCTGCTGCGGAGCCACGGCAGGAGGGGAAATACAGAGCACCTCAAAAATATGAGCCAAAAGCCTGTCAGTGTCATCGGAGGACCATAGGTCAGCCCCAGACCCGGTATCACCATAAACCTTAGACTGTTCCTCAGATGATGCTGAATAAGAAAATAATTCCCCCTCCTCCAGGGGAGTATAACCAGGAAAGTCAAACATTTCCTCAGCCTCCACTGGGAAGAGAGAAACAGCGGGTGATAAATGCCGCTTCTTAGCAGAAGCCTTACGCGGGGCAGATACAGCAATATGCCTTACAATGCTGGCCACCCGTGCAGCCAAATCAGGTTGAGACTCCCTACTGGTATGCACCTCACTGGGAGTCAGATGTAAGCATGGGGGGGTAGGCGAAGCCAGAGGGGGCGCAGGCCCAGCCACAGGTAACCCAGACTGCAGTGCAAGCACCTGCTGGGCGCAGGGTACACACACCCTGACATCATCACTTATAGGGGATACCCCACACGCAATACACAGCCGGGCTTGTCCCGAAGGAACCCCAAGCACATTATCCTGAGACGCCTCCATATGGTGATTAATGTGGCACCGTAGGCCAATATGGGATTAACGCTAAATTTAGCAACCCGGGATGCCCCAAGAGCCCGCTAGGGAAGTGGAAGATATACAAGTACAATTGCCCTCCAATAAGGATTAACGCTAATCAAGGGGAGAGGACCGGGAGAAACCACAAAAAGTTTGACCCGCCTGAAAGACATAAGCAGACATCCCCATAAGCATCACAATTCAAAAGTAAACACAGAAAAGTCCACCCCACAGGGGCACTTACGGGCCACGGTAGATAGAGAGCAGCACGCAGCACAGCCATCAAAATGGCGCCAGCATATACCTCGAGGGGCGGGCCGCGGACGAAGTGATGCGGAAAACGTCATCCGCAAGGTCCGCCCCCCCGAAGAGCGTGAAACACGCCCATGTGACAGAGCCAGCCAATGATGGCGCCGCCGTCCGCGGAGCGCAGTACAAGCGCGCGGCAGCGATGACAGCAATAAAAAACACACATGTTAACCGGTGCAGTACACAAACACGCACCCCCCCCCCTCCCCCGGAGATGTCCCCAGGGAGATTGAGGAGGGAGAGCAGCACCAACCTAAGGGACAGGGCCCAACTAAGTACAGGGAATAAAGGGGGCCCCAGAAGCGGGAGAGGCATCCCATAAGGTTCACCACGGGCCAATACCGCCTACCCTTTAAGACAGGGACTGCGGTTGGAGCAGAGCTCCCTAGCACCAGACCCCGGTGCTGCCTACCCTCACCCGAACCAGTGCAGCCTAAGCTGGGAGGCCAGTGGGTTCGGAACGTGTGGGAATAGTCCCACAGGGCCCGCAGGGCTAATAGCCCCACTCACCTGCGCAGCATAAAGAGCTATCTTCTATTCTTCGCAGCCCAGACTGATAAGAACTGGGGAATTTGTGGGAGGTCCCTGGTTTATATGGGGCCGGGAGGAGCCACAAGCTGTTTTCTGCAGTCCAGCGCCATCTTGTGGATGTATAACCCATGGGTAAGGAATCTTCTGGAGCAGGACCTGCTGTATACTTGAAATATATATATATATATATATATATATATATTATTCGCTGGAATCAAATATATATATATATATATATATATATATATATATATATATATATATATTATTCGCTGGAATCAAATATGATCTAATTGAATATACTGATCTTGGTCTCATGTCTGCTGCTGGAAGGCAATGCAAAGAGCATTCACAGACTACATAGTAAACAACCATCGAGTCTTTACTCGAATAGAACTGAATGATGGCCAGATATATTATACTGAATGAACAATGGTTAGATACATTAAACACACTGAATGTTGGCCAGATATATACAGACTGGATATATAATACAGAATGAATGATGAACTGATATGTTATACAAAATGAATGAATGATGGACTGATATGTTGCCCATACAAAATGAATGATGCCCATATATATTTAAAAAAAAAACGAATGATGCCCAAATAGATTGTAAAAGAAGGAATGATGCCCAGATAGATTATACAAAATGAATGATGCCCATATAGATTATACAAAATGAATGATGCCCATATAGATTATACAAAATGAATGATGCTCAGATAGATTACAAAGACTGAATGATGCCCACATAGATTAAACAGAATTAATGATGCCCAGATAAATTATACAGAATAAATGATGGCCGATACATTATGCAGATTGGCCCACACATGTGCTGTGGGATCACATAATTGAGGTGAGTGTACAGCGAACTGTTCACACACAGGGGCATCCCAAATTCTAGGGCCAACTTTAACGAACTTGAATTTCAAGTTGCATCCAGATGGGTCATGAGCATGCTGACAGAGACAAATATGGTTCGCCATGTGGCTGTGCACGTACAGTATGCAGTGCTATGCATGGCCACCCACCTAGTTAACCCCATTGGCTGTGGTTTGACCCTACGATGAGGATAGGTACACAAAATAATATGCAGGACATGGAGGTCATTAAGGGCCTTCCTTCTTGTGGGGCCCACTTTTATTTATGTACAGATGTGAAACCTGGATTCAGAACCAGGCACTATGACAGCCCTATGTAACAAATTCTTTCCGGGATGGTACGCAGGCCACCGCACCACGTCATTATTTACAGGGGTGTTCTTGTGGGTGGAGGGTGGCAGGGCTATTTGGGAGTGTACCCTGATTCCATAACAACTTGGAGTCCTGGGAGGCGGTAACAGAAGTTTGGGAAGGGGCAAAGACACCTGTCACGGAAGCTGACATACTTCGGTCCTGGGAACCAGGGATAGTAGCGCACCCCCTGATGTTGCAGCCACAATTATTCTCCTTTGCCTATTGTGGGGGCCTTCATCTTTCTCTGCAATTCCAGCACTCCACTCTAGACATCTCTGCCCCTCGTAAAATACCTGGGACGTTGGTCTCAGGACTTTGTTCAGAGACCATTAAAGAACCTTCTGTACCTCAGGATAACCTCCGGAAAATGGATAGTGGGGATCTCAGGGGGTCGCAAGACGGCTACAATTGCAAGCCAAGCCCGCTACATACAGAGAGTAAAAGGGTGAATCTGCTGCGCCACCAGTACCCCTGCTACCAGAACTAGGGGAACCCTGTCCCAAATATACGAAGAGACATGAAGAGGGGTGAGTGTCTGCTTCCCTTTGTCTATACTGCCTGGTCCCCATGAAGCATGGTCCCTTTTAACTGGACTTCATTTTCCAGGGAATGTTTTACCTACCAGTGGATGTCCAGGGGGCAGACATGTCCTAGTGGGTAAAGGAGCAACCTTGTAACTGGAGGGTTACAGCTTTGATTCCAATCTGGGGAATGACTTAAGTGGACCAACAGTCAAACATGACTTAAACCAGACCAACACAACAAACAGTGCTCATATGTATCCCTCCCCAGGGCAATTTAGATTGCTGCACATAAAAATGCATTTACTTTTTTCTAACTCCTGCTGTAGTAAATTTTAGAAAGAAAATGGCGGCTCATGCATTTGCAGGCCTCCTTCAAACAGGAAGTGCTGCTGGGTTTCCTGTTACTGTACATCGTCAGTTATGTCAGTTGAATCCAGGCAGCAGCATGGCTGAAATGCTGGGAGAGGAAGCTCCAAAATGGCCACTGCGTTACTTTTCCAATTGTGCCAGGCTGTTGGTCAGGTTTAAGTGCACCTACCCTCCAACTGCTCCCCAAGCAGCCCACTGCTCCAGGCGTATGTGTACTCACTGTGAGTTTTTCACTGGTGTGTTTGTTCTCACTGCATGAATGGGCCACATTCCTATGTGGGTACAAGCACACAAAATGTAAATAAACACATTATTATTGGAGATTGAACAAGGGCATACATAGCCCTAATGAGGCCGCATAGCAAGGCCTCCCATCAGCACTGAGCAGTGAAGCAAAGGTGTGGCTGGGTAAGTCAGGTCTATAGTATGTACACCGCTTATATTGAACCACCTGCCAAGTCTCCCTTGGGTCCCACCAGAACTACCTAAGTAGACAATTGAGGTGATCATCCTGGACGATGGATGCCCCCCCCCATTCAGAAGTTATGCCTCGATTACTCCCCCTTCTGGCTGCTAAGTAGTTACTCCTTTTCCCTTCCTGTCAAGCATATGAGCTCTCCCCCTCCCTCTCTGTATGCTAAAGAAAAACCATAAAGCTTATACAGGCAGTATTCCCGCAGAGAGGACACTGTCACCACCTGGGAAATGTAAAAATCAGTACGAAACATAAAGTAAGCCTTCTCTGCATTACGGGAAAAAAAACAACTGGGAGCATGCGTATAGTAGGGCTACTTGGTTATAAACAGCAGTGTCTGGACAATGACTTTAAGCCATTGCTCACCACTTCCTCATTCATTGTATGGCTTTCAGGCACATGATCAATCAGGTTTGTAGAGCAGGCTTGCACATCAATCAGTCGTTGGCTGCCCTACACATGAATGAGGAAATGACTTGGAAGGAACTAAAGTCAAGTCAGCCAAAGTTTACTACTTCCTCATTTCCTCATATGGCAGTCAATCATGTGACCACAGGCAACCAATCAGGTTTGATGTGCAATCCTAGTCAGCAAAACCCAACTGGTCTCCGACAGTCATGTGATTGGGATCCATACAAAGAATTAGGAATTTGTGAGCAATGGCTGACTTATAGTTTCTGAGGATATGTCAAATGTCTGCCAGGTGACTGATATCAGGAAATCTAAATGTTTAGTAACATTTTGGCCTGGAGTTCCTCCTTAATCCAGCCATCTTACAAACAATTATCCCTTCTGTGTATCATTTACAAGATGCAAAGTGAGTGCTGGAAGCTGTTGCTGGTAAATCTCTGGCATTTCTCTAGAAAACCAGGAGTGCAAAAATAAAAGAAAATGTGTTTTTATTTCACAGCCGGGAACAGTGTGCATGCTACTGTACTACTGCTGGTCGCTCACGTGGTGCCTGGGAATAGCTACCGGCCTCCCGAACCAGTCAGCTGACCTTTTCCGGTTATCTGAGTCATTCCTAGAGCGATCGGATCGATCTGCAGCAGCAGCGGGAAGCGCAGACACAGCTTTGTTTCAGGCCGTCAGTGTGCGTTCAGTCGGCATTCCCCGAATCACTGGTCAGCCATTCCCATCTCGCCAGAGGGCGTCTGCATGCCTTTTTTATCCAACCACCTTCAGCTCTGTCACTAATACCACTAATGACACATTACAGCCCGAGACCAACTGCAACCAATGTAATCTCTTTGCCATCTGAATAAAGGTAGAAAACAGAAGTAAGAGCTTACAGTCTATTAGGGAGGACACAGGAGAAGAAAGAGCTTATATTCTTTTAGGGTATAAGGTTGGATAGAAAAGGAGCTTACAATCTATTAGGGTATAAGGGAGGATACAGAAGGGGAAGAGCTTACAATCTATTAGGGTATAAGGGAGGATACAGAAGGAGAAGAGCTTACAATCTATTAGGGTATAAGGGAGGATACAGAAGAAGGAAGAGCTTACAATCTATTAGGGTATAAGGGAGGATACAGAAGAAGGAAGAGCTTACAATCTATTAGGGTATAAGGGAGGATACAGAAGGAGAAGAGCTTACAATCTATTAGGGTATAAGGGAGGATACAGAAGGAGAAGAGCTTACAATCTATTAGGGTATAAGGGAATTTTTATTAGTAAACAAACAAACAAAACTCAGCTAATCAGCATTAATACAGAATACAAAGAAAAAACATAATTGTATACAAAATAAACATAACACAGCAGAACTACTGCTACTACTACACACTATTCATTATCCATCATGTCAATACTGTTAATGATTAGTCAGTAAGGACCCATCAGGCTACAGGTCGGGGGGGGGGGGTAGGTACCGGGTTATCACAGGGACACATCATGCCATAACCTCCTGTTTTCTCGGCCTCGGATCCAGCGTAACTCAGAGATTATCAGGTCTGCGGCCTCCTTGTGCTGGAAAGGCTCGCGGTACATGGAGGTGCGGGTTCGGGTGTGCCAATGGTAATACTTTATGGTGGTTATAATGAGGTACAGGGTCTCTGGGTGGATTTCTGGACACAGTGGGGACACTCCGTAGACTCTTTCTAGGTAGGTCAGATCTTTTAACCTCTTAATCTTTAACCTATTGGCCACCTCCCCCCAGATTCTGCAAGCCCCCCAGCACTGAACCAGAAAGTGCTCCATTGTCTCCTCCACGCCACAACCTAAAGGGCAGCTCCGCTCAGGCTGGCACAACCACTTCATGTTCCCGCGAACATATAACTTCCTGTGAAAGGAAAGCCAGGCAGTGTCATAGAATTTAGGGGGTAACCTGGCCCCATTCAGGAACCTCAGGCCGTCCTGAAGGGTTGAGCAGCTGCAGTCCGTGATCTCGAGTGGTGAACAAAAGAAAGTCTCACATACTCTATTGTATACCTGCTTTCTGGAGTTGCCCTCTAAGTAGGACTTCCCAATTTTCCACGTTCTTAAAGACCTCAAACCCCCCTCCAGGTATGTAGGAAGGTGAGTCTGGGTCCACCTCCCCCGCTTAAGACTTCCATCCCGCATCCAGGACTCAGCAAAGGGCATAATCCAATTTATTATGCTTTTAACCCACAGGGAACTGCTACTAGGGCTCAGGCTTCCAAAATTGGTCTTTAAAAAGAGAGAGTCATACAGGACTTTAGGGTTCAGCATTTCCAGCCCCCCTTCTTTCTTTTTTAGATATGTCACCCCCCTCTTTACTGGGTTCAGTCTATTACCCCAAAGAATGCGGAAGAACAGACTGTAGAGCCTGGCTGATAGGGATTCTGGCAATGGGAAGATGACTGCAACATACAGGAAGATGGGAACTAGGTAAGTCTTTATCAGCTTGACCCTTGCTAGATAGGAGATCTTAGGGTTTCTCCACTGCTGGACTCTGGAACTTGCAATCTCTAGCTTCTCTTCCCAGTTTAGTTTGGCATTGTCCCCTCTCCCAAACTTGATACCTAGGATCTTGATTTCAGTCTCTGCCTTTGCAAACTGAGGGAGGTCAAATGTTGGGTCACCCTGCAATGTCCAGAATGCCTTGCTTTTCTCAAGGTTTACTAGAGACCCTGAAGCCTCCGAGTAGCATGAGATGACCTGGGACAACCTCTGTGTTTCACCTGGGTCAGACAACACCACTGTCACATCATCTGCGTAGGCCAGAACGGTAAATGGTTCAGCACGGGGCACTGGCACTCCCTGAAAGTCACACTCCTGCAGGGATCTTAAAAAGGGGTCAATGGCGAAAACATATAACAGGGGACTCAAGGGACAGCCCTGCCTCACCCCTGCTTCAACCCTAAAGGTGTCTCCTTTCCACCCATTTATTAAAGGAAAGGCCTCTGCCCCACGGTATAAGGTTTTTAACCACTCCACGAATGATGCAGGAATGCCGTATCGAAGTAAAGTCATCCACAGGTATTGGTGATCAACCCGGTCAAAAGCCTTGGCTTGGTCAAGGCTAACCACATATTTGCTATGGCCAAAAGCCCTGCACCTCTCTAGCATTTCTCTAAGCGATATCACTGCCCCAGTGATGTTACGGCCTTTCACAGTCCCATACTGGCAAGTTGACAACAGGGCAGGAGACAAGCAGTTGAGTCTAGAGAATAGAATTTTTGCCAGGATCTTCCTGTCCACATTAAGGAGGGCAATGGGCCTCCAATTCTTTATATCATTGGCTTCTTTCCCCTTAAAAAGCAGGATCAAGGATGATTCTCTCATCGACTTCGGCATCACATAACTGTTAAAACAACTACTATATACATCAGCCAAGATGGGAGCCAGGAGATCTTTAAATTTCTTATAGAATTCCGCTGGTAGGCCATCGGGGCCAGGGGTCTTCTTTAAGTGCAAGCTACTTATGGCTTCTTTCACCTCCTCCATCGTTATATCTGCTGTTAAAAGGGAAAAGTCCACATCTCTGGTGTCTGGTTTTGGAGAGGATTCCAAAAAATGCAACATTTTTTCTTGATCTAGCGCCTTTTTCTGGAAAAGATCTTCATAAAAAGTCTTAACAACTCCCAAAATACCTGCCTGGGACTCTTGCAGGTTACCCTGGGTATCACGAAGGGCCATTACCAACTTTTTGGCCACTTTGTCCCTGCAGCTTTCAAAAGGGTCGGGTGTCCCTTGGGGTCCATAATCCCGCTCCACTATTAGGGACTTATAACGATTATACTGATGTTGCTGTAATTGGGACTTCAGATCATCTATTTTTCCCCTTGCCTCCAGCCCTTGTGAATAAAGTGACTCTAGTTGTTTCCTCAACTTCATATACTGGCAGTAGCTGCTCTGTCCCCTCTTAGCTGATAGTTTCCTCAGCAGTGTGGCAATGTCCTTCTTGATGTCCTCCCACCACTCAGCGCTGCTTTCATAAAAATCTATTCTGTCCATCTGCTGTTCTATCAGGACCTCCACCCGCTCTTGGACTTCTTGTTCCTCTAGGAGCCTTGTATTGAGCCTCCACAGTCCTTTGCCGACGTCTGGGCGCTTACTAGCCCCTATACAGAAGCACAAGGCCACGTGGTCAGAGTAAGGGACCAACTTTTCGCTTAAGGAATGAACAGATTCCGCCGGGCTCACAAGTGCCAAGTCTATTCGGCTCCTTCTTCCTGCGCATGAGTAAGTAAAGCCAGGTTTACGGCCATTTTGGGCAAAGACATCACAAAGTCCGGCCTGCAGGATAATGCTGTTCAGTGTTCTTGCATCGGTGCTTACTCCTCTGCCAGATAAACGATCACTTGATGACCTGGCTACATTAAAATCACCTGCAAATATCACTGGCACAGAGGTGAACAGATATGGCTTAATTTCCTTAAATAAGCTGATCCTTCTGGTCACTGTCTGTGGCCCATAGATATTGATGAGCCTGAGCCTTCTACCCTGGATTGTGACCTCCAGAATTAGACACCTGCCCATCAAGACCTCAGTCAGTCTATGAATAATCACGTTTTGGGTCTTAAAGAGTATTGCAACGCCTGCAAAAGGCTCCACAGCCAGTGACCAAAAGGATGGGCCCATCTGCCATTCCCGCTGTGCCTCCTGGATCTGCTGGATGGAGGACAAGTGATGTTCCTGCAGGAAGACGACGTCTGCATCTAAATACTTCAGGTGTTCATACACAGCATGCCGGGTTTTCTTATTCTTTATACTGTTCACATTGCTGGTGACTATACTTAAAGAGAAGCCTGCCATCATTATGCAGAGCAGCAGCACCTTAAACCCCATCATCATAGATCAGAATCAGAGTCGCCCTGCCTGCCAGTCACTTCCATATCAGAGTCTATCGGGTCTATAGCTGCTGATGACTTTTTCTTAGTCGGTGGGTCCTCCTCTGACCCCGAGTCACATTCTCTGGCTATACGCTTTAACTCTTGCTCCAGCTCCATAGTATCGTGCCCAGAAATATCTGCACCTGACTCAGAAAGTACATTATATCTGTTTGATGTAACTGTCACTGCTGTATCCGTTCTTCCCTTGGACTTTTTCCCTGGCTTTTGGACTAAGGACCATGCGCCCTCTGGTCTGCGGGAGGACTTGTCTTTTTTCTTCTTTCTCTTATCACCAGGGACTTTGCTATCTCCAGAAGAGGCCGGAGCAGAGCAATGGGCCATAGCAGGGGAAGGGGCTACAGGGGAAGATGGGCTATTAGCTTGCTCCGGTGCTGGCCGTGGGATGGTGGCCACAGGCTGTGGGGTTACACCTGTCTGATCTCTTATCTCAGTTGTCTCAGACCCTGGCCTTGTTACTATCTGCCCAGACATCAGAGCCTCCTCCTCTGTAACCTCACCTGATGCCTCCAGCTCCTCCGCAGCCTGGCTATAGAGGTTATGGAAGGCCTCCGAGCAGTCCTTATGGTAATGACCCATCTGACCACACAAGTTACACCGGACATTTGTACACATGGCGCTGGTGTGACCAATCTCCCCGCACAGGTTACACTTCACTACAGTACACACTCCGGCCACATGACCGGCCTTCCCACACTTAAAGCACAAGCGTGGCTGACCGGCATAGAAGCACACACCCCTCTCACGGCCGATAAAGAAGGAGTTGGGCAAATGTAAGGTAACATTACTGTGCTGCCTGAGCTTCACCAGCACCCTCCAGCCTCCCGTCCAGATCCCATCATCATCAAGACACTTTGTCAGGTCGGACACCATATCACAATGTCTCCTCAGCCATATCACAATATCCTGCGGGGGGACGGACTCATTCCAGAACAAGATGTTAACGCTCACAGTACCCGGCTTTGATACCGGGATAAGAATAAACTGGTCCCATCCCTCAGCGCCCCTAAACTTTGTCACACTTGCCCAGAACCTGTCCAAGCTGGACATGAGCTTGAAGCTTATATCGTAGCCCTGCCTGTCCGGGAGGTTTATGACGGCCAAGATATCTGCGGGTGTGAACCCCATCTGGTTACACAGGAGCTCCCGGATCACATGTCTCCTGTCTGGCAGATCTTCCTTTGCCCCCTTATTCTTAAATCTTACCACGTTCCTCCTCTTAAATGCCTGACCGGTGTAATGTAAGCCGGGGCTAAAAGATGGGGCACCGCGGCTCCAGGCATTCTGAGAAGGAGCGTGGCCAGATGCATTGCCAGTAATATCACTGCGGGGTCTTGATTGAGGGGGACCCGCTACCTGTGGTCGGTCACCTGTGGGAGGAAAAACATTATTAGTGCATGCAGTCGATTCAGTCCCATTACTATCAGAAACCGCAGGCTGTTCATTGTCCCAAACAGATTGCAATGCAGTGGGACTTGCTTGCTTGTTTCCTCGATTGGGGGACAGTTCAAAGGTGTCACTATGTCCCGGATGTGACCCCAGGGTTGCAATTTGGGGGGTCTCTCCAACTTCCATAGTGTCACTGGCTGCATCACATCCATTCTCAGGCTGGGGGAGGGCGCCTTGTGATACACAGAGTCCATTGCTGGAACCTTTCAGGGATTGCTCACTGCTGCCCCCTGGGGGTGGTTGGCTTACTTGGCTGGTATCACGAAAAGGGGCAGAATCTTGCAGCACTGGGGTCCTGTACAGCAGCTCCTGTGAGGATGTCTCCTGCTTTGATGGTGAGGGGGGGACTGAGCTGGGTTCAGGTATCTGTCTGTGTTTTAGGAGCTTTTGAGACTCCTCAAACCGATCCAGGTTCTTGTATCTCTCTGCCATGGGCCCCATTTGTTTCTCAAGTGTCTCAATGTCACTAACAATTTCAGCAAGCTGTGTGCGTAAAGTCTCTATCAGCACATCATAGGCGGTTGCGCTATTGGGGTTTGCTGCTTTGTGTTTATTTGCTTCATCTATTTGTCTTTGCAGTTGTGTCCTGGATGCTCTTAAGCTGTTCATTTTATTGACTAAATCTGGAATTTTGTCTGCAAGCTGCAGTTCTGGTGCGCGCTCTGTCTCTTTAAGACTTGCCTTGCGCCTTGGCTTTTCTGCTGGGTCTTTGAATGTCTCTGCTGCCTCAGTCCTGGGAGACTTGTGGCCATTTGCCCCCAGCTCAGCATTTGCATTGTCTGATAACTTCCCAGATTTATGTCCAGTGGCAGATTTAGCAGATTTCCCCCCAGTTATGGGGTCACCGGTGGCCGGCTGGGTCTTGGATCTCAGGCCCCGGGACTCTTGGCTCACACACACATTCTGCTGCAGGTTTTCCTGCATTGTCAGTCTTTCCAAAGATGTCCTCCTCAGCTTGTGCTGCTTCCCACTGCCGGCCTGAGCTGGCTGCTGAGTGTCCATCACAACAGGTTGTTGGATCTCCCTGCCTGGATCAGCACAGTCACTTTGCTGGGGCTGCCGCCCTCCCTCCATTACATGCTGCACACAGACACTGCTACACGGCCCATCATTATTATCCACCACTTCCATTCCAGCTTCACTTACTTTACTGTAACTTTCTTCCATAAAGACTCTTCCACCTTCATTGTAATCCACCGCGGTCAGCCGGTCAGCAGCATATTCAGCAGCCAGAGGGTCTCTAACATGGACTCCAGATTCAGACCCAGAAGCCTGGAGCTCACCTGGGGAGCGACCCCACCCAAGGCAGCCAGGCCCTGGGCTAGAGCCAGACATTCACAGCACCTGCAGAGCTCACTCACACACCTCCTCCCACCTTAACGATCTATTAGGGTATAAGGGAGGATACAGAAGGAGGAAGAGCTTACAATCCATTAGGGTATAAGAGAGGATACAGAAGGAGAAGAGCTTACAATCTATTAGGGTATAAGGGAGGATACAGAAGAAGGAAGAGCTTACAATCTATTAGGGTATAAGGGAGGATACAGAAGGAGAAGAGTTTACAATCTATTAGGGTATAAGGGAGGATACAGAAGGAGAAGAGCTTACAATCTATTAGGGTATAAGGGAGGATACAGAAGGAGAAGAGCTTACAATCTATTAGGGTATAAGGGAGGATACAGAAGGAGAAGAGCTTACAATCTATTAGGGTATAAGGGAGGATACAGAAGAAGGAAGAGCTTACAATCTATTAGGGTATAAGGGAGGATACAGAAGGAGAAGAGTTTACAATCTATTAGGGTATAAGGGAGGATACAGAAGGAGAAGAGCTTACAATCTATTAGGGTATAAGGGAGGATACAGAAGAAGAAGAGCTTACAATCTATTAGGGTATAAGGGAGGATACAGAAGGAGAAGAGTTTACAATCTATTAGGGTATAAGGGAGGATACAGAAGAAGAAGAGCTTACAATCTATTAGGGTATAAGGGAGGATACAGAAGGAGAAGAGTTTACAATCTATTAGGGTATAAGGGAGGATACAGAAGGAGAAGAGCTTACACTCTATTAGGGTATAAGGGTGGATACAGAAAGAGAAGAGCTTACAATCTATTAGGGTATAAGGGAGGATACAGAAGAAGAGCTTACAATCTATTATGGTATAATGGAGGATACAGAAGAAGAAGAGCTTACAATCTATTAGGGTATAAGGGAGGATACAGAAGGAGGAAGAGCTTACAATCTATTAGGGTATAAGGGAGGATACAGAAGGAGGAAGAGCTTACAATCTATTAGGGTATAAGGGAGGATACAGAAGGAGAAGAGCTTACAATCTATTAGGGTATAAGGGAGGATACAGAAGGAGAAGAGCTTACAATCTATTAGGGTATAAGGGAGGATACAGAAGGAGAAGAGCTTACAATCTATTAGGGTATAAGGGAGGATACAGAAGAAGAGCTTACAATCTATTATGGTATAATGGAGGATACAGAAGAAGAAGAGCTTACAATCTATTAGGGTATAAGGGAGGATACAGAAGGAGGAAGAGCTTACAATCTATTAGGGTATAAGGGAGGATACAGAAGGAGGAAGAGCTTACAATCTATTAGGGTATAAGGGAGGATACAGAAGGAGAAGAGCTTACAATCTATTAGGGTATAAGGGAGGATATAGAAGGAGAAGAGCTTACAATCTATTAGGGTATAAGGGAGGATACAGAAGGAGAAGAGCTTACAGTCTATTAGGGTATAAGGGAGGATACAGAAGGAGAAGAGCTTACAATCTATTAGGGTATAAGGGAGGATACAGAAGGAGAAGAGCTTACAATCTATTAGGGTATAAGGGAGGATACAGAAGGAGGAAGAGCTTACAATCTATTAGGGTATAAGGGAGGATACAGAAGGAAGAAGAGCTTACAATCTATTAGGGTATAAGGGAGGATACAGAAGGAGGAAGAGCTTACAATCTATTAGGGTATAAGAGAGGATACAGAAGGAGAAGAGCTTACAATCTATTAGGGTATAAGGGAGGATACAGAAGAAGGAAGAGCTTACAATCTATTAGGGTATAAGGGAGGATACAGAAGGAGAAGAGCTTACAATCTATTAGGGTATAAGGGAGGATACAGAAGGAGAAGAGCTTACAATCTATTAGGGTATAAGGGAGGATACAGAAGGAGGAAGAGCTTACAATCCATTAGGGTATAAGAGAGGATACAGAAGGAGAAGAGCTTACAATCTATTAGGGTATAAGGGAGGATACAGAAGAAGGAAGAGCTTACAATCTATTAGGGTATAAGGGAGGATACAGAAGGAGAAGAGTTTACAATCTATTAGGGTATAAGGGAGGATACAGAAGGAGAAGAGCTTACAATCTATTAGGGTATAAGGGAGGATACAGAAGGAGAAGAGCTTACAATCTATTAGGGTATAAGGGAGGATACAGAAGGAGAAGAGCTTACAATCTATTAGGGTATAAGGGAGGATACAGAAGAAGGAAGAGCTTACAATCTATTAGGGTATAAGGGAGGATACAGAAGGAGAAGAGTTTACAATCTATTAGGGTATAAGGGAGGATACAGAAGGAGAAGAGCTTACAATCTATTAGGGTATAAGGGAGGATACAGAAGAAGAAGAGCTTACAATCTATTGGGGTATAAGGGAGGATACAGAAGGAGAAGAGTTTACAATCTATTAGGGTATAAGGGAGGATACAGAAGAAGAAGAGCTTACAATCTATTAGGGTATAAGGGAGGATACAGAAGGAGAAGAGTTTACAATCTATTAGGGTATAAGGGAGGATACAGAAGGAGAAGAGCTTACAATCTATTAGGGTATAAGGGAGGATACAGAAGAAGAAGAGCTTACAATCTATTAGGGTATAAGGGAGGATACAGAAGGAGGAAGAGCTTACAATCTATTAGGGTATAAGGGAGGATACAGAAGGAGGAAGAGCTTACAATCTATTAGGGTATAAGGGAGGATACAGAAGGAGAAGAGCTTACAATCTATTAGGGTATAAGGGAGGATACAGAAGGAGAAGAGCTTACAATCTATTAGGGTATAAGGGAGGATACAGAAGGAGAAGAGCTTACAATCTATTAGGGTATAAGGGAGGATACAGAAGAAGAGCTTACAATCTATTATGGTATAATGGAGGATACAGAAGAAGAAGAGCTTACAATCTATTAGGGTATAAGGGAGGATACAGAAGGAGGAAGAGCTTACAATCTATTAGGGTATAAGGGAGGATACAGAAGGAGGAAGAGCTTACAATCTATTAGGGTATAAGGGAATTTTTATTAGTAAACAAACAAACAAAACTCAGCTGATCAGCATTAATACAGAATACAAAGAAAAAACATAATTGTATACAAAATAAACATAACACAGCAGAACTACTGCTACTACTACACACTATTCATTATCCATCATGTCAATACTGTTAATGATTAGTCAGTAAGGACCCATCAGGCTACAGGTCGGGGGGGGGGTAGGTACCGGGTTATCACAGGGACACATCGTGCCATAACCTCCTGTTTTCTCGGCCTCGGATCCAGCGTAACTCAGAGATTATCAGGTCTGCGGCCTCCTTGTGCTGGAAAGGCTCGCGGTACATGGAGGTGCGGGTTCGGGTGTGCCAATGGTAATACTTTATGGTGGTTATAATGAGGTACAGGGTCTCTGGGTGGATTTCTGGACACAGTGGGGACACTCCGTAGACTCTTTCTAGGTAGGTCAGATCTTTTAACCTCTTAATCTTTAACCTATTGGCCACCTCCTCCCAGATTCTGCAAGCCCCCCAGCACTGAACCAGAAAGTGCTCCATTGTCTCCTCCACGCCACAACCTAAAGGGCAGCTCCGCTCAGGCTGGCACAACCACTTCATGTTCCCGCGAACATATAACTTCCTGTGAAAGGAAAGCCAGGCAGTGTCATAGAATTTAGGGGGTAACCTGGCCCCATTCAGGAACCTCAGGCCGTCCTGAAGGGTTGAGCAGCTGCAGTCCGTGATCTCGAGTGGTGAACAAAAGAAAGTCTCACATACTCTATTGTATACCTGCTTTCTGGAGTTGCCCTCTAAGTAGGACTTCCCAATTTTCCACGTTCTTAAAGACCTCAAACCCCCCTCCAGGTATGTAGGAAGGTGAGTCTGGGTCCACCTCCCCCGCTTAAGACTTCCATCCCGCATCCAGGACTCAGCAAAGGGCATAATCCAATTTATTATGCTTTTAACCCACAGGGAACTGCTACTAGGGCTCAGGCTTCCAAAATTGGTCTTTAAAAAGAGAGAGTCATACAGGACTTTAGGGTTCAGCATTTCCAGCCCCCCTTCCTTCTTTTTTAGATATGTCACCCCCCTCTTTACTGGGTTCAGTCTATTACCCCAAAGAATGCGGAAGAACAGACTGTAGAGCCTGGCTGATAGGGATTCTGGCAATGGGAAGATGACTGCAACATACAGGAAGATGGGAACTAGGTAAGTCTTTATCAGCTTGACTCTTGCTAGATAGGAGATCTTAGGGTTTCTCCACTGCTGGACTCTGGAGCTTGCAATCTCTAGCTTCTCTTCCCAGTTTAGTTTGGCATTGTCCCCTCTCCCAAACTTGATACCTAGGATCTTGATTTCAGTCTCTGCCTTTGCAAACTGAGGGAGGTCAAATGTTGGGTCACCCTGCAGTGTCCAGAATGCCTTGCTTTTCTCGAGGTTTACTAGAGACCCTGAAGCCTCCGAGTAGCATGAGATGACCTGGGACAACCTCTGTGTCTCACCTGGGTCAGACAACACCACTGTCACATCATCTGCGTAGGCCAGAACGGTAAATGGTTCAGCACGGGGCACTGGCACTCCCTGAAAGTCACACTCCTGCAGAGATCTCAAAAAGGGGTCAATGGCGAAAACATATAACAGGGGACTCAAGGGACAGCCCTGCCTCACCCCTGCTTCAACACTAAAGGTGTCTCCTTTCCACCCATTTATTAAAGGAAAGGCCTCTGCCCCACGGTATAAGGTTTTTAACCACTCCACGAATGATGCAGGAATGCCGTATCGAAGTAAAGTCATCCACAGGTATTGGTGATCAACCCGGTCAAAAGCCTTGGCTTGGTCAAGGCTAACCACATATTTACTATGGCCAAAAGCTCTGCACCTCTCTAGCATTTCTCTAAGCGATATCACTGCCCCAGTGATGTTCCGGCCTTTCACAGTCCCATACTGGCAAGTTGACAACAGGGCAGGAGACAAGCAGTTGAGTCTGGAGAATAGAATTTTTGCCAGGATCTTCCTGTCCACATTAAGGAGGGCAATGGGCCTCCAGTTCTTTATATCATTGGCTTCTTTCCCCTTAAAAAGCAGGATCAAGGATGATTCTCTCATCGACTTCGGCATCATATGACTGTTAAAACAACTACTATATACATCAGCCAAGATGGGAGCCAGGAGATCTTTAAATTTCTTATAGAATTCCGCTGGTAGGCCATCGGGCCCAGGGGTCTTCTTTAAGTGCAAGCTAGTTATGGCTTCTTTCACCTCCTCCATCGTTATATCTGCTGTTAAAAGGGAAAAGTCCACATCTCTGGTGTCTGGTTTTGGAGAGGATTCCAAAAAATGCAACATTTTTTCTTGATCTAGCGCCTTTTTCTGGAAAAGATCTTCATAAAAGGTCTTAACAACTCCCAAAATACCTGCCTGGGACTCTTGCATGTTACCCTGGGTATCACGAAGGGCCATTACCAACTTTTTGGCCACTTTGTCCCTGCAGCTTTCGAAAGGGTCGGGTGTCCCTTGGGGTCCATAATCCCGCTCCACTATTAGGGTCTTATAACGATTATACTGGTGTTGCTGTAATTGGGACTTCAGATCATCTATTTTTCCCCTTGCCTCCAGCCCTTGTGAATAAAGTGACTCTAGTTGTTTCCTCAACTTCATATACTGGCAGTAGCTGCTCTGTCCCCTCTTAGCTGATAGTTTCCTCAGCAGTGTGGCAATGTCCTTCTTGATGTCCTCCCACCACTCAGCGCTGCTTTCATAAAAATCTATTCTGTCCATCTGCTGTTCTATCAGGACCTCCACCCGCTCTTGGACTTCTTGTTCCTCTAGGAGCCTTGTATTGAGCCTCCACAGTCCTTTGCCGACGTCTGGGCGCTTACTATCCCCTATACAGAAGCACAAGGCCACGTGGTCAGAGTAAGGGACCAACTTTTCGCTTAAGGAATGAACAGATTCCGCCGGGCTCACAAGTGCCAAGTCTATTCGGCTCCTTCTTCCTGCGCATGAGTAAGTAAAGCCAGGTTTACGGCCATTTTGGGCAAAGACATCACAAAGTCCGGCCTGCAGGATAATGCTGTTCAGTGTTCTTGCATCAGTGCTTACTCCTCTGCCAGATAAACGATCACTTGATGACCTGGCTACATTAAAATCACCTGCAAATATCACTGGCACAGAGGTGAACAGATATGGCTTAATTTCCTTAAATAAGCTGATCCTTCTGGTCACTGTCTGTGGCCCATAGATATTGATGAGCCTGAGCCTTCTACCCTGGATTGTGACCTCCAGAATTAGACACCTGCCCATCAAGACCTCAGTCAGTCTATGAATAATCACGTTTTGGGTCTTAAAGAGTATTGCAACGCCTGCAAAAGGCTCCACAGCCAGTGACCAAAAGGATGGGCCCATCTGCCATTCCCGCTGTGCCTCCTGGATCTGCTGGATGGAGGACAAGTGATGTTCCTGCAGGAAGACGACGTCTGCATCTAGATACTTCAGGTGTTCATACACAGCATGCCGGGTTTTCTTATTCTTTATACTGTTCACATTGCTGGTGACTATACTTAAAGAGAAGCCTGCCATCATTATGCAGAGCAGCAGCACCTTAAACCCCATCATCATAGATCAGAATCAGAGTCGCCCTGCCTGCCAGTCACTTCCATATCAGAGTCTATCGGGTCTATAGCTGCTGATGACTTTTTCTTAGTCGGTGGGTCCTCCTCTGACCCCGAGTCACATTCTCTGGCTATACGCTTTAACTCTTGCTCCAGCTCCATAGTATCGTGCCCAGAAATATCTGCACCTGACTCAGAAAGTACGTTATATCTGTTTGATGTAACTGTCACTGCTGTATCCGTTCTTCCTTTGGACTTTTTCCCTGGCTTTTGGACTAAGGACCATGTGTCCTCCGGTCTGCGGGAGGACTTGTCTTTTTTCTTCTTTCTCTTATCACCCGGGACTTTGCTATCTCCAGAAGAGGCCGGAGCAGAGCAATGGGCCATAGCAGGGGAAGGGGCTACAGGGGAAGATGGGCTATCAGCTTGCTCCGGTGCTGGCCGTGGGATGGTGGCCACAGGCTGTGGGGTTACATCTGTCTGATCTCTTATCTCAGTTGTCTCAGACCCTGGCCTTGTTACTATCTGCCCAGACATCAGAGCCTCCTCCTCTGTAACCTCACCTGTTGCCACCAACTCCTCTGCAGTCTGGCTATAGAGGTTATGGAAGGCCTCCGAGCAGTCCTTATGGTAATGACCCATCTGACCACACAAGTTACACCGGACATTTGTACACATGGCGCTGGTGTGACCAATCTCCCCGCACAGGTTGCACTTCACTACAGTACACACCCCGGCCACATGACCGGCCTTCCCACACTTAAAGCACAAGCGTGGCTGACCGGCATAGAAGCACACACCCCTCTCACGGCCGATAAAGAAGGAGTTGGGCAAATGTAAAGTAACATTACTGTGCTGCCTGAGCTTCACCAGCACCCTCCAGCCTCCCGTCCAGATCCCATCATCATCAAGACACTTTGTCAGGTCAGACACCATATCACAATGTCTCCTCAGCCATATCACAATATCCTGCGGGGGGACGGACTCATTCCAGAACAAGATGTTAACGCTCACAGTACCCGGCTTTGATACCGGGATAAGGATAAACTGGTCCCATCCCTCAGCGCCCCTAAACTTTGTCACACTTGCCCAGAACCTGTCCAAGCTGGACATGAGCTTGAAGCTTATATCGTAGCCCTGCCTGTCTGGGAGGTTTATGACGGCCAATATATCTGCGGGTGTGAACCCCATCTGGTTACACAGGAGCTCCCGGATCACATGTCTCCTGTCTGGCAGATCTTCCTTTGCCCCCTTATTCTTAAATCTTACCACGTTCCTCCTCTTAAATGCCTGACCGGTGTAATGTAAGCCGGGGCTAAAAGATGGGGCACCGCGGCTCCAGGCATTCTGAGGAGGAGCGTGGCCAGATGCATTGCCAGTAATATCACTGCGGGGTCTTGATTGAGGGGGACCCGCTACCTGTGGTCGGTCACCTGTGGGAGGAAAAACATTATTAGTGCATGCAGTCGATTCAGTCCCATTACTATCAGGAACCGCAGGCTGTTCATTGTCCCAAACAGATTGCAATGCAGTGGGACTTGCTTGCTTGTTTCCTCGATTGGGGGACAGTTCTGAGGTGTCACTATGTCCCGGATGTGACCCCAGGGTTGCAATTTGGGGGGTCTCTCCAACTTCCATAGTGTCACTGGCTGCATCACTTCCATTCTCAGGCTGGGGGAGGACGCCTTGTGATACACAGAGTCCATTGCTGGAACCTTTCAGGGATTGCTCACTGCTGCCCCCTGGGGGTGGCTGGCTTACTTGGCTGGTATCATGAAAAGGGGCAGAATCTTGCAGCACTGGGGTCCTGTACAGCAGCTCCTGTGAGGATGTCTCCTGCTCTGATTGTGAGGGGGTGGCTGAGCTGGGTTCAGGTATCTGTCTGTGTTTTAGGAGCTTTTGAGACTCCTCAAACCGATCCAGGTTCTTGTATCTCTCTGCCATGGGCCCCATTTGTTTCTCAAGTGTCACAATGTCACTAACAATTTCAGCAAGCTGTGTGCGTAAAGTCTCTATCAGCACATCATAGGCGGTTGCGCTATGGGGGTTTACTGCTTTTAGTTTATTTGCTTCATCTATTTGTCTTTGCAATTGTGTCCTGGTTGCTCTTAAGCTGTTCATTTTAATGACTAAATCTGGAATCTTGTCTGCAAGCTGCAGTTCTGGTGCGCGCTCTGTCTCTTTAAGGCTTGCCTTGCGCCTTGGCTTTTCTGCTGGGTCTTTGAATGTCTCTGCTGCCTCAGTCCTGGGAGACTTGTGGCCATTTGCCCCCAGCTCAGCATTTGCATTGTCTGATAACTTCTCAGATTTATGTCCAGTGGCAGATTTAGCAGATTTCCCCCCAGTTATGGGGTCACCGGTGGCCGGCTGGGTCTTGGATCGCAGGGCCCGGGACTCTCGGCTCACACACACATTCTGCTGCATGTTTTCCTGCATTGTTAGTCTTTCCAAAGATGTCCTCCTCAGCTTGTGCTGCTTCCCACTGCCGGCCTGAGCTGGCTGCTGAGTGTCCATCACAACAGGTTGTTGGATCTCCCTGCCTGGATCAGCACAGTCACTTTGCTGGGGCTGCCGCCCTCCCTCCATTACATGCTGCACACAGACACTGCTACACGGCCCATCATTATTATCCACCACTTCCATTCCAGCTTCACTTACTTTACTGTAACTTTCTTCCATAAAGAATCTTACACCTTCATTGTAATCCACCGCGGTCAGCCGGTCAGCAGCATATTCAGTAGCCAGAGGGTCTCTAACATGGACTCCAGATTCAGACCCAGAAGCCTGGAGCTCACCTGGGGAGCGACCCCACCCAAGGCAGCCAGGCCCTGGGCTAGAGCCAGACATTCACAGCACCTGCAGAGCTCACTCACACACCTCCTCCCACCTTAACGATCTATTAGGGTATAAGGGAGGATGCAGAAGGAGAAGAGCTTACAATCTATTAGGGTATAAGGGAGGATACAGAAGAAGAAGAGCTTACAGTCTATTAGGGTATAAGGGAGGATACAGAAGGGGAAGAGCTTACAATCTATTAGGGTATAAGGGAGGATGCAGAAGGAGAAGAGCTTACAGTCTATTAGGGTATAAGGGAGGATACAGAAGGAGAAGAGCTTACAATCTATTAGGGTATAAGGGGGGATACAGAAGAAGAGCTTACAATCTATTATGGTATAATGGAGGATACAGAAGAAGAAGAGCTTACAATCTATTAGGGTATAAGGGAGGATACAGAAGGGGGAAGAGCTTACAATCTATTAGGGTATATGGGAGGATACAGAAGAAGGAAGAGCTTACAATCTATTAGGGTATAAGGGAGGATACAGAAGGAGGAAGAGCTTACAATCTATTAGGGTATAAGGGAGGATACAGAATGAGAAGAGCTTACAATCTATTAGGGTATAAGGGAGGATACAGAAGAAGGAAGAGCTTACACTCTATTAGGGTATAAGAGAGGATACAGAAGGAGAAGAGCTTACAATCTATTAGGGTATAAGGGAGGATACAGAAGAAGGAAGAGCTTACAATCTATTAGGGTATAAGGGAGGATACAGAAGGAGGAAGAGCTTACAATCTATTAGGGTATAAGAGAGGATACAGAAGGAGAAGAGCTTACAATCTATTAGGGTATAAGGGAGGATACAGAAGAAGGAAGAGCTTACAATCTATTAGGGTATAAGGGAGGATACAGAAGGAGAAGAGCTTACAATCTATTAGGGTATAAGGGAGGATACAGAAGATGGAAGAGCTTACAATCTATTAGGGTATAAGAGAGGATACAGAAGGAGAAGAGCTTACAATCTATTAGGGTATAAGGGAGGATACAGAAGGAGAAGAGCTTACAATCTATTAGGGTATAAGGGAGGATACAGAAGGAGAAGAGCTTACAATCTATTAGGGTATAAGGGAGGATACAGAAGAAGGAAGAGCTTACAATCTATTAGGGTATAAGGGAGGATACAGAAGGAGAAGAGTTTACAATCTATTAGGGTATAAGGGAGGATACAGAAGGAGAAGAGCTTACAATCTATTAGGGTATAAGGGAGGATACAGAAGAAGAAGAGTTTACAATCTATTAGGGTATAAGGGAGGATACAGAAGGAGAAGAGCTTACAATCTATTAGGGTATAAGGGAGGATACAGAAGGAGAAGAGCTTACAATCTATTAGGGTATAAGGGAGGATACAGAAGGAGAAGAGCTTACACTCTATTAGGGTATAAGGGAATATACAGAAGGAGAAGAGCTTACACTCTATTAGGGTATAAGGGAGGATACAGAAGAAGGAAGAGCTTACAATCTATTAGGGTATAAGGGAGGATACAGAAGGAGAAGAGTTTACAATCTATTAGGGTATAAGGGAGGATACAGAAGGAGAAGAGCTTACAATCTATTAGGGTATAAGGGAGGATACAGAAGAAGAAGAGCTTACAATCTATTAGGGTATAAGGGAGGATACAGAAGGAGAAGAGTTTACAATCTATTAGGGTATAAGGGAGGATACAGAAGAAGAAGAGCTTACAATCTATTAGGGTATAAGGGAGGATACAGAAGGAGAAGAGTTTACAATCTATTAGGGTATAAGGGAGGATACAGAAGAAGAGCTTACAATCTATTAGGGTATAAGGGAGGATACAGAAGGAGAAGAGCTTACAATCTATTAGGGTATAAGGGAGGATACAGAAGGAGAAGAGTTTACAATCTATTAGGGTATAAGGGAGGATACAGAAGGAGGAATATATTACAGTCTATTAGGGTATAAGGGAGGATACAGATGGAGAAGAGCTTACACTATATTAGGGTATAAGGGAGGATACAGAAGGAGAAGAGCTTACAATCTATTAGGGTATAAGGGAGGATACAGAAGGAGGAAGAGCTTACAATCTATTAGGGTATAAGGGAGGATACAGATGAGAGAAGAGTTTACAATCTATTAGGATATAATGGAGGATACAGAAAAGAGAAGCGCTTACAATCTATTAGGGTATAAGATACTGTAAGAGGGGGAAGAGCTAACACTCTATTAGAATGTAAGGGAGGGTGCAGAAGCTAAATGAGCTTACAATCTTTAAGGGTATAAGGGAGTAAAAAATGGGGAAGAACATTTAAAAGAGCACTATCGCGAAAAAATTACCCAATAATACAAATCTATATAAATATGCGGAATGGCAAGGGGAGGGGTGACTTATACACCCAGCATCAGGAAAGATACAGCCAGGTTTAATTTTTTTATTCTAATGGAAGGAAGAGGAAATCACAGGTGACAGGCTCTGTCACCCCTTATAGACTAAACCTGTCACTCCTGGATTTTATTCCTACCAGAGGAAGAAAATCACAAGCTCAGTGAAAGTTTTATTCAGTTCAGGTGTATAAGTGACCCCTCCTCATTAGCCAACGTGTTTATAAGGATTTTTAATATCACACAATTTTGCGATAGTGCTCCTTTAAAGTAGTCCTTCACTCTGAATAAGAGTCTATCTTATATGTTTCCCACACCCTGTACATACAGATTGCTCACATTAAAAATCATTCTACCTGCATCTACTGTATGTTATGAGCCTTTAAACATCCAAGATGGCGGCTCATGGAACATCAGGCAGCCTGCAAACAGGAAGTGCCTTATGACTGTGCTGCTCTGCATTCTGGGATTGCTGACCTTTTCCTGACCCCAGCTCTGCTCTGTCTGAGCAAAGCACAGCTATAACCCGCCCCCCTGTACTTTATGCCACTCTCCTCTCCTCAGTAAGTGTGATGCTTCTGAGTCAAGATGGCAGCGCCCATATCCTAAAGTCCTGAACAGAGTTGCAGCCCAGTGGGGAAAAGAATAAGTGACTAAAAACTTAAAATATATTAATTTTAGATGCTGGTGAAGGTCCGGTTTAAGTAGCTGTAAATAGCTTACAGTCTATAATGTTGTGAGGAGGAATATGGAAGTAAAGGAGCTGACAATCTATTGGGACATAAGAATACCTAAATTGATTTTTAAATGAACCTTAGCTATTAGGGTATAATTGGGGGTTACATGTTGTCCCCCTTGTGGGCCTCTATGGCTATAGTTACAGCTATGTTTTTATTGATATGTGTGGACTGACACTAAAACATACCTCCCAACTTCTGAAAATGTGAAAGCGGGACAAGCCATGCCCCCGACCACACCCCTGTCATGCCCCGGCCACACCCCCATCACGCCCCGGCCACACCCCCATCACACCCCGACCACACCCCCGTCACACCCCGTCCACACCCCCGTCACGCCCCGGCCACACCCGTCATGCTCTCCAGCTCCAGCGATGTCGGCTGCCTTCACCCCTGCATGCGTACGTTTTTTTATCCCCAACCCAGTATACCGCCCACCCACCCCCGTGCGCCCGCCCCACTCTTTCACCCCACACGCCAGGAAGTTAGTATCTTTGCGCCGGCGTCGTTGCGGCCCTGGGCACACTGCCACGGCGCAGGGCGTCCCGGGACATTTGTTAATGTTCCGGGACCGCGGGATTCTTTGCGAAAATCGGGACAATCCCGGGAAAATCGTGACAGTTGGGAGGCATGCTAAAATGTGGCTACCCCCCTCCCGCACAGAAAAATAAATGCTTCCTGTAAGTGCACTTACAGGTTAGGTATGAAGGGCAGTCAGACGTAAAGGGGGCATCTCCCAGCATACCCCGCCGCTTCCAAGCTAATCCCCTTCGTTCTCTGTTTCACCGCAGCAATGCCAGGCGTTTCCTGGAGTTGTACTTGTGTGTAATGGGACATGTGACTCTTATTACAAACTCGGCGAGACAGCCATGGATGCATCGTTACTGGTGAGGTCATTGTGTTACTATTTCATTTTGTGGATCAGAGCAAGTAACCTCCAACCTGAAATATGGCAAAAATGTGTTACTTAAAGCTCTAACCACTGCAAAACCTGGATCCAGTATGGAAGAAGGTGGGCCTACATTCTTCTAGAGAGGCTGTATCTCCGCTGGGAGGCTAGAAGAACCCCTCTTCTCCAGCAAGGTATCTGTCCAGAGGAAGCCATGGCACACCCCCTGACAAGCTGCTGCTGTTTATGCTTCTATTTCTGCCCCCCAAGTCGGCTTCTACTTGGCACCAAAAATAATGGGGCCAATATCAACATTCCAAAGTCGGCCTAAAGCTAAAACAACCCATAGGAATGTTGTATCTCTGATCTGCCGCATATCCTGATTTGGGATGGCGTAAAGCCCATAGAAATGCCAGTAGAAATTTGCTAAACCCTAATTTCACTTTTCCCAACACTGGTAACCCCACAGTAAAGGACTACTTCCCTTTTCAGCTGCATTTAGGACTCTTTCTGACACCAAGCTGTCAATGAGGGTTTGGGACTGCTTTAATATTTTTTAAGGATTCTGGTGTCAGAAGCTTTATCTATACCCACCTGGCAAAACCCCCAGACATCACATGGGAGTGTAGTGAAGGAATGTGTTTGGGTCAAGTTATCAATGCTGTAGCTTGTCAGGACATATGATGGAGTGGATGGGTAAGCAATCCAACAATGATCCTAGCAAAATCCTACAAAAGGCTGTTGTTTTTTTGCCATCAGGATGGCAGAGCAACTATCATTACACACCTGTGAAAATGAAATGCTATTAAATATTTGATTATTATACTTTATGAAAAAAATCTTCCGCCTTGCACTTGAAGTTAAAAAAAATTCAGCAAAAGGTGACTCGCCTGTCTCCGGTCATTTCCTGACACACAAACATAGCTGTGACAGGTGTTTAGAAAATGACAGGTACACACCTGAAACATATTGGAGTCGATTCAGAGCCAGGTGAATTCACACTCCCCTTTTTGGAGAGAAAACTGCCATTCACTTCCATTGTCTACCGCAGGGCCAGTTTTATGTGGGCCATTGGGCAGCATGGTCTCAGTGGGCCCCTTTGCAGCGGAGAGTCGCGGGTCAGGGGTCTATACATTCCATGGCATAGAACAGGGTGCAAGGGCCAGCCTCTGTGCCCCCCTGCCCCGCAGGCTAAAAACCCACACTTTCCAGTCCCTTAGCCTTGTGACCTGGTATAGGGGTCTCCTGGACCCCTTACCAGTTCACAAAGGGTTGCACTCTGTACCCCGCCAATCACTTTGACTTCTGCTCTCTTGCTGCTGCTAGAAGCCTTTTACACCTTCTGGCTGACAGAACATAAGGTGTTCATTTAAAAAAAAAAAAAAAAATACACAGCCCCCCCCTCCTTTGGGGGTGGGGGGCACCACCCTTACAAATCCAGAAAAAAATGACATGGGGTCCCCCCTACTCATCTATGCAGGGCTTGTAGAACAGGGCCAGGAGCCAGCTTTGGTGGCCCCCATCCTGCCGGCTACAAACCCAGAAATCCAAATGGGCTGGGCTCTTCTGCCCCCCCCCCCCGGGCTTTGGGGAGGCAGGCAATTGGGGGGACCGGGGGTTAATGGCAAGTCATCTGCTAGCCACAGGTGACTTGCCAACCCCTAAGCCTTGTAAACTGGTATAGAGGACTCATGGATCCCTTACCAGTTCACAAAGAGTTAACAGTAAAATAAAAGATACCATGCAAAAATGAGAAAAAATTACATTTATAAATTTTTTATTACTTGCCTCCGATTCTCCGCTGTCACCCCGATGACAGCTGCCAGGTGATTGGTGGAGGGGGCGAGGGGTTGTGATCCCTTGCCCTCCCTCCACAGATCACCCGGCAGCTGTCATCGACCCTCTCACCTCCGCTCGCCTGGCGCCACTGTGCCTTTTGGGGCAGGTGTGAGATGACGTCATAGATTGCGTGATTCACCCCGCCCACAGTGCGGAAGTGCTGGGGAGGGTGTATTTTGCCCTCTCCTCACCACGGAAGAGCCCGGGGGGGGGGGTTTAGGCGGCCCGTCGGGTGTCCTCTTCCATGGTAAGAAGAGGGCAAAATACGAGGGATCGCGGTCGCAGGTGAGTAAAAGTTTTTTTCTACAGTTTTGTGCCAGCCGCCAGTGGGTCCCCCTGGGGGTGGG
The DNA here is from genome assembly GCA_027917425.1 of Gastrophryne carolinensis. Lineage (NCBI taxonomy): Eukaryota > Metazoa > Chordata > Amphibia > Anura > Microhylidae > Gastrophryne > Gastrophryne carolinensis. Next base: position 402,066,571 of record CM051235.1, on the reverse strand, counting down.
GGCCCTCGGCAGCTGACCGGGCCTGCTGGGTGCTGAAGCCGGTCCTGTCAATTTTCACCTGGCTCTGAATCAGCCCAAAGCCCGAAAGTGAATGGCAGTTTTCTCTCCTAAAAAAGAAGTGAGAATTCTCACCTGCCTCTGAACTGACCCTGTAATGGCCAGGGTTTGTGAGTCAGCTTTGTTACCAGATCCATGCTTCCCTCTTCCCCTGTCAGGCTGCTCAGCCCTGTCACTTACCACAGACGTCCATCACTTTTTGCTGACTCTTTTTTCAAAACTTCACAAGGAAATCAAGTACAGAGGGGAAGCTTGTTTTTGTATAAAGTATATTAGTCAAATATGTATTCTTTGATAGCCTATGATATAATGACATTTTTATTTTCACAGGTGTTTAATGCTAGTTGTCCTTTATGAAGGCAGAAACAGGAGACACAGAGTCCGGCCAAGCCAGCGCGAGCGGCTCAGACACGTCGCTCGCCAAGGATCACGTTGCAAAAAGTGGTGAGGCGGTTTGTCTTTCCTGCGCCGTCTGCACCCTCAAAGACGAGACGCGCTTCTGGCCATACCCCAGCTTCATCCGAGAAGCTGGCAACCGAGCTGGAGGCCATTCCCAACTCCAGGAAAAGTCAAACCGCATCCTGTCACTTGGTCGGGACATTTCTCTGTCAATGTTCATTTTCTACCAATATTGTTTAGGATTTAGGCACGTGGCGGGCTCCTCAATCAGCACACTCCCCAGCCCCCGGGGGTTCTACGGGTTGGGATGCCCCATATAGCGTGGTTGCACGACCCCCCCACCCCCTTTCGGGTTCGTTAGAGGGGAGGGGGGGTCGGCTACCCCTCCTCCTAATCAGCTACAGGCCTGGCCGTTTGAGCTGGCATCGCCGCTCCCGGGCCTAGCTCGGCTGGCGTCCACCCCCTTTGGCGCGCTGGGTCCCAGCTCGTGGGGTGTGGGTTGCTTGGAACGGACAGGCTCTTCGCCTCTCCTTTTTTCTCAGCAGGCGATGTCCGATCAGGAAGGAATCCGGAGCAGAGCGGCGGTCGGGGCGTCAGGGCGATGGGACGGAGAGGCCCGCGCTGAGTCGGCCAGGCTTGCGGCGCGGGAGGGACGGGATCTTCATTGGGAGCTCCAGCGGTGGCACCGGGGTCGGCGGGTGCGCCAGGACATCCGGCAAGAAGCGGGATCCTGGGTCAGTCGGGCTCAGGATCTCTGGACGACGGTCGGGGTACAGGCATCCCAAGTGGCGCGGCCATTCATCAATGTGAGCCTCTACAGATCGTCGTATCTGGCAACGTGTTGCACTCGGGGTTCGAGGGGCTCTCCGTGGGGGGGGGGTGGCTCCGGCGGGTTGGGGGGTTTTATAACGGAGATGCGGGAGTTATTGGATAGATGGGAGGCTACGGGGTCGGAGTCGGACGTGGACCCGAGGCGGGTGTGGGACCCGGCGGCGGCGAGGGGGGTATTGCCTGGGGAGATGGTTGGAGGTTGCAGAACGGCGGTGGTTCAGACAGGGGTAGTGTCGGTGGATCGGGACGTGGGGGAGGATAAGGGACCTGATCCAGAGGTGGAAAAAAGGGGGGCGTCGGTTTCGTACCAGGCTAAGGGGCACTCTTACATTTGCTTTGAGGGCCTTTTGGGGGGCCACCTGAAGCAGGAGGTTAAGGAAAAGATTTGGAGGCGGGAGTATGTAGATATTTTTACATTGCTCCCTCTGGAACGTTTTGGGAACTGATAGATGGGGAGGGGAAGGGAGCACCTTAAGGAAGAGGATGAGGACAGAAGAAGTTTTAGGTTGATCCCAAGGACGTTCGGGAACTGGCTACAGGCTTTTGCGATTTTTGGCGAGTGTGGTGGGAGAAAAGAACCCGGAGAATTGCTCTCCGCTGTTCTGTTACCTAGATACCATATGGAAAGCGCACAGAGTTTATGGGGGGGTGGCGTGGCTGAGGTATGACGAGCAATTCCGGCAGCGGATGTCGGTGTGTGCCGAGCTAGGTTGGGACCATAGGGACATCGGGCTTTGGCTGCGGGTTATGAACTCCCGGGGGGGGTGTATTCTGCTGCGGCCAGCTCGTCGCCCTTTCATGGGGGCGCCACCTCGTCCACTCCAGGGGTGGTGGAGGCAACAAGGAAAGGAGTGTGCTGGGCATTTAATGATTCCCAGTGTAAATTTGGTGCAGGGTGTAAATTCCGGCACGAATGCTCAGCCTGTGGGGGTAGGACGGGGGGGGGGGGTTTCAGGAAAGGACGGGGGGGGGGGGTTCAGGAGGTTCCCGGAAGGACCTACAAAGAGGGATAACGCCGGTGAAAGGAGAAGTGATGCTCCCGTGGCTAAATAAATGTACTGGTTGGATCCCATGAGATCGAACGAGGAGGTGGAGCTATTTACGGATGTGGCAGGTTCGGCAGGTTTCGGGGCCTATTTGAAAGGGAGGTGGTGTGCTGGATTATGGCCGAGGAGGTGGGCAGAGTCAGAGCTGATCAGGAACATGGCCTTTTTGGAGTTGTTCCCGTTGGTGGTGGCGATGGTCTTGTGGGGGGAGGCTTTAAGGAACAAGGTAGTGTGTTTCTGCTCAGACAACACGGTGGTAGTAGCGGCGGTTAATTCACAAACATCGTCGTCGTCCCCGGTCGTTGTATTGTTGCGTCAGTTGGTGCTGGCATGTTTGAAGTGTAACATATGGTTCAGGGCGGTTCACGTGCCGGGGGTTGAGAACGGGGTGGCTGATGCTCTCTCTCGTTTGCAGTGGGACCAGTTTCAGAGCTTGGCGCCCGAGGCGAGCTCGGTCGGTGAAGTGTGCCCGGAGTGGTTGAGGGAGATCGAGCTGGAAAGAGAATTTGGTGTTCCGCTCGCGGAGGGAGAGAGGCAGGACCTGTTCGTCTGGTATGTGGGGGAACTATTAGCAGGGGGGGAGTCCCCGGCGGTAATAGACAAAAAGTTGTCGGCCCTTGCCTTTTTGTGTAAGTTGGCGAGGTGGAAAGATTTCACAAAAATGTTTTGGGTAAGGCAGGCACTGAAGGGGTGGCACAGGGAGCATAAGACAGTGGTTACGAGGCGTCCGGTCTCCTGGGAGATTTTACAAGGGGTCATGGGTCGGCTTCTTCAGGTTTGTTCGTCGGAATTTGAGGTAAGGATTTTTCAAGCTGCATTTTTGGTGGCGTTAATTCGGGGCGTTACGGGTGGGGGAGTTAGTTAGCCGGAATAAGCGGGAGCTGGGTGGCCTTCAGGTGGATGATGGGTTTTTTGCAGGGGAAGGAGTTTGGATTCGGATTCGCGTGTCAAAGACTGACCAGGAAGGTAGAGGGGTGAGTATTTTTTTGGGTCAGCTGGGTCCGAATGTTTCATGCCCGGTTCTCTCACTAAGGGGGTTTTTGGGTGTTACGCCACTTACGGGGGGGGGGGGGGGGGTTCATTGTTTATGCACGAGGATGGGGCTTTTTTGTCGCGCTTCCAGTTTTTGGCAGTGTTTCGGAAATGCTTAGCGGTGATGGGGCTTTCTAGCAAGGAGTATGGCACTCACTCATTTCGCATAGGAGCGGCGACGGAGGCGGCGAGATTGGGTTTGCCGGTGGACCTGGTAAAAAAGCTGGGAAGATGGGAGTCAAAAAGGTTTTTGTCATATATTCGTCCAGGGAGAATTCAGCAAGTGTAACAGCCTGGTGGGGGGGAAGTGTCGGTACCGTTATTAATGCTATTTTCTTTTAGAATCGGCGTGCTCCGTGCTGGTGGTCGGCCATTCATTTGTGTTTTGGGCGGCGCAGAGATAGGCGTTGAGAAGGAGCGGCGAGCAGCTCGGCATTTCGGGAGATCGAGCGAAGCAGGTGTGCGCCGGCGTCAGGGGATTGAAGTGGAAGGATATGAGAGAGTGCGTCTTGAAGTCGGCGATGAAGTGGGGTCCTCCAGGGGTTTTGGTGTGTCATGCGGGGGGGGGGGGAACGATTTGGGCCAGGTGCCGATGAGGCAGCTGATCAAGTCGATCACCAGGGACTTACTGCTTTTCTAGGGGAATTTCCCGGGGTGGTTTTGATTTGGTCCGAGATAGTTCCATGGTACGAGTGGAGGCATGCGAGGGATCCAAGGGCTATTGAACGGGTAGGTATTAAAGTAAATAAGGCCATTGCCCGGTTTGTTAGGCTAAATGGAGGGCTGAGTGCGCGCCACATGGAGGTGGAAGGAATTAGGGGTTTCTACAGGGCCGATGGGGTACATCGATCTGTTTAATCTCCTCCTTAAGGAGCGGATCGAATTGGCAGTGGAGCGGTGGCGGGCTGGACGGCGGTGAGGTTTCAGCGCCATCCAGCTTTGGCGGTCTCCTCTGCTCGGTTCGGGTCTGAGATGGCACGGAAAGTGGGGGTAGGTTACAAGGAAGCGGCTGTTTTGGCGGAAACGGGCCAGGAGGATAGGTGACTGATTTTAAGGGGCGGGGAGGGACAAAGGAAAGGGGGTAAGGTGGATCTTGGCAGTTAGCCCCGTTGAGCTACCAGGCCTAGGGGGGATGCGGCCGGCTCACGAATTGACTTCTGTTTCAGATTCGGGAGGTAGTTGAGCCTTCGGGCCGCCTCCCCTCCCCTCCTGTTGGTGGTTATGGTATGGTGGAATCTCAGACCTGGATCAGGGAGATCGGGAGTGCATTGTTAATTGTTATTGTTATTATGTTGAGGCTGTGGGTGGGTTGGTGTCGGCTGAAGGCGTATGGAACGCTAGCACAGTCATGATGCCCCTTTTCCTGAGATAAGCCGGTCAGTGAGGACTTAGCATGAACCTATTGGAGACCTGATGTGATCCTGGTATAGACCTGGTGTGGGCCTGATGTGTCCCTGGTGTAGACCCAATGTGTTTCTGGTGTAGACCTTACTAGGGACCTGGAGGGTTTCACACAGTGGGGTATCCTGAATTGGTAAAATCGTAATCAGGTGACCCTGGAGTCTTACAGATTCCAGGTCCGAACAAGATGGGTTTTGAGCCCATTTTCTGCTTGCCCCATGCTGGCTGTTAGGGGTGGCATCTTAATTCCCCAGCACTTTGCCTTCTCTGATGATCCTCTATAGAACTTGCTACCTTATGCTGACTCATTTTTCTTAGTCCTCAAAAAGAACTGACTTTATCCCTGTTCAATTGTATCCCCAAATACATGTAAAAAAAGAATAGGTTTGAGCTGGACTTTATCCCTGTTGTTCTTCATCTAAAGCTGTAAAAAAGTTTGACTGGAGTTGGACTTTAAACTGACTCAAATGCATAAAAAAAATGTTCGAACGGGCCGTTAAATGGATTCTAACCCTGACAAAGAATTGGTTAGTGATGAATCTTTAGTCTGCAGTTTAGCATTAAACCAATTCTAACCCTGTCCAACTTTATCTAATTAAAAATAAAAAAAATAAATAAATTATATATATATTATATATTATAATAAAAATTATATATATATATATATATATATATATATATTGCATTTGGAATTGTGCTTTAACCCTGCCCCACTTTATTCAAAACTAAAAAAGAAATGGAGCTCTGTTCTTGGAGTTCTCCTTTACAGTGCATGCTGGAGCTTGTAGTTCTCCAGCATCTGGCAGGTCGCAGGATATGGTATAACCCCGTTGTACTGCTTCATATTCCTGAGATTTCTCCTGACAACTGTTCTCCTGTCTGTTTTCATTCGCCAAACCACAACAAAGCGCAGACGAAGCCTTCACACGGCCCCCTCCCCCGCCGCTGCACAAAGGTGTGCCTGTGCTCGCCGCCGGGAACTCGCTGTACCTGCTCAAGTTTAAAGCGCTCCCAACGCCGTGGCCTAACCGCAGCGCCGCCGCTGCATGAAAGCCGAGAGGTTCCTGAGCCTCCTCCCTGGCTTTATGGTCCCTGGGAAAAAATAACCGAGCGGTGATTACTGGCTGATTACTCCGTGATTAACTGCGTGCGCCACAAAGAAAAATAATCATTAAACCATGTGCAGGTGTCCCGCGCCACTTTCTCATCCGGGGGAAATTAACTGCTTCGGAGCCACAGTCACTCTGGGCCTAACTTTGTCTTTTAAAGAGGACCAAAACCTAGGATTTTGACTATCCTGGGTTTTGGTCCTTTTCTCTGGGGCATCCCGATCGCTGTGTGAAACAGATCGCCAATGCCAATTCACCTCTTCCCAGTCCTACGGCGCATGAGCAGCCACTCATCCAATCAGCGCACTCGGAGCCGCTGCCGTCACGTCGTCTAAGGCCTGTGGCCTGCAGCTCAGAGCACGCTGGCAGTCGCATTCCCCGCTTCCCTCTAACAGGGAGCGTGCCCGCACCAGCCATTCATAAATGCCTGCCGTGGGCATGCTTCCTGCTAGAGGGATAGCAGGGATGCGGCTGCAGGTTGTGCATGCGCAATAGTACCAGAAAAGAAGGTGAGTGTATGGGGTGATCTGGGGGTTTTCATACAGCAGGGCACCCCGATTTTGGATGCCCGGGGGGGGGGGGAATCGATCAGCGTTGGTTTTGGTCCACTTTAAGGGAGCAACTGTAGCCAAAAATGAAAATCCTGCATCCTCTAACTCAATAATAAAGCTCAATAATAAAATGTAATTTTCTTTCCTCACCTATTTATTTTGCTGCTTTGACTAGTGCTCTCCCCTGGTGGCTGCTTATGACTTTAAAGTGGGCCAAAACCCATATTCGCTCCCCGCGGTCGCCCGAAAACTCACTTTCATTCCCCATCCAAGGGCGCATGTGTGAGCAGTGGCCACATCCCCACTATCCCTTTAGCAGGGCGCGCCAGGCATTTGTGAATAGCCGGTGTGGGCACGCTCCCTGTTAAAGGGTAGCAGGGGAGTCCAACTATTACCAAGTGCTGGACCATATTTGGCTATTTAATGTAAAAAAAAAGGCTCCCCTAGTGAGCAATGGGCATTCGTTCCCCAAACAGGAGCAGCACCTCTGCGTTCTTAGCTGCTAGACTGGCCATAACAGATGTGTGAGAGCCACAGGAATGCCCTGCATTGTCACCATTTCCAATCTACATTCTATGCTGTGCAATAATTCGTGGCATAGAACGCTGAATGTAGGGGAGAGGCAAGCATTCCCAGGAATTTCCCATCCCAAATTGGGATGTCCAACTTAGAGGGAGACCACTGGCCATGCAGACGATAGGCCGGTGGTTGCTCCTATTTAATGACTGCAGTTTTTTACCCTTTTTTGTAAAACTCCCCACAGGGATCCCATATAAACCTTACATACCTCCTCATGCCACCCAAGATATTGCATTAATTGCAACTAATTACATTAGTTAAAGCATAACAAAACCCAGCATGGCCTTTTAGACTCCAGGTCGGCTGCTGGCCTTCCCCTGGTGTATCCCAAATCGGTATGACCCACTGTGAGAACCCACACCCGGGTTGCAGCACAACTCACCTGCTTCCTGGCTCCCTCTCTGCTGTGTTTTCACTCCAGATTGCCATAAACTGAGCCATTTACCCAATATTACATATGCATGGCAGATGGCTCTGCGCATGCACCATAGGACTGGGTAGAGGTGAGTTTTACTGTGTGATCCGGGGGGTTTCACACAGCCGGGCATCCAAAATCCGGATGCCCGGGAGGCAAAGAACAAATCCTAGATTAGTCAAAATCCCGGGTGTTGTTTCGCATTAAAGAGGAACAAAAATCTTCCCAAGCCTCACCGATGTGCTGCCCTCCCCCTCCGGTTTTACATTTAAGCACTCTTTACTCCCCTCGCCAAGGGATCCATCTTCTAGATCCCTCGGCTTTCGGGCGACCTTCCGACAGGGGGCGCCATCTTGCATCCCATAAGGCACTGCGCGTGACCCCCATGGCAATGGGGCCACCCGAAAACCCGTGAGACTTGGCTGATCAGCGCAAGACTTTGAAGAGCACAGCTAACAAACGGCTAAGTGATCGGGGCAGTGAAGACGCTGGATGTCGCCACAGCGGCAACATCCAAAAGGTAAATAGGGGCCAGTGGGCTCCTGACCACATGACTGTGAAAACATATATTCTTACAGTGCCTCTGCTGCCCCGGAAGACTATCACTCCCTGGCAACTTCTGTTGCCAAGCTGCCATCTCAACCCCCACCCCCCTAGTTTGGGCACTAGTGATGCATGGATGCCTCTGCTCAGAAGCTGTTTGTTAGGATATTCATCATGCAGGTAAAGCTGAATCCCATTAAAGCGAAAATATTAAAGGTTCCCTTTAGAATCCCCCTTTAATTATTTTAAAATATCTGTCAATAAAGCTAGAGGTCAGCTTTAGCTAAATAATTAATTTTAGAATGGAATAAGAATTCTTGTTTAAACGGTACAAAACCCAAGTAGGCCGGTTGTGGAACCTAAAAGACTTCAGGGCTGGATGCTGGCCTTGGTTGGGGGCATCCCAATCAGGATGCCCAGCTGTGTGAATGGAGCACGAGAGCGGTTGCGTCCCGAGCATCTCTGGACTGATATGTGCCACAACGCTCAGCCATTCATAAAAGCCGGGGGTGCCACTGCTTTCGCTCCTAATTGCTGAGTGCAGAGCTGTTTGCCTTTGATTGAGAGAGTGCCAGCACATGCACCATAAGACTGAAGAAGGTGAATTTTTACTGGGTGAACAGCCACTTGATGTCCTCAAGTGGCTGAGCTTATCTAGTGCTTTTTTATTTTTACCTATGTTAGAAAAGATGTGTTTCATGGCAGCAGTTTTCACTATGTGCAATACAATTTGTTACCATTGGCAATGAACACCTAGAAGAAAGAAGTGAGTCCTGTACACACAGAGCACTCAGCGCTGCTGAGCTGAGGGAGCCACTCAACCTTAAAATGGACCAACACCCAAGATTTTGACTATCCTGGGTTTTGGTCCACTTCCCCTATGGGGAAATGTGAAACCCCCCAGATTGCCCGATTCTACTCACCTCACCCCGCTCCTACGGCGTATGCACGGCCGCTCGTCCAATCAGCGCACTCGGAACCGCTGAGGTATGCGTGTCAAAGCCGCATCTAACCTCAGTGGCTCCGAGCACGCTGGCGGCCACATCTCGCGCTTCCAACAGGGAGCGCGCCCCCGCGCCCTGCTAGAGAGAAGCGCGAGATGCGCCCGCGCATGCGCCGTTGGACCAGGAGTCAGGTAAGGTTTGCTCGCGTCCTGGGGGGTTTCACACAGCGGGGCATCCCGATCTTGGATGTCCCGCGTGGAGGGATTCGATCGACCCGGGAATCTTATAGATTCCCGGGTCGATCAAGCTGAGTGTTGGTCCACTTTAAGCATGCCCAGCAGCAGTATTATGTGTGTACAGTGCTCACACCTCTTTTCTTGGTGACTTCATAATACTAAATCATCTCAGCACCTTGAGGACATCATTTTGGCACACAAAAATACACGCTTGCAAAAATTGCAACGAAAATGGACTTTCCCTTTAAGAAAACTTTATCGGGACCAATAACTACTATTCATCATATGGGTGTTGGTGTGCCCAGTTTGCAGTGCGTGGGGGGCATCCAGATTGCTGGTGCAGACCACATGACCACCACCTGCCAATTTGCTACCTTGCTTTTGCGGAGGAAAGGGGAGGATATCTTGACATGCACAATAGGCAGAACAGCAATCGAGATGCCACACCCATGTTGCGTACAGGTTGCGGACCAGCCCTCATTTGACACGGATGTTGGTCCTGTTTAACCATCAAAAGGCTTCTTCTCTTTATTGATACAATTTACACATAAAGGAAAAGTCTATTTTCGATGACTTTTCCAAGACCCCAGGGCTGGCACGACCAGGGATACCAAGAAGCCGCTCTTCCCTGACCGCCGTCATTTGGCTTCCACAGCCCCAGTCTGTGAAGCTGGGAGCTGCGTCTCGAGGTTTCGGCTGGCGGGTGGGCGCAGCCTGGGTACGGATAGCTCCCACTGAAAACAATGGGTGCACGTTCTTGTTGTAAGGAAGCGGCCATTGTTTTCAATTGAAGCTTGTCTGTACCCAGATCATGCCACTCAACAGGCAGAACCTGGAAGTGTAGCTCGAAGCTTCACAAACTGGGGCTTTGAGAGGACAAGCATCGAAACAGGAGCGCCGCTAAGAGCATGTTCCTGTTACCCCTGGCACTGCTGGCCCTGAAGCTGAACCAGCAACACTGAGCATCAATTTTGTGGTCGCTAGTGGCTAGATACCCAGGAGAGACCAGTTAAATATGGGTGTTGTTCCGGCTTAAAGTTATACTAAAAGCAGGTCCGATTGTTGTTCCATTGTCTCTACATGTTACACTGTCCCAAACTTTAGTCTGTTTTCAAAAAGACCCTGTATTTTCTAAGTTATTTGTAAAAGTATTAGAGCATTGGAGATGGAGAGAAAAATGAAGTGAAGCAGTGGGTGTAGCAACAGCAATGTGATGTAAGCACACTGTGTGCTTTACGTATATCATAGTAAAAAAAAAAAGTGCATTGTTTTGCCTCTAGGTATTACTGCCAGCACATAGTGTGACCAGAAAAAGGGGGTGAGAGATGCTGCAGGTTATAAAGTATCTCCAGCCTGCCAGGACATAGTGTGGCCAGAGAGGAGGAGGGCGGGGTTTCATAGCTGCAGAGAGAGGCAGCCAATCAGGATGTCTAGGGAAAGAATGGGGGTGTTTTCGTTTCTCGGTCCTCTGAAAGTTGATTGAAGGACCAGGTCAGTGGGGTGGAGACTGAAAGCTGAATGAGGAGGTAGAAAGACATAGCAGACAGGAGAGCGCTGGAGGGACTTAATGTAAGATAAGCTACTGATATTTATTTTTTACCTTTTGACTTTCCACTTTAATAATAAACTGTAACTTTACTGATACATTTTTATCCTGATTGAATTTAATTTGATCAATGAAAAAGGAGCCTTTAATGGTTATTTAAGGTGAAGGTTTTTGTAGTTCACTTATTTTCAAACTAAATATTGGTTTGGTGATTGTACTTTTTTGAATTCTTTTTTATTAAGGCCAAAAAGGACAGCAGGGTTTCGGGGCTTTTGGATGAGCCTGTTGCCCTTTGGCATCTACACTGTGTTCTTTTAGGGGTTCACATTTTTGCAGGTACCCCTTGCAAACAATGTATTGGGCAATGCAACTAGCCAACAAAAGCTGAGTGGGGCTTGTCTATATGGGAAGCAGGTGGAGACTTGGGACAGGGTGGTCTGACAGTAACAGGTGCCAGTTAGTACTGTAGTGGCAGTAAGTGGGAACCCCCTTGTAGCTTAGCAATGGCAGGGAGGTGGGGAGAAAGCCTCACTCTTCTATAGGGACAGATGGTGAAATGCAGTGGTAGTTGGGCCCTGAGAATATCACTTGCTGTAGTTAGTCTAGTGGCTGCAGGTAGTTAGAAGATAGGTGATACCCACAGGAGTGTTTTGTTACTTTTCAGAATCCCCAACTCATACTAGCATCCATGGGACCCCTCAGAGCCCTACAATCCCCACTTCCAACATGGTCACGGCTGGTTGTGGACAAACTGTGGTCCTGGGCAAAATTATATTTGGGGCCTTAAATCCCATTTTCCCCAATTGACAATTCTCTCAGGAACATTTCTTCCCACATCTGAATCCAGGGCTCCCAACCAGCAACAGTAGATTAATTATGCCCATTCCTCTAGCCAACCCCAAACAATATATATATATATATATATATATATATATATATCCTTGTTTAATCCCTTACTCAGCAACATTAATTTATTAATTTTACTAAATGAATGATACAAAATAAAAATAAAGGAAAAGGTGACCAGACAGGGGGCCCCCGGGCAATTGCCCAGTTTGCTGACCCCTAACACCGCTCCTGCCTTGGATGACCCTGCTAGGCCTATGTATGCTACATACAGATTGGGGCTGATGACTGGATAAAAATGAGTATGTAAACTAGCAGTGATTTAGGCAGAGGGCGAGGTGTCACATGGTGGCTGCCACATCGTCAGGTCTGTGTTTGGACAGCGGTAAATGTCTCCAGATGCGTAAGCGCGCTGCACACTGCAGTCATTTCCCCAACACTAAAGTGTAAAGGTAAAGTGTATACAGTCGACTTGTGAAATAAACATGGGAATAAAAGAGATCGGCCATCTTGTGGGGGCCATGCGCTGGCCAAACATCCACCTTGCTGGAAACAGGCAGCTTTTCACACGGCACAATCAGCGCATAGCTCCATATGTACCAAGCAGGGCGTTGGACATCTAGATTAGGTTACAGGCTCTTAATGCGCCACAGTCAACCCTGAATACTTAATCTGCCTGGTCCAGCCAATCTCTGACTGCTAATTGAAATTGCCAGTTTTCCCTCCGCAAAAAAAAAAAAGAATATGATTTGGTCTAGTCAAAGCTTGTCATGCTTGTGTGAGTCTCAGTCATGTCTGGCGGAGGATTCCAGAACAAGCGACCTTCTCTACCTAAACACTAGCAAAATCAGTGCGGCGCACACCCCAACACCTACATGACGCGGGGAAGTGTCAAACTCGTGGAACGCCGGTGATTGCGCTTTCCGTGGGCAAATATTGTCTATTTGTCGTCTGGTGCTGCTGGCCGTGACTGGCCACCCATGCTCACTAAAGGAGACCTGACGTGAGAAAAGTCACTAATATGCTAGGAGCGACCACTTACACACCCAACATTCCTCTAACTGGTAGGTTAGAAGAAATAACAAAGGGTTTAACCCATTCTCCTGAAATCCACCTACTTCAGGTAGGAGAGAACACAGCCTTGTGTTCCAGTAGCCAGGTTTCCTGGCAGCATTCTCAACTAGAGAGATAATGACTGCTGCTTAGCCAAAGCTGATGTTTAGTTCACCTGTTAAATCGGAAGAGTTCAGGGACTTGTAGTCAGTAGTTTTTACTTAAGGCCAGGAAAACCACTCCCACTATATCAAAACAGAGCCCCAGGAATATGAGAAATTTGGAAACAGGATGCTGATAAAGTGCTGATAAGTAAATCACAGGTCTGGGAGCACAATCCTAACGCAAATGTGTGTGTTACATTCCAGAAGAGGAACACAATAAGGCAAAATCCACCAATGACATGACAAAAAAGGAAGTCTTCCCTTAACTTCTTCAACAAATCTATAATGGTGGAGGTTAATTTTTACAAAATAATTTTAGAGTAAAAGAATCTTTCTCATTTGACACGTATCTATTTAATGCTAGAGGGTCCTTTTTTACAACATAATGTCCTTTAGTTTCAATGTTTTTTATTGTTTAATAGGACTAGTGTCCAGATTGTGTTACAGTTATACAGAGCACAACCAGATGGCAGGGTCAGATACACCACCCAAGTACAGCTTAAACTGGAATACAAATTGTACATGATGTGAAGAAGACAATCATAATAATACTGTGGCCTATAGGGTGCTCATATTGAAAGAAAACATGAATAAAAAAAGAGAGAGAGAGGAAAGAAAGCAACTGGAATGAAGAGAGATAAATAGAGAAGTGAAGGGGGTCTCTCCGAATATAGCGAATGGTCAAGAAACTTCCGAAAGGACCGAACCGCCACAGATATTTTGGATTTGCGTCTGTGTAAAAACGCTGGATAGCTTTTAATAATTTTCTATTATCTAATGGTCATTGTAGCTGCCAGGAAAATATAGGAGATAAATTGTAGCAAAGGTTTACCTACCTGCTCTATCCCCTAGGAGCACAACCACCAGACATGGTACATATTTCATGGTAATATGCAGTCCCAAAAGCAAATGGGCATCGCTCCTGGAAATGCCTTTGCTTTCAAAGTGGGAACAAAATACCAATGCATGAGAACTCTTGAATGAGTCAGGCTACACCAGTCAAGCTCTTGGAAGCCCTAATTGCAAAATGGGACCAGTCTCTATGATGCAGCTACATCCCAAGGTCCTTTTCCCAGGCAGTCATGTATGACTGTTTTATGATTGTTGTAGATCAATGTAATGCACCCCAACCTGACCCCTAACTCGGATCGGCCAACTAAGTGCCCCTGGGGAATCCCAATTTGGGATGCCCCACTGTGTGACTCCCTCCCCCCCCAGCAGGAATGGATTCACTTACCTTCCCAGTGCTCCTACACCGCTCTGTTCGACTGCCACCGCATTCTTAGCATCAGCATCCCTGCAGCTGAGAGGTCCAGCCCTTTGGGAGCAAAGACATACACCACAGGGAGACTGAGTATGTTCCCGCTCCTGTTCCTTTTGTCTGCACTGTGTTCAAAACAACATAAGTATGCATGGCGTAAAGGAGTGATTGGATGACAGCCCGTGCATGTGCTGTGGGAGCAGTGGAAAAGTGATTCATATGGGCGATCAGAGGGTTCACATGTTGGGGCATCCTAAATTGGATGCCCCAGGGACATGGATCCACTTCAAAAAGTCCAGGCACATTTAAAAGCAGGGCTGTTTCTAGACAAAACTGCACCCAGTGCGGGAAGAGAAAAAATCTCTGTCCCTTCCTCACCTATTCTGCTGCCCCATGCTGGTAATCGTCACTACTTTAGCAGCAGGCAGTGCCTCCTCAGCATGACTGAGCCCAATATGAGGGGATGCAGGGCCTGGTTTATGGCCGACACCACTAACATTGCAATCATACTGTTCGCCCTCCCCTAGAAACTGCCCTGTTCAAAAGTATTCCAATTTTGTAGGGCTACATATGGCAATGTTATCATTTCCTTTTTAAAAATAAAGCTATACTGCCAAATAATTTTAGAATAAAAACAAGTTTCACCTCATGTTGTGCTGTCCTCTGTCATATGAGTGGCAGGGCTGAGTAATGCAAGCACACTGAGTTAACTGCATTGGAGTTAGCTTGGCTTGACTGACATTCTAGTCTATCACTAAAAGAGGTGTCAACCTGACAGGAGCCTCAGGTTTCAATCTGTGGTCAGGATCAGGGGAGAGGCACTGGAAGCAGCAAAGAGGAAGAAGAAATTCCACTTCCTTTCGGCAACCGAAGTGCTTGTATCGGACTGACACTGCATCAGGTAAGTCGTCAGGCAATTGATTTTTAAGTTTGGGTGATCCCCCCTAAAAAGACCATGGTACCACAAACCAAGAGAGAGAATTCTCAGACCGGCCAAGGAGGGCATTAATCAGAGTGGTAACCCTGAAGGAGGTGCCAAGCAGAGGCTGTACATGTGACCAGAATTTGTCATACACTTCATAGAACTGGGCTTCATGGAAGAGTGGCAAGAAAAAAGCCTTTACTTACAGGCAAAGGCTTATTTTGAGTTTGCCAAAAGACATGTCGGAGACTCCCCAAACGTATGGAGGAAGCTGCTCTGGTCAGATAAGGCCAAAAGTTTCTGCCCTTATGAGTGTGTATATATGTTTTGTATGAATATGCAAAGCATAAATCGCTGATTGGACTAGAGCTCACATGCTTCGTGGGAAATTTATGCCATGCATTAATATGCACAGCATAGTGCTGATTGGACAAGAGACCGCACATGTGCCATGGAACTGGTTTTACACAGTGGGGCATCCTAAATCAGGGTGCAAGGACCAAGCCTGAGATTTAGACCATTATAAAGTGAACCAAAACACATGATCTTCACTCTCCTGGGTTTTGGTCTGCTTTAGAGGGGCATTCCACTCCTGTTGACTTTAGTAGGAGCTGTGTCACTACCAGCACCACAGAAACAAGGACAAGGTAAAAAAAAAAAGGCTGTGTCGGTAAGAAAAATTCTATTACTTTTCCAGTATTTATTTTACCTGATACTCACAGTTGATACTCTCTCCCCCCATAGTGCCTAAACTATGACCACAGCTCTCTGCTACAGTGTAGCCCAGATTTTCCACCTTATGGTTCTATCAGGATCGGGACATACAACAGATAATATATATGAAATGTTAAGGATTAATTAAATAGCACATACACCTTTTTGATTTACAACAGAACTATGGGCATTTTTCATTTGAATCCACAAGTAGCCACTAGGGGCAGCAACAGCAAATGAAAAAGGCAAGAAAACAAAAATGCATTTTTCTATTGAGCAATAAGGGTGAGTTGGGAATTTTAAATGCAGGGTTTCATTTTTGCCTACAGTTGTCCATTAATTCCTAAAGCGAGGAATTTGGCTGCCCTGGTTTGTCCCCTCTCTACAGCCAGATATTAATAGAGACGAGACATAAATACAAACTGTGCACTGCATCATGGGCTGCCGGCGAGAAGACCGCACTGACCTCGCACACATACACACAATTCACACGAGCAGGAAAGGTGACACAAGGACGCTGTGGCCAACAGATACCCACCGCCATGTGACAGGACGACGTTCCACAGATCAGGGCCAGCCGCGTGGTGATTGGCTTGTCCTCACAGGGGAGGCGGTGTCCCGTCACGTCTGCACCGATTACTCCTTATCAAGCAAAAACAAAACAGAGTGGTGCCTTAGACATAAAACATACAGGATGAGCGGATGATAACACAACGAGACAGCACACATTTATATGCTCAGTGTGGATATACTTCGTTATGGAAATAGTGGAGATGGTTAGAACACCCTCAGTTTTCTTTTTGCTATTGGGGAAATGTATCCCCACTTTCTAACACCAAAGACAGGATGGTTATTTAACAGAAAATCTATGGGTGTCACTAGAAACCGAAAAAAAATCCTGAATATTGAAATCAGTCAAATATCTGCACTACGTGGCATGCAGCGTCTGGCCATGAACCTTGCTGCATTGTCTTGTGATTCGGTCTCAGTTATGCTACTGCCTGGGTTCTCACCACTGCCACCAAGCAGCCTCGTGGCCCACCGCTGATGTCGGCACCTCCCTGTCTGTTGCCACCAATATTGCTGACCTCAGGTCCTCAAAGCCCCTCTCTTACACGCTTCCCG
The DNA here is from genome assembly GCA_027917425.1 of Gastrophryne carolinensis. Lineage (NCBI taxonomy): Eukaryota > Metazoa > Chordata > Amphibia > Anura > Microhylidae > Gastrophryne > Gastrophryne carolinensis. The sequence goes on along the minus strand of CM051235.1, from coordinate 402,049,797 downwards.
CTTCCCTGAAGTGTCTATTGCTTCCTGTCTCCATCCAAGTTCGTGGCGGAGTTGATGGTGGCTGAACTGGCAGAGTAGCAGCAGCTTGGCAGGAGAAGTGGTGACCCAGCAGAGAAGCGGCAGTCCTGTGGGAAAAACGGTGAACCTGGTAGAAGAGGCCTTGTCTGGGCAACCATAGCCTAGTCGGAGGGCAGCTGTGGTCTAGTAGTTGAAGGTCTGATCTTGTGACCGGAGGGTGGAAAGTTTGGTTTCTGGCTGGGACATGACTGAGGTGCTCTTGAGCAAGGCACCTAACCCCTAACTGGTCCCTGGGTGTCATGCTTGCAGTAGCCCACTATACATGTGCAGGTTCACTGGTTTGCATTTGTTCTATTTGCATGGATGGGTTAAATGTGGATGACACATTCAAGCACACAACAGGCAAATAATCACATATTTTTTTTATTGAAGGAATGACAGAGGACTCTGCAGAGGAAGCAGTTGATCGCGCAGGAAAAGTGTTGGGCTTGTTTGTATTGTGATTGTGTGGCCAAAAAAAAAATCGGGAAGGTGTGAAAGGGGCCTCCGTAGCACTGCTGCCAATGGGTCCTCCAAATGCCCTTTGGTCACCGCTGTGACCACTCATCCTTCATTCAACACCACATCAGGGTCTTCTATTGCTGACGATTGTCCCCTGATTATCACCATTGGCTCTACTGTCACTACAGGGTCGCCACCGAATGCCTCCAGCACTGTTTTTCCTCCTCAACTACTGCTTATCCCTCATTGGTCCTCGCTGCTGGAACCTGGCGGTGGCAATGGAGACAGCAAGGACAGACAATGCAGGTGAAGGAGGATCTGTCAGCAGCAGCAGCAGAAAAGGTAACAAGGACTGGGCAGCAATCAGTGAGGATGACTGTAAGGTGATTGGCAACAGCAGAGGACCCATCAGCAGCATGCAATAAAAATTATTGTAAAACTGGACCTTCAGCATCATTTATTGAAAAGCCCAAACCCTTAAAAAGGTATTCCCCAGCATCTAAAATTAATATATTTAATGTTTCTGGTTTCTTTATATTCTTTTCTCCACTGGGTTGCAACTCTGTTCAGGACTCTAGGATATGGGCGCGGCCATCTTGCCTCAGAAGCATCACACATACTGAGGAGAGGAGAGCGGGATAAAGAGCAGGGGGCAGGTTATAACTGTACTTTGCACAGGCGGCGCAGAGCTGGGGTCAGGAAAAGGACAGCAATCCCAGAATGCAGAGCAGCAGTCAGAAGACACTTCCTGTCTGCAGGCAGCCTGAGACTCCATGAGCTACCATCTTGGATGTTTAAAGGCTCAGAAAATGCAGTAGATGCAGATAGAATGGTTTTTAATGTGGACAATCTGTTTGTACAGGATGTGGGAAACATATAAGCTCTTATTCAGGGTCCTTGAGTCTGTGATCACTTTTTTTTATCAATATTTTTATTGAGAATATAGGAGAAGTACAATACATTGCAACATTTTGTGGAGCATATAATTACACCCAAGGGGGTGTCGATACATAAACAAATTGGAAACAGTATCTCCAAAAGCAAGGTAAGAGGTGCAGGTGGCAAAAGATTACGTACCTGAGGAGGGAGAAAGGAAGGTTAGGAGCGGGGGGCTAGAATGAAGACGATAGGGGGGCAAAGAAAGGGAAAAGGGAAGAATTGGGAGTGGGTGTCCAGCCGCCAGCAGGTGCGGGATGTGTACAACACATCACTGTGATGTGAGGAGGGAACGATCGAAGTTTTTAGGTTGGAAGTGTGTGATCCAACCTTCCCAAATGGTCAGGAAGGGCGCAAGGTCGCCTTGCATCGAGGCTGCCATCTTCTCAAAGAACATAACTTCATTGATGCGAGGGACCAGGCTTCCATTCGGACTCGTCTTTTTCTTCCATGAGTGTGCTATGATAAGTATAGCGGCCGTAAGGATGTGTCTGATAAGCTCAAATTGTGACCTTGTACATCCGGGGGGTTTCAAATTAAGTAGGGCGAGTTGAGGTGAGGGGGTCAGGTGTAACCCCGTTGCTTTCCTTAAAAGGTAATAGAGCTTAGCCCAGAAATGACGAACAACCTTACATTCCCACCATATATGGATGTATGATCCCTGTAGGCGGCATTCTCTAAAACACTCCGGTGGGTAGGAGGGACAAAATCTGTGGATCTTATCCGGAACTAGATACCATCGGAGTAGGACTTTAATATTGACCTCCTGGGCGCCCGTGTTCTGGAACCATGAGAATGAGTTCCGCCAAGCTATTTTCCATTCCCTAGGCGATATGCTTACACCAAGATCAGCTACCCACCCGTTCGTGTAGGCTGGGAGGGGTGTCTCCTTGAAATCGTTCAACTTCCTATACACTGTGGCAATCATCCCCTTCCCAAGAGGCTGTGATCCACAAGCAAACTCAAATGATGAAGATGGTCTTGGGGTAGCCCCTGCTCTAGACTTAGTAGCTATATCGTGGGATATTTGTAGGTAGCGGAGGTATTCCCTGGTCGGGATGTCTCTAAGGGATTGAAGCTCAGGGAATGTTAAAATTCCCCTATGAGAGACCAGATCTTTAATCCTTGTTAAGTTTTGCGATTTCCTCCAACTAAACACGGCAGGTTCCTGAAAGGCTGGGGGAAATTCAGGATTACCCAAGACCGATAGCAGGGGAGGCAGGGGGGAGATGAGGTGGCTTTTGGATCTGTTAATTTTCCAGATTCTGAGAGAGTGCTTCAGGACCGGGTTGTCAATGCCCTTGTAAGCTGTTGGGGGCAGCCACAATACATTTGAAATGGCTGTCGGGGTACAACTGGCATGCTCGATGTCTACCCATAATGGTCTATCATACCCTGCATGAATAGCAGCCATTTGCGCAATCTGGCATGCAGAATAATAGCGAGCTACATTAGGGACTCCAAGGCCTCCCTGTTGTTTAGATCTGTACATTGTCATACGGTTAACTCTTGGTTTTTGCTGACCCCAGATGAAGGAGTGTAAAGTGGATTGGAGACCTTTTAGGCATGTGGCCGGAATCGGAACTGGCAAGACCCGAAAGGCGTAGATTATTTTGGGAAGCCACGTCATATTTACGGCAGCTATTCTGCCAAGCCACGAAAGATGCAGCTTGGCCCATGAAGACAACAGGGAGAAGAGGTCCCTAAGTATAGCGGGATAATTAGCGGCATAGAGGGAATCATGATTTGCAGTCAAGTGGACGCCTAGATATTTGATGTGCCGCTCTTGCCATCAGAAGTTAAAGGAGGCTTTAAGTGCAGACAGCGTACTTTCAGGAAGGGAGACGTTGAGGGCTTGGGATTTTGAGGTATTAATCTGCAGACCAGAGATCTTGGAAAATTAATCTAGGGTTTGAAAGAGATTTGGGAGGGATGTGACAGGGTTAGATACAAGCATCAAGATGTTGTCAGCAAATAAAGAAATCTTGTGATAATATCCCCCAACAGTGACTCCCGCTATATTAATGTTAGCCTGTAATAACTTGGAAAGGGGCTCAATAGCGAGGGCAAAGAGTAGGGGGGAGAGGGGACAACCTTGCCTAGTGCCTCTGCCCAAAATGAACCATTTGGAGGAGTAGCCTGAATACCTAACGAATGCACCAGGCTTAGAGTATAGTGAGGAAGGAGGGACCAAGCCCCCATTTTTTCAATATGAATTGGAGATAGTCCCAGGCTACTGTATCAAATGCTTTATGGATAGCAAGGGTTAGTAGCATAGCTTGACGGCCCTCCTTCCTCACATGGTGTACCAGGTCATCGATATTTAGTAGGGAAATGGGCCTGTAGTTGGACCAGAGGGTGGTATCAACTTTGGCTTTAGGTATCATGCAGACAGCCGCAGTGAGTGCCTCTGTACTCCATGAATCGCCATTATTGAGAGAGTTAAACATCCGGACAAGACATGGAGAGAGTACTTGGGAAAACTTTTTATAGTAAAGGGCGGAGAACCCATCTGGGCCAGGTTGCTTCCCAGTCCTTAAAGAGTTAATGGCTTCCTGGACCTCAGGGAGTTCGACCGGCTTATAAAGGAAAGTTTTGGCCTCAAGTGGTAGGGAAGGTATTGGAAGTTGTCCTAGCAATTTTTCTGCAAGGCGTTTGTCTAGTGCAGTCTTGGATTTATATAGGTCCTCAAGATGTTTACCGAAGTTGATACCACCCTCAATGCGTTGCTAGTTAATGTGCCCTCTAGGGTCCTAATGTGCACTGGGTTAACCCTCTGGGTGGGTCTTCTGGCAAGAGGGGTGTTCGGTTTGTTGCTGATGCGATACCACTTGAACCTAGTCCAATGGATTTGACGCTCGGCCTCACCTGTAAGGCACAGATTAAGTTGATCGCCTGCTTGGTTGAATTTGATTCTGCTACGTCTGGTCGGACGGTCTTTATAGGTGGAAGAGGCTAAGTGGTATGCATCAAGCAATTTTTGAAGCTTTTCCTTATGTGAGGCTTTGTGTCGAGCGGATTCTTGGATGAACTGCCCACGCATTACAGCTTTATGAGCCTCCCAGAGCAGGGCTCAGAGCTCACCGACCCCGTGTTTTGCGGGAAGAAGCTCTCAATCTCTTTGCTAAAGCGTTCGAGGAGTGCCTCATCAGACAACATAGGGTCATATAGCTTCCAAGACCTCTGGGAGGATATTTGGGTTAGGGAGACCAACTTGACGGCAACAAGGTTGTGATCCGACCAAACAATCGAAACTATAGAGGAGTGGGAGAGGTGTGGCAAGGAGGGCAGCTGCAAGAAAATGTGATCTATTCTCATAAAGACCTTGTACGGGCAAGAGTAGTGGGTGAAGTCCCTCTTGGTGGAATGGATCTCTCTCCATGCGTCAGCAAGGTGGTATTGGTTTAGAAGGGAACGGAGCTCCTTTCCTGAGGAGCCCACCCTGGTTCTGATTGGGGGTGTAATAAGTAGAAATAGTGACTGGTTGGTTTTGTACCATACCAATAACAATTAGGGAGCGACCCTGAGGATCCCGTATTGTCTGTTCCATAGAGAATGGGAGAGATCGCTTAAAAGCGATGAGGACTCCTCTCTGCTTGCTATCCGCCGATGCCGTGAAGAAGAGAGGGTAGTCTGAACTGAGAAATTTAGGAGTGTTCTTGGCAAAGTGAGTCTCTTGGAAGCAGACAATATCGGCATACAGAGCCCTCATCTGGCGGAACGCCTTCACTCTTTTCTGGGGGGCATTCAGGCCCTGAACGTTCAGTGAGACAAGTTTAACCGCCATCACTAAACCACAGTTTATCTGCTAGTTTAGGGGGGCTGGACACCTGAGGAAGGAGGGAGGGAGGAGAGGGGGAGAAAAAGAAGAGGGGGGAAACAACAGAGAACATTCTAAATTAACAACACAATTAGGTACAAAACCTTCCTTAGAGAAATGTCCCAGGGGGGTAGAGAGGTCCTCCACCACACTGGGAAAAGCTGTCTGGTTGGAGGGATTTCTAAAGGAAAATCCCTAGGCCAACCAGTGTAGAAACTGAAACGGGTTCCCAGCGAGAAAGGGAGCAGGGAGTGTGCAGGGCCTTGAAACCCGAACGCCCGGCCCACTTAACCTGAAAACTAAGTAAATGAGCAGCAGTAAGCAGAAAATGCAAATAACAGACTATAACATGTTAGTGAGGATGCATGTGAAACAACAGGCAGTGAACCAAATGGGGCTCAAACAGCAAGAGAGCCACTAGAGTTGTGTACTAAAGGAGTTTGTGCATAGGAAGTGCCTGTAAAATAGGTCAGGAGACCAAACAAAAAAACAAGATAGTCCCAACATTACAAGAACTACAAAGGTGCACCCTATGGGTTCGCTGCAATGAGAGAATGAGGGGCAAGATCCCTTGTATAATGCACAGGGAATCTAACACATCATCCCTCCCCCACAGCAGGCTTTCCAAACCTATGGACCAGCGCTCCGACAACTTTGCTCGTTGACTGGATGCTCCTTAGGTACAGGTGAGAATGAAAGAGCCCTCTTCTTTTGCGACGGAGCAGCTGGTGCGGCAACGGGAGCCCTCAAGCCGGCAGAGGTGAGGGCAGCCACCAGATCTTGTAGGGTGGATGCCTCGTACCGCTGATCCTGGTAACTGAAGGAAATTTTGAAGGGAAACCCCCATTTGTACCTGACCCCTTTTGCTTGCAAGATTTCAACTGAGGGTTTCATGGCATGTCTTCTGATGATGGTTTGGGGAGACAGGTCGGCAAAGAGTTTGTACTCAAAGTTCTGAAATTTGAGAGTTCCTTGCGGCTAGCATAAGTTGTTCCTTTGTGCGGTAGAAGTGGAGTTTAACTAACACGTCTCGCGGAAGCCCGTCAGCTCTTTTTTTCTGCAAGGCACGATGTATTCGATAGGGATGGCTGGGGTGAGCTCTTGGAAAAGAGCAGTAACTGTAGATCAATGACGGCTTCAGGTATACCTCTGATCCTGATGTTGGCCCTGCATGAGCAGTTCTCCATGTCCTCAAGCTTATGGTGTAGGGTAAGGTTCTCCTCTTTTAAGGATTCTAGATCCGTTCCGAAGGAAGATAGTTCCGAAGCATGTGCCGTGGATTGTTGTTCAAGGCCGTCAACTCTTTGGCCCAGTTCTTTTATTTCCGCAGAGAGATTAGCGGAAATCTGTGATGTAATATTTAGGGCCCACCACTCGAGGGCTTTCTCAAGCATAGCTTCGTATTTGTCAAGAGGTGGTGGTTGTGACTTAGGTGGTGAGCCGTGCAAAGAATCGTCCATCCAGGACTCGTCCTCTGGAAGAAGGTCCACAGGAATTAGGGGATCGCTTTGGGATGGCGTGGAGGTTTCCATTTTGCGTGAGGCTCTGGAGTTTAAGTACTGCCAAGGCTTGACGGATGCGGCGGGACAGATAAGTAGTAAGCGGGGGGGGGGGGGGTAGAGCCAACCTAGGTCGGAGGTGGACCCCAAAAGTCAGGCAGCGGGGTCTTATTAAGAGCTTGGGTGTATATGTGGGTCAGGCGGAGAAAACCATAATTACCATAATATGAAGAGGCTGCAAAGGCACAAACTCATCAGGAAAAAAGGAAGCGCGCTTCACCTTTAAGAGGGCCATGGAGCTCAACGGAGAGCCCCTTATAATAGGCAATGATGGGGAGAGAATACAGGCAAAGTGGTAGCTATGGCTGCTTCACTCCAGGAAGGTACAGCCCTCGGTACAGTCCCAGATCAACAGGAGGTGGAAGGAGAGGGGCTTATGATGACCCAGCGTACGGGGGCTCCTAGAAACACCTGCAGGAAGGAGGTGCAATGGGCAGATCTCCTACAGGCTGTGACCGAGAAGATGGCCACCCAGCCACCCACCCTTTGCTCAGGGCTGGTGGTCAGCAAACAACTGTAGGGGCAGTGTTGCCCTTTAATTGTATGGTGGGGCAGAGAGAGGATCCTCGGGTAGAGGACGCTGGGGCTGCTGCGCACTCTGCAGCTAAATCCAAAATGGGGCCCGCAGCTCACCTCCGTCCTGTGAGGCTGTCTACAGGTGCTTCGGGGCCTGACACGGATCGCCTCCAAAAGGGGTATGAAGAATCCTGGGGTCCACCCGAGCCTCCCCGCCACAAAACCGCCGCTCAGAACACGCTGGGGGGGGGGGCGTTGCAGGAGGTTTCACCGGAGCGCGGATTCAAGCGTCCATCCACGATCCGCACGCATGCACACCCCCGAGTCTGTGATCACTTTTGAACTCAAGTCAGATGTCTGAGATATGTGTGTGTATCAGTGGTTCACCTATGATTTTGTCCTGGAGGGATCCAGTTGGATGGGGGTGGCAGTTGGCCTGGAAGAGATGCGACACCCTGGGAGACGCATATCTCTAAATGGAGGGGGAAAGAGAATAAGCGCACGTAGTGGGCAAGATTTTTTTGAAATTAAATCTACCTGTATCCTACAGGCCAAGACCTCTGGGTGAGGGAGGGTTCCTGGTCCACAGGGAGCTTAAAGACTCCAGAGACCACTGATTCCCTATCCAAATTGGGACGCCCCTGTGTGAAATGCTCCAGATTGCCAAGTATACTTACCTCACCAAGGTTCCCACGAACCTATGCCCCCATCTCTGGCTTCCCTCTGTCTGATGCACACACAGGTGCCAGGCATATCTGAATGGTTGGCATGGCTGTGCACAGCCAAAGGGAAGTAGCCAGTTGCTCATGCTCTATTCAGCTTTACTAAGCCACTATGATGTCAGCTCTGCCAGAGTGGCATAGCAAAGCTGAATGCAGCTGTCAGGATTGTACCAAACACCCGTCTGTCTTAAGCCAGTATCCCCCAATCTCCACCGCCACTTCTGCCTATAGACAAGCCCCCGCTTGTGGGAGACACGAGCAATGCCTCTCCCAGTCGGTTGCCCCCAGGACTTAACAGGCGCAAAGGATAGTAGCTTAAGGTGCAGCTTGGTGTTAGGCAGGGAATCCCGAATGAGGATGCCAGGTGCGAAAAGTCCGTAAATCAGGCCGAGGTCAAACCAGGAGGTCACAGGTGAGGTATCCAAGGGAGATGACAGAGAATGGTCGAGGGTAGCCGAGGTCAATTCCAGGAGGTCACAGGCGAGGTACAGGAGGGTCAGGCAAGAGAGTGGTCAGGCAAAGCAGGAGGTCAGGGCAGGCAGCTAGCAAGAATAGTCAAGGTCCAAATCCAAATCCAAAATCTTCACAAGTACAGCAGCACACATCCAGAACCCAGAAGCTATAACGGGCACTGGGAAACTGGAACAGTGCAAATATATAGGGAAGTCTGGCCAATGGGAAACAGGGAAAAAGGAGGGAAGGAAGGTGCTTGGTGCAAACAAGGAAATGGGATCGGTCCCAGGAGCTGGACGGCCCAGGCCAGACAGGCCGACCAGTCCCTGGGTCCGATCCCAGGAACCAGCCACAGATTGGACATTTCAAACTGGCCCCCGGCGGGCGCGCTGGGGGAAGCGCCGCCGGGAGGCATAAAGCAGACGATCGGGCGCGCCCCCGCCAGGAAGGGGAAGCGCCGAGCCAGAGGGGAGAGCCGCAGGGCCGCGCAGCCGCGCGGAGCGGGCTGCGACGCGGCCACCCACGGCGTCCTGCACCGCCAGCCCCTGATCCCCGCGACGGTGCCGAGGAGCTGGCAGACCCGGGGACCGTCGGGCCGCAGCCCGGTGGGAGCCACCCGGCAACGCGCCGCGGGACCCGGAACGGCGGTGAGGTAAGTGCCTAACATTACCCCCCCCCTGAGGAGGGGCCACTGGACCCTCCAAGCTGGGTTTTAAAGGATTCTCTCTATGAAACTTCTTTACTAAATTCTGTGCATGAACTTCTCTGGCAGGAACCCAAGATCTTTCTTCCGGACCGTACCCCTTCCAGTCAATAAGATATTGAAGAGAGTTCCGAAAGAAACGAGAATCAAGGACCCGGGCAACCTCAAACTCCTGATGCCCATCAACTACCACAGGACTAGGAGGACTATTAGGTTCATGGTTTCTTGCGGACTTAAGAAGTGAAACATGAAAGGATTTACAGATTTTCATGGATGAGGGGAGGGCCAACCGATATGTCACCTGATTAACTTTGTGTGTTATGGGGAATGGGCCAATAAACTTAGGTCCTAACTTAGCGGAGGGTTGGCGTAGCGCCAAGTTCTTGGTTGAAAGCCACACCCAGTCACCCACTTTAAAGTTAGAATTAGACGATCGCTTGCGATCGGAAAATTTTTTCTGTAGACAAGCGGCCCTAGTTAGGTGTTGTTGGATTTTATTCCACTCCCCTGGCCATTTGGAAACCCATTCATCCACGGAGGGAACTCTAGAGGGTTGGTCCGAAAGAGCAGAAAACTTCAGATCCTTGCCATAAACACAGTGGAAAGGAGAAACCCCTGTGGATGAATGCGTAGCGTTGTTAAAAGCAAATTCCGCAAAAGGTAAGAAGAAGGCCCAATCAGTCTGAGAACCCGCCGTAAAACAGCGCAAATATTGTTCCAGGGACTGGTTCGTTCTCTCGGTTTGACCATTCGATTGCGGATGAAAGGCCGAGGAAAGGGAGACAGTGAACCCCAACTTGGCACAGAAAGCCCTCCAGAACCGGGAGACAAACTGGACCCCCCTATCCGAAACAACATCCATGGGAATACCATGAATCCTAAAGACATGAGTAATGAAAAGTTGAGCAAGAGTTTGAGCTGAGGGGAGTTTCTTTAAAGGGACGAAATGGGCCATCTTGCTAAAGCGGTCCACAATTACCCAAATAACCGTATGACCCTGAGACGGAGGAAGGTCAGTAACAAAATCCATGGCCAGATGTGTCCACGGGGAGGCAGGAATGGATAATGGAAGGAGTGGGCCTTCCGGTGAGCTCCTCAAGGACTTACTTTGGGCACAGACTTTGCAAGCGGAGACAAACCTTTGAACGTCCTTCCTGAGAGAAGGCCACCAAACTTGGCGTAACAATAAAGCTATGGTTTTTTTAATCCCTGGATGACCGGTTGTTTTGGTATCATGAAAATGGGACAAAAACTCAGACCGGTAAGTAGAGGGCACAAACAGGGCTGACGCGGGTTTCCCAGGAGGAGCTTGGGCCTGGAACTGAGTAAGATCAGGAAGTTGGGGTTGAATGGCGGCCACCACTAGGGAGCGAGGTACGATGGGAGAAACCACCCTTTCCGGTAAGTCAGGGGGAGAGAAACTCCGAGACAGGGCGTCCGCCTTTATATTCTTAGACCCGGGTTTATACGTTATAGAAAAATTAAACCGAGAAAAGAATAAGGACCAGCGAGCCTGTCTAGGAGTTAACCTCTTGGCGGACTGGATGTATTCCAGATTTTTATGGTCCGTAAAGACCGTAACTGGATACTGAGCCCCCTCCAGCCAGTGTCTCCATTCCTGGAAGGCAAGTTTGATGGCCAGTAATTCTCTGTTGCCGATATCATAATTCTTTTCGGCCGCTGAGAATTTTTTGGAAAAGAAGGCACATGGATGGAGGCGTGCAGGTGAGCCGTAGTATTGGGACAAGACCGCTCCGACCGCTATCTCTGAAGCATCCACCTCCACAAGGAAAGGTCGTTGTTCATCGGGATGGACTAGGACGGGAGCAACGCTAAATACCCTCTTAAGATTCCCGAAGGCCTGGACAGCTTGAGCCGGCCAAACCGGGGGGTACCCGCTTTTCTTAGTCAAGTTAGTTAGTGGTGTAACCAGGGTAGAGAAATTCTTAATGAACCTTCTATAAAAATTGGCAAAACCCAAAAACCTCTGCAGGCCCTTCAGATCTCTGGGCTGCTCCCATTCTAAAACAGCCCTCACCTTAGATTGGTCCATAGACAGACCAGATTTGGAGATAATGTAACCGAGGAACGGAACCTCAGATACCTCAAATTGACATTTCTTTAATTTGGCATATAAACAATTCTCCCTAAGTTTCTGCAAAACTAGGCACACATGTTTACGATGCTCATCAAGGGATGAAGAAAAAATTAAAATGTCATCTAGGTAGACAACCATAAACCGGCCAAGATAATCCCTGAAAATTTCATTGACAAAACTTTGAAAGACCGCAGGGGCATTACACAGGCCGAAGGGCATAACCAAATATTCATAATGCCCTTCAAGGGTATTAAAGGCCGTTTTCCACTCGTCCCCCTGCCTAATTCTTATGAGGTTATAGGCCCCTCGGAGATCTAGTTTAGAGAAGACCTGCGCCCCGACCACCTGCGTAAAGAGTCCCTCAATAAGCGGTAGGGGATATTTATTTTTTACCGTGATGTTATTTAAGCCCCGGTAATCGATACAGGGGCGAAGTCCCCCATCTTTTTTCTCCACAAAAAAAAACCCTGCCCCTGCTGGGGAAGATGAAGGCCGAATAAACCCTTTTTCTAAGTTCTCGGCGATATATTCCCGCATGGCAAGGGTTTCTGCTCGGGTCAAATTAAATATTCTCCCTCTGGGAGGCATCGTACCAGGGAGCAGTTCTATTGGGCAGTCCCAAGGTCTATGGGGAGGAAGTTTGTCTGCTGCCTTTTCTGAAAAAACATCAGCAAACTCCAAATATGGAGTAGGAATCCCAAAAGGGAGTAGGCGTGTGACCCTGAGGGGAAATTCTAGGCAGTTCCGGAAACACTGGTGTCCCCACTTGGTAATTTGCCCCGAAACCCAATCAATTTGAGGATTATGCTCCTGCAGCCATGGCAACCCCAGAATCAAGGGGGTACCAGGCATGCTCAAAATCAGGAACCTGATAACCTCAGAATGACTGGCTCCTACTTTGATCTGCATGGGAGGTGATTGGAACCGAACTAACCCCCCGGCCACTGGAGTGCCATCAATGGCTGACACCCGGATAGGAGTAGGCAGGGTCTGTGCCATAATTCCTAGAGTCTGTGCTAGATCAGAGTCTAGGAAGTTCCCAGCTGCTCCAGAATCGAGAAGAGCCTTTAGATTAACATATTTAGCACCAAACATAAACTGAACTGGGACAAAAACTGGAGACGATACTTGAGGAGATACCTTACAGCCTAGGAGGGCCCCCTCGAAACCCCCTAGGCTCTGAAGTTTCCCGACGGTTTCTTTGGGCAAAGTCTAACCATGTGGCCGGTCCCACCACAGTAAAGACAGAGCCCCTCGGATAGGCGTCGTCGTCTCTCGCCTTCGGTCAGCCTGGTGGCACCTAGCTGCATAGGCTCTTCAGAAGGTTGAGCGACGGGAGCCTCAGATTTTGCAGCGGATTCAGAATGTGATCCTTTCTCCAGGCGCCTTTCCCGGAGTCGGCGATCAATGCGGATGGCCAAATGCATTAACTCATCCAGTGTTTGGGGTTCCGGGTAGTTCACCAGGGTGTCCTTGATAGAGTCAGCCAGACCTAATCGGAATTGGCCACAGAGGGCAGGATTGTTCCAGCGTGAGTCAACTGCCCAACGCCGGAATTCGGAACAGTAGTCCTCGGCTGGACGGCGTCCCTGGCGGAGGGTACGTAACTTCGCGTCAGCTGAGGCCCCTTTGTCAGGATCATCATAAAGGACCTCCATTGCAGCGAAGAAACTATCCACCGACTGGCGGATGGGGTCCTGAGCTGATAAGCTAAAGGCCCAGGACTGAGGGTCTCCATGTAACAGGGAAATAATCAAGCCCACTTTTTGTTCCTGTGAGCCCGAGGAGACCGGGCGAAGCTGGAAGTATAGTTTACAAGAGTCCCGGAAATTGGCAAATTTTGCCCTATCGCCAAAAAACTTTTCAGGGAGCGGGATCTTGGGTTCCACCGTCATTGCGGCCGGAGTCCCCTGAGAAGTGGGGACAATGGGAGTTGGACGGTTCTCCTGGGCCGCAACTCGATGAGCCAGGTGCTCCACTGCCGCCGTCAGGGCCTGCACCTGCTCCAGAATTTGGTCCATTCTTCTTTCGGGCCCGTTATAATGTCAGGATTGTACCAAACACCCGTCTGTCTTAAGCCAGTATCCCCCAATCTCCACCGCCACTTCTGCCTATAGACAAGCCCCCGCTTGTGGGAGACACGAGCAATGCCTCTCCCAGTCGGTTGCCCCCAGGACTTAACAGGCGCAAAGGATAGTAGCTTAAGGTGCAGCTTGGTGTTAGGCAGGGAATCCCGAATGAGGATGCCGGGTGCGAAAAGTCCGTAAATCAGGCCGAGGTCAAACCAGGAGGTCACAGGCGAGGTATCCAAGGGAGATGACAGAGAATGGTCGAGGGTAGCCGAGGTCAATTCCAGGAGGTCACAGGCGAGGTACAGGAGGGTCAGGCAAGAGAGTGGTCAGGCAAAGCAGGAGGTCAGGGCAGGCAGCTAGCAAGAATAGTCAAGGTCCAAATCCAAATCCAAAATCTTCACAAGTACAGCAGCACACATCCAGAACCCAGAAGCTATAACGGGCACTGGGAAACTGGAACAGTGCAAATATATAGGGAAGTCTGGCCATTGGGAAACAGGGAAAAAGGAGGGAAGGAAGGTGCTTGGTGCAAACCAGGAAATGGGATCGGTCCCAGGAGCTGGACGGCCCAGGCCAGACAGGCCGACCAGTCCCTGGGTCCGATCCCAGGAACCAGCCACAGATTGGACATTTCAAACTGGCCCCCGGCGGGCGCGCTGGGGGAAGCGCCGCCGGGAGGCATAAAGCAGACGTGCTCGCGCGCGCGCGCGCGAGCACGTTGAGGATCGGGCGCGCCCCCGCCAGGAAGGGGAAGCGCCGAGCCAGAGGGGAGAGCCGCAGGGCCGCGCAGCCGCGCGGAGCGGGCTGCGACGCGGCCACCCACGGCGTCCTGCACCGCCAGCCCCTGATCCCCGCGACGGTGCCGAGGAGCTGGCAGACCCGGGGACCGTCGGGCCGCAGCCCGGTGGGAGCCACCCGGCAACGCGCCGCGGGACCCGGAACGGCGGTGAGGTAAGTGCCTAACAGCAGCACTAGCAACTGATTGGAGAAGAGCATGTGCATGCGTCATGGGATCACTGGCCCATTGATAAAAACCCATATAAATATGCTGGAAGGTAGGTGAGGGGATCCCTTATACACCAGGCATCAAGAAATGTAAAATGTTCTGTTACCCCTAATACACTAAACCCGTCACCCCTGAATTTTATTCCTACCGGGAGAGAATAAGCCACAAGCTTGGCTGGAGTTTTATTCAGATGGGGTGTATAAGTGATCCCTTCTCTCATTAGCCGACATGTTTATATGGATTTTTAATATTACACAATGTTGGCCCTAATATGTTCAAGTTTATTGGTCACATGCACAGCCATACAATGTATATTATACAGTGAAATGACATACAATATCATGATAAATATGGTAAGGGGAAAGCTAAGGAGATATTATTAATTTATTAGGGCCATCTTCTTCCATAGAGCTGTACAGGGTATGTGTAGGGACCTGGTTATAACTAGGAACACGTTCAGTAACTAATAAGAATCCTTTAAATAGAGTTAACCATACATTAAGCTCTTTTCTACCCATTTAAGTACATTGGGAGTGCCATAACCTAAACAGACAAAAGATGGCAGTAGAGGGCCATAGACTAACATTGAACCATAGGCTAAAATGGGGAACATTCTAGAAGGTGAGGTCAGAAGGGTTGTTTGTCATAACAGGAGGTAGACTAGTAACATAGTTATAACTGGAAGGTAGTGATTGGTCAGAGGGTTTACCTTATTGATTGTACATGATTATGGACAGAACCAGAGATGTAACTGGAAGACATGTACTTGTTCCGTGTTTGCTGTTTGCTTGTGGAATAAATAAAGAGGAACTCTGCTTTCAACAGTTGGACTGCTGTACATCTTTCCAAGCGGCACCAGTGAGTACTTACCTTTCCCTGAAACCCTAACCCTTACCTACTCACAACACACACATCGGACACCTGGGCCCAGAAGAACCGGCTCCCTGCCATCACGTGTCGGACACCCCGGTACGTGAGGGCTACATATGATTACAGACAAGGTAACGCATACTGTACAGGAATCATTATAAACTAGATGTTACAAAGTTCAAACTAGATGTTATAACTAGAGACAATAAAAATAAGAGCCCTGCCATTGTGAGCCCACACTCTAGAGATAAGGGTGGAGACAAAAAGGGGCGGGATCACAAGTGGTAGAGCTTGCGTTTGGCGGCAAGTGCCTGGTGAAGGTAATGCTTAAGCCAGGTTATATGTTTGTCTGAAGAGGTAAGTTTTGAGGGCACTTCTAAAGGCTTTGAGCCTAGGAGAGTGATGGATTGATTGAGATAATGTGAACAAGAGAGAGATGAAGGTAGAGTGGAAAAAGGAAGGAGAATTAAGTGAAGACATGTGGGAAACAGAGGGAATATGGAAAAAAGAAAATGAATATTGGAATCTGGAAAAGAGAGAAACGAGAAGGGGATGTGAAAAAAAAGGAGAGAGGGAATGTGGAAAAAATAGGGAGACAGAGAAAATGTGCAAGAGAGAAAACAAATATGGGAATGTGGAAAAGGCAGAAGAATGGTGGAAATGTGTAAAAGAGAGAAGGATGGAAAGAATGTGGAACAAAAGAAGGAAAAGGAGAAAATGTATAAAAAAGAAAAGGATTGAAAGAATGTGGAAAAGAGGGCAGAGGGAATGTGAAAAGGAGAGGATAATGGCTAGAATATGGAAAGAAGAAAGACTGAAAAAAAGAAGGAAGAGGAAATGTGGAAGAGATGGAGGGAATGTGAAAAAGAGAGAAAAATAGATTGAGTATGGAAAAAAAGAAAGATGGAGGGCATGTGAATAAAGGTCGGCAGAACACACGTGGAAGAGAGAGAACAATGGAGGGATTGTGAAAGAGAGAATGATGGCTAGATTATGGACAAGAAAGAGAAAGACAGAGGCAATGCGAAAAAAGAGGCAGATAAAATTTGGAGAATAGAGAAGAGGCAGAGAAAATGTGGAAGAGAGGAAGAGATGGAGGTAATATGAAAAGGAGAGAACGATGAAAGGAATGTGAACAGAGAATAACGGAGGGAATGTGAGAAAGATAGAAAAAGAGAGAAAAAGAATCTCTTCCTACATCAAAAACTCCCTGTACAGACACTCCATCTACTGTACAAACCCTAAAAACCACCCCGATCACCAAGGACAGGAAGTGATGTGTAATGCCATCAATGAGGAAACAGGGACCTGGAGCATATCCCTCACATACTCTATTCAGCCATTGTGCTGTTACACCCAACACAGGCCATGTCTACACACGTCAGCCAAGTTCTAAACTTCCCAGGTTTGATACTATTCCATTTTCCTGGAACATTGTGAGAAGGATATTTGATTGGAAAATCTCCCGGTGTTGGAATAGGCCGGCCATACAATGCCGGCATGGCGGGTTAATGAGCCCAGCTGTGTAAGCACTGTGTTTTATAACCGTCAATTAAATAGAAGAACGGCTTTGCCGTACAGCTGCGGCGGAATGTCTGATTAACTGCGACACCGGCCCCAACATGCAGCTGCTCGCTGCCCCACTGCCTAAACTATAGGGCCAGTGTGTACCTGCGCAGAGCGGCCCGCTCGTCACCGCCGCCCGTTATTGGAAAATGATCGTAATTTAGCCATTTCCTGCGGCTGTCAGCACCTTCTGCGCCAGAGGCGACCCCGGAGCCTCCTGACCCTCCCTGAGGAGCCAATTCCCCAACACAAGGCAATCACTGGAGGGCATTCCCAGGCCGATCCTCCGCCACTAGCTCCGCACAATGTGCCACAACGCCTGCCATGCTGGTCTGCAGAGCCGGACCATAGTGGATACCATGTATTTCCATTGGATTTCACCAGCATTGCTGGAATTTGCCTGTTTAAATCATCTGAAGTTTTTTTATTTGTAAGGATCAGTAGCCAAACAATATTCAGGTCTACGGGAAAAAATTCTGGTTATCTTTTCTGGTCCCTGAAAAGCCCCCAAATTGCTTAACGGAACACCACCAAACACCTCAGCGCTACACTTTAGCTAAATAATGTATTTTTGGGGTTAAAGAGCCCTTAAATGGGACTGTCCAGGTAATACTCACTAGCTTCCTCACATTCGGGGTCAAAGAAACCTTCTGAGAACAAGTTCCCACACCTCCTACAGAGGTTGTGGGCTGAGGCAGTGTCTGGCACCAGGGCCAGCGCCAGCACAGGGCTAACCTGGGCAATTGCCAGGGCCCCTGGCATCTTCAGGGGCCCACTCAGGTTTACACCTGGCCATGGTATTATTTTACAGTGGACCTGAACCAGCTCATGGCTGGCCTCAGCAACAGGGCATGATCAGCAACGCTGGAGAAGGTGGCATGGAATGGAGGGCAATTGATGGAAGCTCAGAGGGTGGCGAGAACAACTGACAGCAATGATGGAGTCTTTAGAGGCAGTGGGGCAAGCAGTAAGGGCTGAAGGGTGCTTGGTGGCAATAGAGAACGCAACAGGGATTAGAGGATAATTGGTGGCTATAGGGAACGCGATAAGGACTGGAGGGTAATCAGCAGCAGAAGATGACCCATTTGTGGCAGCAGAGCTGAAAGGTGACAACATGTGATATACTAATTTGGGGCCCACTAAGACACTTTTGCCCAAGGGCACCCACAAACCTGGAGCCGGCCCTGTATGGCACGTTCCTGCTGTATGAAGTGAATAGAGTTGTGCATGCTCCAGTCACGGTGACTGGTGCAGGGGTTAGGGCTACATGTGACCAGTGAAAGTTGGTCTTGGATCACAGGGAAGGTGCATGCGATCCAGGACTAAATCTCAAAAATTGGGTATGTTTTTGATCACCTGAGTTAGATGAAGCAGGTGCTGGGGATAAAAGGTGAGTACTATTTTTTATTTGATCCTTTACGGTCCCTTTAAAGAGGAACAAATCTGAAGTTGTTGGCCCTGGAGTCTAAAAGACTTCAGGGCTGGACACGGGCCTTCCCAGGGGACATCCCAAATCTCTGGGCTGAGGCGTACTCCCGTGCCCAACCAATCGGTTAGGAACTGGAGATGCCCCCACTCTCAGAGCCGTATTGATGATCATTAACGTCTCTGCTCAGCCACACGTGAATTTTCTTCTGCCATTTGAAAGCACATGAGAATCTCTGATTGTATGTAAATAGCTTATAGTCAAACTGAGAACTGCCAGGCACAGAAGTTTGAAAATTGAAAACATTGGTGCCCTGTTACCAGGGGCGTAACTCGAGGGGTTGTGACTTCAACAGGGCCCAGAAGGTCAGGGGGGCCCATCATTGTTGCTCCTCCATCTAATTTATCAAATTTGTGCTCACTTGACATCATTTAGAGAAAAGAAGCACCCTTATCTCTTCTGTTTCCGTCATAAGTTGTCTAGCTGCATCCAATTGAGTTAAGAGGCCGAAAAAATACAATTCTGTGATTACTCACCTGTAGAATTGGTATTATGAGTATACAGTACGTCCTGCTCCAGATAGAATACTCACACTCGGGTACTACTCCGCCAGATGGCGCTGGACTGCAGAGACATCGAAAATAGGCTCCTCCCGGCCCCTCAAATACCCAGGGACCTCCCACAATCCCCAGCATTGAAAAGCAGTTAACGAGAAGCAGGGAGTAACTATAACAAACTAGTAACTATAACAATGATAACAATCACCATACAGGGGATCCAAGATAATGCAAAGGGTGGGGTGGAGCAGGACGTACTGTATACTCATAATACCAATTCTACAGGTGAGTAATCACAGAATTGTATTATTCTTAGTATACAGTACGTCCTGCTCCAGAAAGAATACTTACACTCGGGACATCCAATAGCAGTGTCCATAAAGTAGGGTGGGATCCCCAAAGGTAACAGCAGACAGTTTAAACCACTGCCGCCTGCAGAACCTTGCGGCCAAAAGCAGCATCAGCTGAGGCCCTAACATCAACCTTGTAAAACTTTGAAAAGGTATGAACAGAAGACCAAGTAGCGGCCTTGCAAACTTGTTCAACAGAAGCCTGGTGCTGAAAAGCCCAAGAGGCACCAATAGCACAAGTAGAATGAGCAGTAAGGTGGAAGAGAGGATTCTTCCCCTTAGCAGAATAGGCCTGAATCACAGCCTGACGGATCCACTTGCTGATAGTAGACTTGGCAGGAGCCAAACCCTTCCTAGGACCAGAAGGGACCACAAAAAGGGCATCAGTTTTTCTGAAAGGTGCAGTAGCCACCAGATAGTACTTCAGACACCTAACCACATCCAAAGAGTGCAAAACTCTCTCCTTAGCATTGCTAGGATTAGGGCACAAAGAAGGAAGAACAATATCCTGATTCAAATGAAAGGCAGACACTACCTTAGGCAGAAAATCAGGTTTAAAACGAAACACCACCTTGTCCTGGTGCCTCTCATAGTAGGGGGGCTGAATGGACAGCGCCGCCAACTTAGACACACGCCTAACAGAGGTGATAGCCACCAAAAAGACAACTTTGAGAGTAAGAATGGCCAGAGCAGCATCCTGCACAGGTTCAAAGGGAGCACCCTGCAAGGTTGACAAAACCAAATTCAAATCCCAAACAGGCACCATAGGCTTATGTGGGGGACGCACATGAGTAACCCCCTGGAAAAAAGTCCTGATCAGAGAATGCTGAGCAAAGGACTTCTGGAAGAAAACAGCCAGGGCAGAAACCTGACCCTTCAGAGTACTGAGTTGGAGCCCCATCTCCAACCCATGCTGCAGGAACTCCAGAATCCTGGGAATAGAGAACACACGACAGGGAAGAGACTTAGACTCACACCAGTCAATGTAGGCACGCCAAACCCTGTAATAAATGGAAGAAGAAGACTTCTTCCTAGCCCTTATCATGGTATCAACAACCGAGGTAGACAGCCCCTTCTCCATCAAGATGGAGGTTTCAGCAGAACGTACTGATCTACTGCCAGCTGCACCACGTCTGCGAACCACACTCTTCTTGGCCACCTGGGGGCCACCAGAATAGCTGGCACCCCCTCCAGAGCAATCTTGCACAGAACCCTGCCCAGCAGGGGGAATGGAGGAAAGACATACAGGAACTGAAAGTCCTGTCATGACATTGCTAGAGCATCCGTGGTCAAGGCCAGAGGATCCTGGGACAGGGAGACAAAGGCCGGGAGCTTGTGATTGCGACGGGACGCAAACAAATCCACATCTGGTTGGCCCCAACGGTGACACAGAGATTGGAACACCCTGTTGCAGAGGGACCATTCTCCCTGGCGAGAGGTCCCCCTGCTCAGAGAGTCTGCTAGCAGATTTTCCACCCCCGGAATGTACACCGCTGATATGCAGGGAACATTGGCCTCCGCCCAGGTCAGGATCAGAGACACTTCCTGAAGGGCCCTCTTGCTCCAGGTCCCTCCCTGATGATTGATGTAGGCAACTGCCGTCTGGTTGTCCGAGCGCACCTGAACAGGCAGGCCCCGAAGGTGAGGAGTCAACTGAGCCAGAACTAACCTGATCGTCCGCAGCTCCAAGACATTGATAGGTGTGTGGGCCTCCTGAGGGCCCCACCTCCCCTGGAACTGCAGGGACTTCCAGAAACCCCCCCAACCTGACTGGCATCCGTGGTGACCGTCCAGGGATGCGGGGTCCTTGTCCCATACTGACAAGAGGTGGAGTTGCAGAGGCCTCAAGTGGAACTGAGCATAAGGGACCGCCTCGAAGCACGCCACCATCAGGCCCACCAGCTGCATTCCCTGCCTGATGGAGAGATGATGACAAGATAGCAGGAACTGGACCTGCGCAATCAGACTGTCCACCTTCCGCTGAGGAAGAAAAATCCTTGCCTGAACTGTATCCAGATTCATTCCCAGGAATGACGTCACCAAGGAGGGGGACAGAGAAGACTTGGGGTGGTTGATCACCCAGCCAAATGACTCCAGGGTGGACACCACCAGCTGAGTATCCAACTCTGCCTGATGTAGAGACTGGGAAGTGATGAGAATGTCGTCCAGATAGGGCAGCACGCGGATGCCCTGAAACCTGAGCAGAGACATCACTCCTGCCAGCACCTTGGTGAACACCCTGGGAGCTGAAGTGAGACCAAAGGGCAATGCCACAAATTGGTAGTGTTGATCCTCCAGAGCGAACCTGAGGAACCTTTGATGACCTGGAAATAAAGGAATATGAAGGTAAGCATCTTTGATGTCCACAGACGTCATGAAATCCCCTGGGCGCAGGGAACTGATGGCAGAGTTTCCATGCGAAAGCGCCTGCACCTGACAAATTTGTTGAAGATCTTCAAGTCCAGGATGCGCCTGACTGACCCATCTTTTAGGGGGAACTGTGAAGAGGTTGGAATAGAAGCCCTTGCCCTTTTCTCTTAAAGGGACCTTGCAGATGACCCCCAGCTCCAGAAGGCTTTGCACTGCCTGCACTAGATCCTGAGCTGACACAGGGTCCTGAGGAATCTGGGATCTGATGAACCTTGGGGGGGGGGGGGGGGTCGGCAGACAGCAAACTCTATCTTGTAACCGGAGGACACTACCTCCTGAATCCACCGGTCTGAGACATGAAGCCTCCAGACGTGAGCAAAGTGCTGAAGCCGTCCCCCACCCGGATGGCTGAGGGCGCCCCACCATGTCTGATGGGGCTTGGGAGAGGACTTAAGCTTGGAGCCCCAGGAGGAGCCAGGACGTCCCCGTCCTCTGCCCCTACCCCAAAAGTCTCCTCGGGCCCCCGTAAAGGAACAACCCCTCCCTTGTCTAGCACCACGGTAGGGGGAGGAAAAGGAGCCCTGACCCCGAAAGGGCCGAGACTGCCGCCTGCGCTGGGGTAACCTGCCTCCCTTAGCAAATAGGTCCAGGTGGTCCCCAAACAGGCGTAGTCCTTTGAAGGGAAGACCAGTGGGGGCCTTCTAGGCAGCGTTGTCAGCAGCCCACTGGCTCAGCTAAACCGAGCGGCGTATAGCCACCACGAGGGCAGAAGTTCTGGCACACATTCTAATGGTGTCATCCAAGGCAGAGAGGACATAATTCACAAAAACATCACAGCGAGCGAGTGCATTAAACTCCTCACAAGGCACATCATCAGGGGCACCATCAAGGATACTTCTGAGCAGGGTCCTAATAGCCACAGCCATAATGGCAGAGGCACAGACCGGGCGCAGCGCCGTCCCCACACATGCAGGGATGCCAGCTGGTCAATGCGCCGGTCCTCAGCATCCCGCAGGGTAGTAGAGTCAGGGGAGTGCTTGACAGAGGTGTTAGATAACCCTAGGACCGGGGCATCCACTTCGGGAGGGGATAACCAACACTTCACCACATCAGCAGGAAAGGGATACTTTCTATCCCAACTCTTAGGTACACCGGGAAGACTACTGGGACGCTCCCATTCCTTGAGCACAAGGTTATTGAAATGTGCTTGCTCAGGAAATTCTAAGCATGACTTAGCAGTATGAAAAAGTTCCCCCTGTTGCCTGGGGGTCGCAACAGGGAGAGAGATAGACAGAACCTCGAAAATCTGAGCCAACAGTCTATCAGTATCATCCGGGGCCCAGGGGTCAGAGCCAGAATCGTCATGACCCCTGGGCCTCTCATCAAATGACCCCGAGTTGGAGAATAGCTCCCCTTTCTCCAAAGGGGTATAGCCAGACAGTTGCAAAAACTCATCAGCTTCCACAGGGTAAAGAGTGACATCAGGCGTTAAGTGCCGCTTTTTTGCAGAGGCCTTACGCGCCAAGGTATTAGCAATTAACTTCTCAACACTAGCCAGTCTAGAAGACACATCAGGCTGAGAATCCCCACTTGTATGCAACTCAGAGGGAGTGAGATTTAAGCTTGGGGGAGTAGGTGAGGCAAAACGAATCGCAGACTCCGCCACTGGAAGGCCGGATTGCAGTGCAAGCACCTGTTTGGCGCAGGGTACACAGACCAGCGCCTTGTCAGCGTCAGCATGAGGCTCCCCACAAGCTACACACAGCCGGGCTTGTCCCGAAGGAACCCCAGCCACATTATCCTGAGACGCCTCAATATGGTGATTATAGCGGCACAATAGGCCGATAGGGATTAATGCTATAGAGCAACCCGGGATGCCCCAATAACCCGCTAGGGAAGTGGGGGTAATTAACACTAGGACTCACAAGTTAACCAACTAAATAGAGGGAATAGGGCCGGGAGAAGCCAAAGGGGTTCTCCCGTCTGAAAGACATAATCAAAGGGAAGCCGTAAGTATACAATAATTAAAAGTGGTAATAAAGCCGCCCGCGAGGGCACTCACGGACCGCGGTAGGTAGAAGCCCGTCACACAGCAGCAGGAACCAAGCAAAAAATGGCGTCGGTATACCTTCGAGGGGCGGGCCCGCATGAGCAATGACGCGGAACACGCCAAAGACAGGCCCCGCCCCCCCCGACAGGCCACCGGCGCCTGAGGTAATGCCGCCGCCAAGCGCGGAACACAGGAAAAAACGCGCGCGAGGCGGCGACAATTTCAAGCACAGTAAATGAAAACAAGTCAGCGCGGCGGCTGACACCAAGCATAATGTAGTGAAACATAAAAGCCAATACACGTATATACATATACACACCCCCCCCTCTTTCCCCCGAAGGCTACAAGGAGAGTGAGGGAAGACAGCGGCCACTTAATATAGGGCCCACCGATAGACAGGGGCAAGGGGCACTAGTGCGGGAGGGGCATCCCATAGAGGCTCACCATAAGCCTGTACTGCCTACCCTTTGGTGGGGGATTGCGGTGGAGCAGCGCTCCTAACCACCTAACAGCGGTGCTGCCTACCATCACCTGACCCTCGCAGCCAAGGCTGGGTGGCAATTACTGATGGAATGGGTGGGAACAGTCCTACAGGGCCGCAGGCTAATAGCCCCGCTCACCTGCGAGTAGAGAGAGCCATCTTCTTGTCCTTCGCAGTCCAGACTGCAGAGAAGATCTGGGGATTGTGGGAGGTCCCAGGGTATTTGAGGGGCCGGGAGGAGCCTATTTTCAATGTCTCTGCAGTCCAGCGCCATCTGGTGGAGTAGTACCCGAGTGTAAGTATTCTATCTGGAGCAGGACGTACTGTATACTAAGAATACGTTTACTGTATGAGCCGTAAAAGGGCCCCATCTAATGGTCGCACCAGGGCCCCGTCACATTTAGTTGCGCCACTGCCTGTTACAGATTCTTCCCTATGCTGCTAAAGTAGAGGAGAGACACATGGGGCAGGCATCAGGTGAGCGGCTTGCTGTTCAGTTATTGCTGTTATGTTTAGAGTCCCTTTAATATGCACAGCATATGGCTTTGGACAAGAAAGGGATAGGTGGCTTTATATGACCAACTGCTGGCCTTCCCCTGGGCCATCCCAAATTCCTGGTTGCTGGCAGCTGGATTGGCACCCTATGTGGTCTGCCAAATTACCCCTACTGGCCAGGAGCATAACAATAGGGGGTGCAGGGGGGCCATAAGGTCAGAGGGCCCATCTTTGTTCCTCCACCTTATTTATCAGATTTGCTTCTTACTTGGCAACATTTAGAGAAGGAAGCAGCATTTGTTTCTGCTGTTTCATTCTTTAGATGTCTAGCTGCATCAAACTGAGTCACAAGACAGAGAAGAGTTTACTGTAAGAGCCTTGAAAGGAGTGGAGATCAACAGCAATATTTGACAGAATAAATCCCAGGAATAAAACCCGGGATTTAACTATGCCAGGATTTGTTTTTCCCCCTAACGTCATCTAAATTTTGGTATGCCCCGATGTGTGAACTCACCCAAATCGTTTAATTTACTCACTTCATCGGCGATCCCAAGCCGCATATATGAGTGCTCCTCCAATCAGCGTCTAGCATTTCATTCAGCTTTACTAAGCCACTCTGACGTCAGAGCTGTTTAGTAAAGCTGAATGGAGAGCTGGCTACTGGCCGCTCCCCTTCAATGCCAGCCTGGCGCTTGCATCAGTTTTATGGAAGCCGAGGATGCCACCATGGAATTCACACAGTGGGGCAAACCTGATTGGGAACCCAGGGGTAGGTTGACTTCATTCATAATTTGCAATGTACATGTAAAATGTAAGATATCTACACATTTTCAGGGTCAGCCTTTGAGGTGTGCGAGGTAGAGGGTGCTGCAGTCGGTACTTAGTTTTTGTAATCTTTGTACTGTTTGGTATTTTTTTATCCTCCCCCAAGGCAGTTGTTTTTGGCCAATTTCTCGCCTTATAGCCTGTAATAGTGCTTAGCTTCGGGTGCAAAAAAACTCAAATACTTTGAGACGAATAGGGGCCTGTTCTGCTCACTAAACAAGACTTTAGCAAATGGGCTGTGTAGCTGTCATGCATGTTATATGATTGCTTATTAACATCACAAGATTTAGTAGTGCAAGTGTAGGCTTACCTAGGCCACCGGCGTGAGCGTCTATGAGTGCGGCGGCCACTGCGATTCCCTGTGGAAGGCCAAGCTCGCTGGCAGCCTCTGGTGTGAGCCCGTTCCCCACACTAACTCCTGGAGACACTACCTGGTTACCTGCACAGACAGAGGAATAAGAATGAGAGAAAGAAAACGGAAAGCTCCTATCACTAAGCTGAGAGCATGTTGGAGAACCCCAGAAACCAGAACATTGCAAAACCTTCATGAAAGCTCCATAAATCCCTTTAGCTGGGTATTGAGAGCAGAAAGGAATGTTTGAAGCAATTGACTAGTGTCTGATATCTCCCAATATTCACTCTCTCTGCTATTGAGAACCAAACCCGGAATAGTAAAAATCCAGAGTTTTGTTCCACTTTAAAACACAATATTATTATTAGGAAAATCCACAGTAATAATATAATTAGCACTCCATAAGAATACATATAGTATTATAGTAAATATAGTATTTAAATACTATTAGTACTACACCTATATTTAGAATTTTAACAAATACAGTTGGAGTTCATGTTTTGTATTTGACAAGTACTTTTTTTTCTACTACTACTAAAAGTAGTATTACTAATAATAAAAATAATCATATTAATAACATTGTTAGCATTGTATATGAATAAATATAGCTGATGTTTAGCTCATTAGTATTAGGCTCCATTAATACTATGCATTTGCACTAAATCCAAAACCCATGGAAATTAGCCCAGGAATCTATAAAATTTCCAGCCCGATCGATTCCCTCCCCCCTGGTGCAACTAAAATCGGGATGTCTCGCTGTATGAAAACCCCCAGGTCGCTCCTTAAACTCACCTTTTCTGGTCCAACGGCGAATGCGCGAGCTTCGGCTGCATCCCCGCTATCCCTCTAGCAAGGCGTGTGCCCGTGCCAGGTATTTGCAAATGCCCGGCGCAGGCACGCCTCCTGTTAGAGGGTAGCGGGTGATGCGGCCGCCAGCGTGCTCGAGAGGATCCGAGCGTGCTGATTGGATGAGCGGGTGCGCATGCGTTGTAGGAGCGGGAAGAGGTGAGTTTGTTCGGGCAACCTGGGGGGTTTCACACAGCGGGGGAACCCCCAATTGAGGTGCCCCAGGACTGCAAGGACCAAAATCCAGGATAGTCAAAATCCAGGGTTTTGGTACACTTTAATGGCACCCTGCAGTGCCCCTAGCTTTCCAGGGGAGCTGCAGCAGGTGTAGGGACTCAGGACGTAGTCCTGCTATTGTAACAAGCCACCCTCTGTTTTACATTGTTATATTGCAACTGTGGACACCATTAGGATATGCAGGGGATTCCTTTTAAAAAATTGCACATCATCTGGGGATCTATAACGTGACCCTCAAGTCAAACAAAACTGGAGGGCCACTGTACAGGACAGCGGGTGAGGTACATTCATTTATGGGATGGCCTGCTCAGCATATTGGTGTTGTGAGCCCACAATCAGCAATGGTACTTAATTGATCTGTTTCAGCAGCCAAAATCCTGCCTCCCATGATGGTGATGTGCAGCCTCCCGCCCCCATGCCTTACTGGCTGGTGGCAGTCACATGGGGCCAAAAAACAGCATGTAAAGTGAAGGCACTGAGTATACAGAGAAGGGTATCTCTCAATTGGGTGCCCCCTGCTGTCTTGTTCAGTAACATAAGACTAAATTAATAACTATGTTCGAATAGTAAACAAAAAAAGTATAAGAACACTACAAATCCGATATGTATGTATAATCAGGGTCAGGGCTCAGTGATTGCAATAGAGACTTTCAGGTGTGTGGTCACTGTAACACTTAAAGCAGACCAACAGTCAAAAATGACTTAAAGTGGACCAAACCCCTCCGCAAAAGGCCCAGGAATCTATAAGATTCCCAGGCCAATCGATTCCCTTCCCTGGGGGCATCCAAAACCGGGATACTCCACCTTGTGAAACCCCCCAGGTTGCCCCATACACTTACCTTGTTTACCGTTCCAACGGCGCATGCGCAAGCTGTGGCCACATCCCCGCTATGTCTCTAGCAGGGCGCGTGCCTATGCCAGGCATTTGTGAATGGTCGGTGTGGGCACGCTCCCTGTTAGAGGGAAGCGCGGGATGCGGCCGCCAGCGGGCTCCGAGCACACTGACTGGACGAGCGGCCGTGTATGTGCCGTAGAACCGGGAAGAGGTATGTTGGGCTCGGCGATCCAGGGGGTTTCACGCAGGGGTAAAGGACCAAAACCCAGGATAGTCAAAATCCTGGGTTTTGATCCACTTTAAATCAGACCAATACAACAAACAGTGCTCATATGCACCCCCAGGGCAATTTATATTGCTGCACATAAAAAATCATTTACCTTTTTTCCAACTCCTGCTGTGGTAAATCTTAGAAACGAAATGGCGGATTATGTATCTGCAGGCCACCTGCAAACAGGAAGTGCTTACATATGCTCCTGCATCCACTCAAAGCTGAAATGTCTCCTCAATGATTTTCTAGTGGTAGAGGCCATTTTGGAGCTTCCTTTCCCAGCATCTCAACCATGCTGCTGCCTGGATTCAACTGACATAACTGACAGAGCACAGTAACAGTAATCCCAGCAGCACTTCCTGTTCGCAGGTGGCCTGCAGATACATAAGCTGCCATTTTGTTTCTTTTACCATAGCAGGAGTTAGAAAAAGATAAATGAATGTTTATGTGCAGCAATCGACATTGCCCTGGGGAGGGGGGCATATGAGCATTGTTTGTTGTGTTGGTCTGGTTTAAGTCATTTTTGACTGTTGGTCCACTTTAAGGGTATACTATATATGCAGAAAACATTTCTATGGTAGTCATATAGAATTTATAATGAGCATTTTGTTAAAGCCCCTGCACATGATTAGGTTTTGAGGTAGGAAAGTAGGGAGAGGCTCGCCCAAGAAGTTCACCGCGTTTTACAATGTGGATCCATTCTGTGTAACACTACATTTGTCATGGCTCCGCAGTGTGTGTGTGTGTGTGTGTGGAGAAATGTTGCCGTCTGGATTCCAGGCTATTGTATATAGTTCCCCGTCTCGGGCAATGTGAAAGTCATTTAGCGGCAGCGTCCTTTGATGAGGCTCCAGCAGCTACAATATCCATCGGCGGAGCCGCAGATATACATCCCGCATTGTGCTTGGCACGGATCACCATAACACAAAGGCTGGAAAAGGACAAATCCCAGCTGTGGCTTCCTGCCAGCTCTCCACCCAAAACGTCTACTTCCCAAGTAAGGCCAGGCCACTTAAAGGGCCGATACCATCAACACGACCGATAAATGGCCGATATCATCAACAAGAGGATATGACGGGGGCTTATAAAGGACCATTCTCCTTCATTCAACTGTAAAGCAAACCTCTACCCTCCTTGGGAAGTGTCAAAGCGAGGGAGTAGGTCTGCATTAACACAGAGTGGGTCCACCACTCATCCTTCGCTCCTTTCCCACGCGCTGGTGTTGGCTTGGTTTTCGAAAAAAAAAACAGCTTTTTCCACTGCCGAAGCCATGCCCAGCGGCATTTTTGGCTGATCTCAAAGGTGCCACAACGACAAGGTGCAGCAGGCTGGACTCTTCCCCAGCATGCTGTTTGGGCGCACACGCGCTCCCGCAGTCAGCCATTCAGAAAGGCTGGGTTCCGGGAGCTACCACAGCCGCAGGAAAGCTGGGGATGCGGTATTCACCGGGGTCTGTTAAGATTACTGGTGCCTCGGGGGGTTCCAGTGGAGGATGTTAGTGGCCGGGCCTAGAATCTTTTAGATTTCAGGGCCCGGCCGAGTGGGTTTTGACCGGCTTTTAAAAGGTTTGTCTGTCCTTAACGCCATCTTAACACCTCTTCTCCAGCAAGTGCATGTCAATGCATTAATAAATGTTTTACTGGGCATTATGTTTAAGAGCCCTAATATTATTGAGGCTCATATTAAGCAATGAGCTTAAAGCTGAACAATAAACTGGCATGCCTGGCACCTTTTGTGGCGGTTCCCTCGAAGATGTAAACAATCAGGGCCGAATACCCAGCATCTCTGAGCCATTCAGATAGGCTGGGGACAGAATCTCGCTGCATTCTAAAGGGTACTAGGGGTGCAGCTGCTCTTGCTTCCAATTGCTGTGTCTAAACATAGCCATATGTTATGCACAGTATATGGCTCTGATTGGACAAGACCCATGAATGCGCCTTAGGACCGGGGAAAGGTGAGTCTGGGGGGTTTGAAATAGCAGGGCATCCCAACTCTGGAACAAATCCCAGGATAGTCAAAATCCTGAGTTTTGTCCCACTTCTCTCTCTTGATACATTGAATTAAAGGTCATCTTTATTTCAGCATCTGAAGGCAAAGAAGGAACAAGAAGAGAAATAATGCAAATAAAAAAAATATAACAAATCTAATGAAGTTCGGTTAGGTTAAAGAGGAACAACAAACATGAATTTGACTTTCCTGTGTATTGTACCTCTCTGTGGCAGCATCCCCAATTGGGTTGCCCCGCTGTGTGTATTCCCCCAGGTCGCCCCATTTCACTCACCTTCCTGCACACTCAAGTGACAGCGAGTGCGCTGATTGGCTAAACAGCCGAGCGGCGCCGGCAGCCACATCCCCTGGCAGCCATGGCGTGGGCACATGCATGGCTAGGGGTGACCGGGATGCTGACAGCACACTCCCTATCTCCTCCTAACATGCCAGTGATAAGCCTATCAGCAATGGATGGTCATGTGACGTGCGTAGAAGTCAGACAGAGAGCACACTGCTTGCACAGAGTTTTGACGAGTTAATGGGTCTGTAAGTAAAAATTTAAAAAAAGGTACTCACCTTTGAGACCTCATGGTGGGGAGGTGATTAAGGCTGCCCCTTGATAAATTGAGGGGGTTTCAAGATTAAAGAGGCTGTAAAGCCACACATATCTAAAAGTCTCCAGGACAGTTGCTAGTCTGCCCATGGGTGTCGGAAATCAGGATGCCCTGATGTGTGAAACCCCAGAGATAGCTGGTAAATGCGTCTTTGCCGGTGACTCCCACAGAGCTTCTGCTGCCCATGCCTGCATCTTTGGATTCCCTGTAGCTGAGATGCACTCCTGCATTTAACCATTAGATAGGCTGGGGTGGAAGCTCTTCCCAAACTGCAGGAAACTGCAGCCAATCGGTGATCTGCAAAATGCCTGGTGGGCATGGCCTTGGCAGTGGAAACCCTCCAAGGTACTCAGAAGGGGAGAGCGGGTGGGGGACATGGGGGAGACCCATATGGGTTTTGTGCCACTTTAACACCAGCACAATAGACAACAGACAATAATTATTCCCAACAGACGTGATGTGCTAACATCACAGACATCTTAATACATGACCATTACTGCTGTCACTTTCAATGACATAAGGATATTATTCTCTGAGCCCATGACCAGACTGAGTTTTGAGAAACCCAGCAGAGCCGCCTCCAATGAGCATGTTCCACATGATTTTGCACAGTATTTATATCCTCTTCCACACTCACACACAGAGCTGCCATTGGGGCAGGATAGCCAAGACTCCAGAATGGGGCCTGTATGGCTCTGATGGTGGCCCTGCCCTGAGTCCTACATTGCAATGCTGCCAGTGTCAAGCACAGACACTAACTGGCACAGCCCACTGCTGGCCCTGAGAATGAAGAGCTGGCACCCATTGCTGGTTGATGTGAGGACTGAGATCTCCCCTTTTTGAACAGGAGCAGCAAGGAGCATATTACCGCATGTAAGGTTTGTATCATTTTTTGAAAATTGGGCATTGATCTTATATGGCAAGCATGGGACTGTCCTGGAAATGAATAAATGTAGTAGGTGAAGGACAGTGTTCGCGTGCAGGTGGCTTTGCTTGATTTGCATGGCTAAATTTAATACTTTAGTCTTCCAGTATAATATTTCGCCTTGCTTGTCCACCCCTGGCTGTGGCCCTGCCCCCCTCCCAGTTTTGCTCGATAACCTATCTATCCTGTTACAGGACATTCTTTGCCCAGTAGTAGTAACCGTGGGTCTCTGGGAATAGCTAATGTCCCAGGGAACAGTTTGCACCTAGGCTGCCTCTGGCCCCTGCTGCCCGCAGGCCTGACCTGTACCTATCGGAGGGAGCACTCCTCTACATACATAGTCTTCCTGCACTAGGGCTGCCCCACAGCACCCTACATAGATGAAGTTGGCCCTGTTACCCCTAGCAACCCACCAGAAAGATACTGTCAAGTACCAGCATAACCCAACATGTCGCTATGGCCAACAGCCATTTTTGCCAGTAATTTTTTAGGATGATGCTGATCATAAGTGACAATCGGGGTGCCCAGTCCAAAGTTTGCTCAGGGGCCCAGTAGGCACTGTACAGAGGCTGCATTTGTTTGAGTAATAAAACTCATAATGCAAGATTTATCCCTCATGCTGTACAATGTAAAAGACAGGACCGCATGCCACTGTATTACATTGTAACAGCAGCCATGCATCCCGCTATTTCAGCTCGGTTTCTACTGAAGGCAGTGGCAGCTTCAGGGCTCCTGGAACAGCCAATGGACCAGAAAGGGTCTCAGGGGTCTGCCTGTGCCTGAGCTGCCTTTGGCTCTTACAGCTACTGGGGCTGGTCTAGACCTACTGGAAGGATCTGGAGAACCATTTGGGGACCCAAATGTTTGCTCTGGGGCCCATCTGAAAATTTACTACAAATGACTACACCTGTGGTCACATATTATGAAAGTTCTTTCTCATATGCTGCTGCTGCACTTAGGGCGGGGGGGGGGGGGGGGGGGGTCTGGGGGTTGAGGCCGCACATGCGTAACCCCCTGGAAAAAGGTTTTGACTAAAGGATGAAGCGCAAAAGGCTTCTGAAAAAAGATAGACAAGGCAGAAACCTGCCATTTCAAAAGTACTCAGCTGGAGACCAGAGTCCAGCCCTGATTGCAGAAAATCCAAAATCCTGGAAACCGAAAAGACCCTACAAGGCAAAGATCTAACATCACACCAAGCGATATAGGCTCTCCAAGTCCTATAGTAGATGGTAGAAGAAGACCTCTTCCGGGCACAGATCAGAGTCTTAACAACCGAGTCAGAAAGACCCTCCTCCTTCAAGATGAAGGTTTCAGCAGCCAAGCCGTCAAACCCAGCGTTGGTAAATTGGGGTAACACAGCCGACCCTGAGTGAGCAGATCGGGCCGAAGAGGCAGAACGACCTGATCCACCACCAGCCGAACGATGTCTGCGAACCATACTCGCCTTGGCCACCTTGGAGCCACGAGAATGGCGGACACCCTTTCCAGAGCCAGCTTCCGTACCACCTTGCCTAGCATGGGTATCGGAGGAAAAAGGTACAGAAACCCCAGTTTCCCCCAGCTCAGAGACATGGCGTCCACCGCCAGAGCCAGAGGATCCTGAGAAAGCGACACGAAGGTCGGAAGCCTGCAATTGTGACGAGAGGCAAACAGGTCCACCTCCGGTGTCCCCCACCGGAGACACAGAGACCGAAAAACTTGAGGATGGAGAGACCATTCCCCCAGACGGGAAGAGCACCTGCTCAACAGATCCGCTTCCCTGTTTTCCACACCCGGAATGTAAACTGCCGAGAGACAAGGAACATGGGCCTCCGCCCAGGTCAGGATCAGGGACACCTCTCTGAGGGCACCCAGACTGCGATGATGACTCCCTGATGATTGATGTAAGCAACCGCTGTCCGATTGTCCGAGCGAACCTGAACCGGAAGGCCCAGAACATGCTGAGTCAAAAGAAAAAGAACCAGACGGATGGCTCTCAGTTCCAGAACATTGATGGGCAAGTGGGCCTCTCGAGGCCCCCACTGCCCCCGAAACTGGAGATCCTTCCAGAATCCCCCCCATCCTGAAAGACTGGCGTCCGTGGTGACGATTTCCCAAAGAGGAGTCAGAAAGGACCTGCCCCTCAAGAGATTGGTCGAGACCAACCACCATTGAAGGGACTGCCGGACCCGGGAGGACAACTGGAAGGGCCGATCCAGCGACCGTGGTCGCCGGTCCCAAGACACCAACAGATGAAGCTGAAGCTGAGCAAAAGGAACTGCCTCGAAAGAAGCAACCATCAACCCTACCAGTCTCATCCCCAGACGGATGGACGGTCGAGGAATGGAAAGAATCCAACCGCATTCCCAGAAAGGACACCACCCTGGCCGGGGCGAGGGAGGACTTGGGATAGTTGATCCCCAACCGAAGTTTTCCAGCGTGGAGACCACCGTTCTGGTGTCCGTCTCCGATTGACTGAGAGAAGGAGCCATGATGAGAAGATCGTCCAGATAAGGTACGATGCGAATGCCTTGAGTTCTGAGAATGGCCATCACCCCTGCCAGCACCTTGGTGAACACTCTTGCAGCTGAGGTAAGGCCAAACGGAAGTGCCACGAATTGAAAATGCCGATCCTCCATCACGAACCGAAGAAAACGTTGATGAGCCTGGCAGATGGGAACATGAAGGTAAGCATCCTTAATGTCTATGGACGTCATGAAGTCCCCCTGCCGAAGAGAACTGACGGCCGATCGCAGAGTTTCCATGCGAAACTTCCGTGTACGGATGAACCTGTTGAGGAACTTCAGATCTAGAACGGGGCGAACCGGCCCGTCTTTCTTGGGGACTGTGAAAAGAATGGAGTAATACCCGAGGCCCACTTCCAAGTGTGGCACCGGCCGGATGACCGCCATTTCCAGAAGACTCTTCACCGACGCCAGGAGCCCCTGCGCGGCCAAAGGATCGGTGGGCACCCAAGACCGGAAAAACCGTGAAGGAGGGCGAAACTCAAACTCCAGCTTGTAACCAGAAGACACCACCTCCCGGATCCATCTGTCCGGATCCTGGTCCAAAACCTGGGAGAAGTGTCGCAATCGTCCCCCCACCCGCACGGGTAAGGGCACCCCCTCATTGCTGAGCAGGCTTGCCAGCAGGCTTGGGGCCCCAGGACTGACCGGGACGGCCACGGCCCCTCCCCCGGGACCAACCTGCACCCCTGGTAGCGGGAAAGGAGGCCCCTCTGCACGCTCTGGCTCCCCGAAAGGAGGGACTAAAAGAAACCGCTCCCCGAAAGGAACGATGCAGCCTCTTGCGTTGAGGCAACTTACCACCCTTGGTAACCAAATCCAATTTATCGCCAAACAGGCGCAAACCCACAAAAGGAAGAGCTGTAAGCGACTTCTTAGAGCTAAAGTCCGCCGTCCACTGACGTAGCCACACCTACCGACGAATAGCAACCAACAGGGCCATGGTCCTGCTACACATCGCAAGTGCATCATCCTGGGCGGTCATGACAAATGAAATAAACGACTCACACTGCTTGAGAGAAAGGAACTCATCACAAGTGGGATCAAGATCTGCGTACAAATCTCTAACAATGGACCTGACAGCCATCAAAAGAAGCGCCGAAGCACAAACCGGTCGCAGTGCCGATCCAGCACTGATAAAACCATGGCGAGCCAATTGATCAATCCGACGATCCTCACCATCCTTAATGGTAGTAGTGTCAGGGGAGTGCAACACAGCCGTGTTAGACAGCCCCAACACGGGGGCATCGATGTAAGGGGGAACCGACCAAAGCTTCACCAAATCCTCCGGAAAGGGATAACGCTTATCCCAACTAGGAGGAAGGCGCGTAGGTTTTTCCCATTCCTTAAGGACAACCCTCACAAAGTGTTGTTGTCTGGGAAACACCAAACGCGGCTTGGGCACATCAAACAACTCACCCTTTGGTGGGGGGGCCGCCTCAGGCGGATCCAAAGCCAAGATCTCAAACATTTGAGCCAAAATGGAAGAAGTGTCAAGGAACACCCCCGCAGCCTGATCGCCAGCGGTACCAAACAATTGCTGGTCTGCAGGCTCGTCTCTAGGAGCACCCCCTCCTCAGCCGGGGGACAATCGGACCAATCCAACACTTCCAACACCTCATCCTCCGGAACAGGCGATGCCGGAGAAAGGTGCTTCCGCTTAGCCGTAGCCTTCTGAGCCACCGCGGCGGCGAACATTTTCTCGAGGCTGGCCAACCGTGCACACACCTCGGATTGCGAATCCCCACCTTTGACAACGTCACACGGGGTCCGGAATAGGTGGGGGGTGTAGGAGATGACGGAGGTTGCGGAGGTTCTGCTGTGCACATGGAATACATATTATGACATCATCGCCTGGGAGAGGAGCCCCGCAACCCCCACACAGCCTGGATAGCCCCGAAGAGCCATTTCCGGTAATGTCGGAAGCCTCCATATGGTGAAATTATGGCATTCGCAATAACCCAGGGATTTACGCATTAAGCAACCCGGGATGCCCCTTTTATAATTAAAGTCCCGGGAGAGGGAGGATTTTTTTTTTTTTTTTTAAATATGACTAGCCAGGTATATCAGACCGGGAGACCCACCGCAGCACGGGAATCCCCGGACCTGTAAGAAAGAGACCACAATCAGCCTCCAGAAAGTACAAAAGGTATGCAGAAAGCGTAAACAGACACACACACACACACAAACAGTACTAAACATTAAAATACCCAAGGTATACTGGCAATCACCTAAAAATATGTGTATATATATATATATGTATACAAGTCAATATGCAGCCCTCTATACCCCCAATGGGCTCAAGAGTGCAGCAGCACAGTAATAAATCAGTGCAACCAATCTAGAGGAATTACATCCAAATTGGTAAAATTCTAAATATGCATGCGTAGCACAGAAAATAAAGGAAAAAAGAAAACTTGCCCGACAGAGCTCTTTCGCTGGCCTGTTGTGGAGTGCCCTCTCTGTGGGCTCCAGCAGACCCCAGACCGCAGACGGACCCGTGCACACACCTGAGGGATTACTTCCAGACGCTCCACACCGGAGCGAGGAGACGAAGGGCTGGCCGGCAAAGCGCACAAAGAGCTCCGGCCCCGCCCCCCGCTTACGCCAGCACGGCGCGGGCCGCGAAGGAACGCGGCCCCACCCCCTAGAGACGAGCACCGCGGCCGCACGTACGAGCGAGGCGGGTGCCAGAAACAGGCACCCCGCCCGGCCGTGCAGCACAGCCCCAAAGAATGCACACACGGAGCCCCCACAGCCCGGGGACATAACACCAGACCGCAGCGCCGACCTGTTTAGCTGCCTACAGAAAAACACACACACATCCTGGCCAGAATACACAATATTAAAGATACCCCACAAACGCCACCCCCCCCCCCACCCCCACGCTAAGGGAGAAGGGACCAGGCGGGAGAAGGCAGGCTAAAGGGTGAACCGGGATGGGGCATCCCAAATCCGGATCACCAGCCGGATAACCGCGTTGCCCCACGCGTGGGGACGAGCGGAGGAGATAAGCTCCTAGGCACCATGAGGTGCCGTCTACCATTGCCCAGCCAGCAGCCTAGGCTGGGAGGCTTCCAATATCAACTAAGTGAACAAAACACGTAGCTGGGCAGAAATAGACCATGGGGGGATGCCGGGGTTTGACCCCGGCTACCTGCAAGTAGGAGACTTCTTTCTTCTGTCTTGTCGCATCTTGCAGAGAGAAAACACTGGGTGTTAAGTGGGAGGTCCCAGGTATATATAGGCCGGAAGGGGCTCCGGAAGGGGCTTCTCTCTGCAACGTCGCCTCCTGCTGGAGGATAACCCTATCGT
Organism: Gastrophryne carolinensis; assembly: GCA_027917425.1. Lineage (NCBI taxonomy): Eukaryota > Metazoa > Chordata > Amphibia > Anura > Microhylidae > Gastrophryne > Gastrophryne carolinensis. Next base: position 402,012,515 of record CM051235.1, on the reverse strand, counting down.
CAGAATTAAAGGGGAAGCGGGGTGTGTGACACACTGAGAATATAGCATATCTACAGGCAGGAGGGAAGTTTAATCATTGCCACGCTAGTAGTGACAACCTTTATATTCCACAAGACTAGGGCACAGCTCCGTGATGTTGCTGGCCATTGCCAGTTTATTTAGGGCAACAGATGGCCCATCCAAATCCCGGACCATGGGGTTAGAAAGGCAGACTAACTGTGACCCTGTTAGAAAGGGTCATACAGTAAAAATGGCTTACACATATACAGGACGGCGTTTTCGATATTCGTTTTCGAAATTGCAGCCACAGTGATCCCCATTTATTCAAGCAATTTATATTTAGATGTTTAAAAAAATCTGGGACGTGTTCCCAGCCGGCACCAGCTGGAAGGAGTTAAACATTTTGCTGGCTTGGCAGGTTTGGCTCGCCGTCAGCTGTACAGCATGTAAACACCTCGCACAGGCTGCACGCTCCGAAAAATAGGGATTATTCCCATCCCCGCCAGCCAATCAGAGGCCTTCTGCTGGCGAGGCAAGCGATACAGTGTAATTACTGAGGGCTTTATGGAAAGCACAGTCTATAGTTTTACGTGCGGGGTTTACCATGTTCCAAACAGAATGCTGGCCGAAACCGGCACAACTCTAAACTGGATTTCACAAGGGCGTGTTGGCTCCACATGATGGAAGCCTACACGGGACTGCTGGGAGAGCTCCAGGGAGACCGGGGGTCTCTTAAAGTGCAATTGTCATCAAATATGATCCTCTGAAACGACAGCACATACATAAAACCTTCTAATGTATACTTACCAATCCTGCTTTTCTGATGTTCACATCAGATCCTACTGACCCAACATATTTTTATAATGGTCCTGTGCTTTTACACAGGCTCAGACCAGCCTATTATTCCTAATAGAGGCAAATGATATTACATGTACAGGCAACCACAACAAAAATAAAAATTCCAGCTATCCCCTATAGTTAGATAAGAAAATGTTCCAGCCTATTATTCCTAATAGAGGCAAATGATATTACATGGGCAGGCAACCACAGCAAAAATAAAAATTCCAGCTATCCCCTATAGTTAGATAAGAAAATGTTCCAGCCTATTATTCCTAATAGAGGCAAATGATATTACATGGGCAGGCAACCACAGCAAAAATAAAAATTCCAGCTATCCCCTATAGTTAGATAAGAAAATGTTCCAGCCTATTATTCCTAATAGAGGCAAATGATATTACATGCGCAGGCAACCACAGAAAAAATAATAAATCCAGCTATCCCCTATAGTTAGATAAGAAAATGTTCCAGCCTATTATTCCTAATAGAGGCAAATGATATTACATGGGCAGGCAACCACAGCAAAAATAAAAATTCCAGCTATCCCCTATAGTTAGATAAGAAAATGTTCCAGCCTATTATTCCTAATAGAGGCAAATGATATTACATGCGCAGGCAACCACAGAAAAAATAAAAAATCCAGCTATCCCCTATAGTTAGATAAGAAAATGCTCCAGCCTATTATTCCTAATAGAGGCAAATGATATTACATGGGCAGGCAACCACAGCTAAAATAAAAATTCCAGCTATCCCCTATAGTTAGATAAGAAAATGTTCCAGCCTATTATTCCTAATAGAGGCAAATGATATTACATGCACAGGCAACCACAGCAAAAAATAACAATTCCAGCTATCCCTTATAGTTAGATAAGAAAATGCTTTATTCATTTCTTATATTCTATTTATTTTCTAGTTTTATTTATTTAGTAGGTGCCTACTTGTGTATTAGAATGAATGTTCTCATGTTGGCAATGTTTTGGACCCCAAATCAGCGACGTGAAGCTTTCCTTGCTTGCCTGGTGCATCTTTTACTACGTGTGAGGCCCTGGCAGGGCTGGCTCTGGGTTTTTACGGGCCCCTGGGCGATAGAGTCTCAGTGGGACCCTTCCGGTGTGGTATGACATGCCATACATGGTGATAAAGTTGCATGTATAGTGAATATTGCCATGATAGAAAGTCAACAGTGATAAAATAAATGACAAAGAAAGAGAAATAAAGAACTTAGAAGATGGAAACAGACACATGTAACAAATAAAAGGAAAGAAACAGAAACATAGAATGATTGGCAGAAACACAGAATGAATGAACAACAGAAATAAAGAAAGAATTAATGGAATGACAGGTAAGAGAGAAGGAATAGGAGAGAAAAAGGAGATGGAAGGGAAAAAAAGGGAGAAAAGAAGGACTGGCAGAATAAAGAATGAAGGATAGACATAAAGAATAGAGGGCCTGACAGCAAAAAATAATAGAAGAAATGAAAGAAAAGTTATAGCAGAATGAACAGATGAAAGAAAGAAAAAGCAGGAAGGAAACAAAGAATAGATGGACTGACAGAAATAACTGCAGGAAAGAATAATGGAAGAAACGGAATGGCAGAAAAAAAAACTGATGAAAGTAGATGGAAATAGATGGAAATAAAGAATAGAAGAAAGAAAGGCTCTCCCAATGACCAATCTGCCCCTGGCTGACAGTCCTTAGTCCTGGTTACTGCACAGCCCGGCATCCCGCATAGAGGCTGTCCAGGGTAGAGGGAATGAGGTGGGCCCTCCCAGGGTGCGGGGCCCCCAGCACCTGCCCTGGAACGCCCAGTGCCGACGCCTGCCCTGGGCCATGGAGTCTCTGGGAGCTCCCCGATGGATCCGCTGAAGGTGTACAACAGATCACTGAACCAGCCTGTGGCCAGAACTGTGGCAAGCCTTGTACCAGGAGGTGGATCTGGAATTCCACAAAATTGAAATTTATATTTAAAATTGTACAACCCTCTCCGAGCTGAACCAACTGTAATATGTGGCCTAATTTTGACCACTAGAGGGAGCATTGGCTGTGTTTTTCAGGAAAACAGTTTGGCGCTGAAAGAAAATGACTAGCAGAGGATAGAACATTTTATACTTGCACCCAAGCCCTAAGACCTCATTCACACCTGTCCGGTACCTCAGCTTTTGTCTACGATACTTGATATAAAAAAATCTTCCTCTGAATTTTTTTACCACTTGACGTAAAAATAAAGCGGCAACTGAAAGTGATGGATGTTAGCACAAAGTGATCTGACATGGGGTGGAGGACAGCATGTGTCTGCTCACAAAGCTTTTAGGCACAGTGCGGTGCCTTCAGACTGCCAGCTCACAAGCCCTGACCTATCATAAGATTCAACTTGGTGCCTGTCATTTTACACCTGTCGCCGCTATGTCTGTGTGGCAGGAAATGACAGGCATCTGAATGTTTCGGGTAGAGTTTGTGAATTGAGGGTCTGAAAACACAGCACTGTGGTTAAAAGCTTTATGAGTAGACATATGCTGCCCCCTTCTCCTTTCAGGCTGCTCAGCCCTGTCACTTCTGCTGACATCCAGCACTTTCTGTTGCTGCTTTCAGCGCTTTTTTCAAGCTTCAAGTCATAAAATGTTTTTTATTAAAGGAAGAATATCAGTCAAATATTACTTTTTCTTTAGCCAATGAGTAACAATGACGTTTTTCGGCCTAAACTACAGGTATAAAAGGTTTGGAGCATTACTTTAAGCTAAACAGGTACAGTAGTTGCTGTGTTTCTATTGGCCGACGGATAGAGACGGTGTTAAATGGCTTCATTAAGCCTCATGGTGACATGTTATCCCTGGTGGTGTCAGCAGCCTATAAAAGCGCCTCTATATTAACGCTCCTGTTCTCTATGTCAAAATGTCAACAAGGCATCCCGCTCTGTCCCGCCAGCTGAGAATCCAGAAGTTCAAGGCCTGTCAGACAGGCGACCCCCCACCCTGCTACTCGCTCTCTGATCACGCCCGGCCGCAGACAGCTGCTATCTGAAACATGGCTGCTATTTTGATGACTGGAAGCAAAGATTGCCCTGCACTCTATTATTCACTGTGGGGCAGCGTCTTCATTTCATACACTCACCTGCCCCTGTCCCTGTAAATGATATTTCAAGGCCACGGGTCATTTTGTAGTACTTAAAATACGAATTCAGCTCAAAGACATTTTGACACACAAAAATGTATACTTTCAAAAATCAATTTGCAAGTGGACAAGTGGACCAACACCCAGGGGTGATCACCTCACTCACCGCGGGACATCCGAGATGGGGATGTCCCGCGGGGTGAAACCCCCCCAAAAAAAACCAAACTCCTTACCTGATCCGCCGCCGCCGTCTGTGAATGGCCGGCGCGCTGTCTTGGACGCCGCTGTCACCCGCTTGGACGTCGGCGGGGATTGGACGGCGCGGTCACGTGGGAGCGGGGAGTTTTTGGGGGTTTCTGGGGGGTTTCAGAGAGCGGGACACCCCCGATCGGGGTGCCCCGCCGAAGTGGACCAAAACCCAGGATAGTCAAAATCCTGGGTGTTGGTCCACTTTAAGGCCGTTTTATACCTATGCATTCACTTTAGAAATTGGCTGCCAAGGAGAGTGCATATTACTGCTTTCCAACTGTCCAGGAAATTCCTTGTAATAAACAAGTGACCAATTAATTCCTGCATTTAAAGCGGAACAAAACCCACCTGTGGCTGTCCTGAAATCTAAAAGAGTCTTCCCGGGGTATCCCAAATCCCCACTGTGTGAAACCACCCAGGGTGCTGGTGATCACTTATCTTTCCCCCGGTCCAATGGCGCATGCACAGGCTTTCATCCAATGACAGCCGTCTGCCATGACTATGTCATTCGGCTCTCCTTTTTAAGTGCGCCACATCCCCTGCCTATTGACGTCAATGATAGCCACTGGCACATGTGCACTAGGAACGAGGAAGAGGTGGGATGTTCCGGGCTTTCTCAGGGGTTTAAAGTGGACCAAAACTTACCACAATTGGCTCGGGAATCCAAAATCAGGATGCCCCGCTGTGTGAAACCCCCCAGGTTGCCCCATACACTTACCTTGTTTCCTGGTCCAACGGCGCATGCGCGAGCCGCATCCTCGCTATCCCTCTAGCAGGGTGCTTGCCTGCACCAGGCATTTGTGAATGGCCGGCGCTGGCATGTTAAAGGGTAGCATGCGCTGTAGAACTGGGAAGAGGTCAGTTCTCTTTGGCGATCTGGGCGGTTTTACGCCGATCGGGGGTGTCCCAGGGGAAAGAACCAAAGCCCAGGATAGGCAAACCACTTTAACACAGCAGGGCATCCACATTTCGGATGGCCTGGGGGAATGGAGCAAAACCTGGAGTCAAATTGTCGGGTTTTGTTCCGCTTTAAAAAGCCCTCACCAACTCATACTTATATTTCAATAATTAAACTTATTTTTCCCTACCTGTTTAGGTTTTTTTTTTTTTTATTCTGGTTTTGGCAAGTGCTCTCCCTAGTAACCAGTTGTAATTTAAAATGAAAACTCTCATCCTATTGAAGGACATTTTCCCCCACATGCGTGATCTGTTGATCTATTTGATCTATCTATTTGATTCCCCCTTAAAGTTAATTTCTTACATATTTTCTGTTCTGCAATCCTCTCCCAGTAGAACCAATAGGGGGTGAATCTAGGCCACACTGCAATAGAGAGCTGTAATGCGCTGCCTGTTTTCAGCCACTAGGGTGAGCACTAGCCAAGATTATTAAATCGGACCTTCACCATTATTTATTGAAAAGCTTAAACTCTCAAGAAGCGATTCCCCAGCATCCAAAATTAATATATTTTAAGTTTTTAGTCACTTACTTATTATTCTTTCCCCCACTGGGCTACAACCTTGTTCAGGAATTTAGGATACGGGTGCCGCCATCTTGACTCAGAAGCATCACGTTCCTGAGGAGAGGAGAGTGGGATAGTACAGGAGGGCGGGTTATAGCTGTGCTTTGCTCAGACAGAGCAGAGCTGGGGTCAGGAAAAGGTCAGCAGTCCCAGAATGCAGAGCAGCAGTCAGAAGGCACTTCCTGTTGGCAGGCTGCCTGATGTTCCATGAGCCACCATCTTGGATGTGGCTCATGGATATGAAGGCTCATAACATGCAGTAGATGCAGGTAGGATGATTTTTAATGTGAGCAATTTGTATGTACAGGGTGTGGGAAACATATAAGATATGCTCTTATTCAGGGTGAAGGACCACTTTAATAATAAAAAGAAACAGAACTACATTTTCTTACTAGCACTGCACAAAAAGTGTTAAGAGTCTTTTTAGAACTAAGGAGTCTTCATTTTGCCTGCAGTTGCCCAGTTATGAATCTATAGTAAACACATCTACCTCTTAAGAAGTCTGCTCATTATTCATCATTATTATTATTTTTATTATTATTATAAGAACAAAATAAGGACACAGTGTGTGGCCTCAACTAACTCAACAGCTCCTAAAATACTCTTATTAAAAGTGGAAGGCTCACAAATAAAAAAACAAGAACACTTTCTCAAATTAAAGCACTGTTTCTCAACATGCTGTACAAGTATCCCAGGGCTACACAGCAGTGTTCAGGGGAACACCAACAGGGGGTGTCTAACTGGTCTGGTATATTCATTTAACAGTTAAAATGTTTTCCCTTCTTGCTACAGGGCCCATGGACTACTTATTTTGGTACTATTTATTATTAATCACCCCTTTGGGAGTACTTAACAGGAACTTCTTGTCCCTAAGGGGTACTTGGCGTAAAAAGTTTGAGAACCACTAATTTAAAGGAAACTCCACTTCCATAGAGTTTCTATCATAGAGTCATTTTTCAGATCAGACCCACATACCGCCACATGGCTCCCTGGCTCACCTGCCATTGCTCCTGTTGAGTGTAAGAGGCCCAAAATCACTATGAGTTGAGTTGAGCCCCAAACTTTTGGACAGATGTGAATGGTGGGGTATGAGACAAGGCCGTTCAGCAGGTGAATGGTGGCAGGTGTGTACGCTGTGTGCGCAATAGCCACTGGAAAAGAAACAGCAGCGACAGGGACAATGTGGACGGTGGGACAGCAGCGAGCGGCAGGTGCATCGGGAGCGATTGATATGCAAGTTTACTTTTTTTTTTTGCTGTTTTTTTTTTACATTCGCCCGATTAGATGCAGTGGCATTTTACCCACCACTTTTGGGGAAAAATAAGTCTTATAGGGCTAAGGTAGTAAGGAAGCAGCCCTCTTCAATCACCTCCTCCATTGCAAAAAATGGAAGGGGCATGCCACAGTCCTTGTGATGGATGGTGCAAGGCGGTCCATTGTCAACAATAGAGAATCAGCATTGATTGGGCTGGGCGGCATGGAACTTATATCTACCAATAAAGAGTCAGAGCTACTGGACTGAAAGCGAGGAGGTGACTAGCAACCGTCCTCTTAGCAGTGGGGAAGAAAGCTATCCCGCAGCAGTGGATCCCTCCTTAACCAGCAGTTTAAACATCTATTTAAAATGGAGTGGATGGCTGCTACCCTGGATAGGCAAAAAAGGCTGTGGTGGCCAGAACTAATTTAGCTGACATGGCCGACAGGGATGACAATGCTTCCATTGGACCGTGTTTTTTTGTCTGGAAATTATTGTTATTACATGAATTTCATGTCTAAGTGTAAATTGCATTTAGATTTATTCTGACTATATTTGATAAAAGGTTAATAAAAAAAAGTTTGAAATAAGGCACATTTTGCTTTTACTATCTTTGTCATGCAAATCTCACATTTTTTCCCAAATTTAAAGTGGAACAAAACCCAGGTATTTGACTTTCCTGGGTGTTGTTTCATTCTGTGCTTAATTGGGATGCCCTGGCTGGGTTTTGTTTCGGTTTAACTTAGTAGTTTTATTGATCTGTATGTGCAGGCATATGTCATTTAGACACTATTATTATGGCCCGATGTGAGGGCCTTTATATACATTAATACGTGCTTCAATAGTGTTTTAAACTAAATATTTACACTAGATGTTAGTAAAGTTACAATATAGTTAAAATTGGGAACATAGAAGGTCAGGAACAAAAGCAGTTCTAACTGGCTTAATCAGGCATGAGGAAGGTTCTCAGGTTATCACATGTGGAGCATGGTTGCCATGTGAACCATGTGACAGATTGTGACAGATTATTACAATGTATATGTGGAAGGAGCCCAAGGATGGACCTGAGCATTTTAGGTTAGGAAGGAGCCATTTCTAATCAGTTAGACTTGGAGAGTGTGAGTGATTATAGTTATGGGCATTAGATAGATGTAGTCAGATATTTAGACACTAGACGGCAGTGAGAAATTTTGTAGTTAAAGTAGGAAACCAATACCAAACCTAGAATCTATAAGATGCTAGGTCTAGTGTGCATTCCACACGTTGCCTGATATGCTTACCTCGCCAACAAGCCCACGATGCATGTGGGGCTGGTGGTGGCATCAATCACATCTTCACCTGTGCATGCCCATGTCCACCGTAACTGAACGGCTGTCGTGGCATTCATAACCTAGGAATGCAGGGGGTGCTGCGCCAATCGTGAGTGTGGCTGAGATTCCATTTAGTTTCTCCAGCCGCACATTAAGATGCATGAAGCTCTCAGTGGTCCCACTGGTATGAGCACCAATCAGCAAATGTCCAGGGACAACACTCCCAACCATGTTCAACACTTCCCAACACTTACATACTTGCAAGACAGCCGCACCTTACTGGGGGGCAGGCTCGCCTCTCAACCTCACACAATCACGTCAACAGGTGGCTCCTTCTCTGTTCCAGGCCAAAGACACGCCCTCTCGAGGCGTTACAAAGCCTTGCACGCCAAAGCAGTAGCTTTGACACCAAGCTGAGCTTTTATGGGGAGACCCACCCAGTGACCTACCATAAACTCCACCACCATACCCATGGTATATAGGGAGACTCCACCCACTAACTATAGCTAAAAACCTAACTCCACCCTGTTCCCTCTGGCTTATAGTCTAACTCCACCCCTTCTGGTCTCTTATTAATGTGTGCCCCCCCTTCTCTCTGTTTATAAGATAGCTCCTTCCACTGTCTACCTGTTATAAGACAACTCCGCTCACTTGTTTCCTATTATAAGGTGACTCCTCCCACTGCCCTCTTATCTGCCAACCCAATGTAGGAAGCAGAGTGGGTAGGGGGCTGCCCACCGGAGTGAGTTTTTTGTGCAAGGCCATCCGCCTCCTACCAGAAATACCACACTCCAAAGCAGCATCCCAAACCTAGCGGAGCTGGGGAATCCCAGCCAGATGCAGCTCAACCCTGACAGACAAGGGGCCAGTCCAACCCGACTGCTCGTTTTGAAAGCACCCGTCCTTTTCTCCCTGACACCCTTCCCTCAGCTGCAATACCAATGATTGGGCGACTCCATCTCTGGGCACTGCCAACTTTTCCCCAGCTGTTCATGCAGCCGGGAAGCGTATTTACCCCTGGTAAGCGTGCACTGTGCCCTGCCTTAGTGCTAGGGGGCCCTTTAAGATGAATGTCTCAGAATGTCTCTATGTTCTCCTGCACTAGAGCTTGTTCCAAAGAGTACCTGTGCTGTCTCGCACACCCAAACCAATTTATATAGGACACCTTGGATCCCAGAAGAACCTGCTCCCAACTACCTGGTGTATGTGGGGTACAATTATTCATTTGATTTTCTCCTATATACTTTAATGGGTATAAAAATACCATTTTGTGATTACTCACCTGTAAAATGGGTATTATAAGTATGTCACACACCCCGCTTCCAATATTCATGACATGTGGGTTATGGCCAGTAGAGGGCGAACTTTGCAGAGATGACATAAATACCTGGGACCTCCCACACATTCCCCAGTATAGGACAGCAGTAAGGGGACCAGGAAGAGCCAAATATAAACAATCATAACACTAAAAGGTTCACCATATAAATATCCAAAATACCAATAAGGGCGGGATGAAGCGGGGTGTGTGATATACATTGATTATAATACCCATTTTACAGGTGAGTAATCACAAAATGGTATTATTCCAAGTATGTCACACACCCCGCTTCCAATATTCATGACATGTGGGACATCCAATAGCAGTGTCCATCATGGGTGGGGATAAATATGGCAAAAAATACACAAATTTTAAACCACTGCAGCTTGCAGAAACTTGTGGCCAAAAACAGCATCCGCTGAGGCCCGCACATCAACCTTATAAAACTTGGAAAAAGTATGAACATCGGACCAAGTAGCAGCCTTACAAACTTGTTCAACAGAAGCCTGGTGCTGAAAAGCCCAAGAAGCCCCAACAGCACGAGTCGAATGAGTAATGATCTGAAAAGGGGGAAACTTTCCCTTGGCAGTATAGGCCCCAAATAGTACTTCACACAACGAACCACATCCAAAGAGTGCAAAACCCTCTCCTTGTCATTGCTAGGCTTAGGACACAAGGAAGGGAGAACTGCATCCTGATAGAGGTGGAAGGCAGAAACCACCTTAGGAAGGAAATCTGGCTTAAAGCGAAATACCACCTTGTCCCGGTGTCTCTCAAAGTAAGGGGCCTGAATGGACAGAGCCGCCAACTCAGACACGCTGAACAGAGGTAATAGCCACCAAAAAGGCAACCTCTTGAGTGAGCATAGAAAGTGCAATATCCTGCACCGGCTCAAAAGGAGGCCCCTGGAGGGCCGACAGAACCAATTCAGATCCCAAACGGGCAACAAAGGCTTTCTAGGAGACCGCACATGAGTAACCCCCTGGAAAAAAGTCTTAACCAGAGGATGCAGAGCAAAAGACCTTTGAAAGAAGACAGTCAGAACAGAGACCTGCCCTTTCAAGGTACTAAGCTGGAACCCCAGGTCCAGACCGTGTTGAAGAAACTCCAAAATCCTAGAATTAGAAAACACCCTGCAAGGCAAGGCCCTAGCCTCACACCAGCCAAAATTGGACCTCCAAGTCCTGTAGTATATGTTAGAGGAAGATCTCTTCCTAGCTCTAACAAGAGTCTGAATCACAGCCTCAGACAAACCTTCCTCCCTTAAGATGGAGGTTTCAGCAGCCACGCCGTCAAAGCCAGAGTTTGTAAATTGGAGTAACGTAGTGGACCTTGAGAGATCAGATCCGGAAACAGGGGCAGCCAGTACTGATCTACCGCCAGCCTTACGATGTCTGCGAACCAAACCTGTCTTGGCCACCTTGGGGCCACCAGAATTGCTGGCGCACCCTCTAGAGCCAGCTTGCGCACCACCGTGCCTACCATGGAGAAGGGGGGAAACATGTACAGGAACCCCAGATCCCTCCAGGCAAGAGACATGGCGTCCACTGCCAGGGCCAGAGGATCCTGAGACAGAGACACAAACTTTTGGAGCTTGTGATTGTGACGTGAGGCAGAGATCCACCTACGGAAACCCCCACGTGTGACAGACGGACCGGAATACCTTGTGGATGAGAGACCATTCCCCTCGGCGAGAGGATTCCCTGCTCAGGGAATCCGCCTCCGTGTTTTCCACTCCTGGAATGTACACTGCTGAGATGCATGGAACATAGCTCTCCGCCCATGCAAGAATCAGAGAAACTTCCCTGAGGGCACTCCTGCTGCGAATCCCTCCTTGGTGATTGATGTAAGCTACCGCAGTTCGATTGTCTGATCGAACCTGAACCGGTAAGCCGCGTAGGTGATGCGTCAAGCATCACAGAACCAACCGAATAGCTCTCAGCTCCAAGACATTGATGGGGGTGTGAGCCTCCTGAGGACCCCACAGACCCTTGAACTGATGCGTCTTCCAAAAACCTCCCCAGCCCGACAGGCTGGCATCCGTGGTAACCGTCTCCCAACAAGGGGTCAGAAAGCATCTGCCCCTCATCAGATTGCTTGGTTCCAGCCACCACTGAAGGGACTGCCGAACCCGGGGAGACATCATGAATGACTGATCCAATGACTGCGGACATCTGTCCCAGGCCAACAATAGATGGAGCTGGAGTGACCTCATGTGGAACTGAGCAAAGGGAGCTGCCTTGAAGGAAGCCACCATCAACCCCACCAGTCTCATCCCTAGCCGGATAGAAGGACGAGGTTTGGACAGGAGAAGAAGTATCAGATCCTGAACCATCTGCACCTTGGACTGAGGAAGGAAAACCCTGGTTCGAATGGTATCCAGATTCATGCCCAGAAACGAGATCTCCCTTGAGGTGGAGAGAGAAGACTTGGGATGGTTGATCACCCAGCCGAACCTCTCCAGCGTCGCCACCACCATACCTGGTGTCCAGCTCCGCCTGACTGAGAGGATGCCGTAATGAGGAGGGCGTCCAGATACGGCACAATGTGAATGCCCTGGGCTCTGAGAAGGGCCATTATGCCCGCCAGCACCTTGGTGTACACCCTTGGTGCCAAAGTCAACCCGAAAGGGAGGACCACAAACTGAAAGTGCTGATCTCCCACCACAAACCTGAGCAATCTCTGGTGTGCTGGGAAGATTGGTACATGAAGGTAAGCATCCTTGATGTCTATGGATGTCATGAAATCCCCCTGACGAAGAGAAAGGATGGCTGAGCGCAAAGTCTCCATGCGGAACTTCTTGGTTATGATGAACCTGTTGAGAAGCTTCAAATCCAGAATGGGTCTTATGGATCCATCCTTTTTGGGAACCGTGAAGAGGTTGGAATAATAGCCCCGGCCTCTCTCTGAGAAAGTCACTGGACATATGACATCCATGACCAGAAGATTCTTTACAGCCAACAGGAGCCCTGCGCAGCCCGGGGATCCGAGGGGACCCGAGACCTTAGGAATCTGGGAGGAGGCCGGTACTCGAACTCCAGTTTGTACCCGGAAGAGACCACTTCCAAGATTTATTTGTCTGTGACCTCCTGGGCCCAGACCAGGAAGAAGTGCCGCTGCCGTCCCCCCACCCGCAAGGGTGAGGGCGTCCCCTCATAGCTGAGCTGGTTTGGCAGCGGGCTTGGGCTTGGAACCCCAGTTAAGGCCTGGACGTGCACGTCCTCTGCCTCTATTCCAGGAATCACCTCTGAATTTAGAGTAGGCAAAGCCTCTGCCTGCTCTGGCACCGTGAAAGGAAGGATTGAAGGAGCCTGCCCCCGAAAGGGGCGACGCTGCTTCTTACGCTGAGGTAACTTTCCACCTTTCGCCACTGAATCCAATTTATCTCCGAACAGCCTCATACCCAGGAAGGGTAGCGCTGTGAGTGATTTCTTAGCCGCAATGTCAGCCGCCCACTGGCATAGCCAGATCGGCGAATAGCCACCAGCAATGCCGAGGTTCTACTACACATAATAATCGTGTCATCCATAGCAGATAAAACAAAGGTCACAAATAATTTACACCGCTTAAGGGCTGTGAATTCATCACTGCCCTGGTTAAGCTGGGAACCACTCAACAGGTCTCTAACCACAGACCTGGTAGCCACAGTTGCGAGCTCCGAGGCACAAACAGGCTGCAAGGCTGAACCCACACTGGCAAAGGCATGGCATGCCATCTGATCAAAGCGTTTGTCCTCACCATCTTTAAGAGTGGCGGCGTCTGGAGAATGTACAACTGAGGTATTGGACAATCCCAGAACGGGCGCATCGACCCCGGGAGGGGACGACCAGCGCTTCACTGCGTCCACTGGGAAGGGATACTTCCTATCCCATCCCTGAGAAACACCGGGGAGCCGGCTAGGCCTCTCCCATTCCTTAAGAATCATGCAATCAAAATGATTCTGATTTGGGAACTCCAAGCGGGGCTTAGAAGTCCCAAAAAATCCCCCCTTCTGCGGGGGGTTCTCTGCTGGCGGAGAAATATCCAGTACCTCAAATAGATGGGCCAGGATCTTGGGGGTATCCACGGCATCCCCCCAGCGCCTGCCCAGTATCAGTATCAAAAAACTGCTGATCCTCAGCATCAGATTCCTCAAACAATTCCCCCTCCTCTAGTGGGGAATAATCAGACCAGTCAAGGGAATCATAGTCATCAAAATCCAGTACCGGAGCGGCCGGCCACAGATGCCTTCTCTTAGCTGGGGCCTTTCTGGCCGCAGAGCTAGAATCAACTTTTTGATGTTGGCCAGCCTAGCACAAACATCAGCTTGCGACTCCCCGCTAATGACAGTGTCACTTGGGGTACAGATAAGGCGGGGTGGGGTAGGTGATGAGGCCGGCGGCACGGACCCAGACGCCTGGGACCCCGACCGCCGCGTAATGGCCTGCTGTGCAAATGGAATACAAATAAACACATTATCCTCCGCAAGGGATGCCCCACAAACCACACACTGCCGGGGTTTCCCCCGAAAGGGAGCCCGAGCCCGGTATCCTGGGAAGCCTCCATATGGTGATTTTTTTATGGTAGTCGCAATGACCAGTGGGAATTACGGCAGTAAGCTACCCGGGATGCCCCTTAACGTCCGGGAGGATTTGTAAAAACCCTATTTGAGTGAGGGACCTAAGGACCGGGAGAACCCCCTTTTAACTATCAAGGAAGGTAATCCCCCTGGAAGACATAATAAAAAAGGGTACCATAAGCATGAAGTCATTACAGCAATCATACATCCAGATATAATCACAGTCATACAATATATCTGTATAACCTTAAAGTATATGTCAAGGATAACGCAGCATACAAGGCACCCCAATAGAAATACGATTATGCATAACAAAAAAGGCAGATAATAGAACGAGCCCCGCAGGGCACTCACAGTTAGGATGCAAGATGGCGACCGGACACCCAGCAGCAGCAGCATCAGCCAGGCCAGGGGAAGAGAAGCAGGGCGGGCCAGTGCGGATCACGCGTGGCCCCGCCCCCTCCTGCTGGGAAGAGTAACCGCGGTTCCCAGCCATTGCTGGGAACCTGCGTGGGCGCCAAAAGAGAGGGGGGCGGGCCGCATAAGCGCGCCGAGCGCACGGCCCCTCTCCTGACTAACAGAGAGGCAAAAAACATGGCCGCGCTCCCACAAGGTTGTGGAGCCGGCCCGTGATTCGGGGCGCCGTCTAACAGACGAGGCCCAGCAACAAGTGAAGCAAACAGCCACACACTTACACACATACACTCATACCACACTGACAGCTAATTGGATCTGGGGACAGGGAGCAACGGGTGGGGGAAGTCCCAAGCCACCTAATGCAGTGCAGGGAAAATGACGGACAGGGCATCCCAAACCAGGATCCCGACCCTGGTATCCGCCTACCCCTTGGAGGGGTTATCACACCACTAAGGTGTATCCTACCTTCACCCGGACCAACAGCCAGGGCTGGGAGGCATAGGGGCTTAATAAAAACAAGGTCCGCAAGGGAGGCCCCACAAACCACACACTGCCGGGGTTGCTCATCACAATTACATACCTCCGAAGTGTCCCTGATTTAAACGGACTGTACTTCTTTTGAGTGTCCACCTGTCCCTCGTTGTTTGTCCCTCTTTGAGGTATAACATGCAGATCTGCATCAATAAATTATTCATTTGCCTATTTAAAGTGTTTATTTTGTTTTAACTGTTACAACCTATCTTCTATCTGTCCCTCAAAGAGTTGGTAGGTATGCAATTAGCCATATAACCACTGCATTGCTGTCAGACTCACAGAAAAGCTTGTAGAGTTGAAGCAGAGTTCAGGCGTTAATACTTTGTATCTCATCATACAACCTCACCCGGCGAGTTTCTACATGATCCAACCTCGTCCAGCCACTTAGTGGGCACACACTTCACCTGGAAAAGTTCTGCCTGAATGTCGGCTCCTTTCATGGATGTTTCTGGCATGTGCTGCCCTCCGTGTTCTGTTTAATATCATTTATTTCTTCTCTTTAATGGTGTCGCTGACCACCCCCCACCCCCCGCGCCTTTCATGTGGTTTCCCTGGTAACTCAATATTTACTAGACGCAACAATCATGGGGCAGACAACAATTCGACTTGCGGCTGAACTCTTTCGAGGCCAACATGGGATGTGAACTCACAGGAGTATTTAGGACAAGAAAAAAAAACACCCGAGGGGTTCCAGCACTACTGTAGCGGACTTGGGCGCTTTATGAGTAATATCAGAATATCTGGCAGGGTGGCTGTGAAGAAAGGGCTGCCAAGGAAAGACAAAAGGGGGAGCGTTGCAGTCCCACTAACCTGCCTGGCTAAGAAACAGAGCTCCATTGTGCAAGTGCAATAAAATTCTGGATTTAGCACAACGCCATGACCTGGCAATGGCGCACAATTTTCATGTGGAAAAAATGGACATACTGGAACTGTCATTTTAATTTTTTGTACCATCTATATTGCAATCCTTTAAAGGGCTATACACCCAGTATTAAAGTATACCTATAGTTATCAAATATTTTCGGTTGTTTTTAAATCCTACCCAGCACCCATGCGGGTATGTAAATATGAATACCCAATTTAGGGCTTCCTATGGATCTATAACTAAAAGAACATGCCAAGTGTGATGGAAGCCCCTGAGTTTGAGGAGGCGGTTGCTACCACGATGGAGGAACTGGGCCTATGCCTAATGGTGAGTTTGCCCAGTACCCTGTGCCAAGAGGAATCAGTGCCTTGGGAAAAGGTGTCCGCCAGCGCTGGCGCTGCTGTGCTCCCAGTGGGGGATCCGGAGGAGGAGAGCGACCCTATGGCTCTGGACATGGAGGGCCGCAACCTTTTTGCAGGTACTGTGAGCACTGTTATGATGAGGGCACCCTTTTAGAGCACCGGAGTGGCAAGATCACCGAGAGTGGGCTGTGGTGGTACCCCCTCCAACCTTGGAGCGTTACACTCGACATGCAAAGTTCCCGTATGTAAAGAAGGGAAGAGAGAACCTCAAGACCCCAATGAAAATCAGAGGCCCAGCGGGAGGAACTGGGAAGTGGCTTACCAGACTTGGTACTACTACCCCTATCTGAGTGAAGAAGGGATGCTGTGGGTAGAGGCCAATCGAGACTATTGGGAAGACAAACTTGTAAGACGTAAGATGGGACTACCTGCATCCTATAAACTGGATCCCTTGTCTCAAACAGAGTGGGACATATGGGAGAAGGCCTAAAATGTCATCCATCATGGTCAGAATATCTTTATAGATAAAGTGATCTTGTACGGCCAAAAAAGGGTAAGATGTATAAGAAGATTACAGTATGGGGCAATGGGGTAAAACTGTATCTGCCCGACCCTGAGCAGTGCCACCCCTAGTGCACTAGTGCCCGGTGCTCCCCCACTTGCTGTGTAAATAAAGTTTCTGAGTGCTAATGTATGCAAAGTTTAAAGGCATTTCTGTGGACAATTAATCCTTTTTTTCCCTCTAGCAGAGACTTAACAAAGTTCTGAGGTTGGACTTAGGCTGTTGCACTTTTGAAGTTGAAATTGTTTATTGATGTAGTCAGGAGAGAAATGTGTGTATTGGTATAGAGTTAAGTGTTTTACTTTACTTTACTTAAGTGTTTTAGTTTTGTAGAGATTTTAGAATTTATATGTTTTTGATATAGAGTGTGTCTAAAATGTTTATAGTGTGTTCAGCGCCCAGTTGGTTTTAAAGAGCCAGGAAACGGGTGATGGTCCATCACTAGTAGACCTGTTTTTCAGTTACAACTTTAAGTTTAAGTTTTTAAGGAAAGAGTTCACAGCATCAGCCCTGAAGTCTCTTTGTTTCTTTAAGAATGGTTACGAGAGTTGAGCATTGGACAAGGGTAAAATATGTCACTGATAGAATGGTCTCTGCTCCAGGTAAAGTAGTGTAATGTGCTGAACTGGTTATGAGTACTGTTAATGGTTATTGATGTCTAATCTGGCAGAACTCTCTCTCAGAGAGAGTCTAAGTAAAAGACTTCTAGCTGGGTAAAGCGGATGTGAATACCCCATGGTGTTGTGAGATTGGCAACCTATTCTAAAGGAAATGTAAATGCAGTTACTCGGGGTGGGGAGTGTCCAGGGATGCCTAAAGGACCTCTACACTGTGTGAGTGAGAGCCTTAAGGTGGGTGCTCCTTGCCACTATAGTCAGGTAATGTGTTGATTGGGTAGTGGAATGAAAGTGTTTAGTAAAGGGATGCACAGAAGCAAAATAGAGAGCCTGAAGATCTATTTCTTGACTACAAGTGTTAAAGTTGCCCACCATCTGCCATGGGGTTCGGTCAGAGTAAAGAGTTCAACCCCCTCCTCAATCCTTCTATAAAGTTGGAGAATGGAGCGTGTGATCCCTTTTATTTGTCATGGTGATGCAGAGCCTGCAATTTGAACATTCCAGGGTTCCAGGTCTTCATGAAACATTAGTTTAAAGAGCACCTAAAGTGTGATCCTGAACTGAAAATATGAATGATTTCCTCACAGGTTCAAAGAAATAATAACTGTGTGTTGTAGCCTGGTAGTATGCCACAGGTGGTCATGCTGACAAGGTAGAAGAACTGGTTGTGGTAGGATCCCCCACATTCAAAATAATGTGCAGTGGAATGAGAAAAAGAGGTGCAGCATGACCAGACTTCTGATCAACGTTGTGCATGTCTGTCACTACCTAAATGTCTGTCACTACCTAAAAGGAGGGTAGACATTCATTCTCTCTACCCATAGTTGTGAGTGTAAACAAACTCAAAGTTGACCCCAAGTGTGAGCAAGAAGTCTCCAAGAGAGTAAAAGTGTTTGATGTTATGGTCACATGGAACTCAAACCCATCCTAGGTTAAATTCACTAGGAGGTGAAAGTCCTGTAACCAATAACCCAAAAGTGCCTAACAGGTCATGGAGAGGCTGGGAGGTGCAGCACAAGTGTAAATGTTTATGTCATGAGCTGTAGAAGAGTTGGATACCTAGAGTCCAAGTGCTGAGAGTGTTGTGAAATGTCTGTGCTTACTGGGCTGTGAGTCGGAGGTAAGCTAATGTACTCCACTCATGGCAAAAATAGGTAGTGTGTGACGAGCGCTGGAGGTGGTGGGAAGCTGCTGCCACTGATAGGGGGTCACGTCCCTATTTGTAATGTAGGTGTTGGAGGTGTGCGGTTTCTAACCGAGTTGGTAATCGGTTGGGAAAACTGACTGTTGTGGCGCGCTAGGTAGAGTTATGCTTTAGGGAGGTGAGTCCAGGAGAATAAATGATGTCCCTTTTTCTGGAAATATTTTCCGGGTTAAGGGTATGTGTTTGTTCTGTGCCGTATATATATAAGGTGCTGCAATGTGAGTGACAGTCCTTATTTTATACAGCATAAACCAATTACTTTATACATATATATATGTCTAGCCAAAGCAAAAGAATCCATGATCTGCCCAGGGCCTCTGAGGTGAAGAGGTTCCAAACGCCGTTAGAGTGACATCTCATATGGTATCGTTAGACCACCTTGGTTCTACTTTGGCGGCGCCTGGATTCCAACGATGAATTGGTTGTCTTCAAAAAGAATGATATCTCAATGTGTTTAATCCAAAACACACTTTTATTTAGGCGCGGGGATGACAGCGGGAAACAGAAACGGGGCGGTGGTGGGGAAAAAGTCACTGTGGGGGGAGGGGAGTGGAAACTTCGGCAGCAGTAGTCCGCGCTGCTGAGCTGATAGGAAAGTCCTTAGTTCTTGTTTGTAAACTTCTCGGTCTGGTTAAAATTCTTCAAAGTACATTAAATGACGGAGGGGTGGTTCGAGCGGCGTCCTTGGCGAACTTTAGTGTCTTTTTCCTCTATGAAAATTGGTTGGAGCGGCGTCCTTGCCGGGCTCCAGTGTCCGACGCGCGTTTCGGTGAGATCACCGTCTTCAGGGAACTGGACGCCGCTCCAACCAATTTTCATCCAGGAAAAAGACACTAAAGTTCGGCAAGGACGCCGCTTGAACCACCCCTCCGTCATTTAATGTACTTTGAAGAAATTTAACCAGACCGAGAAGTTTACAAACAAGAACTAAGGACTTTCCTATCAGCTCAGCAGCGCGGACTACTGCTGCCGAAGTTTCCACTCCCCTCCCCCCACAGTGACTTTTTCCCCACCACCGCCCCGTTTCTGTTTCCCGCTGTCATCCCCGCTCCTAAATAAAAGTGTGTTTTGGATTAAACACATTGAGATATCATTCTTTTTGAAGACAACCAATTCATCGTTGGAATCCAGGCGCCGCAAAAGTAGAACCAAGGTGGTCTAATGATACCATATGAGATGTCACTCTAACGGCGTTTGGAACCTCTTCACCTCAGAGGCCCTGGGCAGGTCAAGTACCCCCGGGCCGCGGTGGTAAGTTTTTTAACTCGTGGATTCTTTTGCTTTGGCTAGACATATATATGTATAAAGTAATTGGTTTATGCTGTATAAAATAAGGACTGTCACTCACATTGCAGCACCTTATATATATACGGCACAGAACAAACACATACCCTTAACCCGGAAAATATTTCCAGAAAAAGGGACATCATTTATTCTCCTGGACTCACCTCCCTAAAGCATAACTCTACCTAGCGCGCCACAACAGTCAGTTTTCCCAACCGATTACCAACTCGGTTAGAAACCGTACTCCACTCATGACCTCATACTCCGGCAGGACTTCTGGCTGAACATAAGTGCCAGTAGGACCTAACCCCCCAGTGGAGGACTACTAGTTAGAAGCAGTGATTGTCATGCTAGGACTAGTAGTGTAACCATTAGTGCCATACTAGGATACAGAGTCGCTCGGGTAGAAACATGGTAAAGTGGGCTTAAAGGTGTCCATGCAGTTCTGTGGGGTTAGGGCGGAGGAGGGCCAAGGTCAACTCCTCAGAGTTAGCTGACATTACCTGACTATAGTGGCAAGGAGCACCCACCTTAAGGCTCTCACTCACACAGTGTAGAGGTCCTTTAGGCATCCCTGGACACTCCCCACCCCGAGTAACTGCATTTACATTTCCTTTAGAATAGGTTGCCAATCTCACAACACCATGGGGTATTCACATCCGCTTTACCCAGCTAGAAGTCTTTTACTTAGACTCTGTCTGAGAGAGAGTTCTGCCAGATTAGACATCAATAACCATTAACAGTACTCATAACCAGTTCAGCACGTTACACTACTTTACCTGGAGCAGAGACCATTCTATCAGTGACATATTTTACCCTTGTCCAATCTCAGGAGACTAACGGAAGTCGATACCACCAGGAAAGTCGAATGCAGGAATTGGGATAGATGGTATAGGGGAACCCAAAGGCTTGATTGACTGGCAGGAAGGAACCGCCATTCAGGTCCAATGGAAGTAAATCCAGCGAGCTGGATGATCACAGGTGATCCCACCAAGAGTGCACACAGAGCTTGGTTTAATTGAAAGGGGAAGTAGTGGAAGAGGTTAGTTGCTGCGGCCGAGGCACTAATTACCGAGAGAGGAATCGAATGTACACAGGTCTGTCTAGATAGGTTCTCACCCATGGTGCGTGTTCGGCGTGGACCTAAGGTGTCCATTCCAATTGCATGGTTAATAAGCAAGTACATGCTAAGAGCAACAGTTAGAGCCGGTCCAGTTGCTATAATCCCTACCTGTAAATGTTTGGAGAGAGATTGAGAGCCAGATACCATACTGGTAAGTGAGGAGGTAAACAAGGGAATGCGCACCCTGGTAGTTACCGTGAGACTAAGCCCTTGTGTTATGGGTCAACCAAAACAAATACAAGGCACTTAGCTAACCTACCCCCTCTTCAGGTGTGTGCTCTGGAAGGACTTGCTAGCATTTGCATGGATGCAAAGTGAACACATGGGAATGGCGAGGACGCCATTTAAACCAGACCTTCACCATAAACCGGACTCAGAAGCATCACACTTACTGAGAAGAGGAGAGTGGGATAAAGTACAGGGGGCGGGTCATAGCTGTGCTTTGCTCAGACAGGGCAGAGCTGGGGTCAGGAAAATGATGAAGTGGGGGATACACCCACGGAACGCGTGGCTCCTGGTGTTGTAGGCGGTGGGGAGACCCTTTACTGGCATACCTGTTATACCTTGAGTATATTTTGGTTGGATGTATTTTTGCGCTGTATTTGGTATTTAATGGTTGATTGATACTAGCATCTATATTGGTGAGGTATTTTGTGGTCATTTTTATATTTCTTATTGGGCATTTAGGTATTGGGTAATCATGTAGGTTCTGTTTGTGATTATATATTCTTGAGTGCCTCCCTCTGATTCTGTGTTCTTGAGGTGAGCTTTATGTAGCTTTGGGAGTGGCACCTTTAATGATTATAGGGTATTGTGCAGATCCCCTTGCCTTTATCTGGGGTCAGGAAAAGGTCAGCAGTCACAAAATGCAGTGCAGCACAGTCAGAAGGCACTTCCTGTTTGCAGGCTCCCTGATGTTCCACAAGCCACCATCTTGGATGTTTAAAGGCTCATAACATGCAGTATATGCCGGTAGGATGTTTTTTAATGTGAGCAATCTGTATGTACAGGGTGTGGGAAACATATAAGATAGGCTCTTATTCAGAGTGAAGGACCACTTTAAAGAGCCAGTGAGAGATGTAGGGCCTGTATAGGTAGTGACAGTGAAACTAAATAAAAGCATAAAAAGAGGTGAGCACCATTTGTAAGACCCATAGAGTGATATGCTGATGGAGTAACTGTAAATGACCACAAGAGGGAAGTGTTGCCGAACAAATGGAATAGGTTCAGAAACAGAAGGCTATAATACAGACAGAGACAGTAAGAAAGTGTCGAGTGTAAGCTCTTGTGATTGGATTATTAGTATAGATGGGAAGTCACCAGAGGGCATAAGGGGGACCCCCAGTAGAGGGAGAGACAGAGGTGTGACAGAGACTCTGAGGGAGAGGCAGACATGTGAGAGCCACTCTTAAGAAAATATTAGTATTTGCTGACAGAGCCAGGGGCTCTAATGGAGGAATAATTGTAAATATAGGAACTTGTGCTAAAAACTGTATATGAATTGTACTGGATGTAATGCTGCATAAGAGACCAATGAAGAAGGGCTACATCACCACCTGAGTGACCTGCGTTGTGTAAGTCGAGCAGTGACATCACCACCGCAGTGAGTCCCTCCCTAACCCTCATTCCCTCGCTGGAATGGGCCTGTGACACATGGTACAGAGAAGTAATTTATGCCCCCCACCATCACACCCTGCACTATCTCACCCCACAAGCTGAGAGCTCAGCATTGGCTGCTGGTATGCTTTATGCAAAAAGCAGAATGCTGGGAAACAGATCCCTCCCCCACAGGGGGTGCATCCTAAATCTCCTTGGAATCTATGTACCACAGTATTGCAAGGTCTCCCTAATGTGACAATGCATTTACAACAAACTGCTCTTAAAGAGGAGCAACCACCAGCTTAAGACTCTAGTGCCATCTGGCCACTTCTTTATGGGGCATCCTGATTTGGGATACCCCGTTATGTGAGACCCCTGGCATTGCTCTAGTATACAACCTCAATGGTGATTGTACAGAGAATGCGTCAGCTGCAGCCACTCTTCCCTCCAGTTGGGACATATGCCAGGCATTCTAGAATAACTGATGTGGGTACATGGAGGAGCCACCCATGTCCATTCATCATTGGTATTGTAACAAAACCTGGGATAGTAAAAATCACGGAATCAAACTAGCAGACCAAAACCAAGTTCACCTGGCCTTAGAGCGTATAAGAGATGGAAGCATGAACAATACATGTACACCATGTCCATGCCCTTCCAAATTTTCAGGGTGGTAAAGATCTGCATATTAAACATCAAAGAAGGGCGGAGAAGAACAAAGAGAGACACCAAAACCCTAGATTTTCATTATAACAATGATTTCTTAATTAGAAAAAAATGTTCATGGTGCTGGATCAGCCATAAAGAGTTTGGAAGACACAGGCAACAGGATAAGGTGGGGCAGAGACTACTAGTTCTGTGTTCCCCACTCAGGCAATAGATAGCCCAACTTGCCCTTCTTGCTCATTGGTGCTAGGGGCGAGAGGCCCCTAAGCTGCAGAGGTCTAGCACAGTTGCATCATCTGTACCAATGATAACTCGACCCTGCTCTCAGCACTTGAGCAAGTGTGGCAAGTGTGACCACTGTGGCTTGTCACTAGTGCTGGGTGAAACCGTATAAGTTGAGTTTCAGCCAAACTTTGAACAAAAGTTCTGTTTGGGTAACCGAACTGGACCCGAACCCAGTCCCCACTGAAATCTATGGGGACCTGAACATTGGGACCCAAAAATGGCCTAAAATGACATGAGGGACGACCTTGACATGCAGGCTCTGACCCCCCCCCCCCCCCCCCGCCCGTCACCCCTGATATGTAATTTTAAGTAATTTTAAGTAAATTGTGGCTGTGAGTGAGGGGACCCCTTTAAGCTAATGCAGGGTATGCAACACCAGGAAGCAGCTGAATACTTTATCTGAGCCGGCAATTGGGTCGACATTCTTTCCTCTGCCAAAATGGCCATGGCTGGGGCTTCAAAAAGATGGCCGCACCCATGACTCAGGACACAGGTAGCAGCTAGCTGCACTTCTAGTGCCAGCTGCCAGTGTCCTCACTCATGGGGGCAGCCATCTTTTTGAGGTTCTAGCCATAGCCATATTGAGGAAATAATGCTCACCTTTTCCTTATGGAGCTCAATATGCAAAGTTCAGTATGAACCTGAACTTGTGTGTGGTTCTGAAAGCACTGAAGGACAGGGGCTGCCATGTGACCACATTTGAAGCGTGGTCATGAATAAATGGAAAAGAAAAGGGGAGGTAAACTTTGAAGCCCTGGTAAAGCATCTACAACATGCTGCAGGAAATAAATGTGCCACTGCCTGGACTTTCCATTTAATAACGTTAAGTCTATTCTAATATCAGCTAATAATAGAATAAGCAGATTCTAATAATCCCTTTCACACTTTCCATTTTGTGCTAGTTAGAAAATGTCATTTCATTTCCTTAGCTTCCTGATCATCTCGGCTAGTGCTCTACCTCGTGGCCAAAAACCACAGTTTAGCAGCTCTTTGCTGCAGTGTGGCCTAGATACACCCCCTTATTGTTAAAGGAGAACTTCACTTAAAAATTACCCCTATTACAAGAAAAAAAAACCCTTACCTTAGCCAGGCACTGCTCCTCCAGCACTCCGGATCCTGGGTGCCGCCATCTTGGACCATCGGGCCCCTGACTAAGGTGGGGTCATTTTTAAGAAACATTTATGCTTGGGAGCTACTGTAATTTATTGTATTTAGTTTATTATTATTTGGGGTGATTTTAGCATTCATTATTAGAATAAACATATTCTAATATATATATATATATATATATATATATATATATATATATATATATATATATATATATATATATTATTTTTTGTATTATTATTACCAAAAATATTACATTAAAAAGTTAAAAACCGAATTTTCCACCGTTAAGCCGACAAAGAATTTCTGAAAACAAGATTTTCTTCCCCAAACCTGAGCAGAGCTTTCAGCCAATAACAGCCCAAGGAGCGGGCTTTCATCATTGGAGAACGCCGCTTGTAAACTTGCACCTTTCCTGAAACTTGCCGCGAACGTCGGCCAATGAAAACAGCAGCCGGTGCGTCACACAAGTGGAGGGATTCATATCAGAATATAATATGGGGGCTATAAAATAAAATTAGACCTGCCGGGCTTTCCAGAGGTGTTAATGTGGGGAGGGGACGTGCTGTTTTCAATAGCGCCGGGTGACGGTCTCTAATGAGGTCACGCTGGAAGTTAGCGCAAGGAATTAAGCTGGAAGAAGCATCAGGAACCAGCCTAAATGCAGGGATATTATTTGTAGTGCTCCATTTGTAACGAGACATGAAAATAATGATGGACGTCACCCTGACACCCATTAAAACATTCAAAAGACTGCAGGATCGACATTACCAGGGGCACCTGATCTACACCCTTTCTGTCATCTCTGCCAGAATCCACATCTGCAGGAATCCCAACCTACCTATTCCAGCTTCCTGGGAACCCTACATTTAGGAGATGCTCACCTTTTCCCTATGGAGCTCCATTTTACAGTGGACAGAAAAAAGCTGCACTTCCTACCACCTAGAGGTGGTGCACCCGACCCATATATGTGTGGCAGTTTCCTGTCCCATACTGGATGACCCTCTCCTTAGAAAAGGTCAGTATTTCTCAGGTGACGTGACAGGGGAGCTTAGGATAGTTTAGTGTCCCTGTGGACCATGACCCTGCCCAGAGTTGCAAGGCCATGGGGTTTAGGTCTTCTGTAAAGCCTACACCCTAGAAGGGAAGTCTGACCCTATGGAGTAGACATCCCGTCATCCTGAGTCAAAAGGGCCCTTAGGGAAGTTATCCCAACCACCAGGCATCCTGGTTTGAAATGGCTATCTGATTAAGGTGGACCAAAACTCATGCTACCTGGCTCAAGTGTATAGAAGACTACATTTTTGCTGAGACATTAATATGCAGGACAATGTCTAATTTTGTACTCCTTGTGCAGTGGGATCGCCGGATCGAGGTGAGCACAGGGTAAACCGTGGGGTTTCACACACAGGGGCATCTCAAATCAGGATGCCCCTGTAAAGCAGACCAAAATCTAGTGAGGTGAAAATCCTTAGTTTTGGTGGGTTTGAAACCCCCCTACAAAGCTCAAACCGCATAGAGAAAGTGAGTTACTATCCACCTAAAGCCAACCTCAGGTCAAAGTAACTATAGTGGCCCCGGGGCTACTGCATCCCTCATCCTCCAGGCATTCTGCATTCTTTGGAAGCCCATTGGCTGCAGGTGGAAAGCCTGAAATTCAAGCATCATACCCACCATTCCTTACTCCCTTGGTCATAGCAGTTGCATCTAAGAATTGATTGCTCCACTGGTGACTGGTTCACCGGGTGCCACTCATTTCAAATAAACTATAACAGTCAAATATTTTTTTTTTGCAGCCTATCATATAATAGTATTTCATTTTTCACAGGTGTTTATTGGTAAATGTCCTTTCAGTAGAAGTTGGCAACTGCACCTATTAAGGGGGGTGTTCATCGCTGCCCTGCCTCTTCAGCCTTAATTGACATTTCATAAATAATTAAGCTGATGGCACACCCTCCCCCAGAGGAGGCAAGAATGATCAGCTCACCCTGATGAAGATCAGCCCCCGATGTTTAAAATAAACATGTCACCTGAATGCCACAGAATGGCCTGATTGTAGGTAATGGCTGGACCATGGTCCCCTTTAACATGGGGCAGGGGGAAGGTGCAGTAACGAATGTGGGATTTTCCAACCATAACCTCTGTAGCATGATTTACAGTATGTCTGAGGCTGCTGGAGGAACTTTCCATCAAGGCAATTAAGCTGTAGCGTAACTAAATATGTCAGGACCTTGGTGTGAACATTAAATGGAGCCCTTTCATGGCTCATATAGTAAATGTTTTTCTGTATTTTAACTCAATTGGATGCAGCGTGACAGCTAAAGACTGAAACAGCAGAGAAAGATGCTGCTTCCTTTTTCTAAATGATGCCAAGGAAACACGAATATGATAATTAGGGTGAAAGAGCAACAATGATGGGGCCCCAGTGTGGTCAAACCCCCTCAAGTTACTCCCCTACCTATCAGCTATTATATACAGATAAGTAGGTGCTGCTATTAGTGTTTTTGGCCCAGCCTGCCTACCACTCTCCCCCTCCACCCCTGTACCTGAGGCGCTGCTGTTGGCTCGGCAGTGGCCCAGTTTTCAAATAAAAAAAAAAACAAATTCCAAGGCGGAAGCCACTCCCTGCGGCACTTTTGATCGCCGATTGGCTGATTTCAAAGGTGCCGTTGTGACGAGGTGCAGCCGGCTGGCGGTATCCCTGGCATCATGTCTTGGGTGTGTGCTACCGTGCCTAGCAATTTAAAAAGGCTGGGCGCGGGGAGCGGGCACAGCTACAGGGAAGCTGGGGATGTGCCGTAGGCGATCACAGCATAGTGGGAGCCTCTAAAGGTGAGTTTACCAGTGACCCCAGTGCTTTCACACAGCGGGGCATCCTACAATAGGATGTCCTGGAGGCAGGCTAGCGGCTGGCCCTGGAAACTTAGATTCCAGGGCCCTGCCACATGTGTTTTGATCTGCATTAAAGGGGGCATCTGACTAGTTTTTAGTGAACCTGGACCACAAAGTTCGGATTCGTACCCCCAGAGGCAGTTTGGGTCCCCAATGATCTGAACACAAACTTTGGGGTGTTTGCTCATCCCTTACATTTTCTAGTTCATGGTTCAAAAATGAAAAGTTGACCGAAAGTAAAACAAAACAAAAACCTTTCTATTTCAGTCACATACTTCCTTCACACACTTCTATTGCTGCAGTTTCATATTTTGGATACACAAGTCATGTAGGCACACACATAGTGCAACATTGTGACAAGCATATCAGAGATAAACCTGCCAAGTGATACAACTTAAAAAAAACTTCTTTTTGATCCCTTTGCCGAACCTGATAATGTAAGAATACAAAGAGCCCCCTCTTACCTCATTCCACAGCTGATTGACACCAAAAGCTGTTTTTATAACACAGAAAGTATGGCTGTCAACAGTCTAGAAGCAGGGTTAGTAATTCATTGCTTAATGACTTAAGTCATTAATATTAAAGGAGCAGTATCGCGAAATTTGCATTAAAAAAGATAAATAAATAAATAGCCACACAATAGCTTCTAACATGTCTATAAATAATCTGGCGATAGAAATAGGAAATATATGCCTCTCTTTTAAATTGTATAATGACAATGGCTCAGTCCATTTGCTGAATAGGGGGATTTGCTGGGTTGTATTTAGTGAGCTGCTTCATTTAGCCCACTGGTCTCCTAGCAACACTTTACCTCAGAGGCTGACACTGTAATCAGTGGTAACGGCTGTGTGTGTGTGTGAGGTGCTTCTTTTGTTGTGAGACCAGGTGACTCAAATGTGTAAAATCTATACAAAATAAACTAAACTGACTGAAAACGACTGAAATTCTTCTTTGAATAACTGTGCAGGAAAATCTAAAGGTATTAAAGTGGAACAAAACCCTGAGTGGCCGACCCTGAAGTCTATAAGACCCGGCCATTGACCTTCCCCCTTGGGCATTCTAAATCGGGATGCCCCACTGTGTGAAACGACCCCTGGGTAACCACAGATCCCCCCATTTTTCTGGTGCCCTCACGCAGATAGTCATTTAGACAGGCCGGGCGGCCAGGAAGGTTATTGCTCAGGCTCCCCATCTGCGTGCAAACAGCGCTGATTGGATGAGAGCCCGCGCATGCGCTGTGGAACAGGGAAAGGTACGTTTTCACAGGCGAACTTGGGGATTTCACATATCAGGGCATCCCAAGTCGGGATGCCCCTAGGGGCACAAAACAAAACTCCAGGTAGTGAAAATCCTGGGTTGGGCTTTGCTCAAAACACACAAAGCTGAAAAAAAGATCATATGGAAAAATGTGTTGAGAAAAGAGAGAGAAAATGGTAAACTGAAAGATTCTGCAGCAGAGCCAACATGAAGGGAAAACTGTCAAAATCAGCTAAATGACTTCTAGAGCTTTTCTCTCGGTTTTAGATATATGAGTTCTGGCCAGGCAATGTTGCAATGTTGTTATCTTATGCTGGACGGCTGCCAGCACTGAACAGCTGATACTTTGATACATTGTTTCCCCCTCTCCTCAGCATGGAACAGGCCAGAGTGTTGGGCCACTCAGCAAACATAAACATGAGCTATTAGTCTCCAGCTGCTCAACACACACATCATTTTTTTCTAAATTTGTAATTCTTACTCCAACACTTACCTATATTCAAAGTACCATTTAAATATAAGTCACCAAGAAAAATTCGCGATACTGCTCCTTTAAGTGGCATGCCCACACCGTCCATTCACAAATGCCTGCCGTGGACACGTGCCTTGCTAGAGGAATGCAGGGGGTGCGGCCACGGCTCGTGCATGCTCCATTGGACTGGAAAGTGAGTTTATGGGCGACTTGGAGGGTTTGTTATGGTATTGTTGTAGATGGAGTGTTACAAGATGCTTGGACGTTATCTTTAAAAGACAACTATCATTTGAAACCTCTGACAAATGTAATGTTCTTATATTACAGACCTTGGAGAAAGAAACATTTTACCAATACACTTGATTTTAAACAAATCTTTCCTTCTGTACCTTTTTCCCACTTGAAAGTCAAAAAACTTGCAGAAATCATTATAAATGTTGTGCACAGGACTGGCACTTCTGACAGGTGAGGAATTGTGATGTGTGTGTTTAAATATACAGCACTGTGCTTGAAATCTCTGTGAGCAGACACTTACTGCCAACACTGCTTCTGTCAGGCATGACAGGCCTGATACTTGTTTAACCCTTTCGCTGCCAGCCTACCTGGAGTTTTTGTCACACTCTGTTGCCAGACCATTTTGCACTATTTTGCGCTCCCCATGTTCAAATGTGATTTTTGAAGGGATTTCCAGGGATTTCCCAGGAAAATGATATATTGTTTTTTTCAGCAGAGTCTGGGCTTTAACATGAAATGTCTTGTTTGTCATTTTTTAGGTGTATTCTCAATATTTTTGGGTGAAATATGTGCAAAAAAAATAAAAAATAAAAAATTTTTACATATTGTAGTTTTTTTTGTAATAAAAAATGTAAGTTTGTCAATAAAATCTTATTGCGTGTGAAATCCCAATTTCTCCCGGTTACAGCGGTACCACACATGTATTGGTAGACACCCTTTCCTGCCCAGGAGACTCCCCCAAACTGAAACAGCGTTTTAGGGGATTTTCAGATAAAATACAACTGTGCTACGCAATATGCGCACCTTGCAGTTTTTCCAGAAAAACAACCCTTTACATTTGAAATACCCCCAACAAACTATATATTCTCTGGAAGTACACACCTCAGGCTTTCTAGGCGTACCAGGCTTGTTGATGTGGCCATAGTTTTCTGGAAGTAATCCCTCAATGGATTCTTTGGTTGCAAAGAGTTTCCCTAAAAAAAGGATAAAAAAGCAGAATCAAAGCCACATTTTCCTAAAAAAACTATATACAAACAAGAAAAAACAAGTTTAATCTGAAAACGCAACATCCCCCGAACAGAACAATACCCAACATGCATAGGTTCTGTCAAGGGAAGAGTTGCCAAACACCCCAAAGTAAAGCATGTGCGTAACGGTAATTTTACTTGAAAATTTCAGCTCTGCAGACAAAGTGCGCACCTTGCGATTTTTCAACCAAAACAACCCTTGACATTTGGAATATCCCCCATAAACCATATATTCCCTGAAAGTACACACGTTAAGCTTTCTAAGGGTACCCAGCTTGTTGTAGTGGGCTCATCTTTCTGGAAGTAATCCCTCAAAGAATTCTTTGTTTGTGCAGGGTTTCCCTAAAAAATTTATAAAAAAGCTGAATAAAAAACACCTTTTCCTAAAATATAAATATGCAAACAAGAAAAAACAAGCTAAGTCTGAAAGCGCAAGGTCCCCTGAACAGAACAATACCCAACATGCATAGGTACTATTAACCCTTTTAATTGCCAGCCTACTTGAGATTTTGTCACCCTCTGTTGACAGGCCATTTTTCCCCATTTTGCGTCATGTTTTGCGCCATTTTTGCTGGAACTTTCAGGAAAATTATATATATATTTTTTTGCAGCAGAGTTTAGGCTTTAACATGAAATGTCTTGTTTGTAAATTTTTTTATTTTTTTTTACAATATTATTAAGTAAAAATAATAAATAAATAAATAAAAAAATGTTTTTAAAAAATTGACTCCTTTATTTTAAATAAAAAATTTATTTTATTAAGGAAAATCATATTGCACGTGAAAGCCCCATTTCTACCGATTAGAACGGTACCACATATTTATCGGTAGCCCCCTGTTCCTGCCCAGGAGACCCCCCTAACTGAAACAAGTATTTTATAACATTCACAAAAAAAATACAACTACCATCCACACTACAAAGGGTTAAATCGAGAAAAAAAATGACATAGGGTCCCCCCTCCCAGGGGAGGGAGACCCCATTTTTTTTTTGATTTTTAAGGGTTAAAAACCCTTAAAAATCAAAAAAAAATTGACGTGGGGTCCCCCTTACCCAAAGTAACCAGCCCAGGACCAGCTATGGGGGCTTGTAGGCACAGAGTGGGGGCCAGCTTTTGTGGCCCCCCCACCCTGCAGCCTACGAGCCCACATAGCCCATGTGGGCCCGGGCTCTTCTGCCCCCCCTGGCCTTTGGGGAGGCAGGTAATGGGGGTGCCAGGGGTTAATGGCAAGCCACCCGCTAGCGCAGGTGACTTGCCATCCCCCCAGCCTTGTGAACTGGTATAGGGGTCATGGACCCCTTACCAGTTCACAAGGGGTTAAATGTAAAAAATCACACTGACACAGAGAAAAAAAATCTTTATTCTTCTTTTTTACACTGTACTCACCTCCGATCCGACGTCCCTCGCCGCTGTATGTCCCGCGCCGCTGTCACTGACAGATGCCGGTGGTGATCGGCGCAGGGCGGGTGACAGGCAAGGGGGCTCCGATCGGAGCCTCCTCACCTGACACCCGCCCTGCTCCGATCACCACCGGCATCTGACAGATGCCAGAGCTCGGAGGGGGTATAGGAGGGGCGGGATGACGTCATCCCGCTCCTCCCACAATGGGCGGAGCTAAGCGGCGGCGGCCATCGCCGCCATTACAAGAGGTGAGGACCCGGAAGAGGGTCCTCACCTGAAGACTGCGCAGCCCAGGGGGGGGATCGGACCCCTCCCTGGTGAAGAGGAGACCCGGACAGAAGGCTCGGGCGCGGAGGTGAGTAAATGGTAAATGACAGTTTGTTTTTTTTTTTTTTTTACAGCGCCGATGTCAGCGCTGGAAACGGGGGGGGGCGGCTGGTTTCGGGCCCCCCCTGAAGACGGAGGACGACGGGGGGGCGATCGGATGCCCCCCGCAGGAAGAGGGGACCCCAAGCTTCACGGGGATACCGGAGGTAAGTGTTTTTTTTTTCTATCTTTTTAACTGTTTGTGGGAAATGCCAGGCACGTAGTTTCTACGTGCTTGGCACTTAACGGTAGGAGAGGCAACCACGTAGAAACTACGTGCTTGGCATTTAAAGGGTTAAGGTTACAAAAAGTGCCGGACCTGACAGGAGGATTGTGCACAGTATGTGCCTTTCAGGCAAAATTACTTACCAGACTGCACATCCACACTATTGACAGTTCCCATCTGACCACTGGCAGCCAATGACATACACTGTGTGATTACACATGCTCCTTGCACAGTAGCCACCCTGCTTGGCAGCTGGTCATTGGTGGATTGACAACTGAAAGAGAGTAGACTAGATGTACCTACACTAGAGAGTATAAGTATGAGGACTTCCAGTCAATCTGGGCCAACTCTCCCCTTGTGACTAATACTAACCTGATCCACATGACATCAGGGGTGTCTGCCTCATTTTTGTGTCTCTTGTCTGCCAGGAAACAATCCCCCCTATGCAGCAAAGTTGTCCCCACCCATGAGGATAGGATAAAGATCAGTCCCCTTTAAATAAGGTACACAAATCACAAACATTTGTTATTACAAACTAAATAAATGCCAGGCAAAGCAGCATGATTCACACTGGCTATCCAGCAGGATTCAATGGGTTAAAAATCCAGACCTACCAATTTTGGCATAACTTCCATCTTGAAGATCTTCTAGTCCGATCGCAGCCCAGAAACTGTCATCCCACCCATTGTCTGCAGTATATGTCCACTTACAGACTAACGTGCATAGAGACCTGTTGGGGAGATCATTAAAGCGGACCAACAGTCAAAAATGACTTAAATCAGACCAACACAATAAACAGTGCTCATATGCATCCCTCCCCAGCATAATTCAGATTGCTGCACATAAACATTTATTTACCTTTTTCTGCTCCTGCTGTAGTGAATTGTAGAAACAAAATGGCAGCTCATGCATTTGCAGGCCACCTGCAAACAGGAAGTGCTGCTGGACTTCCCGTTACTGTGCATTGTCTGTTGAATCCAGACAGCAGCATGGCTGAGATGCCCGGATAGGAAGCTCATAAATGGTCGCTACCTTTCTTTTCCAACTGTGCCAGGCTGTTGGTCGGTTTAAGCTTAAACTCTCACACATAAGCCAAGTACAATATGCCAATTTGAGTGGTAAGTGGAAGGATCTACTGATGTGCACTCTCTGCTAATGAGTTAGCCTTGGGTTTAATCACTCTGATAATGAACAATCAGATCAGCAACTTAACGCACAAGTTTGCTTTCATTATTTTTTAATCTCTTTTATATTCTTATAGTGGTCACCCAGAGTAAAGAGACAAGGCAAGACAAGTGCAATCACACCTTGATTTCAATACTCTGTGCTGAGTTCTACCTGCTTGTCTCCTTTTTCTTCAGTATTTTTTTTAACCCTTTTTAACTTATAATAAAAGATTTGTTTACAGTGTGCAGATCTGTTTGTTAGAGCTTTCTAGGAGATATAGCATTTTTGTTTATCAAAACATATACAGTATTTTATAGGTAGGTTGAGCACTCATCCCTCCTATATGAACAGTCCGGAAAAACAGAAGCTTGGCACAGCTGATCCCCAGAAACATTAAAGTCCTGTGCGCACAGAGGTCACATAAAGGTCACTGTTTATTTGCATCCAGTAAAGGTACAATTGACCAAAGTCAAAAATAAAGCAATGGAGGGCCCTCAGTTAAAGGGATGACTTTGGTCAATGGTACTCTTACTGGTACAAACAAACGTCAACTTTTATGGGACCCCTGTGTGAGTTTGACTTTTAGGTTTTATATATATATATATATATATATATATATATATATATATATATAAATATTTTTATATTAATCTTGACATGGTCTACATTATTTTATTTACTTGGAACTGAAAATGTTCACACACTTACAAACTGTATACGTCACGCCATGTGACAAGTGGACCAAAACACAGGATTTTGACTATCCTGTGCTTTGGTCCTTTCCCACGGGGCACACCCGATCGGCGTGAAACCCCCCAGATCGCCTAAGGCAACTCACCTCTTCCCGGTCCTGTAGCGCATGCGCGGCCGCTCATCCAATCAGCACACTCAGAGCCGCTGACGTCACATTGTCTAAGGCTTTGTCTAAGAAGAGTGAGCTTTGCTGCACCTAAATCTAGGGTCAATTCAGCACTAGGCAAGAAAACAATACATTTTCATTGTCTACATTAGGGGTGATTCAGCAACCGGATGTACATTTCTACCTGCCCCAGGGTAGACAATGATACTGAATGGCAGTTCAACTCTTACTGAATCGATGCCTTGGTGCTAAATCTTCCCTTATGTCTGACTCTGCAAGTAAATATGGGTCTTTGCTAGACAACTCATTAGGAATAATGTGGCACAGTGCAGCAAAGCTATACATACTATATTTATTTCAATGCTGATTTATGACTGGAATGTCCCTATAAAGGCAATATTTTGGGTTGCAGGGTATTTCTAGGATTTTATCATCTTAAAAAAATCATCATTATTATCTTTAAAAACCCTGATAAATTTGATCCTATTTTGTATATATGTCATTTTTATATACTGTGGTTGCTGGTGAAATTCAGATTAACATTTTAATTTGTCCTTAATTCTGCTAATCTGCTTCCACTGGCTTCCACAACACCTGCTTACTGCAGGAAGGCAGGCAAAAGAAGGTATTTATAGTCCCAGACTTAGGGATAAGTCCACTTTAAAGCTCTGCCCAATTCAGCTAAGCCCCCCACCCCACCTAGGCGATGCTGCAAAAAAGAAAGTGGTTTTCCATCACCGAGGCCATGCCCACCCGTCACCTTTTGAGATCACCGATTGGCTTATCTGGAAAGGGACAGGTGACATGCAAATGCCGGCTCCACTTTAAAGGATAACTAGGGGAGGAAATTATTATTCCTTACTGTACTTCTAATAAGCCCTTTTAAACTTTTCATTCTGTCATGTCTTTAACTCCACTTTTCCTGACCATCTAATCTCAGCCCTACTATACAAAATCAGGCCAAAGCTTTCAGCTACATGGCATAAGTCCACCCCCTAATGGTTCAGAAGTGCCTATGCTCGATCCACACCACAAGCATCTTTGCAGTTACTTTAGTTTACTATGTTTTGTTTATTATTATTGAGTGTTATATGCTTACAATATGATTTTAAATATGGACTTTCTTTTTAATCCACAAGCGGCCACTAGGGGAGCACTAGCCAAAACAGCAAATATGTAAGAAAGATACTTTTTTTTAATTTAGCTATAAAGGAAAATTGGGTAATGTTTCTTATGTTGTTTAACCTGAAACACAAAAGTAGTATAAAAGTGTTTTTGTTTGGGGAAAAATGCTCAAAATATATCAATTGTGTTTGAATCCCATCTATAGAATTCTCTGCATTCTTCCCACTTGTTTATTAGGGGGTTGCAGTGCCTTTTCAGCAGCCACCAGACTGTACATAACAGGAGCAGCACAGACGTGCATCAGGTCCTCTTCATCTATTTTTTATGA
Organism: Gastrophryne carolinensis; assembly: GCA_027917425.1. Classification (NCBI taxonomy): domain Eukaryota; kingdom Metazoa; phylum Chordata; class Amphibia; order Anura; family Microhylidae; genus Gastrophryne; species Gastrophryne carolinensis. Next base: position 401,976,379 of record CM051235.1, on the reverse strand, counting down.
TTCCAGATGCCAGGATGAAGTCTGCTCATCGGAGGTGATAATGACTTGGCTTCATTTTTGGACTTAGACAGGGCGCCTACCCCCACCACACCACCAAGACTTTGAAAATATGTTAATATTTTTTTGTGAGACACGTAATTAATTCTTATTATACAGACGTGCATTATTTTAATCACTCAGACATGCTGGGAAGGCTGACAGGTGGCCAGGAAATGCAGTGCACAGCAGTATAAGGATAATGTCACACATGTTCCTAGATTTAGAGGCGGAGCCACATATGATGTCACCCAATAAGAAAAGATGCATAGTCCCCCAGTTCACAATCACCATCCACTTACTTTGTGAATGAGCTAACAAATCTTGTAGTCTGATTGGACATTCTCAATACAATCTTACCAAAGCTCTCTAATGGACATATAACAATGGAAAGCTAAAGGCAATTCACCATACCATAGGGCTAAACAAGAATTTGATCTTTACAGTATGTTAAGTGATTTTATTTGTATTTTAATGGCATGAAATATATATGTTATAATGGCATGATCTATTATATTGCCTTAAAGTGGACCAACACCCACCGCTGATCGGCCCGGGAATCTATAACATTCCCCGGCCGATCAGCTCCCCCCCTGTGTGAAACCCCCCAGGACGCCCGCAAATCCTACCTGTTCCTCGTTCCAACGGCACATGCGTGGGCCGCCGACGGCTCTCGTGCATCCCTCTAGCAGGGCGCGCACCCGCGCCGGCCGTTTGGGAATGGCCGGCGCGGGCGCGCTCCTTGTAAGAGGGACGCGCGAGAGGCGGCGGCGGCGGCGGCGGCAGGCGCTCTCACCTTGTCCGTCGACGGACCTCGCTTGTCCGTCGGCGGTGATTGGTGGAGTGAGTCACGTGGGAGCGGGGTCAGGTGAGTTTTTGGGGCTTTCTGGGGGGGTTTCACACAGGGGGGTGCCCCGCGGAAGTGGACCAACACCCAGGATAGTGAAAATCCTGGGTGTTGGTCCACTTTAACTGCTGGCTATCTTGTGTTTGGGAATTCATCCTAAACCATTTCCTTTGCTCTATACAATCAGTCATCATCCTGAACTAAAGGGGATTTTTAGATTTCTACAAAATCTAAATAAGATTCAGGGCCTATACATGATTAAAAAAAGTCTGCAGCGCGGGGGAATGGCTCACAATTTATTGACGTATACATGATAATACAGGATGGCAAGAGCTTACAAACTATTAGGGTATAAGAGAGGATACAGAGGAAGGAAGAGCTTACAATCTTTTAGGGTATAAGGGAGGATACAGAAGGGGAAAGAGTTTACAATCTATTAGGGTATAAGGGAGGATACAGAAGGAGAAGAGTTTACAATCTATTAGGGTAATTAGGTGGGTGTGGTCACACACTGTGAGAGCCAGAACACACAACTGCTCCTAATTACCAGAGGCCTTTGAAGCCTGGGGCTTTCCTAGGAGTGCCTCCCCAGGCAGCATGGATGATTCCGGGGGTAAGTCGCGCTGGTACCCCCGGAGGAATATTAAACCTCCGGATCCCGGGTCTGCTTCCAGCGGCGCTACTAACACCACGGTGCCCCAGCCCGGTGAGAGGCTTGTTTCGTCCCTTAAAGCAAGCAGTGGGGCCTTTAAAGAAAAATATAAAAACGAGGAGCGATTTAAATCCATGCAGCGCTCAGGCCCCACTGTGAAGGAGGAAGAGGCCGACCATGTGGATGGGACCCCGATGGTGGAGGATTCTCCAGCTGTACCTCCACCCAAAGTTGTAGCAGAGCCGGGAGCACCGGAAACCAGCATTGGAAGACTCTCTTGCTGAGGCAACACATCAGGATTGTGTGACATCGCTGGGCATCCAGGAAGCCCCTACTGGAGCAGATCTTCCAGAGGACAGCCGCCAGCCTGAGGAGCCCATGCCAGCTAAGGACAACGTCCATCTGTCCAGCCAACCTGCGGAGTGCGCCATAGGCGCTGTGTCAGGGGGTATAGAAGACTATGGCGCTCCTTGCTCTGAAAAGGGTGAGGTGGCGCCAGCCGTAAGTACCATCCTGGCACCCATCCGGGTTCCTGGGTGCGCCGAACTTGGTGGGCCTGGGGCCATGGGTGACTCACCCGCAGGTTTGGGTCTTGCTGGCAGGGCTTCTATTGTTTCTGCTTCAGCTGGTTTGGGTGCTGTTACTGATGTTGCTCCTGTTACTGCTGCTGTGTCTGGGGTTGAGTCCACAGGGGTTAATTCTATTGTTGGACTTTCTGCTGGGCCCGCTGCTGTGACTGCTGCTGATGTTGTGACTGTCCCCTCACCTGCACCTCAGGTGGACAATAAGAAGACTGTGCCACCTAATGCTGGGGCCCCTGCTGGGAATATTTATGTGGGAGAGTGGCGCTTAGTATGGAGCTGCAACCTGGTCAGGAGGCTAGTCTGACAGAACAAAGGTTAAAGGGTTTTGGTGTGCTTGAGGGGAGTTCACCTAGGGTGTAGACCTTGGTTTTTCCCTCTCACACTTTTCCACAGGTGCGCTACTTGTTTAGAAGCCCGAGAAGGATGGTATCTCAATGAGTATGTGATTCCTCCTTCTCTTCTTCTAATGCAAACAATTAATATAGGCTGCAAGATTGTTGATGAACAAAGGTTGCTGCCAGTTTGGCACAAAATTGCAAAGTATTGGCTCAGGAAAGTATGTTGAGACACTTACCCGCCTGGCCCGGGGCTGCAAGACCTGCCCTGGGCCACTGAGTGTGATGCGCTGAGTGATGAAACGTTGCACTGCTTGTGGAGCGTCTGGAGGTTGGTTGCTTCTTTAATAAATTCCAGTCGGTTAAAATAAATCCAAAGCTTTATTAATAGGAAAAATGGGGGGTAAATCCAAAAGGGTAGGAGTTAAAATAGGGGGTCAGGCAGTCCGTGCTTAGTGCTGCCTAGAGGGTTACTCCTCGCTGTAAAAGAGTCCTCAGTGGCGCTAATGAAAAGCGCTGTGCTTCTCTGCGAATGCAGTGTAGCATCCTTTAGAAGGTAGATACGGCTGAGTCCATGCCGTATTGCGGTAAGAAAGGGGTACTCTGTACTGGTTGCCGATGTTGAAGCAGCTGCTGGAGCGTTCCGGGTCAGGGAAGGTTCGTTCCTTGCTGCTACTGTAGTGTCTTCACCAATTAAGTGTGCTGCTGCGGCTTCTGGCGGGGTCCGACGCGCGTTTCGTTGTTTAACGTTTTCAAGGGACCTTGAAAACGTTAAACAACGAAACGCGCCATTTCCTATTAATAAAGCTTTGGATTTATTTTATCCGACTGGAATTTATTAAAGAAGCAACCAACCTCCAGACGCTCCACAAGCAGTGCAACGTTTCATCACTCAGCGCATCACACTCAGTGGCCCAGGGCAGGTCTTGCAGCCCCGGGCCAGGCGGGTAAGTGTCTCAACATACTTTCCTGAGCCAATACTTTGCAATTTTGTGCCAAACTGGCAGCAACCTTTGTTCATCAACAATCTTGCAGCCTATATTAATTGTTTGCATTAGAAGAAGAGAAGGAGGAATCACATACTCATTGAGATACCATCCTTCTCGGGCTTCTAAACAAGTAGCGCACCTGTGGAAAAGTGTGAGAGGGAAAAACCAAGGTCTACACCCTAGGTGAATTCCCCTCAAGCACACCACAACCCTTTAACCTGGGGCCCCTGCTGTCCGCCCTGCCCTGTATTTCATCCAGCGAGGTGGCACAGGGAGTAGGGTAAATAATGCTGTTGGTGCTGCAGTGCAGTCCCCTGTGTTCTATGCCCAGGTTGCCAGGCGTGGTGGAGAAGCTGCTGGTGAGAGGATGTCTGTGCCCAGTGAGCCCAACGCCCCTGCCAGCAGCTTCAATAGGTGCAACCTGGTCCAGCTTAGGTGGGAGGGGGAGGGGCCAGTTATCACCCGGCGGGCGGTGGTGGATCTCAGTATGGGTATGGGATTCGCAGCCGCAGACATTTTTGCCCTGATCAGTCCAGTAGGGAGTGCGGAACATGACTTAAGCTTCGTCAGACCAGAAGGAATGGACTTATTTTGGGAGCGGTACGAGCTGCTGAAGCAAGATCCTGTATGGAAGGGGTTAACTCCCATCCAGGTCTCCAGACAGCAGCTCTTGAAAAATGTCACCATACTGGTTAGAAATGAGTCAATTCCCCCCTCTGATTTGACTGTCTGGCTAAAGCGTTATGGTGATGTTCTCACTCCCCTGAAGAAGATCCTAGACGATCGGGATATCTGGACGGGGGGCTGATCAGTGACCCTGAGGCTCCGCAGGAATGGCAACCAGGTCACCCACTTGCCATCTTCTGCCTATATTGGCCATGACCGGCTGACCATCTTTTACCCTGGTCAGCCCAAGGTTTGCCATAAATATGGGGCCAAGGGTCACTTCAGCTCCTCCTGCTCGCTTCTTAGGTGCTCCTCCTGCTCGCTTCTTAGGTGCTCGTTGTGCCAGGGCTTGGGACACTTGGCTAAGGACTGCAATACCATCCGCTGTAATCTATGTAACCAGCTCAGCCACCCTTATAGTCAGTGTCCTGAGACCTGGCACAACCTGGACAGAGAAGTGGTGCAGGAAATGCTGCGGCTGGATAGGGAGGAACATTCCCATGCTGCCCCGTCTACGGTCCCTCCCCCCACTCAGCTAGGGGTTCCTGAGGCCCCTGTGCCCGCTCCTGTACCATCTGCAGGGGTCCCTAAGGTGAATCCCCAGTCTGCCCCCAAGTCAGCAACCACCAATTTCAGATCAAGTAATTAAATAGCTGAGGCGGAACGGGGGGCTGGCACTGCAAGTACCAAGGGGGTCCCAGTAATCGTGGCCCCTGCTGTAAAACCTTGCAGGCTGGGGCTAGGTGATCCTGATCCTGCACCCCCTTCTGAGCAGGGTGGGAGTTCAGACCCCAAGACAGCGTGGTCTGGACTCTCCCCCGAGGATCAGGATTACCTTGCTCTCAGATTTGCTACAAAGAAAAAAAGGAAAAAGTACAATGGAGTGCCGGAGCCGGGGGAGAGCAGTGGGGTGCAGCTCTCCAACCGGTTTGAGGCACTCTCTGAGGACTCTATAGACATTACTTCTTTCGATTCCGAGGACTCAGATATGGAGGAGGAAGCACCAGTCTCCTCCACGAAGCGTTTAGGTTCAGATAGTGAGGCCGGAGGGAAGGCTAAGAGACATTCTCCTGAATGACTCTGATGGCAGTTCCCCTTCCGATAAAGGTGGCAACCATTAATGTTGCCAGCATTAAATCAGTAAGCGCTCGTTTTATGGCCTTATTTTTTCTCAGCCAGTTTGATGCTGACATTTTGTTTTTGCAGGAGACCAGATTGGCCAGTCTGCCAATGAAGCGGGCTCTGAAGCGGGAATGGAGGCACGGACCCTCTTTTTGGTCTCTTGCGGCCGAGCCTTACAGCGGAGTGGCGGTGCTTTTTAAAACCGACATGGTAACTTGCCGGCGAGTCATTGAGGTGGAGATCGGGAGGTGCATGGTCTTGGACGTCATTGTAAGGGGGCAGGACCTGCGCCTAATAAATATCTATGGACCCCAAACTAAGTGGGACAGGAAATGCCTCCTTACAAAGATCAAGCCGTTCCTTTTTACAGCCCGGCCAGTAGTCTTTGGAGGTGATTTTAACACCGTGACTAGGCCCATGGACAGGAGAGGCTTCAAAGGCAAGCTAGGCTGCGATAGTCTCTTTTTGAATAGCATGGTTAGAGAGGCAGGTCTGGAGGATGTGCACATTAAGCACTTCCCGGACCTCACGGGCTTCACTTATTTTCAGCGAGGTAGCAGTCAGAGTAGGATAGACAGGTTTTTTTTAAAGGAGGGTTTGGCTTCTCAGCCTCCCCGCTGCAGGCGGTCGAGTTCTCCAATCACCTTTTACTATCGATGGTCTTGAATGCTTCTGACACACCACCTAGAGGAAGGGGCATCTGGAGAATGAATTCGGCCCTTCTTGAGGAGGAGAGGGTAAGACAATCCTTTGAGGATTTTTTTCAGACGCAGGTTTCCATTAAGGATTTTTGCAGCAGCAGGTCTGAGTGGTGGGAGCTGACCAAAATGAGAATTGCTGGGCTTTTCAGGGGCCTAGGGAAAAGAAAACAGCTTGATAAATACATTGCCTACCAGCGCTTGCGGAGGAAACTTGACATCCTTGTTTCGAATGGTGGAGATCAAGGGGCAATCTCTGAAGTCAAGCTTCTTCTCAGGAAGTGTCAGTATGACCGGCATGCTTCTCTGGTTCTAGAGAGGGATTATGGGAAATACCACTCGCCTGATCCCTATCAGAATTGCAGACAGGCTGCAGCTCTCAAGACAGGTACAGGATCCCTGGTAAGATCTAAATCTGGGATCCTGGAGATCATTAGGTCCTTTTATGCTGATCTCCTGGGCAGAAAGGTTCTTGATCGTGCAAGGATGGTGAGTTTCCTGGACTCTACTCCAGGACTGGAAAATGGTGACCTTTCTATCACTAGCTTGACAGAGCCGGTCACTGCCGATGAGGTGGTAAGTGCAATTGATCACCTTGCCATCAAAAAGTCACCCGGGTCAGATGGTTTGACAGCTGAATTTTATAAATGTTTTAAGACCATCCTGGCACCACATTTGGTGGAGGTTTTTAATTGCTGTCTGGCAGAGGGTTCCCTCCCTCCCTCCATGAGGCGCTCGGCCGTGATCCTTCTGTCAAAAGGTAAGGACTCTTCGATGATTGAGAACTGGCGCCCCATCAGCCTTCTCAATGTCGATAGAAAGATACTGGCAAAGATTTTGTTCTGGTGCTTGTCGTCAGTGGCGGAGCAACTGCTTTCCCGTCATCAGCACTGCTCCATCCAAGGTAGAAGAACCTTCTCAGCGGTTTTAGCTGTCCTTGGAGCGGTGCAGGGCTGCAGGCTGGGGAAAGTACTTGTTGGCGTTAGATCAGGCAAAGGCTTTTGACAGGGTCAATCATGAATACCTATGGCTGCTTCTTGGTAAGTACGGCCTGCCGGGGCGGTTTATTAATTGGCTACAAACCCTGTATGATGGGGCTGAGAGCTTCCCTCTCGTTAATGGTTGGGTTGGAAGGCCTTTTGAAGTTGGCTCCGGTGTGCGACAGGGATGCCCTCTGAGTCCCCTACTGTATGTGTTTGCGATCGATCCCTTTATAAGGAGGGTCGAGAGCAGCATGTTATGTGGGGTTCCTCTGGGTGTGCCTGGTGAGCCTCCTTTGAAGGTCATTGCCTATGCTGATGATGTATCTGTGATTGTCTCTGGGACAAATGAGGCGGAGGAGGTGGCCTCTCTGATAGCACAGTATACAGAAGCGTCGGGCTCCAAGGTCAATCACGAGAAGAGTGAAGTTTTCTGGATGGGTGAGGGTGAGGGCTTCGAACTTCCGGACGCCTTCCCAGTGCCCCAGCAGGAAATTAAGATCCTTGGCATAAATTTCGGTCCTGGCGATTATGGCCAAAAAAACTGGGAGCGCAGGCTGGAAATTGCCAATGCCAAGGTTGCAGTCTGGAAGAGCTGGAAAATGTCTCTCAGGGAAAGGGTTGACCTTATCAAGACCTACCTGATCCCCATCTTTTTATACGTCAGCTTCGTCTGTGTTTTGCCAGTGTCTCTCTACCCCAGGGTCTACAGCGTGTTTTTCCAGATGTTATGGGGAAACCGCATGAACCTGGTGAAAAGAAATGTCACCTACCTATCTAGGCGGGAGGGTGGCCTAGGGATGGTCAATCCAGTCGTGTTTTTCTCTCTCTTGTTTCTGAAACATAATTTTGGAAGCATGTTGGCAGAGAGCCCGCCTGGCTGGGTGGGTATTTTCCAGTCCTGGTTTAAGCCCTTCCTGCGAGACTGGGAGAATGGTGGCCGGATGAAAAGCCCTCGAGTTCCTCAGGCTCAGCTCCTGGCCTATGTTGCCCCGTGCTTGAAAATACTTCGGCAATGGCAATTGACAGCAGAGGACATGAGATCTACTCCGAGGAAGCTTCTGGTGAGTCGGGTCCTGGGTCTGGCTTTTCATGAGCCATTGTCCCTCAGGGATTGCCCAGGCTCCATCATGAGGGAGGGTTTGAGGCTTATTAACTCCTCAAGAATTCCTTTGAAATTACGGGATATAGCCTGGCTCTCCTTCCAAGGAAAACTCTACCTTAGGGGGATCCGGAAGAGTCGCAGCCTGCCAGAGATAATTTGTCTCCGGGAGCAGTGTCAAGATGAGGTGGAGACTATGGACCACTTCCTGCTCCGGTGTCCCTTTAAGGTAGATGTGTGTAAACAGGTGGGGTTGGCTCTCGGTGCCCCCTTCTTCTCCCAGCTTTCCTATGCTGAGTGGGTGTATGGAGAATTCAAGAACAGAGGGGATTTTTGTTTGGACACTTTATATCTAGTTAGACTAGTGATCCGCTATTTCACATGGAATGCACGGTGTCAGCTCTGCATTAGGAAGAAAGTCCTCCCTGTCCCGGTGGTGGTGCATGACATCCTGCATGAGGTGGGGAAGATCCGGGTGCTTGAGAGGGACAGGTGGGAACGGGGGGCCTGGATGAAGGCGTTGAGGAACATCAGGCCTACTTGATCCCCATGACTTCCCTCTGGGTGAGCTTTCCTATCTCTTATCACCCATAGATTTTTATGACAATGACAGATTTTTGAAGAACGGCTGCGTGCACAGGTGACAGGGTCTCTTAGTCTTCCTGCTGGGTTGTGTAGAGTGTAGTGTTTAGGTTGTAGATAGGATTGTATATAGAATAATGGATATTATATATTATATGCCAAATTGTTAGGCCTGTTTCTTTTTGTTTAGTTATTATTTATTTTATTTTTATTTATTTATTATTGTAACTTTGTATATATTGTATATGATTGCTTGATTTTACTCAATAAAAAAAGTTACAATCTATTAGGGTATAAGGGAGGATACCGAAGGGAGGAAGAGCTTACAATCTATTAGGGTATAAGGGAGGATACAGAAGGGAAAGAGCTTACAGTCTATTAGGGTATAAAGGAGGATACAGAAGGAGGAAGAGCTTACACTCTAGGATAGAAGGGAGAACGCATTCAGGTATATTGTAAGATACTGGACAAAATGGGGAATTGTCTTAACTTCTATCATGGTATATAGGAGGAAACAGAATAATATATATATATATATAGAGATATATATATATATATATGTAAGGGAGGCTAAAGAAGGTAGAGGAGCTTACAATCTGTTATATTAGGGTATAATGGAGGATACAGAAGACTATCTTACAATCCATCAATCTGGGGCAAACAGCCCAGTGAAACATTTAAAGCTTTATTCTTACCAGCTTGAGCCACCACTGGAATAAACCTGTGTTCCTTGGATTACTGGCTGCACTGAGCCCCCCACCCTTGCACCTCTTGGCCCCAAAGCAGCCACATGGACACCTGTGACTGGGTTTCTTTTATAGTTTTGAGCTAATCATTACATTACGATGAGAGGAGATGTCACATACAGTGCGGCAGGGGATGTATGTGGCATTTTGCAGGTCATACAATAGAGGGATAAGGAGGATAGGGTTAATCCTGGAGTGTCACTTTAAGAAGCGGCACCGTACATAAAATTATATACTGTCAGCAGAAAAAGAACTTTCCCCTGAATTCACCATTCCAAGCGGAACACACTAATCTCTCCAGCGGCCATGCGTTATCCTTTGCGGTTTCCCAATGACCTAAACCGAGTTCACATCCCCAAATGCAGCCGGTCTGAGTAGCCGTCGATAGACGCGTCTTCCAGCGATGGGCGCAGAGTTAAGTTGGGACAGCGGGCGGGATTAATGAAGAAGGGGGCCTGCCTGCTCCGGGGAAATTTGGTTTTGCACGAGAGAAGAGAATTTCAGTCACCGAACGTTTCCAATTATAGAGAAGTCAGAGAAATCTCCCTTCCTAACAATGTGGGCAACTGGTGACTGGGACAATCAGCCTGAAAATCTCTAGCAAAATTTTTTTTTTGTTTTGCAGGCAGCTGTCACCCTGTGCAAGACCTAAAGTGGACCAAAACTCATGGCGATCGGCCCGGGAATCTATAAGATTCCATCCGCTTTAAGGACGATGCTCCCAAACACATGAAGATTGGACAGACGGGAGTATCAAATGATAGAGATACAGAGAACAAGAAGAAAAAAGGAGAGACAGTGGCGCACTTAAGATTTTGCCCAGGGAGGGGAGGGGGGTTCTTGGCACCTCACAAGAATGGATATCATATGAGATAGGATCTATGCTGCCAGCGACTGCAGACTAACCTTGACCCACAACATTTTATAGACACTACTTAAATACTGCATGTGACAAATAGTAATGGGCTTTGGATTGGGGCCGATTCCGTATAGATGCCAGATACTACCATGATCCGGGTCAGATTATATGGCATGTCACCTGCTGATGCTGGCAGGTGGCATGCCCTGTGAACTGCTACATGGGGCCCCAGGATGCCTTTACCAGTCATCAACAGTTTAAAATTAATTGCTATAATAAAAATAAATCATTGTTTCCGTATATTTGTGTACCTGGCGCCAGAGCAGCCACATGAACAGCTGTATGTGTGTGAGAGAGAGAGAGAGATAGAGATGGGGGGAACAAGGGAAAGAGAGGGAGGGGGGGATAGAGGGAACAAGGGATAGAGAAAGAGGGAACGTGAGATGGAGAGAACAAGGGAAAGAGAGAGAGAGAGAAAGAGAGATGGAGGGAAAAGGAAAAGAGATAGACATAGAGGGAACAATGGAAAGGGAGAGAGGGAGGGTAAGATGGGGGGAACAAGAAGAAGAGGGAGAGAGTGATGGAAGGGAAAAGTGAAGGAGAGAGAGGGAGATAGAGATGGAGGGAACAAGAAAATGAGAGAGAGGGAGAGATGAGGGGAACAAGGTAAATAGAGAGAAGGAGAGAACAAGGGAAAGGGAGGGAGATAAAGGGAACAAGGGAAAGAGAGAGAGATGGAGGGAGAGAGAAAACATGAGATGGAAAAAGCAAAGGAAAAAGAGAGAGTAAAAATAGAAATGAGGGTGACAGTGAGATGAATGGGCAGCAGGACAGAGAAAGTAAAAAGAAGAAAAGAACACAGAAAAAGAGAGAGACTAAAGATAGAAAAGAGAGGAGAAACTGTAGGAAAAATATAGGGAATGTGGAAAATAGAGAGGGGAAGACATAGCAAAAGTGAGAGAGAGAGAGTAAATGTGAAAAAGAAACGTTTGTAAATACGGGAAGTTCTCACATAAAAATCACTCAAAAAGTTAAACTCAAATGATTCATGGGGAGAAAGAGAATTTCCTCTGCTGACTCTTTACTCCTGACAAAAGCTTCGAAACTGGCATGGGTAAATTTCATGTTTTTTTTAATGAAATGTTGTGCCCCCCCCCCCGCAAAGCCAGCTAGCCCCGGCACCAGTTATAGGTGCTCCTCCCTTGCAGAGCCAACCAACTCGGCCCCTGGCATTTCCAGTTTACCAGCCCCTTTGTAAAAGTGCACTTCTATATAAAAGAATAGTTTTGGGCTGGTTAACCCTTTTCAGTTCCCTATAGATGAGCTCTGCCATCTTCAGGTGACAGGTCCTGTGTTTATATTTTATTCACTCTGGTATCAGATCACTTCAAAGAGGAATCTGAAAGCTCCAGTTAGTGGGAACAGCCTGCGCACCTTAGATGTGCTCTTTGAAAACTCTGTGTCATGATAATTACTCCGAGTCCCTGACAGATTGCATGGAGGGGTCGCTTGCTGTGAAAGGTCACGAGGTGGAAAGACGATATTATTGTTTTGAGTGCCAGAAAAACCTGCTTTGAAGTGGAGCTGAGATATTTACAGTCAATAAATAGCTGATGAATGTCTCTTCATTGTGATGTCATAATGACTCTAGCTGTAACACCAAACCCGTCTGCACTGTTACAGGAGACGCAAATAACCAGACAACTGATTGTTCACTCATTTCTGGCCATTAGAGGGGAGCGTGTCTGCTGGAAAATGTACAATAGCTACCCTGTGTGTGGGCACTTGGCTAGTTTTATAGGAAACCTGTAACATACTGTAAATGCTGTGAAACTTCGAAGAAGGTCAACTTAAAATGGAGCAATTCCAGTTGGTTATTTTAGTGCATGCTACAATGTAGTGGTCTCCATACAGACACTACACACATAGCCCCTATCCAAAAGCATCTGAACCACCAAAACATTACCCCTGAGATCTACCTCTTCCAGTAACAAACCTCTAAACCTTAACTAGCACTCAAATCTCACCAAAACCCTAGCTACGACTTTACACCTACATGTAGCTCCCTATTACCAAGCCCTCTGCATCTTTATTGCTTTATTGAGCCAGATAAAATTTACATCACTATTAACATCTTGGTGGCTCTTTATCACCTCTAGCCCACATCACAGTCCTAATGGCAGCTGATATACAATGTAACTCAACAGGGAGCCACCCATGTCACATTGTAAACAGCAGCCACACACATGGCTGTTACAATATAACACAGCAGAGAACTGGCCAGCTTTTTGCAATGCAAAATAGGGCTTCGGTACTGATTGTTACATTATACAGCCCAAGGAGAGAGGCAGCAGTTTTAAAATTCCCAGCCCAAGATGTATTACTATAAGGCCCTTTGTACCTCTTGCCCTAACTTCAAGTCTCCAATAGCTAGGCACTTTTATTAAATACCCTAAATATATTCCTTATTACCTAACCTCCACAAATCTCCAACACCAAATCCTTTTGCCCTTATATCCTGCTCAACCCTCATCTCAAGGGGCACCAACAGGTCATGCTTTGTGGATCTCCACACAGATGGCTCTATGGTTCTGGATACCAATTACTTCACTTGTGTGCCTTTGTGGAGATCTGCAAAACACATACCTGATTACTGACCTGTCTACCTGTCTACTGACACCTACCTGCCCACCTAGCTACATAGCCGTCTACCTGCCTACTGACCCACACACCTACCTACCTATTTCTCTAAATTCTTACTGATCCACCCCGGGCCTACCCTACCTGCCGACTCAAACACCTACCTACCAGCATATCTACTAACCTACTAATCCCGCACGCTGCTTCTGAAATCTGTCGTGCAGCCTATGCAATGACATGGTGCATGTTAAAAATCTGAGGGGCCGCACAGTGTCTGTCGGGAAGCCTTCGGCTTCCAATATGACGTTGCGCTACAGAGGACGGCGAGGGAGTGGAGGGTTACTGAGTGTGATGTGAGTTTATATTATTTGAATGCTAAACCAGAGGGGCAGGGGGGCTGGGCAAGCCAGGTTTGTGATTTTTTTATTAACTCCCCAAGACCTATAATGTTCCTCTTTAATGGAAAAAAAACTGTTTTGGGGCCTCCACCACACCTAATCTGGCCATGCATATGTCTGAAAACTAGACATGGCGTTCCTTTGATTATATATACAAATAATAAATCATTCACAAACAATATATATTGTCTTCACTATTTCATTGTGCCTCTCAAGATACGGAGGACCTGTTTCACCAAAAAGCCTGGATTTGTCACAGCTATCAGAGTATCAGAGGTATACAGAAAACAAGGCTTTTGGTGAAGCCTGTCAACTGTAGCTTGAGAGATACAATGAAATAATTATGTATCTTAAATGTTCATGGGAACCAACACCTATTTTAGAATAAATTGGTATTGGCCGCAGTGTGGGTGTGGTCTCTCAACTGCTGACCCCCCATGCATAAACAGTACCCCTGCAAGCTCTGGTTTTCTTACCTGATCCTTACTTTCCCCTGGAGAAATTGAGCCCAGCAAATGGCTGCTAGTAGTAACATGGTCCGGAATCCTCTTCTAGGTATCCGGCCACTGATGAGAACCTGGATCATATGACCCCTGGATCATATGACCCCTGGCAGCCAATCACAGGACCCAGTCTTACCAGGGAAGAGACTCAAAGCAGGATCACACCTGCTGGAGTTTGCTGGGGGGGGGGGGGGTGTATGTGCAGGGGACATTGACAAATCACTGAGTAGCTATATTTTTAGGGATGTTTATATGTACTTGATACATTTTTGAAGGATTGGTAATAAATAATGTGTTCTTGTATGAAGCAGTGGATCATGATACATGCTTTGACATTTTCTAGAGGCAAGGCGGGTGAAACATGGGGACTCAATTGAGGTCTGCTTGACCTGGACAGAAAATATGTAATATATTAACCCCTACCCACTACCCAGCATATAATAGTAGGGAACAATAGCAGGTGGGAAACACAGACTACTATTGGGGGGGGGAGGGTGCCAACTTTAAATAACTTCAAGTTACTGTTACAGCTAAAGTACCCTAATATGACTTAGAACATTTGCATAGAATAAAAGGCAGACAATGACACTCCGTTTTGCAGATACAGATGTATGGTCATGAAACAAGATTCTCTCTTTAAAGACATTAATGGTTTAAAAGCTTAGTTACATTAATGAAAATAAAAAAAACTAAAGGCCAAAAAAAATAGAACCCTTGGACTTGTCTGAAGCACATCCATCCATCCCCTGAGATCATCTCTCTAAAACTGGCCGAGACCACAAGTCTAGCTAGACTTTCAGATCTTCTTTGGGCCAAAAGAAAAAACCCACTGTAAGCATCAGAGAGAAGCGAAGGAAAAAAAAAATCACATACCATCGAAAGTCATCTTCAAGGGCTTCCCACAGAACCCTGATACAGTGTTTATCAAGTAGCATTTGCTTTATAAAAACAGGAATCCTTGCCATGGTTTGGTGGGACTCGACTGTAAAAATGACTTCATCCTTGGCTTATGGAGCTGTGTGTGGATGGCAGCCAGAGATCTATCTGCGGCCGCTCCCCCTCCCCACCTTCCCCATGAACTGTCTGGCTTTAGGCTACGAGAACAGCCAAGCATCAGATACGCACATGGGACATGTCGACTGATGAGTACAACTTTTTATACCATTGCTCTGGTTTATTGAAAAAATAAATAAATAACAGAGCCCTAAAGCTATTAACAATGAAACATGTAGATGAACTGAGTTGCTAATTAGGTTGTAGTAGAGTTTTACTGCAGGCAAGATTTAGGAATCAGTAATAAGTGCTTACAGTGGACCAAAACCCACAGAGATCGGCCCAGGAATTTCTAAGATTCCTGGGCCGATTGTAAAAGTCACCCATAAACTCACCTTCTTTTCAGGTCCAATGGCGAATGTACAAGCTGCGGCAGCATCTCCGCTAACCCTCTAGCAAGGCCAGTGCCCGTGCTAGGCATTTGTAAATGGCCAGCACAGGCACAATCCCTGTTAAAGAATAGTGGGGGATGCGGCCCCCAGCATGCTCGGCTCCGCTGACCAGCTCCTGGATGAAGAGCCTCGCGCTGATTGGATGAGCGGCCGTGCATGCGCCATAAGACCAGGACGAGGTGAATTTGTTCAGGTGACTTGAGGGGTTTCACACAGCTTGGCAAGCCTGATCAGGGTGCCCTGGGGGCAAGGATCAAAACACAGGATAGTCAAAATCCTGGGTTTTGGTCCATTTAATGTTGCTATGTGTAGAGCATTAATGAAAGGGGCTAGGTGTTGAGCCTTGGTGACAGGGCTATATTTAGAACATTGATGACAGGGGCTATGTGTTGGACTTTGGTGACAGGGGCTATGTGTAGAACATTGATGCCAGGGGCTATGTGTAGAACATTGATGCCAGGGGCTATGTGTAGAACACTGATGCCAGGGGCTATGTGTAGAACATTGATGCCAGGGGCTATGTGTTGGACCTTGGTGACAGGGGCTATGTGTAGAACATTGATGTCAGGGGCTATGTGTAGAACATTGATGTCAGGGGCTATGTGTTGGACCTTGGTGACAGGGGCTATGTGTAGAACATTGATGTCAGGGGCTATGTGTTGGACCTTGGTGACAGGGGCTAGGTGTAGAACATTGATGTCAGGGGCTATGTGTAGAACATTGATGACAGGGGCTATATGTTGGACCTTGGTGACAGGGGCTATGTGTAGAACACTGATGATAGGAGCTATGTGTTGGACCTTGGAAACAGGGGCAGGGTACTGGGCTGGCACAAGGCAAGAATCACTTTGTATATAAAAATGTATGGTGCTGGGTTTGGAAATAGAAGGCACTGGGCTTTGATGATTATGGTTAGGTGTTGGTATGTGGCAATAGTGGATTTGTGTTTGAGTGTGGAGTTGCTGGCTATGTGGTGAGCTTTGGTGGCAGGGCTAAGTTTCGGGCTTTGGTGACAGGGTCAGCGTGTTGGGACTTTGGTGAGAGGCGTAGGGTGTAAGGCTTTGGTGACAGGAGAGAGCGTTTTTGGCTTTGGCGATCGAAGCACACTGTTGGATTTTGATTACTGGGCAGTGTGTTGGGCTTTGGTGATGGGGCAACATGTTGAGGTTTGCTGCAAAGGACACAACCCTAGAATCAATTTGTATATAAAAATGAGTGGCTGGTTGGTGCCAGTGGTGTCTTAGCTGCCTCAGCTCAGTAGCCCACATTGCCAAACCAAAATCCAGCCTGTGTAACTGTAATAAAAAAAAAACGTATTTAAAAACACAAATGCAGGTGACAATTCTGCTACCATAAAGTACCTCAACAAAAGCAGCAATATCGTTGTTAAAGTGGACCAACACCCATCGCTGATCGGCCCGGGAATCTATAAGATCAGCTCCCTGCCTGCTGTGTGAAACCCCCCAGGACGCCCGCAAATCCTACCTGTTCCTCGTTCCAACGGCGCACGCGCGGGCCGCCGCTGCCTCTCGCGCATCCCTCTAGCAGGGCACGCACCGCTTGTGAATGGCCGGCGCGGGCACGCTCCCTGTAAGAGGGATGCGCAAGAGGCGGTGGCGGGCGCTCTCACTTTGTCCGTCGACGGACCTCACCTTGTCCCCGATCCGCGGAAGTGGACCAACACCCAGGATAGTGAACATCCTGGGTGTTGGTCCACTTTAAAGGCAAAGTCCAAATGACGTCTCCAAAGTGCTGAGCTGATCTAGTATTATTTTTATTTTTTATTATATTATTAAAGGTGTGTTTTATGGAAGGAGTTTTCACTACCTGCAATCTTCTTGGTATACAGACTTGGCGTATGGATGTCAATAGCAACAGATTGCAGTGGAAAATGTTTCCATAAAACACACAGTTACTAACAGAAGAATAAATAAAAAAAATACTAGATGAGTTAATGACATCCTCTTGGCACAAAAAGAACATACACTTTCAAAAATGCCATTGAAAGTGGATTTCCCTTTAAATTCTGTACAGAGTGTATCCAGCACCTCACATCAAGATAGGGTTACTGTACACTTTAAACATTCCTCCAGGCTAAGAGTTCAGACAGTTTGTTAATGAAGCTCCGACACTTGAGTGGAGCAGCACTGTAGCCCGATAGTGTTGGTGGAGATAATGTTACAGTCAGGCTGTTGGGCTACTGTAGTAATATAGATTGTGCGGACTCAGTTGGATGTTTTGAAGTTGATAGATAAAAGAAGCTCTTCATATACACAAAACTCTCTGAAGCTTCTCATTCCCAGACTTCTATAACGATTTTTACAGTCAAATGTTGATTTTATAGAGGCAATCCAGCACCCAACCTTTACCCACTACAGACCCAATCCCTACCTACAACCCTGATTCTAAACCCAATTTAAACCACAAAGCTTGACCCAATAACATGAGACTGGACTGCTATCAAGCTATAATTATGAGGCTCAGGGCAAGCCAAACCACAAAGCTAGACCCAATAACCGTAAAACTGGACCGCTATTAAGCTATAATTAAGAGACCCAGGGCAAGTCTTCTGCACAATTTGCAGATTCTAGTAGAATGGGGCAACCATTTAAATAGAGACCCTAAGACCAGAACCACCATTGCTTCACAAGGCTTCTCTGCATAAACCTAAACTTAATCTGGGCCTTCAGCATCATTTAATGAAAAGCCCAAAACCTTAAAAAAAACTATTCCCCAGCATCTAAAAATAATATATTTTTAGTCACTTACTTATTATTCCTTACCCCCTCTGGGTTTTGACTCTGTTCAGAACTCTAGGATACGGGCAACGCTATCTTACTTCAGAAGCATCACATATTGAGGAGAGGAGAGGGGTGAGTTGCACAGAGGGGCGAGTTATAGCTGTGCTTTGCATATACAGAGAAAAGCTGGTGTCGGGAAAAGGACAGCAATCCCAGAATGCAGAGCGGCATAGTCGGAAGGCACTTCCTGTTTGCAGGCAGCCTGAGACTCCATGGGCCACCATCTTGGATGTTAAAAAGCTCAGAAAATGCAATAGGTGCAGGTAGGATAATTTTTAATGTGGACTATCTGTATATACAAGGTAGGGGGAACATACAAGATAGGGTCTTATTCAGGTTGAAGGTCCGGTTTAACGAGGTGTATGCCTAGGAAGAGGTTAATAGCAGTTTTAGATACATAACAATTTGTATGGATAAAAGATGGGATTCTTGATTAGGTCAGGTCAAGTTCTAGTTCACCAGTGAAAAAAAAGGTGCTTGCACCAACAAGAGATGTTGGTTCCAACAATTTGAATGCCCCCCGGAGGTTGTCACAATGCCCCCCCACACCCATCAGGTAGGAAATGGGCTTTTACCATGAAGGTGGTTAAACATGCCCTACCCACTGAGATAGCCACACTGAGGTGGTCAGAACAATCATTTTTAACATAAGGGTAGAAAGGGTTTCTTTACTGTAGGAGTGGTCAAACAGTCCTACAGTCAGAGGAACCAGTAAAATTATACAACTATCATTTGTTACATGAGAGTAGGAAGGGGTTCTTAATTGTAAGGGTAGTTAAACTTGCCCTACCCAGTGAGGTAGTTAGGGCAATATAGATTAAGGTAAAAACTATAACTTGTCACATTATATCATGAATCTTTGTGCCAGGGATTTGCTCTGATCCCTAAACCAAGGATAAATTGGATGAACAGTTTCATTTTAACCTAAATAAAAAAGACCCCAAACTTGAATCCTATAGCTGAATCCACCTGATACGTGAGCAGCTGCCGGCCTTTCTACCAACATCGGATTATTCCATGGACACCTTAGACCTCGGAAATGAGAACGCCGCTCCCCCCCATTTAGCCGCTTTCCCTGTTTTCTTCATAAATGTTCCATTTTAATCTTTTTCTCGCTCTTTTATGGAGGAGACTTCTCTCCAGGTGAGGGGCAATGTTGCTTTTGGCTGTAAGCTTTAGGAGGCTGATGCACATAAATCAAATTTCAGTTTTATCCGGCTCTAACGACTTGGAAAAACGATGGCGCAATGGGAGGAGATTAATCAAATATGAATTATTTGCTGGAAATCTACCTTTAAAAAAAATCGGGCGCAGGTTTTATGTTCAGGGAGGTTGTCAGAAAATCCCCATAATTTAATTGAGAATAAAGTTGAATGGCGAAGCTAGAGGTATGCGGTTTTTAATATTGTGAGAAACATCTGTTGAAGCTGCCCCCCTTCCCCCTGGTCCTCCCACCTTCCACGCTGGTAATCTTGGGATTTTCAGCAGAACACGCGGTAAGCGTTTGATAAAGGTCAGCGGAATGTAGAATGGAGTAGATGTGGAAATGGAGGCTAGATTGGGAACAGAGCGTGTTTAGTTTCAGACACACCAAATGGAGCGAGTTACCTTGAAATCTCAGAGTTTAGCGTAACTGATTTACCCTCACCTGGAGCTGCAGAACTATAAAGTCTGCTAGTAAAGGGGCTCTGTGGTCAGCATGAGAATCATGTCTCTAGTGATGAGCCGAATGGGTCCATTTGCATCGATAGCCATTAAGAGAAAATTTGTTTTTTAGCAGCTGAACACCATTTAAGTGGAGCAACACTTTTTTTTAACCAAAATAGTTGCCGGTCTAAGCATTGGAGTGCATCTCGATTG
This sequence comes from Gastrophryne carolinensis, assembly GCA_027917425.1. Taxonomy (NCBI): domain Eukaryota; kingdom Metazoa; phylum Chordata; class Amphibia; order Anura; family Microhylidae; genus Gastrophryne; species Gastrophryne carolinensis. The sequence goes on along the minus strand of CM051235.1, from coordinate 401,956,534 downwards.
CTGATGCTCCCTCAGACATTCACCTCTGGCAACCCAAGTTCTCTGTATCTGCACCGCCTTACCAGAACCCTCTTCTGGAATTCCAGTCAGCCATAGAAGCCTGGACAATGTCACTGCTGGCAAATGTGGTGCAGGTAAGGAGAACCAGGGCTGGCAGGGTGTATGCATGGATGGACCAGCAACACGCATTTTGTTGAACAACACTGGGCCCATGCTAGTGAAGTTTTTTTACAACTCCCAGTACAGTCTAGGGATGCTTGCGTGCAGAAGGGCATAGTGTTCTTCGGCATGGAGGAGCATAGGGCATAGTGGCTAGTGCACTTGCAGTGATGAAGTCCAGCAGCTTGACCTTCAAACCTAACACTGGGTTACCTGCTCCAATGCCTTGTGCACCGGGGTGGTTGCTCCAGGACGAGGAAGACATTATAATTACTCAAATCTTCTGGGTGAGAAAAACTAAACGGGTAGTATTTGTGTCTGAATCCAAAGCCTATCACTACTAATTCCCATCAACATACATATTACAGAAGGAACTAAACAAAATGGCAACCTGGACAGAAGCTTGTCAGATGGAATGTAACGATGATAAAGGTTGTGCACCAACAGTAGGTTATTAAATGGGAGGCAGCTGGGTACAATAAAACTGGAAAAGGACCCAGGTGTTTTGATCAAAAGTAAGCTGAGCCGCAGCACCCAGTGTAAAACGGGAGCTGCAAGCTGCATGTACAATATAAAAAGGAAGATTCAAACCCAGAATACAATAATGCTTCTGTACAAATCACTGGTATGTTTTTACCCTGGATATAGGAGGCAGTTTTGGAACCACCTCTGGATAAATGACAGAGGCAGATTGAAGATGAGCTAAGTAGGCAATGAGGTTATGAAAGATGACGAGAGGTCTCTCTTGCAATGTAAGGTTGGAGACGCTGAACATGTTAAGTTTATGAAGGAGGCACCTTAAAGTGTCAGTAAAGCCCGACTGCATGGCCCTGAAAAAGACTCCAGGGCCTGCTGTTAGCCCGCCCCTGGCCAAAATCGAGATGCCCTGCTTCGTGAAAGCACCAGGGTTGCTAGTTTCTTGATCAGATGTGACAGAGCTGCAACAAAAACTAGTTGGTAATAGAGTCTATTAGAGTGAGGGTCCTGTCCTGGAAAGTTTACAATCTAAAGGTTAAAGGTGGACATAAGGTTGTGTCACAGGTAGTATGTATTAAGCATGATGACAAGTACTCCGATGATTGTCCAGATTGTGAAGTGGGTTGCTTAAGCCAGATGATAGGCTCATCTGAACAGGCGAGTTTCGAGGGAACTTTGATGGCTTGGAGGGTTGAGGAAGGGTGAATTGTATAAAAGAGAGCATTTAAAAAAAATTGGAGCACCACCTGTGAATCCCTGAAAACCAAAGAGGTGATCAAATTTGAGGACAGAAGGTTGTGGGCAAAGCAAAGGCTACATCATTGGTATTTGTAGACTAGGTATTAAATATATGAAGGAGCTTGGTTGGAGCTGTAAGTTAAATTGAGTAGTTTCTCTGCATTCTCTCAGATACTATAAGCCTGTGGAGGAACTGATAGAGTGGAGCAATGGGGAAGCAAGCGGAGAGGTGGATGGGGTGAGCAGCAGAGTTCAGTATAGATTGGAGGGGTGCCAGTTGGTTTGCTGGTAGACCACAAACATGAGCGTTGCAGTAGTCTAGTTGGGATATGATTTGTGCACGCAGAATTATAGAATTATAATGGAATGGACATGAGGAAGAGACAGATTCGGGGGATAATTGGGCTTTGGTGTAAGATGTGCCATCATTTATTCAAAGGAGGAGAAATTATTGTTGTTGTTTAGTAACAAGCATCCACCACAAACATGCTTACCTAGTAAGAGAGCCAGTGGCTTTCCAGGTCAGAAAATCTGGAAGGTCAAAGAAATGTCCGACTTTATCCCAGCATTCCACGCGCAGACTCTACAAAAAAGAAAAAATGTCTTGGTGACTAAAGCTAGGGCTATATCTCTCTTTCATAGAATACTTTGTAACAACTGTGCCATCATTAGACCACTAACAATTAGAGATCCTGGGTCTGCTTGCCAGTGTACCTGCATCCATTGGCAGGTAGCAGTCACGTGGAACTTGCATGCGGGACTACTCTATTGTAGCTTCCACTCTATAGCACATGGACCAAAACTCTATGGCTGGCTGAAAGCCCTCTCAAATCAGGATGTCCCTGTATGTGAAAGTCTCCTGGTTTGCCTTATACTCATCTCAGTGTAGTGATTCCACTGCACTGCATTGGCATCCCTATATCCTCTGTGTGCACAACATATGTATCGCCCAAGAGAGCCGCTTTATGAGATATTTACCCTTTACATTTGAAATACCCCCACAAACAATAAATTCTCTGAAAGTATATACCTCAAACTTTCTAGGTGTACCAGTCTTGTTGTCATGGGTGCAGTTTTCTGGACGTAGACCCTTGGTGAATTCACTAAAATATTTTCTAAAATATGAATATGCAACCAAGAAAAAACAAACTAAATCTAAAACAGCAAGGTCCTCTGAACAGAACAACACCCAACATGCATAGGTACTTTTAACCCCTCAACTGCCAGCCTACTTGAGATTTTGTCACTGTCTGTTGACAACCATTTTTCACCATTTTGTGCTATGTTAAACTGTGATTATTCAGAAATTTCTTGTTTGTAATTTTTTTCAGTAATTTTTTTCAGTTTTTTATGTATATATGTATATATAACTTTTTAAAACTGTCGTTATTTTTAATAAGAAAAAATGTTTTCAAGAAAACCATATAGCATGTAAAGCCCCATGGCACCCGAAAAGAGTGCTTTATGACATTTTCAAATGAAATACAACTACTATGCGCACTATCAGGGAGTTAAATGTAAAAAAAAAACACATACGGTGCAGGTAACAGGCCTTCCCTGCCCCGCTTAAGACCCGGGAAGGTATTGGATGCTCCCAGGGGAAGAGGAGGCCCCTAGTGCTGAATCCTGGACCAAGGTGAGCGTTTTTTCAAAATTTACATGGCTGGCAGGTAACGCTTGGAGAGGCAACCACATGAATTTCACGGGCTTAGCGTTTAAAGGGTTAACATCATACATTACTAAAAGGTTCTACATCCAGCCAGGCAACCCATGTGACTGGGTAATCCTAATCATTTGGATCAACATTCTGTTGTTGGGAATTCTGCGCAGTGTGTACGCCTTCACTGCACAGGGAAACTACAACCCACCTAATCAAACCATGCAAAAATTACCAAAAGGGGTGTTGATATTGCCACTTACCGCTTACATCCAAACAATCTCCCTTTTCTTGCAGTTCCACAACAACTATTATTATAGAAACACTATCATGAAAATATGACCTTAATAACTAAAGACGGCGTAACTTATACACCCTGCATCAAAATAAAAATCCAGCCAATTCTTTCTTTTAATGGAAGGAATAGGAATCTGTGTGACAGGTTTTGAATGTTCCATTCTGCTTTTACATGGGAGATCAGCTCAAATCCATTGGCCCGTCTCCTGAGCCAGCCTGTGCCGGAATACCAGCATATTGCTATTACAATTCTTTGCTGGGGGCAGATAATTAGGGAGAGGGGTTAATGTTGTTGCTCCCCACATGCCGGCTCAGGAGACAGGCATTGGAATGGAGCAGCTTGCCCCTGTAATAGTGAAATGGTATGCTTAAAAACCTTAAACCCCTAGATTTTATTCCTGGCAGTAGAAAAAAACACAAGCTTAGCATAGTTTTTTCAGTACCTCTAATCATTTTTGATTAGAAATCTGCTTTAAATATAGACACTATCATCGTCCCACTGGCCAGAAAAAAAGATATTTTTTTTCTCCAGAGCCTTAGCTGGCTTCTTCCAAGTGAAAAAAGCAGATGGAGGGTAAACAGGGCAGATAAGGGAAACAAGGAGCCAGCATTCCTGATTATGGCAGAGCCAAGGCAAGCAGCAATTAGGGACAGGACATCAATCTGCCCAGTATCTTGGTCATCCATTAGCTCAGTCAGTGGAGGAGAGGCGTTCTATACCTCCACCAGGATTGAAGGGGGAATATCAGAGGCTCCATTTTTCATATAGAGAGATAGTGGGCAGCCATGGCATTCCACTCCTAGTGGAGGAGGACAGGAGAATGGCCAGGCCCAGCTGCCGGAGGGAGGCACCATCATAAGGAAGGAGAGCTACTCCGTTATAGATGAGGTGTCGCCGTGTACAACACACTTCCCTTTGTTTCAGCACAATTCCCTGCACTGTGCCTTAATTAGGAATGCAAAGAACACACCGAGAGGGCAAAAATAAATAGGAAACTTGTGATAAGAGCAATCCAGAGATTGCTGGCATGATGGTATGACGTCTCTCGAATTCTCTCATTACAGCATTATTTCTAGATTTATTCTATTGATTTATTCTATTCTAACTAATTGCACCAAAAATAGCAAAACTCATTTTTTGTCAGTCTTACTTGAAGAAACCAAATGACTGTAGAAGAGATTCAAAGTTGACCAATGATTGTATTTGTAGGTTGAAAAATAATAACACTTTAACACTATACTAAAACATCTGGGGACCTTTATTCCTCTGTACTTTATACTTGTTGACAAGCCCAAGTGAACTCTCTCCCCTCAGCTAGCCCTTATGCATGAGTCATTCCTATGCTGCTGTCAGAGTGTAAGGGTCCCCAACAAGCCTGTTATCTATGGAGGGGACATAGCAAAATAGAGCAGGTTCAATAGAGCTCATCAGGGAATGCATAGTGTTGGTGAATGAAAGACGTAGCCCCTGACAGCCAGCATGGGGCAGACAGAAAGTAATTTAAACCTTTGCTTGAACTGTTCCTTTAAGGGGTCCTTCATAAGATTATGCAAGTCGGGGTACAACCCCCTTGTGAATCCTAAGGCAAACAGAAATATGTGAACCATGTAGACACCTACGTTTCTCTAATCTTCTTCCTTTTACATGTGGATTTATTGTGGCAGGGGCCATTCTGCTCCTCTATGCTGATCTGTTTGCTGCTCCATTTGCCCTGCATAGTGTTTGGCCATGAAGCCCCATTTGGCTCCCAAGCTTATATACAGTACATGTGTCAACTCTACACATCTCCTCTTTGCTTATACACTGTTAAGCGCCAAGACCGGCAGCCCTAGCAATGTCTAGAGATGAACTGCCGGCCCTGCACTTGCTGTGACCTGCACTGGGCCCAGGACATACAGTTTCCTTAATAAGGAACAGCAAGAACACCATGAGTATATGTTACAAGCTTTCAGCTGTCTGTGAAGGAGTTTAGTAAAAAGGGTAAATTGATTTTAAGTGTGTAGCTCTGCTTTAAAGTGGACCAACACCCACCTCTGATCGGCCCGGGAATCTATAAGATTCACGGGCTGATCAGCTCCCTCCCCACGGGGCATCCGAAATCGGGATGCCCCGCTGTGTGAAACCCCCCAGAAAGCCCCTAAAAACGTACCTTATCGGCGACGGCCAAGCGACGGATAAGCCGCCGCCGCCTCCCGCGCATCCCTCTAGCAGGGAGCGCACCCGCGCCGGCCGTTTGCGAATGGGACGCACGAGAGGTGGCGGCGGCTTATCCGTCGCTTGTACATCGCCGATAAGGTAAACTTTTAGGGGCTTTCTGGGGGGTCCACTTCTGGCGGAAGTGGACCAACACCCAGGATAGTGAAAATCCTGGGTGTTGGTCCACTTTAAAGTGAAATGTGTCTCCTCCCCTTGTGCTCAGTCACTGTGTATGGGGGGGTTATATGGCCCAAAGCCTAATTATCACTAAATGAGTCCACACCCCCATGCGCATACATCACTGACAGCATGGTAGAAAAAAAATCCAGGGGTGACAGGTTTAGTCTTTGAGGGGTGACAAGGTGATCACCCCCGATTTCCTCCTCCTTCCATTAAAATAAAAGAAATAAGCCTGGCTGGATATTTCTTGATGTCGAGTGTATAAGTGACCAATCCCCCTGCCACCCAGCATATTTGTATGGATTTTTATCATTGGGTTTTTTTCTCGCGATAGTGCTCCTTTAAAGTGGTCCTTCACTCTGAATAAGAGTCTATCTTATATGTTTCCCACACCCTGTACATACAGATTGCCCACATTTAAAATCATCCTACCTTCATCTACTGCATGTTATGAGCCTTTAAACATCCAAGATGGCAGCTCATGGAACATCAGGCAAACAGGTAGTGCCTTCTGACTGTGCTGCTCTGCATTCTGGGATTGCTGACCTTTTCCTGACCCCAGTTCTGCTCTGTCTGAGCAAAGCACAGCTATAACCCGCCCCCTTGTACTTTATCCCGCTCTCCTCTCCTCAGTAAGTGTGATGCTTCTGAACCAAGATGGCGGCGCCCGTATCCTAAAGTCCTTAACAGAGTTGCAGCCCAGTGGGGGAAAGAATAATAAGTAAGTGACTAAAAACTTAAAATATATTAATTTTAGATGCTGGGGAATTGTTTTTTAAGGGTTTGGGCTTTTCAATAAATCATGGTGAAGGTCCTGTTTAAGGATTTAAGCCTCGATAGTTATTGAAGTTGCGCATTGGATTGTATTTCTTTTTAATTTTTATTTATTTTATTTTTTATTTCATTTATTTGAAAATCTCATAAAGCACTCTTTTCAGTTGGGGGTGTCTCCTGGACAGGTAGGTATGTCTACTGATACATATGTGGCACCTTTGTAATCAGGAGGTATGGGGCTTTTACAAGCAATACGGTTTTCTTGAAAAACATTCTGCATTTAAAAAATAATTTTTGGTGTTTTTCGTTGGACAATCAACTTGTGTGGGGTCTAGAGATTGTGTTGAATAACTGTGGAGCACAATTTTTTGGCAAGTGTTTACTGTCACTTTAAAAAAAAACATGTGACCTCGGGAATTGGGGCTAAAAATACAATTCTGTGAAATACTCACCTGTAGAATTGATATTATTTGTATACAGTACGTCCTGCTCCAGATATAATACTTACACTTGGGTTATCCTCCGCCAGATGGCGCTGCACTGCAGAGACATGCAAAACAGGCTCCTCCCGGCCCTTCAAATACCCAGGGACCTCCCACAAATCCCCAGCATTGAAAAGCAGTGAACAAGAAACCGGGAGAATTAAACCACCCAAAACAACTGGTAATGATAACAATGATAACAATCACCATACAGGGGATCCAGAATAATGCAAAAACCAGGGTGGGGTGGAGCAGGACGTACTGTATACAAATAATATCAATTCTACAGGTGAGTATTTCACAGAATTGTATTATTCTTAGTATACAGTACGTCCCGCTCCAGATATAATACTTACACTTGGGACATCCAATAGCAGTGTCCATAGAATAGGGTGGGATCCCCAACAAAAGGTGACAGCAGACAGTTTAAACTACTGCCGCCTGCAAAACCTTGCGGCCAAAAACAGCATCAGCTGAGGCCCTAACATCAACCTTGTAAAACTTTGAAAAGGTATGAACAGAAGACCAAGTAGCGGCCTTACAAACTTGTTCAACAGAAGCTTGGTGCTGAAAGGCCCAAGAGGCACCAACAGCGCAAGTGGAATGAGCAGTAATCCGGAAAGGAGGAACCTTCCCTTTAGCAGAATAGGCTTGTACCACCGCCTGACGTATCCACTTGCAAATAGTAGATTTAGCCGGAGGTAAACCCTTCCTAGGTCCAGCAGGAAGAACAAAAAGAGCATCAGATTTCCTGAAAGACTCAATAGCAACCAAATAAAACTTCAATGCCCTGACAACATCCAGAGAATGAAGGGTCCGTTCCTTGAAATTAGCAGGGTTAGGACACAAGGAAGGTAAGACAATGTCCTGATGAGATGAGATGAAAAGCAGACACAACCTTAGGCAAGAAATCCGGCTTAAGCCGAAACACCACCTTATCCTGATGCCGCTCAAAATAAAGAGGTTTAATGGAAAGCGCCGCCAGCTCAGAAACTCGCCTGACCGAAGTAATAGCCACCAAAAAGGCCACCTTAAGAGTCAGAATGGGCAACGCAGCCCCACGGATAGGCTCAAAGGGAGGACCCTGCAGAGCAGACAACACCAGATTTAAGTCCCAAACCGGTAGCATAGGTTTACGCAGCGGACACACATGAGTAACTCCCTGGAAGAAAGTCTTAACCAGCCGGTGATTGGCAAAGGATCTTTGGAAAAAAATAGCCAGAGCTGACACCTGTCCTTTAAGGGTACTAAGTTGAAGGCCCGAATCTAAACCATTTTGTAAAAATTCCAGAATCCTGGGGATAGAAAACACCCGAGAAGGAAGAGACTTGGACTCACACCAGGCAATGTAAGCATGCCAAACCCTGTAGTAGATAAAAGACGAGGACTTCTTCCTAGCCCGAATCATAGTATCAACAACAAAGGCCGGCAACCCCTTGTCCATCAAGATGGAGGTTTCAGCAGCCAAGCCGTTAAAGCCAGTGTTTGTAAATTGGGATGGCGCAGCTGTCCCTGAGTGAGAAGGTTTGGATCCTTGGGCAAGACGTACCGATCTACTGCCAACTGCATGACATCTGCGAACCACACCCTCCTTGGCCAACAGGGGGCCACCAAAATGGCTGGTACCCCCTCCTGGGCTATCTTGCGCAGCACCCTGCCCAACAGAGGAAAGGGAGGGAACACATAGAGGAGACGAAACTCTGTCCATGAATCGCTAGCGCATCCGTGGCGAAGGCCAGAGGATCCTGCGACAGGGAGACAAATCTTGGAAGCTTGTGATTGAGGCGGGATGCAAACAGGTCCACATCCGGCTGACCCCAGCGGTGACACAGGAAGTGAAATATCTTGTTGCTGAGGGACCATTCCCCCAGCTGAGACTTCCCCCTGCTCAGGGAGTCTGCCTCCTGGTTTTCCACCCCCAGAATGTAGACCGCCGAGATGCAAGGGACATTCTCTTTCGCCCAAGACAGTATCAAGGACACTTACTTGAGGGCTCGCTTGCTCAGAGTCCCCCCCTGATGATTGATGTAGGCAACCGCCGTCTGGTTGTCCGAGCGAATCTGAACAGCCCGACCCCGAAGGTGTGGGGTCAACTGGGAGAGAACCAACCTGATCGCCCGCAGTTCTCGAATGTTGATGGGTGCATTGTCCTCCTGGGGGCCCCACTGACCCTGAAACTTCAAGGACTTCCAAACTCCCCCCCAATCAGACTGGCATCTGTGGTGACAATCTCCCAGCACAGCGGCAGAAAGGTCTTGCCCACTAGAAGATTCCTCGAGTCAAGCCACCACAAGATGGACTGCCTGGACAGAGGGGACAGAGCAAATTCCTGATCCAGGGACACAGGGTCCTGATCCCAAACTGACAAGAGATGCAACTGAAGAGGCCTCATGTGAAACTGAGCAAAGGGAACCGCCTCGAAGCAGGACACCATCAGGCCCACTAACAGCATCCATTGCCAAATGGAGGGATGAGGACACAAGTGCCCGCATCTGAAGGCCCTCCACCTTCTGCTGAGGGAGAAATACCTTGACCTGAGAGGTATCCAGAGTCATGCCCAGAAAGGACCTCGCCAAAGACGGAGACAGTGAAGGCTTGGGACAGTTGATCACCCAGCCGGCCGAAGGACTCGAGAGTGGACGTCACCACCTGAGTATCCTTCTCGGCCTGATGAAGAGACTGAGCAGCAATCAGAATGTCGTCCAGGTAAGGGAGGATGGGAATGCCCTGGTTCCTCAGAAGCGCCATTACGCCCGCCAGCACCTTGGTGAATACCCGAGGCGCCGAACGGTAAGGCCACAAACTGGTAATGCTGATCCTCCAAAGCGAACCTCAGAAATCTCTGATGACCTGGAAAGATTGGTACATGAAGATAGGCATCCTTGATGTCAATGGTGGTCATGAAGTCGCCCAGCCGAAGGGTACTGACAGCCGAGCGTAGAGTCTCCATGCGAAAGTGCTTGAACCAAACAAACCTGTTGAGACCCTTCAAGTCCAGGATGGGCCTCAGAGAACCGTCCTTTTTGGGGACCGTGAAAAGATTGGAGTAGTACCCCTGACCCTGTTCCTGGTAAGGTACCAGACAGATGACTCCTGACTCCAACAGGCGTTGAACCGCTGAGCAGACAGAGGATTTTGAGACATCCGGGATCTGAGGAATCTTGGGGGCGGCCAGTCTGCAAACTCTATCTTGTAACCGAAGGACACCACCTCCTGAATCCCCCGGTCTGAGACGCAAAGCTTCCAGACGTGAGCAAAGAGCCGAAGCCGTCCCCCCACCCAGAAGGGTGAGGGCAGCTCCTCATGCCTGAGGGGCCTTGGTAGGGGGTTTGGTCTTGGAACCCCAAGAGAGAGTGGGACGACCGCGGGATCTGCCACTGCCCCAAGAATCTCTGCGGCTACCCGAGAAGAGAGAGCCACGACCTCCTCTGGGGGCATGAAAGGAGGAGGAAGTGTAGGAGGGCCCCCAAAAGGGCCAAGGCTGCTTCCTACGCTGAGGGAGCCTACCATTCTTGGCCAGAACATCCAAACGCTCACCAAAGAGACGAAGTCCCGTGAAGGGAAACCCGGTGAGGGACTTCTTAGCTGCAGTGTCAGCTGCCCACTGGCACAACCAAATAGAGCGGCGCATAGCCACCAAGGGGGCCGAAGCCTTACCGCCCAGCCAGATGGCATCATCCATGTTGGTCAGCACAAAGACCACAAAATCAGAGCAAAGCAAGAGGGCTCTATAATCCTCCCTCCGCCTACCAGCCATGGCGCCATCCGCGAGACGCTTGAGCTTCTTCTTAAGGGCAATGGCCGTAATGGCTGCGGCACAAACCGGACGCAGGCCTGCCCCCACAAGGGTGAAAGCATGACAGGCCAGCAGATCCAAACGCCGGTCCGCGCTGTCACGCAGAGTAGTAGTGTCTGGGGACGGCATGACCGAGGTGTAAGACAGCCCAAGAACAGGAGCGTCCACCTCAGGGGGACACGACCAGCGCTTGACCAGGTCAGCAGAAAAGGGATACCTTCTGTCCAATCCCTTGGGCACCGTGGGCAATTTGTTAGGACGTTCCCACTCCTTGAGCACCATATTGGAGAAATGGCCCTGCTCCGGCAACTCCAAGCGTTGTTTATCAGGGCGAAAAAGCTCACCCTGCTTCCTCTTCGCCACCTTAGGGGGGGCGATGTGCAATGTCTCAAAAATGTCCGACAACAGTCTATCAGTGTCATCAGGAAGCCAGGTATCCTCATCAGAGGCGAACCCCGGGTCACTGTCGTACCCTACCTGATGGTCCCCAGAGGAGTCTGAATCATGGAAAAGCTCCCCCTCCTCTAGGGAGTCAAGGCCACCAAACACATCAAGGCCCTCATCCTCCTCGGCAAAGAGGGAAGGCGCAGTGTCAAGATGCTGCTTCTTGCCGGAGGCCTTGGACCGGTCGGGCAGCTGCCTTTCAATGCTGGCCACACGGAGTGCCAGATCAGAATGGGATCCCCTGCTAGTATTCCCCTCACTGGGGGCTAAATGCAGGCGCAGGGGAGTAGGAGAGGCCGGAGGGAGCACAGAACTGGGAAGAGAAGCACCCATTCCAGTATGGTCCGCAATAATACCTTGGGCTCACGGCACACAAACCGCGCCGCCACCACCACTCAAAGGGGATGCCCCGCACATGACACATAGCCGGGATTGCTCTGAAGGATCCCCGAGCACGCTATCCCCAGAAGCCTCCATATGGTGATTATCACAGGCACAATAGGCCAGTATAGGGTAAATGCTAATAAAAGCTATCCGGGATGCCCACAGAGAGGGCCAGGAGGGAAAAGAAAGGGGGGGAGGGGTAGGACCGGGAGAAACCCCAATACACTGTTATCCCGTCTGAAAGACATAAGCAAAAAGACACATAAGCATCCCACAGTACATGCCCCAACAAGAAAAAACCCCCATGGGAGACTCACGTACCAAAAACGCAGCGCACACAGCACACACAGGCGACCGGGTACAGTCAGAAGATCCGCGGAGGTAGATCAGGGAGCACAAGTCACCGCCGCAGCCTGCGCAGACCAGGAGCCTCCAGAGAACAGGCCACAAGCACACAGCAAGCAGCTAAGATGGCGCCGCGATCTAGCACCTCGAGGGGCGTCATGCCCCGGCGCCGCCCCCCCCGAAAAGCGTGAAAAAACGCGCCCACGTGACCCGGCGCCGCCATGACAGCCACATTAAAACAAGCGCAGTACACCCATGGCGGCGACGGAAGACACAACAGCAGGACACCACAGCACAATCGTCGCTCGCCGCCACAACCACCACGGGAGCCGTCTAAGAGGGCCAGAGGGGAGGGACGGTGAGCAAAAATACAATTCTGTGAGTACTCACCTGTAGAATTTATTTTGCCGGTGTTTGGTCCGGGCTGTCCCAGTTATCCATATATGTGTGGGTATTCCGCCACAAGGTGGCACCAGTCACTGCAAGATACAAAGCTGTAACTCCTCCCGGCCTCCCATAAAAGGGATCAGTCTCCATAGAAACCCCAGAAAGTTAAAAAGCAGTAAATGAGACAGGCTGGGAGGCCAAGAAAAAACATGTTAACTAACATGCTACAGCATGAACTCTCTCCAAAAAAAATAAGGAAAAATGTCCAAGGGCGGGGTGGGACAGCCCAGACCAAACTCCGGCAAAATCAATTCTACAGGTGAGTACTCACAGAATTGTATTTTTCCCTGTGTTCGGTCCTGGCTGTTCCAGTTACACGTTATACGTGTGGGACATCCACCAACAGATTTCTGGAGTCCAACCACCACAAGAGGGACTGTCTGGCCAGGGGAGACAGTGAAAATTCCTGTTCCAGGGACTCCAACGTCCGGTCCCAAGCGGTCAACAGATTCAACTGAAGAGGTCTCATGAGGAACTGAGCGAAGGGCACTGCCTCGTAGGGCATGACACCATTAGGCCCACCAGTTTCATCCCCAGACAGATCGATTGCCGCTGACAAGACAGTAAGGCCTGCACCTATGCCTGGAGGCTCACCACCTTCTGCTGGAGCAGGAATACCTTGACCTGCGAGGTGTCCAACTTCATGCCCAGAAAGAACCTCACCATTGAGGGAGTGATAGAAGACTTGGGGTAAATGATTACCCATCCGAAATCCTCGAGAGTAGATAACACCGTCCGGGTGTCGCTCTCGGCCTGCTGAAGGGACTGAGCTGCAATCAGCAAAACGATTGCCCTGGTTCCTCAGGATAGCCATGGTGCCCGCCAGCACCTTGGTGAACACAAGGGGGGCTGAGGATATTCCGAACGGTAGTGCCATAAACTGGTAATGCTGATCCTTCAACGCAAACCTCAGGAACTTCTGATGTCCCTGAAAAATTGGGATGCGCAGATAAGCAACCTTGATGTCCACTGTCACACATGAAGTCGCCGGGCCGAAGCGAGCTCACCGCGGACCGTAAGGTCTCCATGCGGAAATGTCTGACTCTGACAAACTTGTTGAGACCCTTCAGATCCAGGATAGGTCTCAGCATTCCGTCCTTCTTGGGCACCGTGAACAGATTGGAGTAGAACCCTCGACCCCTTCCTGGCGAGGCACGGGACAAATCACACCTGATAGCAGAAGGCGTTGAACGGCCATTCTTAGGCCCTGCGCCGTCAATGTGTTCTGGGAAATCCGCGACCGAAGAAATATTAAGGGTGGCCAAACTGCCAGCTCTATTTTGTACCAGGAGGAAACCACCTCCTGAATCCACCGATCCGAGACGTGCTGTCTCCAGATGTGAGCAAAAAGCAGAAGCTGTCCCTCCACCCAGGTGGGTGAGGGCATCCCCTCATGCCTGAAAGGGCTTGGCAGGGGGTATGGATTTAGCTCCCCAGGAGGGATTGGGTCGGCCGCGACACCTACCTCGTCCCCAGAAATATCTGCGGCCACCAGAAAATGAAAGAGCCTCTTCCTCCTCGAAAGGAGCGATAGGCAGATGAACCCCGAAAGGGCCACGCAGGCTTCTGTCGCTGAGGGAGTCTTCCAGCCTTGGCCAGAAGGTCCAGCCGCTCCCCGAATAACCTGAGCCCCAGGAAGGGGATACTAGTGAGCGACAAGCGCAACAAGCAGGGCCGAAGCCCTGGCGCCAAGCCGGACACTATCGTCCATGACTACAAAAGCAAAAATCCACATAGGCTTTGAGGTCTTTACACTCCTCCGCCCGCTTGCGAGACTTGGCAAAATCAACAAGGCGTCTCACCTTCTTCCTGATGGTCAAAGAGACAATGGCCGCGGCACAGACAGGGCGAAGCCCAGGACCCACAAGGGTGAACGCATGACAAGCCAGCTGATCCATGTGCCTGTCAGCAGGTCGCGCAAGGAAGCAGTATCGGGTGATGGCATAACCGTAGTGTTGGATAACCCCGACACAGGGGCATGCACATCAGGGGGACGGGACCTGAGGCAGATCAGCTCCTCAGGGAAGGGATACCACCTGTCCAGGCCCTTAGGCACCGATGGCAATTTGTTAGGTCTTTCCATTCCTTAAACACCATATTGGAAAAGTGGGCCTGCTCTGGAAGACAAGCCTCTGTCTCTCAGGCTGAAATAAATCGCCCTGCTTCCTCTTAGCCGCTGTAGGAGGGACAATATGCAAAGTCTCAAACACAGAAGACAGCAACTTTTCCGTGTCGTCAGGGAGCCACATATCCTCGTCTGAGGAGGAACCAGGCTCGCTGTCATAGCCGACCGATCCCCTGAGGAAGCGGAGTCCTTCAACTCTCCCTCCTCCATGGAGTCCCGGCCTCCAAAAGGATCATCATCATCGTCAGCAAAATCCGAGTAACCCGGCTCGATGTGCCGCTTCTTACTCGTGGCCTTACCCGTAGCTGTGCGAGATAACTGTCTCTCCAGGCTGGCCACCCGGTGTGCTAAATCGGCCTGGGACCCCCTGCTGGCTTCCCCCTCACTGAGGGCTGACTGCAGAAGTGAGCGGGGTTGGTGAGGCCGCAGATAAAAGAGGGCTAGGGGCAGGGGCGCCTGCCCTAACATGTTCCAAAAGTACGCTCCCAGCGCAAGTGACACAAACTGTGCTGAGTCCACCCAGAGGGCTGGTACCGCACATGGGGCAGAGCTTCACCCGCCCAGATGGGGCCCCTAGCTCATTATCCCCAGAAGCCTCCATTATGATGATTATAGAGAAAATAAAGGTTACAAGGCACTAACGGCCCAAACCTAAGTGACCCCCAATTTTGTCTCTCTTTTTAGTAATCCTTCTTTAAGGGGAGAGGGTGCGGAGAGAGAGGGGGTGTAGGAGACCGGGAGGAACCACAACCCTCAGATGGCAATGGGAGGGGGCCCCCCTAGAAGACACAAATGGAAGGATTCATGAGCATCCCACAGCACATGCACATAAAAATTACACAGACGAAAGAGGGACTCACAGACCTAACTGGCGAGATAACGGGGAGTCCGGAAGGCAGGCACCAGAAAAACGCAGGCAGTGAGTGGTGAAACTGATGCCCGTCAGCCCATGGGGACCCTCGAAGGGTCCGCAATTGACAAAAAGAGCAGCACAGAAAATGGCGCCCGAGCGCAGCAAAGACGAAATTCGAGGGGTGGGCCACGCAGCAATGACGCAAATGACGGCCCCGCTCCCCGCTGTAGGTGCGAACGCAGCGCCTAAAAAGACGCAGAGAGCGAAGGACGGGGGGGTGCCCCCCCCGGACGCGGAGCCCCGCACCACATGCCGAGGCCTCGCCTCAAGCGCCGCTCCCGCCCCCCCCTCACAGCCTCAAGATGAAGGGGAAGAGGAAGAGGTGAGGGAACGAGGGAAGGTGAGTATCCACACAGCTGCCAGCAACAACAAAGTCTGAGGTAAAAATGAAGTAAAAGTGAAGTAAAAAGCCCAACATATGACAATAAAGCATGTGGGCACAGATAAGGGCATAACCCCCGGGCAATTTTCCACACAGCTGCCAGCAACAGCAAAGTCTGAGGTAAAAATGAAGTAAACATGGAGTAAAAAGCACAACATATGACAATAAAGCATGTGGGCACAGATAAGGGCATAACCCCGGGCAATTTTCCACACAGCTGCCAGCAACAACAAAGTCTGAGGTAAAAATGAAGTAAAAGTGAAGTAAAAAGCACAACATGTGACAATAAAGCATGTGGGCACAGATAAGGGCATAACCCCGGGCAATTTTGGTGGTTCCTCCCCCCCCATAGGCTCACCATCGCCTATGGCCGGCTACCCTTTAGGGAGGGTTTGCAGCCCAGAGCCTAGCTATGACAATGCCTGACCCTCGGCGTTCACCCTACCTTACACCTGTCCCCTCACCCGCAGCTGGGAGGCAGAAGTGGGTCCATGGGGACGGTGGTAATAGGGGAGCAGTGGCCGACAGGCTTAAAATGCCCTGCTTAGCTGCAGTATCCAGAGAGAGTATCCCTAGCAGCAGCTACTGCAAGAGAACTCTGGGGTTTCTATGGAGACTGATCCCTTTTATGGGAGGCTGGGAGGAGTTACATCTTGCAGTGACTGGCGCCACCTTGTGGCGGACTACCCACACGTATATGGATAACTGGGACAGCCCGGAACGAACACAGGGAAAAAACGCACAAAAGGGAAGAAAGGCTAGGAACACAAGTCCCCAAGCACAACTCACCCCCACACCATAGTGACAGCAGTGCTTCTTCATCCCGCAGCAGGCTCACCATAAAAGCCTATGGCCAGCTACCCTTTGTTGTACAGGGTCTGCGGCTTGGAGCAGCGCTCCCCGAGCACCTGACCCCGGTGCTCCTCTACAATCACCTGATCTGACAGGCTGGGAGGCACAGAGGGTCCAGAAGCGGGTGGAAATAGACTTGCAGGGCCGCAGGCTTGGTTGCCCCACTCGCCTGCGAAACATAGAGAGCCATCTTCTATCTTCGCAGTATCACTGCAGAGGAAACACTGGAGGTCTATGGGTGATCCCATTTTTATATGGGGCCGGGAGGAGCCACAAATCTTCTGCAGTCCACTGCGCCACTTGTGCCAGAAAACCCAGATGTAAGGACTTCATGAAACAGGCCGTGCTGTGCATTAGGAAAAACAATGTCTTTTTATGTGCTTTCGCTTTGTTACTGCTGGATATGTGTTCAAAAACAGACTTTAATCACACAGCATCTGGTGTTCTATTCTATAGCGACCAGATTTAGAGCGTCAGCGCTGTGTGTGTCCTTTTTTGATGTGAAGTATGGTGTGGAGCGTCGAGAGTCGGTCGCATTGAGCTGGCGCTACCTTTTGCTCCTTGCAGAGCTGTACTGGTGTTAGAGCGCCCAACTTATATCACATTCATCAATGCTAGCTAGGTTACTACAGCGACTGTGGCGCTATGTTACAGCTCCCGATACCTGCTTACTGCGTCTACTAGCGGTCACTCTAAGCGCCGCTATACAGACGCTCATCTGCCGATACCTGCCATTAGTAGTGAATCAGCCGCTAAGTCTAGCTTCTAGCAGAAGGTATCCAGCAACTCTTCTAGCTACAAGAGGTGGTAAGCATACAGCAATGGCTCTAGTATAAGAAATAGTTTCATTTTGGGTTAAAGTGATCACATTTGTGGCTTCTATTCCATTCAACCTATTTATCTTAATCATGAATATTATTGACTGGACCAAGAAGAATCCCCTCACTGAAGCCGATCTCCTGATTTGTGGTTCAGCTTTCTTTTCACTTGTTAATGAAACTATCAAACTAGTTATGCTGTTGAGTTTTTCATCAGCTGATGCTACTGAATATTTTATAATATCCCTCTGTCGGAGCCTAGAAGCAGGCAGCTTGTGTGGTTCTGCACTTGGCTGTCGGTTTAGTTCTGTCTAAAGATTGTCAGTTTTAAACAAAACTTCTACATTTTATCTGAAAAGAGCGTTCTGAAAACTTCTACCTACTTCTCCTTCCATCCACCCTGAATTTCTATATAATAAATGGTCCATGTACTCTGTCAGGACTCTTTATGAAAATACATCATTCAAGAATGAGAATAAAAAAACTCTCAAACCAGAAAGCATGTTGGTGTCTATTAATTTGCTTTCTTTTGTATTTTTTTTATTTTCAAATGTGAGTGTCATCACCTATTTATGCCGTCACATGAGACAGCTCCGAAATGGGCCATGTCCATATGCGGCCCAAAGGCTAACAGCTCTTTTGGTGTTATATAATCTATTTTAATATCTATTTTATTGTTCACATTTTATGGTCTCTTTTGAGAAAAAAAAAACATGTTATTAGCTTTTTGTTTAAAGACCCTTTCAATGCCTTTGCTGTTAATGAGAGGGAAACCATAAATTAAATGAGAGGTTTAGCAAATGTTGTATGTGCACCTAATCATGATCAGCTATAAACAAATACATTTCTTTATATAGTCCTGGACAATACATCTAAACTCCAGGAAAATACATAACACACAGTAAATTAAATCAGTTGTCACATTGCTCTACTCAAGTTTTAGGTCTAAATTTCCTCTTTATTGAATCACACCTAATTTTAAAGGAGAAACTCACTTTCAATGACATTTTGAGGCTGATTCACTACTAATGCCACGTATTGCCAGGTGAGCGTCTGTATAGCAGCGCTTAGAGCAACCGCTGGTAGACGTTGTAAGCGGGTATCGGGCACTATAACCTAGCGTAACGGTTGCTGTAGTATCCTGGCCTGCATTGATAAATGTGATGTGTGGTGGGCGCTGAAGAAGTGCTATTTCTGATTCACTTCAGAGCCAATGGAGAATGACAACGCCGCAGCAAGCAAGAGGTCTCGTCAGCTCAGTGCGCCCACCATATTTTAACAAAATACTACACACACACAGAGCGTCGGTGCTCTAAAGCTGGGGGCTGTGGCATAGAGCGCCAGACGTGTGAAAGTATGTTCTTGAACACCTATACACCAGTAACAAAGTGAAAAACAAATGAAATTACATTGTTTTATCACTGTGACAATGACATTTTAGTGCCAGACCTGCAAATACAATTCTGCACAAAAATATAAAAAAAAAATAATGAATAAAAGAGTTTGTTTCCTGGGCAAGGGAGGTCACACAATGGTTTGAGCAAAAAAAATTAAATCTTAATTCCCCAAAACGCTATTTAAACGCAGCCAAATGAAACCCCATTGAAATGTATGGGAGAGCGACACTGAGCGAAAGGTAATACGTGGCGCTCCTGAACCTAGAGCACCAGCGCTATACACACCGTGAGCCGTCTGTAATAAACACTACATGGTGCTGTTAGAGTCACTCACCAGATGCCCTTTCTTAAATGTGGTTTCTCATACAGCGCCCGGCGTTCACCAGACGCTCCCTGCCACTACGTAGCATTACCTGGCGCTATCCCTTCTTAAATTACTCCCCCAGTGTATATTACTTGTGCCAAACGAATGTCCACAAGGTGCTGAACATATCTAGTAAAAAAATAGATTGGCTCATTTTGACACACAAAAAATATATAAAATTCTATCAAAAGTTGACTTTCCCTTAAACTCATTAGATATTTTAGGCCACATTTAAGGCTCATTGAATAAAACCAATCATTACATACATTATCAAAAAGAGCAATGCTCTGCACTTTGTTATCAATAGTCTATGGCATTCCCTATATCTACCATTTTAAAAAACTTTTAATTAGTCTGCTACTAATAACAGAGAATCAGAATAATTATTTATGTTTATAGTGAAAGAATAATCCAACTTTAACTAAGCTAGAGCTTTGGTATACCAGAATTATGTATTTCGACAAATATAAAAAAAGACTCTATTGTAGCACAATGGGCAATAGAATAACCATAGCGGGGCATCCCAATTTATTGATATCCCCATGCACATACACCACTGCAAGCCCCATTTTTTCTTATCTTCACCCGGTTTCCTGGTTTAAATATAGGTCTGTGATTGGCTACCGTCAGACCAGGGTGAAGGTAAGAAAAACTGGGGCTGGCGACAATGTATGCGCTAGGGGGCACCAGCAATTAATTTCTCCCCCCATGCTTAAATAGTACCAACATACAGTAGTTTATGTTAAAATGGAACAAAATCTTTCAGACACATTCAGCAAGCATCTCTGCCCCTCTAAAGCAGACCTACACTCTCTTTGACAACTTTCTGCCTGGTTTACAGGGCACTAATCCGATCTTAGCTACCCCTCACACCTCACTTTTTCCTATCAAAGCTACATCAGATGGGGACAGGAAATGGGGACAGACATGTTTAATCAGACAATAGGGGCCCAAAGTAATTTTGACTGGAAATCAGCTTTAAATCGGCTTGCCTGAAATCGAAAATATCTGAATCGGGATGCCCTGTTGTGTGAAACCCTCCAGGAAGCCCATAAATACTCACCCTTCCCTGCTCCAATGGCACATGCACGGGCTCTAATCCAATGAGAGCCGCCTGTTATGACACGTAATTCGGCAGACAGCTCTCATTGTTTACAATATAGAGCGCATGCTGCCGCATCCTGTGTTGTGTGCTCACTCCTGCCCCAGCTATTCAAATAGGGAGCGCACGCATGGGCAGAGATGCGGGGGATGCTCTCCATTTAACTCAATGAGAGATGTATGCCAAGTGATGTAGTCACAGCGGGTGGCTCTCATTGGATGAGAGCCCATGCATGTGCCATTGGAGCCTGCCAAGGTGAGGCAACAGAAGAGGGGCGCAGCAGGCTGTGGGTGAATAGGTAGCGATGACAGTGTGACATTAAAAAAAGAGAGTTTGCAGGTAGTGTTGGACATGGTAGGGGTTTCTGTGGCATAACAGTGCTATATTTTACTAACATTAACTGGAGAAGGCACTATATGGCACAGCTTCCAGTCCCCTGCCTCCTAGAGACTTGCGCTAGATCAGCTGAGTATAGCCACTGCAGGGCTAAAGAGGGTAGTGTTCTGCTAAAGCCAGAATGAGGACACACACACACACACACTATATTTTTGCTGTTGGCTTTTACTATACAAATATATTGCCGATACAAATATATTGCTTACTGTAGTTTACATGGCTTTCTTTTACATTTTATACCGTTTCTTTTTTCATTTATGCTAATAAACTATATTCTATTTAACCAAAGCCTATAGACTTGATGCAAAAAACTATGTTAATCCATTTATGCCTGTTTTGTTTTATAGTAGAAAATCCGCATTAGTCTTACCTGTAACGGTATTTCTAAGAGGCCTTCAGGATGGCCACCTGAGAGAGACTGCTCCTCCCCCTGGAGAGAAAACGCAAACTGGGACAAGTTCAAAAGCCCCACCTCTTCCTCACATTCCTCAGTATATTAAAAAGTAACACAGGGAAACTGAAGGCCCATACAGAGAGGGTAGCTAGGGCCATCTTGAAGGATTTGAGGAAATACCGTTATCGATAAGACTAACAGGGATTTTCTCCCTTCGTCCCTTAGGACGGCCACCTGAGAGGATAAACAAGTAATTATGAATTAAGGGCGGGACACAGAATAAAGTACTCTTCTACTGAAAGATTGTTGAGAGTCAGACAAAAGATCAAGCCGATAATGCCTAAGACCAAGTGGCTGCCTTACAGATTTCCTCCAAGGAAGCCCCTGAACTTTCTACCCAGGAGGTAGATACTGCCCTGGTTAAGTGTACTCTAATTTAAGGAGCTGGAGTGTCCATACATGGCGTTAGCCCCATGCCCCATTACCTTTATCCCTAAAGGCCAGGGGGGGTATGAAAAGAGCCTGGCACCCATAAGCATGGCCCCAATGTTCACCCCTGGGGGATCATCAGTCGCTCCCTGATGGGCATAGAGACTGGTGTCCCATCACTTTTATTCTCTAGCTTTCAACATCCTGTTTTTGCCCTAGATTATACTCCAATTATACGCCCGGAGGCCCCTATGCCTGGTGTGCTGGCTTGCACTGCAGTATGTGGGGCACTGCAGTAGCCCATCTTGATGAACGTCCTGATAATTTGCATAAGGGCAGTCTTAAAAACCGCCCATTATGCGGATTCTAAGCACAAAACATGCTTTTGTCACTGTCAGTGATGCTTTCATCACTTTGCCTAGGCCACACCCACATGCTTGAGAAACATATTGCTTATATAAAAAAGTTAAACCTCTATATATTGCCCATTTGTTTTTACATTTTAAAATGGAAAACAGGGGCATTGCCAGATATATCCCTATATTATGAGCTAACCCTTGGCTATACATGAGTAATGAACTCCTTTATACTGTACAAATCCATGAAGCTATTTATGTCACTTCATTTCATGATGAATTTGCCTGTTGCTGGTAGTTGATGGCTGTACTATAAAGTATCAATTACATGATTATACAAATGAAACTTGTTTTACTGTTCTATGTTCCATTGGACTCACAAGTCAAATTTGACTGGTCTGATCTCTTTCCAAAAATAATCACGCACTTAGTCTAATAGCACCTACTGGCTGCAGGTATCTTACAACTTTTCTAACTACGAAAGGTGTTTTAACAGCACACAGCAATGGATCTGGGCTTGGACGTAGTTACATTTTTGGTTAGACTAATCACATTTGTGGTTTCTGTTGTACTCAACCTGTTTATTCTAATTGTGAATATTCTGGACTGGACTGGGAAGAAACCCCTCACTGAATCAGATCTCCTGATTTGTGGTATGGCTTTATTCTGTCTTTTATATAACATCATCAGACTGGCTAAGCTGTTGCCTGGTTTTACATTAGCTGGTGCTGCTGGATATCTCATTTTATCTATTGGTAGGAGCCTAGAGTTGTGCAGCTTCTGGTTCTGCACTTGGCTATCTGTTTACTTCTGCCTGAAGATTGTCAACGTCAACCAACGTTTATACAACCACCTGCAGAGAAGATTCCGAAAGCTTCTACCATGGCTTCTTCTTCCATCTGCCTTGAGTTGCACTGTACTGTTTGCTCACCCTCTCTGGCAGATTTTACAGAGTTCTTGGTATAATATATCATTAGAAGCCCAGAATGAAAATACAATTTTCGGATCTCTGAAACCAGAAAACTTGTACATTCCCTTTGTCTCTGTTCCATTTTTTATTTTTTTGTTTTCACTTTTGAGAGTCATTGTCCATTTATGCCGTCACATGAGACAAATCCAAAATGGAACAACCAGTCCTAGTGTGACGGCTCATGTCCATGCTGCCCAAAGTCTTACTGCTCTTCTAGTATTAAATGTTCTGTATTTTATTGTCAATAATCTATGGCCTTTGTTAGGGAATATAAATGAACAAGTCTTCTACATGGTTACATTAACTGTTGCTAGTTTATGTAGAATTTTAATCCCTCTTCTGCTAATAAGGGGAAATCGTAAACTAAATGAGAGATTTAGGAAATGTTGTACGTGTGCTCGACCATGATCTAGCAAATACAGATGTTGGAAAAAGGTCTGTCCAGACATAAACAAAAAAAAACTATAATTTACTTTTGTTCCCCGCACTGCCCGCACTGCTGAGCAGTGATGTAACTACATTACTATGGACCGCAGAGCAAACTTTGGACTGGGGCCACCCAACTCCCCCCCCCACACACGATGCTTATGTAACCACGGTTGTTAAGGCACCAGCTGTAACCTACCTATTTAGGATACCCCACTTTTTGAACCCCCAGGAGCCCATGCCATGTTCGCGGGACGCATTCCCGCATCCTGCCATTGGGATAGGCTGGTGGCAGGAGCGTGTTGCAGATCACAGGGAGTCTGCGGATGCAGCCGCTCCAGTTCACATATATTGGTGCTTTGTTCTAAGCAGTGCTGTATGCCATACATTAATATGCATGGCATACAGCACTGATTGAATGAGTGCCTGTGCATGGGACCAATGGAAAGGTATGTTTTTAGGGTGATCGGGGGGGAGTCACACAATGGGACATTCCAATTTGGCTGTATGGTCTCAGGGGCCTTGTGTGGTGGCTGCAGGTGGGTCAGGGGCCCTGATGGTGGCTGCAGGTGTGGAAAAGGGCCCTGATGGTGGCTGTGGGTGTGGCTAGGGGCCCTGATGGTGGCTGTGGAAAGGCGCCCTGTTGGTGGTTGCGGTGGTCACCAGGAGTCCTGATGGGGGGCACTGCGGAGAGCATGATATCCCCTGAATCTCTGGCAGTTCTCCCCTTAACCTCCCATGGTTCACTCCGCCCCCTCAAACCTGGAACTCGGCAGCACTGCGATTCTCCTGTCCTGTGACCCCCTGTTTGCCTGGCCTAGTTTATGCAGATCGAGCCTCTTCCAAGAGCATGTGGATAATGTCCACGTCCTTTTGGCAAGCAAGCACATGCACATGCTGGCACTCGCTCAATGCCATGGTGAGCTGGAGGGAGAGGCAAGGAGGAGGGGTTACGACAGACAGGAGGGTTGGGAGAGTGTCTCTTCCCCTGCCTGACCCGCCTTATGGCCACATAATGACCGAGGTCAAAAGGGGTTGGGGTTGCAGACGACCAGGTCCCCCCACATGATCATTGGGCTCAAGCGCTGATGCAGCGGCGACCTCTGCGAACCTGGTTGTTACACCACTGGTGATGAGATCAAGTCCCATGCCATCCAGTGCAGCTCTGTGCACAGACAAACTTTTTAATATAGTTCTATCCCCCCCCCCCCAAAAAAAAATAAAAACCTTAACCTTGAATCTGTACATTTTCCTTCTAAAAAACTCACAAAAAATATTTCAGGGAGTGCGTTAAGTAAGGCCTGATTCAAAGAAGAAATTCATATGCATATGCAATACATATAAACATATGCTGGCTATTAGCACCTGAAACTTCAATCTAGGGATCTATAAGAATCAAGGTCAAAATTTAACTCCCTGTTCAGACCCAAAAACATGGCTGGGTGAGCTCCCCCCACTGTGCAGCTCCTCTCTCCATTCTCTGCATCTTGCATAATGGAATCACACCCCTCCACTCACTGCTATGGATGCCAAAGCGGTGGGTGTGCTCTAAGACCAAGGCGGAACACCCCATTCATTGCAATGTATGGAGTGAAAGTGCGGAGGGGGTATCATCATGAAGTTGGTGGAGAATGAGTCTATCTAGCCAATTAGCAGGTCTTACAACACTGTAGCTAGATGGAAAAGCTGCAGGGGACAAAAGAGTATAGTGAGACCCCCTTGTCCCGAAACATTGGATTTTTTTACCAATGAAGTCCAGTAATGGCGCTGCTTTGTTTGAACCTCTTATTTTATCTTATACCTTGTTTTGAAATACGGCAAAAAAACATTGTTTTCAAGAAATATGGTAAGGCAGTAGACTTTAAAGCGGCGCAAAACCCTTTCCCTTTCATGATAATAAGGAATGCTTCATGCTTTATTTTACTATACGGCATGATTTTAGATCCCTGTCAAGACACGTGCTGAACTTCCTCCTCCTCCTCCTCTCTTCCTCCCTCCATGGCAACAATGTAACATTTCAACATTTCATCTCCAATTTTATGGAAGTACTTTATGTATTCTATGTGAAGGCACTTCCTTTGCTTATTTACTGTCATTTCTGGGACACAGCTGAGCTCAGAAGGGCGTGTGACGGTGCAGCTTGATGAGTCATGTGTGTGCTCTGCTGTGATCAGAAACAGGTGGATCCACTGTTGGTTGCTGAGAGCACCATAGGACTGAAATGCTGTTACACCACGTTTTTAGTGCTACATCAGTGGTACTCCATTCACTGGCACTTCTGTGTCAGGATTGCTCCATTGCGCCATCAGTCACAGGGGCGCAGCCTCGCCCTCTCCAATCACTACAATGGAGTGGTTGTGTCAGGCCTTGGCAAAGCCAATGAAGCCAGTAAATCAATGGCTAGTCAATCCCTTTAACAGGTAATACTTTTAAATGTATTAAATTATTTCACTTCTGTACAAAACAAAATGATGATGTTCATATCACCAAACTCAAATTTATGTATTTTTATGTACAAATTACTCAATATATAATAAACATATTGGAAAGAAAAAGTATACATATAAATAATTTACTATTACTGTACAAAAATCAGTAAATACTATTTAGTTTTTGAAAGTTTACTAATAAAATATATATATAATAAATTGTACAGTATGAGAGATCCTTGTGTTGTGTACACTATCCATTAATGTTATTGTTGTCTTTTGGCCAGGTAACAGAATGACATTACTGGATCCTAGATTACATCCATACAGTATGGGGTTGATTCAGAGCCAGGTGAGAAAATGCATTCCTTTTATTCAGGAGGGAAAAGCGCTGTTAACTTTCATTGCCTACCTTGGAGCTGATTCAACAACCGGATGTAAATGTTCACCTGGTGTTAAATCAGCCCCAAGGCAGACAATAAAAGTGAATGGCCCCCTTCTTAAAAAGGACTTTGTTTTCTCACCTGGCTCTGAATCAACCCCAAAACCTTGACTTCATACCCGACCCTGGTAATTAGATAAGGGCTAATTTAATTTAGTACTCACAGTTCAAGCACCTGATTTATAGTAAAATGCCCTTATTGTGATTCCCAACTTACCTCTGCTTCATTTTATTTCAATGATCATTTTATTTCCTTTGAATATAAGGTTTTTTGGTTTCTTTTTAGCTCAAGATATTAATGCTAACATGGAAATCTCCCTAAGGTGGCTTGCAATTGTGTATCAGCACTCGCAAGTCCCACCCCCATGCAGCCATTCAGCAATTGAAGTAACAGAGACATAGGGGTCGATTGAGAACCAGGTGAGAAAACGCACTCTTTTTTCTCTCCCAAAAAAGGACTGAGTTTTCGCATATGGCTCTGAATTGACTCCATAGATTATTCACATAGTGCTGTGTAAATTCTGTTGTTTTTGGTTAGTATGTGCTACAGAGGCAGCATTACTGAATTCATTAATGATGCAGTTTTTACCTTGTGCCACAGCATCTCTCCCTCCTGCTATATTAAGCAGAGATGAGCTCTGCTTGTAAAAGCCAGCCAACTTCCTGCTGTCTAACACATTGTAGCAGCCAATTTCCTGCTGTCTAATACATTGTAACAGCCAACTCCCTGCTGTCTAACACATTGTAACAGCCAGCTGCATCTGCTGTGATACACTAAAAACAATCTGAAGCCTGCTAATAAATTTAAGCCGGTCACAACTGACTCAAAGCTTTTTGCAATGTTTGAGTGCGATTTCTGTGTTTTTTTTACATTTACAATGAAGAATGCTGAATCCATACATACACTAAGATTTTTTTCGTTTTGAGAATGTGCTTTTTCTTGTACTGAGTCTAGGGCTTAGATGGTTGAAGGTAGCTAATTCAACAGTTGCCTCCAGGAACAGCACAACACCGACTGTATTGTCAGGCTTTCCTTCAGTTTGCCTTTGACTTTGACTAACTGCCCTGGATCGCATGTTGCTGATCATGTGGCGCATTGGACAAGTGCTAACTTTGTTGTCGTCCCTGCCACATCTATCCACGTCTGCATGTCCACCCTGTTGCTGACCCTATCATGTCAGATTGTCAACCCTGCCATGCCTAACCACATTCAAATGCCAACCCACTTGGCACTCAAGCCACATTTGACTATGTCTATGTGCCAGCCCTATGCCCAAATCAGTCTCATCTGACCATGAGTTACTGATCTTAAAAATTGGCTGCATGCCTGACAGTACCAACCTGCTTCAGGACCTATACTTCAGCCTCCACAAGTCTGGACTGGATCTGGCTACATCTGTTCTAGTAGTATCCAGCTCAGCTAAGACGTAGAATTAAAGAGACATGGTAGGGTTGATTAAGCACCATATTTTTTATTTTTTTTTCTTTATTTTGTGAGTAAATACTTTTTCTCCTGAGTTTTTCCTTCAGTGCAATTCAACATCATATTTAGCTGTGTTTAAAGTGGACCAAGACCCAGGATTCTGACTATCCTGGGTTTTGGTTCTGACTCCCGCTGCACCCCGATCGCTGTGTGAAACCCCCCAGGTCGCCAAAACAAACTCACCCCTTCCCGGGCCTACGGTGCATGCGCAGTCACTCGTTCAATCAGCGCACTTGAATCCGCTCAAGTCAGCTTGTCTGACCTTCTTCTAAGGCATGTGGATCTGAGTGTGTTGGCGGTCGCATTGGTCACAGTGGGTCACCCCCAATTGGGGTGCCGGGGGGGGGATTCAATAGGCCTTTGGAATCTTATAGATTCACGGTCCAACGGCGCATGCACGGGTCGCGGCCACATCCCTGCTATCCCTCTAGCAGGGTGCGTGCCTGCGCCAGCCATTTGGGATTTGCCGGCGCGGGAACACTCAATGTTAGAGGGAAGTAGGGGATGCAGCTACCAGCACGCTCGGAGCCGCTGGCCTTAGACGCCGTCTTAGAAGTGCTGTTTGGATGAGCGGCCGCGCATGCACTGTAGGAACGGGAAGAGGGGAGTTTCTTCTTCCCTGATCGGAGTGCCCCAGGGGAAAATCCCAATCCCAAACCAAAATCCCAGGATAGTCAAAATCCTGGGTTTTGGTCCATTTTAAGTCCAAGTTAAAATAAAACACTAGCTATATCTGGCAATATATATTGTTGATTTTGGTATCATCTGAAAGGACTTATATTAATGGAAGATTTTTATTGAAATGACCTTCATATTTTAAGAATTAGACCACTTTTCACCCAACTTCATGGGGTCATGCTAATTATTTGTTGAAGCCAGTGTGACCTGCAGTATGCATTACGGCATAGATTTCAACCTGAATCTCGGTGAGCTTTTCACTGTTAACACACAAAAAAGTGCAAAAAAGTTTTACTTTTTCAGAAATAAATTGCATGTAACTGCAATTGGGCATTTTTACAGGTGAGGTATATCATATATCCAAATAAGGTAAAGAGATTTTTTGTATGGAAAATAACAGCATATAGGCTATGCTAGAATTTGATGAATTTTTAAAACTTAAAAAAAATCCTTACATCATAGGAAAAATTATGTTTCTCACCTATAAAAGTGGTACAGGTACAGGTCATTTTCGGGGGAAAAAGTAGGAAACTATTTGTAATAGTTTTTGTAATATGTAATTTCTATGAGAGAAAAACTAGCTGAAATAACAGATTTCATGGAAATGAATCTTGCCTAGATTCAGTCACATGAAAAAAAATGGTATCTAAATCTACTAAGAAGTCTTTTTTCACCAAGAGATAAAGGGTTTGATTCAACAAAGTTTGTAACAAGAAATTAGTCTGTTTCTTGAGAAAAAAATACTACTGTATTAGCTTTTTCAAATTCTTGTGATTCAACAAAAAAAAACATACATACCCATAACATTTTCTCCACTAAGTTTTTTCACTTGTCTTTTCTCATGAAGTGAAAAAAATTCGTCTTAAGTAAAAAAAAATACAACTGAAATCTTCAATTGTAAAAAATGAGTGTGATTCAGCAATGTTTTGACTTTAGTTTTTACTACTCTTTTGAACTAATTATTTACAGCTTTACCGAGCAGGTGTAAAAAATTCTCAGCGCATTCCCTTATGGTTATTTTACCCAAAAAAGCCAGGTTAGCAACTGCTAGCATGTTTTTTTTAGCAATGTAAAAGACATGCGGAAGTAACTTTATATTTTTTTATCACTGTTTTAATTTAAAACTGCCAACACCCCAGGGAAAGCACCAACCCTGGGCCAAAGACTAAAGGGGCTAGTAATAACAAATAATGTGGAGCAAGACAAAACAGCAAGTCTGATTGCCTTGATCCATTACTCACTACATTTAGTTAATTTAACATTTTTGAATTACTATTTTAATAAAATATTAAAGCTGACACCCAAGTAAAAGTGCTAAACCTTGGCCAAAGCCCCTGGGGCTGGAAAGTTGCCAGAGTCAGGGGCAGTTGGTTCGCTTTTTTGACCCTGGCCTTGCTATGCCTGGTGCATGGTGTTATCTGAAACAGTTACAAAATAAATAATAAAGTTAACTCCAGCATATCTGTAGGAATATATCTATGCAACTGCAATAGTGTTTTGTTTTACTTCAACACATTTCATCCAGCTGCCTTTCCTAATAGTGGGATGAAGAACAAAACATGTGAAGCAAAATAAAACAGCATGTTCAGTTGCCTTGATATATTACTAAGTACATATCTAGCATTACATAGATGCTAGATGACTAGTGACTAGTTGCACTAGTGCGTTAAAAATGAAATATAAATACATGTGGACGTCATCTGATCATTCTGAAGCTGTGTGAAATGTAGAAAACAAATGGACCATTTGGGGTAAAGACTCCAATTTTTCAATCAAAACGATTTTTTTTTCTGTTTGTTGAATCAAGCCCGAAGTCTACAACCATCTGGCTGTGAATCCAAACCCCCACCCCAAAAATGCCGACATATATGCCTCTAAAAAAAGTAGTTTCAATAGTCTACACTACAACATACCTTGCCTATTACTTAAATGTAGCCCCAATATTAACCATGTAAATATAGGTAAACGGGCAAATAAAAAAGTTGGGAAATTAATGCATGCAAAAATAACCTAAGAAAATGCTAAAAACAACATGCAAAAGGTAGAGCCTTTTTATGAACACTTTAAAAATTTTATGATCGCATTTTCGTACACATTCGAGTGCACGTGTCAGGGATCGCCGGACACCCTTCTTGCATAAGCCAGCAATCCCCAATCTCCACCGCCTCTTGTGCCTATAGTCAAGCCCCCGCTCGCTGGAGACACGGATTATGCCTCTCCAGACTCGGTTGCCCCCAGAACTTACTGGTGCAAAGATTGCTGGCTTATGGTAAAGACGGGTGAACGGCGGGGTATCCCAAATCAGGAGTTCAAGCGGGCAGTGTCCGAAACGTCAAATCCAAAGGGCTAGGCAGAGAATGGTCGAGACAGGCAGGGGTCAAAGCCGGGTAGTCACGGGGCACGGTATCCAAGGAGTATGGCAGAAAATGGTTGAGATAGGCAGGGGTCAAAGCCGGGGGTCACAGAAGCGCGGTATCCAAGGAGTAAGCAGAAGCAAGGTCAGACAGACAGACGGTCGGTGCGGGAGGCGGACAGACGAAGCCGGATCAAAATACACTAAACGCAATTCCAACAGCACACCCAAGCTAATAATGGCTATAACGGGCACTGATGGTCAGGGCAAGGACACCTTTAAAAGGGGACTGGCCAATGGGAAAAGGGGGAAATGTTTGATTGGTGCAACTTGATTGTGATTGGTGTAACTTGGAACATGCTCCCGATAGGAACAGCCCCAGGGACTGGACCACCCTGGCCAGTCGGGCTGTCCAGTCCCTGGGTTCATCCCACCCCAGACCCAGGACCTGACTGGTTATTTAAACCTTGCCCCCGGCGAATGCGCGTGCGCGAGCACGTGACAACAAGCCGGGCGCGCTCCCCGAGAGGAGGGAAGGGGACGCCGCGCCCGCCGAAGAGAAGGGGAGCCGCCTGAGGAAGCGGAGGGGCGCCCGAGATGCCGGCGACCCCAGCCACCGATGTAGAGGAAGACCGGCG
This sequence comes from Gastrophryne carolinensis, assembly GCA_027917425.1. Taxonomy (NCBI): domain Eukaryota; kingdom Metazoa; phylum Chordata; class Amphibia; order Anura; family Microhylidae; genus Gastrophryne; species Gastrophryne carolinensis. Next base: position 401,925,210 of record CM051235.1, on the reverse strand, counting down.
CCGGCCGCGGCCATGCAGAGGCGCCGCGGGAGCCAGGTAAGTTCCTTACAGCACGTATTTATTTTTATTTTTTAAACAATGTTTTTATTGAGAATAAAAGAAAAGTACATCAGAATTTATGCGTACATTAGAATTTATGGAGCCTAAAGTTACACCCAAGAGGGTGTCAATTTATATACCAATTAGAAACAATTGGGTTGATTCAAAGAAACATGTAACAGCTTGGATTTGGCTCACGATCATCCTATTTTTCACGTCCGCTCGTGCGTTCGTATGAACTTGCGAGTGATTCAATAAGCAAATACGTTTCTATCCTAAAATATACGTCCGTTCGTATGGCAGTTCGGGAATCAGACCTATGTCAGTTTCCATCCTGAATTTTCCGTTTCATTTCTCAGGTTGCAACATTGGTTTTGCCCTTTTTCCTTTTTGGTCTGGACGTAAATCCTTCTGATCTTGCGGCTCCGCACTACAAACTTACCTCATTAAAGTGCATTCTAAATATTTGGTCTTTTTCTTTATTTCATTCATTTTGTAGTAACCAACATGAATGCATTTGCATAAGTAAATCTTACTTTGTTTAATTTTTAGTTAACTTGCATTTTTTACTTGTGGATTTAATTTTAATATTTATGCTTCAAATGGTACAACTTTAAAATTTTTGTGTGGTTACCCACACCCTCTACATACAGATTGCTCACAAATATTAAAAAACACCCAGCAACTTCTGCATGTTATGAGCCTAGAAACAGCCAAGATGGCGGCTCAGGTATTATCGGGCAGCCTGCAAACAGAAAGGGCCTTGTGACTGTGTTGCTCTGGATTCTTTGATTTCTGACCTTTCCATGCCCCCAGCTCTGCTGTGTCTGTGCAAAATACAGCAGTAACCCACATCCTGCACTTTATCCCGCTCTCCTCTCCTCAGTAAGTGTGATGCATCTGACCAAAGATGTGCTTAAATAATTAAACAAAGCAAAGGTAAACAACTACACCAATAAATGCAATCTAAAAATATTATTCTAGTACCTCAATTTTAAAATAAATAACAAAGGACATAAGTTTCTTTAATTAACGCAAATATATTGCCAAATAAAGGTTTACATGCAAAGGACTAATTAAGGTCCACATTAAAATGCTTTTATAAGGCATACATGAATCAGGTATGCATTGCCATACAATTTATGGCCTCGGCCATGCTGATACATGCAGTTCATTGGAGCTCAAGACGCGCAGACTCCTCCACATAGCCAAAAAACCTGTTCACGAACAGCAATCCGGCTGCTAAAAGGTGTCGGCTGTGGCTTTCTTTTAAAACGCGTTTAGAGGTTTCTCTGAATCACACCTAAACACATCCAATTAACCTAAGTTTTACGTTTTGATCGTAAGTTTTAGGATTTGATCCTAAGTTTTACGTTTTGATCCTAAGTTTTACGTTTTGATCCTAAAATTTAGGAACGGACTTCCGCTGATCGTAAGAGCATATACGCATTCGTACGTAGGCTCGTGCGAGTCGTAAATGGCCAAAAAAACAGGAAAAAATGACTAACACCCACCCAAACTTACGATTCTCGATACGAAATCAATTAACTTTTGCTCTTTGAATCGAGGGGAATATCTCCAAAGACAAGGTATGAGGTGCATATAGCTACAAACCACATACCTAAGGAGGAAGAATGGAAGGCAGAGGAAAAGGGGCTAAAATGGAAAGGATAGGGGGGCGAAGAAAGGGAGGGTTTAAGAGTGGGTGTCCAGCCACCGCCTGGTTCAGGATGTGTACAATACATCAGAGTAGCGAGAAGGGAGCGGTCAAAGTGTTTGGGTTGGAAGTGTGATCCAGCCTTCCCAGGTGGACAGGAAGGGGGCGAGGTCACCTTGCATCGATGCTGCCATCCTCTCAAAGAACATGACTTCATTGATGCGGGGGACCAGGCTTCCCCTAGGGATAGTTTTCTTCTTCCATGAGTGTGCGATGATAAGTTTAGCGGCCATAAGAATGTGTCTGATAAGTTCAAATTGTGATCTTGTGCATCCAGGGGGTTTCAAATTAAGTAGGGCCAGTTGGGGTGAAGGGGTCAAAAATGACGGACAACCCTACATTCCCACCATATATGGATGTAAGATCCCTGCAGGCGGCACTCTCTGAAGCACTCCGATGAGTAGGAGGGGAAAAAAATCTATGGATTTTATCCAAAACTAGATACCAATGGAGTAGAACTTTAGTATTGACCTCCTGGGCCCCCGAGTTGAGGAACCATGAGAGTGAGTTCCGCAATGCTATTTTCCATTCAATAGGCGATAAGCTTACTCCGAGATCATTTTCCCACCCCTATGTGTAGGCTGGGAGGTCTGTCCCCCCGTCTTCATTGAACTTCCTATAAACCGTGGCAATTATCCCCTTCCCAAGTGGTTGTGCTCCACAGACAAATTCAAACGATTAAGATGGACTTGGGGTAGCCCCCTCTCTAAACTTAGTGGTTATATAGTGGGATATTTGAAGATAACAGAGGTATTCCCTGTTCGGGATGCCTCTAAGGGATTGAAGCTCGGGGAATGATAGAGCTCCCCTATGAGAGACGAGATCTTTAATTCTGGTTAAGTTTTGTGATTTCCACCAACTAAACGCGGCAGGTTCCTGAAAGGCCGGGAGAAATTCAGGGTTGCCCAGGACAGATAGCGGGGAAATGAGGAGACTTTTTGATCTGTTAATTTTCCAGATTCTAAGAGAGTGCTTCAAGACCGGGTTATCAATGCCCTTATAAACTGTTGAGGGCAACCATAATAAATTTGAAATGGCTATCGGCGTACAACTGGCCTGCTCGATGTCTACCCATAGTGGTCTGTCATCACCAGCATGAAAAGCAGCCATTTGCGCAATCTGGCATGCAGAATAATAGCGGGAAATGTTAGGGACTCCGAGGCCCCCCTGTTGTTTGGATCTATACATTGTCATACGATTGACTCTTGGTTTTTGTTGACCCCAAATAAAAGAGTTTAAGGTGGACTGGAGACCTTTCAGGCAAGCAGCCGTTATCGGAACTGGCAACACTCGAAAGACAAAGTATTTTGGGAAGCCACGTCATTTTTACAGCAGCTATTCGCCCCAGCCCTTAGAGGTGCAGCTTTGCCCAAGTAGACAACAGGGAGCAGAGGTCCCTGAAAATAGCGGGGTAATTAGCGATGTAAAGGGAATCGTATTTTGCAGTCAAGTGAACTCCCAAGTATTTGATTTGTCGCTCTTGCCATGAGAAGTTAAAAGACGCTTTAAGTGCAGACAGCGTCATCTCAGGGAGGGAGACATTGAGGGCTTGGGACTTTGATGTGTTGATCTGCAGGCCAGAAATCTTGGAGAAGTCATCTAGGGTTTGAAAAAGAATCGGGAGGGATGTGACAGGGTTAGATACAAGCATCAAGATGTCGTCGGCAAACAGAGAAATCTTGTGGTCATATCCCCTGACCATGACTCCCGCAATGTTAGTGTTAGCTTGGATCAACTTGAATAGGGGCTCAATAGCGAGGGCAAAGAGAAGGGGGGAGAGGGGACAGCCCTGTCTAGTACTTCTGCCCAGTAAGAACCGCTTAGAAGAATACCCCAAATACCTAACAAACGCACCTGGCTTAAAGTATAGCGAGGAAATCCATGTAATGAAAGAGGGACAAAGACCCCAACTTTGCCAATATAAATTTTAGGTAGTTCCAGGCAACTGTATCAAAAGCTTTACGGATATCAAGGGTTAGCTGCATAGCTTGTCCACCCTCCTGCCTCACATGATGAACCAGGTTAATGACCTTACGGATATTATCCCCCCCTTGGCGCTGGGGGATAAATCCTGCCTGCTCTTTAGAAATTAAAGATGCAATATACCTGTTGAGTCGTGCCGCAAGGATCTTTGCTAATAATTTGACATCAATATTTAGTAGGGAGATGGGCCTGTAATTGGACCATAGGGTGGTATCAACATTGGGTTTAGGTATCATGCAAATAGCCGCAGTGAGCGCCTCTGTGCTCCATGAATCGCCATTACCGAGAGAGTTAAACACCCGGACTAGGCGTGGGGAGAGTACTTGGGAAAACTTTTTATAGTAAAGGGCAGAGAACCCATCTGGGCCAGGTTGTTTCCCGATCCTTAAGGAGTTAATAGCTTCCTGGACATCAGGACAACTGGCTTGTCAAGGAAGGTTTTGGCCTCACTTGGTAGGGAAGGTAATGAGAGTTGTCCTAGCAACTTTTCTGGGAGACGTTCGTCTAGCGTAAACTTAGACTTTTAAGGGCCCTCAAAATGTTTACCGAAGGTTGATACCACCCTCGATGGGTTGCTGGATAATGTGCTCTCCAGGGTCCTAATGCGCACAGGATTGACCCTCTGGGTGACGCCTCTAAGTCTTCTGGCAAGAGGGGTGTTCGGTTTGTTGCTGATGCGGTACCACTTGAACCTAGTCCTGTTGATTTGACGTTCGGCCTCACCTGTAAGACACAGGTTAAGCTGATCGCCATCTTGTATGAATTTGATTCTGTTACATCTGGTCGGACGGTCTTTATAGGTGGAGGAGGCTGAGTGGTATGCAGCAAGCAATTTTTGAAGCTTTTCCTTGTGCAAGGCTTTACGTCTAGCAGATTCCTGGATGAACTGCCCTCGGATCACCGCTTTATGGGCTTCCCAGAGCAGGGCCTCAGAGCTCACTGACCCCGCATTTTGTAAGAGGAAGCTCTCAATCTCTTTGCTAAAGAGTTCGAGGAGTGCCTCATCAGACAACATGGGGTCGTAGAGCTTCCAAGACCTCTGGGAGGATCTTTGGGTTAGGGAGATCAAATCGACAGCAACAAGGTCGTGATCCGACCATACTATCGGAACTATAGAGGAGTGGGAGAGGTGTGGCAAGGAGGGCATCTGCAGAAAAATGTGGTCAATTCTCATGAAGACCTTGTGCGGGCAGAAGTAGTGAGTAAAGTCCCTCTTGGTGGGGTGGACCTCCCTCCAAGCATCAGCAAGGTGATATTGATTTAAAAGAGAGCAGAACACTTTTCCTGAGGAGCCCTCCCCGGGGCAGTCCAAGGGCCGGCCCACCATGTGCCTGTCCAAAGTGGGGTGTAAAATTTGGTTTGAGTCACCCGCCACTATGAGGAGCCCGTTTACATGGAGGTCTAGAGTCCTAAGGAACTCCTGAAAAAAAACGTTCTGGTTTTGATTGGGGGCATAAAAAGTAGCAATAGTGACTGGTTGGTCTTGTACCATACCGATCACAATTATCTGCTCCATAGAGAAAGGAAGAGAGCGCTTAAAAGCGATAAGAACTCCTCTCTGCTTGGTATCTGCTGATGCCGTGAAGAAGAGAGGGTAATCTGAACTGAGAAATTTAGGCATACTCTTCTTGGTAAAGTGCGTCTCTTGAAAGCAGACAATGTCGGCATGCAGGGCCCTCATCTGATGGAACGCCTTCACTCTTTTCTGGGGAACATTCAGAGATTGTACGTTCAACGAAATAAGTTTAACCACCATCCATAAACCATACATTTTCTGCTAGCATAGGGGGCTGGACACCCGGGTAAAAAAGGAGGGAAGAGTAAAGAAGAAACAGGAAGGGGGAGATGACAAAAAACATTATAAGCCAACAACACAACTAGGTGCAAGGCCTTCCTTAGAGAAAGTTCCCAGAGGGGTAGGGAAGTCCACTACCACAATGGGAAGAGTTATCTGGTTGGAGGGATTTCCAAGGAAGATCCCTAGATCAACCAGTGTAGAATCTGACCCTCAACGGAGGTCAGAAAAAGGGGCTTCCTGACTCGACGGCGACCCGGCGAGAAAGGGAGCTGGGAGTGCACAGAGCTCTGAAACCTGAGCTCCCGGCCCATGTAACCTGAAGACAAAACAAATAAGCAGCAATATGCGGAAAATATAAATAACAATCGGTAACATGGTAGTATGGATGCACGTCAAACAACAAAAATGAAAGAACCGAGTGGGGTTCAAACAGCAAGAGAGCCGCAAGGACTGTATTTAAAGGGTTTGTGCTTAAGAGTATTTATAGGGTAGAACAGGGGACCACACAAATATCAACAAAAGTCCCAGCAGTACCAAGCGGGAACATCAAAGGTGTACCCTTCGGATTCGCTGCAATGGGAAAATGAGGGGCAAGATCCCTTGTATAATGCACAGGGAATCTTACACATCATCCCTCCCCCACAGCAGGCTTACCAAACCTGTGGACAAGCGCCCCGACAGCTCTGCTAGTTGGCTGGATGCTCCTTCGCGGGCCACGTCTGTCCTTAGGCACAGGAGAGAATGAGAGCTCTCTTCTTTTGCGGGGGAACAGCTGAGATGACAGCGGGGGCCCTCAAGCCGGCCGAGGTAAGGGCGGCCTCCAAATCTTGTGGGGTAGATGCCTCGTATCCTTGATCCTGATAGTTGAAGGAAAATTTAAAGGGAAACCCCCATTTGTACCTGACCCCTTTTGCTTGTAGGATTTAAAGTGAGGGTTTAATGGCACGCCTTCTGATGATGGTTTGGGGAGAGAGATCTGCAAAGAGCTGATACTCAAAGTTCTGGAATTTGAGAGTTCCTTGATCCCTTGCGACCAGCATAAGTTGTTCCTTCGAGCGGTAGAAGTGTAGCTTTACTAGTATGTCGCGCGGGAGCCCGTCGTCTCTTTTTCTGCAAGGCACAGTGTATTCTATCAAACTCCAGCCTTTCGATAGGGATGGCCGGGGCGAGCTCTTGAAATAGAGCAGTAACGGTAGATTGTAAGTCCGTGATAGCTTCAGGTATACCTCTTACCCGGATGTTGGCTCGGCGCGAACGATTCTCCATATCTTCATGCTTGTGATGTAAAATAAAATTTTCCTCTTTTAGAGCCTCTAGAGCCGTCCCGAGGGAGGATAATTCTGAGCCTTGGGCTAAAGATTGTTGTTCAAGATCATCAACTCTTTGGCCCAATTCTTTTATTTCAGCAGATATTTTAATGGTAATCTGGGATGTAATATTTAGGGCCCACCGCTCAAGAGCTTTTTCAAGCATAGCTTCGTACTTATCAAGTGGCGGTGGTTGTGACTTTAATGGTGAGCCGTGCAAGGAGTCGTCCATCCAGGATTCATTCTCTGGTAAAAGGTCCCCGGGAGCTCGGGGGTTGCTTTGAGATGGGGTGGAGGTTTCCATTTTAGATGGAGATCAGCGGTTTCAAAATTTCCAAGGCTTGGTTGGTGTGTTAGGACACGTAGATAATAGGTAGGTGTGGTATAGCCGTCCTAGGCCAGATGTGGACCACAGGAATCAGGCAATGGAATTTATTTAATTGCTTGGATGGATGTGTGAGTCGGCGGGACAAACCACTTTATGGATAGGCAGCAAAAGTCCCAAACCCATCAAGATGTAGAAAGGAGTATTTCTTCTTTAAGAATGCTGTGTAGCTTGGTGAAGGTCTCTCTATAGTAAACAACAGTGTGGGGAGAGTGCAAGCAAGCTGATGGCTCTAGGTCACCAATTCACCGGAGGCAGGACCCAAAGAGCAGTCCCAGAGGTACAGGGAATGGAGAATGGAGGGCTTATGGTGGCCCAGATTGTGGAGACTCCTGTTTATACACACAGGGAGGGGATGTGGTGTGCTGTGCTTAATCACTTCTTGCAGAGAGAGACAGAGGGGAGGATGTACACCCTGCTGCCTTCACTTTCCCCGAGGATGGTGCTGTGTGGGGAGCTGCAGGGGCAGTGCAGCCCTGGGGCTATGTACTGAGACAGAGGAGGCACTAGGGATTCGCAGGGAGAGGACGCTGGTGCTGCTGCGCACTCTGCAGCATAATCAAAATGGCGCCCCTCGCTCACCTTCGTCCACTGCTGCGCTGAATGCTGGTGTTCCAGAGCCTGACACGGATCCGGCTGCAAGTAAGTGGAGGGGGTCCCCACGAAACTCCTGGGCACAAAACCGCCATCTGCTGCGCGTTGGGGGGGCCGGGGGAACAAGCTTCACTGGAGCGCGGACTAAAACGTCCATCCGTGCTCCACGAGTGCACGTATTTAATTCAACCCCTTCGCTCGAAAAAGTTAAAAATTCACGCATGCAATCCAATTTTCCGAAATTTTTTCTTCCTTTGTTGAATCAAGCCCAAAGTGTTAATGTTACTACCAACTTCTGATAACTATTAGCAAAATGTCAGGTCCTGCTCCAAACTGGTCCTGCAGACTATGAGATTTCTATGCCTGGCAGAATTCAGGAAAAGATAATTTTTGATGCTAATGGTCTGAAAAAATGGGTTGATTTATCAAATGTGGCCTTTACAATATCGGAACACCACCCAAATGGTATAGAGCAAGCCTACTCTATATTGTCCCCTAGCACGCCACACAGTTCGATAAATGAAATTAAAAGTGGTAAAGACCTTTCTGATAATCAAAATGAAGCTTTAGAGCTTTTGTTACAAAAGCATAGGAATACATTTGTGTCAACTCTGGGGTGCACTCATTTAGTTCATCGTGATGGATACTGGTGAAGCCAAGCCTACGCAGCAAAAACCTTATAGATGCCAGAGAAACTTAAGCCAGTTATAGAAGCAGAGGTTCAGAATATGATAAAACTGGGTGTCATTGAGCCACTGATGCTTTCCTATTGTTGTTCCTATGAAAAAATGTGAGATTCTGTATTGATTTTAGAAAACTTTATCAGATTTCTTATTTGATACTTATCATATGCCTCATATTGATGATGTGGTCAGTAAGCTAGGTGAAGCCTATATTTCTTCATTTGATTTAACCAAAGGCTATTGGCACATACCATTTGAGAAAGGCTCCCATGAGAAAACAGATTTTGCTGTCCCACAAGCCCTCTTGCAATTTCAAACTATTCCTTTCGGCCTAAATAATGCCCCGGCTACATTTAAAAGACTAATGGATGATGTAAAAACACCCCACAACAGATACTGTGCTGCTTACCTTGATGATGTTATTGCCTTTAGCACAGATTTGAAAGTCTCATGTTGTGCAATGTAATATCGTTCATTGCTGAAGTAGGACTTACCATCAACCCAGCCAAATGAAACTTCCTATCCTGGCTACATTATAGGTGGTGGAAAAATTAAACCAGAAATATCAAAAGTTAGTGCAGTAAAGAATGCCTCAATTAAAAAAAAAAAAAACTAACAAAAAAAATAGATAGTTTTTAGGACTGGCTGGTTATAACATTTTTTTTCCAGTTTGGCCGCTCCATTAAGTGACCTTACTGAAATAACAAAGAAGAACTTTGTTTAGTGGACAGCCGATTGTGAAGATTAATTTAATTGTCTAGAAACTTTCACGCCAATGGTCAAAAAATTTCATCGTGATCACCCAGATAAGACATTTAAGGGTCCTGAGGCTCTTCCTCAAGGGAGGGGGGGGTAGTGTCACGATGGGCTACTCACCTGTCCCTCACTGCGGTCTTGGAGTGGTGCGCTGGCACTACATCACTCCTTCTTCCCCATGCATCCCCGCTTGTGTACGTGCGTGAATACGAGAGTCTCATGCCTTCCGTCTGCACTGCAGGCAACACGTCCGCTGGAGGCTAGCTTAAACAGACCAATTCTGCTGGGCGCTGAAGTGCCTTGTGTTTAGTTCTTTTATCTGTTGCCAACTTAACTGTCTGACTACTCCTTGATCGCTGCCTGGACCGACGCCTGACTGACCTCAAGCTTGTCATCTCCCCTATGCCGCCGGCCATACGGCTTTGACCTTTGGCTTGCCCTTCAACATTCCTCCTTCTCATCCCCTTATTGCCACCCTCCGGAAGGACTGCCATTCTCGTGTATGACCCAGACTACTGCTCAGTCTTGTCCCGGGTTCATCCGCCTTCACGCTATAAGTCAGCATCCTTTTTTTGTTTTGTATTTTGCTCAAAAATAAACATGAACATGATGTTCCAAGACCTGAGTGAAGACTTTCTCTAGTGGCAAGCACACCCACACCCCAACAAATTCATAGTGGCTTCACCAAATAATTAGCATGACCCCTGTATCTTTCTGCCAGGATAAAGCTAATGTATTTTGTTCCATTCAGTCCTTTTTAGTTGCACCTATGTGTAAAACTGATAACTTATTAATATGCATCCTAATCTATTGCTGTACTCTGTGTTACTTTTTGACTGTGCACATTTGCCAGGATGCAGGCCAATGCCTATTGTTAGACCAAAACACCAAAATACAGTATCTGGTTGTAGGGTCTATCTAAGCCATAAGCCGATCTAGATAGGATTAAATTAATGAACACTTCCTATCTGCTTCATCAGAGGGTAAGCCCTACTAAGGCATTTAGCATGTGCTGTAGGAAATGGGGCGAGGCACATATTATTGCCTTTGGGCTTACAAACCCTTTAAGCTTCATAATTTATTTGCCTGTTGATAGAGGCTGGTGGCTATATCTCATGTAAATAATAGTTATCCTATGTTCATGTTTCATAGAACGCACTGACAAGGCAAATTAGGCCAACATGATTTGTATTTCCATATTAAAGGAACAATCACACATTTATTCTAGTCACAGATTCTGTCTGAAGGTATCCAGTATCGGGAGGGATCTACTATTACATAGCGATGGCTGTTGGTTTGGATATTGTTTCAATTTGGGTTTAAGTAATCACATTTGTGGCCTCTGTTACAATCAATATGTTATCCTTATTGTGAATATTCTGGATTGTACCAAGAAGTACAAGTAACCCCTTACTGAATCCAATCGTCTGATAGAGGATTCTGTTGGTACTTTTTTAATTAAATCATCAGAATGTCTTTAGTTCTGGATAGTTTTAAACTTTCTGATGCTACTGAACAAAATCATTTTAGCCATTTGAATGAGCCTAGAGGGGGTGGATCTGCACTTGGCTGTCTGTTCAAGTCTGGTCACACAAACTGTTTTTCCTAAGGGGAAAGGTGGGGGGCTATCCTATAGTATTGCACAGTGCACCTTACAGTGAGAGGCTGGTTCTGCTTATGCACAATTTTGTATGGAGATCTTTATTAGCCTCTGTTTTATCTTGCTCAGAGGTGACGGATGCCATAATACGCCACATTTGTGAAAATTAGAGTGCTAATCATTTAGAATTTGCATTTTTACACTGGAGTATGTTGCAGCATTGCAAGAAACACATTTACTAAAACATTAGCTTTGCAGCTGATCTGTTTAACTTTAGATCATGATCACCTATTTGCAGGGCTATTTCTAGGGGAGGGCGAGCAGGTCTAAAGGGTAACAAAGCTTAACCATTTATGGTAGCGTTGAAGCCCTGTTGCACGACAAGGCATTTCCTGCCAGTAGGTTGTGTAATTGGAAGTGAGGCCAGCATCCAGATAAAAAATATTTCCATTTATTAGTTCCTTAGTAAAACAGGTTCACAGGATAATTCCAACCAACATCATCACATACAGCTACCCATTTCAGAGCCCCCAGCTCCTCAATCATGCATAAGGGAGAGCAGCGCGATTGCCCTTGGCACCAAGGATATTGGGGACGACTTGATTAGAGATGAGCGAACTTTTGAAAAATTCGATTCGACTGATTCGCCGAATTTTCCGACAAAAATCGTTTCGACCCGAATAAATTCGCGACGAATCGCTATTAAAAACGGCTATTTCTGAGCCTCCTACAGCCTCAATAGGGTTGTAAACCATTCAGCCTTGCTGTAACACGCACAGGATGCGTGCTGGGTTTGTTAAATAATACTTTGAAGAAATATCACATGCAGATCAGAGGCATCGCTAATAGAATCGCAGAGCGGCACAATTGCAGAGAGTTGAAGTGGCATCACTATGAGGGGCAGAAGGAGCCCAAATATACACTGGAGTTGGCCTCAGGAGCCCAAAAATTGGATGAATCACACCCTGGAGTTGGCAGAAGTTGGCAGCAGCAGCAGGAGCCCAAATATACACTGGAGTTGGCTTCAGGAGCCCAAAAATTGGATGAATCACACCCTGGAGTTGGCAGAAGTTGGCAGCAGCAGGAGCAGGAGCCCAAATATACACTGGAGTTGGCCTCAGGAGCCCAAAAATTGGATGAATCACACCCTGGAGTTGGCAGAAGTTGGCAGCAGCAGCAGCAGGAGCCCAAATATACACTGGAGTTGGCCTCAGGAGCCCAAAAATTGGATGAATCACACCCTGGAGTTGGCAGAAGTTGGCAGCAGCAGCAGCAGGAGCCCAAATATACACTGGAGTTGGCCTCAGGAGCCCAAAAATTGGATGAATCACACCCTGGAGTTGGCAGGAGTTGACAGTAGTAGCAGCAGGAGCCCAAATATACACTGGAGTTGGCTTCAGGAGCCCAAAAATTGGATGAATCACACCCTGGAGTTGGCAGAAGTTGGCAGCAGCAGCAGCAGGAGCCCAAATATACACTGGAGTTGGCCTCAGGAGCCCAAAAATTGGATGAATCACACCCTGGAGTTGGCAGAAGTTGGCAGTAGTAGCAGCAGGAGCCCAAATATACACTGGAGTTGGCTTCAGGAGCCCAAAAATTGGATGAATCACACCCTGGAGTTGGCAGAAGTTGGCAGCAGCAGCAGCAGCAGGAGCCCAAATATACACTGGAGTTGGCTTCAGGAGCCCAAAAATTGGATGAATCACACCCTGGAGTTGGCAGAAGTTGGCAGCAGCAGGAGCAGGAGCCCAAATATACACTGGAGTTGGCCTCAGGAGCCCAAAAATTGGATGAATCACACCCTGGAGTTGGCAGAAGTTGGCAGCAGCAGCAGCAGGAGCCCAAATATACACTGGAGTTGGCCTCAGGAGCCCAAAAATTGGATGAATCACACCCTGGAGTTGGCAGGAGTTGACAGTAGTAGCAGCAGGAGCCCAAATATACACTGGAGTTGGCTTCAGGAGCCCAAAAATTGGATGAATCACACCCTGGAGTTGGCAGAAGTTGGCAGCAGCAGCAGCAGGAGCCCAAATATACACTGGAGTTGGCCTCAGGAGCCCAAAAATTGGATGAATCACACCCTGGAGTTGGCAGAAGTTGGCAGTAGTAGCAGCAGGAGCCCAAATATACACTGGAGTTGGCTTCAGGAGCCCAAAAATTGGATGAATCACACCCTGGAGTTGGCAGAAGTTGGCAGTAGCAGCAGCAGGAGCCCAAATATACACTGGAGTTGGCCTCAGGAGCCCAAAAATTGGATGAATCACACCCTGGAGTTGGCAGAAGTTGGCAGTAGTAGCAGCAGGAGCCCAAATATACACTGGAGTTGGCTTCAGGAGCCCAAAAATTGGATGAATCACACCCTGGAGTTGGCAGAAGTTGGCAGTAGCAGCAGCAGGAGCCCAAATATACACTGGAGTTGGCTTCAGGAGCCCAAAAATTGGATGAATCACACCCTGGAGTTGGCAGGAGTTGACAGTAGCAGCAGCAGGAGCCCAAATATACACTGGAGTTGGCTTCAGGAGCCCAAAAATTGGATGAATCACACCCTGGAGTTGGCAGAAGTTGGCAGCAGCAGCAGCAGCAGGAGCCCAAATATACACTGGAGTTGGCTTCAGGAGCCCAAAAATTGGATGAATCACACCCTGGAGTTGGCAGGAGTTGACAGTAGCAGCAGCAGGAGCCCAAATATACACTGGAGTTGGCCTCAGGAGCCCAAAAATTGGATGAATCACACCCTGGAGTTGGCAGGAGTTGACAGTAGCAGCAGCAGGAGCCCAAATATACACTGGAGTTGGCTTCAGGAGCCCAAAAATTGGATGAATCACACCCTGGAGTTGGCAGAAGTTGGCAGCAGCAGCAGCAGCAGGAGCCCAAATATACACTGGAGTTGGCTTCAGGAGCCCAAAAATTGGATGAATCACACCCTGGAGTTGGCAGAAGTTGGCAGCAGCAGCAGCAGCAGGAGCCCAAATATACACTGGAGTTGGCTTCAGGAGCCCAAAAATTGGATGAATCACACCCTGGAGTTGGCAGAAGTTGGCAGTAGCAGCAGCAGGAGCCCAAATATACACTGGAGTTGGCTTCAGGAGCCCAAAAATTGGATGAATCACACCCTGGAGTTGGCAGGAGTTGACAGTAGCAGCAGCAGGAGCCCAAATATACACTGGAGTTGGCTTCAGGAGCCCAAAAATTGGATGAATCACACCCTGGAGTTGGCAGAAGTTGGCAGTAGTAGCAGCAGGAGCCCAAATATACACTGGAGTTGGCTTCAGGAGCCCAAAAATTGGATGAATCACACCCTGGAGTTGGCAGGAGTTGACAGTAGCAGCAGCAGGAGCCCAAATATACACTGGAGTTGGCCTCAGGAGCCCAAAAATTGGATGAATCACACCCTGGAGTTGGCAGGAGTTGACAGTAGTAGCAGCAGGAGCCCAAATATACACTGGAGTTGGCTTCAGGAGCCCAAAAATTGGATGAATCACACCCTGGAGTTGGCAGAAGTTGGCAGTAGCAGCAGCAGGAGCCCAAATATACACTGGAGTTGGCTTCAGGAGCCCAAAAATTGGATGAATCACACCCTGGAGTTGGCAGAAGTTGGCAGTAGCAGCAGCAGGAGCCCAAAAAATGGCCTAAAGACATAAATATGTTTTGCACCATTTGTAAAGTGTAAAACGTGGCACCATGCTGAATCTAGTCGCATGCATCAGGCATTGGTGGGTGGAAATCCTGGCTGATCCATCCCTGATTCATTTTGACAAAGGTGAGTCTCTCCACATTTTTAGTTGACAGACGAGTTCTCCTCGCCGTAACTATGGCCCCCGCCGCACTAAACACCCGCTCAGATGGCACGCTACTTGCCGGGCAGGACAGCTTTTCCAGGGCAAACTCTGCTAGTTGCGGCCACAAATCAAGTTTGGCTGCCCAGAAGTCCAGCGGATCCTCAAGGTGTGTTGGCATGGTCATGTCAAAGTATGACATGACCTGCTGGTTCAGGTCCTGCTCCAGGTCTTCCTGCTGCTCATGAGTAGCCTCACTATGCGGGTGTAGAAAGCTACTCATTAGCGACTGAAGACTGAGGCTGCTGCTGCTGATGGAGCTTCTGCTGCTGCTGCTGCCAACCCCCCCAGCGGCCATGGCAGTGGAAGGTGAGCGCAGAGGTCCCCTCGAGTCAGACCTGCGAGAGTATGGACCATGGCGCAGATAGGCATCGGCCAACTGCCTACGTAGAATGTCTTTGTAGTAGTTGAGTTTGTCCTCCCTCTCGGTGGGTTTAAAAAATGCCCCCATTTTGTGCCGGAAGCGAGGGTCCAATAAGGTGGACAGCCAGAAGTCATCCCGCCGACAGATGGAAACAATTCTGGGGTCACTACGCAAGCATGTGAGCATGCTTCGTGCCATTTGCGCAAGTGACTCGGATGGACTACCTGTCTCCATCTCCACTGCATACTGCCACGGTGTGCCCGGGTCCTCTGTCTCTCCTTCCTCAAAAACCTCTAGCTCCTCTGGCTGCTCCTGCTCCTCCTCTCCTGTCCGCTGACTAGATAAACCAGCCATTTCGCCAAGCCTAAACTGTGTTTCGCTGGGCAACTCCTCCTCCTCCTCTTCCTCCTCCTCCTCCTCCAGTTCAGCTCCAACGGGGTTCATGTGGCCGTAAGATGTAAACGCCATGTCTCCAGTGCCCTGACCAGCCATGGTTTCCAACATGTGCTGTAGTACATGAAGCAGTGGAATCACGTCGTTCATCCCGTAATCCTGCCGACTGACAAATAAAGTGGCTTCCTCAAAGGGCCTGAGCAAACGGCAGGTGTCACGTATGAGCTGCCACTGGTTGACATTGAAGTTACACAGGGGAGTCCCCCTATCTGCTTGGATCATCAGGAAATCCGTGATGGCTTTTCTCTGTTCATATAATCGGTCCAACATGTGAAGGGTGGAATTCCAACGGGTGGAAACATCGCAAATCAGACTATGTTGGGGGATACCATTCTGACGCTGTAGCTCAAGAAGGGTGTGTTTGGCGGTGTAGGAGTGGCTGAAGTGCATGCAAAGTTTCCGTGAAGTTGTTAGGATGTCCTGCAGATGGGGGGAACACTTCAGAAACCGCTTGACAACCAGATTGAAGACGTGAGCCATGCAGGGGGCATGGGTCAGGCTTCCTTGGCGCAGCGCAGACAAAATGTTCTTCCCATTGTCGGTAACCATGATTCCCATTTTAAGTTTTCTCGGAGTAAGCCATGTTTGGATTTCCTGATGAATACATTTAAGCAGTTCCTCCCCTGTGTGACTCCGTTCGCCAAGACAAACCATGTGAAGCACTGCGTGACACCTCCGTGCCCTGCACACATGGTAGACTGGAGGGGCACTGAGACTTGAGCCTACAGTGGAGGGTGAGGAGATGGCGGAGGATGAGGAGGCCGAGTCGCACGGTGTCACAGGCCCAATGGGCAGAGAGCGCGGAGGCCGAAGCGGCGTGACCTGTCCAAGTTGCTGCTGCAAAGGGACCACATTCACCCAGTGGGCCGTAAACGACATGTACTGCCCCTGACCGTAGTTACAGCTCCAGATGTCGGCGCTGCCATGTATTTTGCTACACACCGACAGGCTCAAGGACTGGCCCACCTTCTGTTCAACAAAAGTGTGCAGCGCTGGTACTGCCTTCTTGGCAAAGAAATGACGGCTTGGGACTCTCCACCTCGGCTCGGCACAAGCCATCAGTTCTCTGAAAGGTGCAGATTCCACCACCTGAAAAGGGAGCGACTGCAGCACCAGCAACTTGGACAGGAGCACATTCAGCTTCTGCGCCGTAGGATGAGTGGGCGCATACTGCTGTCTCTTGGACATGGCTTCGCTGATGGATTGCTGGCGGGATGCATGACTTGGAGGAGGAGGAGGAGGAGCAGGAGCGACAGAGGATGGGTGTGACGCACAGCTGCCTTCGGCTGAGGTGCTGGAGCCTTGGCTGGCAGAAATTGGGAGCTCACTTGGTGAGGAAGCAGACTGGACCACCCCTTGGGAGCCTCGGTTCTCCCAGGTCGTTTTATGGTGACGCATCATATGTTGACGCAGGGCCGTGGTGCCAACATTTGGACCCTGGCCACGCTTCACCTTTTGCCTACATATCTTGCATGTGGCCATGTTACCCTCCTGCGGATGCCTCAGGAAAAACTGCCACACTGCCGAGTAGCTACTTTTCCCACCCCCTGGCCTCACTGATTCACTGCTGCTGTTGCCAACTCCAGGAACCCCTGCTCCACTACCTCCCGATAAGGTAGACTGCCGCACAGCAGGTGCTCTACCCCGGCCCCGGCCCCGGCCGGCTCCAGCCTTTGGAATTGTGCCCCCATGCTGACTGCTACCACCTTGCTGCCTCAGCTGCTGACTCCGGGGCAACCTGCGCCCCTCTTCTCCTGATGATGACGATGAAGCCCCTTCATCACCCGGCTCCCAAGTGCGATCGGCTTCATCGTCATCATCATCATCATCACCGGGTTGTGGCTGTACGTCACTGATGTTCGTGGATTCGTCAACAGTGTCTGGCGCAGGAGCTGGAACGCTCGCAGCACCCACGACACTGTCCACATCACTATTTGTCTGCCTAGCTAAAGAAGCCACCTCCATTTCTTGGCTGGGCAGTAGCTGCTGACTGTCCTCCTGTATCTGATCGTCCTCCTCACTAAAGAGTGGAGCTGAACCCAAAGCATAGGATACGTCGCTGGGGGAGGGAACGGCGTAGGACAGAGGCAATGGGAGGACAGGGACTGCTCTCGGGGCATGCCAACTCAGGGTTGTGTCAGAGGAACCTACCGACCCTAGACTGGGGGTCTCAGATGTAAGTTGTGATGATGTTGTTGATGAGCGCGTCAGCCAATCTACCACGGCAGATGCGTTACTGGTGGAGACCCGACCGCTAGCAGATACTGGCAGATTAGGTCTCTCAGCGTGACTCCTGCTGCTACTGGCCCCCAGTCTGATGCGAGCTCTGCCTGCGGAATCTTGGCCTCTGCCACTCCTCTTTTCACTTCCAGGCACTTGTCTGCCCGACATAGTCTAACTGGCGTGGTAGTAGGTGATATTTTAAGAACCCCCAGGCAGCAGTGGGTCTATATAAAACAGAATATAATGCACACCAAAAGTGAGCAGTAACACTCAGCCTCCAACAGGCCTGCTTAGTGTAAATAAGAGAGCTGCTTAGTGTAAATAAAGAGGGGTATGCTATGTTACAGAATGGGATGCCTCAACAGAAGTGCACCTGGCAGGCAGCAGTAAGCCTATGCCCAGCAAAAGTGTCTTATAATATAAATATAATAAGAGCAAATGCTTATATGGTCTTAAACAGAGGCTGCTTTAGTCACAGAATGGGATGCCCTGGGCAGGAATGGACCTGGCAGGGTCCAGTAGGGCTTTGGCCAGCAAAAGTGTCTTTATCAGGCTAATTTCAAATATGATAAGAGCAAATGCTTATATGGTCTTAAACAGAGGCTGCTGTAGTCACAGAATGGGATGCCCCGGGCAGGAATCGACCTGGCAGGGTCCAGTAGGGCTTTGGCCAGCAAAAGTGTCTTTATCAGGCCTGATTTCTATGAGAATAAGTGCAAATGTTTATTATGCTATTAAATAGAGGCTGCTTTAGTCACAGAATGGGATGCCAGTGCCACAAAAACCAGAGAGCATGCACAGCAAAAGTGTCTTTATCAGGCCTGATTTCTATGAGAATAAGTGCAAATGTTTATTATGCTATTAAATAGAGGCTGCTTTAGTCACAGAATGGGATGCCAGTGCCACAAAAACCAGAGAGCATGCACAGCAAAAGTGTCTTTATCAGGCCTGATTTCTATGAGAATAAGTGCAAATGTTTATTATGCTATTAAATAGAGGCTGCTTTAGTCACAGAATGGGATGCCAGTGCCACAAAAACCAGAGAGCATGCACAGCAAAAGTGTCTTTATCAGGCCTGATTTCTATGAGAATAAGTGCAAATGTTTATTATGCTATTAAATAGAGGCTGCTTTAGTCACAGAATGGGATGCCAGTGCCACAAAAACCAGAGAGCATGCACAGCAAAAGTGTCTTTATCAGGCCTGATTTCTATGAGAATAAGTGCAAATGTTTATTATGCTATTAAATAGAGGCTGCTTTAGTCACAGAATGGGATGCCAGTGCCACAAAAACCAGAGAGCATGCACAGCAAAAGTGTCTTTATCAGGCCTGATTTCTATGAGAATAAGTGCAAATGTTTATTATGCTATTAAATAGAGGCTGCTTTAGTCACAGAATGGGATGCCAGTGCCACAAAAACCAGAGAGCATGCACAGCAAAAGTGTCTTTATCAGGCCTGATTTCTATGAGAATAAGTGCAAATGTTTATTATGCTAATAAATAGAGGCTGCTTTAGTCACAGAATGGGATGCCAGTGCCACAAAAACCAGAGAGCATGCACAGCAAAAGTGTCTTTATCAGGCCTGATTTCTATGAGAATAAGTGCAAATGTTTATTATGCTATTAAATAGAGGCTGCTTTAGTCACAGAATGGGATGCCAGTGCCACAAAAACCAGAGAGCATGCACAGCAAAAGTGTCTTTATCAGGCCTGATTTCTATGAGAATAAGTGCAAATGTTTATTATGCTATTAAATAGAGGCTGCTTTAGTCACAGAATGGGATGCCAGTGCCACAAAAACCAGAGAGCATGCACAGCAAAAGTGTCTTTATCAGGCCTGATTTCTATGAGAATAAGTGCAAATGTTTATTATGCTATTAAATAGAGGCTGCTTTAGTCACAGAATGGGATGCCAGTGCCACAAAAACCAGAGAGCATGCACAGCAAAAGTGTCTTTATCAGGCCTGATTTCTATGAGAATAAGTGCAAATGTTTATTATGCTATTAAATAGAGGCTGCTTTAGTCACAGAATGGGATGCCAGTGCCACAAAAACCAGAGAGCATGCACAGCAAAAGTGTCTTTATCAGGCCTGATTTCTATGAGAATAAGTGCAAATGTTTATTATGCTATTAAATAGAGGCTGCTTTAGTCACAGAATGGGATGCCAGTGCCACAAAAACCAGAGAGCATGCACAGCAAAAGTGTCTTTATCAGGCCTGATTTCTATGAGAATAAGTGCAAATGTTTATTATGCTATTAAATAGAGGCTGCTTTAGTCACAGAATGGGATGCCAGTGCCACAAAAACCAGAGAGCATGCACAGCAAAAGTGTCTTTATCAGGCCTGATTTCTATGAGAATAAGTGCAAATGTTTATTATGCTATTAAATAGAGGCTGCTTTAGTCACAGAATGGGATGCCAGTGCCACAAAAACCAGAGAGCATGCACAGCAAAAGTGTCTTTATCAGGCCTGATTTCTATGAGAATAAGTGCAAATGTTTATTATGCTATTAAATAGAGGCTGCTTTAGTCACAGAATGGGATGCCAGTGCCACAAAAACCAGAGAGCATGCACAGCAAAAGTGTCTTTATCAGGCCTGATTTCTATGAGAATAAGTGCAAATGTTTATTGTGCTATTAAATAGAGGCTGCTTTAGTCACAGAATGGGATGCCAGTGCCACAAAAACCAGAGAGCATGCACAGCAAAAGTGTCTTTATCAGGCCTGATTTCTATGAGAATAAGTGCAAATGTTTATTATGCTATTAAATAGAGGCTGCTTTAGTCACAGAATGGGATGCCAGTGCCACAAAAACCAGAGAGCATGCACAGCAAAAGTGTCTTTATCAGGCCTGATTTCTATGAGAATAAGTGCAAATGTTTATTGTGCTATTAAATAGAGGCTGCTTTAGTCACAGAATGGGATGCCAGTGCCACAAAAACCAGAGAGCATGCACAGCAAAAGTGTCTTTATCAGGCCTGATTTCTATGAGAATAAGTGCAAATGTTTATTATGCTATTAAATAGAGGCTGCTTTAGTCACAGAATGGGATGCCAGTGCCACAAAAACCAGAGAGCATGCACAGCAAAAGTGTCTTTATCAGGCCTGATTTCTATGAGAATAAGTGCAAATGTTTATTGTGCTATTAAATAGAGGCTGCTTTAGTCACAGAATGGGATGCCAGTGCCACAAAAACCAGAGAGCATGCACAGCAAAAGTGTCTTTATCAGGCCTGATTTCTATGAGAATAAGTGCAAATGTTTATTGTGCTATTAAATAGAGGCTGCTTTAGTCACAGAATGGGATGCCAGTGCCACAAAAACCAGAGAGCATGCACAGCAAAAGTGTCTTTATCAGGCCTGATTTCTATGAGAATAAGTGCAAATGTTTATTGTGCTATTAAATAGAGGCTGCTTTAGTCACAGAATGGGATGCCAGTGCCACAAAAACCAGAGAGCATGCACAGCAAAAGTGTCTTTATCAGGCCTGATTTCTATGAGAATAAGTGCAAATGTTTATTGTGCTATTAAATAGAGGCTGCTTTAGTCACAGAATGGGATGCCAGTGCCACAAAAACCAGAGAGCATGCACAGCAAAAGTGTCTTTATCAGGCCTGATTTCTATGAGAATAAGTGCAAATGTTTATTATGCTATTAAATAGAGGCTGCTTTAGTCACAGAATGGGATGCCAGTGCCACAAAAACCAGAGAGCATGCACAGCAAAAGTGTCTTTATCAGGCCTGATTTCTATGAGAATAAGTGCAAATGTTTATTATGCTATTAAATAGAGGCTGCTTTAGTCACAGAATGGGATGCCAGTGCCACAAAAACCAGAGAGCATGCACAGCAAAAGTGTCTTTATCAGGCCTGATTTCTATGAGAATAAGTGCAAATGTTTATTATGCTATTAAATAGAGGCTGCTTTAGTCACAGAATGGGATGCCAGTGCCACAAAAACCAGAGAGCATGCACAGCAAAAGTGTCTTTATCAGGCCTGATTTCTATAAGAATAAGTGCAAATGTTTATTGTGCTATTAAATAGAGGCTGCTTTAGTCACAGAATGGGATGCCAGTGCCACAAAAACCAGAGAGCATGCACAGCAAAAGTGTCTTTATCAGGCCTGATTTCTATGAGAATAAGTGCAAATGTTTATTGTGCTATTAAATAGAGGCTGCTTTAGTCACAGAATGGGATGCCAGTGCCACAAAAACCAGAGAGCATGCACAGCAAAAGTGTCTTTATCAGGCCTGATTTCTATGAGAATAAGTGCAAATGTTTATTATGCTATTAAATAGAGGCTGCTTTAGTCACAGAATGGGATGCCAGTGCCACAAAAACCAGAGAGCATGCACAGCAAAAGTGTCTTTATCAGGCCTGATTTCTATGAGAATAAGTGCAAATGTTTATTATGCTATTAAATAGAGGCTGCTTTAGTCACAGAATGGGATGCCAGTGCCACAAAAACCAGAGAGCATGCACAGCAAAAGTGTCTTTATCAGGCCTGATTTCTATGAGAATAAGTGCAAATGTTTATTATGCTATTAAATAGAGGCTGCTTTAGTCACAGAATGGGATGCCAGTGCCACAAAAACCAGAGAGCATGCACAGCAAAAGTGTCTTTATCAGGCCTGATTTCTATGAGAACAAGTGCAAATGTTTATTGTGCTATTAAATAGAGGCTGCTTTAGTCACAGAATGGGATGCCAGTGCCACAAAAACCAGAGAGCATGCACAGCAAAAGTGTCTTTATCAGGCCTTATTTCTATGAGAATAAGTGCAAATGTTTATTGTGCTATTAAATAGAGGCTGCTTTAGTCACAGAATGGGATGCCAGTGCCACAAAAACCAGAGAGCATGCACAGCAAAAGTGTCTTTATCAGGCCTGATTTCTATGAGAATAAGTGCAAATGTTTATTGTGCTATTAAATAGAGGCTGCTTTAGTCACAGAATGGGATGCCAGTGCCACAAAAACCAGAGAGCATGCACAGCAAAAGTGTCTTTATCAGGCCTGATTTCTATGAGAATAAGTGCAAATGTTTATTGTGCTATTAAATAGAGGCTGCTTTAGTCACAGAATGGGATGCCAGTGCCACAAAAACCAGAGAGCATGCACAGCAAAAGTGTCTTTATCAGGCCTGATTTCTATGAGAATAAGTGCAAATGTTTATTATGCTATTAAATAGAGGCTGCTTTAGTCACAGAATGGGATGCCAGTGCCACAAAAACCAGAGAGCATGCACAGCAAAAGTGTCTTTATCAGGCCTGATTTCTATGAGAATAAGTGCAAATGTTTATTATGCTATTAAATAGAGGCTGCTTTAGTCACAGAATGGGATGCCAGTGCCACAAAAACCAGAGAGCATGCACAGCAAAAGTGTCTTTATCAGGCCTGATTTCTATGAGAATAAGTGCAAATGTTTATTATGCTATTAAATAGAGGCTGCTTTAGTCACAGAATGGGATGCCAGTGCCACAAAAACCAGAGAGCATGCACAGCAAAAGTGTCTTTATCAGGCCTGATTTCTATGAGAATAAGTGCAAATGTTTATTGTGCTATTAAATAGAGGCTGCTTTAGTCACAGAATGGGATGCCAGTGCCACAAAAACCAGAGAGCATGCACAGCAAAAGTGTCTTTATCAGGCCTGATTTCTATGAGAATAAGTGCAAATGTTTATTGTGCTATTAAATAGAGGCTGCTTTAGTCACAGAATGGGATGCCAGTGCCACAAAAACCAGAGAGCATGCACAGCAAAAGTGTCTTTATCAGGCCTGATTTCTATGAGAATAAGTGCAAATGTTTATTGTGCTATTAAATAGAGGCTGCTTTAGTCACAGAATGGGATGCCAGTGCCACAAAAACCAGAGAGCATGCACAGCAAAAGTGTCTTTATCAGGCCTGATTTCTATGAGAATAAGTGCAAATGTTTATTGTGCTATTAAATAGAGGCTGCTTTAGTCACAGAATGGGATGCCAGTGCCACAAAAACCAGAGAGCATGCACAGCAAAAGTGTCTTTATCAGGCCTGATTTCTATGAGAATAAGTGCAAATGTTTATTATGCTATTAAATAGAGGCTGCTTTAGTCACAGAATGGGATGCCAGTGCCACAAAAACCAGAGAGCATGCACAGCAAAAGTGTCTTTATCAGGCCTGATTTCTATGAGAATAAGTGCAAATGTTTATTATGCTATTAAATAGAGGCTGCTTTAGTCACAGAATGGGATGCCAGTGCCACAAAAACCAGAGAGCATGCACAGCAAAAGTGTCTTTATCAGGCCTGATTTCTATGAGAATAAGTGCAAATGTTTATTATGCTATTAAATAGAGGCTGCTTTAGTCACAGAATGGGATGCCAGTGCCACAAAAACCAGAGAGCATGCACAGCAAAAGTGTCTTTATCAGGCCTGATTTCTATGAGAATAAGTGCAAATGTTTATTATGCTATTAAATAGAGGCTGCTTTAGTCACAGAATGGGATGCCAGTGCCACAAAAACCAGAGAGCATGCACAGCAAAAGTGTCTTTATCAGGCCTGATTTCTATGAGAATAAGTGCAAATGTTTATTATGCTATTAAATAGAGGCTGCTTTAGTCACAGAATGGGATGCCTCACAGCAGACTTAAGATCAGTTCAGTATATATGCACAGTTAGTTACTATAAGCAGCCTGAAAACGCTAACAAAGGCTGGATAAAAAAAAAAAATCTCCCTGTCAGCCAGCTCCGTTTTTCCTACCTTTCCCTGGCTTTCTGTCTGTCTCCTGTCTGTCTCCTGCCTGTCTCCTGCCTGTCTCCAGCCTGTCCCTGTCTGTCCCTGTCTCCAGCCTGTCTCCAGCCTGTCTAACTGCCTCAGCTACACAGCGTTCTGTCTGTCTGTCACGAATGCAATAGAGAAATGAGGAAAAGCAAGATGGCCGCCGTTAAATACCGCTGTGTGACGTCACCGGGCTTGCTGGCTGCTGATAGGCTGCATGTGACTGCCCCAGCTTGCACTGGCGCGGGATACATGTCCAGACATGTCCCGCCCGCCATCTTAGAATGCCTGTAATGTAAATGAATGGATGTTAAAGGAAAACTTCGAGTGATCGAATCGCGGGGAAATTCGGATTCGATCCGAATCGAATTTTTCCTGAAATTCGGATCGAATCCGGGTTCGTCCGGATCGATTCGCTCATCCCTAGACTTGATCCCAGCCAATCTGGAAATGAGTCAGGGACAGGGTTAGTGCTTCAGGCCATAAGACAGGCCTCTCATCTCTCACATATGGGGCTCAGTCATGGGGAGGGGGCACTGCATGCTGCTAAGGAAGAGACACAGAATGGTAAAGACCTGTATGGGACAGCAGCAGCATTATTGGATAAGTGAAGAGGAGGTAGATTTTTTTCCTTCCCACACTGGGTGCAATTTTGCCTTCTTATTTGTACGGACACGTTATTTATCTATAAAAGACAGAAAGAGCTCTATGTTTAAAAGTCCATGCCCGGGCCACACTGCTCTTGTTGCAATGTATCTTCTTTTTGCATTGCCAGTATTTCATGGCCTCTGGGTAAAAATACTTATCCCGCACTAACCATAAAGTGATCAATAGGGATGAGCGAATCGATCCGGACGAACCCGAATTCGTTCCGAATTTCAGGAAAAATTTGATTCGGAACGAATCTGAATTTCCCCGCGATTCGATCGATCGAAGTTTTCCTTTAAACTCCATTTATTTCAATTACAGCCATTGTAAACTGGTGGATGGACATGTCCCCTGGGGCAAGTTCTCAAGGGAAGGTCACATGCAGCCTATCAGCAGCCAGGAAGCCCGGTGACGTCACAGTGCTATATAAACGGCGGCCATCTTGCTTGTGCGCATTTCAGCCTTGCATTGCAGACAGAACAGAGGTTGCTGCAGACAGGGAGAGACTAACAGACAGGCAGGGAGAGTCAGGGAGACCCACAGAGACCCACACAGTGGCAGGGAGAGCCAGGGAAGGATAGGGAAAGATAGGGAAAAACCGTGAACGATCCAGGCAGGGACAGCAGAGAAAGTGACAGGGAAACTTTTTTTTTATTTTCACTTCACTTCATTTGCCAGATCAGTTATAAATTGCTTTTTTTTGTGCTGTAAATATTCCTGGCCACTGTGCATCCCATCTTGGCAGTGGCATATTTAAACCTGTTACACACAAGCATTTCTTATAACTCGATTAGTTTTCATTTTTTCTGTATGCTGTAAAAACCCCAGCCCATATGGGCATACTATTTCAGCACATTTGACCCTATCTGTTAACTAAATCAGCTTCTAAAGGCTCTGTTTTATTAATATATTGCATTTTGAATTGGTTTTGTGCGTCCTAAGAAAACACCAGGCAACATGGGCATCCCAAACCAGCACATTTCACCCTGTTATACTAAATCAGCTTCTAAAGGCTCTGTTTTATTAATATATTGCATTTTGAATTGGTTTTGTGCATCCTTTAAAAATACCAGGCCGCAGGGTATCCCAAACTGGCGCATTTCACCCTGTTATACTAAAGCAGCTTCTACAGGCTCTGTTTTATTAATATATTGCATTTTGAATTGTTTTTTTGCGTCCTGTAAAAACACCAGGCCGCATGGGCATCCCAAACCAGCACATTTCACCCTGTTATACTAAATCAGCTTCTAAAGGCTCTGTTTTATTAATATATTGCATTTTGAATTGGTTTTGTGCGCCCTGTAAAAACACCAGGCCACATGGGCATCCCAAACCAGCACATTTCACCCTGTTATACTAAATCAGCTTCTAAAGGCTCTGTTTTATTAATATATTGCATTTTGAATTGTTTTTTTGCGTCCTGTAAAAACACCAGGCCGCATGGGCATCCCAAACCAGCACATTTCACCCTGTTATACTAAATCAGCTTCTAAAGGCTCTGTTTTATTAATATATTGCATTTTGAATTGGTTTTGTGCGCCCTGTAAAAACACCAGGCCACATGGGCATCCCAAACCAGCACATTTCACCCTGTTATACTAAATCAGCTTCTAAAGGCTCTGTTTTATTAATATATTGCATTTTGAATTGGTTTTGTGCGTCCTTTAAAAATACCAGGCTGCAGGGTATCCCAAACTGGCGCATTTCACCCTGTTATACTAAAGCAGCTTCTACAGGCTCTGTTTTATTAATATATTGCATTTTGAATTGGTTTTTTGCGTCCTGTAAAAACACCAGGCCGCATGGGCATCCCAAACCAGCACATTTCACCCTATCTGTTATACTAAATCAGCTTCTAAAGGCTCTGTTTTATTAATATATTGCATTTTGAATTGGTTTTGTGCGCCCTGTAAAAACACCAGGCCACATGGGCATCCCAAACCAGCACATTTCACCCTGTTATATTAAATCAGCTTCTAAAGGTTCTGTTTTATTAATATATTGCATTTTGAATTGGTTTTGTGCGTCCTGTAAAAATACCAGGCCACATGGGCATCCCAAACCAGCACATTTCACCCTGTTATACTAAATCAGCTTCTGAAGGTTTTTGTTTTATTAATATATTGCATTTTGAATTGGTTTTGTGCATCCTGTAAAAACACCAGGCCACATAGGCATCCCAAACCAGCACATTTCACCCTATCTGTCATACGAAATCAGCTTCTAATGGCTCTGTTTTATTAATATATTGCATTTCGAATTGGTTTTGTGAGTCCTTTAAAATCACCAGGCCGCAGGGTATCCCAAACCGGCACATTTCACCCTATCTCTTATACTAAATCAGCTTCTAAAGGCTCTGTTTTATTAATATATTGCATTTTGAATTGGTTTTGTGCATCCTGTAAAAACACCAGGCCACATGGGCATCCCAAACCAGCACATTTGACCCTATCTGTTATACTAAATCAGCTTCTAAAGGCTCTGTTTTATTAATATATTGCATTTTGAATTGGTTTTGTGCGTCCTGTAAAAACACCAGGCCGCATGGGCATCCCAAACCAGCACATTTCACCCTGTTATACTAAATCAGCTTCTAAAGGCTCTGTTTTATTAATATATTGCATTTGAATTGGTTTTGTGCATCCTTTAAAAACACCAGGCCGCAGGGTATCCCAAACCAGCACATTTCACCCTATCTGTTATACTAAAGCAGCTTCTACAGGCTCTGTTTTATTAATATATTGCATTTTGAATTGTTTTTTGCGTCCTGTAAAACCACCAGGCCGCAGGGTATCCCAAACCAGCACATTTCACCCTGTTATACTAAATCAACTTCTACAGGCTCTGTTTTATTAATAAATTGCATTTTGAATTGGTTTTGTGCATCCTGTAAAAACACCAGGCCACATGGGCATCCCAAACCAGCACATTTCACCCTGTTATACTAAATCAGCTTCTAAAGGCTCTGTTTTATTAATATATTGCATTTTGAATTGGTTTTTTGCGTCTTGTAAAAACGCCAGCCCGCAGGGTATCCCAAACCGGCACATTTCACCCTGTTATACTAAATCAGCTTCTAAAGGCTCTGTTTTATTAATATATTGCATTTTGAATTGTTTTTTTTTTTGCATCCTGTAAAAACACCAGCCTGCAGGGTATCGCATATTGCCAATTTTCATAGTATCTGGTGCAGAGAAGCAGTATCTCACTTTATTTAGCTTCTGCTTTTTTAAGTAAACACATTTTTTAAGTGCCTATTGCGCATTTCAAATACATAAAAATGTCAGGCAGACAAGTGCCAGGATGTTCAAAGAGGAGTGGCAGAGGCCAAGATTCAGCAGGCAGAGGTCGCAGCAGACTAGGGGCGAGTGGCAGCAGGAGTCGCGGTGAGAGACCTGATCTACCAGTATATGCTAGCGGTCGAGTCTCCTCCAGTAACGCATCTGCCGTGGTGGATTGGTTAACGCGGTCATCCACATCATCACAAGTTACATCTGACACCCCCAGTCTAGGGTCGGTAGGTTCCTCTTACACAACCCTGAGTTGGCATGGCCCAAGAGCAGTCCCTGGCCTCCCATTGCCTCTGTCCTACGCCGTTCCCTCCCCCAGCGACGTATCCTATGCTTTGGGTTCAGCTCCACTCTTTAGTGAGGAGGACGATCAGATAGAGGACAGTCAGCAGCTACTGCCCAGCCAAGAAATGGAGGTGGCTTCCTTTGCTAGGCAGACAAATAGTGATGTGGAGAGTGGCGTGGGTGTTGTTGCGAGCGTTCCAGCTCCTGCGCCAGACACTGTTGAGGAAACCGTGTGGGGTGGTGTGCACAGCTGTGTGATAAATAATAATATAGGGAGGAGGGTGCTGGCAGGACGGAACATGTACATTAAACTGATACACTCAAACTACAGGCCCTAGATCAGCCCCACAGTTCCCATCCATATGCCGCACACCAAAAGGTATCTTATAAAAAATATATTTTATTTTTTACTTCATTGAATTAAATCCATACAATTACCAAAAGTGTCTCTAAACAGACATACAAGACAAGATAAAAAACATATATAGACAGATTAAAAACAGGTAAATGGGGAGTTGTCCTATGTCTGCTCTCAGAGTAAATAAAACTGAATACATGTACTAATTCATATCACTATCAATAATAATATTAATAACTATTCCAATGTTACAATATTACATACAGAGCTGAAAATCTTTTTATGGATGTGTACATAAATGTGCAGTGAATAAATAAATAACCAAAAACTGCTGCCTGAAAAACAACCAAACTAATCAGCATGAACTCCACAAGGAGCTCTGACAATATAAAGTGCTATAGTGAAAAAGTGCTTAGTGCAATCTCTAGTATGTAGCCACCTGAAAAGTGTGAAGGGCAAGGTAGTTTCTCAGTCTGTAGATATTGCATACATCAGGTATAATCCACTCAAAGTAAGAGACTAAAGTTACATCACCAGATCATAGGAGCATAGGACCCTCAGACCAACAAGCCGTCAACGACGCGTTGCGTGGCGCTACGCCACTTCGCCAGGGTGAATTTATCCAGTCTTGTATGTCTGTTTAGAAAAACTGTTGAGGAAACTGAGAACATCAGTGACGTGCAGCCACAACTCGGTGATGATGATGATGATGAAGCCGATCGCACTTGGGAGCCGGGTGCAGAAGGGGCTTCATCCTCATCATCAGGAGAAGAGGGGCGCAGGTAGCCCCGGAGTCAGCAGCTGAGGCAGCAAGGTGTTAGCAGCATGGTTGGCAGTCAGCATGGGGGCACAATTGTAAAGCCTGGAGCCAAACGGGGCCGGGGCCAGGGTAGAGCACCTGCTGCGCCGCAGGCTACCTTATCGGGAGGTAGTGGAGCAGGGGTTCCTAAAGTTGGCGACAGTAACAGTGAATCAGTGCGGGCTGTTGGTGGGAAAAGTAGCTACTCGGCAGTGTGGCAGTTTTTCCTCAAGCATCCGCAGGAGGGTAACATGGCCACATGCAAGATATGTAGGCAGAAGGTGAAGTGTGGCCAGGGCCCAAATGTTGGCACCACGGCACTGCGTCAGCATATGATGCATCACCATAAAGCGGCCTGGGAGAACCGAGGCTCCGAAGAGGTGGTCCAGGCTGCTTCCTCACCAAGTGGCACGCCGCTCCCAATTTCTGCCAGCCAAGGCTCCAGCACCTCAGTCGAAGGCAGCTGTGCGTCATACCCATCCTCTGTCGCTCCAGATGCTGCTGCTCCTCCTCCAAGTCATGCATCCCACCAGCAATCTATCAGCGAAGCCATGTCCAAGAGACAGCAGTATGCGCCCACTCATTCTACGGCGCAGAAGCTGAATGTGCTCCTGTTCAAGTTGCTGGTGCTGCAGTCGCTCCCTTTTCTGGTGGTGAACTCTGCACCTTTCAGAGAACTAATGGCTTGTGCAGAGCCGAAGTGGAGAGTCCCAAGCCGTCATTTCTTTGCCAAGAAGGCAGTACCAGCGCTGCACACTTTTGTTGAACAGAAGGTGGGCCAGTCCTTGAGCCTTTCGGTGTGTAGCAAAGTGCATGGCAGCGCCAACGTCTGGAGCTGTAGCTACGGTCAGGGACAGTACATGTCGTTTACGGCCCACTGGGTGAATGTGGTCCCTTTGCAGCAGCAGCAACTTGGACAGGTCACGGCGTTTCGGCCTCCGCGCTCCCTGGCCGTTGTGCCTGTGACACCGTGCGACTCGGCCTCCTCATCCTCCGCCAGCTCCTCACCCTCCACTGTAGGCTCAAGTCTCAGTGCCCCTCCAGCCTACCATGTGTGCAGGGCACGGAGGCGTCACGCTGTGCTTCACATGGTTTGTCTTGGCGAACAGAGTCACACAGGGGAGGAACTGCTTAAATTTATTCATCAAGAAATCCAAACATGGCTTACTCCAAGAAAACTGAAAATGGGAACCATGGTTACCGACAATGGGAAGAACATTTTGTCTGCGCTGCGACAAGAAAGGCTGACCCATGCGCCCTGCATGGCTCACGTCTTCAATCTGGTTGTGAAGCGGTTTCTGAAGTCTTCCCCCCATCGGCAAGACATCCTAACAACTTCAAGGAAACTTTGCATGCACTTCAGCCACTCATACACCACCAAGCACACCCTTCTTGAGCTACAGCGTCAGAACGGTATCTCCCAACATAGTCTGATTTGCGATGTTTCCAACCGTTGGAATTCCACCCTGCAAATGTTGGACAGACTATACGAACAGAGAAATGCCATCACGGATTTCTTGATGATCCAAGCAGATAGGGGGACTCTCCTGTGTAACTTCAAGTGTTTCAGTGGCAGCTCATACGTGACACATGCCGTTTGCTCAGGCTCTTTGAGGAAGCCACTTTATTTGTGAGTCGCCAGGATTACGGGAGGAACGACGTGATTCCACTGCTTCATGTACTACAGCACATGTTGGAAACCATGGCTGCTCAGGGCACTGGAGACATGACATCTACATCTTACGGCCACATGAACCCTGTTGGAGCTGAACTGAGGAGGAGGAAGATGAGGAGGAGTGGCACAGTGCACAGTTTAGGCTTGTAGAAATGGCTGGTTTATCTAGTCAGCGGAAAGGAGAGGAGGAGCAGGAGCAACCAGAGGAGCTAGAGGGTTGTGAGGAAGGCGAGACAAAGGACCCAGACAGACAGAGGACCCAGTATGCAGTGGAGATGGAGACAGGTAGTCCCTCCGAGTCACTTGCGCAAATGGCAGGAAGCATGCTCACGTGCTTGCGTAGTGACCCCAGAATTGTTTCCATTTGTCAGCAGGATGACTTCTCCATCTTATTGGACCCTCACTTCTGGCACAAAATGGGGACATTTTTTAAACCCGTCAAGAGGGTGGACAAACTGACCTACTACAAAGACATTCTACGTAGTCAGTTGGCCGATGCCTATCTGCGCCATGGTCCATACTCTCGCAGGTCTGACTCGGGGGGACCTCTGCGCTCACCTTCCACTGCCATGGCTGCTGGGGGGGTTGGCAGGAGCAGCAGCAGCAGCTCCATCAGCAGCAGCCTCAGTCTAATGAGTAGCTTTCTACTCATGAGCAGCAGGAAGACCTGGAGCAGGACCTGAACCAGCAGGTCATGTCATACCTTGACATGACCATGCCAACACACCTTGAGGATCCGCTGGACTTCTGGGCAGCCAAACTTGACTTGTGGCAGCAGCTAGCTGAGTTTGCCCTGGAAAAGCTGTCCTGTCCGGCAAGTAGCGTGCCATCTGAGTGGGTGTTTAGTGCGGCGGGGGCCATAGTTACGGCGAGGAGAACTCGTCTGTCAACTAAAAATGTGGAGAGACTCACCTTTGTGAAAAACAATCAGGGATGGATCAGCCAGGATTTCCACCCACCAATGGCTGATGCATGCGACTAGATTCAGCATGGTGCCACGTTTTACACTTTCCAAATGGTGCAAAACATATTTATGTCTTTAGGCCAATTTTTGGGCTCCTGCTGATGCCAACTTCAGGGTGTGCCTTTCAGCCAAATTTTGGCCTCCTGCTGCTGCTGCTGCCAACGGCAATGTGTCTTTAGGCAAATTTTTGGGT
Organism: Gastrophryne carolinensis; assembly: GCA_027917425.1. Lineage (NCBI taxonomy): Eukaryota > Metazoa > Chordata > Amphibia > Anura > Microhylidae > Gastrophryne > Gastrophryne carolinensis. Next base: position 401,892,504 of record CM051235.1, on the reverse strand, counting down.
TCCTGCTGCCAACTCCAGTGTCTCTTTCAAGCTATGTTTGGGCTCCTGCTGCTTGCAACTCCAGGGTGTCATTCAGCCAATTTTGGGCTCCTGCTGATGCCGACTTCAGGGTGTGCCTTTCAGCCAAATTTTGGCCTCCTGCTGCTGCTGCTGCTGCCAACTGCAGTGTGTCTTTAGGCCAATTTTTGGGTTCCTGCTGCCAACTCCAGTGTCTCTTTCAAGCTATGTTTGGGCTCCTGCTGCTGCTGCTTGCAACTCCAGGGTGTCATTCAGCCAATTTTTGGGCTCCTGCTGCCAACTCCAGTGTGTCTTTCAAGCTAGGTTTGGGCTGCTGCTGCTGCTCGCAACTCCAGGGTGTCATTCAGCCATTTTTTGGGCTCCTGCTGCCAACTCCAGTGTCTCTTTCAAGCTATGTTTGGGCTGCTGCTGCTGCTCGCAACTCCAGGGTGTCATTCAGCCAATTTCTGGGCTCCTGCTGCCAACTCCAGTGTCTCTTTCAAGCTATGTTTGGGCTGCTGCTACTGCTTGCAACTCCAGGGTGTCATTCAGCCAATTTTTGGGCTCCTGCTGCCAACTCCAGTGTCTCTTTCAAGCTATGTTTGGGCTCCTGCTGCTTGCAACTCCAGGGTGTCATTCAGCCAATTTTTGGGCTCCTGCTGCAGGGTGTGTTTTTCAGGCAATATAGGGGCCCCTCATAGTGATGCCACCTCAACTCTCTGCAATTGTGCCGCTATGCGATTCTAATAGCGATGCCTCTGATCTGCATGTCATAATTATTTACAGTATTATTTCGCTAACCCAGCACGCATCCTATGCGTGTTACAGCAAGGCAGAATGGTTTACAACCCTATTGAGGCTCTAGGAAGCTCAGAAATAGCCGTTTTTAATATCGATTCCTCGCGAATAAATTCGGACCGAAACGAATTTTGTCGGAAAATCAGCCGAATCAAATTTTTCAAAAGTTCGCTCATCCCTAGTGATCAACAAAATGAAAATGCTCAAACATGCTGTAGACTTGCACCAAAGTCCAGAAAAGTCATCAAAAATACACAAAGATGCACAGAGCATAAATTCTTCAGCAGGGATATCTTCACATCCACATAATTGTTATACTTCCTTCTTAAAATGCACTACATGCTCCTATAGGCGATAGATGTTCAATCCCTTCACCACACAACAGGGCCCTTGTTTAACTCAAGGTGCTGCTTCTGTAAATGTGTACTGCTCACAAGCAGAAGGATTTCACCATACTGGTATTAAAGAGGAACTATGGTTAGAAATGACCGGAGTTCCTCCTTAATAAGCAGCAGTGGGGGCAGCCAGGATCAGGCTGCCCCACTGTGCATCGCACTGTTGAATGAAAGAACCGAGACGCCCGGATACTCGCCTCTTCTGGTATCCTTCTACAGCAGCAATGTAGCAGCCTATCAGCATGCATGGCCAGCGCTGGCCGTGCCAATAGGCTTGGCTGCTAGCCGTGCACATGGGATGCGCAAACTGGAAAAAAAGGAAGTATCAGGGTGACCTGCACAATGCACAGCAGGGTAACTTACCTGGGCCCAAGCAAGCCCACTGCTCCAGATCAAAGAGGGGCTTCAGTCATTTCTGACCGTAGTTCGTCTTTAACTAACTGAAACCATAAATATCCAAAGATTATTTTTCCTCCATCATCAATACTTACAGCTGACAGTCTGTATGCATGTTGTTAGTGTATACTACATCACACTGCCAGATAGTAAAGCTTGATCCATTATACTGAAGGACAATTGTGGTGGCATAATTTACCCTACTATAGCCTGTGCTTGCCATGGAATGTTGATGCCTACTTGCAGCAATTAAACCATGGTAAGCCAGTCAATGAAGGCCATTTTTATTGCTGGCCCTGCTTTTAGGTGCACTTTGAAAGTGGGTACTCAATATTTTAGTTATACATAACACACATTTCTTAGTTTATTGCTTTGACAGACAAGCAGGCCAAACCCATACTGCCAATTGGAATGGTTGACCTTCGTTGGAATGTAGAATGAGAAATAAGGTAAAAAAGTTAATAGTTTCAAAATCCTGTCCCTGATGCCAGTTACTAACCAGCAACATCTTGCTCATCGTATACTACCATTCAGTTGTGCGACCAGCCTAGCAAGTTTACTTACATCCAATTAAAACCCAAACCCCTATCTCATCAATAAATGTTTGTGGAAAAAATATTTGCAGTCATGACATACTGTGAATTTGCTACTCTTGGATCAACATGAAAATTATTACAATTTTGTGATAAGTAATTTTCCCATTGCTGCTGCTGGTAGCGGTTTCATATTTAAATATTCATTTACCTGATTTTATGCTCCATAGGACACACTTCCCTGACAACGAGTATTTGACTAATCTGATCTCCATAATAATTGTACATTTAGTTATAAAATATCATAACACAGCTTCTTATAGATGATATTCGGAGACCTTCCTAACTTCAAGAGGTGTACACGCAACAGTGCCTCTAGACTTGGGTATCATTTGGATTTTGGTCAAAGCAATCACGTTTGTGGCTTCTATTCCATTTAACCTATTTATCCTCACTGTGAATACTTTGGACTGGACCGAAAAGCAACCCCTTACTGAAACCGATCTTCTGATTGGCAGTTCAGCTTTATTCTCTCTTTTGAATGAAATAATTAGACTGGCTATCCTGTTGGCTGGTTTTACAAAAGCTGATGCTACTGGATATCTTCTTATAGCCATCGTCAGGAGCCTAGAGTCATATAGGTTCTGCTCCTGCACTTGGCTGGCGCTCTGTTTATTTCTGCCTGAAGATTGTCCACTAACCAAAGATTCTTCATCTATCTGCACAGAAGATTCAGAATGCATCTGCCATGGCCTCTCCTTCCATCCACCCTGAGCTGTTTTGTATTAATAGTCTGCCCTCTCTGGTAGATTGCACACGTCCCTAATTATAATACATCATTTGAAGCCAAGAAGGAAAATGCAGTTTGGGGATTTCTGAAACTCTAAAACATGTACATGCCTATTAATTCTTTTTCTGTTGCACTTTTCATCTCTTCGGGTTTTTATAGCCATCACTTATCTATGCCATCACATGAAACATATCCGAAATGAAGCAACCAGTCCTAGCGTGACCGCCCATGGTCATTCAACCCAAGGTCTAACAGCTCTTCTGCTATTATATGTTCTCTATTTTGTTGGCAGTTGTCTGTGGTCTGCAATGGTCAACCAAAATAAATTTGGCTTCTACATAAATCTCTTTACTGCTATTAGTTTAAGTAGTCTTATAGGCCCTGTGCTGCTAATAAGGAGGAATCGTAAACTAAATGAGAGGTTTAGAAAATGTTCTACATGTCCTCTATTAAGATGAAGCTAACAAATAGCACCATATTTAAGCTCTAAATAGACCATATTTATGCTAAACCAATATAACCATATTTAAATTCTACTATCATAACTCATAAACATATGGAAAATGCGTTCTGTGGTTCTCTTGTACAGTATAATAATTTAGCCCTACAAGCATGATCAAAAAGAACATGCCATATTAAAAAAATATATTTATTATTTGAAACATAAGCTACTTATTAAATATCCCTATTCATTTCAGGTAAACTGAAAACCGTCCTTTAACTCCAATGTCTGGTCTCCTATGGCTCAGCCCAGGCTCTTTAGCTTAGGGTCTGAGCCTGTATCATTCATTGAGAGAGGACAGGTGGCTGTTACAATGGCCAAAGCCTAAAGGGCCCAGTAACAGATTTTCATGGGTACCCAATTACTTAATTAATTAACTAATTAAATAAATTGATTAAATATCAACGGACCCTAAATATCTTAATATGGCATTCTAGAAAGTCATTTGTTAGCCAAAAGGGTGTTTTTGATTCAAAAAGGATGTAGTGTAAGCATGCTTTAAAAAAAAACTATTTATTCCAATACCACTGTTTATTATGGCCACCATTCAACTCTAAAGATATTTGGGTTGATTCAAAGAAACATGTAACAGCTTGGATTTGGGTCACGATCATCCTATTTTTCACGTCCGCTCGTGCGTTCGTATGAACTTGCGAGTGATTCAATAAGCAAATATGTTTCTATCCTAAAATATACGTCCGTTCGTATGATATCTCCCGAACTTGCCTCAGTCAGTTGTCAATCGTAAAAATCACGTTCATGTGCTCACCTGTTGCGGCGGCAGCCTGTTTTTTCTGCTGCTTCCATCGTCCACCTCTTCCAATTACTTGCGTTTTCCTCTGGTTTTCATTGGTTTTTGGCCTCTTAGATTCGTGCGTTCGTATGTTTATAAGATCTTGCGCATGCGCACCCTCAACCAGAAACTTACCTAAACCCCTTAGCGCCTGCATCCAACTTCATTTCTCGGTCCATAAAACTTACCTAAACCCCTTAGCGCTTGCATCCCACTTCATTTCTCGGTCCCTAAAACTTACCTAAACCCCTTAGCGCTTGCATCCAACTTCATTTCTCGGTCCCTAAAACTTACCTAAACCCCTTAGCGCCTGCATCCAACTTCATTTCTCGGTCCATAAAACTTACCTAAACCCCTTAGCGCTTGCATCCAACTTCATTTATCGGTCCCTAAAACTTACCTAAACCCCTTAGCGCTTGCATCCAACTTCATTTCTCGGTCCATAAAACTTACCTAAACCCCTTAGCGCTTGCATCCAACTTCATTTATCGGTCCCTAAAACTTACCTAAACCCCTTAGCGCTTGCATCCAACTTCATTTATCGGTCCCTAAAACTTACCTAAACCCCTTAGCGCTTGCATCCAACTTCATTTATCGGTCCCTAAAACTTACCTAAACCCCTTAGCGCTTGCATCCAACTTCATTTCTCGGTCCCTAAAACTTACCTAAACCCCTTAGCGCTTGCATCCAACTTCATTTCTCGGTCCCTAAAACTTACCTAAACCCCTTAGCGCCTGCATCCAACTTCATTTCTCGGTCCATAAAACTTACCTAAACCCCTTAGCGCCTGCATCCAACTTCATTTCTCGGTCCATAAAACTTACACAAACCACATAATGTACATATGTCTATATGTTTCTAAGCGTGTTTTTTCTTGTTTGTGTAATTGTTTTTTGGTGCGCATATTAGAAAAGACACATTTAGGAAGTCTTAAAATATAATTTATTTAAATTATTTTGAAATTTTTTTTTTCGGTTAAACATATTTTTAGATTTTTTGTGTTTTGTTTAAAACATCTTTTTTTTTGTAAAATTTTTGGTTTTCAAACACATTAAAACTGTTTTTTTTGGTTTTCCAAACATATTAAATTTTTTTTTTTTTTTTTTTTTAAAAACAGAGATAAAAGGTTTTTTTGTTTTTTGAAAACAAAAAAACCAAAAATGTAGAAAAGATTATAAAATTTTAAAAACATTTAACAAAAGTAGCCAGGACCAAGGGCACTAATCCTCCTCCTCTTCTTCATCTGTTGGCCCCAACGTCGCCTGTATGGCCAGCAGCTCGGCCACCAACTCCTTTATTCTTTTTTTTTTGCCAGCCAATGTTTTTGGGATCATCCCTGTAACCAATAGAGAAATAAACATAAATAGGAGTCCCAGACCGGTTTGTATGCTGGAAATAGATTTGGGGTTAATCAAATACATGTAAATGCATGACATATGTCATTCTTCCAAGGGATAAAGTTAATGCATTTCCCACAGGTAAGTCTTTAAACTCCTTAAAGCGGACCTTCCACATTATTTAATGCAAACCAATAACTATTCCCAAATGATTCTGCACCAGATCAAAGTAAATTTGGGATGTTTTTTGATTACAGCGCCGCCATCTGGACTCTGAAGCATAACACTTAATGAGGAGTGGAGAGTTGGATAAAGTACAGGGGAGTAGCTTACAGTGGTGCGTTGGGAATCCAGAGCATAGCTGGGTTGAGGGAAAGGTCATCACTCCCACAATGCATGGCAGCACCTTACTTTTTACAATCTGTATCCCATGCTGCCTGTAAATATTGCGCATTCCATATTCCGCAATATTGGTTTTGTTCAGTCTAATAACATGCATTAGATGGCTGAAGGGTGTTTTTCCATGTTTCTAATCTGTAGGTACAGTGTGTTGGCTAATTCTTATGTTCTTAATACAAGTTAGGGTCCTCTTTAAGCTAACGAAGTGCCCACATGAAAGTGTGAACTACACATTGGCTACGCCTTTAGTTATGTGTGTGTTATTAGCTAACCAAACATTAATATGAATAATGGCATGGAGACTTACGGAGTTGGTGGCCGACAGATGGCTGGTTGGGGCCAACAGGCTGCCCTTGGTCCTGGCTATGCTGTGAAGAAGTCCCTGGAGAAACATGTGACATTTGGTTAGTACTTGTATAGAGTCACTATTCCCAACATATCTGGCTCCCAGTCTGGCTGACATCACTCACCTTCGCCAGGATCAACTTCCAGCATCTCTGCTGCCTCCTCCTCCACTATCTCACCCGCACCAGAAGCTTCTACAAATACATAATAAAGGATAACTTAGTTTTTGGCCTGCCATGTATATCCTTGTGCCTATACATGAAGAGTGACATACCAGAGCCTTCCCCATGCCTGGCCAGGTATGACTCCACGCCCACGCGGTTGGGCCCCTCCTCTGTGGTAAGGTCCAGGGGCTGGTCTGAGGAGGCCACAGAGGAGGGGTAGGTCCGTCGCCCGGGAGATCCACCACCTTCACTCACAGATGCAGACTCATGCAGCACTGGTCGGCCTGTACGCCTCCGGGTGCGGCGAATTCTGAAATCCATTTCCAACACTACCAAAGAAAAGTCATTATAAATAAAGGCATAACTTATACATTTGGAACATATACCATGCAATAGCTTTGTACTTACTTGGGAAATGGATTCCAAAAAACCTCCGCACCCGGGGCATGTGCAGACGTTTCAGGTCCGACCAATGCTGCATTATCTGGGTGTGAGTGAAGGTGGTGCTGGTGACACGGTGTATCTCCGCGATGATCTCCCGGGCGATGTCCCTTTTCTCGCACACATTGGGCGCGAAGTCATACCGGCGCTGAAGCATGATCTGAAAAACATAATGGACACAGAGCTTTTACTTTTACACACAGACCCATATGTGTTGCATCACAAGTTGAGAATTTCATGTCATTAACACACACATTTAGAGTGGCAGCCATTTTTGGGGAGTGCCTTAAAGCGGACGTTGACTGTGAATGAGAGTCTGGTCTTTCGTTATATGTATCACACACCATGTACATACAGATAATAGCCAACATCAAAAATCAGGCCACCTGCATCTATGGCATGTTAGGATGGTTTAAACATCCAAGATGTAGGCTTATGCTTAGGCTTTTGGACCACGTGTGTGGCTTCCCGTTGTGTTTTTATGGCTTAGGAAAACAGTGTTCCTCAAACATCCGCATCAAGGTCCGAGACAGGCCAGGTTTGCCAGCTAGCCCCGCTACTCCACAGGTTAATTAACTGTTGCTAAGCCTGAGCAATTGCCCTAATTAGGACATCAGCATAGACAGGGGAAAACGTGGCCAGGCTCGGCCCTTGAGAATGAAGTGTGAGGAGCCAGTTATTAAACATTAAGAGACCCCAAACTAGTTCCAAACGCATCATTTACATTTAGGCCATCATTGACTATTAGATTAAAATGCACAGGCAGCCACTTACCAGCATGAGGATCTCTTCCTGTTGACGGGTGAAGATAGTGGGCGCCATCTTTAGGCTTCTTCAAGGCAGCAGATAAGTGAAACCCCAGCGGTTTCCTGGTTCCGCTCGAACGTACGTTCGTACGAGCGCGTAGTCGTGCGCATAGGCGTCACACGCTGGGCTCATTATTTAAAGGTCCCTGCACCCAAAGCTCATTCTCTTTGAGCATTTGTGGAAGATGGCACCTAAAAAGGCAATCTCCAAGCGACCCCAGCAAAGCCAGACCGCGGAGGGCCCAACAACCAGGTCCCAGCAAGGTAGGATAAAGCTGCGATCCAAGACTACTACCTCTGCCCCACCAAGGGACACTGGACCCTCTGGCAGCCAAAAAAGGGGCCCCAAGGCACGTGCCCCTGCCGCCAAAAAACAGGCAACAGCAGCACCCACCACCTCTGCCCCCAGAAGAGGCCGGCCAAGGGAGCCCACACCGGCCATGGGTTCAAGTAGGGCAGTTCGGCAACCCAGGCCCCGCAGCAGGTCCCGAACCCCATCCAGGGCCAGAAGCCCAGCCAGGGCCCGAACCCCATCCAGGGCCAGAAGCCCAGCCAGGGCCCGCCGAACCCCATCCAGGGCCAGAAGCCCAGCCAGGGCCCGCCGAACCCCATCCAGGGCCAGAAGCCCAGCCAGGGCCCGCCGAACCCCATCCAGGGCCAGAAGCCCAGCCAGGGCCCGAAGAACCCCATCCAGGGCCAGAAGCCCAGCCAGGGCCCGCCGAACCCCATCCAGGGCCAGAAGCCCAGCCAGGGCCCGAAGAACCCCATCCAGGGCCAGAAGCCCAGCCAGGGCCCGCCGAACCCCATCCAGGGCCAGAAGCCCAGCCAGGGCCCGCCGAACCCCATCCAGGGCCAGAAGCCCAGCCAGGGCCCGCCGAACCCCATCCAGGGCCAGAAGCCCAGCCAGGGCCCGAAGAACCCCATCCAGGGCCAGAAGCCCAGCCAGGGCCCGCCGAACCCCATCCAGGGCCAGAAGCCCAGCCAGGGCCCGCCGAACCCCATCCAGGCCCAGAACCCCAGCAAGGGCCCGAAGAACCCCATCCAGGGCCAGAAGCCCAGCCAGGGCCCGCCGAACCCCATCCAGGGCCAGAAGCCCAGCCAGGGCCCGAAGAACCCCATCCAGGCCCAGAACCCCAGCAAGGGCCCGCAGCAGGGCCAGAAGCCCCTACAGGGCCCGCAGCAGGGCCAGAAGCCCACGACCTGCCACCAGCCGGGAACAGAGCCCCCGACCTGGCACCAGCCGGGAACATAGCCCCCCAAGAGGGCCCAGAATGTCCACCATGACCACATCTACACCTGGAAGTTCGGTGGCCAGCCACGCAAGAACACCCAGTCCCTTGGCCAGTCCAGTCCAGTCATTGGGAAGCCAACAATCCGGCCATTCCCCTACCCAGCCCCAGGCCATAATGTCACCACATGTGTCTGCACACATGGAGGAGCAGCCAAGCCAACCATCTGGCCGCACATTGCGCCGCGGCCAGTTGAGTGGGAGATTCTCCCATGACCAAAATATGGCATTGGCTAGTGGCCTTACATTATACTATGACGAGCTCTATGGGAGCAAATCAAAACACACCACAAAGCAGCGCAAGATGGAATTGTTTGAAACCATCCTACGACAAGTAAATGCAGCGGGGGAAGAGAGGAAAGATGTGTCCCAAATTAAGAAGAAAATCTCGGATCTGAAGTATGCTGTACGGCAAAAAGAAATTAAAAGGCATAATTACAGGTAAATAAATGATGTCTCCAAATATAAGGTTTAGGATGTACTGTATGCACCTTTTCTGAGTACCAAACGATTTTCTCTTTTCAGCCTGAAAACTGGAGGTGGCTTTCCATCAAAATTGGAGTTTACCCCTGCTGAGGAGATTGTGCTGGGACTTCTCCATCCGGTCGCGGTCGGTGGACATGCTGGTCTAAGGGACACAGACTCACCGACCCGTACCCACGGTGAGTACTCTTAAATCTGCATGTTTGCCTGTTTGCTAAATAATCTAAAGTTCACTAGTAACAAGATGACGGGATGGCCCTATGGTTTGCCTTGCTTGGCCTCGCACTACTGTGCCTGTTTGTGTCCTCTTTTGGTCCCTGTGAATCACACATTTAGGACCACATCCATTATGGCAAAGATCAAATTTCCAATTGTATTGGTCAAGTCATGAAGTTTCTCCTGAAAAGTGATATATTTAGAATCAATCACAAAACACACATCATTATGGATGGGTTGCCTATTTGTTGTGTGAGTTGTGTTTGAGTTAACAATTTAATTACCCACCCCCAAACATATCTGACCTAGAGCAGCGAGACTCAACTGGCGGGCCGGGGTCCCAATGCGGACCTTGGCACCAGATTCAAGGACCCCTGCCCAGACAGCCCTGCACTCAGTTACTTCTGTGTTGACGTGCTCAGAGCTGCCCCCTTGATCGGCGATGTAGTGGTTGTTCTCCTGCCCAATGTCATGGCTCCCTGAAACATAGCATTGCAATATGAAGTACTGCACAGGAAGTGGCATTGCAAGGTACACAGTAACTTGGTACATCTTTCTCTTGGCACAATCGTGTCCCGCTGCCCCTGCTCTGCCCCATCTGCCACAGTCCCCCCATGCCCCCCCCCCCACATAAGCCCCATACATTTGTAACAGATTTGCTCCATCCATCCCATCACCATCAATTCGTGAACTCCCCCCTTTAGCCATCCAATCCCTGTCCCCTCAGCTCTGCCCCATCCAGCCCAGCAAGGGCAAGCAGCCTTTATTAGTTTGCACTTTGAAATCTCAAGCCCCTCCACCAGTGTGTTTATTTCTAACTAGACACCCCCTGCGTCAGCCCCATGGCCAGACATTCACCTCTCACCACATACCTTTAAATGGAGCTTTACAAGAATTGTTTGAGTACCCCGGACCTAGCGAATGGTAGTCTTAATCCAAAAATGTGCGTTGCAAGTTGTATGCTGACTGGGTACACTTCCTGACTTAGAACTGAGGTCAGTTAGCAGTTTTCGCGAGGCATTGCACCTATCTAAACTTGCGTGTCTTTTAACAAATGTCCCCATTGCTGTAGAGTTGCTTAATATTACAAATAGTGGTTTATTTGATTACCTATCCAAAAAATGGTTATGTGTGTGTTTACCTTGTTTGTTTTTCTCTTCTTCAGCCCAGCATGATCCCTCAGCAAGGGTAAACTCACCCCCCAGTTTGGTTATGCCTACCAGGTCCGTACAGCATAGGAGCCCAGATCCGAGATTTCCGGTAAGTTAATTTAGTACCATAAATACTACCAAGTGCTTAAGCATGTGTTAAACTGTGGGAATCCCAAATTTGGACGCCAACTTACATTTTTTTTTTATATGTCCCTACAGACCCGCACACTCATGGAAGAGATCCAGGAAATGGAGGAAGATGATGTCTCCATGCAGGGCACGTCGGATGACCTCCCCCTGGGTCCCAATTTGGAACTGCTCCATAATGTTTCTCTGGCCAATCCTCAGCAGCAGAGTGAATCTCCATCCATTGTGCATGCACATGGGGAGACTGACACAACAGTCCCCAGTGTTCACTCTGCTGCTGAGGATTTGCAAAGCAGGCCTGTTGCTGTTGAGGGGACGACACCACGCGGCAGGGCACGCCCAAGAGCCAGGGTAATTGTGCGGCGGACTCCATTACGCCGCCCCACAATTTCCCAGGGGAGGCAGAGTGCCCTGCTTCAATTATGGACCCAAGAAAGGGACTCTTATGAGGCACAGCTCGCTACAGAGCGTGAGGAAAGGCATGCCGACATGGTGAACATCAATACCAGCTTACAGGGCATCCTCGCGGAGTTGCGTACCCTCAACAGCAACGTGGTAACTGCAAGTAATGGCATCCAGTCAGCCATGGCTGAGATGACCAATATGCAGAGAAACATTGTGGAGCAGTTTCAAATTCACAATGCTGCCATGGCCCAGGCTAGGTCCCATTCACATGGACCTCCACCTGGACCTCCACCTGGGTATTATGGGCAGCCACCCTATTAAGCCATGGTTGTGTGGGACATCTTTTCTCTTAACCCCCACTGTATTTACTTGTCCTTTGAGGTTTCAAACAATCCATTTTGTGTTGCTCATGCAGGTTGTGTTTTGTATTTGCTCCCATATAGCTCCTTAGAGTAATGCTTAAGGCCACTAGCCAATGCCATAGGTCTATGTGGAGTGTATCTGGCCACTTATGGCTTTAAATATGTATTTGGTTGGTGCTCCTCCTGTTTGCAGACATGTTTGTGTGACATTATGGCCATGCCCAAATATCCCTGGGCCCAGGCAATATTAATGACTGGACTAGGCTGGCCTTTGGACTGGGTGTCCTTGTTTGGTTGTGCCACTCACTTCCAGGTGTAGATGTGCTCGATGTTTTTTTTGTTATGTCATCCATTTGTAACCACAGATGTATGTGGACTGTTTTCTGTTAAGCACAATAATTTTAACTTTCCTAAGTAAAAAAATCTTCGCACTTACAATACTTGTGGCGTTTTTAGTGGGAACACATTTTAAACAGCTTGGGCTAAACCAGATAATTTGGGTTTGAAGAGGTGTAACAATGCAAATATCAAGCTAAGGAAACTACATGAAATACATTAGGCAACAATTAAGGTAAAAATGTTTTACTTTGAGGTAATGCCACATTACGGCAAAACAACATATTTAACAAAAAGGCTAACACAGACACACAGAATGTTGATACACGAAATAAAATTAACTAAAATGCTGCAAGATCAAGTTTGCTCTAACTGATTGGGCAGACTCACTGGGTGGCCCAACAAAATTCTCTCCATCATCCTCTAGGGCTGTAGAGGGCAGGCTATCCACATAACGTGGGACACGTTCCAGTATCGCAAAATTGTGCAAAACAGCACATGCCATGATTATGTCGATCACTTTTTTTGGATCATATTGCAGGGCGCCCCCAGTATGGTCCAAGCAACGAAAACGGGTCTTCAACAGCCCAAAGGCCCTCTCCACAACAGCCCTGGTCTTGCGGTGCGCACGGTTGTACGCTTCCTGAGAGGCATCCTGGGGCCGCAGCACAGGCGTCATGAGCCAGGGTAGAAGTGGGTACCCGGAATCACCTTAAACAGACAATTAAATGTAATCAACATTAAAAAGGCAACACAACAAACACAAAGAATTTTACATATATCATAATGATGTAAGGTAAAGGGCCAAAAAAAAACACCCAGGGCACATTAGCAAAATAACTATTGCCACTAATGTAGTACATAATTAAAAATGGCACTTCAATATACCAATTAATTAACAAACATCTGCACGGCCAAGGGTAGTTGGAATTTAAATATATTTTTAGGTTTCTGACATGTTACAATTAGGATGCTGCTGAGGGGCTATCAACATTTATATGAAAACTACAATGTATGCAGTTTAAGTCCACTTTGCCATTTAAAGACCAATACTACAAAAGGAGCAAAAGCTCACAGATCCTTGGGTATAAACTCCCAACCAATATATTTAGGGACATGGAACTTACAGACATCCTAACTAAAGGGAAAACATTCTGAAGGACAAAGCGAGGCAAGCATTTTGGTTTGGAGTTCAGAATATATGACCCAACAAAAAGGCAGTTTCTGGCTTATGTAAAGAATTCAAATACAAAAATATCAACAAATACAAGATTAATCCCACATTTAAAAGCACACAAATAGGACACACTTACCAAGCAGCCATGCACCCGAAAATTCACCTGCCTCAAATCTCCTAAACAACCCAGATCGCCTGAGGATATACGAGTCGTGCGACGATCCTGGGTAGCCGGCAAGGACACTCATAAAACGCATGTCCGGACCAACCACGGCCTGGACATTAAGGGAGTGTCCCATTTTTCGATTCCTTAAGGCAAAAACATACAAAAAGGGTAATTGATATTTGAAAAAAAAAAATAAAAAAAAAAAAACATGTCTGCACTCTATTGGGAAAGACTAATGAAAAGCCTAGATAAAGCAGCTACACAAATAAAGGATAAACAAATATGCTGCCGCAAAGGAAAACAGGTTACATTACACGTTGGCCAACATAATAACCAATCTCAATACCTATATATATACTCGTCGGCAGCCCTAGGTACGAGTGCCACATGTGTGCAGTCAATAGCACCAATAACGTTGGGCATGTCGGCCACATTATAAAACCCAAGCTTAATGGCGTTTCTGGCTGCCATATCATCCGGAAAATAAATATATTTTGGAGTTATGGCAGCCATGCCTTCCAAAAATTTAGATAGTGCGCGGCTCAGCGTAGGCTGTGACATCCCCACGGAGAGGGCACCCAGCCTCTGGAACGAGCCGTTCGCCAAAAATTGCAGGCAGCCAAGCATCTTGGTCATACCTGAAATTGCATGCCCCTTCCTTGTGGTGCGGGCTAACCATGGCCGCAGCTCACTATATAATTTATGGAGGGAAGCGCGATTAAGCCTGGTCAGCTCGAACAGCTCAACATCATTCATGCTATCGATGTTCATGCGACGACGCAGGGGCAATCTGCTCTCAGACATCTCGATCAACTCAATGCCAAAAAGCATAAGCCCTTGATGTGCCACAAACTCGCTCCTCTCCATCCTACTCCCGAGGCCAAATAGCTGCCGGCAAACATTTCGTAAAGCAGCTCTTTAATGGGCTTCAAAACAATTAGCAATCACCTCTCTGAATTGGTCGCAAGCCCATGTGAAGGACGTAAAAAATAGGATCGGACGCAAATAATACGATTTGGACGGGAAAAACACACGAACTAACACAAAATATACGATTCTCGTACGAAATGCGTATGTTCATATACGTCTATGCGCGAACGATCGTGCGAATACGAAATGGGCAAAAAAACAAGAAAAAATGACAAACACCCACCCAAACTTACGATTCTCGATACGAAATCAATTAACTTTTGCTCTTTGAATCGAGGGGATTGACTTCTCTGGTCCCCATACATCAATAAACTATTCTGACCCATTCATCTATTCAGATAGGCTGGGTGCGAGAGTGCGCCTGACACTGGGGATGCAGCCCGAGGTCACACAGCAGGGCATTCCCCCGAGGGTAAGGAACAAAACCTGGGAAAATCAAAATCCCGTCATTTGTTCCACATTAAGTGTGGCTCTGCGCTATGCAGGGCCATACCAGTCCAGTAATACAAACCCACTGTATTTTCATCCAATGGGCTTGTAAAATGTGTTGGCTCCCAATAAATTAAGCCTACTGTATATATCTGAAAGGATATACTGGGAATACATCGCTTTAGTTGACCATAAAAGAATGTTTCTCCATTTCATCTCTAATGCCATTACTTCTCCTGTTCACTATTTGATTGTAAAACTGTTGTCCACTCCATCTGTAAATACTACAGGTATTACAGAAATCCATTTCTCACCTGTATCATGCTCCGGCACTGCTTTTGAATGGCACCATTGTACTCCTTCCCATATCTGCCACGCACCGTACCACCTCCGCCGCTGCCGCACACCTGGCACCCCCATTGCCAGGGGAATGACAGAAGTCAGTCTCAGCATCTCAGCCTACAGGAGCTGGCTGATTCAAACGCTGCCTCTGTTGCTGACCCTGTTTAACCATGTGCAAGTGCCTAACCCTGTTGCCAACCATTTCCATGTCTGACCAAGTACCAAAAACTGTTGTGACCACTGGCCACACCTTACCTCACCACTATTACTGTATCAGCCTGCCAAATGCATTTCCTGTACACATCATGGACTGCTTATCTGTTCTACAGCCTGTGGATCCCATCGTAATGGGCCTGCCAGTATCAGGCTGTGATTGTAGGACTTGGAACAGCAACTGAACCCCTTTACAAGACAGTCAAAAATAGTTTCATTGACTTTATTGCTTAGAGACTTTAACACAATAATAGCGATGAATATAAAGATTGGTCATGCTTCTCAATATTCAATAGATACACTATAATGAAACATCAAATCATCAGTGGGGAAGCCTAAAATTTTGGGCAACAGCATAATGCCATGTATTAGTGTGAACCCAGGCTAAACATCATGTCTGTTACCAAAATCTCCGAAAAGCATCAGCCATTAGGAACATGTGCTCCAGCATAAAATGTATTTCTAGGTAGAGTGACTGTCATTCTTTTGGATGAACTGTAGGTCTGACTGTTCCATGGGGCCTAGCTAATCTTAGCTAATCTAGCTAATCTAAGCGTGTATCTTAACTACGGGTAAAATGCTCTAGGAATATTTGTTCCATAAAAGATGTCAGTGATGGAGCCAATGCTCAGAAGTCCATACATTCCACTACCACCATTCAACCAAAGAGTCTGCATTTGGCGGGACAGTCTTCCCAATGTCAGCAAAGTGGAACATTTGGGGGTTTCTAGAGTTTTCAAAGGGACAGTGAGTCTCAAAATGGGGTTGTCCTACCAAAACTGGGACAACTGGTCAGTTTAGTTACAAGTGGTGTGCTGCAAGCCTCTGTCCTGTGTCCCATTCTTTTTAATATGTCTGTAAGTGACAAAAGAGAATATCTGGTAGATAAAGTTATAGGGTATATTCCTGAATGTGTCTGCAAAATGGAAAATTATTTGGCTTAACTGAATAATGTTCAAATCGTAACTGAGTTCAATGTTCCTAAACAGGAGTAGAAGGAATCCCTTCTCAGAGTATGGTATGGGAATCACTTAGACAGGACTTCAAACAAAAGGGATTTAGGGATACTGATTACTGAGAGCTGGGGCACAAACTAAAGCTAGTCAGAGGGAAGATCAGGAGGAACTTATAGAAAGTATTATTTTATTGAAAGAGCACTAGATGCTTGGAACAAACTAGAGGCAGTTGACAAATCAGCATCAAGTGAATTTAAACATGCCTGAGATAAGCATACATCTATCCTATGATAAAGAGAACATACACACATAAGGGCAGACTAGATGGATCAATTTTCCTACACCTTGCAGCTTACAGCAAGCTGCTGTTTTATACCAGTTGTATAAGTATTTAAACTAAGGATACATGTCCTATTTCCTATATGGATTATACCAGCCAAAAACTGCATGCATCACCCCTAACTTACTAGGGGTGTCAATGTACGGCAACCACTCCAAACTTTGGAACAACCACAAGTAATCCCAAAAATGTAACTATATAAAGAATATACTATGCGTGTAACAAACTCAAATACAAGGATACCCCCCCCCCCCCTTTTCTCTTTACCAATTATCAGGTTCAGACACTGAAGACGCCAAGCAGGCAAAACACGCCTGTAGAACCAAAAAGATACTTACTACAAACTCCATTTCATACCTGCTTCAAACTGTGGTTCATGCTAAAAGCAATTATTATGTATATAAGAGGTTGTTTGTAATGTTTGTATGTATTTCAATTTATAGCAATAAATGTAAAAATATTTTTTTTCACCACAACAAAGATTGCAAAAAGATTTTTTATGGAGCTGTTGGGGGAAACAAGATCCACCCCTGTATCAAGGGAACTAACAAACCCAAGATACTCAAGGTGGCTCACCCCCTTTTCTCTTTTTACAAGCCTTGGTACCTACTCCTCAACAGGGTCACCCTAATTTCTCAGAAAAACCTACCCTCCCCCATCATTCCTATTTTCATGTTCCATGGGTCCTGTGTCACAGTGAGTGACTGTTATCAGATATAGATTTCCAGGAACACAGGAATAATCACACATTCAGTCTGACCAACACTTCTAGTAAAAACTATGTGAGGTACATTATCTAACAGCACATGGCAATGGCTGTGTGTTTGGAACCACATATATTTTTGATTAAAGTGATCACATTTTCAGTAGCTAGTCAACTCAACCTTTTTATCCTTATTGAGAATATTCAGGACTGGACCAAAAAACTCTCAGTGAATCAGATCCCCTGACTTCTAGCTCTGCTTTATGTGCTCTTGTCAATGAAATCCTCAGAATGGGGGCGCTGGTGGTTGGCTTTAACCTAATGGATAACATTGGATTTCTTTGGATACAGCTAAGCAAGGGCTTGGAGTTGGACAATTTGTGGCCCTGCACATGGCTAGCTGTTAATTTCTGCATAAAGATTATCAACTTTAACCAGCAATTCTATAAAAAACATTTCTGCCATGGCTTTTCACCCTATCATACTTGAGTTATTTTGTAATCATAGTCCAACCTGTCCGGAAAATTTCAAAGGATCTCAGCCTAATAGATCATCCCAAATCAAGAACCAGAATCTAAAGATCGGTGCGTTTAACACTTTTATTTGTTTGTTTCTTTTGCCCTTTTTTTCTTTTCTCTTTTAAGCAGCATCTCCTACACATAAAGCAGATGCAAAATGTCCTAACCTGACAGCACATTTCCGTGCCAGTCTAACTGCCCTCTTGGCAATATACAATATACAGTCTGTATTTTATGACCAGTCTTATATGGCCTTAATAATTAAAAATAATGTATATTATTTGTCCTTTTTGCTGTCAAATCTACTAATCTTTTTAAGCCCTGCCCTGCTAATTAGGGGTTATTGGAAACCGAGTGAGAGGTTTAAACAAAATACCAAAAAGTATTACCAACAATATCCGCAAATCTGATAACCAACCATAGATCCAGATCTGTATTTAAAAAGGTACAAAAATTAATTCATACTGCCCTAAAGCTGCTTCTCATTGACACATATTAAAAAAAAAATAATTTAAAAAAATTAATAAAATTACTTATAAACATACAGCGATGAACACAAACAACTAGTTTTAAGCAACAAAGGATTTCAGGGCTGACCCTCTGGGGTTTTGTTCCACTTTGAAATGCAAATAAAAATGTCATCTTATAACTGTGATAAAAGTTTTAGATGCAAAACATACTTCTTTCCATTTCATGATTTCTTTTTTTTTGTATATGGTGGTGGTGCAACAGACACTGTGGTTGTTTTCTTAGCAGTTGGAATCACGGGATAGAGATGTAATTTTGCCTCTTTACAAGGCACTGGTGCGCCCTCATTCATCCGCCCTCATTCATAGAAAGGGCGCTCTGACTCTGGAAAGGGTGCAAAGGAGAGCCACCAAACTAATAAAGGGAATAAAAGATCTTAGTTATGAGGAAAGATTACGAGAATTAAATCTGTTTAGTCTTGAGAGGAGGCGATTGAGGGGGGACATGATTAACTTGTATAAATATATAAATGGACCATACAAAAAATATGGGGGGGCACTATTTCAGGTAAAATCCTCTCTAAGGACAAGGGGGCACTCCCTTCGATTGGAAAAAAAGAAATTTAGTCTCCGGAGGCGACAATCGTTTTTTACCATAAGAACTAAAAATCTATGGAATAGCCTCCCACAGAAGCTTGTTACAGCGTCAACCGCTGACAGCTTAAAAAAAGGATTAGATGCTTATTTAGAAGAAAATAACATTAACAGTTACTATTAGCGGTTATCAATAAAAAATAAAAATAAAGACAAAAATAAAATAAATAGCTTCCCCAGTAAAATAAAAATAACTCCCCCCCCTACCCCAACACCCTTGGTTGAACTTGATGGACATATGTCTTTTTTCAACCGTATTAACTATGTAACTATGTAAGTTAGGCTCTATTTTGTGGTAAACAATGTTGACACTTGAGCATTAGCTGTACTTTCAGATGTGTGTTGTCATAATAGAGTATACATAACTTGTGATATTGGTATAGAAATAAAGACCAGCAAATCTAACTCTTATCTCACTCTAGGACAGCTCAAATTGAAAATGGTTCAACTAGTAATTAAGTGTGGTGGAATATGACTGGTCTGCCCAATACTGCAAGCCTATCAATATACAAATCCATTTCAGCAGACAGCCTGCTTCCGGGACTTCCTCCGTTCTATCCTGTGATCTTCAGCCATCTTGGTTATCCTGTGTACTCCTTGTTTAAAATTTGTACTCTTTGCTTAACCTGTGTACCCCTTGCTTACCCTGTGTACGCCTTGCTTACACTGTGTACGCCTTGTTTACACTGTGTATGCCTTGTTTACCCTGTGTAAGCCTCGTTTACCCTGTGTACACCTTGTTTACCCTGTGTACTCCTTGCTCTTCAGATTAACTACATCTGCTCTCTTGGACTGACTACTCAGCTTGTCTCCTGGCTTTGAATCTCGCTTATGAACCTTTCACTGTACCAACTACTGGCCTGCTAACCTAAACTGACCAGATGTTCCACTTTTAGTGGAACCTTCTAACTTTGAGACATATTACCCCACATTTCCACCTACATCTGTCATTAGTGGGCTGACTGTCCCACTGAATGCATGCCCTGCTCTGGCTTAATAACTGAATGGGGGTAGTGGAATATATGAATTAGCTGAACATTAGCAATCAACATATTTATGGATCAGATATATCCAAGTTGTGCCATAAGTATATGTCAGGGGGTGGACTATGTGTATATTTGTTTCTCAAAGGCCCGTGTATATGCCACACTCCCATCCACACTTATTACCTTGTAAAGTAGTCAGTTTAACTATGTGTCCCACTTTGAGTCCCCCCAAGAATATTCAGTTTAAGTTTACCAGTTTACCTTTTCTTGTATCCCACTGATCAGAGCTCATCCAAGGATTATAAAAGTATAAAAGGCATGGAGCTCCAAATTTATATTAATAGTCTCTCAGAACATCATCCTATGTACAAAAGGTCCTTAACGGAATGTTCTCTTAAATGCATGTTATGCACCGCCACCATTAGACACCATATGTGCTTACAAGATCTTTGGGTAAATTGCGCTTATAAGTCCCAATGGGATAGGTCATGCACCATATAGATCTTCACTAAAAGCAGTTTCCTTCAATAAAGGTGGTTGGCAATCCTATTCCCCTCAGTCAGCGGGGTGGAAACATTTTATAAAAAGCAAATGATACCATAAAAGGTTTGAATAGATTAATAAAATGTGAAATTAATAAAAAAAAAGGTATTAAATATTGTGGTATATTTTATAAAAAATTAAACATTAAAATATAAAATTGTGTCTAGAAAGAGAGAAATTAGCATTAGAAACTCATCAGGCCATCTGTCTCAAAACAACTTTTAATTTAATAAATAGAAAAAATATATAAAAATATAAAATAAATATATTCAAGCTGTGACAATAAATGCATTTGGGTCAAATTCTATATTCAGCCCCCATTCCCTAAGGCTCTTAATTCGTTGTTTTTTTTACTTGGCCCTAGAAACTTTCCTTAGTAAATTGGAGGTTCTCAAATGCTCTATTATTCTTTCTATATCTACATCATGGATTACTCTACTCACCTGATCCAGCTCTCAGGACGCCAGGTGCTGACACCCCACTACCTGGCCCCAGGAACTGGACACTCCCTGCAGCCCACTCTGTCAATTGGCAATTTTATAGAGCATGGTTGTTACTGGATTGAGATATCTGCATGGCTGACCAAATGTCATCAAATTTACACAGATCATATTTGTTGCATAACTCTGGCACATCTAAATGTGGTATACAACCCCCGGGAGAATAGAAAATGTGCAGCCTGAAATAGCTTCTAGTTTTATAGATACCTTGTTTTTATACAGTTATACGTTATGATTATTGCTATAATCATGGACCAATGTGGACCAAGAACAACCACCCTAATGAAACTGATCGAATGCTTTGCCTTTCTAAAACCTTTTCTCTTTTCAATGAATAAAAAAAAAGGCAATGAATTTTTTTTTTTTGAAGTACTGTAATGTTTACCTTAGTTCTGATTTATTTAATAAAGTAGGAGAGCATAGATAAGTAACTGCTTAAACTTGCCTATGGCTATGGGTCTGTGCTGCCTAAAAGATGGATTTCATGGGATGCTCCGAAAATGCCTCATCTGGTGATAGAAAGCCCAAGAGAGTTGTATAGCCCCTGTAGAGTGAGCTGTGATTTTGAACAGTGGCTTTTTTCTCTTGCAGGAATAATTTGTCACCTGAAAGATCCATTTACTGATGGATGACTCAGATGCTGCCAATCACTTGTGCAGTCCACTTGGTACAATGAAAAGTGGCCATGGATTGAAGTTACAGTTAAATGGTCTAGATTTTTCTAATTCGGCTTGGGTATAGCCAAATGTTGGGGAAAAAGTGGGTCATTTTTTTTTTATTACTACTTTTTTAATAGGTCGGTACCCAGGCCACCCCCCCCCCCACCTCCAGAAGAACAGCAGGTCCATGACAATGGGCACCACAGTCTACTGCATATCTAATTGTTTACATTTTTTTGTCCGTAAAATAATAAATGGCCATTGGTAATAATTAAAAATTCCCTTTCTATCAAAGGCGTATCAAGTCTAGTGTTGAAGAACTCGACTGGCCTGTCCAACACAGTGAGCCCATTGGCTAATATCCTTAAAGGAGCACTATCGCGAAAAAAGGCCAAATGATAAAAATCCATATTAATGTTCTGGATGGCGGGAGGAGGCGTCACCACACCATACATCAAGAAATATTCAGCAAGGCTTGTTTTTCCTTTTAATAGAAGGAAGAGGACATCCTGGGTGACATGCTCTGTCATCCCTGATAGGCTAAACCTGTCACCCTTGCATTTTATTCCTACCATGAGAGAATAAACCTCAAGTTTGGAGGGAGTTTTATTCAGTTCTCATTAGCCGACGTATGTATGATATATGTATTGCGCCGTTCAAAACTACGGCATATAGCACTGATTGGACGAGTGTAAAGGTGAGTGGAGTGGGCAATCTGCGGGGTTTCACACAGCAGGGCATCCTACATTAGAATTCCCCTGGGCAGGGACCACTCACCAGAATAGTCAAAATCCTTGAGATTGGTCCTATACCCAAATGTTAAACAACTTCCTCATTCACTAGACTGCTGGTGACCATTCTGGATTTCCCAGTAGGCTTGAACATCAAACCTGAATGGTTTCCATAGGTCACCTGTTCAACTGCCATTTGGTGTCCTGAACCATGAATGGGGAAGTGGTGACTGTAGTATAGTGCCGCTTTGTAAACTTGCCCCCTTTTCCTCTGTCAAGCTGCTCAGCCCGCTCTCTTTCTGCTGACACTCATTACTTTCCCCTGACTTTTTCACTTTACATAATACAAATGGGAAGAAAGATTAACATATAAATAAAGTGTTTTTTTTAGCCTATAACATAATAACATTTACACATGTGTTAATGATAGTTGTCCTTTAAATGGAAAAGCAGCTCTGACTTGAATGTATTTGTATATTACTTCTACATGGCTTAGCAAATATGCTAGGCCTCATAAGACATTTGCCTGCAGGTGGTAGCCTGTCGCTTTATCATATCATTTGTACAAGTATTTAAATTGAGGATTAATTTCTTATTTTCATGTTCCACATGTCACTGTCAGTGCGATTGGATCTATATTTCTGGGCATAAAAATTTGACCACATCTTCTAGTGGAAGCTACAGGGAGAATCTAACAGCTCATAGCAATGTCTATGGCTATGCTAACTAGGGATGTCCCACTGCCCACAGCTAGAAATTGAGCAGGGATGCGGCCAGCTGCTCTGCTTCCTTTGGCTGCTTAGCTGCTAGCAGAGCCAGAGGGAGCTGAGCGAGATCAAATGCCGGGAATTTGAGCTCTTACCGGAAAATCCCAAATCAGAATGCCCCGTCTGAGAGGAACAATACCCAGGAGTGGTCAGCTGCTGTTCCTCCTTAAAGGGACATTCCAGGCAAAGGGTTAAATTAGCCTGTTTTCTGCTTGTCCAATGCTGACTGTCAGGGGCTGCATCTTTCATTCACCGACACTTTGCATTCCCTGATCCCTGCACACACAGAATACTACTGCTAGGCAAGTGTGAGGTTGAGTGAGCTCCCTCATCTCACAAGCGACCATAGCAGAAGTGTTTTGTGTGTACAGATTTGATGTACAGTTGCCAGTAGCAACATATTGTAGATAGCGATAATTGCTTCTATAAAGCACACATTTGCTAACATAAGAAAAAATGTAAATAAATACCAAATCAACACCTTGAGCACACCCTTTTGGCAAAAAAATATAAACTTTCAAAAATGCCATTGAAAGTGGACTTTCCCTTTAAAATAATACCATTTTGTGAATACTCACCTGTAAAATGGGTATTATAAGTATGTCACACACCCCGCTTCAAGACATTCATTACACTTGGGTATACTGACCTGTAGATGGCGATCTTGCAGAGATGATAACAAAAAAAGGTCAGACCCTCCCGGCCCATAAATATCTGAGACCTCCCACTCATTCCCCAGTATAAAGATAGCAGTAAGACCAAGGGACCAGGAAAGCCAATAAAAACTAACAAAGGTTCACCATATAAAGGATCCAGAATACAAAAGGGCAGGGTGAAGCGGGGTGTGTGACATACTTATAATACCCATTTTACAGGTGAGTATTCACAAAATGATTATGTCACACACCCTGCTTCAAGACATTCATTACACTTGGGACATCCAATAGCAGTGTCCATAAAGGGCGGGGATCCAAAAAACAAAGCACAAACTTAAACCACTGCAGCTTGCAGGACTTTGCGGCCAAAAACAGCATCCGCTGAGGCCCGAACATCAACCTTGTAAAACTTGGAAAAAGTGTGAACCGAAGACCAAGTAGCAGCCTTACAAACCTGCTCAACAGAAGTCTGGTGCTGGAAGGCCCAGGACGCCCCAACAGCACAAGTAGAATGAGCAGTAACACGAAATAGGGGAATCTTCCCCTTAGCAGAATAGGCCCCAACAATGGCCTGGCGAATCCATTTACTAATGGAAGACTTGGCAGGAGCCAAACCCTTCCTAGGCCCAGAGGGCACCACAAAAAGGAGCATCAGTCCTACGAAAAGGAGAAGTAGCCACCAAATAGTACTTCACACAGCGAACCACATCCAAAGAATGGAAAACCCTCTAGTTGTCATTGCTGGGCTTAGGACACAAGGAGGGAAGAACAATATCCTGATTCAAATGAAAAGCAGGAGACCACCTTAGGAAGGAAATCTGGTTTGAAGCGGAAAACAACCTTGTCCTGATGCCTCTCAAAGTAAGGACCCATAATAGACAAGGCTGCCAACTCCGAAACACGTCGAACGGAAGTGATGGCAACCAGAAAAACAACCTTCTGAGTAAGCGTAGAAAGTGCAATAGCCTGCAAAGGTTCAAAAGGAGGACCATGCAAGGCAGACAAAACCAAATTCAAATCCCAAACTGGGAGCAAAGGCTTCCTAGGAGGCCGCACATGCGTAACCCCCTGGAAAAAGGTCTTAACCAGAGGATGAAGAGCAAAAGACTTTTGAAAGAAAACCGCCTTCAGCGTACTAAGCTGCAAACTTTGGTCCAGACCATGTTGCAGAAATTCCAAAACCCTAGGGATAGAAAACGCCCTGCAAGGCAAGGCCCTGACCTCACACCAATCAATATAAGACCTCCAAGTCCAACAATAGGTGGCAGAGGAAGACTGCTTCCTAGCCCTAACCAGAGTCTGAATGACAGATGGAGGTTTCAGCAACCACGCCGTCAAAGCCAGCGTTGGTAAATTGGGGTAGAGCAGTGGCCCCTGAGTGAGCAGATCCGGCAGAAGGGGCAGGTCTAACTGATCCTCCGCCAACCTTACCCTGTCTTGGCCACCTTGGAGCCACCAGGATTGCTGATGCGCCCTCTAGGGCCAGCTTGCGCACCACTCTGCCCACCATGGGAAACGGAGGGAACAGGTACAGAAACACCTGATTCCTCCAGTTCAGGGACATGGCATCCACTGCCAGAGCCAGTGGATCCCGCGAGAGAGACACAAATGCCGGAAGCTTGTGATTGTGACGAGAGGCAAAGAGGTCCACCTCCGGAGACCCCCACCGGTGGCAAAGCGACCAAAACACCTTGGGGCAGAGCGACCATTCCCCCCGGCGAGATGACCCCCTGCTCAGGGAGTCCGCCTCCGTGTTCTCCACTCCCGGAATGTACACTGCCGAGATGCATGGGACATTGCTCTCTGCCCAGGCAAGGATCAAGGACACTTCCCTGAGGGCACGCCTGCTGCGAGTCCCTCCCTGGTGATTGATGTAGGCGACCGCCGTCCGATTGTCCGACCAAACTTGGATCGGTAGGCCCCGCAACTGATGAGTCAAGTGAGCCAGAACCAGCCTGATGGCTCTCAACTCCAGAACATTGATGGGATTGTGAGCCTCCAGAGGCCCCCACAGTCCCTGAAACTGAAGATCCTTCCAAAATCCCCCCCAACCTGACAGGCTGGAATCCTTGGTGACCGTCTCCCAACGAGGGGTCAGAAAGGACCTGCCCCTCGTCAGATTGCTTGGTTTCAGCCACCACCGAAGGGAACGCCGCACCCGGCGGGACATCAGAAAGGACTGATCCAATGACAGCGGGGACCCGTCCCAGGTGGCCAAGAGATGGAGCTGGAGCGTCCTTGTGCGAAACTGGGCAAAGGGAACCGCCTCGAACGACGCCACCATCAATCCCACGAGTCGCATCCCTAGCAGGATGGACGGACGGGGAATGGATAGAAGATGCTGAGTCAATTCCTGAATCAGAAGAACCTTGGCTCGGGGGAGAAACACCCTGGCCTGAGAAGTATCCAGCGACATTCCCAGGAACTCCAACACCCTGGAGGGAGTGAGGCAGGACTTGGGATAGTTGATCACCCAACCGAAACTCTCCAGAGTGGACACCACATTCCTGGTATCCAGCTGCGCCTGACTGAGGGAAGACGCCATGATGAGAAGATCGTCCAGATAGGGCACGGTGCGGATACCCCTGGCTCTGAGGATGGCCATCACTCCTGCCAACACCTTGGTAAAAACCCTTGGAGCCGAGGTAAGGCCAAACGGAAGAGCCACAAACTGAAAATGTCGATTGTCCACGACAAACCTGAGGAATCTCTGGTGTGCCGGAAATATTGGAATATGCAGGTAGGCATCCTTGATGTCTATGGACGTCATGAAGTCCCCCTGACGAAGTGAGTGGATGGCTGAGCGCAGAGTTTCCATAGGGAACTTCCGTGGACGAACGAACCTGTTGAGCAATTCAGATCCAGAATGGGACGAACGGATCTGTACTTCTTGGGCACCGTGAGCAAATTGGAATAGAAGCCCAGGCCCCGGTCTGAGTGGGGCACCGGACAGATGAAAGCCATGTCCAAAAGACTTTCTACTGCCACCCGAAGCCCCTGGGCGGCCAGAGGGTCTGACGGCACCCGAGAACTGAAGAATCTGGGAGGGGGCCGGAACTCGAACTCCAGCTTGTAACCGGAAGACACCACTTCCTGAATCCACCTGTCCGAGACCTCTTGGACCCAAACCTGGGAGAAGAGTAGCAGCCGTCCCCCCCACCCGCAAGGGTGAGGGTGCCCCCTCATTGCTGAGCTGGCTTGGCAGCGGCTCTAGGCTTGGAGCCCCAACCCGACCGGCGGATAGCCACAAGCAGAGCCGCAGCTCTGCTACACATCACCAAAGTGTCGTCCAGGGCTGACAGTACAAAGGATAAAAATAACTCACAGCGCTTAAGGTCGGCAAACTCCTCACTAGCCGGGTCAAGCCCGGAAGAGGTCAACAATCCCCTAACAACCGACCTGGCAGCAACCAGTACAAGCGCAGAAGCAGAAACCGGCCGCAAGGCCGATCCAACACTGGCAAAACCACGACAAGCCATCTGGTCAATGCGTTTATCCTCACCATCCTTGAGAGTACTGCACTCCGGAGAATGGAGGACTGCGGAGCTGGACAACCCCAAGACAGGAGCATCCACCTCGGGGCGGACGCTTCACCGCGTCCGCCGGAAAGGGATATTTCTTGTCCCAACCCGGTGGAACACCCGGAAGCCGAGTCGGCCTCTCCCATTCCTTGAGAATGATACCATCAAAATGTTTTTGATAAGGAAATTCCAAGCGCGGCTTAGTTACTTCAAAGAACTCCCCCTTCAGCGGAGGAGCCGCCTCGGGGGGAGAAATAGCCAGGACCTCAAACATATGAGCCAGGACCCTAGCGGTATCCAAAGAATCCCCCTGGCCCTGCTCGTATCAGCGCCCACAAACTGCTGATCATCGGAGTCATCAGACTCCTCATACAACTCCCCTTCCTCACACGGGGAAAAATCAGACCAATCCAGGGAGTCAAAATCCTCCCCATCAAAGGCCTGCGCAGCCGTATACAAATGTTTTCTCTTTGGCCTTTGGCCTTTTTAGCAACGGCACTGGAAAACATTTTGTTTTCAAGATTGGCCAATCTGGCACATACCTCAGATTGCGACTCCCCGCCGATGACCACATCACATGGGGTACGTGTCAAGCGAGGGGGAGACAGAGAGGAGACTGGCGGAGCAGAACCAGACGCCTGAGATCCGGTCTGCCGCATAAGAGACCGCTGCGCACAGGGTACACAAAGAAATACATCATCCCCCAAAAGGGATACCCCACACCCCAAACACAGCCTGGATTGCCCCGAGGGGGGCACAAGCCCAGTATCCGGGGATGCCTCCATACGGTGATTTTTAAAAAAAATGTATATATATATATATATATATATATATATAATATAATGCTCCAAGGGAATTACGCAGTAATGCAACCCGGGATGCCTCTTTAAGTCCCGAGTGGGAGGAATGTTAAGCCGCTAAATTTAACCAGGGACCTTAGGACCGGGAGAGTCCCCCTTTAATAGTGTCAATGGTCCACCTGGAACACACAAAAAAAAACACACACACTCAGACTATGCTGTCCATAAGGAGTTAATGATAGAAAATCTGATGGCCACAGGCCACTCACCAGACCTTCGCCCCACCTGATTACCGCACGCAGGCAAAAGGAACCGTGGGGACATGAGGAGAGCAGAGGAGGAGGAGGGAGGGCGGG
This sequence comes from Gastrophryne carolinensis, assembly GCA_027917425.1. Classification (NCBI taxonomy): domain Eukaryota; kingdom Metazoa; phylum Chordata; class Amphibia; order Anura; family Microhylidae; genus Gastrophryne; species Gastrophryne carolinensis. Next base: position 401,864,006 of record CM051235.1, on the reverse strand, counting down.
CGCGGTTCGCGCCTGGCCCCGCCCCTCCCCCGTATCTCCCAGCCAGAAGCCGGGACCTAACACACAGCGCCCGCAGCCCGGGGGGCGGGCCGTAGGCGCACACGCCAGCACCCGGCCCGGTCCCCCCCGGGGACCGCCGGCGCCGCGTCCTGCCAGCACCAGTCAAAAAAACACACACACACACTCAGTTAAGCACCAACACACACACACACACACTAATAAAGAATGAATCCCCAAAGGGACCCGCCCCCCCCCCCCCTCTAAGGGTATCCGGGAGAGGGGGAATCCATGCCAGGGTAGGGCCAAGGGACGGGGCACCCCTGGTGCTCCTAAGCACCAGGGGTGCCAAGTACCTTTGCCCGGACCAGCAGCCTATGCTGGGAGGCAAGTAACTTAAGAGAAGGGATCCGGGCAGAAATAGAAAAATAAAAAGTGGCCGGGAGTCATCCCGGCTACCTGCAAGGAGGAGACATCATCTTCTGACTTGCTCGCCTCTGCAGAGATAGAAAACTGGGAAATGAGTGGGAGGTCCCAGGTATTTATGGGCCGGGAGGGTCTGACCTTTTTTTGTTATCTCTGCAAGATCGCCATCTACAGGTCAGTATACCCAAGTGTAATGAATGTCTTGAAGCGGGGTGTGTGACATACTTAGAATATCTCCTTACCTTATTAGAAGTATTATGAATCGCACATATAAACTTTCCCATCACAGCAGTGGGTGATTTATTGAGATAAATTAGAACAAAATATTTTTGATAGAATTGTTAGTGTGTACAAGTTAAAACGCTCACTCAGATGTAAGTTACATTTCACACCCTGTCATGGGCAAAATAATTTTTGAATCTGTCTTGGGCAAACAAAGTCTGATTCCGTCCTAGGCAAAATAATCTTACATCTGTCATGGGCAAAATAATTCTGCATCTGTCCTAGGCGAAATAATTCTGCATCTGTCCTAGACAAAATAATTCTGCATCTGTCCTTGGAAAAATAATTTCTGCATCTGCATCTGCCCTAGGCTAAATAATTCTCTGTCTGTAACCATACATTTGAATGGTCATATTAGCATTTATTTCTGAAGGCAACCAGAATGTTGATGTAAAAATTACCCCTGCATTAGGTATTTGCTGGCCCATGTCGGCGCCTTCTGTACCTGACAGCTGATTAGAACAGTGCCAGTGAGTGCCACTTTGTACCACTGTCTTTTAGGTGCTGCATAGCATATTTATTAATTTTCAGCATGCTGAAAAGTTTGGCGTTTACCAGCTGTGGTCAACATTTCATCATTACAGTTACAGGATTACACTGCTGGGGATAAACTTTACAGTGCGTTTAGACTGAGTTTTAGTAAAGTAAAGTAAAGGTCCTGCGTTTAAATCTTTGCCAAGTCACAATGCAAGTTCTGTACAAAAAATAAATGTGTGCAATATAAATTATAAGAACAGTTCAATACATTCTGCCCATTGTTCTCTATGGGATCTTAACCTACAGCGCCACTATAAACCGGTGCAGCTTGAAGAGGAACAACACACCCAATTTTGACCTCTTGGGGTGTCGTTCCTCTATGTGCCAGCATCCCAAATCGGGATGCCCTGCTGTGTGCTTCTCCCCACAGGTCATCCCATACACTCACCTTCCTGTCGCTCCCAGGGTGCAGAAGTGGGTGAGAACGAGCATGCCGATTGGTTAAGTGCCCCCTGCTCAGCCAATCAGCACAATCCCTTTCACTCAGCTCCCTTTGGCTCCACTGACGGCTAGGATGGCTAAGCAGGGGAAGGCCATCAGCTGCATTCCCTGCTCACCTTCTAGCTGTGGCGTGCCCGCACCTCCCATTCAAAAAGGCTGGGCGTGGGTGCACGCATGGCTAAAGGGCAGCGGACATGCTGCCGCAGCGCAGGTATGTGGCAGGGGCTCCAAGAGTAGGTGAATGAATCAGAGCTTCCTTGGGGTCGTGCACAGTGGGGCATCACAATTCGGAACGCCCCAAGGAGTGAAACTCAAACACCCCTGGGGTCTTTTAGACTCCAGGGCCTGTGAAGTGACTCTTTAAACAAGAGTTCCCAGCACTGGGAATTATATGGAGCTAGTGATAAATTAGATGCAGGCTGGCTGCCACTGAAGCAAAAATATTGGTGCTCAGTGATATTAACAGGCGCTGATGATTAAAAAAAAAAAAAAACAGACTCTTGGTGTTGGTTACCAGTGTTCTTGTCAAAAGTGAGCATCAATATGCAGCATATTTTAAATTAGTCACATCCCTGGCTTTCCATCAGCCGAGGTTCACCATTCAGATCGGGGCTGGAGTTCTTCCCAGACTTGAGGGGAGCCAGGGATGGTCTCTCCGGTGGAAACCAGTCCACTGTCTGGTGAACAATAAAGAAGCCAAATCTTCAGAATTAGCAAAAATGAAATGCTTCTGCCAAAACCGAACCAATCTCCCTTTTTTATACTGTAGCTCCAATAAAATAAACCTTAAGAATCTTATTTAAGACGCGTCAGCACCACACAGCACTTTTTTGGCCTCAGTGGCATCTAATAAAATGCTAACGGCAATGCAGCCACTGGCTAGTGTCTTATTTAATGCTAGCGCCAAAAAGGATGCAGTGCCGATCGCTGTGGTTGAAGCGGCACCAGAGGAAACCTGGCGATGTTGCTCAAGATCCCATAGAGCACAATGGGCAGAACTGGAATGAAGTGTTTAATGCTTATAATTAATATTAAACATATATTTGAACAGAACTTGCATTGTGACATGCCAATAATTAAAACACAGGATGGGCTAAAATGTAAAACTTATTTTAGGGCATTAAATTTAATGGCTGCTTTTACTTAACAATGTTTAATTTGGAGAACAACAACTAAAACACAGTCAAAACGCTCTGTAGAGTTTGTGCCCAGCAGTGACTTCTTGTAAGAAACACTGACCAGCAGCAGAAAATACAAAACGATAAATTTCAAATATGATGTTGAGTGCCGGAATCACTGGTGCTGGGATAATTGGCCGGCTAATCATTAATAGATGCTTACAAAGGCCAGCTAATACCTAGAGCAACAAACAAAGCTAATCAAGAGGCTGATTCACTACTAGCGCCACGTATTGTCAGATGAGCGCCTGCATAGCAGCGCTAGTAGACGCTGTAAGCGGGTATCGGGCGCTGTAAGCGGGTATCGGGCGCTGTAACCTAGCATTATGATCGATGTAGTAACCTGACCGGCATTGATGCATGTGATGTGTGTTGGGCACTCTAACAACAGTATAATGTTGCAGCAAGCGATAGGTAGCGCCAGCTCAGTGTGTCCGGCACTGCGCTCCACACCATATTTAACAAAAAACTACACGCACACAGCGTCAGCGCTAAAACTGGGTGCTCTAGCATAGTCAATGGGCAATTTGACAAAAAATATCACACACTCACTTGGGCTGTCACTTAATTTGGACCAAAAGTCATAAAAATAAGTTGGCTCTCTTTAATAGTTTTTCTAAGAAACATACCGCTTTGGGATGCCCCACAGTGTAAAATCCCATGGCTCTCCCATAATCAGCATTGATTGCAAAGCATATTAATGCTATGTAATCAACAAAGAAAGCCAGACGCCTCCCACTGTCCACATCCATCACCAGTCATTCAGATATGTGCACCGCATATGATGGAGGGGTCGTCTGAAGCCACTGATGCACTGCGGACGGGAGGTAAGATTACAGCTGATCCCCGGTTTCGCACAGAGAAACATGGCAAATCCTGATTCCCCTAGGGAGGGCTCTAACTTGGCCCTGGAGTCTTTCAGATTGGTTGGCTCAGGTTTCGGTCCGCTTTCAGTATCACAACTTTGAACCTTTTTATTTTTAAAATATAGCTCTGAACAGTCCAATATCTACCTATATATATTGCAGAACAGCAGGGCAAACAGACTTGGCTCTGCAGCCCTCAAGAATTTATGGACTCCCATACAACTCTAGGCACAATGCGAAATTAATGGTGTAGAGGTTACTAGCTATGGTTTACATTTAATAAAACATATTACAATGATATAAACCACAAGTTAAGCTTTGTGATAAGACATTTACTCTCTCCTCTATTGTATCTTGTATTCAGAATATCCATTGTTAACTCTGTAAAACTGCATTTGAAATAGTATATGTACCGCATGTTTCTACCCTGTCTGTAATTACTACTTTGTAAAGCTCTACGGAAGATGATGGCGCTATATATATAAACAATAATAATTTACCTGAAACTGGCAGTCAATGACCTTCTCAAATTGCACCAGTATTTAAATTGCGGTTTACTTCCTATTTTCATGTTCCATGAGACACGCGTCACAATCCGTAATCAGATATATTTCCGGGCATACAGTACAGTAGTAATCATACATTAAATACATCTAGTGGAAACTACAGGAGGTGTCCTGCATAGCTCAGGAGGTATCCAGTGCATAGCAATGGCTTCTAGTTTGGATCCACTTTCATTTTGGGTTAAAGTAATCACATTCTGTGCAACTATCCCACTCAACGTGTTTATCCTTATGGAGAATGTTCTAGACTGGACCAAGAAAATATCCCTCAATGAATCGGATCTCCTAACCTCTGGTGCTGCTTTTCTTTCTCTTCTAAATGAAATCCTCAGGATGGTGGTGCTCTTGTTTGGCTTTAGCCTAAAAGAAGGGTTTCTTTGGATACAGCTAAGCAAGGGCTTAGAGTTAGGAAACATGTGGTTCTGCACATGGCTGTCAGTTAATTTCTGCCTGAGGGTTGTCAACTTTAACCAAAGATTCTACATCTCTCTACAAAGAAAGTTCCAAAAACATCTACCATGCCTTCTTTTACTCACAGTCTTGAGTTGTTTTTTAATGATAGTCCCACCTCTCTGGGAAATTTCTCTGAGTCTTCATTCTAATACATCATCCCATGCCAAGTACCAGGATGTAAGTTTTAGTATGTTTGCCGCAGTTTTTTGCATTTCTTTTGCAGTTTTTTTCATATCGCTTTTAAGTATAATCTCCTACTTATGCCGACACATAATGCATATGCGAAATGGAGAGACACGTCCTAACCTGATGGCACATGTCCGTGCCACTCGGAGTCTAACTGCGCTCCTGGCACTATACACCCTGTATTTTATCGCTAGTCTTATTTGGTCTTTATTTAGAGTAATGTATACCTTTGTTTTATTGGCTGTCAGTTTTCGAAGCCTTCTAAGTCCTGTACTATTAATAAATGGTAATAGTAAACTGAGGAAGAGGTTTAAACACCACTGCATCTATGCCCTATCTGGGTGTGGCTCTAAAAAATAAAAAAAAATGGCTTAGTGATTAGGTGCTATTTTGTTAATATTAGTGCTGTATTTTGAGCATTAATAGTAGCTGTGAATTAGATCTGTGAAGTAATTAAAATACCATTTGTAATAATTTGTTTTTCTGGATCTTATGAATACGTTTTTTGGATCTTATGAAAACTGAGAATGAAGTTTCACAGATAAATAAACAATTGTGACAAACCTTTACCCACAATAAGATGATCACAGTGCAGCAATACGAGGCAACAAGGGCATCTCAAAAACAGACATGGTTTCCCAAAGTTTGGTGTGAAAGAGTCCGACTTGCTTGCACAGAGCTTAAATCTGAAGACCACCCAGTACCCCACTGCATGCCGATAAGCCAACATTAGAGTCTGTGGTGCTGTTTTGCCCTGATGTTCTACAACCTGATGGGAATGCCTATGACATATCAGTTGGTATCCACAAATAAAAATTTTGGCTGTGTATATTGGACTCCAACTCTGGATCATCACATGCTATTTTAGAGTGCTGGAGCTGGATGAAAAACTTTTACATCAATCATAAAAGCCAAAAATCCAAAGTCAAAGTAATATTGTAACAATTAAATATGTACTATACATTGTTGTACCATGCTCAATAGGGCTTTTCAAGAAATGCAAAATTCGGATGAATGAAAGGGAGGGCCCCTGACATTCAGCATGAAGTGAGCAGAAAGCAGGCTAAGGTAACCCTTTGGTTTGGCAATCCCTTTAAAAATAGACTGAAAAGACAAGATTTTTAAATATTTAGATTTCTTCTTCAGGATTAATGCTTAAAGAAAAGACCTAAAGGCATTGCAAACTTGCATTTTCAATCTATTCGGGTAGCCCTATGTCTGAATAGTTCAGGCAAAGGCTTAAATTAGTCTGCTTTCTGCTCACTTCATACTGAATGTTAAGGGCCATTTTTTTTCCACAAACATTTTGTATTTCATTTTGCAATGTTGACCTTGCTCCCTTCTGCTGACTTATCACACATGCTCAATTTAAATTTCCGCATAGGGATGACTTAAAAAGTCAGGGTCATGCTGGCCATAGGGAGAACAGAGAGAATTCCTGGTGAACCGCACTGCTGTAGGGGCACTTGGGCTGGGCCTAACCTTCACACCTGGTTTCTACAATGATCTAAAACCCTCCCTGATTCCCCAGGTCCTCCCAGCCCTTCTCTCTATACCTGGCTCCATAGTACCACCACCACCCCCCACCTAGACACCCCCACTCATGTTATGCTAAAGGTTCAGTATTATCAGTTATCAAATATTCACCCTGCCCATGAGCTGTTGCTGCTATGCTGTAATATGCGTAGAACAACACACTTACTGGTCGACGGAGAATCTCTTTGGGGACAGGGCTAATGGTGGGATGGGCATGGCCTATAAATTCTAGGGCAGATTTTTAGCCCCAGTCCATCCCTGCATATAGTACATGTATGTGAGAGGTTAGCAGAAGGTAGACAGTTTCCTAGGATTTTTTTAAATATTTCAATGCTAGCAAGAACCTTGGGGGAGGGGGGGCATCCAGAACGCTGGAGCCCTCTCGCACATAACAGAATAGAACGCTGAGAATACTCACCTTCATTACGAGCCAGCGTTGGGAAAGGAGTCCCGTGATTGGCCACCGGGCGGCGGCACAGAGGACGGGAATCCTTTCCCGGCGCTGGCTTGTAATGGAGGTCAGTATTCTCAGCGTTCTATGCGGTTAGGTGCGAGGGGGCTCCAGTGTTCTGGATGCCCCCCCAAGGTTCTTGATAGAAGAGAGAGAGGGACCAACACCCTTTAAAGTAATAACGGGTGTTGGTCTGGTTTAACTGTTTCTGTTGTAATCAGCTGTGATATATTCTAAAGCAGCCACGACCCTAATTCTGGAATGTAGGTAGCTTACAGTGCAATGTGAATCGCACTGTAGGATGGAAAAGGCTTACTAAAGTTTGTCTCCTCTGCCTCTGTAGGCCTATCAAGAAAAGACTTTTAAAAATATTATTGGGAAAATGAACCAGTATCTCTTAAGATAAACTTTTGACCGAAGGTGTATACCGGTATGTCCCAACTGTCTGTAATAAATGTAAGTAGTGGCGTATCATTTATCATTCTCGCCTCAGATCCTCCATATAATCCTGTTTTTGATATTATCAACATTTTTGGACTTGTTTAATAGATTTGCAACATTAAAACATATTAGCTCTGGTGTTAAATCATCTGTCGAGTCCTTATGGGTGTTTGTAAATCTGGGGGGGGGGGGGGGTTGTATTTTTAGTGCACATTTTGGAAAATAAAGCAAACTATAATTTAAACCTGCTCCAGCAGGCATAATAATAAATAAATCATAGATTCACAGTCCTCCAAAACAGTGAGCAATTAGTTGGAAGTGTATAATATATGTGTCCTCTGCTCCACGCATTTTGGGTCATAAATCTGCGGTACACTCAGACGGAATGCCGTGAGAGGCTGATTTATTCCTGCTAAGTAATGGAGAGCACAAATGGACTTAAACAATTGATATCCACCTTTCAAGAGTACATACACTTCCCAAGGCATGTTAATTATACTCCATTAACAGCAGACTGTCAAGTGTGTCTTAAGGTTGTTACTGCCGGTGACCTTAGCCTGTCTGCACCTCCCTGCTCCATCTTTACTGAGCTTCAGCTCACATCTCTTGAAAAAAAAAAAAAAAGTAAAAAGTGAAAAAAGAAATAAAAAGTGTGTGTGTGTGTGCCGAGCAAACCCCCCCCCCCAAAAAAAAAACAAGAGGGAACAAAAGGTTGCTCCTCCTCTCAATCAAATACAATAAAAGAGGCTTCTTTATTATTTATTATTATATACCGTATATACTAGAGTATAAGCCAAGTTTTTCAGCCCACTTTTTGGGCTGAAAAAAGCCGCCTCGGCTTATACTCGAGTCAGAAGGACTCAGCTGTCTCATACACACTAACATACACACACACACACACACACACACACACACACACACACATTCATGCTTACTTTCATGCCGCCGCTCTCATACGCTCTCATACACACAAACACACACACACATTCATTCTTACCGGCACTTCCTGGCTGTTGCGCGCTGGTCGTCGGTGGGCGTGCCCCAGATGGCCGGCGTCCATTGTTTTCATTGGACGGCGGCCATCTGGGACACGCCCACCGACGACCAGCGTGCAACAGCCAGGAAGTGCCGGTAAGAGTGAATGTGTGTGTGTGTTTGTGTGTATGAGAGCGGTGGTAGCGGCGGTGGTGGCGGCGGTGGCGGTTGCGGCGGCGGCGACAGGAACAGCAGGGCCCTCCGACCTTCGGTAAGTGTACATGTGACTGGCAGTAAGGCCCGGGCGGGGTGGGACGCAATCTGCCGATTATCTACAGTGCCACACTTGTATCGATTATCAGGGATAAAAGGTGGGTATAGAGTTTTGTTTTCCTGAACAATGACTTTAACATGCTAGAACTCATCACACAATCAGGATGCTAATTTTGTCATGTTAAGGCATGGGCAGGATATTTGCCCAGGTTTGACATTTAGACACGTTCAGCCATATGAAAATCCAAGCAGCACTACTTATGGCAACCAGGGAACGTGGGAAAATCTATGGGTTTAAATAGACAATCTTTGTGATAACAGAAACATGACTTTCTGTGTTTTCTCTTGTCAATGTTCATTGATATGAATTTAAAGCAGCTATTTGGACGCTCTTTTAATCTAAAAGATTACAGGGCTGGCTGCTGGCCTTCTGCTTGGGCATCCTGATTATTGGTATCTATTTTTATTTTTGAAATTTACCGGTAGCTGCTGCATTTCCCACCCTAGGCTTATACTCGAGTCAATAACTTTTCCAGTTTTTTTGTGGTAAAATTAGGTGCCTCGGCTTATATTCGGGTCGACCTATACTCGAGTATATACGGTATTTATTTTTTGTGCAGTTCAGAGTAGGGTTTAACTGGAAACTGCTAAGGAAAGTTCTAAATTGTCACACTTCTTTCACACCTCTGCGATATAATACAGTGCAAGTGAAACGGTAAACGCATTTTCAATCGCAAATGGGTTTTTTAGTGCATTTTATATTTTAACTAATAAAGTTAATTAAATTTTTTTTTGTTAATAAGCAAAGATTAGTGAATAAAACAAATAAAACTTTCCAAAGGAATATGCAAATAACTTCAATTCTGCAAAAGGCGATGTAAAATCCTCAAAAAGCAAGTGAGCTGCAACACATTATTTTGCGTTTTCTTTTGGACAGTTAAAGTAGACCACAACTCATGCTTTTTTAACCCCCACCCCACCCAAGATTTTGGTCCTCTTTACCGGCTTATCCTGATTTGGGGTTTCACTGGAGTCTGAAAGCCCCTGGTTCGCTGAGCATTGCAGAGCATATTAATGAGAAGCAACAATAGAACACTGAATGTTTTGCCACACTCCTTCTGCTGCGAAAACAGAGGATAGTGGTGTGCAGGGAATACCGCAGGCCTGAGCATGGGTCATGGGATCCCCAGATCAAAGTAAGTATATGCCCAACTGGGGGCTTTAAAACTTGGGGTTTTAAAGGAACACTCCTTAAAGCAGAACAAACCCCGGGAAATTGACTTTGTTCCACTCCCCCAGGGCATCCCAAAAAAGGATGTCCTGCTGTGTGAACCACCCAGTTCCCCCACTAAAACGAATCTTTTTATGCTTTACTGGTGCTTGCGTCAAATGGGTGTCGCTTGCTGTGACCAAGTTATTCGGCAAGTCTCATTGACTTTAATGGGGAGTGCACGCTGCCGCGTCCTTGGTCATGCGCGCATCCCATTCTGAATGGCTGGGACGGGAGCCCACGCATGCGCCATTGGATTCCAGGCCAGCCACTGTTGGATTTTGTTCTGCTTTAAAAAAATCACTTACTTGGCTGACCTAGTCTGGTTGAGATCAGCTAATTCCTGATCACCCCGCAATTCACATCTGAGCTATCAGCAGTGGTTCACATGAAGCACTTCCTGCAACCAACCAATGAGGGAGCTGGCTCCCTTGTGACTGGAGGTGATATGCAGCGGGGCAGGAAGTGTGGTGGAGCAGATAGGATGGAGCCCATACAAGGACTACTCAAAAATTGACATTAGAAACACCTACTCACTCACTCTACTCACCCTACTCTCTAGTTTTCTCAAGGAACATTCCTGTCCATGTGCACAACACACACTTTGTCCAGGCACACACTAACATCCTCTCACATTATCCCCTGGAAACAGTGTATGAGCCATTTCAAAGCATCCCAAAAGCTCAGAATATAGCTAAAAACCTCAAATATTATAAGCAAAGCAGCTTTCTTCACTTCCATGTCTGGGTCTGCGAAGGGGATATCATAGCACAGCTTTATGAGTCATGTGAATGCTCTGCTGTGGACAGAGACAGCTGCAGGACCAGCGGCTTGCCATGCTCACTCATGCTGCTAGAATGGCTGTTAAAGTGGACCAAAACCCAGGATTTTGACTATACTGTGTTTTAGTTCTTTCCCCCGGGGAACCCCGATCAGGGGTGCCCTGTGGCTGAAACCCCCCAGTCCTACGGCGCATGCACAGCCTCTTGTACAATCAGCGCACTCAACGCCACGTCGTCTAAGCCTTCGTCTAAGGTCAGCGGCTCTGAGCGCACTGGCGGCCGCAACCCCTGCTTCCCTCTAACAGGGAGCGTGCCAGTGCTGGCCATCCACAAATGCTGGCGCGGGCATGCGCCCTGGTAGAGAGATAGCGGGGAAGCGGCTTGAACATGCGCCGTTGGAATGGGAAGCAAGGTAAGTGTATGGGGCGACCCGGGGGGTTTCACACAGGGGGGCATCCCAATTTTGGATGCCCCAAGGGGAGAGGATTGATCGGCCCAGGAATCTTCTGGTCCACTTTAAGACTTCTTTTTGCATAGTCCTGGATAAATAGAAATGAAGGAGGGGCAAAGTTTGGAACCCTGCCACGGCTTCTACCCTGTACTGCAGAAAAAGCAGGAGAAACACATGGAACAGGCATCAGGTAAGCTGCTTGCTGCTTTATTTTTGACATTGGGTTTACAGTCCCTTTAAATCAATTATGTTTATTCTTTCAGCCAAACAACAATTGTATCTCATCAATTGATGTTCTCTCTCTCCAATTCCATATGCAGAACCATTTTATCAATTAAATAATAAAATATAATAAAAAAGTTAAAAGTGGAACAGACAATTACCCAGTTTACCCTTCCTCAACACCAGCCCTGGTAGTCATCTTGGAAGAGATTGTGAGCAAGTGGACAGCCCTGGATCTTGCATTGCTATAGGACAGTTACAGAAATAGGAACGTATGGTATCGATCCTTAAAGCGGACCAAAACCCAATTTTTAACTAGCATCCTCTGAAAGGAGCACCTTTTGCCAATTTTTTAGTGCTCCTGCTTCACTCTAATCCCAGATAATAGCACCTGTTTTAGCTGTAAAGCCCTGCCTCCTCCATTCATTGCCACTGTCGTGTGTGGCAGTGATGTCATTGCCTCACCTATACAATGACTGATTGCCAGCCATCTCACACCGAGTGATAGCAAAGAAATCAGTGTTCCAGGCTTATTTTAAATGCAAGAATATTTATTTCTAGTTCTACCCCATAAAAAGGGAGGATCGATAGGGGCTTTGGCCAAATGTATTTCACAAGTTCAGTGGGTTTTGGTCTGCTTTGATTTCCCAGGTTTTGTACCGTTCCCCGGGAATTTCAAATCCTGATTTGAGATGCTCTGCTGTGTGAAACCCCATCCAGCAAAACGCACATAACATTGGTCTAACAGCGCATCTGCTGCGCTCTGCCAATAAGAGCTGTTTGCTGTGTTTATGTCTTTTGCCAAATGGATTTCATCGACTTGAATCCCTTGTATCCCCAGCCTTGTGCACGCTCCCACTCCAGCCTATCTGAATGGCTGGGACGGGAGTCCGCAATCTTTTAGATTCCAGGCCAGACGCTGCTGGGTTTTGTTTCGATTTAAATGCCCATAAATGACCTGTGGAGATGCTTATCTGTATCAGTACATAGGATTCTACAGTGTTCACATTCCTTTATATTGGAAAGCTCACCTCCTTTAGCCAGAGAAGTTTGGGCGGCTGCATCTCCACAGACATGACACCACCAACATAGCGCAGCACACTTGGTTTTAATCGGTTGACCCTGTCTACCTGACTTCCGGCCCGGTGATCCATCCACATGATGACATTCCTGTTGTGATCACCTGGGAAGAAGCAAGAGTACATGTTACTCATAAATCTTGGCAACTTTTTGTTATCATGATACTGTGGGGCTATGTCAACAACCTGGGCAATCACACCACAAGAGTCAGCAGGGCTGGAATAATTTCAATGTAGAATAACTGACTATTGACTATGGCCCTGATTTAATAAAGCTATCCACAGTATACATAGGCCTCAATTCAGTAAAAAAAACGCTTTATGATAAAATAAAAAGCACGAGAATGTCACTGTTGCTGAATCTAGGAAGACAGTGAAAGTCAATGGTACCTTCTTACTCCTAGGAAAAGTAGTGACCTTTTTACTTCTTTTACACAAGTACAATTGACTTTCTGTGTCTTCCTAGCTGGTGATTCAGCAACAGTGACATTCTCAGACTTTTTTTTCTCATAAAGTGATTATTTTACATTTTCCACATAGGAATTATTCCTCCAGAATTTATCTGTGCAGTGAGTACACATGCCTGGAGTGGCGGGCTGCCTTTGTTACGGCAGTTGGGTGCCATGACTGCACCTTAAATGTATTAAACCATTTTACAGGCACTTGTGGCAGAAGTTCTCATCAAATATTATATTTTTCAGTTCAAGGTGTATCTGGGGGAATCTCAGGGGTGTCTAGCCAGTGGCCTTGGAATGTCTATGTAAAATCCTGTGTGCAGCCATAGTTTTGAGGGTAATAAAGGTGGGATCTCTGATAAGTTTGGCTTATCAAAGATAAGATTGGCCTGTAGTTCCCAAGATTCTCGACAACACTAACCCCACTGATTAAGACTACCCAGTATGACGATCTTACTTGTTCTTCTACCCTGTTGATTCCTGTCTCAGGCTATATCCCTGGCAGCCCTGCATTCAGTTTGCCTCAAGGAGACGCTGCATCGCTCATGGCAGGCAGCACAGTCTTCAGAGCAATAAAGGCTTACTAGTGAGCTCTACCCTTACTGTTAGGGCTATAGAGCCCTTGATGTGCTTTGGAGCTTCAGATCCTACCTTTGTCCTTCTTGGTCATCTCCCTAATAAAATATGTCCTCACCCACGTCACCCGAGATATTGTTTGTCTGGTTAGGGTGTGCTTTGTATGCGTTTCTCCAGTTGCTGACCTTCCCCAGCCTGCCACCAGAACTGAACTTAGACTGCCTGACAACGAGCCCTCAAGCTCACCTGCAACTTCTTGGCCAACCCGATCTTTAGCCCAGGATTCCGCTACTGTCTACTCCTCTTTTATGATGCTTGTTTGGACTGACCACCAAGTACAACCTCAGCCTGTCAATACCTTCCATCTCTTAAGTTTTGCCCTAGTGGTATGTTACCCTTTGCGGCCACAGGTGACATACCTTGCACGTATAAGTCTTACGTAAGTTCTAGGACGGAACACTGCATGTTCTGGGCACTCACTTCTGCTACTCTGTTCCACTCACCTTAAAGTTTGTTTCCCTAAAGTTTAGCACTTTGGTTCTGATATGGGATTGCACAATATCTGTGTTTATCCTGAACCATAAGCATTGATGGTCACTGGCCTCCAGATGGTACCCTGACCTCAGAAACCAGATTCCCATTGGTTAGAACTAAGTCCAGAATGTTATCTCCTCTAGTTGCTGATGTCACAAGTTGTCTTAGAGATGCTCCATAAAGGGCTTCTAATACATTACTGCTCTTGCATGTCAATGCACTTGGGATATTCCAGTCCACATCAGACATGTTGTAGTCACCCATAATTACAATGTCCCCCTTCTCTGCCATCAGGCAGTGCCTCCTCCCCATGACTGAGCCCAGTATGAGGAATGAGGGGCCTGTCTTATGGCCTTCACCGCTAATAATACAATTCTGTGATTACTCACCTGTAGAATTGGTATTAGGAGTATACAGTACGTCCTGCTCCAGATAGAATACTTACATTCGGGTACTACTCCACCAGATGGCGCTGGACTGCAGAGACATCGAAAATAGGCTCCTCCTGGCCCCTCAAATACCCAGGGACCTCACACAATCCCCAGAATTGAAAAGCAGTTAACGAGAAGCTGGGAGAAATAAACAACCCAAACTAGTAACCATAACAATGATAACAATCACCATACAGGGGATCCAAGATAATGCAAAATCCAAGGGTGGGGTGGAGCAGCACGTACTATATACTCATAATACCAATCCTACAGGTGAGTAATCACAGAATTGTATTATTCTTATTATACAGTACGTCCTGCTCCAGATAGAATACTTACATTCGGGACATCCAATAGCAGTGTCCATAAAGTAGGGTGGGATCCCCAAAAAGGTAACAGCAGACAGTTTAATCCACTGCCGCCTGCAAAACCTTGCGGCCAAAAACAGCATCAGCTGAGGCCTTAACATCAAACTTGTAAAACTTTGAAAAGGTATGAACAGAAGACCAAGTAGCCGCCTTGCAAACTTGTTCAACAGAAGCCTGGTGCTGAAAAGCCCAAGAGGCACCGGTAGAATGAGCAGTAAGGCGGAAGGGAGGATTCTTCCCCTTAGCAGAGTAGGCCTGAATCACAGCCTGACGGATCCACTTGCTGATAGTAGACTTGGCAGGAGCCAAACCCTTCCTAGAACCAGAAGGGACCACAAAAAGAGCATCGGTTTTTCTGAAAGGTGCAGTAGCCACCAGATAGTACTTCAGACACCTAACCACATACAAAGAATGCAAAACCCTCTCCTTAGCATTACTAGGATTAGGGCACAAAGAAGGAAGAACAATGTCCTGATTCAAATGAAAAGCAGACACTACCTTAGAAGAAAATCTGGCTTGAAGCGGAACACCACCTTGTCCTGGAGTCTCTCATAGTAGGGGGGCTGAATGGAAAGCACCGCCAACTCAGACACACGCCTAACAGAGGTGATAGCCACCAGAAAGACAACTTTGAGAGTAAGAATGGCCAGGGCAGCATCCTGCACAGGTTCAAAGGGAGCACCCTGTAAAGCTGACAAAACCAAGTTCAAATCTCAAACAGGCACCATAGGCTTACGTGGGGGACGCACATGAGTGACCCCCTGGAAAAAAGTCCTGATCAGAGAATGCTGAGCAAAGGACTTCTGGAAGAAAACAGTCAGGGCAGAAACCTGACCCTTCAGGGTACTGAGTTGGAGCCCCATCTCCAACCCGTGCTGCAGGAACTCCAAAAGAAGAGACTTAGACTCACACCAGTCAATGTAGGCACGCCAAACCCTGTAATAAATGGAAGAAGAAAACTTCTTCCTAGCCTTTATCATGGTATCAACAACCGAGGTAGACAGCCCCTTCTCCATCAAGATGGAGGTTTCAGCAGCCAGGACGTCAAAGCCAGAGTTTGTAATTGGGATGGCGTAAGGGGCCCTGAGTGAGCAGATCTGGCACCCTGGGCAGAACGTACTGATCTACTGCCAGCTACTACCACGTCTGCGAACCACACTCTTCTTGGCCACCTGGGGGCCACCAGAATTGCTGGCACCCCCTCCAGAGCAATCTTGCGCAGAACCCTGCCCAGCAGGGGGAATGGAGGAAAGACATACAGAAACTGATAGTCCTGCCATGACAGCATCCGTGGTCAAGGCCAGAGGATCCCGAGACAGGGAGGCAAAGGCCGGGAGCTTGTGATTGTGACGGGACGCAAACAGATCCACATCTGGTTGGCCCCAACGGTGACACAGAGATTGGAACACCCTGTTGCAGAGGGACCATTCTCCCTGGCGAGAGGCCCCCCTGCTCAGAGAGTCTGCCAGCGGATTTTCCACCCCCGGGATGTACACAGCTGATATGCAGGGAACATTGACCTCCGCCCAGGCCAGGATTAGAGACACTTCCTGGAGGGCCCTCTTGCTCCGGGTTCCTCCCTGATGATTGATGTAGGCAACCGTCGTCTGGTTGTCAGAGCGCACCTGAACAGGCAGGCACCGAAGGTGAGGAGTCAACTGAGCCAGAACTAACCTGACCGCCCCACACATGCAAAGGCATGGGACGCCAGCTGGTCAATGTGCCGGTCCTCAGCATCCCGCAGGGTAGTAGAGTCAGGGGAGTGCATGACAGAGGTGTTAGATAACCCTAGAACCGGGGCATCTACTTCGGGAGGGGATGACCAACACTTCACCACATCAGCAGGGAAGGGATATTTCCTATCCCAACTCTTAGGTACACCGGGAAGTCTACTGGGGCGCTCCCATTCCTTGAGCACAAGGTTATTGAAATGTGCTTGCTCAGGAAATTCCAAGCATGACTTAGCAGTATGAAAAAAGTTCTCCCCTTTGCCTGGGGGCCGCAACAGGGGGAGAGATAGACAGAACCTCAAAAATCTGAGCCAACAGTCTATCAGTATCATCCGGGGCCCAGGGGTCAGAGCCAGGATCGTCATGACCCCTGGGCCTCTCATCAGATGACCCTGAGTCAGAGAATAGCTCCCCTTCCTCCAAGGGGGTATAGCCAGATAGTTGCAAAAACTCATCAGCTTCCATAGGGAAAGGAATGACATCAGGCGTTAGGTGCCGCTTCTTTACAGAGGCCTTACGCGCCAAGGTATTAGCAAGCAACCTCTCAACACTAGCCAGTCTGGAAGACACATCAGGCTGAGAATCCCCACTTGTATGCAACTCAATGGGAGTGAGATTTAAGCTTGGGGGAGTAGGTGAGGCGAAGCAAATCGCAGACTCAGCCACTGGAAGGCCGGATTGTAGTTCAAGCACCTGTTACACAGACCCTCGCCTTGTCCACGTCAACATGGGACTCCCCACAAGCTACACACAGCCGGGCTTGTCCCGAAGGAACCCCGGTCACATTATCCTGAGATAATGTGGTGATTATCACGGCACAATAGGCCGATAGGGATTAACGCTATACAGCAACCCGGGATGCCCCAATAACCCACTAGGGAAGTGGGAGTAATTACACTAGGTCACACAAGTTAACCAACTAATAGAGGGCCGGGAGAAGCCAAAGGGGTTCGGCCATCTGAAAGACATAATCAAAAAAAGGGAACCGTAAGCAAAACGACAATTAAATAAAGCCACCCGCGAGGGCACTCATGGACCACGGTAGGTAGAAGCCCATCACGCAGAAGCCAGAATCAAACAGACAAAATGGCGTCGGTATACCTCGAGGGGCGGGTCCGCAAGAGCAATGATACGGAACGTGCCAAAGACAGGCCCCGCCCCCACGAAGAGCGCAAAGCCCACATGTGACAAGCAGCCAATGGCGGCGCACAGGCACCTGAGGTAACACCGCCGCCAAGCACGGAACACAGGGAAAAAACGTGCGGCGGTGGCAATTTCAAGTATAATAAAAGTAAAACAAGTCAGCGCGGCGGCTGACACAAGGTATAATGTAATGAAGCATAAAAGCCAATACACATATAAACATACATACACGCACACCCCCCCCCTTTTCCCCCCAAAGCTACAAGGAGAGTGAGGACAGCGGCCACTTAACATAGGGCCCACCGATAGACAGGGGCAATAGTGCGGGAGGGGCATCCCATAGAGGCTCACCTTATGCCTGTACCGCCTACCCTTTGGTGGGGAATTGCGGTGGAGCAGCGCTCCTAAGCACCTAACAGCGGTGCTACCTACCATCACCCGACCAGCGCAGCCAAGGCTGGGAGGCAATTACTGATGGAACGGGTGGGAATAGTCCTACAGGGCCGCAGGCTAATAGCCCCGCTCACCTGTGAGTAGAGAGAGCCATCTTCTTGTCCTTCGCAGTCCAGACTGCAGAGAAAATCTGGGGATTGTGGGAGGTCCCTGGGTATTTGAGGGGCCGGGAGGAGCCTATTTTCGATGTCTTTGCAGTCCAGCGCCATCTGGCGGAGTAGTACCCGAATGTAAGTATTCTATCTGGAGCAGGACGTACTGTATACTAAGAATAATTACCCTGATTCATCTGCAGAAAGCAGGATTCCTGGAATAAAGTAACCTTCAATAGAAACTGCCCTGCGGGATAGGGTAACCGCCCGCCATTTTTTAAAATGAGCTGCAGTAGCAGGGTCATATTTTATTTCAGCAAACAGCATTTGTATTCAGGGGTCTCTAAGGGAATTCAACCGTTGTGATATTTCAAGCATGGCCACTCACAACCAATGCCTTTGGTAACCATAACCCTATCCGCGATTCAGTCCAAAACTAAAAAACAATGTTTGGCCAAAGCTGGGATACAAGGTGTGATTTTCTTCTCCAGCTTTTATAGAATCTCTACCTTTGAAGATTTTGGGTGAGAGCGGCTCCTGTGTTAGTATTGGCAGTGTGAGATCTACACTCCCTGGATCTATTTTTCCTTCGTTCTGTGGGGTCAGCAGTGCTCCCCCAGAAGTGGTGGGATCACCATGAATGACCTCTTTATTTCTGTTTTGGGATTTCCAAACAGATTGAGCAAGCCTCAATGGCTCTGGCTCTCAGATCCGTCAGCTTAGCCCATTTTTCATTTTGATAGATGGTGGGATCAGGTATATTTAGATAAAGATGTGACACAACACCTCATTTCTCAAAGTGTTTCAACGCCTTCACACAATCCCTGCAGTCAAAACAAGCACGTTCCACAGACGATGTAGACATACAGACCGCGAGCCAAGCCGCCATGTCAGGAGATTGTCAGTGGAGCAGAAAAATTAATTGCAGGTAAAGGAGAACTCCAGCTAGTGTACCAAAGTCCGGCATCCCATCTGCTCATAAAAGCAGGACTGCCCTACAGTTAGTAGTCAATTGGGGGGAGGCTCTGCTCTCAGCAAGTATGGGCACATGTCAAAAGCATAGAGGGGAGTCAGGCACTAACGTTCTGTAAAGTCATAATCAGTTAACTGTACTCTGATGATTCCAGAGAGAATGAAGGATCAAGAGGATGGATTATGGCTTTTGCTTTTTGAATCAGTTTGTGTTTTTATCTTTGAAAACCATTAACCATTAGCAACAGAAAGAAAAACAGTTTTGCAATCGTTTTTTCACTATACATTATTAAAATGGAACAAAACCCAAGATTTTGACTATTCCAGTTTTTGTTTGTTGCCCTACTGTGTGAAAGCCCCCAGATCGCCCAGTAAAATTCACAGAGCAAAAAGTTAAACTGAGCTCTCTAGAGCCCTAGCATATCCAAAATATCCAAGTTCATATGCTAGGATATGCTAGGGCTCTAGAGAGCTCAGTTTAGCTTTTTGCTCCGTGCCACATTAACATATATTAATCTTTGGACCTACAGGGATATTTGGGTCAACGCACATTGAGCAATTTTTAACATTTTGTTTTTGCTTTGTTTTTAAAAAGGTTTCATGTAATAGTAGCGCGGTAATTTCTCCCATTTCTTCATTTATTTTAAACTATACTGTTATGTTTGTACTATACTTTACTATACTGAAGATTCAGCCTTGGTCTTCGTGCGCATGTCCACTGCCACCACTGGTCTGATCATAGTATGAAAAGAGTAGGAAAAGCTCTCATCACTAGCAATTGGGCATGCAGTTCAATGCAGTCTTTCTGCTGTGACATCAGGAGCTGTATGTTCAGTAGAGGCAAAGTGGAATCAAACCAACGCGATCGGCTTCAGGGCCTGCAGCTGGCTTTGCCCTCAGGCATCCCAAACTGGGATGCCCAGCTGTGTGAACCCCCCCCCCCCTCCAGGGGCCGCAAAACTCACCCCTTCTGGTGGTTCCCTCACCAATGTAAACAATGGGGAGCAAGAGGCACCGTATCCCCAGCATCATTAGGTTGTGCATCTGCTCCCACCCACATTCATTTAGATGGGCTGGGGTTGTGAGCGCATCAGGTGCCGGCGTTGCTGTAAACAGAGACATTTGCTGAATATTACATACGCACAGCAAACAGCTCTAATTGGACAAGAGTCCCACGCATGCAACGTAGAACCCGGGGAACGGTGGGTTTGTATGGGTGATCTGGGGAGCATTCCCCCGGGGTCAAGGAATAAAACCCAGGAAACTCAAAATCCCAGCTTTTGTTCCTGCATTAAAGAAAAACAATCACTTGGATTTTCACTATTACAGGGATCGTTCTTCTCCATCGGATGCCCCACTGTGTGCATCCTTGGGGTTTCCAGGTGAACCCATGGCAAGAGCTCCCTTTTCAATCAGCTTCCTAAGCCGCTCATAGGTATGGGCTGTTTTGTAATGGGCCTTAGCCGCTGGCTGGTGCCCTCCGGCTGTGTGAGCACAGGCCAGCTATTCAGATGCTGCTGGTGTGGTTGCAGGCAACAGCTGGAGGGATTCCAGAGAGGCCGGCAGCAGCAGCGTGGGTTCATGGTGAGCTAAGGGGTGGTTTGATGGAGTCTTTCAGACTCTAGGGCCAGGTATAAAAGGGGCTTGTTCCTCTTTAAATTACTGGACCTAGAAAGATGAGCTGCCATGTGCTAGAGTATCTTTTCTTATAGCAAAGAGAGCCCAAGATACAAAAGACCACATGCACACACCACATAGCACATTCCGACTTGGAATGCCCCTCCAGTTAAAGAGCCACATTTGGGTTGGCCTGACTATCTGAGACCTCAAGGAAAAAATCTAACAGTGTTTGGCCATCAAAGACAGGAAGGCTTATTAGGTCAGAAAGGGTAAATAAAATGAAGCAGGTCAAGTTTTTTAGCCAGTGAAACCAGAGGTGTTTGGCACCCATTGCTTTTCTTATTTATAGACCCGTTTCATCATGACGGAACATTGGACTACAGTAACTACACAATGGCAAGTGGGATTTTTACTTCAGTGTTTCTGCATAACATTTGTTCATGGACAATCAAGTTTCATAGAGGGTGCTATGGAACAATAGAGAAGGTTGGGGTCTGGGAAGTCTATATACAGACCCAGAAAACTGAACTTTCACAGCGTGATAGTGCTACATGTTAACTCGCAATTGTGCAATACACCCGGCAAAAGGGTATGGAAGTTAGAAGGGGGAGGGAGAAGAGCAATACCTTCAGCATTCACCGCCAGGGGCTGAAAACTTTTATCCAGAACCACAAGAGAACATGTTGCATCGAAGCCGATCCCTCGAACCTGCCCAGATCCTGCCGACTGCGCCACTTTCTACATAAAAGATAACAAGGACAGTGGGAAATATAATTGTGACAAAATCTGGCCATCTGAATTTAGTAGTACATGTGTGAACTTTATAACATCAACCTAGATCTCCTTACTTGGTTAGAATTCATATCCCCCTGTAACATTTACAGTCTCTGTAGATCAGTGGTTCTCAACCTTTCTAATGCCGTGACCCCGCAATACAGTTCCTCATGTTGCGGTGACCCCAAACCAAAAAATCATTTTGGTGGCTACTTCAAAACTGTAATTTTGCTAGTTATGATTCGGAATGTAAATACCTGATATGCATTATGTATTCTCATTGCTACAAATCAAACATCATTTAAACATAGTGATTAATCACAAAAACAATATTTAATTATATGTTGAGAAATATGTATTACTAATTCCAATAAATAACATTTCACCATGGCATAGCATGTGTCTGAAACTGTAATTTCCCCGCCTCTTATTGAAATTAATAGGAGGCTGCAGCGTATTGTGTGGTAACTTGAGATTCTTGGGAGCTCTCTTCCACAAAATCCGCCGCACTCACAATGAAATCAATAGGAGGCGGATTCAATGCCGCAAACCTCTGATTTCAGCAGTTTCCTCATTCAGAATATGGGAAAATAGTGGGAGATAATTATACATTGGGGAACAGTGTGAACTACATCTTACAGTGGTCTCTTATAGTATAAGACTGATGTAGTTCACACTGTGTAAATGTATGGTGCTTTGTGTAAGTGTAAGCTGCTTTGTGTACTGTGTAATGGTTACACACAAAGCACCTTACACTTACACTGTATTGTGTGTATGGTGTGTGTACTGTTTTTACTTTATTAACCTTTTTTACACCAGCAGGCTGTCTCGCAGGCTCTCTTGCCTCTCCGCCTCTTGCCTCTGCTAGCTGCGTCTGCCCACTGATGACATCAGCAAGCGCCGGACACACGTAATGCGCTGCTATGGACTGTGGAGTGTTCCCCAATCTTCCCCCGCCCCTTAGGCCCCCGGACGGATGATGCAATCACGTCTGCGCATGCGCGCAGGCATTCAGTTTGGAGCGCGCATCCATAACGGCGTGCGTTCCGGCTGAATAGCGCTGCTGCAGACGGTAGCACGACTTCTCAGCGGCTAAAGCCATCGGAAATATGTATTTTCCGATGGCTTTAGGCGATCCCTGTGTTTTGGTCGTTCGACCCCCGCCATTTCACATGCTCATAGTGGCTTTTATTTTTAATGGTTAGCAGTCAATATTGTAGGCATTCTGTTATTACAGCTAATGTTTATTACAGTATTCTAATAGACATTGGGAGGTTCAGTGCTTTATTAATGGGGTTCATGCAGTGTTTTGGTCAGATTCAGATGAGTCTATGAAATTTCACATTCAAGTTCTAAAGAAATAAGGCAAAATCTTTTAAAGTGGACCAAAACCCAGGATTTTGACTATCCCGGGTTTTGGTTTTTGTCCCTGATCGAGGGTGCCCAGCTGTGTGAACCCCTCCAGGTTGCCTGAACAAACTCACCTCTTCCCGGTCCTACGACACATGCATGGGCGCTCGCTCGTCCAATCACCGCGCTCAGATCCGCTGGAGCCTCTTCATCCAGGAGCTTGTCTAATGCGAGCACGCTGGAGGCCGCATCCCCCGCTATCCTGTAACAATGAGCATACACGCGGCGGCCATTTTACAAATGCCGGGCACGCGCCCTATTAAAGGAATAGTGAGGATGCAGCTGCTGCTCATGCATGCACCATTGGACCGAGAATGAAGGTGAGTTTTTGGGGGACCTGGGGGTTTTCACACCCCCAGGGGGAGCGAGTATGCTTTTAAAGAGAGTTTTGGTCATCTTTAAAGCGGACCAACACCCAGGGGGGATCGGCCCGAGAATCTATAAGATTCCCGGGCCGATCAGATCCCTCCCCGCGGGGCATCCGAAATCGTGATGTCCCGCGGGGTGAAACCCCCCAGGAAGCCCACAATCCTACCTTTTCCACGTTCCAGCGGCGCATGCGCGTCTGCCGCCGCCGCCTCCCACGCGTCCCTCTAGCAGGGCGCGCTCCCGCGCTGGCCGTTTGTGAATGGCCGGCACGAGTGCGCTCCCTGTAAGAGGGAAGCGCGGGAGGCGGCGGCGGATGCACTCTGCTTGTCCGTCGCTGCCTTTCGCTTGTCCGTCGCCGGTGATTGGACGAGCGAGTCACGTGGAAGCGGGGTGAGGTAAGTTTTCGGGGCTTTCTGGGGGGTTTCACACAGCGGGGCACCCCCGATCGGGGTGCCCCACCGAAGTGGAACAAAACCCAGGATAGTCAAAATCCTGGGTCCACTTTAAGAGTATATTTAAAGGGACTGCCCTTGCAAAATGTAGAAACCATGATTTAACAGCTTACCTCAGCATATCCATTCCTGTAACCTTGCAGCAGCATCTAGAAGCAGAAACTTGCCACTGACTTCTGGCACTCCAGCAGTAGACCACCAATCATAGGGCTCAACCAGTGGTCTATAACTCTGCCCACTGTGACTGCCTGTGTATTTCAGCATTGTAATACTGGCGTTGTCAAAATTTGCTGATATAAACATGCTGCCCGCTACTGTCCTGGGATATGGCCATGCCCACTAGCTGGGAATTTCTAAAATGAATGAAAATGTCAAAATATTATTTCTCTGTTTTGGGGGGGGGGGGGGGGGGGTTCATTTTGACCAAATAAATTGTGAACATGTGCTTTAGGGTTGTGATTACATGGTCTATGTAGCTGCCTGGACAATTCCTTTAAGATTATGGTTTAAGGTATAGTTAAACACAGTACTCCTCAGTGGACATAGTGTCAATGGCTAACATGGTATAACACATTATTGTTCTGATAAAAGCAATACCTTTATCCTAAAGGGAAGTAGTCCAATTTGTCCTGACAAATCTGTGAAATCTACTGCCGAGATTGTGACAAACCTTCTAAATCTCATAGTAAAATTGTGACAAATCTGACACATTTTCTTAAAACTAAGTTGAGCAATTCGTTAGACCTCTAACCAATCTCACATTTAGATTTGGACGAATCAAAATCTCGAAAAAGAATTGTTCATCTCTAGCCACAATGTAATGCAATGTTGATAGGTAAACCTGTCATTTGAAAAGAGGGCAGTGCATACTTGTAAGCACAATAAAAGGTTTTATTTTTATTTAAGTTTGTAGAGATGTCTAAGTCTCCATAAAGTCAAAAATTGTGACACACCCCCACTCTGAAAACTTCAAGGAGAGGTACCGGGTGGAAGTGGTGTCATATTTTACATCAGGTCATGGTCAGGTCAAACAGCGAGTTCAGGTATGTGTCAATATTACAAAAAAAGCAAACAAAGGTAATTTTTACAGGCTATATATTGCTGACAGTTGTGTTTCTGCCTCCATGGATGGATTACAGCCTCATAAAGCCATGCGTGGGCCCTGGGCACTTTGTTTTATCCAGCGGAGCTCATTAATGATTGAGCACAATGATCAATATCAAGAGCAGCCAGAGATGGCCCCTCCACCACCAAAACAATGAATAATTCATCCGTCCAAGTTCCTAAAAGGAGACCTTTGCTCTCATTTCTAAATGTTCCCCCATTAAACCGATTCCGGAGGTCAGCCATTCCCCCGATTCCTCAACAACAGCTTAAGCTGCTCTCCAAATTGGTAGAGTTTTTTTTCAAACAGGAGGTTTAGGTTTAAAATGTACCCCCCACCCCCAGACTATGCAGCATATGAGTTAGGAGGACTTTAATTCACTTTAAAGTGGAAATTGCCTCAATAATCTAACTGACAATGGTTTACATCTAATTGTGGTCATAGACTGCCTAAAACGTTAATCTTAAAAGTTAAGCGAAAGATGATAGAGGTGGTTCTTATAGCCATTTTCTCGGTAACTGTCAACTGCTGTCTTCTAATAGACTTTTCTATACCTTTGTACAATTGTGCCTCCTCTGTAGTTTTATGTATAAATGTGTGTCTAAGTTACATATCTGGATTATGCCTGAAGCTTAAATTGCTTCGAACGCTTGCATTTTCAATCTATTGAGTTTGCCAATAGTATTACCTTAACCTTGGATTTCCTGCTATGCCTACGTACATCTTCTCCACTGACACCACCTGTCATTCTCAGCCCCCAGCTGTCATCTTGTCTACCTCCACTGCTCCTCACCACCAGCTGTGACATTCTATTTCATCTACCTTTTTTGCAACTATATCTTCTCTCTATTGCCATTTTTCCTTTAAAGTAGACCAAAACCCAGGATTTTGACTATCCTGGGTTTTGGTCCTTGCTGTGTAAAACCCCCGAGGTCGCCTGAACAAACTCACCACTTCCTGGTTTCGATGACACATCCGCGGTCGCTCATCAAATTAGCGCACTCAGATCCGTTTGAACCCCTTTGTCTTAGCAGCACGTCTAATACAAGCGGACCTGAGCGCGCTGGCGGCTGCATCCCCTGGCAGCTTACCTGCGCTGACCATTCACAAATGCCTGGCCCGGGCATGCATCCTGCTAAAGGGATAGCGGGGATGCGGCCGCTGCTCGCGCATGTGCCGTTGGACCGGGAATAAAGGTAAGTTTTCAGGCGACCTGGGGGGTTTCACACAGAGGGGCACCCCCAATCGGGGTGCCCTGGGGGGAGCGAGTATGCCTGCCCTGGACTCCAGGGTGGGTTTGGTCCTCTTTAAACCTGCATGTTTTGTTGCTATCATGGGCTAACTATTTAATTTATAATTTTTCCTGCACCCACTTTTCTACTGAACACCTGTATTCCCTTAAAAAGCTCTTATAACACAACTAAATGCTTGTTTTGCTTAAAATAAATACAAAAATATAATGAACACCACATAGAGACAAACACAAAACCCAAACTAAAACAAAATATGGACAAAACTCTAAAGCTAAACTGTAAGCAGACCATAAAAAGTAAACTGTAATCAGGCAGTAACCTGGAGGGCTATGAGGTTTCTTATTGCTTCAGCTAATAGATCCAGATCTGTTTTAATGTCTCTGTCCAGGCAAACACTAACTTTCTCCCACATTATACCTTGGGAACAGTAAATAACGAGCCATGTCAAAGCACCTGAAAATCTGATTGTATGTAAATACCTCATTCATAGGCAAAACTGATTTCTTTGCTTAATTTTCTGGAGCCATGGCTGAGCTGGGAAGGGAGTGTCATGGTGCAGCTTAATGAGTCTAAACATACTCAGATCAGAGGCAGCTGTGGAACCACTGTGGCTTGCTGTGCTCAATCACAGCACCTAGGGACAGAGTAGATGCAGGACCACTTTTTTGCATGGTCCTGGAGAAAAATAATTGAAAGAATTGCAAAATTTGGAGGCCTGTTACTGCTTCTACCCTGCACTGCAGAAAATGGAGGAGAGGCACATGGAACAGGTATAAGGTGAGCTGTTGGTTAATTATTGCCATTGGGTTTAGAGCCCCTTAAAAGTGGCTCAAAAGTTACAATGGTCAGCAGCCAGGGGGGTGAAGGAAATGGGTTTTGTTCAACTTTAAGATTAATTAAGAAAATGAACAACACAATTGATAATCCCCTGTCGATACTATTAATTATTTATGTAATTTTTTTTTATTTAGATGGTTTGCAAATATTGTAATTCCAGGCTCAATTGGTGGATACTCTGGTGAGTCAAACTCACTAGATTACTGTGAACTGTCAAATTATATCTTGTTTAGTTTGCAGAAAGGGATCAAGCAGTCAGTGAGGTAGTGCCAAGCTATGCGTGTTAGCGCTGAAAAGGAAAAGATGCATTTTGTGAGCACAAAACCGATTCCAGATCAATTTGTGGCACCTTGGGTCTAGATCATTGCTGAATCCCTAAAGAATCCTGTTATTTTATGCTGATACCTTACAATATATTTACAAATTAGGCATTTAGGCTCTGTTGACACCTCTGCGTTTTCTCTGCATTGCTGAGCTGTGTTACAATGCAGAGGGTTCTCTCTCGCTCTCTAGCGGTCTCTTAGTTCCACTCTGTGGAACATACAGCCTGGTTCTCCCACACTGATCCCTGGACAGTACGCAGAGCTAGTGTGGCATGTCGTTTTTTGAAAGGGAAATAGCACCTGACTATGCGGCTTGCAGGGTCCCATCGCAGATGATCCAGGTAGCAACAGTGGGCCAACCCAAACATTGCTTTTGGTTCGGCAATGGGGCAGCTTGCATGGGGCCCCCTTCTGCCATGGGCCAGGTAACAGCTGTCTACCAGGCCTCTATGGTAGTTGAGGGGGTGCAGGGGGTATGACCGCACGGGGGGGGGGGGCCATCACTGTTGCGCTGCCACCTTATTAATCATATTTGTGCTCACTTGGCATAATTTATAGAAAGGAAGCCCAGTGCATTTCTGTTGTTTCAGTCTTTAGTCAGCTTCAGCTGCATCCACTTTAGTGTATGAGCCGTGAAAGGGCCCCATTCAATCTTCGCCCTGTTACATTTAGTTACACCTTTGCCCCGACTATTAGGCTCTGCTCACAACTTTGAACTTTCTCTGCATAACTGCGATGTGGTGCAACACAGAGAAAACACTGTATATTATTCTAGATGGGACACATCTGTGCTCAGCACATTAAAGAGGACCAAAACTAGTGATTTTGGTCCTCACCTCTGAGGCATTCCAAATCATTGTGTGAAACCCCCCAGGTTAAACCATAAAAATGAAATCCCAAACTGGGATGCCCCGATGTGTGAAATCTCCCCATTCGCCCTGAATTCTAACCTGTCCAATAAGCATGCAGGAACTGTGGCGGTATCACTCGCATCCTCTTTTGCCTGTGCGCAGCCACGCTCCCTGCAACTGAAGAGCTGAAGGATGTAATTCATGGATTGTGCCGCCTATGTGTGCGGCTGGGATTCTATTCAGCTTTTCAAGCCGCACATTAAAGTAGACCAAAACCCTGCTGGATCAGCCCAGGAATCTATAAGATTCCCAGGCCGATCCACCCCCTCCCCGCGGGGCATCCAAAATCGGGATGCCCCGCTGTGTGAAACCCCCCCAGGTTGCCAACTACACTTACCTGAATCCCATTCGCGGCCGCATCCCTCTAGCAGGGATGCCAGGGATGCGGCCGCCAGCGTGCTCGGAGCCGCTGAGCTATTAGACATTCATAGCTCAGCGGCTACGAGTGGCCACGCTTGCGCTGTAGGACCGCGGTGAGGTGAGTTGCAGCTGGTGAGCT
The DNA here is from genome assembly GCA_027917425.1 of Gastrophryne carolinensis. Taxonomy (NCBI): domain Eukaryota; kingdom Metazoa; phylum Chordata; class Amphibia; order Anura; family Microhylidae; genus Gastrophryne; species Gastrophryne carolinensis. The sequence goes on along the minus strand of CM051235.1, from coordinate 401,835,290 downwards.
TGGGGGGTTTCACATGTGGGGGTGCCCTGGGGGAGTGGACCAAAACCCAGGATGGTCAAAATCCTGGGTTTTGGTCCCTTTAATCTGTGCGGCCGGACAAGCTGATTGGACGAGAGCCTGTGTAAGCATCTTTGGACCGAGGAGAGGTGAATTTACTAGGCGAATGGCAGGGTTTCACACAGCGGGGCATCCTAAGCTAGGTTTCCCCAGTGGGATGGACCAAAATCCAGGATAGTGAAAATCCTGGGTTTTAGTCCACTTTAAGATGGCTCCTCTTTAATATGTGAGACTTTTTTTTTAGCTGAGCACCATCTGATGGGGGACAGGGAAAAACTAGACACATGTGCTGCAACTACGCCTCCTCCAGTAGGAAGTGTGCAGCTGGTTCCTGTTACCTCATCATAGAGCGCGACACAAAAAATAAGGTAACTCCTAAACTAGGGTTTATGGGCAGCAGAAGTAGGTAGCTTAGGGTCATTGTGGTCCTGGACTGACTGACCTAGGTCAGCTTTAAAGTTTAAGACCCCCGTGGGCTAAGCATAATCTGTCTGCCATACAGAGCAGCATGGCTTGCCTAGACCCCATCAGCGGAGCTTTTTATCAGAGGCCCATAGAGGATGAATGCCTTGGCCGTTGCCCTGCTCTCCACTGCCAGGTGTCTGTCTCCCACTCAGTGTTACCTATGCTACAAATGCTTCTCTATCCCTAAATATATCATCTTTAGACCCATATAAACATGCTGTGTTTGTCTTTCCTCTGCTCAGCTAGGGTTACCTTTTTTTAGACTTTTGCAGAAATACATATAAAATTATAGGAAATGACTGTGTGTAACTTCCTCAATGTGACGTGAAGATAGTTGTTGCAGCCTGAACAGGACCATTTAGTCCATCTGTAAGAAAACAATTACACTAATGAGGCCAATTACCTTGTTAGGAGGATTTAAATGCATCTCACTCCCTGACAAGACCTCTCTTCTGTTCTCTGCTGCAATTATCAACTTTACACAAGTTCAAAGAATTACTGTCACTGACACCCAGAACTTTCTCAGGGGAAGATGGACATTAATGAGGTCAGAAGCAGACAGGGGGGGGGGTTACCATTTAACACCATAACGAGTTTATAAGCGGCATTTGGATGAGGCCCTCAAGCAAGGTAAAGATGTTAAAGCCCGATCCGTGGTGATCTTCACCCTACAGTCTACTGTGCCCCAAGGTGCTATGGGGGCAAGGCCACCATTAGAGACACACTCTTCGGAGATCCTAAATGGGGCTTGGGGATGAGTATAGCTTGGGCAGGAGTGGGTGAGTGGTTGCAGCCTGGCTACATCATTAAAAGGGACAGTCCCGGAAATAATAAGGCAGCAAGCAACTCATGCCCCATGAGCCTCTGCTTCAATTCCCACATGTAAAGTAATAGCAGGTATCCAAAGTTTCCCCCTCCTTTCAATTCCATTCCTCTATGAACACCACGCATGAATGTGGTAGCATGGCCACCCCTGTTTCTCAGCGCTTCCTGTCAAGCCACAGTGGTTGCACTTGCTGATACCCTTAACTGGGATGCCCCAGGGGGACAGACCATAGTGAAAATACTGGGTTTTGGTCAACATACTTGTTGGGAACTGGTAAGGGGTCCAGTGGACCCCTTTACCAGGTCACCGGGTAGGGGGCTGGCATGTCACCTGCCGGCATCAGCATGTGAAATGCTGCTACCCCGCCTAGTTACCCGCACCCCTATTTGGGGCATCAGGGGTGTGGAAGAGCCCCATACCCATCGGTGGGGGCATACGAACTTGTAACTTGCAGGTCCAGGGGGTGACCGGCACAGCCTCTGAGCTCTGGGTTACAAGCCCTTAAGCCTGATGCCTGGGCTGGTTGTGTTTTTGGGGAGGGCAAGTTGCATCAGGAACCCGGGCCAGTTTCTCGGCAACGGCTCTGAATCAAGTTTTAAGAGGCTTTTCTATGTAGCCTGACGCATTTCTATGTGCACTGACGCATTTTGCAGTTAGAAGTTCACTGCATCATCAGAGATGATAAACTTTGTGTCTCTCCTTAATGAAAGTGGCAATATTCTATTGTCCTGCAGGCTCAATATGTGCACTGATTAACAAACAAGATAGAGAGGATGGCTAAAATTTAGATTGTGTGTATTCTTTTATTGATGGGTAATACTGGGCATTGTGTGATTGTTGGGTGGCGGCAGTTGTAATAGAATAGGTATTTTTTTTATAAATTATTACTATACATACCTTGGTTACAGTACAACAAGCCTTCCAGATGTTTTTGGAAGATTGCTCATAGTGGTCAGGCCGAGGTTCCCAAATTGCCAGAGGCTCTTCTGCCTGGGCAACCACCTTCCCAGCCTGGTTCACCAAAGCCGCACGGACACTTGCTGTTCCTACATCAATGCCAATGTAGTAGAAAGTATCTTCCTCTCTCTTGTTCTGCATTCTGACTGGTAAAAATAAAGGATAACCAAGTATTACAGTATAGCATTTCCTAGAATACTTGATATACAATGAACAAAAGAAAATGTAAGTACATAGGATGGCTCAGATTACACAAATGGATTTACAGCATGGATACACAACCTGTGGCCCTCACTGCCCTCGGTTGTCGCCCAAAGTACTCCTTGCAGAGTTGGAGAGCAGAGCTTTGCCTGCAGTGCAAGCTGCTGGTCAGTTGAGGGCACTGTATCTAACTTTCAAAGCAGAAAGTAGGGGCACCTATGATTGTCTCTGTAGAGGAGGATAAAATAAAGCACATGTGCTACTGGTCTGTTTGTGTAGGCTCTGCCCAGCTCATGTCTGCCAACCTCACCTCTGCTTACCTTGTGATCCTTATCTGTGCAAACTTAACCTGTTTACTTCTTCCTTCTTTAACTCCGCTCTCCCTACCTCACCTCTTCCCACCTTGTCCTCTCACATCTCCTCACCTATACCTATCTCTAAACATCTCCTTCCACCTCGCCTTTGTCCATCACTTTTCAGAATATCTTATCTCACTTATCTCTGCCTACTTCTACCCACCCCGGCTTACCTCTTCCCATATCAACTCTGCCCACCTCACCTCTGTTTAAAATACCTCTGCCTGCCTTACTATTTTCTACTTCTTCCCACCTCACTTCTTTTCACCTCTCTTGTCTACCTTTATTCACCTCTTCTCACCTCGCCTCATTTATTCCATTTCTGTTCACTCCACCTGGTCCTGTCTCCCCAGGCATATTTAGTGCTTTAAAGCGGACCTTCACTCTGAATAAGAGTCTATCATATGTTTCCCACACCCTGTACATACAGATTGCTCACATTAAAAATCATCCTACCTGCATCTACTGCATGTTATATGCCTTTAAACATCCAAGATGGTGGCTCATGGAACATCAGGCAGCCTGCAAACAGGAAGTGCCTCCTGACTGTGCTGCTCTGCATTCTGGGACTGCTGATCTTTACCTGACCCCGGGTCTGCTCTGTCTGAGCAAAGCACAGCTATAACCCCCCCCTGTATTTTATCCCACTCTCCTCTCCTCAGTAAGTGTGATGTTTCTGAGTCAAGATGGCAGCGCCCGTATCCTAAAGTCCTGAACAGAGTTGCAGCCCAGTGGGGGAAAGAATAATAAGTTAGTGACTAAAAACTTAAAATATATTAATTTTAGATGCTGGGGAACTGTTTTTTAAGAGTTTGGGCTTTTCATTAAATCATGGTGAAGGTCCGGTTTAAGGTTAAAGCTTACCTCCAGAAAATGGTTTGGCATTGTTGGCAGCCTAAATTTTATTGCGGCCATTGAATAGTAACAATAAGACAATGTGGCCCATAACCCTTTAAATGCCAAGCACGTAGTTTCTACGTGGTTGCTTCTCCTACCGTTAAGTGCCAAGCACGTAGAAACTACGTGCCTGGCATTTCCCCCAAACAGTTAAAGAATAGAAAAAAAAAAACCACTTACCTCCGGTATCCCCGTGAAGCTTGGGGTCCCCTCTTCCTTGGGGGGGCATCCGATCGCCCCCCCGTCGTCCTCCGTCTTCAGGGGGGGGCCCGAAACCAGCCGCCCCCCCCCCGTTTCCAGCGCTGATCGCCGCTGTAAAAAAAATAAAAAATAAAACTGTAATTTACTCACCTCCGCGCCCGAGCCTTCTGTCCGGGTCTCCTCTTCACCAGGGGGGGGGTCCGATCCCCCCCCTGGGCTGCGCAGTCTTCAGGTGAGGACCCTCTTCCGGGTCCTCACCTCTTGTAATGGCGGCGATGGCCGCCGCCGCTTAGCCCCGCCCATTGTGGGAGGAGCGGGATGACGTCATCCCGCTCCTCCTATACCCCCTCCGAGCTCCGGCATCTGTCAGATGCCGGTGGTGATCGGAGCAGGGCGGGTGTCAGGTGAGGAGGCTCCGATCGGAGCCCCCTCGCCTGTCACCCGCCCTGCGCCGATCACCACCGGCATCTGTCAGTGAGGTGATCGGCGCGGGACAGCGGCGAGGGATGTCGGATCGGAGGTGAGTATGGTGTAAAAAAGAAAAATAAAGATTTTTTTTTCTCTGTGTGTGTGTCATTTTTTTACTATTAACCCCTTGTGAACTGGTAAGGGGTCCATGACCCCTATACCAGTTCACAAGGCTGGGGGGATGGCAAGCCACCTGCGCTAGCGGGTGGCTTGCCATTAACCCCTGGCACCCCCATTACCTGCCTCCCCAAAGGCTAGGGGGGGGCAGAAGAGCCCGGGCCCACATGGGCTATGTGGGCTCGTAGGCTGCAGGGTGGGGGGGCCACAAAAGCTGGCCCCCCCACTCTGTGCCTACAAGCCCCCATAGCTGGTCCCGGGCTGGTTACTGTGGGTAAGGGGGACCCCACGTCAATTTTTTTTTTGATTTTTAAGGGTTTTTAACCCTTAAAAATCAAAAAAAAAATGGGGTCTCCCTCCCCTGGGAGGGGGGACCCTATGTCATTTTTTTTCCCGATTTAACCCTTTGTAGTGTGGATGGTTTTTGTATTTTTTTTGTGAATGTTATAAAATACTTGTTTCAGTTAGGGGGGTCTCCTGGGCAGGAACGGGGGGCTACCGATAAATATGTGGTACCGTTCTAATCGGTAGAAATGGGGCTTTCACATGCAATATGATTTTCCTTAATAAAATACATTTTTTATTTAAAATAAAGGAGTCAATTTTCTAAAAAAATTTTTTTATTTATTTATTTTTTTTTTCACTTAATAATATTGTAAAAAAAAAAAAAAAATTACAAACAAGACATTTCATGTTAAAGTCTAAACTCTGCTGCAAAAAATATATATATAATTTTTCTGAAAGTTACAGCAAAAATGGCGCAAAACATGTCGCAAAACATGACGCAAAATGGGGAAAATGGCCTGTCAACAGAGGGTGACAAAATCTCAAGTAGGCTGGCAATTAAAAGGGTTAATAGTACCTATGCATGTTGGGTATTGTTCTGTTCGGGGGACCTTGCGCTTTCAGACTTAGCTTGTTTTTTCTGGTTTGCATATTTATATTTTAGGAAAAGGTGTTTTTTATTCAGCTTTTTTATAAATTTTTTAGGGAAACCCTGCGCAACCAAAGAATTCTTTGAGGAATTAATTCCAGAAAGATGAGCCCACTACAACAAGCTGGGTACCCTTAAAAAGCTTAACGTGTGTACTTTCAGGGAATATATGGTTTATGGGGGATATTCCAAATGTAAAGGGTTGTTTTGGTTGAAAAATCGCAAGGTGCGCACTTTGTCTGCAGAGCTGAAATTTTCAAGTAAAATTACCGTTATGCGCATGCTTTACTTTGGGGTGTTTGGCAACTCTTCCCTTGACAGAACCTATGCATGTTGGGTGTTGTTCTGTTCGGGGGATGTTGCGTTTTCAGATTAAACTTGTTTTTTCTTGTTTGTATATAGTTTTTTTAGGAAAATGTGGCTTTGATTCTGCTTTTTTATCCTTTTTTTAGGGAAACTCTTTGCAACCAAAGATTACGTTGAGGGATTACTTCCAGAAAACTATGGCCACATCCACAAGCTTGGTACGCCTAGAAAGCCTGAGGTGTGTACTTCCAGAGAATATATAGTTTGTTGGGGGTATTTCAAATGTAAAGGGTTGTTTTTCTGGAAAAACCGCAAGGTGCGCATATTGCATAGCATAGTTGTATTTTATCTGAAAATCTCCTAAAGCGCTGTTTCAGTTTGGGGGAGTCTCCTGGGCAGGAAAGGGTGTCTACCAATACATATGTGGTACCGCTGTAACCGGGAGAAATTGGGATTTCACACGCAATAAGATTTTATTGACAAACTTACATTTTTTAGTCCAAAAAAAACTACAATATGTAAAAATTTTTTTTTTTTTTTTTTTTTTTTTTGCACATATTTCACCCAAAAATATTAAGAATACACCTAACAAATGACAAACAAGACATTTCATGTTAAAGCCCAGACTCTGCTGAAAAAAACAATATATCATTTTTCTGGGAAATCCCAGGTAGGCTGGCATTTAAAGGGTTATACCGAAAAGATTGTGCACCCCTGTTTTACAACAAGAAAACTATCCAGTGAAATAGGCTACTCTACCCTTTTACAACTTACAATGCAATAGAATACTAGGGGCAGTAAAAAAAAGTACTGGAGGTGGGAGATGTTACTGGAAACTGAAAATTAGACTTTATACTCACTGTAAAGTTTTTCTCTTCTTGATATTCCCTTAGGTACACAGCAAGATTTATGAGATTAAAGCCCTGCTAACCAGAAGAGACAGAGGGGCAGAAAATTGTTAAAAACAAACTCCTTGTCTCAGCTTTAACCTTGATGGGACTACTCAACATCCCCCAGTTGTACCAATCTATGAGGACAGGAGCGCTGCAGAAAATCATTTCAAGGCAAAAGAGCAAAAGAACAGTAAAACCAGAAATACACTATCATCAGCTTGAACATACACCAAATATAAGGTAAAATCAATCAGGGGATTGTCCTCAAACACATTTATAGCCAGAAAAATGTATCAATGCTGCAGAATGTATCCACTGTCATTGTGAACACAGTATATAAATATACACATGTAACAAATAGTCCATTCAAATAATAAACAAAGAGACTCTGAAATGTGTCTCTAAAGTGCTAACATTATACACAACATACTTAAAGTGGTCCTTCACTCTGAATAAAAGTCTATCTTATAAGTTTCTCACACCCTGTACATAGAGATTGTCCACATTAAAAATCATCCTACCTGCATCTACTGCATGTTATAAGCCTTTAAACATCCAAGATGGCGGCTTATGGAAGCCGCCATCTTATCAGGCAGCCTGCAAACAGGAAGTGTCTCCTGACTGTGCTGCTCTGCATTCTGGGAGTGCGGACCTTTACCTGACCCCAGCTCTGCTCTGTCTGAGCAAAGCACAGCTATAACCCCACCCCTGTACTTTATCCCGCTCTCCTCTCCTCAGTAAGTGTGATGCTTCTGAGTCAAGATGGCGGCGCCCATATCCTAAATTCCTGAACAGAGTTGCAGCCCAGTGGGGGAAAGAATTATAAGTTAGTGACTAAAAACGTAAAATATATAAATTTTAGATGCTGGGGAACCGTTTTTTAAGAGTTTGGGCTTTTCATTAAATCACACTGAAGGTCCGCTTTAAGTTTACAAAAAAAGCATGTGCAAAAGAAAAAAATTATGAACATAAAAGCGGACCTTCACCCTGAATAAGAGTCTATCTTATATGTTTCCCACGCCCTGAACATACAGATTGTCCACATTAAAAATCATCCTACCTGCATCTACTGCACGCTATGAGCCTTTAAACATCCAAGATGGCGGCTCATGGAGCATCAGGCAGTGTCTTCTGACTGTGTCGCTCTGTCTGTGCGAAGTACAGCTATAACCCCACCCCCTGTACTTTATCCTGCTCTGCTCTCCTGCTCTGTGTGATGCTTCTGAGTCAAGACGGCGGCACCCGTTCCCTAGAGTCCTGAGAAGAGTTGCAGTCCAGTGGCCGAAAGAATAGTGACTAAAAACATAATACATATTAATTTTATATGCTGGTGAATAATTTTTTAAGGGTTTGAGCTTTTCATTAAATCATGCTGAAGGTCCGGTTTAATTTACAATGGCACCATCTGACCCCACCAGGGTTAAAAAAAAAGGACTATATAACTACAAGGATACTACGAAGTCTCTATTGAAAGGGTAGACTGCTTATCCACTTACACTATCACCATCACTTACAATGCCCAATTAGTAGATGAGAATAGAAAATATGGTCTGAGATCTACTTTGTCAATGCCACCACATACTCGCCTAATCCAGGATCCTGTGCTGGTCAAATATGGCCACGAGTAGCCACATCTCCATCCCTCTATACTATGGGGCATCCCTAATCACCATGTCCCCTAGGATGCATTCTAATGGACCGAATCCTATGAATCCCTATTTGATTTATGATGCCCTGCTGTGTAAAACCCCCTGCCACTCTCATCTACCCCCTAACGTGCCCTCTACCCCCTGCCACAGTCATCTACCCCCTGCCACAGTCATCTACCCCCTGCCGCAGTCATCTACCCCCTGCCGCAGTCATCTACCCCCTGCCGCAGTCATCTACCCCCTGCCGCAGTCATCTACCCCCTGCTGTCCTCTACCACCCAACTAACCCTACACCCCTGCCGCTTTCTCCTACAACTAACCTAACCCCTCAACCCCCTGCCACTCACCTAACCCCTCCACCACTCCTCTAACCCTTTTACCACCTGTTGCTGTCTTCCACCACTCACCTAACCCCACCATCTGCTGCTGTCCTCCACCACTTTACTAACCCTGACACTTTCCTCTAACACTCACCTTACTCTTCCACCACATTCCTAACCCCTGCACCCCCTACCACTGTCCTCTCTCACCTAAGCCCTGCACTCCCTGTCACTGTCCTACCACTCACATACCCTCCCCCACCCCACTGTCATCTACTGCTCACCTAACCCCACCACCCCTTTATCCCTCACTTAACCCCTCTACCGCCTTTCACTGTCCTGTACTGCTCACCTAAGCCTGCCACCCCTTGTCACTGTCCTCATCCACTTAGCCAATTCAGGAACAGTAAAGCACACCGGCCCTGCTTTACTGTTCCTGCCCCAGTATAGTATATTAATGTCACATATATATATATATATATATATATATATATATATATATATATATCTTATTTTGTTCCAGGGTTTAGAAGGACAAAAATAGGAAAGAAAGAGAGGGGCATCCCACTTTACAGGCTGAGAGGGGCATCCCACTTTACAGGCTTGATTTAACAACTGTCCCTATTTCCCACACCAAAAAGTTAGAAGGTATGCATTTGGGCACAGATGAGTCAGTAGTGGAAAAAGCTGGGGCACAGAACAGTTAGCAGCACAATTTAGTTTAGTATATAGATCAGTTGGTGGCAAAGTAGATTCGGGCACAGATCAGATTTGGAGACAGATCAGGAACAGATCAGATTTGGAGACACAGATCAGGAGCAGATCAGATTTGGAGACACAGATCAGGAGCAGATCAGATCTGGAGACACAGATCAGGAGCAGATCAGATCTGGAGACACAGATCAGGAGCAGATCAGATCTGGAGACACAGATCAGGAGCAGATCGGATTTGGAGACACAGATCAGGAGCAGATCGGATTTGGAGACACAGATCAGGAGCAGATCAGATTTGGAGACACAGATCAGGAGCAGATCAGATTTGGAGACACAGATCAGGAGCAGATCGGATTGGGAGACACAGATCAGGAGCAGATCAGATTTGGAGACACAGATCAGGAGCAGATCAGATTTGGAGACACAGATCAGGAGCAGATCGGATTGGGAGACACAGATCAGGAGCAGATCGGATTTGGAGACACAGATCAGGAGCAGATCAGATTTGGAGACACAGATCAGGAGCAGATCAGATTTGGAGACACAGATCAGGAGCAGATCAGATTTGGAGACACAGATCAGGAGCAGATCAGATTTGGAGACACAGATCAGGAGCAGATCAGATTTGGAGACACAGATCAGGAGCAGATCAGATTTGGAGACACAGATCAGGAGCAGATCAGATTTGGAGACACAGATCAGGAGCAGATCGGATTGGGAGACACAGATCAGGAGCAGATCGGATTTGGAGACACAGATCAGGAGCAGATCAGATTTGGAGACACAGATCAGGAGCAGATCAGATTTGGAGACACAGATCAGGAGCAGATCAGATTTGGACACAGATCAGGAGCAGATCAGATTTGGAGACACAGATCAGGAGCAGATCAGATTTGGAGACACAGATCAGGAGCAGATCAGATTTGGAGACACAGATCAGGAGCAGATCAGATTTGTAGACACAGATCAGGAGCAGATCAGATTTGGACACAGATGAGGAGCAGATCAGATCTGGAGACACAGATCAGGAGCAGATCAGATTTGTAGACACAGATCAGGAGCAGATCAGATTTGGACACAGATCAGGAGCAGATCAGATCTGGAGACACAGATCAGGAGCAGATCAGATTTGTAGACACAGATCAGGAGCAGATCAGATTTGGAGACAGATCAGGAGCAGATCAGATCTGGAGACACAGATCAGGAGCAGATCAGATTTGTAGACACAGATCAGGAGCAGATCAGATTTGGACACAGATCAGGAGCAGATCAGATCTGGAGACACAGATCAGGAGCAGATCAGATTTGTAGACACAGATCAGGAGCAGATCAGATCTGGAGACACAGATCAGGAGCAGATCAGATTTGTAGACACAGATCAGGAGCAGATCAGATTTGGACACAGATCAGGAGCAGATCAGATCTGGAGACACAGATCAGGAGCAGATCAGATTTGGAGACACAGATCAGGAGCAGATCGGATTTGGAGACACAGATCAGGAGCAGATCAGATTTGGAGACACAGATCAGGAGCAGATCAGATTTGGAGACACAGATCAGGAGCAGATCAGATTTGGAGACACAGATCAGGAGCAGATCAGATTTGGAGACACAGATCAGGAGCAGATCAGATTTGGAGACACAGATCAGGAGCAGATCAGATTTGGAGACACAGATCAGGAGCAGATCAGATTTGGAGACACAGATCAGGAGCAGATCAGATTTGGAGACACAGATCAGGAGCAGATCAGATTTGGAGACACAGATCAGGAGCAGATCGGATTTGGAGACACAGATCAGGAGCAGATCGGATTTGGAGACACAGATCAGGATCAGATCAGATTTAGAGACACAGATTAGGATCAGATCAGATTTGGACACAGATCAGGAGCAGATCAGATTTGGAGACACAGATCAGGAGCAGATCAGATTTGGAGACACAGATCAGGAGCAGATCAGATTTGGAGACACAGATCAGGAGCAGATCGGATTTGTAGACACAGATCAGGAGCAGATCGGATTTGTAGACACAGATTAGGAGCAGATCGGATTTGGAGACACAGATTAGGAGCAGATCGGATTTGGAGACACAGATTAGGAGCAGATCGGATTTGGAGACACAGATTAGGAGCAGATCAGATTTGGAGACACAGATCAGGAGCAGATCGGATTTGTAGACACAGATTAGGAGCAGATCAGATTTGGAGACACAGATTAGGAGCAGATCAGATTTGGAGACACAGATTAGGAGCAGATCAGATTTGGAGACACAGATCAGGAGCAGATCAGATTTGGAGACACAGATCAGGAGCAGATCAGATTTGGACACAGATCAGGAGCAGATCAGATTTGGACACAGATCAGAAGCAGATCAGATTTGGACACAGATCAGAAGCAGATCAGATTTGGAGACACAGATCAGAAGCAGATCAGATTTGTAGACACAGATCAGGAGCAGATCAGATTTGGAGACAGATCAGGAACAGATCAGATTTGGAGACACAGATCAGGAGCAGATCGGATTTGGAGACACAGATCAGGCGCAGATCAGATTTGGAGACAGATCAGGAACAGATCAGATTTGGAGACACAGATCAGGAGCAGATTGGATTTGTAGACACAGATCGGGAGCAGATTGGATTTGGAGACACAGATCGGTCGGGGGCAGATCAGATTTGGACACAGATGTGAGGTGGCTTTGTCGAAGTTTTCTCATTGGTCACACTGGCCACCCGGGCTCTCTCCTGTTACAGGGCTGTGAGAGGCTCCATTTAGCAGACATATAGTATATGAAGGACCTGAGAACACAGGGACAGGCAACATGGAGCTCTGCACAGCCGAGTCTATGAACAGCACATGGGACATTGTTTGTATTAACTTTCCTTAATAAGCTGCCAGGAGGGAGGACACACAAAGGAAAGGCTTTACCTTGTGGCAGAAGCAGCAGCACCTCCCTGCAGCCAAGTTACAAATGGCAGAACCTAGTGTGAAGCATCCACTGACCTCCAGCTCCTGGGACAGGCTGTCACTAGGGGGCAGCAGCGTGCACAGATATTCTGCTTTGTCACATGACACAGAGATATGACGGCTCCTCTGCTTCCCCGTCCTGTAAGTGTAATTGCTGATGGCGAGCCTGCGCGGAGCCAACGTTCTACCAGCGACTGATGAGCAGAGCAGTGTAATAGGTGGAGGCCGCTCTGCCCGCCGCTGCTCTCACACACACACACTAATGTTTACAGGAAGATAATCTGGGTGTGTGTGTGACAGCTGGGCCGGTGGCGGTGGCATCTGCCTCCACCTGCGGCCTTCCCATGTGCCGGCCTACCGGGATTCTGCCCGGTATGCCCTATGGCCAGCCCGCCCCAGTTCAAGCTGATGATGGTGTATTCATTATTAAAATACATATATTTATCTTTTTATTAATTGGAAACAATCTGTTTTGGCTACACTTAGGGGGCTTATATGGTCACTTAATTATTTTCCTATTATGAAGCCTGAATGGAGAAATGAAGAGACTTGGAAGATGCTTCCCTCCACATGCTCTGCAATGTGGTGATTGGGGAGGGGGGGGGGGGTTCTGCACACTATCTGTAATGGGATAAATGAAGGGGGGGGTCTGCACACTGTCTGTAATAGGGTGATTGTGGGGGATTCTGCACACTGTCTGTAATAGGGTGATTGTGGGGGATTCTGCACACTGTCTGTAATGGGGTGATTGGGGGAGGGGGATTCTGCACACTGTCTGTAATGGGGTGATTGGGGGGGGGGATTCTGCACACTGTCTGCAATGGGGTGATTGGGGGGGGGATCTGCACACTATCTGTAATGGGGTAAATGAAGGAGGGGGTCTGCACAATGTCTGCAATGGGGTGATTGTGGGGGATTCTGCACACTGTCTGTAATAGGGTGATTGTGGGGGATTCTGCACACTGTCTGTAATGGGGTGATTGTGGGGGATTCTGCACACTGTCTGTAATGGGGTGATTGGGGGGGGGGGATTCTGCACACTGTCTGCAATGGGGTGATTGGGGGGGGGGATCTGCACACTATCTGTAATGGGATAAATGAAGGGGGGGATTCTGCACACTGTCTGTAATACGGTGATTGTGGGGGATTCTGCACACTGTCTGAAATGGGATAAATGAAGGGGGGGAGCTGCACACTGTCTGTAATGGCGTGATTGAGGAGGGATTCTGCACACTGTCTGTAATGGGGTGATTGTGGGGAATTCTGCATATTGTCTGTAATGGGGTGATTAGGAGGGGATTCTACATGCTGCCCATTATGGGGTGATTAGAAAAGGGTATTTTAGCACACTATTTGGTTCAGAATATTTTTGCATATAATATTCACAAATGCCTGGCATTCTGCTAGAGGGATAGCGGAGATGCAGCTGTGGCTCACACATGCACCATTGGACCAGAAAAGAAGATAAGTGTATGGGTGGCCTGGGGGGTTTCACATAGCGGGGCATCCTGATTTTGGATGCCCTGGGGGGAGGCAATCGATCAGCCCAGAAATGTATAAGATAGCTGTGGGTTTTGGTCCACTTAAAGTCCGCATTTAGTAAACTTAGTGCCTTACCAGAGTGCATTGTATCTCTTGATCTCAGAGGGTCTCTGCCAGGTTGCCATGCTGTCTGGGACTGCAGGGACACCACATACATCATGGGAACCAGCAGCTTCCTTTGATTGCAAAAAGAGAAGCCTACGATACAGGGCCAAGTTTCCCAAAGGGCCCAAAACTCTGTTTTACAGAGAAGCCTGGCTCTGTGGAAGAGGTTTCCTGCACTAAAGTGGACCTCCTTACAAATGGATATAGGTCCCCTTTAAATGTGCTTTCACCAACTTTCAAGTGGCTGGTTAAGAAGCTCAGAACCACTCCACTGTACTACTGTACAGACAGCCATCACCATGCAAGTGCCACCCCATTTACGTTAACGAGTGTTGGTCTGGCTGTGTGCTCATTGTAAGAAGTGAGGGGGGGCATCCAGAATGCTGGAGCAAAACCTGCATACAGAGCCAGCGGCGAGAACGGAATCCCGTGATTGGCCGCAGGGCAGTCACGTGGGCGCAGTCGCATCCTCTGTGCCGGCCACCGGCAGGACTTGCCCATGTGGCCGCCCGGCGGCCAATCGCGGGCCTCCGTTCTCGCCGCTGGCTCGGTATGCGGGTGAGTAAAACAAGTTATTTATGTGTTTTCGTGCGAGGGGGGCTCCAGCATTCTGGATGCCCCCCCTCACTTCTTACAATTAGCACACAGCCAGACCAACACCCGTTAACGTAAAAACGGGTGTTGGTCCGGTTTAAGATACACATACAGAGACTTAAAACACTGCTACCAACATTCTAATGAGCACCTTAATCATCCTGATGTGCAGATTTGGGGCATGCATCATCCTGCAGAGGAAGCAAAGAAGACAACTTCATTCTCAAAAGAACAGCTGTGGCTCTTTCAAAGGGGTAGCTAGGCTTTCTGGCACTTGGGAAAAATATTCGAAATGCCCCCCCCCCCCACCTGTTCTCAGGCCCCACTTTGGTGCCCCCCTGACCTGCTGCACCCAAGGCAAGTGCCCCCCCCCTGCTCCCCTAGCTATGCCCCTGGGATCTTTCCTCCCTGTGCTGCGTTGCTTTGCCCCTAGTGGCTGGATGAATAAATGCTGCTGGTCAGCATACAAGATGCCTTATCATGGCATTCCCCATCAGCGAAGTATAATTTGCTGTTTTGTTTTCATTTCAAATGGGCCCTGTGGACCCAGGTTCCCCTAGGTACATGCCTATGTTTGCCCAGTGGCAAATATGGCCCTGTCCAGTACGCCAGACCTGAAGGCCTTTAAAGAGGCTGATATGATGCAGCTGAGGGCTGCGGTGCATGTGGCACCTGCAGCCATGACACTGTATGGACAGCCTGGTGCATGGAGCACAAACTCTGGGGCAGAGGAGCCCAGCACTTCTCCCCGGTACATAAAATACTCCTTGATTACTTGCCATTCATAAACTATTAAGACAGCCCTATTACCCATTATATACCGGTATATAAAACACTAAATGAATACCCCTCTAAATCTATAAAAGGCCCATTCAGCCCAAATGATACATTCCAATCCATAAAGAGACCCCTCTGCTTAAATGAATACCACCTTAATCCATGTGATCCCCTTAACCTAAAGGTATACTCTCTCAATTCATATGACACATATGATACAACTCATCAGCCCAATAGATAAATATAAGCCATAAATAGATAAGCCATATGAAACACTCTCAACCCAAATGAATACCCCCTTCATCCAAAAGAGACCCCTAAACCCAAAGGAATACCCTCAATTTGAGAGAACCCCTATCATCAAATTAAGCCCCCCATAGTCTATACGAGATACCCTCAGCACAAATGACTACCCCCTTAATCCATAAAAGACCACGTCACCTGTCCCCGCTCCCACGTGACTGCTGCAGCCAAACCCCGCCTACGGACAAGCAAGGTCCGTCGCTGGACAAGCAAGCGCGCCCGTCGCCACCTCCTGCGCTTCACTCTTACAGGGAGCGCGCCCGTGGCGGCCATTCACAAACGGCGCCCTGCTAGAGGGATGCGCAAGCGCCGCTGGATCGAGGAGCAGGTAGGGATTTCGGGGCTTTCTGGGGGGTTTCACACAGCGGGGCACCCCCGATCGGGGTGCCCCGCAGGCCCAGGAATGTTATAGATTCCCGGGCGGATCAGCATTGGTCCACTTTAATCCATAACAGACCCTCCCAGACCAGGTCGATATAAACTCAATCAATAATGGACTGCAGCATACCACCAGTGGTGTCCTTGACACCTTGGGCTACGGGCTATGGGGGCAAGCAGAACATCAGTCCTGTGCATGCACCATTAGTACATACATTGGGCACTGGTTGGGGGGTGGATGCATTGATCACATAGCATAGATCACATAGCGCCCGCACTTGAGAATTGGCCCACGTATGATGTCTGCTTCCAGTTTCCTCCTCAGACTCTGAGCAACAAGAGCAATTTATAAGAAAATCAATTTGGAAAAGTAGTCTGTGTTTGATTGAAAGCCGGGAGGGGTAGGGGCCAGCCACGACTCCTCAGCAAGCATGCCGACCTCCCTTCCCAGAGACTCTCCTCATAATGAATCTTAATTAAGATTGGCCTGCCAGCCTGCGCAAAGCTGCCACTCCTAAAAAGGTTTCCTTGGATAAACTGCGAGGGGAGATAAATCATCCACTGCCGTCACGTTCCTGCGCATGTTAAGTGCATTCTGGGCCACGAAGGTTGTTTAAAGGACAACGGCGAAAAAAGACGCAATCGCGTCTGCATGCAAAACAGCGTCTGATACCGCTGCAAGACGCTCAATAAGATTGCTCTTCTGTCCAAATCGTTATCTTTTTATCTCTTCCATCTGCCCTTGCACTGATTTATCGACTGTGCGTAATTAACTTGATTTCAGGAGCTTTTAACGGCCCTTTTTCATTTCCTCTAAATGAACGCGCTTTACAGGCCTGGCGAGCACTGAGAAATATTTTTGCATTCGGGTGTGGCTGGAGCGCAACAGGGGATATCTGCAGTAAAATCTCCTCCTTTAGGCCCCTTTCACCACTATGTAAGTGTGGTAAATGTTCTTTTTTAAACCAAGCTGCCACCAACCCAACAGTATAGCCACAGGTAGGGGGCACAGGAGAGTTTTGTTCTACTTTAATACTCCAGAGCTGGGTTACATGGGTGTTGGTCCACTTTAAAGGTATTACAGGCAGCACATGTGGGCAGATATCAATTTAAGCGGACCGAAACAGGACCTAGGATCCTAGAGCCAGTATGGGATGCCCCACTGTGTGAAATCCCCCAGTCACCCAATATGTTTACCTCACCACCGAGCCCTTGGCGCATGTGTGACTGACAGCGGCATCACTTGCATCCTTTTCTGGGCTGTGCCGTAAGTGAATGGCTGGTGTGGCCACCTTCAGCCTAACAATGCAGGGGGTGCATGCACCGATTGCATGTGCATCTAGGATTCCATTCAGCTTTATACATTAATATGTGCAGCTAGAAATGCCAATTGGGTACGAGCCGCACCTGCACCATGGGCTTGTTAGAAACGTAAGAAAAGGAGGCCACGGGGGGGGGGGAAGAGTTTGCGCAGGGGGATGGACCAAAACCCGGGATGGTGAAAACCCAAGTATTTGGTACACTTTAAGTGGGTATTTTTAGAGAGAAAAAATACAGTATAGTAATGTTGCAGTATGGAAAGCCTTCTCTATATCCGCTCAGGAGCCCACTGAGAGCATGTACCCTGAATGCCTTCCCTGTAACCTGGTCTTGGCTATGCACATAGGTGTTAATAGTAATGAGAGCTGGGGCTTCCATGAGCTTTGCTGGCCCAGAGCAGGTGCTCCTTTCCACCAATTATAATCTGGCTATAACAGGAAATGTGGGGAAATTTCCATAACAGACAGGCATATTAACATGAAAGAGAAGTCCTCTATTCTGCATTCCAAAATAATAAAAAGTTTCCTCTAGTCTCAGATCCCCACCTGGAGCACAGGTTCCCTGGCTCCAACCTCCTGCCTCATAGATGGAAATGTAGCTTTTTGCTTCCCAAAGACACAAAGAGTCCCTTGAAAGAGGCAAAGTAGAAAGCCAAGATGTCGTTTTTAGAGACGGTCATGGTCAATATTGAATATGTACACAAGGCATCCCGGCAGTCAGCGCCAGAGGAAGCGGCGCACCCGCAATTATAACGGAAACCCAACAAGGGAAAACTTTGCTGCCGCCATGGCTGCTCGTCTCTGCCCTACACACCTCCACCTGTCCTTTTAGTTTGTGCTGGCTCCCACTTTCCTGGTCCTAAATACAGCTTTGAACAGCTATGGTTAAACACCTATGATTAAATGCTATTCTATGATTGGCTACAGAAAAAGGAATATTTCACTAATATACTTCATTAAAAAGGCTCTTTCGGTTGTGTGCCTGTCATTTTCTGACACACAAACATAGCTGTGACAGGTGTTTAGGAAATGACAAGAACCAAATTGAAACCTATGAAGGGACAGTGCTTGTGATTTGTGTGCCTCAAACACAGCAATGTACTTGAAAGCTTTTTTACCAGACACGTGCTGCCCCCCCCTCAGGCTGCCTGGCCTTGTTACTTTCTGCTGACATCCATCAACTTCTGCTGATTTAGAAATTTAAAGCAGAAAAAACCCACCAGTGGCCGGCCTGGAATCAAAAACATTCCAGGGCTGGCTGCTGGCTTTTCCCTGGGGGCATTCCGAATTGGAAATTCCCACTGTGCAAAACCCCCAAGGGCTCTAGTAAAAATTCACCTTTCTCCGGTCAAACAGGCAAACAGCTCTTATTGTTTTCAATGTGGACTGCGCACTGCTGAATGCCCTTCATGCCCAGTGGGACAGGAGAGCGCATGCCACCGGGGACTGCGCACTGCTGAATGCCCTTCATGCCCAGTGGGACAGGAGAGCGCATGCCACCGTGGACTGCGCACTGCTGAATGCCCTTCATGCCCAGTGGGACAGGAGAGCGCATGCCACTGTGGACTGCGCACTGCTGAATGCCCTTCATGCCCAGTGGGACAGGAGAGCGCATGCCACTGTGGACTGCGCACTGCTGAATGCCCTTCATGCCCAGTGGGACAGGAGAGCGCATGCCACCGGGGGACTGCGCACTGCTGCATGCCGCCGGGGATACGGGGGATGCTGCAGCGTGTGATCCACATTGAGTTCAATCAATAAACTCAATGAAACATGGCAAAAGGCTCCAATTGGGCAAAATCCCGCACATGCACTGTTTGACCGAGGAGAGTTTTACTGAGTGAACTGGGGGGTTTGACACATCCTGATTCAGGATGCCCCAGGGGCATGGAAAAAACCCAGGAAAGTCCCAGGTTTTGCCCTGCTTTAAGTGGGAAAAAGTACAGAGGGAAAAATTTTTCTTTAAGTAAAGCATAATAGACAAATTTATTTTTATAGTCTACCATATGATATCATATCATTTTGACATTTTGACAGGTGTTTAATGATAGTCCTTTAATAAACTAACATCCTGATCAAACTAGAAGTCTCACTAGATCTCTGACAGGGATGAAGGCAGCAAAAGAACACTCATTTTAACCTAGTTTGAATCAATTAAGAAATCTCAAGGTCAGATTTGGATGAATTTATTTAATTTAAACTAAGTTGGCTGATTATTCAGAATCAATTAAATTGGCACAAAACCCTTCCCGGGCCCCTGTGCGACTACCTACCTTACCCACCTGAGTACCTCAGGCGATGCTGCCAACGTTTTTTTTTTTTAAGAAATAAGGTTTTCCACTGCCAAGGGCATGTCTACACAGCTTTTCTGAGATTGCCAATCGGCTTATCTCAAAAATGCTGGCTGACATGACCAGCAGGTTGGCGGTATCCCCGGTTTTACAGCTCCTGCCCCCAGCCTAATAAAAAGTGGGTGGGTGCAGGGGCATACAACAGCTACAGGGAAGCCAGGGATGCAGCCACCGGCAGCTACAATGTCTTGGGAGCTGCTGGGAAGGATTACTGGTGACCCTGGGGGTTTCACACAGCAGGGCATCCCAGCCCTGGAGTCTTATAGAGAAGTGAAACCAGGCTCACAGTCAGATTTAGAATTGGTGCAAATTGGGATGCCGCGCTGTGTTAGACCCCCCACCTTTTCCAGGTCCTACGGCACATGCGTGGGCCATCGTTCAATCAAATCTGTTTGCTGTGCATATGTAATGCTCAGGAAATGGCTCAGTTTTCATGCAGGGCTCAGCAATCAGGAGGACAGGTGGCCACATCCCCAGCAGCGCACACGGCCCAAGCCTATCTGAAAAGCTGGGGGCAGGAGCATGCTCACAGCCCAAAGATGCAGGGATGTGGCTGTCTGTTGTTTACACAGCTAAGGGCGTCAGGAAGCAGGTGAGTTTTGGGGTGGCCTGGGGGGGTTCCCACAGCGGGGCACCCTGGGTTTTGTTCCGCCTTAAGGAAAATAGAAGTGCACTTTAGATTAAAAATAAAATAGAAGTGGACTTTTTACACCTGGTGCTGAATAACACCTGGAGACCATGCAAGTTATTTGGTGTAGCAAGTTTAACTTTGAGTGTGCTTTTGGGTATAAACTAAAACCGGGGTGTCAAACTCATTTTCATTGAGGGCCACATCATTATTCTGGTTGCTAAGAAAACAAAATGCAAACACGACCATTTAAATGTATTTTTACACAAACCAAAATGTTTTGGCCAAAATAGCCACACAATTATTTTGCCCAGGATAGATGCAGGTGCTGAATTATTTTGTCCAGGATAGATGCAGATGCTGAATTATTTTGCCCAGGACAATTGCAGATGCTGAATTATTTTGCCCAGGACAGATGCAGATGCTGAATTATTTAGCCCAGGACAATTGCAGATGCTGAATTATTTAGCCCAGGACAGATGCAGTTGTTGAATTATTTTGAACAGGACAGATACAGATGCTGAATTATGTTGCCCAGAACAGTTGCAGATGCTAAATTATTTTGCCCAGGACAGATGTAGATGCTGAATTATTTTGGCCAGGACAGATGAAGATGCTGAATTATTTTGCACAGTACAGATCCAGATGCTGAATTATTTTGCCTAGGACAGATGTAGCCAATTATTTTGCCCAGGATAGATGCAGGTGCTGAATTATTTTGCCCAGGACAGATGCAGATGCTGAATTATTTTGCCCAGGACAATTGCAGATGCTGAATTATTTTGAGCAGGACAGATGCCGATGTAGAATTTTTTTGAACAGGACAGATACAGATGCTGAATTATGTTGCCCAGGACAGATGCAGATGCTGAATTATTTTGCCCAGGACAGATGCAGATGCTGAATTATTTTGCCCAGGACAGATGCAGATGCTGAATTATTTTGCCCAGGACAGTTGCCGACATTTCTCTCTTCTCATCCAGAATGCTAAACAGACTATTTGCCTGGGGACAGGATTAGAGATGATACTGCACTCCACAGTTGAGCATATCGCTCAGTCAAGAAGACAAGCTGCCTTAGAGGGCTGTCAGAGGGCCACATAAAAAGGAGGGCCATCTAGCTACTGCTGTCTTGTCAGCTGTCAGAGGGCCACATAAAAGGGGGGCCATCTAGCTACTGCTGTCTTGTCAGCTGTCAGAGGGCCACATAAAAAGGGGGCCATCTAGCTACTGCTGTCTTGTCAGCTGTCAGAAGGCCACATAAAAGGGGGGCCATCTAGCTACTGCTGTCTTGTCAGCTGTCAGAGGACCACATAAAAGGGGGGCCATCTAGCTACTGCTGTCTTGTCAGCTGTCAGAGGACCACATAAAAGGGGGGCCATCTAGCTACTGCTGTCTTGTCAGCTGTCAGAAGGCCACCTAGCTACTGCTGTCTTGTCAGCTGTCAGAGGGCCACATAAAAGGGGGGCCATCTAGCTACTGCTGTCTTGTCAGCTGTCAGAAGGCCACCTAGCTACTGCTGTCTTGTCAGCTGTCAGAGGGCCACATAAAAAGGGGGCCATCTAGCTACTGCTGTCTTGTCAGCTGTCAGAAGGCCACATAAAAGGGGGGCCATCTAGCTACTGCTGTCTTGTCAGCTGTCAGAGAGCCACATAAAAGGGGGGCCATCTAGCTACTGCTGTCTTGTCAGCTGTCAGAGGGCCACATGAAAGGGGGGCCATCTAGCTACTGCTGTCTTGTCAGCTGTCAGAAGGCCACATAAAAGGGGGGCCATCTAGCTACTGCTGTCTTGTCAGCTGTCAGAGAGCCACATAAAAGGGGGGCCATCTAGCTACTGCTGTCTTGTCAGCTGTCAGAGGGCCACATAAAAGGGGGGCCATCTAGCTACTGCTGTCTTGTCAGCTGTCAGAAGGCCACATAAAAGGGGGGCCATCTAGCTACTGCTGTCTTGTCAGCTGTCAGAGGGCCACATAAAAGGGGGGCCATCTAGCTACTGCTGTCTTGTCAGCTGTCAGAGGGCCACATAAAAAGGGGGGCCATCTAGCTACTGCTGTCTTGTCAGCTGTCAGAGGGCCACATAAAAGGGGGGCCATCTAGCTACTGCTGTCTTGTCAGCTGTCAGAGGGCCACATAAAAGGGGGGCCATCTAGCTACTGCTGTCTTGTCAGCTGTCAGAGGGCCACATAAAAGGGGGGCCATCTAGCTACTGCTGTCTTGTCAGCTGTCAGAGGGCCACATAAAAAGGCGTGGAGGGCCACATCCGCCCCCATGCCTTGAGTTTGCCACATATGTACTAAAACTTCAATCTTTACAAGATGCGGCCACTGACTGCGAAAGCGGAGTGTGATCGCCAAGTAAGATTTAAGAAGTTCACCTGGGAGGTTTCACAGTGCAGGGGATCACAAATTGGGATGGCCCAGTGAGAGGCAATCAGCCAGCTATGCAATCTTTTAGACTCATTGGCCGGCTAAGCAGAGTTTTTGGTAAGCTTTAATGTAAAAAATGGTCAATCACAAATAAGTTTTAATTCACACCCAACTTCAGTAAATAATTAGCAGGACCCCCGTCACAAGGTAATGGCACTTTTCACTCTATATTACTTTACTAAAAAAGAATTTCACTTTTTGCAACTGGTGTTAAATGGAAGGGGGTCAGCAGCAGATGTAACAACTGCATTGCCTACCTAGAGGTCAGCAGATGTAAAAGCTTCTATTTCACCCACACATCACTTTTTTAAACTTTCTGCATCTTGTGCTAAATCCACCCCATTGTTATCACCATGATTACACTAATGTGTACACACACACACTGCCCACCCCCTAAACTAGAGAGTCAGTTTCCAGCTCCTGGGCCTACAGGAGTTAATACAATTCCATTTGTTATTCCGCACTTACTTGCTGGAAGTGAAAAGTTACATTCACAGCAATTGCTTCCGGCAGATTCACTCCTTCTGGTAAGATTCTAAGATTCCCTCTGATTGGTCATTTGTATCTCATCTCTGATTGGTGGAGGATTGTTAGACCCGTCAGGCTAGCTGAGGTAACTGTGTAATCTGAGCAACGCTGTCTGTTAAATGAAGTGAAATGATTTGAGGTGAGCGACTCACAGAGGGGTCATTTTATTATTGGAAAACTCCATTTCTGGCCATACATGAGGCAATTTCAGGACGATGTAATCATTCAAACAAGCAATAGAAAGTTTACAACAAAAAGTGTTCTTAAAACAGACCTCTGGTTTCCAGAGTCTTGTCAGCTTTCAGTGCATATGCCACCATGCTTAGTGCATGCAACCTGCAACCCAACCACTCGTCTCCAGCCATATTCCCTTCAGTCTCACAAGGCCAGGACCCTCTTTCCCAATATACCTCTGTATCACCATGTGTCTGTAACACTTCTGTCACACCTGACATACACTATACACCATGTGTATTATAAATATATATATATATCTTTTTACCCTCCTGTAATCTCTACTTTATCATGGAAGCTGTTGGCACCCTTTAAATCAAAATGGAAACAGCCAACATACGTTTACTGCAGGACACTGTAACCCTAAAGCATTATGTAGCCCTCACGTACCGGGGGTGTCCGACACGTGACGGCAGGGAGCCGGTTCTTCTGGGCCCAGGTGTCCGATGTGTGTGTTGTGAGTAGGTAAGGGTTAGGGTTTCAGGGAAAGGTAAGTACTCACTGGTGCCGCTTGGAAAGATGTACAGCAGTCCAACTGTTGAAAGCAGGGTTCCTCTTTATTTATTCCACAAGCAAACGGCAAACATGGAACAAGTACATGTCTTCCAGTTACATCTCTGGTTCTGTCCAATATCAGGTACAATCATCAGCATTGCTTCCATTAGACTTACAATTCAAATGGTGAAGAACCTAACTTTGGGTTGGGGCTTCCCTATATCCCTTCTGACTACCTTCCAGAACCTTCTATCACATGTTCGGCCTCGTGTCCGAGGATGGTTGGTAAATCCTCTTACCAATCACTACCTTTCAGTTGTAACTATGTTACTAGTCTATCTCCTGTTATGACAACCCTTCTGACCTCTCCTTCTGGAATGTTCTCCATTCTAGCCTATGGACAATGTTAGTCTATGGCCTAAACCCACTACTGCCATCTAGTGTCTATTTAGATTATGGCACTTCCAATGTACTTAAATGGGTAGAAACCATAAGTGAAATTAACCAAGTGAATTAATGTATGGTTAACTCTATTTAAAGGATTCTTATTAGTGAATTGAACGTGTTCCTAGTTATTACCAGGTCCCTACAATTATATATGTTTTTATATGTATATGCAGATGTGGGCAGAGGTGAGATGGGAAGAAGTGGGCAGGGGTGAAGCAGGAAAAGTTGAGGTTAGCTACAGAATTAAGGGATGAGGTAAGCAGAAGTGAGTAAAAATGGGTAGAGGTAAGTGAATGTGAGATGGGAAGAAGTGGGTAAATATTCTGTCACACAGTCTACTATGGTGGTGATTCTGTAATACAGTCAGCTATGGGGTGATGGGGGGTTCTGTCACACAGTCTGCTATGAGGTGCTGGGAGGGATTCTGTCACACAGTCTGCTATGGGAGTGATGGGGGGATTCTGTCACACAGTCTACTATGGGAGTGATGGGGGGATTCTGTCATACAGTCTGCTAAGAGGGTGATGGGGGATTCTGTCACGCTGTCTGCTATGAGGTGCTGGGAGGGATTCTGTCACACAGTCTACTATGGGGGGATTCTGTCATACAGTCTGCTATGCGGGTTATCTGGGATTCTGTCACACAGTCTGCTATGAGGTGCTGGGAGGGATTCTGTCACACAGTCTGCTATGGGGTGATGGGGGGATTCTGTCACGCAGTCTACTATGGGGGGATTCTGTCATACAGTCTACTATGGGGGTGATGGGGGGATTCTGTCATACAGTCTGCTATGAGGGTGATGGGGGATTCTGTCACACAGTCTGCTATGAGGGTGATGAGGGATTCTGTCACACAGTGTTCTATGGGGTGATGAGGGGATTCTGTCACACAATCTGCTATGGGGTGATGGGGGAATCTGTCACACAGTCTGCTATGAGGTGCTGGGAGGGATTCTGTCACACAGTCTGCTATGGGAGTGATGGGGGGATTCTGTCATACAGTCTGCTATGAGGGTGATGGGGGATTCTGTCACGCAGTCTGCTGTGAGGGTGATGAGGGATTCTGTCACACAGTCTGCTATGAGGTGATGAGGGGATTCTGTCACACAATCTGCTATGGGGTGATGGGGGGATTCTGTCACACAGTCTACTATGGGAGAGATGGGGGGATTCTGTCACACAGTCTACTATGGGAGAGATGGGGGGATTCTGTCACACAGTCTACTATGGGAGAGATGGGGGGATTCTGTCACACAGTCTACTATGGGAGTGATGGTGGGATTCTGTCACACAGTCTACTATGGGAGTGATGGGGGGATTCTGTCATACAGTCTGCTATGGGGTGATGGGGGGATTCTGTCATACAGTCTGCTATGGGGTGATAGGGGGATTCTGTCACACAGTCTACTATGGGAGAGATGGGGGGATTCTGTCACACAGTCTGCTATGAGGTGCTGGGAGGGATTCGGTCGCACAGTCTACTATGGGAGTGATGGGGGGATTCTGTCACATAGTCTACTATGGGGTGATGGGGGATTCTGTCACACAGTCTGCTATGAGGGTGATGAGGGATTCTGTCACACAGTCTGCTATGAGGGTGATGAGGGATTCTGTCACACAGTGTTCTATGGGGTGATGAGGGGATTCTGTCACACAATCTGCTATGGGGTGATGGGGGGGATTCTGTCACACAGTCTACTATGGGAGAGATGGGGGGATTCTGTCACACAGTCTACTATGGGAGAGATGGGGGGATTCTGTCACACAGTCTACTATGGGAGAGATGGGGGGATTCTGTCACACAGTCTTCTATGGGAGTGATGGGGGGATTCTGTCATACAGTCTGCTATGAGGGTGATGGGGGATTCTGTCACGCAGTCTGCTGTGAGGGTGATGAGGGATTCTGTCACACAGTCTTCTATGGGGTGATGGGGGTATTCTGTCATACAGTCTGCTATGAGGGTGATGGGGGATTCTGTCACACAGTCTGCTATGAGGTGCTGGGAGGGATGATTCTGTCACACAGTCTACTATGGGAGTGATGGGGGGATTCTGTCACACAGTCTACTATGGGGTGATGGGGGGATTCTGTCATACAGTCTGCTATGAGGGTGATGGGGGATTCTGTCACACAGTCTACTATGGGAGTGATGGGGGGATTCTGTCACACAGTCTACTATGGGAGTGATGGGGGGATTCTGTCATACAGTCTGCTATGGGGTGATGGGGGGATTCTGTCACACAGTCTGCTATGGGAGTGATGGGGAGATTCTGTCACACAGTCTACTATGGGAGTGATGGGGGGATTCTGTCATACAGTCTGCTATGGGAGTGATGGGGAGATTCTGTCACACAGTCTACTATGGGAGTGATGGGGGGATTCTGTCATACAGTCTGCTATGAGGGTGATGGGGAATTCTGTCACGCAGTCTGCTATGAGGGTGATGAGGGATTCTGTCACACAGTATTCTATGGGGTGATGGGGGTATTCTGTCATACAGTCTGCTATGAGGGTGATGGGGGGATTCTGTCACACAGTCTGCTATGAGGTGCTGGGAGGGATTCTGTCACACAGTCTACTATGGGAGTGATGGGGGGATTCTGTCACACAGTCTACTATGGGGTGATGGGGGATTCTGTCATACAGTCTGCTATGAGGGAGATGGGGGATTCTGTCACACAGTCTGCTATGAGGTGCTGGGAGGGATTCTGTCACACAGTCTGCTATGGGAGTGATGGGGGGATTCTGTCACACTGTCTACTATGGGGAGATGGGGGATTCTGTCACACAGTCTGCTATGAGGTGATGAGGGATTCTGTCACACAGTCTGCTATGGGAGTGATGGGGGGATTCTGTCACACAGTGTTCTATGGGGTGATGAGGGGATTCTGTCACACAGTCTGCTATGGGAGTGATGGGGGGATTCTGTCACACAGTCTTCTATGGGAGTGATGGGGGGATTCTGTCACACAGTCTACTATGAGGGTGATGGGGGATTCTGTCACGCAGTCTGCTTTGAGGGTGATGAGGGATTCTGTCACACAGTCTTCTATGGGGTGATGGGGGTATTCTGTCATACAGTCTGCTATGAGGGTGATGGGGGATTCTGTCACACAGTCTGCTATGAGGTGCTGGGAGGGATGATTCTGTCACACAGTCTACTATGGGAGTGATGGGGGGATTCTGTCACACAGTCTACTATGGGGTGATGGGGGGATTCTGTCATACAGTCTGCTATGAGGGTGATGGGGGATTCTGTCATACAGTCCGCTATGAGGGTGATGGGGGATTCTGTCACACAGTCTACTATGGGAGTGATGGGGGGATTCTGTCATACAGTCTGCTATGGGGTGATGGGGGGATTCTGTCACACAGTCTGCTATGGGAGTGATGGGGAGATTCTGTCACACAGTCTACTATGGGAGTGATGGGGGGATTCTGTCATACAGTCTGCTATGGGAGTGATGGGGAGATTCTGTCACACAGTCTACTATGGGAGTGATGGGGGGATTCTGTCATACAGTCTGCTATGAGGGTGATGGGGAATTCTGTCACGCAGTCTGCTATGAGGGTGATGAGGGATTCTGTCACACAGTATTCTATGGGGTGATGGGGGTATTCTGTCATACAGTCTGCTATGAGGGTGATGGGGGGATTCTGTCACACAGTCTGCTATGAGGTGCTGGGAGGGATTCTGTCACACAGTCTACTATGGGAGTGATGGGGGGATTCTGTCACACAGTCTACTATGGGGTGATGGGGGATTCTGTCATACAGTCTGCTATGAGGGAGATGGGGGATTCTGTCACACAGTCTGCTATGAGGTGCTGGGAGGGATTCTGTCACACAGTCTGCTATGGGAGTGATGGGGGGATTCTGTCACACTGTCTACTATGGGGAGATGGGGGATTCTGTCACACAGTCTGCTATGAGGTGATGAGGGATTCTGTCACACAGTCTGCTATGGGAGTGATGGGGGGATTCTGTCACACAGTGTTCTATGGGGTGATGAGGGGATTCTGTCACACAGTCTGCTATGGGAGTGATGGGGGGATTCTGTCACACAGTCTTCTATGGGAGTGATGGGGGGATTCTGTCACACAGTCTACTATGAGGGTGATGGGGGATTCTGTCACGCAGTCTGCTTTGAGGGTGATGAGGGATTCTGTCACACAGTCTTCTATGGGGTGATGGGGGTATTCTGTCATACAGTCTGCTATGAGGGTGATGGGGGATTCTGTCACACAGTCTGCTATGAGGTGCTGGGAGGGATGATTCTGTCACACAGTCTACTATGGGAGTGATGGGGGGATTCTGTCACACAGTCTACTATGGGGTGATGGGGGGATTCTGTCATACAGTCTGCTATGAGGGTGATGGGGGATTCTGTCATACAGTCTGCTATGAGGGTGATGGGGGATTCTGTCACACAGTCTGCTATGAGGTGCTGGGAGGGATTCTGTCACACAGTCTACTATGAGGTGCTAGGAGGGATTCTGTCACACAGTCTACTATGGGAGTGATGGGGGGATTCTGTCACACAGTCTACTATGGGAGAGATGGGGGGATTCTGTCACACAGTCTGCTATGGGGTGATGGGGGGATTCTGTCACACAGTCTTCTATGGGAGTGATGGGGGGATTCTGTCATACAGTCTGCTATGAGGGTGATGGGGGATTCTGTCACGCAGTCTGCTTTGAGGGTGATGAGGGATTCTGTCACACAGTCTTCTATGGGGTGATGGGGGTATTCTGTCATACAGTCTGCTATGAGGGTGATGGGGGATTCTGTCACACAGTCTGCTATGAGGTGCTGGAAGGGATGATTCTGTCACACAGTCTACTATGGGGTGATGGGGGGATTCTGTCATACAGTCTGCTATGAGGGTGATGGGGGATTCTGTCACACAGTCTGCTATGAGGTGCTGGGAGGGATTCTGTCACACAGTCTACTATGAGGTGCTAGGAGGGATTCTGTCACACAGTCTACTATGGGAGTGATGGGGGGATTCTGTCACACAGTCTACTATGGGAGTGATGGGGGGATTCTGTCACACAGTCTACTATGGGAGAGATGGGGGGATTCTGTCACACAGTCTACTATGGGAGAGATGGGGGGATTCTGTCACACAGTCTACTATGGGAGAGATGGGGGGATTCTGTCACACAGTCTACTATGGGAGTGATAGGGGGATTCTGTCACACAGTCTGCTATGAGGTGCTGGGAGGGATTCTGTCACACAGTCTGCTATGGGAGTGATGGGGGGATTCTGTCATACAGTCTGCTATGAGGGTGATGGGGGATTCTGTCACGCAGTCTGCTGTGAGGGTGATGAGGGATTCTGTCACACAGTCTGCTATGAGGTGATGAGGGGATTCTGTCACACAATCTGCTATGGGGTGATGGGGGGATTCTGTCACACAGTCTACTATGGGAGAGATGGGGGGATTCTGTCACACAGTCTACTATGGGAGAGATGGGGGGATTCTGTCACACAGTCTACTATGGGAGAGATGGGGGGATTCTGTCACACAGTCTACTATGGGAGTGATGGTGGGATTCTGTCACACAGTCTACTATGGGAGTGATGGGGGGATTCTGTCATACAGTCTGCTATGGGGTGATGGGGGGATTCTGTCATACAGTCTGCTATGGGGTGATAGGGGGATTCTGTCACACAGTCTACTATGGGAGAGATGGGGGGATTCTGTCACACAGTCTGCTATGAGGTGCTGGGAGGGATTCGGTCGCACAGTCTACTATGGGAGTGATGGGGGGATTCTGTCACATAGTCTACTATGGGGTGATGGGGGATTCTGTCACACAGTCTGCTATGAGGGTGATGAGGGATTCTGTCACACAGTCTGCTATGAGGGTGATGAGGGATTCTGTCACACAGTGTTCTATGGGGTGATGAGGGGATTCTGTCACACAATCTGCTATGGGGTGATGGGGGGGATTCTGTCACACAGTCTACTATGGGAGAGATGGGGGGATTCTGTCACACAGTCTACTATGGGAGAGATGGGGGGATTCTGTCACACAGTCTACTATGGGAGAGATGGGGGGATTCTGTCACACAGTCTTCTATGGGAGTGATGGGGGGATTCTGTCATACAGTCTGCTATGAGGGTGATGGGGGATTCTGTCACGCAGTCTGCTGTGAGGGTGATGAGGGATTCTGTCACACAGTCTTCTATGGGGTGATGGGGGTATTCTGTCATACAGTCTGCTATGAGGGTGATGGGGGATTCTGTCACACAGTCTGCTATGAGGTGCTGGGAGGGATGATTCTGTCACACAGTCTACTATGGGAGTGATGGGGGGATTCTGTCACACAGTCTACTATGGGGTGATGGGGGGATTCTGTCATACAGTCTGCTATGAGGGTGATGGGGGATTCTGTCACACAGTCTACTATGGGAGTGATGGGGGGATTCTGTCACACAGTCTACTATGGGAGTGATGGGGGGATTCTGTCATACAGTCTGCTATGGGGTGATGGGGGGATTCTGTCACACAGTCTGCTATGGGAGTGATGGGGAGATTCTGTCACACAGTCTACTATGGGAGTGATGGGGGGATTCTGTCATACAGTCTGCTATGGGAGTGATGGGGAGATTCTGTCACACAGTCTACTATGGGAGTGATGGGGGGATTCTGTCATACAGTCTGCTATGAGGGTGATGGGGAATTCTGTCACGCAGTCTGCTATGAGGGTGATGAGGGATTCTGTCACACAGTATTCTATGGGGTGATGGGGGTATTCTGTCATACAGTCTGCTATGAGGGTGATGGGGGGATTCTGTCACACAGTCTGCTATGAGGTGCTGGGAGGGATTCTGTCACACAGTCTACTATGGGAGTGATGGGGGGATTCTGTCACACAGTCTACTATGGGGTGATGGGGGATTCTGTCATACAGTCTGCTATGAGGGAGATGGGGGATTCTGTCACACAGTCTGCTATGAGGTGCTGGGAGGGATTCTGTCACACAGTCTGCTATGGGAGTGATGGGGGGATTCTGTCACACTGTCTACTATGGGGAGATGGGGGATTCTGTCACACAGTCTGCTATGAGGTGATGAGGGATTCTGTCACACAGTCTGCTATGGGAGTGATGGGGGGATTCTGTCACACAGTCTGCTATGAGGTGATGAGGGATTCTGTCACACAGTCTGCTATGGGAGTGATGGGGGGATTCTGTCACACAGTCTTCTATGGGAGTGATGGGGGGATTCTGTCACACAGTCTGCTATGAGGGTGATGGGGGATTCTGTCACGCAGTCTGCTTTGAGGGTGATGAGGGATTCTGTCACACAGTCTTCTATGGGGTGATGGGGGTATTCTGTCATACAGTCTGCTATGAGGGTGATGGGGGATTCTGTCACACAGTCTGCTATGAGGTGCTGGGAGGGATGATTCTGTCACACAGTCTACTATGGGAGTGATGGGGGGATTCTGTCACACAGTCTACTATGGGGTGATGGGGGGATTCTGTCATACAGTCTGCTATGAGGGTGATGGGGGATTCTGTCATACAGTCTGCTATGAGGGTGATGGGGGATTCTGTCACACAGTCTGCTATGAGGTGCTGGGAGGGATTCTGTCACACAGTCTACTATGAGGTGCTAGGAGGGATTCTGTCACACAGTCTACTATGGGAGTGATGGGGGGATTCTGTCACACAGTCTACTATGGGAGAGATGGGGGGATTCTGTCACACAGTCTGCTATGGGGTGATGGGGGGATTCTGTCACACAGTCTTCTATGGGAGTGATGGGGGGATTCTGTCATACAGTCTGCTATGAGGGTGATGGGGGATTCTGTCACACAGTCTGCTATGAGGTGCTGGAAGGGATGATTCTGTCACACAGTCTACTATGGGGTGATGGGGGGATTCTGTCATACAGTCTGCTATGAGGGTGATGGGGGATTCTGTCACACAGTCTGCTATGAGGTGCTGGGAGGGATTCTGTCACACAGTCTACTATGAGGTGCTAGGAGGGATTCTGTCACACAGTCTACTATGGGAGTGATGGGGGGATTCTGTCACACAGTCTACTATGGGAGTGATGGGGGGATTCTGTCATACAGTCTGCTATGGGGTGATGGGGGGATTCTGTCACACAGTCTGCTATGGGGTGATAGGGGGATTCTGTCACACAGTCTGCTATGAGGTGATGGGGGGATTCTGTCACACAGTCTGCTATGGGGATGATGGGAGGGATTCTGTCACACAGTCTGCTATGGGAGTGATGGGGAGATTCTGTCACACAGTCTACTATGGGAGTGATGGGGGGATTCTGTCATACAGTCTGCTATGAGAGTGATGGGGAATTCTGTCACGCAGTCTGCTATGAGGGTGATGAGGGATTCTGTCACACAGTATTCTATGGGGTGATGGGGGTATTCTGTCACACAGTCTGCTATGAGGGTGATGGGGGGATTCTGTCACACAGTCTGCTATGAGGTGCTGGGAGGGATTCTGTCACACAGTCTACTATGGGAGTGATGGGGGGATTCTGTCACACAGTCTACTATGGGAGAATGGGGGATTCTGTCATACAGTCTACTATGGGAGAGATGGGGGGATTCTGTCACACAGTCTACTATGGGAGAATGGGGGATTCTGTCACACAGTCTGCTATGAGGGAGATGGGGGATTCTGTCATACAGTCTACTATGGGAGTGATGGGGGGATTCTGTCACACAGTCTACTATGGGAGAATGGGGGATTCTGTCACACAGTCTGCTATGAGGGAGATGGGGGATTCTGTCACACAGTCTGCTATGAGGTGCTGGGAGGGATTCTGTCACACAGTCTACTATGAGGTGCTAGGAGGGATTCTGTCACACAGTCTACTATGGGAGTGATGGGGGATTCTGTCACACTGTCTACTATGGGGTGATGGGGGATTCTGTCATACAGTCTGCTATGAGGGAGATGGGGATTCTGTCACACAGTCTGCTATGAGGTGCTGGGAGGGATTCTGTCACACAGTCTACTATGGGAGTGATGGGGGGATTCTGTCACACTGTCTACTATGGGGTGATGGGGGATTCTGTCATACAGTCTGCTATGAGGGAGATGGGGGATTCTGTCACACAGTCTGCTATGGGGTGCTGGGAGGGATTCTGTCACACAGTCTACTATGGGGTGCTGGGAGGGATTCTGTCACACAATCTGCTATGAGGTGCTGGGAGGGATTCTGTCACACAGTCTACTATGGGGTGCTGGGAGGGATTCTGTCACACAGTCTGCTATGAGGTGCTGGGAGGGATTATGTCACACAGTCTACTATGAGGGGGTTATGGGAGGGATTCTGTCACACAGTCTAGTATGGGGTGATGGGGGGATTCTGTCATACAGTCTGCTATGGGGTGATGGGGGGATTCTGTCACACAGTCTACTATGAGGTGCTGGGAGGGATTCTGTCACACAGTCTGCTATGAGGTGCTGGGAGGGATTATGTCACACAGTCTACTATGAGGGGGTTATGGGAGGGATTCTGTCACACAGTCTAGTATGGGGTGATGGGGGGATTCTGTCATACAGTCTGCTATGGGGTGATGGGGCATTCTGTCACACAGTCTACTATGGGGTGATGGGGGGATTCTGTCATACAGTCTGCTATGGGGGTGATGGGGGGATTCTGTCACACAGTCTGCTATGGGGTGATGGGGAGGATTCTGTCACACAGTCTACTATGAGGGCGATGGAGGGGATTCTTGTTGGGGATACAATACTTTGCAACAGCTTCTGCTTGTCTCTGAATGTGATTTTGAATCTTTTGTTAGATTGGCTGCAGTGTACAGTTATGACAAGTTATGAGAGTAGATGGCGCTGATACCAATGCTTAACTATAGTCTCTATATGCATTTTTCTGCTGTGTTGTATTTCCTGTATGTTCAGCTCTGCTGTATGACTTCTTTTTCCTGTCTGTGTTAAACACCATGTTAGGGTGACATTCTTTTACTGTTCCCAATGTCTGGATTTGACTCCACTGCACTCACACTCTGCAACAATTTTGTCGCACAGTCTTCTATGGGGACAGTGGGGGGATTCTCTTATACAGTATGCTATGGGGGCGATGAGGGGGTATTCTGTGGCAGAGTCTGCTATGGGAACGATGGTAGGGATTCTGCCATACAGTCTGCTATGGGGCGATAGGGGGATTCTGTCACACAGTCTGCTATGGGGTGATGGGGGGATTCTGTCATACAGGCTCCTATGTGGACGATGGGGGGGGGGGTTCTGTGGCACAGTCTGCTATGGGGTGATAGGGTATACGGTCATACAGTCTGCTATAGGGTGATGGGGGGATTCTGTCATACAGTCTGCTATGGGGATGATGGGGGGTTCTGTCATGCAGTCTGCAATGGGGGGATTCTGTCACACAGTCTGCTATGGGGTGATGGGGGGGATTCTGTCATACAGGCTCCTATGGGGGTGATGGGGGGGGGTTCTGTGGCACAGTCTGCTATGGGGTGATAGGGTATACGGTCATACAGTCTGCTATAGGGTGATGGGGGGATTCTGTCATACAGTCTGCTATAGGGTGATGGGGGGGATTCTGTCACACAGTCTGCTGTGGTGAGGTGGGGATGTTCTGTCAAACAGTCTGCAATCAGATGATGGGGGATTCTGTCACATATCCTGTTATAGGGTTATGGAGCAGTTATTATTTTTTAATAAGGAATACATAATATTAGTACTGTCCCTACCCAATTTTGCGCAGGGCAATTGCTCAGGTGTTACCCCCTATTTACAGCCCTTTACCCCTTACTACCCCATTTTACAGCCATTTTTGGGCCCCCAAGTTTGGGTGCCCATTGACTTCATTGGGGGTTCAGGTCAATTTCGGGCACTCGATTTGGACTTTTGTTCAATGTTTGGCCAAGCTTGCCGAACTCGAACCTCTACGGTTTCGCCCAACGCTAGTGAGGTGAGGTAGACAGACATGAAAAGTGGGCAGGGGTGAGGTAGGAAAACCACGAGGAGAGCAGAGGTGGGACAGGAAGTCAGCTGCACACTGTGAGAGGGAGCAGTGATGGTGCTTCTCTGTTGTTTGCTGCATTCTACAGTAAAGCCACCACTGAAACACAGAGGAAGGTGCGTATTTTGGCTCATAAAGTAGGGGATCTGTGTCTTTAAAACACAAGAAATTCTCAAGGGTTAATCCATGGAGTATCTGCAAGAATTTTTTATCCACCTTTGCTAAAAAAAAATATGCACCTGATTGGGTGATTTTTTTGTTCAAGTTTGTAAAAGGCAGCACACTATGGGGTATCCTGAAAAGATTGGGGAGGCTATTCAGGCCTCTCCATTCTAAACTTCCCCTAGCTGGCCTCTCTGAACGGCCTTTTTGGGATACTAATGTATATCAAATTAATACTTTATTGGAAAATTATGTACATTTCAACACCCAGTCAAGTGCAAGACAATTTTTATATTTAAATTTTCTTTTGCGCTTATAGAAAGAGTCACTAAAAAATTAAAGAATCACTCCTAAAGTGAGCCTGACCCCTCCAATTATTTTGAATTACCCCCCTGAGATGCATGATGTTGATTGGCAATATATTTTAAAATGTTTTTTATGTGTTTTTTTTATCCATATAAACATTTGTGTATTAGTAAATGTAAAGTGAGTATTTTTCGTTCTTAAAAAGGTTAGTTGATGCAATGTCATTAATAATCTTTAGACTGTAAGCTCGAAAAGACAGGGCTCTCCTCTATTGTATCCTCCTCTCATAGTGCTTTGAAATTTTTTGCATTGGGTTTGCAATTGTCTATGAACTATCCCTGTCTGTAATTACTACATTGTAAAGTGCTACAGCAGGAAATGGCACTAAATAAATAAATAATAATAATAATCTTCTGAAGCATGTCCTAGGTGCCTCTCCTTCCTTTCATGTAGCTTGCCGTAGATCCTGTAGCAGGGCTATAGAACTTCCCCTTTAAGCATAGTCTCCTTATTGCACCTTTTCTTGGCATACTGTAGGTTGCTTTGCATCCATTATGTAAAATAATGTTTATATCCCTGTTCCTGTGCCCAATGATAGAAAGTGAATGACTAATAGGAGCTAAAAAAAGATATGAGAGTGAGGGTAACGTCATTGCTCCCTCTTTGGATGGCTACGACCCCAGTTTATACCTCATAAGCTGAAGCGCTGGCAGGTTCACCTAGATTTCAGGTGCTCGGCAAGCCTAGGACACTCGTAGCTGGAAGACACATCTGGGTGGAGTGCTCCAGCTTCTGGGAGACATAGATCTTTCAGCGGTCTCACACCCAACCCTGCACTGCTCAGCTAGGAACAGGAACACCGCCAGGAGTGATATCACGCAAGGGATCCCTTACAAGCACATTGTGGTACAATGCTGATGCCCCAGCTCAGGAGTTAATGCTGAGCTATGCTAATGCTGTTATATATCTATATTAGCCAATGCCTAAATGAAGCTTCCAACCATTGCTCATCCAGAAGGACAATCTCTAGTTGGAAGCCATGTCCATGGTACTACATAGCTCATACCACCCAACTGTTCTTTATGTGTATGGCCTGTCTTATTATGGCTTTTCACTTTCCCATCAGCAAAAGTATCTTTGTGTGGGCTATTTTTGTGCTTCTGCTTCAAAAGTATATTACAAATAAAAAGGCAGTTAGGTGATATGTGCCTGTCCTTATTTTGTAGCCCACACCTCCAAAAATATTATTGTGCAAGGTACCCCATACTGCCCACACGTCCCTGATTTGCAGGAGCTGTCCTTCCTCTGAGCCCAGATGTAATGTTACCTAAGCTGCATGTAAAATACCCTACAAATGAAGAGCAGGCTTGTGATATGTAGCTTTCCATCTTTTGCAACCCCTAACACACCTTCAAGAGCCCAGGTGAAATGCTATTATTATTATTATTATTGTTACTGTAAATTTATATAGCGCCATCATCTTCCGTAGTGCTGTACAAAGTAGCAATTACAGACAGGATAGAAACAGACAGTACATAGACTATTACAAATGAAGAGTTACAGAGTTTACAGTGTGTATTCTGAACACAAGATACAATAGGAGAGAGAGACCTGCCCTTGTGAGCTTACAGTCTTAAAGCGGACCTTCACTCTAAATAAGAGTCTATCTTATATGTTTCCCACACCCTGTACATATAGATTGCTCACATTAAAAATCATCCTACCTGCATCTACTGCATTTTATAAGCCTTTAAACATCCAAGATGGCGGCTTATGGAAGCTGCCATTTTTGCAGGCAGCCTGCAAACAGGAAGTGCCTGCAAACAGGAAGTGACTGTGCTGCTCTGCATTCTGGGACTGCTGACCTTTCCCTGACCCCAGCTCTGCTCTGTCTGAGCAAAGCACAGCTATAACCCGCCCCCCTGTACCTTATCCCACTCTCCTCTCCTCAGTAAGTGTGATGCTTCTGAGTCAAGATGGCGGCACCCGTATCCTAAATTCCCAAACAGAGTTGCAGCCCAGTGGGGGAAAGTATAATAAATTAGTGACTAAACATGTAAAATATATTAATTTTAGATGCTGAGGAATTGTTTTTTAAGAGTTTGGGCTTTTCATTAAATCATGGTGAAGGTCCGGTTTAAGGATACAGGGTTACTTAATGTTAATTAATGTCTTAATTTTCACACATTTTTGTGTAAAATATTTCATTTTGATTTAAATACAGCAGGGTACCACATTGTGATGACACATGTAAGCCTTGAGAAACACCTTCTTGTGGTGCCCTGCAGTATTCAAGCAACTGCCTGCTGCCCTTCTCACCATCCACCAATAAGAAGTAAAGAAGCAGAGAGAAGAAATGAGAGAGGCCAACAGAAGAAGATAGAAGATGGATGCAAGCAGACAAAGCATAGAACATTTTATTTATATATTACTAAATGCATAAAAGATGGGAAGAGTAAGGTTATATTTTAATGTTTTTGATTTTACTTTACGTATACTTTGGATGGGCCGAGGGACCCTTTTACCAGATGAGACAGAGGGTCGGTTGCACCCCCCCCCCCCCCCCCCCCCCGATTACTTGCATCCACTTCAGGGTACCAAGCGTGCAAGAGACTCCAGTGCCCACCAGCAGCACTGTGAGCAGACATCACTTTAATATGGAGACCAGATGATTTTCTACTGTACATGAGGCCCAGACAATGTCACCATACCTGCAAAAGATGTCCTAAATATAATGTTGGGGGTTCTTGTGTGGCCATTACAGTTTGTAAAAAGGGATCTTGTCCAAGCAGGTGTGACTTCCAGAGTGTTAGAGGGGGCCCTTAACCGCTATGGGTGGCACCTGGGTGACCCAAGGAGGCAGTTGTATGATGTGTGGCACCTTTATTGGCATAGTGTTTGCAGGATAAAGATTGTCCCCCACCAACATTGGTCCCAATGTTCTACAAGGGGGGCCCTATGGGGTGTGCAAACATAAGGTCTGTTTTAAGGAAGTATACAGCAGCATCTGTCTTCTTGTATCTCTAAACTTACAGCTAGAACTGGCACATGACAGCAATTATTTGAAAGATGGGCATCATGCCAATGTGTAACAGACTGTCAACTGATATACTGTATTGCCAGGGCTTGTCCAGTGAGCTCACTATTAGCAGGTGATAATGTTTTGGAAAATGCAAAATTGCTGCCCGGCGGCGTATGCAAAGCACGGTGTAATGGATATGATAATGAGGAACCGCCATGACGCCAGCGATATAAATATCACGCTGTGACTAACACTTGGATCGCAATACCGTTACGTAAAAACACCGGGGAGGGACCAGAGTACTTATTTCACCTTTTAGGATAAGACTTAGGACTGCCAGTTAAAGGAACTACAAGTCCCAGCATGCCCTGCTGTCAGCAATTATCAGCTCAATTCCAGGTTACTGCTATGGGAAAGATTAAAAAAAAAACATAGACATGAAACAACAAAGAAAAGTGTGGATGTGGAGGAGAGAATGTGCAAAATAGAGAGACAAAGGAGGAGATGTGAAAAACGCGAGGGAAAAATGAATGTATAAATTGAGAAAAAGAAGGAATGAGAAAAAGGGAGACTAAAAGAAGGGTGGAATAAGGAAAAGTGAAAGAGATAATTGTGGAGAAGGATCGCAAGTGGACAAAAGAGAGCAAAAGAAGGAAGGAATGTGAAAAAGAGAGCGAAAGAGACTGTGGAAGAGAGAGAGGAAGAGGTAAGGTGTAAAATAGAGAGAGAGAAAAGAGGGACTATGAAAAAAGGATGGAATGTGGAAAATAGAGGGGGGTGAGGGATATGGCAAATATAATTACATACCTATTGCCTGCATCATGTCTGATCAGGAATAATACACCTCATTTAAGATTTAAAGGGGGGTGGCAGCCGCTCAGACCATTTTATAACTAACCTGGGAGGTGCACGTTAGCAGGGCAATTAGTACACACAAGTCTTAAAGGAGCCACAGCACTCAACCCTGTCAGCTTGCAGGCCAGCCTATAATCTGTCTCTAAACTTGGTTAAAAACAGAGGACTCGGTCACACACATCTGCAGAAGTATGCTTAAGCTGCACCACTACGCCAAAGTGCCTCTGTGGGGTGCAGTCCTAACTCTAATCTCTGAGAGCCCATCTGGGACATACAGTGCAATAGATAAATTGGGAGCAGGCTTACCTGAGGTTGCCCTAAACCTCTAAAGTGCAAGCCATGGGGTGGAAGGGTCAAAGACCTTGCAATACAGCCTAGACCCCACACACCATGTGCTTGCACGAATTCAAAAGAAAGTTTAGAGACAGATTATAGACTGGCCTGCAAGCTGACAGGGTTGAGTGCTGTGGCTCCTTTAAGACTTGTGTGTACTAATTGCCCTGCTAACGTGCACCTCCCAGGTTAGTTATAAAATGGTCTGAGCGGCTGCCACCCCCCTTTGTTTCTTTTGAATTCGTGCAAGCACATGGTGTGTGGGGTCTAGGCTGTATTGCAAGGTCTTTGACCCTTCCACCCCATGGCTTGCACTTTACAGGTTTAGGGCAACCTCAGGTAAGCCTGCTCCCAATTTATCTATTGCACTGTATGTCCCAGATGGGCTCTCAGAGATTAGAGTTAGGACTGCACCCCACAGAGGCACTTTGGCGTAGTGGTGCAGCTTAAGCATACTTCTGCAGATGTGTGTGACCGAGTCCTCTGTTTTTAACCAAGTTTAGAGACAGATTATAGGCTGGCCTGCAAGCTGACAGGGGTGAGTGCTGTGGCTCCTTTAAGACTCATTTAAGATTTGCCACTAAGACTTGACAGAGCCTCAGCAGGAGGCCTCACCTTCAGATAACCATAATCACAATTTTGGCAGCAAGCTGAGACTGAGGTTCCTCTGGCGAGAACACCGCCAGTTGGGAGCTCAAGCTGGTGAGATACTTGAAAGAAACTTGCAGCCGGACAGACACTGTTAGTTCATATGGAATGACTTTTATCATGCATTCTAGCCTTTTACCAGTCACATTTTCACGATCTGGGGAACAGGATGAGCAATTCTGTGGGCTTCTTTCCAGGACCCTCAGTGATAAAGAGAACTACAGAGGGCTTGTTTGGTGGTAAGGTTAGGGATTAGCACTATGTTTAGGGGTCAGGTTAGAGGTAAGGGTTACGTTTGGAGGTGAGGTTAAGGGTTAGAGTTTTGGGGTCGCATTAGAGTTACATTTGGGGAGTCAGGTTAGTGGTTAGGGCTACATTTAGGGGTTAGGTTAAGGCTACATATAGGGAACAGTTTAAGGTTTGGGGTTACATTTGGAGGGTAGGTTAGAGTTACATTAGGGAGTCAGGTGAAAAGTTAGTGTCAGGTGATGTTTCAGCTCTCTTAAGTTTACAGTTAACTAGGGGCTCGGGTGAGGATCAGATAAGAAAGTCTGGTTAGCATGGTGAAACAGTATTATAGGACAAGGTACCACAGCACCCACTGCCACAGCCTCCATACAAATGGAGATATTTTGGAGATAAATGGAGATAAGCTGCAGCTTCCAGTCCCTCCGGACATGGAGATAGAGCACAGGAAAAGGTGAATGTGGAGGCTGGAGAATGGGTTCTAGGGAAGGGAAGTCTTTCCAGGCAGGTTGGAGCTCTTATTTACAGTTTCAGGTCAAAGCCCTCCTAGATCTGTAGTGTGAGGTCGGATACTGTTTTATTGCTTAGAAAGGTGGAGGTCCACTTGAGGGAGTCAGGTTCAGGTGAAAGCCAGGCTCTGTCTGACCCTCCAGTGTCTTGGATGTGCATATAATGTAATAATGTATTTGCAGGTTTTATTGGCATGACCGACCTTCTTTAAATATTTAAAGTCTGGAGGAGCCGACGGCACTCCTGCTTGCTGTGTGTGTTTCCTATTTGTATTTTTTGAATGGCAAAGGAAAGTGGAGGAATCCCGAATTTCCCTCAAAAATGCCAAATATAACCAAGAGCAGCTGGCGCGTCTGTGCCAGAGCCGACATGAAAAGCCTCAGCAGGGCGACCGCCAGCGCCTAACAAGCCGCAATAGAATCCTCCCTGTCTCCTGCTTATACAGACGATCTACACCATCCGCTCATAGATGAAAGCGACTTCCCATCCTTATCCGCGGATTCACAATGCCAAGAACCATTGTTTGATCTGCAGTCCTTTGACAAAGCAATAAGAAAAAAAAAGGGTATGGAAAGCAGCTAAAGCAGATTGCATGAGAAGCAGATTGCAAGAGACGCCCCAAACATCTGAGGAACACACTAATAAAAAGGCAGAGGTCCTCTTTAGTCAGATAATCTATTTTTAAACAAATACTTCTTTAATATCATTGAAACATATGAATATAATGCTAGAGGTCCCCTTTAAAAAACAACTGTCATTATACTCTGAAAATTAAATGCTATGCTTAAAGTTGGCCAAATCCCAAGATTTTGACCATCCCAGGTTTTAGTCCATGTTCCTGTCACTGTGCTTGTATACTCACCTTGCTGGCTATCCCACGGCTCATCCACAGACTCTTGTCCAAGCATCATGCTCTATTCTGTGCATATTAATGCAGAGGATATAGCTCTGTTTGACCACAGAGCCTGTCATAGCAAGTGAGGGGGTGGCCCCATCCCCGCCATCCCGATCTGGGATGCCCCACTATGCAAAATCCCACAAATTGCCCATAAGAAACAATCCCACGGCCCATGCATGCAATCCCTTGCTTACCCAATCTAACATCAGATTTGACATCAGATCAGAGTTAAGGAAATCGCTGGTCCTCCTTAAGAACAACTCTCCTTAAACACTGCACTTGTAAAAATGAAATGCTATTATATGATAGCTATAGATAAATAAATATTTGACTTGATGTGTCTGGACAAATAAACCACAGCCCTGACCCATCATTAAACTGATCAGATGTCCCACTTTGAGGGCCACTGTCCCTCCGAAAACTTTGAAAAATACCTAAATGTCCCACTTTTATACCCCCCCGACCGTCCTGATTTCCCCAGGACAATCCCGATTTTGGGCAGTTGGTCCCGGCGTCCCGCGTTGCCTGCACTTGTCCCGCCCTGTCGCCGCTCTCTGTCACTCGTTACTGGCTGGAAGGTTGCCGCGGGCTCTCAGACACCCGCCGCTGCCGCCCCCGAGTGTGAGCGCTCAGCGGCACACTGGGGGCAGGTGGCGGCAGGCATCTGAGAGGCTGCGGCAGTTGGGAGCCTGGGTGGCTGGCTTTTTTTTTCTTTAATCTCACTGATGGTTAGGCGGGTGGGAGGGACTCGAGGAACGAGCCTTGCTGGAGATCGTGTAGGAGGGGGAAATTGCCTGCATCGATGTGAGTATGTCTGTCTGTGTGTGTCTGTGTGTGTGGCTGTGTGTGTCTGTGTGTTGCCCCTGACTGGCTGTAATGAGGGATGCCCCTCGCTAGTTGTATTAGAGGGATGCCCCTCACTGGTTGTATCAGAGGGATGCTCTTCACTGGCTGGAATGAATGGATGCGGAAGGAGGGGTGGCAGCCGCTCAGACCATTTTATAACTAACCTGGGAGGTGCTCCTTTTGTTTCTTTGAATTTGTGCAAGCACATGGGGTGTGGTGTCTAGGCTGTATTGCAAGGTCTTTGACCCTTCCACCCCATGGCTTGCACTTGAGGTTTAGGGCAACCTCAGGTAAGCCTGCTCCCAATTTATCTATTGCATTGTATGTCCCAAATGGGGCTCTCAGAGATTAGAGTTAGGACTGCACCTCACAGGGGCTCCTTGGCGCTGGTGGTGCAGCTTAAGCATACTTCTGCAGATGTGTGTGACTCCTCTGTTTTTAACCAAGTTTAGAGACAGATTGTAGGTTGGTCAGCAAGCTAACTGGTTTGAGTGCTGTGGCTCCTTTAAGACTTTTGGAATGAATGGATGCCCCTCGATAGTTGTATTAGAGGGATGCCTCTCACTGGCTAGAATAGAGGGATGCCCCTCTCACTACAGCACCTGGCTGTAATGTGTTTGTGGAGACCTTGCCTGTATTATTATTATTATTTATTTAATTCTTAGGTGATGTTTCCCTTTAAGGGCATGGCTGGGGGTGTGGTTTAAATGCCAAAAAATGGACTTCTCATGTCCCCCTTTACGGGTTTCAAAAGTTGGGAGATATGCAGTTTGCTGACATGGGGACGACTGTCTCACCAAATGCAGAATGCTCTGAATCTTTGGTTAAATGGTTGTAGTGGAATGCATGCACTTCTGAGCACCAACATCTTTTATGGATCAAATATTCCTAGAGCATGTGACCTGTAATTAAAGCGCACCTCCAGTCAAAAAATCTGGCAATCCGTGACATAAGCTAATTGAGGGGGATTAACACCATGCAGATGTGTGGAATAGCAGCCAGATTCTGCATTCTTAAATATATATGGCAGCGGCCATCTTGCCACGCACATGAAGAAGCTGATTCTGAAAACAGTCCCTTGGTCTAAATTGCTTCATAGTTCCGTGCAATCATTTATTTCTAGCCAAAAGTAGAAAG
Organism: Gastrophryne carolinensis; assembly: GCA_027917425.1. Classification (NCBI taxonomy): domain Eukaryota; kingdom Metazoa; phylum Chordata; class Amphibia; order Anura; family Microhylidae; genus Gastrophryne; species Gastrophryne carolinensis. The sequence continues at coordinate 401,790,873 of CM051235.1, read as the reverse complement.
CACTCAACTATAATGCTCAGCTTTGCTTTGGAAGCTGCTGAAATCTTCTAAATACATTGTATACATTGTATCCCCTGACTGGGTACTTTTGCTGCCACCACTGCCACCATAGAGATACATTGTAACAGCTTCCCTCACACAGATTTATCTTACTACATTAGTTGTTTATATTTATTCAGTGTTTGCATGTGTGAAAAATAACAGACAAGCTTCTCTGTCAGGGTTGGAGTTCCTCCTTAAACTTCAGAGTGTGCCGCTGGTTGATACTGCATCTGGCTGGCTCCTTCTCTGGAACTTTCCCCTGTAATATGCTGATCCTCCAGGAGATGGCTCTGTCCTGCAGAGGTGCTGGCAATCAGCCAGCACCTGTGACTTCTCAGCCTATATAAGATGATCAGCCCATTCAGGCAGCAGATTAGCATTGTGTTTTGTCATCTTGATCCCAGAATGCTGTACCTAGATCCCAGGTACTCTGAAATCTGAACCCTGCACCAAGGACTCCTGCCTCAGCTCTTGTGTTTGCTCCCCCTATCTCAGCCGTGTTTCTGCCTTGGAATTTGGACTTTCCATTGATCCCTATGCATACTTGTTTCCGGACTCCATCTTGTGTATGTACAGCCAGAGCATGTTGGTTTCACTTGTATGTGTATAGTTCAGCCAGAGCGTGTTAATCTCACCTGTATATATGTATAGTTCCCTTACACATATATGTTCCCCTTTGTAATCTGTACAGCAGTTTGATTGTAGTGTGTTTGATGTGTAGTTACCACTGTTTTTTCACTATTAAACACGGTTTGCCCCATATCCATTTCTGCCTCTCAGTCTCAATTTCTGGTCACTTTTTACAATTGGGATTTCTCCGCTGGGAATTCCCTGACATTCTCCTTGTCTCTGAGGCATGTATCTCTCTCAATTTGGTGTGAATTGCTGCTGGCCCCACTTATTCGTATGTGTAAGAAGGACTATCAGGTGTCTGACAAGATGGCCGCCCCTATGTAAGTCATGAGTGATTATCTTTATGTCATTCCACAACATCTGCGTGGGGTTAAGCTCTCTCAAACAGCTTATGCCACTGAAAAAGAGGGGAAGCAGTTTATTAAAAACTACCAGTGACATCATAAACTGAACCTTTCCAGTGATCCCACAGTGCATGTGCAAGCCATGGCAGCTTCCCTGGCATCATGATCGCTGCTACTCTCTTCCCCGAGGCAGGCCTATCTGAATGACCAGCATAGGTACACACAGTTGGGAGGGTTGTGGCTGTGGGGATGTCTGCTGCTGCCCCTTCATTCTGCATTCTATGCTGCTCATTAATATTCACAGCATAGAACGCTTGGGGAGGATTGGAGGAGAGCCGTACATGATTTGTTGGATCACCGGCAAGGTAAGAATGCTCACTTTCCTCTGATTTGTGGTGGCTACTGTCAGCAAAACCCTTATTGTAGCATGTTTGACTATTGGAGCACATGTCTAATCATAGTCCTCTCCATATTTTTGAGAATATCTATTGGCTTTGTATCGCTCCATTGTGCCATCTGTATTGTACTTCACTTTAAAAGTGCATTTACAACCTAAGGCTTTCCTTCTGGGTGGTAGTTATATAAGTGTCTATGTTTTGATGTCATGCATGGCTTTTATCTCTTCCTTTGCAGCCGTAATTCATTCACTGGCTTCCCCTTCTGAAAGCTGAGATATATCTTTCCAAGTTGCAGGTTCATTGGTACTGGCAGTGCTTGCCTTGTATGAAAGACATTTAGCATCTTGATTCTGTGCCTAAGCTTGCTCTTCAGTACTGGTAGGTTCAGCGCTCACTTCAACTGTTAGTTTAGATGATGGCTGATCAGTGTCAGTTTTCTGTTCTTACTTCCTCAATTCTCATCACATTGTCTCTCAGATCTTTAACAAAAGTTATACTGTTGCTAATGGTAACCTTGTCTGTTTTGGGATTTAGGATTATATAACCCTTTACATTGTCCCTGTATCCAACAAAGATTCATTCAAATGCTCTGTTTTGGAGTTTGGCACATCTTTCCTCCGGAATGTAGATGAACGCTTTGCATCTAAAAACTCTTAGGTGTTTCACACTTCTCATTTTATACTTGGCTTCTCATATGGAGTTTTCTACACTGTTCTAGAAAAGAGTCTGTTCTGCAAATAAGTTGCTGTCACTGCTGCCTCACCTCAGTATTTTTGTGGTAGTCCAGAGTTTGTCAGCGTACATCTGATCATTTCAATCAGATTTATGTTCTTTTTTTCAGCTACCCCATTTTGCTCTGGTGGGTATGGCACTGTCTTTTGATGCTCTATTTCATTCTGATTTAAGTGTTCTTGTACTCTGTGTTCTGTGAATTCACCTCCAAGAACTTCACTCTTGTGTTGCATTAGGTAAATAACTGTGTCTTGAATAGTCACTATGAAAGTCACTATGTACCTGTTGGCTCCAGGTGTAGGTGGGTTTAGGGTACCACACACATCATTGTGAACTAGGTCAAGTGGTCTTGAAGCTCTATTCTGACTGACTGACACGTGTTGCTCTTGTAGCTTTGGATGTGATGCAACATTCACACTTAACAGTAACTGGACAAGGGGATACTTGTCAGATTCCTCTTTTGTAGTTCTTGTATGCATTCTGGATGTTTGTGACCCAAACACCTGTGATATATGTGTATACAGTCATTGTGTTTATGAGTGCATAGTCTTACCTTTTCCTTCACTGTGTTGAGGTGATATAGATGGTCATCCAGCTTGGCACTTGCTATGGTCTGCTTGCCATCCAGGATAGAACACTTATCACCTTGGAATTTTACAGTGAGTTCTTTGGCTGTCAGACACTTCACAGATAAGAGTCTTCATTCAAGATCAGAAACATAAAGCACATCTTTTACTGGTATGGCTACATTGTGTCCCACATTATTAGGTCATACAAAAGTTCCATGCCCATATCCCTCTTGTCATGTGACAATGGTGTCAATGCACCAGCCTTGAAATGTAAGATTGCCTGTCACTTTCTTTCACATGGATCAGAGATTATGACTTTGACTTTCTGTTTAGTATAAGAGGGACACTCTTCTTATTTGCGCTGCTTTCCATATAGTACAGCATCACTTTATGTGTCCCTGTTTGTTGCATCTAAAGCACACCCTGGTTTGCTTGTTGTGTATGTTTGTGTCTGTAGCTTTACCAAGAACCAGCCCAGCCGCGAGGACTTACTCCAGGTCTGGATGCTCCCACAGCGTACAGCCAACTACTGTTTGCTTTGATGCTGCTTTCGCCTGCCTGGTTCATGTAGTGCAGTAAATGGTGCTACATGAACCTGTTTGAAAATGCGGATCAGTGGCCGGTGACATCAGTCACCAGCCAGCAGTCTGCAGCTACTCCCGGAGGGTCCCTCTCTGTACTGCCGCTCACCTCAATGACGATCCCCAACCTCTTGCTGCTGATGCCACCACTTGCTCAAAGTCGGGAGCTCTGTGTCAGAGGCCGGGGTTCAGGTGTGAGGTCAAAGGCCGCACCTGGGAGGATTGTCTGACACATACTCCCTGGTGTAGCAAGATGGCAGAGTGAGAGTGAGAGGTCCAGGAGTGGCTTGCATGCTTATTAACGACCTTATTAATGAAGATTTAATTTTCCCCAATTTTCCTTTATAGCCAAAATCGTTTGTGAGTATTTTTATCCAACTCATTACCAGGGTTTTTATTTTAATTTTACTTGCCATAGGACATGGTAGGTTAATTTTAAGAAATGTATCACTTACTGATACATAGAAAGTTGATGGCAGAAAGAGACCATGTGGCCCGTCTAGTTTGCCCTTATGTGCATACGTTCTATTTAGGTTAGATGTAAAGTGTTTAAAAAGACTGTAAAGCCAACAGCAATAACAATTTATTAAGCAGGATACCTGATGCCCATCCCATGTGCCTCTCCTCCATTTCCTGCAGGTAGAGCTGTAGCAGGCCCATGAAAAAAAAAGGTCTAACAGCCACTCTGTCCCTTGGTGAGCAAGCAAGACAAACCACAGTGGTTCCACAGCAGTCTCTGACCACATCAGAGCATGCTCAAGACTCATAAAGCTGCACCATAAAAGACCCTTAGCTCAGCCATGACACAGAAATTAGGGTCAAGTAAGCTGCTTCAATAAGAATACATAAAGTGTTTACATATAATCTGAGATTTTGGGATGCTTTGAAATGACTTGTTCGACACTGTTCCCATGGGGGATAAAGTAGGCAGAAGTTCTCAGCATCTAGAGAACAACTCTTTCAGTAAAATAATTTTTTAAGACATTGCTCCTTTTCTTACCTCCAACTAGCTTAAGGTTGTGCCCCTTTGTATTAAAGGTATTATTGATGCAGAAGGTTACAAATAAACAGCAGCTTGCCAAATGTTCATCCACTGCTGTGCCTTCTCTCAGCTCGGTGATGTAATGAGGAAATATACCCACCCTGCTGATGTGGGCCACTAATACTAGCTCAAGGAGCTAATCCAGACCACGCCCCCCTCAGTATTGATGGCTTAAATGGCGCTTTTAGAGGGAGGCTAGCACGCTGGGCACGTGTGGGGATGAGCAGATGCGTGATGGGGGTGCACACATGCGCATCTGGGGGGCATGTGCATCTGGGAGTGCGTGCATGTGTGTCTAGAAGTGCATACCTGCACCTGAGGGAGTGTGTACAAGTGTGCCTAGACTTAACACTTTTTTTAAAAGCACCGCAAAAGACATTTAGTGTGGTCCTGGAGTCTAAAAGGCTACAGGGCCATCCACTTGCCTGCTTTGCCCAGTGGGTTTGGCCCCATCATGGGAAAATTTTTTGTTTTTTAAACTGGGGCACGGCCAATAGGGATGAGCGAATCGATCCGGACGAACCCGGATTCGATCCGAATTTCAGGAAAAATTCGATTCGGATCGAATCCGAATTTCCCCGCGATTCGATCACTCGAAGTTTTCCTTTAACATCCATTCATTTACATTACAGGCATTCTAAGATGGCGGGCGGGACATGTCTGGACATGTATCCCGCGCCAGTGCAAGCTGGGGCAGTCACATGCAGCCTATCAGCAGCCAGCAAGCCCGGTGACGTCACACAGCGGTATTTAACGGCGGCCATCTTGCTTTTCCTCATTTCTCTATTGCATTCGTGACAGACAGACAGAACGCTGTGTAGCTGAGGCAGTTAGACAGGCTGGAGACAGGCTGGAGACAGGGACAGACAGGGACAGGCTGGAGACAGGCTGGAGACAGGCAGGAGACAGGCAGGAGACAGGCAGGAGACAGACAGGAGACAGACAGAAAGCCAGGGAAAGGTAGGAAAAACGGAGCTGGCTGACAGGGAGAATTTTTTTTTTTCATCCAGCCTTTGTTAGCGTTTTCAGGCTGCTTATAGTAACTAACTGTGCATATATACTGAACTGATCTTAAGTCTGCTGTGAGGCATCCCATTCTGTGACTAAAGCAGCCTCTATTTAATAGCATAATAAACATTTGCACTTATTCTCATAGAAATCAGGCCTGATAAAGACACTTTTGCTGTGCATGCTCTCTGGTTTTTGTGGCACTGGCATCCCATTCTGTGACTAAAGCAGCCTCTATTTAATAGCATAATAAACATTTGCACTTATTCTCATAGAAATCAGGCCTGATAAAGACACTTTTGCTGTGCATGCTCTCTGGTTTTTGTGGCACTGGCATCCCATTCTGTGACTAAAGCAGCCTCTATTTAATAGCATAATAAACATTTGCACTTATTCTCATAGAAATCAGGCCTGATAAAGACACTTTTGCTGTGCATGCTCTCTGGTTTTTGTGGCACTGGCATCCCATTCTGTGACTAAAGCAGCCTCTATTTAATAGCATAATAAACATTTGCACTTATTCTCATAGAAATCAGGCCTGATAAAGACACTTTTGCTGTGCATGCTCTCTGGTTTTTGTGGCACTGGCATCCCATTCTGTGACTAAAGCAGCCTCTATTTAATAGCATAATAAACATTTGCACTTATTCTCATAGAAATCAGGCCTGATAAAGACACTTTTGCTGTGCATGCTCTCTGGTTTTTGTGGCACTGGCATCCCATTCTGTGACTAAAGCAGCCTCTATTTAATAGCATAATAAACATTTGCACTTATTCTCATAGAAATCAGGCCTGATAAAGACACTTTTGCTGTGCATGCTCTCTGGTTTTTGTGGCACTGGCATCCCATTCTGTGACTAAAGCAGCCTCTATTTAATAGCATAATAACCATTTGCACTTATTCTCATAGAAATCAGGCCTGATAAAGACACTTTTGCTGTGCATGCTCTCTGGTTTTTGTGGCACTGGCATCCCATTCCGTGACTAAAGCAGCCTCTATTTAATAGCATAATAAACATTTGCACTTATTCTCATAGAAATCAGGCCTGATAAAGACACTTTTGCTGTGCATGCTCTCTGGTTTTTGTGGCACTGGCATCCCATTCCGTGACTAAAGCAACCTCTATTTAATAGCATAATAAACATTTGCACTTATTCTCATAGAAATCAGGCCTGATAAAGACACTTTTGCTGTGCATGCTCTCTGGTTTTTGTGGCACTGGCATCCCATTCTGTGACTAAAGCAGCCTCTATTTAATAGCATAATAAACATTTGCACTTATTCTCATAGAAATCAGGCCTGATAAAGACACTTTTGCTGTGCATGCTCTCTGGTTTTTGTGGCACTGGCATCCCATTCCGTGACTAAAGCAGCCTCTATTTAATAGCATAATAAACATTTGCACTTATTCTCATAGAAATCAGGCCTGATAAAGACACTTTTGCTGTGCATGCTCTCTGGTTTTTGTGGCACTGGCATCCCATTCTGTGACTAAAGCAGCCTCTATTTAATAGCATAATAAACATTTGCACTTATTCTCATAGAAATCAGGCCTGATAAAGACACTTTTGCTGTGCATGCTCTCTGGTTTTTGTGGCACTGGCATCCCATTCCGTGACTAAAGCAGCCTCTATTTAATAGCATAATAAACATTTGCACTTATTCTCATAGAAATCAGGCCTGATAAAGACACTTTTGCTGTGCATGCTCTCTGGTTTTTGTGGCACTGGCATCCCATTCTGTGACTAAAGCAGCCTCTATTTAATAGCATAATAAACATTTGCACTTATTCTCATAGAAATCAGGCCTGATAAAGACACTTTTGCTGTGCATGCTCTCTGGTTTTTGTGGCACTGGCATCCCATTCTGTGACTAAAGCAGCCTCTATTTAATAGCATAATAAACATTTGCACTTATTCTCATAGAAATCAGGCCTGATAAAGACACTTTTGCTGTGCATGCTCTCTGGTTTTTGTGGCACTGGCATCCCATTCTGTGACTAAAGCAGCCTCTATTTAATAGCATAATAACCATTTGCACTTATTCTCATAGAAATCAGGCCTGATAAAGACACTTTTGCTGTGCATGCTCTCTGGTTTTTGTGGCACTGGCATCCCATTCTGTGACTAAAGCAGCCTCTATTTAATAGCATAATAAACATTTGCACTTATTCTCATAGAAATCAGGCCTGATAAAGACACTTTTGCTGTGCATGCTCTCTGGTTTTTGTGGCACTGGCATCCCATTCTGTGACTAAAGCAGCCTCTATTTAATAGCATAATAAACATTTGCACTTATTCTCATAGAAATCAGGCCTGATAAAGACACTTTTGCTGTGCATGCTCTCTGGTTTTTGTGGCACTGGCATCCCATTCTGTGACTAAAGCAGCCTCTATTTAATAGCATAATAAACATTTGCACTTATTCTCATAGAAATCAGGCCTGATAAAGACACTTTTGCTGTGCATGCTCTCTGGTTTTTGTGGCACTGGCATCCCATTCTGTGACTAAAGCAGCCTCTATTTAATAGCATAATAAACATTTGCACTTATTCTCATAGAAATCAGGCCTGATAAAGACACTTTTGCTGTGCATGCTCTCTGGTTTTTGTGGCACTGGCATCCCATTCTGTGACTAAAGCAGCCTCTATTTAATAGCATAATAACCATTTGCACTTATTCTCATAGAAATCAGGCCTGATAAAGACACTTTTGCTGTGCATGCTCTCTGGTTTTTGTGGCACTGGCATCCCATTCCGTGACTAAAGCAGCCTCTATTTAATAGCATAATAAACATTTGCACTTATTCTCATAGAAATCAGGCCTGATAAAGACACTTTTGCTGTGCATGCTCTCTGGTTTTTGTGGCACTGGCATCCCATTCTGTGACTAAAGCAGCCTCTATTTAATAGCATAATAACCATTTGCACTTATTCTCATAGAAATCAGGCCTGATAAAGACACTTTTGCTGACCAAAGCCCTACTGGACCCTGCCAGGTCGATTCCTGCCCGGGGCATCCCATTCTGTGACTACAGCAGCCTCTGTTTAAGACCATATAAGCATTTGCTCTTATCATATTTGAAATTAGCCTGATAAAGACACTTTTGCTGGCCAAAGCCCTACTGGACCCTGCCAGGTCCATTCCTGCCCAGGGCATCCCATTCTGTGACTAAAGCAGCCTCTGTTTAAGACCATATAAGCATTTGCTCTTATTATATTTATATTATAAGACACTTTTGCTGGGCATAGGCTTACTGCTGCCTGCCAGGTGCACTTCTGTTGAGGCATCCCATTCTGTAACATAGCATACCCCTCTTTATTTACACTAAGCAGCTCTCTTATTTACACTAAGCAGGCCTGTTGGAGGCTGAGTGTTACTGCTCACTTTTGGTGTGCATTATATTCTGTTTTATATAGACCCACTGCTGCCTGGGGGTTCTTAAAATATCACCTACTACCACGCCAGTTAGACTATGTCGGGCAGACAAGTGCCTGGAAGTGAAAAGAGGAGTGGCAGAGGCCAAGATTCCGCAGGCAGAGCTCGCATCAGACTGGGGGCCAGTAGCAGCAGGAGTCACGCTGAGAGACCTAATCTGCCAGTATCTGCTAGCGGTCGGGTCTCCACCAGTAACGCATCTGCCGTGGTAGATTGGCTGACGCGCTCATCAACAACATCATCACAACTTACATCTGAGACCCCCAGTCTAGGGTCGGTAGGTTCCTCTGACACAACCCTGAGTTGGCATGCCCCGAGAGCAGTCCCTGTCCTCCCATTGCCTCTGTCCTACGCCGTTCCCTCCCCCAGCGACGTATCCTATGCTTTGGGTTCAGCTCCACTCTTTAGTGAGGAGGACGATCAGATACAGGAGGACAGTCAGCAGCTACTGCCCAGCCAAGAAATGGAGGTGGCTTCTTTAGCTAGGCAGACAAATAGTGATGTGGACAGTGTCGTGGGTGCTGCGAGCGTTCCAGCTCCTGCGCCAGACACTGTTGACGAATCCACGAACATCAGTGACGTACAGCCACAACCCGGTGATGATGATGATGATGACGATGAAGCCGATCGCACTTGGGAGCCGGGTGATGAAGGGGCTTCATCGTCATCATCAGGAGAAGAGGGGCGCAGGTTGCCCCGGAGTCAGCAGCTGAGGCAGCAAGGTGGTAGCAGTCAGCATGGGGGCACAATTCCAAAGGCTGGAGCCGGCCGGGGCCGGGGCCGGGGTAGAGCACCTGCTGTGCGGCAGTCTACCTTATCGGGAGGTAGTGGAGCAGGGGTTCCTGGAGTTGGCAACAGCAGCAGTGAATCAGTGAGGCCAGGGGGTGGGAAAAGTAGCTACTCGGCAGTGTGGCAGTTTTTCCTGAGGCATCCGCAGGAGGGTAACATGGCCACATGCAAGATATGTAGGCAAAAGGTGAAGCGTGGCCAGGGTCCAAATGTTGGCACCACGGCCCTGCGTCAACATATGATGCGTCACCATAAAACGACCTGGGAGAACCGAGGCTCCCAAGGGGTGGTCCAGTCTGCTTCCTCACCAAGTGAGCTCCCAATTTCTGCCAGCCAAGGCTCCAGCACCTCAGCCGAAGGCAGCTGTGCGTCACACCCATCCTCTGTCGCTCCTGCTCCTCCTCCTCCTCCTCCAAGTCATGCATCCCGCCAGCAATCCATCAGCGAAGCCATGTCCAAGAGACAGCAGTATGCGCCCACTCATCCTACGGCGCAGAAGCTGAATGTGCTCCTGTCCAAGTTGCTGGTGCTGCAGTCGCTCCCTTTTCAGGTGGTGGAATCTGCACCTTTCAGAGAACTGATGGCTTGTGCCGAGCCGAGGTGGAGAGTCCCAAGCCGTCATTTCTTTGCCAAGAAGGCAGTACCAGCGCTGCACACTTTTGTTGAACAGAAGGTGGGCCAGTCCTTGAGCCTGTCGGTGTGTAGCAAAATACATGGCAGCGCCGACATCTGGAGCTGTAACTACGGTCAGGGGCAGTACATGTCGTTTACGGCCCACTGGGTGAATGTGGTCCCTTTGCAGCAGCAACTTGGACAGGTCACGCCGCTTCGGCCTCCGCGCTCTCTGCCCATTGGGCCTGTGACACCGTGCGACTCGGCCTCCTCATCCTCCGCCATCTCCTCACCCTCCACTGTAGGCTCAAGTCTCAGTGCCCCTCCAGTCTACCATGTGTGCAGGGCACGGAGGTGTCACGCAGTGCTTCACATGGTTTGTCTTGGCGAACGGAGTCACACAGGGGAGGAACTGCTTAAATGTATTCATCAGGAAATCCAAACATGGCTTACTCCGAGAAAACTTAAAATGGGAATCATGGTTACCGACAATGGGAAGAACATTTTGTCTGCGCTGCGCCAAGGAAGCCTGACCCATGCCCCCTGCATGGCTCACGTCTTCAATCTGGTTGTCAAGCGGTTTCTGAAGTGTTCCCCCCATCTGCAGGACATCCTAACAACTTCACGGAAACTTTGCATGCACTTCAGCCACTCCTACACCGCCAAACACACCCTTCTTGAGCTACAGCGTCAGAATGGTATCCCCCAACATAGTCTGATTTGCGATGTTTCCACCCGTTGGAATTCCACCCTTCACATGTTGGACCGATTATATGAACAGAGAAAAGCCATCACGGATTTCCTGATGATCCAAGCAGATAGGGGGACTCCCCTGTGTAACTTCAATGTCAACCAGTGGCAGCTCATACGTGACACCTGCCGTTTGCTCAGGCCCTTTGAGGAAGCCACTTTATTTGTCAGTCGGCAGGATTACGGGATGAACGACGTGATTCCACTGCTTCATGTACTACAGCACATGTTGGAAACCATGGCTGGTCAGGGCACTGGAGACATGGCGTTTACATCTTACGGCCACATGAACCCCGTTGGAGCTGAACTGGAGGAGGAGGAGGAGGAAGAGGAGGAGGAGGAGTTGCCCAGCGAAACACAGTTTAGGCTTGGCGAAATGGCTGGTTTATCTAGTCAGCGGACAGGAGAGGAGGAGCAGGAGCAGCCAGAGGAGCTAGAGGTTTTTGAGGAAGGAGAGACAGAGGACCCGGGCACACCGTGGCAGTATGCAGTGGAGATGGAGACAGGTAGTCCATCCGAGTCACTTGCGCAAATGGCACGAAGCATGCTCACATGCTTGCGTAGTGACCCCAGAATTGTTTCCATCTGTCGGCGGGATGACTTCTGGCTGTCCACCTTATTGGACCCTCGCTTCCGGCACAAAATGGGGGCATTTTTTAAACCCACCGAGAGGGAGGACAAACTCAACTACTACAAAGACATTCTACGTAGGCAGTTGGCCGATGCCTATCTGCGCCATGGTCCATACTCTCGCAGGTCTGACTCGAGGGGACCTCTGCGCTCACCTTCCACTGCCATGGCCGCTGGGGGGGTTGGCAGCAGCAGCAGCAGAAGCTCCATCAGCAGCAGCAGCCTCAGTCTTCAGTCGCTAATGAGTAGCTTTCTACACCCGCATAGTGAGGCTACTCATGAGCAGCAGGAAGACCTGGAGCAGGACCTGAACCAGCAGGTCATGTCATACTTTGACATGACCATGCCAACACACCTTGAGGATCCGCTGGACTTCTGGGCAGCCAAACTTGATTTGTGGCCGCAACTAGCAGAGTTTGCCCTGGAAAAGCTGTCCTGCCCGGCAAGTAGCGTGCCATCTGAGCGGGTGTTTAGTGCGGCGGGGGCCATAGTTACGGCGAGGAGAACTCGTCTGTCAACTAAAAATGTGGAGAGACTCACCTTTGTCAAAATGAATCAGGGATGGATCAGCCAGGATTTCCACCCACCAATGCCTGATGCATGCGACTAGATTCAGCATGGTGCCACGTTTTACACTTTACAAATGGTGCAAAACATATTTATGTCTTTAGGCCATTTTTTGGGCTCCTGCTGCTGCTACTGCCAACTTCTGCCAACTCCAGGGTGTGATTCATCCAATTTTTGGGCTCCTGAAGCCAACTCCAGTGTATATTTGGGCTCCTGCTGCTACTACTGTCAACTCCTGCCAACTCCAGGGTGTGATTCATCCAATTTTTGGGCTCCTGAGGCCAACTCCAGTGTATATTTGGGCTCCTGCTGCTGCTACTGTCAACTCCTGCCAACTCCAGGGTGTGATTCATCCAATTTTTGGGCTCCTGAAGCCAACTCCAGTGTATATTTGGGCTCCTGCTGCTACTACTGCCAACTTCTGCCAACTCCAGGGTGTGATTCATCCAATTTTTGGGCTCCTGAAGCCAACTCCAGTGTATATTTGGGCTCCTGCTGCTGCTGCTGCCAACTTCTGCCAACTCCAGGGTGTGATTCATCCAATTTTTGGGCTCCTGAAGCCAACTCCAGTGTATATTTGGGCTCCTGCTGCTGCTGCTGCCAACTTCTGCCAACTCCAGGGTGTGATTCATCCAATTCTTGGGCTCCTGAAGCCAACTCCAGTGTATATTTGGGCTCCTGCTGCTACTACTGTCAACTCCTGCCAACTCCAGGGTGTGATTCATCCAATTTTTGGGCTCCTGAGGCCAACTCCAGTGTATATTTGGGCTCCTGCTGCTGCTGCTGCCAACTTCTGCCAACTCCAGGGTGTGATTCATCCAATTTTTGGGCTCCTGAGGCCAACTCCAGTGTATATTTGGGCTCCTGCTGCTGCTACTGTCAACTCCTGCCAACTCCAGGGTGTGATTCATCCAATTTTTGGGCTCCTGAAGCCAACTCCAGTGTATATTTGGGCTCCTGCTGCTGCTGCTGCTGCCAACTTCTGCCAACTCCAGGGTGTGATTCATCCAATTTTTGGGCTCCTGAAGCCAACTCCAGTGTATATTTGGGCTCCTGCTGATGCTGCTGCCAACTTCTGCCAACTCCAGGGTGTGATTCATCCAATTTTTGGGCTCCTGAAGCCAACTCCAGTGTATATTTGGGCTCCTGCTGCTGCTGCTGCCAACTTCTGCCAACTCCAGGGTGTGATTCATCCAATTTTTGGGCTCCTGAAGCCAACTCCAGTGTATATTTGGGCTCCTGCTGCTACTACTGTCAACTCCTGCCAACTCCAGGGTGTGATTCATCCAATTTTTGGGCTCCTGAGGCCAACTCCAGTGTATATTTGGGCTCCTGCTGCTGCTGCTGCCAACTTCTGCCAACTCCAGGGTGTGATTCATCCAATTTTTGGGCTCCTGAGGCCAACTCCAGTGTATATTTGGGCTCCTGCTGCTGCTACTGTCAACTCCTGCCAACTCCAGGGTGTGATTCATCCAATTTTTGGGCTCCTGAAGCCAACTCCAGTGTATATTTGGGCTCCTGCTGCTGCTGCTGCTGCCAACTTCTGCCAACTCCAGGGTGTGATTCATCCAATTTTTGGGCTCCTGAAGCCAACTCCAGTGTATATTTGGGCTCCTGCTGCTGCTACTGTCAACTCCTGCCAACTCCAGGGTGTGATTCATCCAATTTTTGGGCTCCTGAGGCCAACTCCAGTGTATATTTGGGCTCCTGCTGCTGCTACTGTCAACTCCTGCCAACTCCAGGGTGTGATTCATCCAATTTTTGGGCTCCTGAAGCCAACTCCAGTGTATATTTGGGCTCCTGCTGCTGCTACTGCCAACTTCTGCCAACTCCAGGGTGTGATTCATCCAATTTTTGGGCTCCTGAAGCCAACTCCAGTGTATATTTGGGCTCCTGCTGCTACTACTGCCAACTTCTGCCAACTCCAGGGTGTGATTCATCCAATTTTTGGGCTCCTGAGGCCAACTCCAGTGTATATTTGGGCTCCTGCTGCTACTACTGCCAACTTCTGCCAACTCCAGGGTGTGATTCATCCAATTTTTGGGCTCCTGAGGCCAACTCCAGTGTATATTTGGGCTCCTGCTGCTGCTGCTGCCAACTTCTGCCAACTCCAGGGTGTGATTCATCCAATTTTTGGGCTCCTGAAGCCAACTCCAGTGTATATTTGGGCTCCTGCTGCTACTACTGTCAACTCCTGCCAACTCCAGGGTGTGATTCATCCAATTTTTGGGCTCCTGAAGCCAACTCCAGTGTATATTTGGGCTCCTGCTGCTGCTGCTGCCAACTTCTGCCAACTCCAGGGTGTGATTCATCCAATTTTTGGGCTCCTGAGGCCAACTCCAGTGTATATTTGGGCTGCTGCTGCTGCCAACTTCTGCCAACTCCAGGGTGTGATTCATCCAATTTTTGGGCTCCTGAGGCCAACTCCAGTGTATATTTGGGCTCCTGCTGCTACTACTGTCAACTCCTGCCAACTCCAGGGTGTGATTCATCCAATTTTGGGGCTCCTGAGGCCAACTCCAGTGTATATTTGGGCTCCTGCTGCTGCTGCTGCCAACTTCTGCCAACTCCAGGGTGTGATTCATCCAATTTTTGGGCTCCTGAGGCCAACTCCAGTGTATATTTGGGCTCCTGCTCCTGCTGCTGCCAACTTCTGCCAACTCCAGGGTGTGATTCATCCAATTTTTGGGCTCCTGAAGCCAACTCCAGTGTATATTTGGGCTCCTGCTGCTGCTGCCAACTTCTTCCAACTCCAGGGTGTGATTCATCCAATTTTTGGGCTCCTGAGGCCAACTCCAGTGTATATTTGGGCTCCTTCTGCCCCTCATAGTGATGCCACTTCAACTCTCTGCAATTGTGCCGCTCTGCGATTCTATTAGCGATGCCTCTGATCTGCATGTGATATTTCTTCAAAGTATTATTTAACAAACCCAGCACGCATCCTGTGCGTGTTACAGCAAGGCTGAATGGTTTACAACCCTATTGAGGCTGTAGGAGGCTCAGAAATAGCCGTTTTTAATAGCGATTCGTCGCGAATTTATTCAGGTCGAAACGATTTTTGTCGGAAAATTCGGCGAATCAGTCGAATCGAATTTTTCAAAAGTTCGCTCATCTCTAACGGCCAAGCTGGCCAGGTACTTTGTCTGGGGGGGGAGCTAAATGTTTTTTTTTGCCACTTGAAAAACACTGGAACTTTTACCAATTCTTTCACATATTTAAAGGTCTTTATCAGGTCTCCTCTTTTCCTTTTTCCTCTAGGCTGTGTCCTTTCCTGAAAAATGTGTATCCTTTACTGATACATGTTTGTCCTTAGATGCTAGATGTTAGATTTCAAGTACATTAGACCATTATCTGCAGACACATTACTGGTTTTAAATGCTTTTTTCTAAAAAGACAGCTGAATTTGACCCGATTTAGGATTAGGCAGCATGGGGATGCCACCGTTGCTGCATTTGACTCCAGTGATTGAGTGTGCTGCTACATGCAACACAAGGGGGTTTAGGAAGTGTTTTTTAAAGTGGGTTTCTTCTGAATCCTGAATTTTCAGAATAATCTAGCCAACCTGTACAGAGCCCTATTTAAGCCCTTATTTCTATCTAAACAAATGCCTGGAGTCAGGCTTTAAATTCCATCCCAACTCATCCCCATGTGTGAGGCCTCCCAGTGCTGCTGAAGCTGCAGTAATGCTGGGAGTGCCTGTGCAAAGCCCTTCTTCAGGTCATGTTGGGGCAGGTCCTGATGCAAGCCACACGCGTCTCTCTCTGTGATCCCTTCCTTCAGACTTTACAAAATAATTATTAATACATAAAACATGTTCTCTCTTAAAGTGGACCCACATATTTATCACAAAGTGGAGCAAAACCTATGTAACCCAAAAGACTCAGAGCTGTGTTACATGCATGTTCACGGTGCTAAATAGACTTGAATGGCTGCTTGCAGGTGCGCACTGGCTGCTGCTCAGTGTTGCTGATGATGGATGTACTCCAGCACTCACACCATTGCTGCAGCACCCAGCTGCATGTCTGCACTCTCCAACCTGCACACTTGCTGGTGGCCATTTAAGCCAACTGGGGATGCCCCTGTATAGGGTGAACAGGGGGTTTCGCCAAATCGGTATGCCCCTAAAAAGCACACCATAATCCAGGCAGGGAAATCTCCGGGTTTTGGTCGATCCCACTCGCCATATAAACCCCCCCACCCCACTTGCTTGCCTGCTCCAGTGTAGCACGTTTCGCTAACTGGTTCTTCTGTTGGAGGATCATGCTGCAGGACCAGGCATGATTTGCAGGGTATAAGAGCTTACAATCTATTAGGGTATAGGGGAGGATACACAAGGAAGAGGGTCTTACAGTTTATTTAAGCATAAGAGAGAGTACAGAAGGAGAAGAGATTACAATGTATTAGAGTATAAGTGAGGATACAGAAGGAGAAGAGCTTACAATCTATTAGAATATAAGGGAGGATAGAGAAGGGGAAAAGCTTACAATCTATTAGTGTATAAGGGAGGATACAGAAGGAGAAGAGCTTACAATGTATTAGTGTATAAGGGAGGATATAGAAGAAGGAGAAGAGCTTACAATCTATTAGTGTATAAGGGAGGATACAGAAGGAGAAGAGCTTACAATCTATTAGGGAATAAGCGAGGATACAGGAGGGGAAGACTGTACAATCTATTAAGGTATAAGGGAAGACACAGAAAGGGAAGAGCTTACAATCTATTAGGATATAAGGGAGAATATAGAGGGGGCAGAAAAGCTTACAATCTATTTGGGTATAAGGGAGATACAGACGGGGAAGAGCTTACAATCTATTAGTTTATATGAGATGATACAGAAGGAGAACAAGCTTATAATCTATTAGGGTATAAGTAAGGATACAGAAGGAGAAAGAGCTAACAACAATCTATTAGGGTAAAAGAGAGGATACATAAGGGAGAAGAGCTTAAAATCTATTAGGGTATAGAGGAGGATACATAAGGGAGAAGAGCTTAAAATCAATTAGGGTATAGAGGAGGATACAGAAGGAGAAGAGCTTACAATCTATTAGGGTATAAGGGAGGATACAGAAGGAGAAGAGCTTACAATCTATTCAAATATAAGGGAGAAGAGCTTCAATCTATTCGGGTATAATGGATGATGCAGATGGAGAAATAACTGGTAAACTAAGGGGCAGCTGAGTGGGGGCAGTGTGGAGATTGATGAAATAGGATTAGATTGGGACGGAGTCCGAAACTCATGTTCTTCATGAGGGACCCAGCAGCCACTCAGCCCCCCTGCTCAGATATAACGCAGGGCCTGTGTCTGTGTGTACAATAAAAATACACAATGGCGAGGCTATGCTTGAGCTTTATTATCGCTGCGTCTGTGTTTACACTGAGCGCGCCCACTGGGAAATCACTTCTATAAAACATCTCTGGCTTGTTTGCTTCACAGCGGAGCTCAGAGCTGCTCTTCATTTATTATCCTAGAGAATCAATGGCTTCCTCTTTGATGTGTGCGCTGCACTATATTTTGCCAGGACTGACCACCCAATAAATATACCACAAGCTGTGTGTCCAGAAAAAAGATGGGCAAACACTGCAGTCTCTCACGATCATTGTTTACTTATAATCATCTGTCTGTTAATGATCGGTGACAGCTGGTGGCGGTGTCTAAATTGTTACAAATAATATGCTCATCATATTGTCTCAAAGGCCAGAGGAGCCATAAATGAGAGACAAGCTGAAGAATGCTGGCCCCACCCCTGCGGTGCCTTTAGAAGAAAGGGGAAGGAAAAATGGTTTACAGGTAGTTTTATCATCCATCCCTTGGGCAATCTGGGATGCCCGCGCACTTAAAAACCCTTGAAAAATCGAAATAGCAGGATTCATCCCTTTTGCGGCCACCATGTTTTGCCATTTACCGCTTTGTCAGTGACCACTAGGATTTGCAATGGTGTGCAATGGTGATACCACACACACACACACAACTGGCTAACACCATGGCTGCCAGTGGTCTTGAGAGATGCAGAAGTAAAGCTGGAGCAAAGACCTAGTGAGTTCACCTGCTTTCCAGACTTGCTTATTCGGGATGTTGGAGGGTAAGGGATGCATAGGCTGCAAGAGCAACTGCAGTAATACAGGGATGTCAACCAAATTTTTGATGCTAAGTGCAGGACTGGAGAAAAGTCACCCTGCAGGACTGTGCCAGGTTGGCGCTCGGCTGACGTTGGCTGGAGGTCCACTTTAACACATTTTAGAGAAATTGTGATTCCTCATTCTTTATTCCAGTCATGCTGATTCCTTGTGCACACATATGTATTTTTCATCTGCATTTAACCCCTCTGTGCGGTGAGATGAGCTGTGGGCTTCCCAAACCAAAGCGCTTGAGGAGCAGTTGGGGCGCTAGGTGTCTTGCCTAAAGTGGAACAAAACCCACTGGGTCCAGCTAAGCACTGGCCATGAAGAGGCGAATCTGAATGGGGAGGGGGGGGCGGTCTCACCAAGTGGGGCATCCCAATTCAGGATGCCCGAGGGCACAGAAGAAAATACAGGGTTTTGCTCTGCTTTAAGGTAACTTCAGTCATATCCCAGCTGGCAATCAAACTAGCAGCACTTTATTCACTAGATCTACTAGGACACAACTGCCCCTTAACCTGTAGGTCTGTCTATCAATCTTTTTATTTACCTTTCTATGTATCACATTCTTGCCCTTTTTATTTTGTGTAAAAAAAACTTTGTTGGGGGGGGCGTGGCCAAGATGGCGTGCTGAGCGGACGCACCTGTGCTGGGCTCCGCATATAATCCTGATTAATACCCCTTCCTGGTGACTGGGCATCGTTTTAATCCCCTTCCTGGACCCCCCTCGGCAGTGGGCTCGCGTTTGAGCACAGATCGGCGGCTGTGGAGGCCCTTGAGACAGCTGGCGGACGGAGGGAGTGGAGCGGAGGCACTGGCCAGACCCGGCCACGTGCGCTGCCGGGTGTGAAAGAGAGAGGCGGTGGCGGCGACTTACTGTGCTGCGGTGCCGGCGGAGGAGGCGCCCGCATATCCGAGGTGGCGGCGGTGTGAGCGGTGAAGCCGGGAGGTGAGCCGTGTGTCTCGCTATAGTGCGTTGGCGGGCTGAGGCGGAGGGAGGCGGCGCCATCTTGACTGTGGGCGGCTGGAGAGGAAGGAGAGCGGCCGCGTCGCTGATCCACCCCGGGCTGCGGCGGTGTTGAAGGGAGACCCGTGGGGGAGAGGCGCCCCCTCACCAAGCATATTATAGTCGGCTCCGGTGCTTGCGGGACCTGGCACGGCCTGCTGCAGAAGTGGGGAGGGACTGGCGCCATCTCATCACTGCACTGAGTGAGGGGGAAACGGTGGCCCCAAGCGTGGAGGTGTGAGTCCGGGCTCCTCTAAGCTTCATCTGATCCTCAGGTCAGTGGGTTGATTACTACTTGTAACTGAATTGAACTGTGACCCTGAACTGAATTGTGCTGGACCTGGGGGTAGAAGCATAAACCCCCCTGACAGGGCATCTGGGAGACTTTCAGGGACATCCCCAAACCTCCCTGCTGCTGGTGGAGAGGGCTGTCGATCACTCAGTGCCTTTTGGAATACCCTGCGGTTGCCTTGCCTGTGGCCGAGGAACTGATCCTCTATATAGGCCGCGCGGCGCGATCCTCCCCTCCGGCTACTGCACTGTGCGGACCGATCTGGGGTCCCCCCCCACACATGAAAGGAAATAAAAAACGCAAGTCGACGGCGGTCACCTGCAGTACGCAAACGATGGAGACCCTGAAAGGGGTGGAGCAGGAGCTCTCTAACCCTGATACCGCAGTCATAATGGCGGCTATTGCCTCATGTCAGAGCGCCCTCACATCCAAATTTGACGCCCTCCAAGAGCAATTTAACTATGTGCGACATGATCTGGATAAAATCCGAGACCGCACGGGGGAGGCAGAGAGGAGAATCGGAGAAGCGGAGGACCGGCTTTCAACCCATACCGGGGAAATCGCGCTGCTGAGGAGGCAAGTGGCCACCTTGATGGGAAGGGCTGAGGACGCTGAAAATAGGAATCAGAGGAACAACATTAGAATCCTTGGTCTCCCCGAAAAAGCTGAGGGCCCCTCCCCAGAACAATTTGTTGAGAACCTCGTGAAAGAGTCACTGACCCCGGTCAATTTGACTAAATTTTTCACGGTGGAGAGGGCGCACAGGATTCCTATGAGACCCCTCCCTCCGGGATCGCCGCCAAGACCCTTCATATTTAAAGTCCTCCACTACAAGGACAGGGACGCTATCCTGGCCGCAGCAAGAATGAAAGGGGCGGTGACCTATGAGAATAGCCGTCTGTCCTTTTTCCCGGATTTCACGCCCGAAGTCCAAAAGATGCGCCGCTCCTTTAACGGAATAAGAGAGAGGCTCCGGAAGAAGAAAATCAAGTACTCCATGATGTTTCCAGCGCGGCTACGTGTGCAGGACGGGGAATCTACTAGGTTCTTTGTCTCTGCCGAGGAGGCTAATGCTTGGCTGGACTCTCTGCCTGGGGCCTGATGGACTGGGCCCTGGATCGGGGAGATGCCTAGAGTTATCACATTAATATTAATGATGGTTTGTGGTCAGGGGGCCCCGGCCTCTGATGGGTTCCCTGGCTGGCGGACCTAAAGGGTCGTCCCGGTCCGGCTCTGTTGGGCTGGGTTGGGCCGCCAAGTTGAAAGTTAAAAGTTGTTGGTTGTTACGCCTTAAATAATGCCCAAGTCACCAATGTATCCTGATCTGATTGTCACGGGAGAGGTGGTGCTCTGGCTCCACGGGGAAGGTTGCAGGTTCCTTTCCACAGCCCTTTCCTTGTTCCCTTTCCCTTCCCTCCCGTCCCCTCCCCCTTGCTCCTTGATCTGTCCTTTTCCCCCCCCCTCCGTCTGCTTCCATGCGACCCTGGGAACCTGAGGCAGCCAGCGTGCCTCCAAGTGATAATTAAGTGGTTAATCCTACGTTGCAGGCCCACTAGGCGTAGGTACCTGCACCCCAGTTGCAACAAGTTACACCTGTGTTGTTGTTTTCGGTTGGGAGGGTTTTGATGCTCGCCAGAGTTGGGGGGTGGTGGAGCTGGGTGGGGGGGAGGGGGGCTGGGAATTGTTGGTTTGATGTTAATTGCTGCATTATCTGTTTTTTGAACTGTTGTCTTTGTGTTGGTATGACTGTGAAGTGTGATTGCTGGACCCAAATAACGATTGGCCCTCTGGGAGGGACGGCGAGCCACAGGGATGTAGCCCCTGATAGGAATGTTTCAAGAAGCAATGATGGGTGAGTGTAAATTTCTCTCCTGGAATGTCCGGGGGCTTAATGATAAGATTAAGAGGGCTACTGTCCTCCAGTTTGTGAAGAAGCACAAGCCGAATGTAGTTATCCTTCAAGAGACCCACCTGGTGGGTCAGAGGGTGCTGGCCTTGAAGAGGCCATGGATTCAGAGCTCCTTTCACGCCCCATTCTCGGCCTATTCCAGAGGGGTATCGGTGTTGGTCTCTAAGGGTACCCCGTTTGTGGTGTTCTCAGTACATACTGACCGTGAGGGCTGTTTTGTTATCCTTCATGCTAAACTTATGGATACTGTTATGACAATAGTCGGAGTGTATGTTCCCCCACCGTTCTCTACTGGGATACTGGACAGAATAATGGAGAAGGTACTCGCCTGCCCCCCAGCCCCGATTCTGTTATTGGGGGACTTTAATATGGTCTTGGACACGGCGCTGGACAGGATGGGTAAGAATCCAGGTCCCAAGACTCAATTGGCCAATTGGGCAGAGGCGCTGGGGTTGCAGGAGCTTTGGAGGAGGAAGCATCCCGCTGACAGGGCTTACTCGTGCCACTCGGTTACACACAAGTCCCTGTCCAGAATTGACCTGGCGTTCTCCTCGCCCGACTTTCTGGCCAGGGTGGCGGCCTGCAGCTACCTTCCGAGGGGGGTCTCGGACCACTCACCCCTGTTGATAACAGCTGAGCTGTCATTGCGGCGGGAGAACTGGGTGGGATGGACCCTGAGCCCTCTCTGGTTGGAATCCCCTGACATTAGGAGTAGTCTGCAATCCTCTACTGAGGCATTCTGGGAATGTAATACGATGGAGACCTCGGTGGAAGTGAGATGGGATGCCTTCAAGGCTGTCACCAGGGGGGCGGCCATTAGTGCCATCGCGGCGGCTAGGAGGAGGAAGGAGAGAGAAGTGGCAGATCTTGAGAGCAAACTTGCACTAGCGGAAGAGAAGTTTAGTACAACGTTAGACAACGGGGACCACTCAATATTGTTGGCATTAAAGAGGGAATACAATCTGCTTTTAACTGACTCAGCCAGGAAACTACTGTTATATAAGCAGGCGACAATCTTTAATAAAGGGGATAAGAATGGTAAGACCCTGGCGTACCTAGCGAGAGCTGAAAGCCAATCTAATCACATCGCTGAAATCCTAGACAATGGGACGAGGGTGACGGGGGGGGAAGGAGATTGCCCAGGGGTTCCTGAGGTACTACTCAGCCTTGTATTCCTCAAGGGCGAACTATGGAGCGACCGATCTGGGTATTTATCTGGATCGGATTGCCTTCCCGAGGCTGACCGAGGAGGATCGGGAGACCTTGGGGTCTCCTATTACTATGGATGAGGTCTCTGGCGCAATTAAAATACTCTCTAGTAGGAGGGCGCCGGGACCGGATGGGATGCCGGCTGAGTGGTATAAACAGGACCTAGAACAAGTGACCCCCAAGCTGTGGGAGGTGCTGAAACAAGCCCTTGAAAGTGGGTGCCTACCGGCCTCTTTTCGTGAGGCGCATGTGGTCCTTATCTACAAGGAGGGGAGACCCCCTGACTCCTGTGCGTCTTATCGTCCCATATCCCTGTTAAATCAAGATGCCAAAATATTGGCTAAAATACTGGCCACCAGGCTGAATAAGGTTGTCTTGCAGTTGATTGGGCCAGACCAGTCTGGGTTTATGCCAGGTCGTACCACGGGAATAAATCTCCACAGACTGATGTCAAACCTCCAAATTGTACATGATAACCAGGGGAAGCGGGTGGTCATCTCGTTAGATAATGAGAAGGCTTTTGATTCAGTGGAGTGGGAATATCTTTGGGCGGTCTTAGAAAGATTTGGGCTTCCTGCGAATTTCATTACATACATCAAATTGCTATATGAACGGCCAACAGCCCGGATACGGGTCAATGGGTGTTACTCTGACTCGTTTGAGTTGCATAGGGGGACAAGACAGGGGTGCCCACTTTCACCGCTGCTCTTTGCCCTAGCTATTGAACCCCTGGCGATTATGGTCCGGAACTCCCCAAGCATCTCGGGCTGGAAATTGGGAGCGGTGGAGGAGAAAATATCTCTTTACGCTGATGACACACTATTGTACCTGGCGGATGGCCATGGGTGCCTTGACGCAGCCCTGGACGCTATTGAAATCTTCGGTGGGTTCTCGGGGCTGAGGATCAACTGGGACAAATCTAGTCTGATGTTGGTGGATGAGCTTGTGTCCCCCGATGTCTCCCCAAGATCCCAACTTAAAATCGTCCAACATTTCAAATACTTGGGGATCCTGATTAGTAGGCAACCATGCGAATTTATACCCCTAAATATCGCCCCCCGTCGTGTCCAAGCTAAAGCGGCGGGTCACACAGTGGGCAAACCTGCCGCTGTCAGTTATGGGCAGAATTAACATATATAAAATGATATTCCTTCCAAAATTTCTGTATATATACCAGGCCTCACCAGTCTTACTACCTGTCTCCCATTTTAAGACGCTGGACTCAATTCTGTTTAGCTTTATCTGGGGGCAATCTCCACCTAGGCTCAACAGACAAATAATGAAAGCGCAGGTCACGGAGGGAGGACTGGCGGTCCCGCACATGCAACTGTACTATTATGCCACGCAGCTTCTGTTTGTGCACTGGTGGCTCTGTCAGCCGCACAGCAATCCGGTGGTGAGTCTGGAGGCGGAGGTGTTAGGCTCCCCCGGGAGGCTATCCCTCTTGGTATATAGGGGGACTCGGGGGCTCCAAGAGGTCTCCGGCTGTATGAGAGTGGTGTGTAATATATGGGATAGGGTGGCCAGATTGAACAGTAATCTGGGCGAGACCCAGTGTTGGTCCCCCTTTGCTCCTCTCTGGAACAACCCCAAGCTCCCTGAGCTGGTTACTATACAAGACCCGCAATTCTGGGAGGGAAGAGGTCTCCAGACGCTGGGCCAGGTGTACAGGGACGGAGTGCTTCTCTCGTTCGACCAGGTGAGGGAGACCTTCCGAACTTCTCATCGGGACTTCTTCCGCTACCTGCAACTCAGACATGCTCTGCAGACCCAATTTCGTAGGGGCAACCCGAATTTTTCGGTGTCCCGTGTGGAGAACGTGGTGAGGGGGCCAGACCTGGGGAAACCTGTCTCCACTGTATATAAGTGTCTGGTCGCCGAACTGGAGTCCCCCAGGGGGAAAATTGAAAGTAAGTGGCAAACGCTAGACCAGACTTTAAACTCGGAGGACTGGGAAGAAATCTTAGACAATCTACATACATCGGTCATAGAAGCCAGAGACAGATTTATCCAGACCAAGTGGTTACATCAAGCTTACATCACACCGACACGCCTTCATAAGATGGGACTACTGGCTAGTGATCTATGCCCCAGGTGTGAGAGGGAGGCTGGTACATGGGAACACATGACCTGGTCCTGTGGGGTTTTGGTGGGATATTGGGGAGAGGTGATGGACCTGATTGGTAGGGTGGTGGGTATTCGGCTCGCGGCTCCGATTCCCTTGTGCCTCCTGGGGGTGGTGGAACCACTATCGGATACCGGAGCGCTGAAATCACTATTTAGGCTGCTGCTCTTTTATGCCAGGAAATGTGTTCTGCTTAACTGGAAACATCCGGCAAAACCTTCTGTGCGGGCATGGAGGGCTCTAGTTAATCAGAAACTCACGATGTACAAACTGACATATATGGCCAGGGGGGTGCCTGATAAGTTTGAAAAGGTATGGGGTCCCTGGCTGCAGAATCAGGACACTGCATCAGAGGACGATTAAAGGTGGGAATGGGTTAAATTAAGGGGCGTGGCTGCTCACCTGCGGTAGCCCGAGTCTTTGAGCGAGCTACAATGGAATTAAGGAACCGGGAGTAGCATCCTGGGAGAAACGGCTCTCTGACACATCTCTACATCCCAGGGAATAATCAACTAGATATCCAGGTCCAGATTGTATGAATGTGTGAGTGAATGGCTGTCGTGTCTAAATGTTTATTGAATTGATGCTACTGATTAATGGTGCTTGTGGCACCTCATTGTCAATGTTGTATGTTGCCTGTCTTGACTGATTTGTTGTTTGTTGAATTGCAAATAAAAAGAAACTTTTTAAAAAAAAACTTTGTTGGCCAAGTTTTTTTAAAGATAATATTCTGCTATTTTATTCTCGTGTTGTAAATTCTCTCAAAAAGTTATAACTCGTGTGATTCCTGGAGTTAGGTATTCTGGGGTTAGACTTTTTGGCAAAGGAGACTTTTGTTGTGCAGGTTTTTATAAACTGCTCAGAGAAGTACAGATAAGTTGGGTTAGCTAACTAGCATGCTGCAAATTCCAGCATGTTTTTTTATGAAAATGACATGTGAGAGTGATTTTTAAATGGTTTGAAAAAATTGAGCCCTCCCAGAAGCCCACCAGCCTGGACACCAGGCATAGAGGCTGATAACCCAGTGCTCAGCCCCTTGGCTCTGCCAGTATACCAGCCCCTATGCCCTTTGGTAAGGGGAAGTTTCACCTCCAGCGGTGCTGTGGGCCCACACTGATGGCACCCCAGTGCCCCAAGAGGGGGTGCAGGTAATCAAGTTTTCCAGCAGAATTCCCCTTTATATGCCACAACCATCACCTACAGTGATGTAGTTAGTCATAAAAGTTTATTTCCTGGCTCTCACCCATTACTCCTAGCTTGGAGGCAGGATAGAAGAGGGCGTCAGTGCTTTCTGCTTTTGATGCTGCTGCCACCTTCAGGAGATGGCAGAAACAATAGAAGATTGATCCAAATAACCTGCGAGGAACCCTGAAAAAGGTCTGGCAGGGGGAAGAAGCTAGAAGGTGTGGACCGGTAAGTATTCAAAATTTGCATTTATTTGTGTCATGTATTTATGTTTTTTTACTACTGTTGGTGAAGTGGTCCAGGGGAAATCCCACGTTTAATTGGAAAACAAGGAGACATGTTAGAACACCTCTCCTTCCTATTTTCCTCTCTTTTTTTAAATGCTAATACACAAAATATTTACATATATACAAGGCTTCACTAGGACTATGGCATCTTAGGAATAAATATAGTAGCCTAGCAGATAGGGTGGGCATGATGCCCTACAGTGGAAGAAGAGAGAAAGCAATTCTACAGGTGAGAATCAGAGAATTGTATTTTCTCTCATATTCCACTCCAAGGCGGCAGCGAATCAGATACAAATGGGACTTCCCAAAGCAGTGCCCTTGTTCCAGGGTGGGAATTTCAAATGTTGACCTTATTCCTCTAACCTAAGGAGTCAGCCATTTCGAAAAATCAAACCTCAGCTGAAGGGCTCACTGCCGCTTGTAATACCTTCCAACCAAAAGCGGCATCCGCTGCGGCTCTAATGCTTACGTCATATAATTTGATAAATGTATGAACTGAAGACCTTGCAGACCTGCTCCACTGAAGGCGGGTGCTGAAAAGCCCAGGATGCTCCGATAGCCTGGGTAGAATGAGCCACAACACGAAAAGGAGGATTCCCCCCCCCCCCCCCCTTGGAGACGTAAGCCTTAATCACTGCTTGTCTAATCCATTCGGCTGATGGTAGACTTAGCTGGCGCTAGACTTTTCCGTGACCCCTCAAAAATAATAGACAAGGGTTCACTCTTGAGGAAGGTCTGAGTAGCAGAGAGATAATATTTATACATATATATATATATATATATATATATATACATAAGGAGGGTAAGGAGGGCAAAAATAACTCCTCATTAAGATGAAAGGGGGAAACCACCTCAGGAAGAAAGTCCTGTTTAAAACGGAAAACTGCCTTGTCCTTGTGTAGTACTTAGTAAGTAGGCCTAACCGATAAGGCTGCAAATTCAGAAACCTGCCGCACAGAGATAATTGCCACCACAACCTTCGCAGCCCAGTCCAGCTGCAAGAATAAAACTAGATTGCGAAGGGCAGTCGGTAGGCCGGGAGAAACCACAGCTTTTATCTTGTAGTCCTGCCCTTCGGGCAAGAGTTAACCCGTTTGTATCTGATTCAGTGACGCCGTGGAGTGGAACATGAGAGTAAAGATGCTGGCATTTGTGGCATTGCTTATTTCAATTAAAAACGCAACATCTCACAAATAGGGATGAGCGAATCGATCCGGACGAACCCGGATTCGATCCGAATTTCATGAAAAATTCGATTCGGATCGAATCCGAATTTCCCCGCGATTCGATTGCTCGAAGTTTTCCTTTAACATCCATTCATTTACATTACAGGCATTCTAAGATGGCGGACGGGACATGTCCAGACATCTACCTCGCGCCAGTGCAAGCTGGGGCAGTCACATGCAGCCTGTCAGCAGCCAGCAAGCCCGGTGACGTCACAGCGCTATTTAAGGCCGGCGGCCATCTTGCTTTTCCTCATTTCTCTATTGCATTCGTGAGAGACAGAACGCTGCTGTAGGCAGGGAGAGAGACAGTTAGACAGACAGGGACAGACAGGGACAGGCTGGAGACAGGCAGGAGACAGGCAGGAGACAGACAGAAAGTCAGCAAAAAACAGGGAAAGTTAGGAAAAATCAGAGGCAGTCACAGGGAGATTTTTTTTTTTTTCATCCAGCCTGAGTGTTTGTTACTAGCTGGCTGACTGGCTTTGTTAGCGTTTTCAGGCTGCTTATACACTAACTGTGCATATATACTGAACTGATCTTAAGTCTGCTGTGAGGCATCCCATTCTGTGACTACACCAGCCTCTATTTAGGACCATAACTATTTGCACTTATTCTAATTGAAATTAGGCCTGATAAAGACACTTTTGCTGTGCATAGACTTACTGCTGCCTGCCAGGTGCACTGCTGGTTTTTGGGGCATCCCATTCTGTGACTACACCAGCCTCTATTTAAGACCATAACCATTTGCACTTATTCTAATTGAAATTAGGCCTGATAAAGACACTTTTGCTGTGCATAGCACTACTGGTCCCAGGTGCACTGCTGGTTTTTGGGGCATCCCATTCTGTGACTACACCAGCCTCTATTTAAGACCATAACCATTTGCACTTATTCTAATTGAAATTAGGCCTGATAAAGACACTTTTGCTGTGCATAGCACTACTGGTCCCAGGTGCACTGCTGGTTTTTGGGGCATCCCATTCTGTGACTACACCAGCCTCTATTTAAGACCATAACCATTTGCACTTATTCTAATTGAAATTAGGCCTGATAGACACTTTTGCTGTGCATAGACTTACTGCTGCCTGCCAGGTGCACTGCTGGTTTTTGGGGCATCCCATTCTGTGACTACACCAGCCTCTATTTAAGACCATAACCATTTGTACTTATTCTAATTGAAATTAGGCCTGATAAAGACACTTTTGCTGTGCATAGACTTACTGCTGCCTGCCAGGTGCACTGCTGGTTTTTGGGGCATCCCATTCTGTGACTACACCAGCCTCTATTTAAGACCATAACCATTTGCACTTATTCTAATTGAAATTAGGCCTGATAAAGACACATTTGCTGTGCATAGCACTACTGGTCCCAGGTGCACTGCTGGTTTTTGGGGCATCCCATTCTGTGACTACACCAGCCTCTATTTAAGACCATAACCATTTGCACTTATTCTAATTGAAATTAGGCCTGATAAAGACACTTTTGCTGTGCATAGCACTACTGGTCCCAGGTGCACTCCTGTTGGGGCATCCCATTCTGTGACTACACCAGCCTCTATTTAAGACCATAACCATTTGCACTTATTCTAATTGAAATTAGGCCTGATAAAGACACTTTTGCTGTACATAGACTTACTGCTGCCTGCCAGGTGCACTCCTGTTGGGGCATCCCATTCTGTGACTACACCAGCCTCTATTTAAGACCATAACCATTTGCACTTATTCTAATTGAAATTAGGCCTGATAAAGACACTTTTGCTGTGCATAGCACTACTGGTCCCAGGTGCACTGCTGGTTTTTGGGGCATCCCATTCTGTGACTACACCAGCCTCTATTTAAGACCATAACCATTTGCACTTATTCTAATTGAAATTAGGCCTGATAAAGACACTTTTGCTGTGCATAGCACTACTGGTCCCAGGTGCACTGCTGGTTTTTGGGGCATCCCATTCTGTGACTACACCAGCCTCTATTTAAGACCATAACCATTTGCACTTATTCTAATTGAAATTAGGCCTGATAAAGACACTTTTGCTGTGCATAGACTTACTGCTGCCTGCCAGGTGCACTGCTGGTTTTTGGGGCATCCCATTCTGTGACTACACCAGCCTCTATTTAAGACCATAACCATTTGCACTTATTCTAATTGAAATTAGGCCTGATAAAGACACTTTTGCTGTGCATAGACTTACTGCTGCCTGCCAGGTGCACTGCTGGTTTTTGGGGCATCCCATTCTGTGACTACACCAGCCTCTATTTAAGACCATAACCATTTGCACTTATTCTAATTGAAATTAGGCCTGATAAAGACATTTTTGCTGTGCATAGCACTACTGGTCCCAGGTGCACTGCTGGTTTTTGGGGCATCCCATTCTGTGACTACACCAGCCTCTATTTAAGACCATAACCATTTGCACTTATTCTAATTGAAATTAGGCCTGATAAAGACACTTTTGCTGTGCATAGTAGTACTGCTGCCAGGTGCACTCCTGTTGGGGCATCCCATTCTGTAACATACCATTAGCCTCTGCATTTACTGTAAGCTGCACAGTTATTTAAAGAAATTTGGCCTGTATGAGCCTGCTTACACACTGCTGCTGTGTGCATATATACTGATCTCAAGTCAGCTTTGGGGCATCCCATTCTGTAACATCCTATTAGCCTCTGTATTTACTCTAAGCTGCAAACTTATTTAAAGAAATTTGGCCTGTATGAGCCTGCTTACACACTGCTGCTGTGTGCATATATACTGATCTCAAGTCTGCTTGGGGCATCCCATTCTGTAACATCCCATTAGCCTCTGTATTTACTCTAAGCTGCAAACGTATTTAAAGAAATTTGGCCTGTATGAGCCTGCTTACACACTGCTGCTGTGTGCATATATACTGATCTCAAGTCTGCTTGGGGCATCCCATTCTGTAACATCCCATTAGCCTCTGTATTTACTCTAAGCTGCAAACTTATTTAAAGAAATTTGGCCTGTATGAGCCTGCTTACACACTGCTGCTGTGTGCATATATACTGATCTCAAGTCAGCTTTGGGGCATCCCATTCTGTAACATCACATTAGCCTCTGTATTTACTCTAAGCTGCACAGTTATTTAAAGTAATTTGGGCTATATGAGCCTGCTTAGACACTGTTGCTGTGTGCATATATACTGATCTCAAGTCAGCTTTGGGGCATCCCATTCTGTAACATCACATTAGCCTCTGTATTTACTCTAAGCTGCACACTTATTTAAAGTAATTTGGCCTGTTGGAGCCTGCTTATCCACTGTTGCTGTGCATATATACTGATCTCAGGTCTGCTGTGGGGGCATCCCATTCTGTAACATAACATAACCTTCCTCTCTTATTTACACTAAGCAGCTCTCTTATTTAAACTAAGCAGGCCTCTTATTTACACTAAGCAGCTCTCTTATTTAAACTAAGCAGGCCTCTTGGAGGCTGATTGTCCACTTTTGGGTGTGCATTTATATTCGGTTTCATATACAGTGGGGTATCCCAATTTGTAAGATAACCTACCCCAACCATGTAAACTAAATAGGCCTGTTGCAGCCTGAGTTTCTCTGCTTGCGTATGGCCTGCATTACAATCTGTCTCTTTCAATGACACTGCTGCCTGGGGTATCCCAATTTGTAAGATAACCTACCCCAACCATGTAAACTAAAGGTTACATCCTTCCAGAAGGAAAACTTATGCCGAACACTATTTTTGTTAGGGACATTGACCTTTGGATTGATCGGCATGAAATTAAGGTTTTTTTTTCAAAGTATGGCGCTGTAAAGAAGGTCAAAAGTATGTTTCATACTTGGATTATTGTTACTTTTTGTTCAGCTTGAAATATACCAGGCCACACGGGCATCCCAAGGCACATGCTATTTTAACCCTATCTGTTATACAACATAAGCGTTGATCAGCATCAGCTGCTTTATTAAGCTACTTCAGTTTGCACTTGTTTTTGACTGCTTTTAATAAACCAGGCCGCAGGGCACCCCAAAGCTGCACCTTGCACCCTATCTGGTATACAACATAAGCGTTGATCAGCATCAGCTTCATTAAGCTACTTCAGTTTGCACTTCCTTTTTGACTGCTTTCATTTAACCAGGCCGCAGGGCACCCCAAAGCTGCACCTTGCACCCTACCTGTTTATACTAAATAAGCATCTACAGCCTCAGCTTTATTAAGTTATTGCATTTTGAATTGGTTTTGGTCTGCTTTAAATACACCAGGCCGCAGGGCATCCCAAACCTGCATGTTGCACCCCATCTGTTATACTAAATAAGAGTTGATCAGCATCAGCTTTATTAAGCTATTGCATTTTGCATTGGTTTTTGTACTGCTGCCAAAACACTAGCCCATATGGGCATTCCAAACCAGCACATGTCACCCTATCTGTTATACTAAATAAGCTTCTACAGGCCCTTTTTTTATTTATTTATTGTTATTTATATAGAGCTGTAATAGCTTATATTGTGAGGTAAATTTGCCATTTTGCAGCATAATATAGAGCAGCCCCTGTGTAAATCTGAGGGGCAATAGCTTATATAGTGAGGTAAATTTGCCATTTTGCTTCGTTATATAGAGCAGGCCCTGTGTAAATCTGAGGGGCAATAGCTTATATTGTGAGGTAAATTTGCCATTTTGCAGCATAATATAGAGCAGCCCCTGTGTAAATCTGAGGGGCAATAGTTTATATTATGAGGTAAATTTGCCATTTTGCTTCATTATATAGAGCAGCCCCTGTGTAAATCTGAGGGGCAATAGTTTATATTATGAGGTAAATTCATGGTTTTGCACCATTATATGGAGCAGCCCCTGTGTAAATCTGAGGGGCAATAGCTTATATTGTGAGGTAAATTTGCCATTTTGCTTCATTATATAGAGCAGCCCAGTTGCCATCTAAATCAACTACTGTCCGGCCAGTACAGCTTTTCCAGGGCAAACTCTGCTAGTTGCGGCACACAAGTCAACTTTGGCTTCCCAGCAAATCCAGTGGATCCTGAAGGTGTGTTGGCATGGTCATGTCAAGGTATGACATGACCTGCTGTTTGAGGTCCAGCTCCAGGTCTTCCTGCTGCTCATGAGTAGACTCACTATGCGGGTGTAGAAAGCTACTCACTAGCGACTGAAGACTGAGGCTGCTGCTGATGGAGCTGCTGCTGCTGCTGCTCCTTCCACCCCCCCAGCAGCCATGGCAGTGGAAGGTGATCGCAGAGCCGAGTCAGACCTGCGGGAGTATGGGCCATGGCACAGATAGACATCGCCCAACTGACTACGTGGGATGTCTCTGTAGTAGGTCAGTTTTTCCTCCCTCTCAGTGGGCGTAAAAAATGCCCCCATTTTGTGCCGGAAGCGAGGGTCCAATAAGTTGGAGAGCCAGAAGTCTTCCCGCTGACAAATGGAGACATTTCTGCGCTCACTAGTACGCAAGCATGTGAGCGTGCATCGTGCCATTTGTGCAAGTGACTCGGAGGGACTACCTGTCTCCATCTCCACTGTAAACTGCCACGGTGTGTCTGGGTCCTCTGTCTCGCCTTCCTCACAACCTCTAGCTCCTGTGGCTGCTCCTGCTCCTCCTCTCCTGTCAGATGACTAGATAAAATGGTCATTTTGTGAAACCTAAACTGTGGTTTGCTGTGCCCCACCCCCTCCTCCTCCTCCACTTCAGCCCCCACAGGCTTCATGTGGCTGTGAAATGTATGTGCCATGTCCAGCCATGCTTTCCAACATGTGTTGTAGTACATGAAGCAGTGGAATCTCATCGTTCATCTCATAGTCCTGGCAACTGACTAATAAAGTAGCTTCCTCAAAGGGCCTGAGCAAACGGTCGGTGTCACGTATGAGCTGCCAATGGTTTACATTGAATTTACACAGGGGTGTCCAGAAATCCGTGATGGCTTTTCTCTGTTCCTATAGTGCAGTGGTCCTCAACCCTGTCCTCAAGGCCCACCAACATGTCATGTTTTTTGGATCTCCAAATAGCCAGCTCTATTGCTCTGCAGCTGCACTAATTACTCCACCTGTGCATCTTTGTGGAGATCTGCAAAACCTGGCCTGTTGGTGGGCCTTGAGGACAGGGTTGGGGACCACTGCTATAGTGGATCCTGCATATGGAGGGTGGAATTGCAACGGGTGGAAACATCGCAAATCAGACTATGTTGGGGTACACCGTTGTGACGCTGAGGCTCAATACGGTTGTGCTTGGTGGTGTAGGAGTGCCAGAAGTGCATGCTAACTTTCTTTCCTGTTGTTCGGATGTCTTTCAGATGGGGGCAAGACTTCAGAACTAGACTGAACACGTGTGCCATGTCAGGACGCATGACTCTGGCTTCCTTGTCGCAGCGCAAACAAGAGGTTCTTCCATGGGTCCAAATTTGCAGTTTTCGTGGATTAAGCAATGCTTTCATGGATTGAGTTCTCATTTTTAGTAGTTCCTCCCATGTGTGACTCTGTTGGTCAAGGAAAACCATGTGAAGAACAGCGTGAAACCACAATCACCAAGGGGGCCTAAAAGGATATATATTGTCCACCATGAGTCCATAGTTACAGCTCCAGACGTAGACAACACTGTGCACTTTGGTACACACTGACAGGCTAAAGGACTGGCCCACCTTCTGGTCAACAACCATGCCATGGGACTCTCCACCTCGGCTCGGCACAAGCCATCAGTTCTCTGAAAGGTCCACCACTGGGTAATGCAGCAGGCTGGACTTATGGTGACGCTGTCTGAGAGGAGAAATCCCTCAGACATCAAGATTAAAAATTCCAAAAATTTTTCCAAGAAAGGTGGAAACACACCCTCAAACAAAACTTCACTTTGGCAATACTATTGCATTTGTCTATTCATAATTTTATGTATATATACTAACTAACCTACTTTTTCTCCACAGGATTGTGGATGCAACATGAAAAACTGAAACATCGCTGAGTAGCTGATTTTTCCTATCAACAGTCCCCAATAATTCACTGCTGCTGCTGCCGCCACCACCGCAGACTCCAGGGACCCTCTTCCACTACCTCGGCTTGCAACACCTCCTCCCACGACACTCTCCTCATCACTAATTGCCGGCTAGTGGAAGAAGAGGCGAGTGTCTCCTCCACTTCTTGGCTGGGCAGTAGCTGCTGAATTTTATGATTATCAGATCTTCATCAATGGATAGTGGAGCTGAACCCAAAGCATAACAGACAGACAGTTGACTGGGGGTGTCAGATGCCACTTGTGATGCAGTGGACTGCTTTTGCAGCACTTCGAGACAAAGTTGCTTCATTGGCTGACACAATGACTGGTAAAGCTGTGGAACATATGGTTTAAAAGCAAAAATAACCATTTGTTTTTATATGAAAAAGACCCTGGTTTATACATACTTTTTTTTCCAGAGACTGCCCTGCGTGGAAATGAATGGCACATGGATCAGCCAAGCTTTCCTCCCAACAATGCCTGATGTATTCCAGTAGATTGATGACGGGGCCAGACCAACACTAAAGAAAGATGGATCGTGCAAAACAGATTTAAGGCGCTGCTCTCCAATTACAGACATTCCTCCGCATCGGACCACAAGTAAGTATTGATAAAAAATCCTTTACGTTACTCTTACTTTTTATTTATTTTAATTTTATGTAGATATTACTAACTAAGCTACTTTTTCTCCACATGACTCTCCACAGGGTGTGATTCATCCAATTTTTGGGCTCCTGAAGCCAACCCCAGTGTCTCTTTAAAGTAATGTTTGGGCTCCTGCTGCTGCTGCTGCTGCCAACTACAGGGTGTGATTCATCCAATTTTTGGGCTCCTGAAGCCAACCCCAGTGTCTCTTTAAAGTAATATTTGGGCTCCTGCTGCTGCTGCTGCCAACTCCAGGGTGTGAATCATCCAATTTTTGGGCTCCTGAAGCCAACTCCAGTGTCTCTTTAAAGTAATATTTGGGCTCCTGCTGCTGCTGTTGCCAACTCCAGGGTGTGATTCATCCAATTTTTGGGTTCCTGAAGCCAACTCCAGTGTCTCTTTAAAGTAATGTTTGGGCTCCTGCCTGCTGCTGCTGCTGCCAACTCCAGGGTGTGATTCATCCAATTTTTGGGCTCCTGAAGCCAACCCCAGGGTCTCTTTAAAGTAATGTTTGGGCTCCTGCTGCCGCTGCTGCTGCTGCTGCCAACTCCAGGGTGTGATTCATCCAATTTTTGGGCTCCTGAAGCCAACCCCAGGGTCTCTTTAAAGTAATGTTTGGGCTCCTGCTGCTGCTGCCAACTCCAGGGTGTGATTCATCCAATTTTTGGGCTCCTGAAGCCAACTCCAGTGTCTCTTTAAAGTAATATTTGGGCTGCTGCTGCTGCTGCTGCCAACTCCAGGGTGTGAATCATCCAATTTTTGGGCTCCTGAAGCCAACTCCAGTGTCTCTTTAAAGTAATATTTGGGCTCCTGCTGCTGCTGCTGCCAACTCCAGGGTGTGATTCATCCAATTTTTGGGCTCCTGAAGCCAACTCCAGTGTCTCTTTAAAGTAATGTTTGGGCTCCTGCTGCTGCTGCCAACTCCAGGGTGTGATTCATCCAATTTTTGGGC
Source organism: Gastrophryne carolinensis (assembly GCA_027917425.1). NCBI lineage: Eukaryota > Metazoa > Chordata > Amphibia > Anura > Microhylidae > Gastrophryne > Gastrophryne carolinensis. The sequence continues at coordinate 401,754,827 of CM051235.1, read as the reverse complement.
TCCTGAAGCCAACCCCAGGGTCTCTTTAAAGTAATGTCTGGGCTCCTGCTGCTGCTGCTGCCAACTCCAGGGTGTAATTCATCCAATTTTTGGGCTCCTGAAGCCAACCCCAGGGTCCCTTTAAAGTAATGTTTGGGCTCCTGCTGCTGCTGCTGCTGCCAACTTCAGGGTGTGATTCATCCTATTTTTGGGCTCCTGAAGCCAACTCCAGTGTCTCTTTAAAGTAATATTTGGGCTGCTGCTGCTGCTGCCAACTCCAGGGTGTGAATCATCCAATTTTTGGGCTCCTGAAGCCAACTCCAGTGTCTCTTTAAAGTAATATTTGGGCTCCTGCTGCTGCTGCTGCCAACTCCAGGGTGTGAATCATCCAATTTTTGGGCTCCTGAAGCCAACTCCAGTGTCTCTTTAAAGTAATGTTCTGGCTCCTGCTGCTGCTGCTGCCAACTCCAGGGTGTGATTCATCCAATTTTTGGGCTCCTGAAGCCAACTCCAGTGTCTCTTTAAAGTAATATTTGGGCTCCTGCTGCTGCTGCTGCCGCCAACTCCAGGGTGTGAATCATCCAATTTTTGGGCTCCTGAAGCCAACTCCAGTGTCTCTTTAAAGTAATATTTGGGCTCTTGCTGCTGCCAACTCCAGGGTGTGATTCATCCAATTTTTGGGCTCCTGAAGCCAACCCCAGTGCCCCTTTAAAGTAATGTTTGGGCTCCTGCTGCTGCCAACTCCAGGGTGTGATTCATCCAATTTTTGGGCTCCTGAAGCCAACCCCAGTGTCTCTTTAAAGTAATGTTTTGGGCTCCTGCTGCTGCCAACTCCAGGGTGTGATTCATCCAATGTTTGGGCTCCTGAAGCCAACCCCAGGGTCTCTTTAAAGTAATGTTTGGGCTCCTGCTGCTGCTGCTGCTGCTGCCAACTCCAGGGTGTGATTCATCCAATTTTTGGGCTCCTGAAGCCAACCCCAGGGTCTCTTTAAAGTAATATTTGGGCTCCTGCTGCTGCTGCTGCTGCCAACTCCAGGGTGTGAATCATCCAATTTTTGGGCTCCTGAAGCCAACCCCAGTGTCTCTTTAAAGTAATGTTTGGGCTCCTGTTGCTGCTGCTGCCAACTCCTGCCAACTCCAGGGTGTGATTCATCCAATTTTCGGGCTCCTGAAGCCAACCCCAGTGTCTCTTTAAAGTAATATTTGGTCTCCTGCTGCTGCTGCTGCCAACTCCAGGGTGTGATTCATCCAATTTTTAGGCTCCTGAAGCCAACCCCAGGGCCTCTTTAAAGTAATATTTGGGCTCCTGCTGCTGCCAACTCCCGGGTGTGAATTATCCAATTTTTGGGCTCCTGAAGCCAACTCCAGTGTCTCTTTAAAGTAATGTTTGGGCTCCTGCTGCTGCTGCCAACTCCTGCCAACTCCAGGGTGTGAATTATCCAATTTTTGGGCTCCTGAAGCCAACCCCAGTGTCTCTTTAAAGTAATATTTGGGCTCCTGCTGCTGCTGCTGCCAACTCCAGGGTGTGATTAATCCATATTTTGGGCTCCTGAAGCCAACTCCAGTGTCTCTTTAAAGTAATGTTTGGGCTCCTGCTGCTGCTGCCAACTCCAGGGTGTGAATCATCCAATTTTTGGGCTCCTGAAGCCAACTCCAGTGTCTCTTTAAAGTAATATTTGGGCTCCTGCTGCTGCTGCTGCCAACTCCAGGGTGTGAATCATCCAATTTTTGAGCTCCTGAAGCCAACTCCAGTGTCTCTTTAAAGTTATATTTGGGCTCTTGCTGCTGCTGCTGCCAACTCCAGGGTGTGAATCATCCAATTTTTGAGCTCCTGAAGCCAACTCCAGTGTCTCTTTAAAATTATATTTGGGCTCTTGCTGCTGCTGCTGCCAACTCCAGGGTGTGATTCATCCAATTTTTGGGCTCCTGAAAAAGCCAACCCCAGTGTCCCTTTAAAGTAATGTTTGGGCTCCTGCTGCTGCCAACTCCATGGTGTGATTCATCCAATGTTTGGGCTCCTGAAGCCAACCCCAGTGTCTCTTTAAAGTAATGTTTTGGGCTCCTGCTGCTGCTGCTGCCAACTCCAGGGTGTGATTCATCCAATTTTTGGGCTCCTGAAGCCAACCCCAGGGTCTCTTTAAAGTAATGTTTGGGCTCCTCCTGCTGCTGCTGCCAACTCCAGGGTGTGATTCATCCATTTTTTGGGCTCCTGAAGCCAACCCCAGGGTCTCTTTAAAGTAATATTTGGGCTCCTGCTGCTGCTGCTGCCAACTCCAGGGTGTGATTCATCCAATTTTTGGGCTACTGAAGCCAACCCCAGTGTCTCTTTAAAGTAATGTTTTGGCTCCTGCGGCTGCTGCTGCCAACTACAGGGTGTGATTCATCCAATTTTTGGGCTCCTGAAGCCAACCCCAGGGTCTCTTTAAAGTAATATTTGGGCTCCTGCTGCTGCTGCTGCCAACTCCAGGGTGTGAATCATCCAATTTTTGGGCTCCTGAAGCCAACTCCAGTGTCTCTTTAAAGTAATGTTTGGGCTCCTGTTGCTGCTGCTGCTGCTGCTGCCAACTCCTGCCAACTCCAGGGTGTGATTCATCCAATTTTTGGGCTCCTGAAGCCATCCCAGTGTCTCTTTAAAGTAATATTTGGGCTCCTGCTGCTGCTGCTGCTGCCAACTCCAGGGTGTGATTAATCCAATTTTTGGGCTCCTGAAGCCAACTCCAGTGTCTCTTTAAAGTAATATTTGGGCTCCTGCTGCTGCTGCCAACTCCAGGGTGTGAATCATCCAATTTTTGGGCTCCTGAAGCCAACTCCAGTGTCTCTTTAAAGTAATGTTTGGGCTCCTGTTGCTGCTGCTGCTGCCAACTCCTGCCAACTCCAGGGTGTGATTCATCCAATTTTTGGGCTCCTGAAGCCAACCCCAGGGTCTCTTTAAAGTAATATTTGGGCTGCTGCTGCTGCTGCTGCCAACTCCAGGGTGTGAATCATCCAATTTTTGGGCTCCTGAAGCCAACCCCAGTGTCTCTTTAATGTAATGTTTGGGCTCCTGCTGCTGCTGCTTGCAACTCCAGGGTGTGATTCATCCAATTTTTGGGCTCCTGCTGCTGCCAACTCCAGTGTCTCTTTAAAGCAATGTTTGGGCTCCTGCCCCTCATAGTGATGCCACTTCAACTCTCTGCAATTGTGCCGCTCTGCGATTCTATTAGCGATGCCTCTGATCTGCATGTGATATTTATTCAAAGTATTATTTAACTAACCCAGCACGCATCCTGTGCTTGTTACAGCAAGACAGAATGGTTTACAACCCTATTGAGGCTCTAGGAGGCTCAGAAATAGCCGTTTTTAATAGCGATTCATCGCGAATAAATTTCGGGTCGAAACGATTTTTGTCGGAAAATTCGGCGAATCAGTCGAATCGAATTTTTCAAAAGTTCGCTCATCTCTACTCACAAACAGTGATACAATAAACTGACCTGCAATTTGAAAAATCTCACAGGGCAGGAAGAATTCTCTTACAGCTTGCTTGTATGTTTCTCTCATGTGCAATAGTGTCTTGCATGTGTCCCCTGAATTATATGAAAAAGCAAGAATTTTCTCATGCAAGATTACTCTCAAACAGAAATGAGAACATCTCAAGCCATGCTGAATCAACCCTTTTGTGTCATTCGATCTTTTTTCTTACCTATTGATTCCTCTTTTTCTCTCCTTCTGCCAATGTACTGGTCTCAGTCTCTCTTTGTGTTGATCCCCATTGCTTTTTGTATTTCCCTCCCCTTGTCTTTTATTCTCTCTCTCTCTCTCTCTCTCTCTAACTACTTGCCTATCTATTTAGCTATTTGTCTATTAATTAGACTGTTTATCTGACCTATGTATTGAATCCTCTCTCTCTCTCTATATATATATATATTGTGAGCGGTTGGGCGATCGGCAGTGACACGAACAGTCTTTCAACAGCAAAACGGCTTTATTGAGCAAACGCAAATTATCCCTCACTTCAGGGATTGCAGCATCAATGCAATAAATCAAAAGTGGTTACTTCACCCAAATCAATGTCAGTCCAGGGCTGGGTACTCCAGCAAACTGTAACTCCAAGGCAAGTTAAATCCACTTTGCAAGGCGTACAAGCCCTCCGCTGCTCATCGCCACAAGTCCACAGTTAGGGGGGGCGCAAAAGCCAAATCCTTCAGCTTGCGTATAGTCCTTTTGTTCACCAGTTGTGCACCTCAGCCTGGGCTCCCTCCTACAGGCTGGTCAATAGACCACTGACAGGCCGTGTGACTCCTTTTTATTCAGGCTTCTCCTGCACAGCCTGAGATCATGGAACAAAGCTGAAAAGAAGTGGGGAATCAGTGCCTGATACAGCCTAGCAGGGGAGAAATACACACCATTTATGACATTCTTATACACTTTACCACATATCCCCCCCCCCCCTCTTCTTCAGACCTGTGGTCTGACAATCTTCAGCGACCATACAGTGGGTTCGGGACACAGCATCTACATTCCCCGGCTTATGTTCCACTTTAAACTTCTCTCTACTTTCAACTGTGGGTACTATTCCGCGAACTCGGTCCCCAGGATTAAAGACCCTCCCCCTGGTCGGCCTATTGCATAACCTGCACTGGCCACATGTTTAACTGACTTAACGACGGGGAGGGTTTCCGGTTCTGCCGGAGGTACCTCGCTGTCGGCAGGGCCAGAACAAGGGAAAATCACGCCCAATTACAGCATCATATACCAGGCATTTTACTACGCCAACTTCATGGGTCAATGTTCCCGCGGGGGTCTCAAACGTACCCATGGCTACAGGGTAAGCCACGATATCCCAGTGGATGCAAAGCACATTAAGCTATTTCTTTACAACCACTACGCACAAGGTTGGTCTGGACCAAAGTTACCCGGCTACCTGAGTCCAATAGTGCCTTCACTGGGCAACCATTCATTTTCACAGTCACAATTTGTGTCTCAGGCTCTGACCGCTGACTGGCGGCACAACCCGGTTCTGCTAACAGAGACCTTCTGCGGGCAGCGTCACATTCCATGGGCTCAGGGGAGAGGGGGCAATCCATGGCTATGTGTCCCCACTCACGGCACCTCCAACACTGGGGACCCCGGAACCTCCTTGCCCGGGCGTCTTCCCTAGGATTAGGGGGCCTCTGCTAGTCAGGGTCAGTCTTTTGCCCTCTTACACCCGTCCAAGGGGGACTTGCTTACCCACCGGTCTGCTGGTCTTAGTGGTTGCTGGTGCTGCAGGGGCATCTCGAAGATGGTCCTCGGTCGCAACGTACTTCTCAACGACGTTGACCAACTGTTCAGCAGTCTGACGGTCGCCTTGTCCAGCCCACCGTTGTAGCTTCGGCGGCAGGGTCCGAAAAAAATGGTCCACCATGATCTTCTTGACGATCTGCGCCAGTGTGGACTGCTCCGGCTCCAACCATTTTTGCACAAGATGAATCAAATCAAACATCTGCGACCAAGCAGGCTTATCCACAGCAAAAGTCCAGTTATGCAATCTCCGGGCCCGAACCGCTGGCGTGACTCCAAGGCGAGCAAGGATCTCGATTTTGAGTTTGGCATAGTCCCGTACATCTTGCTCCCTAAGGTCAAAGTAAGCTTTTTGGGGCTCACCCGCCAGAAACGGTGCAATCACGTCTGCCCACTCGGCTACTGGCAGCTGCTCTCTCTCAGCCATGCGCTCAAAGTCCATGAGGTAGGCCTCAACATCATCCTCATGGGTCATCTTTTGTAGGACCTGCTTTACGGCTCTCCTCGCACCAGCCGTCTTAACCGGGCTTCTCTCCAGCTGTGAAACTTGAGCCACAATAGTCTCTTTAAGTGCAGCAATCTGTTTTATCAACAGGCGGTTTGTCTCCTGCTGCGCTTGGTGCTGCTGTGCCATGGCTTGCTGCTGTTGTGCCAGGGCTTGCTGCTGTGCTTACTGCTGTTGTTCTAGGGCTCGCTGCTGCACTTCACCCAAATCAATGTCAGTCCAGGGCTGGGTACTCCAGCAAGCTGTAACTCCAAGGCAAGTTAAATCCACTTTGCAGGGCGTACAAGCCCTCCGCTGCTCATCGCCACAAGTCCACAGTTAAGGGTGCAGAAGCCAAGTCCTTCAGCTTGCGTATAGTCCTTTTGTTCACCAGTTGTGCAATTCAGCCTGGGCTCCCTCCTACAGGCTGGTCAATAGACCACTGACAGGTCGTGTGACTCCTTTTTTTTCAGGCTTCCCCTGCAATCAGCCTGATCACCTGTGCACAGCCTGAGATCATGGAACAAAGCTGAAAAGGATTGGGGAAAGTGACCTGGGTCCTGAAAACCCGGCATGGATCGTGCATGATACAGCCTAGCAGGGGAGAAATGCACACCATTTATGACATTCTTATACAGTTTACCACAATATATATATATATATATATATATATATATATATATATATATATACACACAGGGGCGTAGCTAGGGGGGGAGCAGGGTGGGCACTTGCCCTGGGTGCAGCAGGTCAGGGGGGTGCCAAAGGGGGGCCTGAGAACAGATGGGGGGCGCCATTTTCTATCTTTTGCCCCAGGTGCCAGAAAGACTAGCTATTCCTCTGTATATATATATATATATATATATATATATATATATATATATAATCTTTGTATGTTTTTCTATCCATCCTATAAACCTTGTTTGTCCTTAGTACCAGACTAACAGTGTTACAATGGTGGTCTCTCCTGTATTCTGGGCCCAGTCCTCTAATGTGTGATCCGATTACTCCGGATCGGTGCTCTTACATTGATGGGCACGGCGCATCACCAGATTACATGTGAAACATGATCGTCTGAGGCTCAGGGGCCCAGCTCTTAAAAGCAGCCTTGTGGGCATCTTATGGCAGTTAATTGGCCGGGTATTGATTACATGTCCTGCCTCCCGATCACACTGAACATGTGCTCATGAATATTTTACAGAACAGCAGCATGGTGGCCAGGCCGATCTATGACCGTAGCTCTACAGGGCCGGACCTGGACACAGCACCATTCAGGCCCTGGAGGAACGCCAAGTCTCATCAATCATGCTCCGGATTTCCCAGCATCCTCCTCCGGGCTCCGATTGGGCCGCAGGCCAACAGCGGATCAGACTAATCTAATTAGCAGGACCTGTTTATTCAATTTTCTGATTTAAAATCGACATGCAGTCGGTATTCCAGGCCAGAGCGGGAGCTGAAATTTTACTGCCGTCTGGAATTCAAAATAGGACTAAAGAGAACCTGTCTTGATACTGGCCATACCTGGAGATTTCAGCTCTTATTCATTCAGAAGGGGATTCAGCTACATGATTGAATGGGAAAAAGTAATCATTTGTGATTGCCATGAATGGAGCGAACATGGCCAAATTAATGTGACGGAAATCTGTGTGATGGTTGTGTGTCTGGTGATTTTTCCAGAAAATGGGTGCAGGACAACACTAGGACATGCATGGGGGGGGGCATCCAGATTGCTGGAGTCTCCCTACACATAACCCCCCTCAACAACCCCAGGTTTTACTCAGCTGAACCACGATCCCCCAAAAATTGCAACCCCATGATTGCCACCAGTGGTTGCATGGTCCATGTATCACCCTCTGGCTGAAAAAGTAGCCCCTCTGAACCATGTGTCAGCCACTGGGGCCGCATTTTGCTGAGAGATCGTGGTTCAAGTAAGTAAAACTCATGGCTGCGGGGGGGGCTATGCGCGGGGGAACTCCAGCAATCTGGATGCCCCGCAAGCCTGTCCCAGTAAATTAGAGGAGAGCTCCTGGAAACAGGAGCTTACAATCAAATGGTTTTAGTTCCTGCTCTGTGGTCCATGACAAAGCCTTTGCAGACAGTGAAGGGTTAAGCAATGGTGTTGGTGAGTCACAGAGGGGATGGATACTGAGGTGACAATCAAGTGCTTTCACTTCTTTTTGTTCCTATTCAGACTCTATAGTGAACACTGATCTGCGGCTCCTTTAGGGGGCTTCTGGGAATCATGTGCAGCCATTCCAGTTACGGGTGAGTCAGCTCCGATCACACGATCGCTCTCTGATTCACCCTGAGAAAGGGGTCAGGCAGCTCAGAACAGCCGCCACTGTACCGCTCTCACTGCCAGGAATACAAGCTACGTTTTCTGGACAGGTTTACATTGGCCACTGTTGGATGACAGACAATCAGTTGCTCATAAATAAAAAAAACTTAATATTGGGCTAAGTGATTGATCGGCTGTTTGGGTAATTTACTGGATAAATACAATTTTGTGATTGTTTTGATTAGAAAAAAAATATTTTCATCTGGAGCAGGGGTTCCAAGGTGTTACTCGATATCCTCTCACGTGGTACCTGACAAGGCTGTACACTTACCTGTACCCCAAACTGATCTGCTGCTATCGAGACTTCCTGCATGTTATTTTCAGCATAAATAACAAACTGCATTTTTTGTGTGATTCATTCACTTAAAAATATCTGTTTTGTGTGTTTTGATTATGGTTAGAGATGAGCGAACCGGTTCGGACGAACCGGAATTCGCTCCGAATTTCAGGAAATATTCGATTCGGCACGAACCCGAATATTTTGTGGTTCGTGCCGATCGAATTTTTCCTGAAATTAAAAAAAAAAAAAATGTCGGCATGGTGGGAGCCGGCCGGCGGGCCGGTAAAGCCGGCCGGCCAGCTCCCACCATGCCGGCATTTAAAAAAAAAAAAAAAAAAAATTTTTGCCGGCATGGTGGGAGCGGGCCGGCCGGCTCCGCTGTCAGCGGAACCGGCCGGCCCGCTCCCACCATGCCGGCATTTCAAAAAAAAGCAAACACTTACCTGCAGGTCCGGAGCGTGGAGGCCGGCGCCGCTCTCAGCTGTCATCTGAGGGCGCGTCATCAGAGCGCGCCGGCTGGCCCGCTCCCACCATGCCAGCAAAAATGCTTTTTTTTTTTTTTTTTTTTTTTTTTTTTTAAATGCCGGCATGGTGGGAGCGGGCCGGTTGACAGCGGAACCGGCCGGCCCGCTCCCACCATGCCGGCATTTATGATGGGGAACTTCGTAAAAGTTCGATTCGGCCGAACCCGAATTTCTTTGTGAAATTCGGCGAATCGGCCGAATCGAACTTTTCAAAAGTTCGCTCATCTCTAATTATGGTCTAAGGTGACTGACCATGCTCTCACAGCACTAGGGGTGTAACTATAGAGGGTGCGACAGCACCAGGGCCGTGTCACATTTAGTTATGTCACTGGCACTTGATATATCAGATATAGATATATATCTGATATATATCAGAAAATAGAAAGTGGGAACCCCTGAGCTAGAGACAAGCAGAGTGTATGTAATCAGATCTGTAAAAATATACAAATGTAAAATCTGATCCCTGATAATAAAAGATATTAATATTTTTATTAATAAAAGTAATGCTGCCAATAAGTTTGTACAACTAATTTGGTCACATCCAGCAAAAAAACTAAATAGAAATTGGCATTTGATTCATCCGGAAAAAAGGGATTAGACAGCCCCCCCAGCAAGGCCATTACAACCACCGCTTTACTGAACAAACAGCCAGGAATACAGGCTACGTTTTATGGGCATTTTTGGATGACAGAGTTGCAATTTAACCATTAAACCAACGAATAGTCCAATATTGGGAAAGTGATTGATCAACTGAGCTGGTGATCAGACGGGTAATTCACTGGATAATTACAATTAGGCAAACAAAAGGATCACAGAATTTCCAGCTAGAGAGAAGAAAGGTGCATTAAATCTATTTTGATCTTTAAAAACAAACTGATTTGTTTCTTTAGATATGATCTTTCATGTTAAAAGAGCGACAATGCTGTTGATATGATTGTACAATTGTATGACTAATTAGGTTGTGCTCAGCAATAAACCAAAACAAAAAATGGACAGAAATTGGTGTACAATATTATCTACAGTGGTGCACCCAAGATTTGTCTGTTCCTGGAGGAGTTGTGGCACCTTGTAAGAAGCATATCAGTAAACCTTTGAAGCTGAGAAGGAGGGAGTAGAGAATAAGCTCACCAAAATGTTTGTGATTAAGCCGTGCCCCCTGGCCACGCCCATATCACACCTCTAACTAGTGGTGTAACTAAATGTACTGGGGCCCTGGTGTGAATATTATATGCCACCCTTTCAAGGCTCAAACAAGTTTTTTTTTTAATTTTTTCTGTCCTTGGATGCAGCTAGACAACTAAAGATTGAAACAGCAGAGACAAATGGTGCTCCATTTCTCTACATGATGCCAAGTAAGCACAATTATGATAAATAGGATGGAGGAGCAGCAATGATAGGGCATCCTGACCTGGGCCCCGGTGTCGTCGCACCCCCTGCACTCCCTCAAGCTACAACCCTGCCCCTAACTACAAGAGGACCTGGAACTTCATAGCCCCCTTGTAGATGGATCATGAAAGGAATTGAAGGATTCGGTCCATTTTAAAGTCAAAATAGAATGCAAGCTTTTTGATTAGGGTCCAAAACCCTATGGACCCATCTCAGTAAGAATCACATAGTCATCTAAATTTGGGTTCTTACACCATTTAAATGCAACATCAAACAGAGGGTCTTTCCTCTGCAGCGGTGTCCCTGCTCTGTGCTGGTCTGTCAGGGAGACACACATAGTGGAGGGATGGGGATGTGGCAAGTCGTGGCCACATTTGAACGTCATGTGATCCCTCAATTAGGTTAGTATGTGGCCGCATTGGGTCTTAATTGTCTAGTAGATCCTAAACTATATTTCTAATTATCTTCCCCTAATCAGGCATATTAAAGTGGACCAACACCCACCGCTGATCGGCCCGGGAATCTATAAGATTCCCGGGGCGATCAGCTCCCTGCCTGCGGGGCACCCCGATCGGGGGTGCCCCGCTGTGTGAAACCCCCCATCCTACATGTTCCTCGTTCCAATCACCGCCGACGGACAAGCGAGGTCAGTCGACGGACAAGGTGAGAGCGCCCGCCGCCGCCTCTCGCGCATCCCACTAGCAGGGCGCGCACCCGTGCCGCCGTTTGTGAATGGCCGGCGCAGGCTCTCGCCTTGTCCATCGACGGACCTCGCTTGTCCGTCGGCGGTGATTGATGGAGCGAGTCACGTGGGAGCGGGGTCAGGTGAGTTTTTGGGGCTTTCTGGGGGGTTTCACACAGCGGGGCACCCCCGATCGGGGTGCCCCACGGAAGTGGACCGACACCCAGGATAGTGAAAATCCTGGGTGTTGGTCCACTTTAAGTGATGGCAATAGTGTATGTGGATAAGCAGTTTACCCTTTTTATATTGTATTATATCTGTATATAGCCCCCTTTTTTAACTCTGATTGGGTCAGATGGCGCACTGGTAATAAAATGTTTATAGTCTTCTGTTTTTGGTATTTTTACAAGTGGTTTTTCTGCAGTGGATTTTAATATACAAAGTGTGAACTTGGAGCGATACATTGTATCAGACACATCATGATGCTTGCCAGCATTCCAGGTGGATTGTGTACATATAATGTATCTTTAGTTTTCTTACATTCATCTTGTTACACATCAAACTATTGTACTAGGGGAGAGCGCGACGCAAATTATATTAAATAAAATGTAGAAAAAAATCCTGGGGGTGGCCCACAAAAATCACCTTTGCAGAAGGCTCCCACGGCACTGTAAAAGTGGACCAACACCCACCCCTGATCGGCCCAGGAATCTATAAGATTCCCGGGCCGATCAGCTCCCTCCCCGCGGGGCATCCGAAATCGGGATGTCCCGCGGGGTGAAACCCCCCAGAAAGTCCCAAAAATCTTACCTTTTAGGCGACGGATAAGCTGCCGCCGCCTGCTCCCGCGTGTCCCTCTAGCAGGGCGCGCTCCCGCGCCGGCCATTTGCCCTATTGCCGCCCTATTGGGGTGCCCCGCGGAAGTGGACCAACACCCAGGATAGTGAAAATCCTGGGTGTTGGTCCACTTTAACAGTGGCACATGTATCCTCAGCATCTCTGGGATGTGGCAGACTCCCACTCCCAGCCATTCAGATGCTGGGGATGGGAGCATGTCCTAATCTATTAGGAATTGCGGATGCAGCTGCTCTTGCTCCCATTTGCTGAGCTACGCACCTAAACAGAGCTGTATTGCCGCTCATTAATATACACAGCATACAGTGCTGATTGGACGAGAGCCTGCACCATTGGATCGGCAGTCAGGTAAGATTTACTGGGTATATGAAGGGGTTTTACACAGTGGGGCATCCCAAGGATTTTGACCATTCTTGATTTTGATCCATGTCCCCCGGACATCCTGATTTAGCAGAGAGGAAGTGAATGGGATCCCAGTGCAGCATCTCAAATAAAGATACCCCTGACATAGGAAATCGGCTAGCCTTGGAGTCTTTAAGATTTCAAGGCCGATCAAAGAAGGTTTTAGATGACTTGTTTATAGCTTGTTATATCCCACTTGACAGTGGCAGGTTTATTTTAAAGAGGAACATCAGACCTTTTCTGATGTTCCTCTCAGATAATCCCGCCCCCCACTGCATTTTGGATGTCCGTGTTATCTTAAATGCTGACATCCTGCTGAATTCCACCCCCCTCCCCACCCTTAGCCGTCATTGAATGATGGCAGGATACTCACCTCTTCATCGGCCGCTGTTCATATCCCGCGTGATGCTCCTCAAATCTTGTGTGCGTCTGCGCCCAGTGTCATTGCAGCCTATGCAATGACACGGCACATGCACAAAATCTGAGGGGCGGCTCAGTGTCTGTCAGGAAGCCTTCGGCATCCAAGATGGAGCTGCCCGACGGAGAATTGCGAGGGAGCAGGGGGGTTGCCGAGCACGATGTGACTGGAGAGGTACGTTTTTAATAGGTAAATGCTAAACCAGAAGGCCAGGGGGGGGCTGGGCAAGCCAGGTATGGGGAGTTTTAATAACTCCTAAAGACCTATAGTGTTCCTCTTTAAAGTGGACCAACACCCAGGATTTTCACTATCCTGGGGCTTGGTCCACTTCCGCGGGGAACCCTGATCAGGGGTGCCCCGCTGCGTGAAACCCCCCAGAATGGCAGAAAAAAACTCACCCGGCTCCTACGGCACATGCGCGGGCCTCGTCCAATCAGCGCTCTGAGACGCTGTGGTATGCACGTACAAGGGACGGACAACCACAGCGTCTCTGAGCACGCTGGCGGCCACATCTCGCGCTTCCCTCTAAAAGGGAGTGCGCCCGCGCCTGGCATTCACAAACGGTCGGCGCGCCCTGCTAGAGAGAAGCGCGAAATGCGCCCGCGGCCCGCGCATGCGTCGTTGGAACGAGGGTAAGGTAAGGTGAATGGGGTGTCCTGGGGGGTTTCACACAGCGGGGCATCCCGATTTCGGATGCCCCACGGGGAGGGATCTTATCGGCCCGGGAATCCTTTAGATCGGCCTGGGTGTTGGTCCACTTTAATGGAAATCGATTTATCATACCATAGCAGATAACCGCTTCCAAAAACAATTGAAGTGGTCTCAAAATGACTGGGAGTCTGACCACAACCCCCACCCCAAAGGCATTCAAATTTGGTTTCCCCCGCTGTTTAAAAATTAAAAGGAAACCCAAATCCCTAGGATTTATTTGGGCATAGAGCAATGTATGATGGGGTTCAGAAAACTTCTGCACACTGAAGGAGGTCACCTATTTGAGGTGTGGCTGCCTCATATGTGTGTAGCTGTTTCCTATCCTCTGTTGGATGCAACTCTACTAATAAAAGGTGAGTATTTCTAATGCAGGGCTGATGGTGTGAGGTGGTGAACGAGGTTAGTTGAGATGAGTTTAGTGTCCCAATGCATACTGTATGCGCAGAAGCCCACCAGCCCCTCCACAGAGATGCCAACCTGACCCATTTCTGCAGGATGATTTTCCTTCAGGCCTTAACACTGAACACGTTCCTGAACACACCTGGGCCCGGCCAATTAACTGGGTTCTAATTATCTGAGTCCAGGCATGTTGAGGTAAATGGTCATTATGAAGTGCAGGACTGGAAAAAGAATTACCCTGCTGGAATGGGTCAGATTGACACCCCTGCCTCCATCCTATGCACCCACCAATACCTGTCCACAGAGCACAGGGCATGTGAATTCCTTGCCAGGTGACCAAATATCAATATCATTTTCTCTCTCATATATATTCTACCTTATAGCCCCCACCCTCAAATTGCTGTGAAAGTGCTGCAACCTCTGGTGCACTTTCAATGGGTTTCAGGAGTCTCCATATTCTGTCACCATTCTGTCCTGAGGAAATCATTCAGGCAGCTCCCTAAACTGACATTTAGCCTCTAACTTAGTGTATTTATGTCGACACAGTGATATTATAGAGGGAAAGCAGGTGATGCTGATTGAGTGCAGAAAGTTGGAACTTGTGGATCAAGACATGACAGATGTATACTCTAGCTCCACAGAAATAAAACTTCACCCCCCTCCCACCCAATGGTGACATCTAACCCCCAGTGTATTGTATTTATGGCACTGAAATGCCACGATGGAAGGAAAAAGAGCTAGTGTTGAAACATTTTATAACATTGTCTCTATTCGGTTTGTGGTGCTATCTGGTGCTTGCAGGAACTGTGACATGTAGCCTGTGACATGAAATTTATTGTATTTATCACACTTAGTAATAATACAGGGGAAAAAGCTGATGTTGATCAATTTTAGCACATTCACTTTTTATGGTCTATGAGACAGCTGGCAGCAGTGCAATGCATAGACCTGCATGTATCACTGGCTTCTCCAAGGTGTCATTCTTTAGGGTCTGTGACAATAGCAAGTTGGGGCTTGTGGGTCAGACATAGTAGCAGTGATTTATTCGCCTTCCAGAGGGAATGTTTTTTATAGCATAGGAATACTGTTACATAGGAGCTGATGTTAAATGATTTTAGCGCATTCACTTTATAAAGGTATGCAGAATGCTGGGCTTTTCTGTTGTACTGCAACTGTGACATCTAGCCTCTAACATTTATTGCACTGATGTTGAACAATGTTCGCACACCTGTATTATATGGTTTGTTAGAGACCTGCCAGTAGTGTAATGTTTAGACCTGCATGTATAAATCATTCATTTAGCAAGGCGATATCTAACCTATAATATATGCTAAAAATACAATGCTATTATAGAAGAAAAGGAGTGACTGTTGAATGATTTTAGCACATAAGCTCTTTATAGTCTGCAAAGCTGTGAGTGCAGGACATTGGAACATTCTGTTTTCCAGCAGCTGATGTCGAATGATTTTAGCACATGACCATTTTATAATCTGTGAGTGCAGAAAGATGGGGCTTGTGGATGAGATATGGCAACATTGTGATTAATATATTTTGCTGTAATTGTGACATCCAACCTCTAAGGTATCACATTGGAGCCTTTACTGAATGATTTTAGCACATTAAAAACGATGTAAAATGTTTCCGCTGCACATTGGGAGACACGTGCTGCTCTGGCATCACCACCCACGATGCCACCCAGACTGATCATGTGACTCTCCAGCCCGTCCTCGGTGCAGAAAGGTGATTCACACGCCCGGCAAACTGCGCGCTCCTCCGTGCTGCCGACTGGCCTGCCAAGCTGGAGGAAATGTTTGGAGAGAATAGAGGGGATTTCCAAGACTGATTGAACTCTGGGCTGGAAAGTCCCTGATTAGAGCCGCCAGATCTGAAGACCATCTGGACTGTATTCCCAGCTTTATTCTGGGAGGAATTCAAGGGAAAAAAGAGGGATTGAAATAAAGAGAGCGCTGCTCTGGCAAACAAGGGAAAGTCCCCACAGCCATTGTTTGTGACCTTCTTGTGGGAGGAGAAACTCATGTACAGGAGGGCTACAATGGGGCGGGTCATGTGACTGGGTGAGGGTCTGCAATCCTATTCTAAATCAGCACAGGTTGGAAAATCATCCATCATGTATAGGCATTCAGTGATAGGCAGAGGTCCAACCAAACCTGGATGTCGGCTGATGTGGTGGTTGGGTCCTGTTTTGGAAGCTAAACTTCATTCCAAACTTTTGCTTATTTAGTTTCAGATATAGAGAGGAAAGGTTAGCACCCAATGTATTATTGGGGAGATCATGGGTGGATTATAGGGAGGGCAACTGGGGCACATGCCTCCAATGCTTGCCATAGTGGATGTGACTGCCATACTGGCAAGCAGGCTGAGCACTTACAGCAGCAACCCTGGGCAATGAGCGTATAGCCGGGTTTAGGGAGAGGGGGTGAAATAGCCCCCGAGCCACCAATGGGCATAAGTTATTAGCCCTGGAAGGGGGGCTTCACCACACTTGCAGAGATTGGCCAGCGTTTTCTAATACATGCCGATGCAGCTTACTTTTTCCTGTTTCAGCTCCTGGCCTCTGTTTGCTCCAGCATGGCATGAGGAAGAAGAAGTCACTCTCGATTACCCCTGCCTCTGGCACCTCCCACCCCATACAGACCACCAATCAAAGACCATCTTTGTGCCTGGACTGGTGCCCACCTTAGTCTCTACACAAGTATAGGCATGGGGAGGCTACAATATTTTGCACTGATGTCAAAAATCAGCCCTGGATTTTACGAGCCACTAGACAGCTTGATACATCCTTGCTGAGGCCCCTCTCCAACCATGATGCGGGGTTGTAGCAATAGGGGGCTGGGGATCCTTGCCTTGTGGGTACAGTATGGCTGGGTACAGGGGGCTGAGAGTAAGACAAAGGGGGCAGGTATTGAATGTGGGTGTTAAAAGCAGCAGCTCAACTGGCCCCAAAGCTGTGCAGCCCACCAGCCTTTGTCCCGGGTCTCCCTTTGGCTAGTTGGCCCCTGCATAGGGATAGCTCTTATGCATATTCACAAGCAGACACACCCACTGCCTGTGAAAGAAAAAATGATATGTAAAATGTATAATGCGTTTTTTAAAGCTCACAAGCCTCATTTAAGAAAAAAAATACGAGCATCATAATAACCAGGGCTGCATCTCCTCCCCACCTGGCTTCCTGATTTGGGAATTCCTACAAAAAGCCAAAAAACAGATTAAATTACCTGGTCTGAGCTCCCAAAGTCACCAGGCACCCCATACATGGCATGGTGGACCCGAATGGTGGACAAGTGAACGCACAGCCTCCTTACATCCTCGGGCTGTGCTCGTGCTCCCGCCCCAACCATTCAGATATGCTGGGACAGGAGCACATGCGCTGCTGGGGATGTAGCCCCTCTTCCTCCACCTTGAAAACTATCAGAGCTATTTGCCGAATTACATAGTCGAGACAAATTGGATGAGAGCCTGTGCATGAGCCGTTGGATCTGGGATAGTTACATTTGGTGATCTGAGGTCACACAACGGGACATGCAACAAAACCTGGGATAGTCAAAATCCCAGGTTGTGTTCCACTTTAAACTCCTGCCAATGCTGCTTGTGACCAAACAGGAAGTTTTGCATCCTACAGAAAGTCATGGCACCCATTGGAGCAGTGTTGTCCTGTAAGGGGCCAGCCAAAAAGCTGCTCTAATGAGGTCCAGCAGTATTAATTGAAGACCAACCCCAGCTGCCATTTACCAACTGTGAACCCATTGTGGAGATCACTTTCTGTCTACTGTGCTCAAACAGGAAGTTTATCTACTACAACTGGTGCTATGGACATAGATAGTTTCATGGTTTTCCTGTAGTGGTGACCAAACAGGATGTGAGGCTAGATCTTCTCAGTGGGGTAACAGAACCCTAAAACAATTCCCCCTTACTATAAAAGCAGACCAAACAGTGTCAGGTCCTTTATAACAAATGCCCATGGGGATCTTGATTTGGGATGTCCCCTCTCCCTATGATGCAGAGCTCCAAATTTGGGCTAAAGTCAACACCGCAGAACTAAGATGTCAGCACCTAGTTTCTGTTGGAGATATACTTTGCAACAGCTTACAACTTGTCTTTAAACGTGATTAGTGACTTTTGCTAGATTTTCTGCAGTTATGACACTAGATGACACTGTGACCAATGCTTAAACTGTAGATTCTATACATTTTACTACTGTGTTGTATTTCCTGTGTTCAGTTGCTCTATGACTGGTACGTCTTTCTTTTTCTGTCTGTGTTTAGCCACCATTTAAGGTGACATTCTCTTACTGCATTCATGTTCCAGTAAAGCCAGTTCCCATTATACCACTAATATCTATTTGGATGCACCCAGCACTCACACTCTGCACTTCTCCCCAAGTTCTCCCCAAGCAAAACATGTGCTGGCATCCACCCTGCAGAACCTACAGCTTTGGCCCCTGGTGCTCCCAGCAGACAGCGTGCCAACAATACATAATGGGGCAGAACCAGTCCAGCACTTTTGGCGTTTGGTGCTGCAAGGTGTGGGGAGACAGCTTGCAGGAGCCCCCTTTTCCCACTGGCCCGGTAGCTGTTGCCATTCCTCCCTCTATGGTAGGAATGCACCTACCACCAGCTTCTCAGAGCACCCCAATGTCCAGTAATCCTTGAAATGTTCTTCAGGCCTAGCTTAGATTCCTGGTCACCAGTATTACTATTAAAGTAAAAACTTCTCAGAAAAGATGGATGCCCACCCCAGCCCACGCTTGACTGGATAAAGCAGTCTACAGAAGAATAGAATGCTGGTCACACACCTACCAATCTGATCTATACAATCTCCATACAATCATACCAAACCTTTGTAGCAGCACTGACTGCTTGAATGGTTACTATAGGCTTGATTCAGCAACAGATGAGAAAACTCTACAACATTTTAGGAGAGGAACCTGTCATCTGCTTTCATAATCAACCTTGGGAGCGATTCAGCATCAGGTAAACATTTACATCCGTTTGCTCACTCCAAAGGTAGACAATGAAAGTGAATGGCAGTTTGCTCTCCTAAAAAGTAGTAGTGTTTTCTCACCTGGTGCTGAATGAATCACACGGTCACTTTCCAAGCAGAGCGCTACAATTCCCAGCACCCCTTTGCTTTAACATCCTGGTGAGCAGCATTGCATAGCCTTATCAGGAGTAAAGTTTTGCACAGTTATTTTTGCAATGTCCCCACGAGCCCCACGCTACAGAACATATTTTATTATTTCATCCTGCGAGCGATATCTGCGGCAGCGTTGGCGGCCTGAGCGATCCAACATACACAGATTTTGTTGTTCTTCCAGCAAGCTGCTTCTGTTCAGCTTCGGGTCTTGTTTGTGATTTTTCTGTTTTTCACATGCAATATGTTACCGCCCGGTATTTGGGGGAACACTCTGGGCGGGTGGGGGGGTCCCTCGTGATTTCCCCAGCTGGTGCTTGTCAATATTCACTTAGATTAACGCATCCAGATTGGCTGCGCTCCACAAACGACGGACGCTCTGCGCCGCAATTAGCACTCTCTGCTCTTAACCAGATTAAAAGCATTAGCCTGACACAGGGGAGCTTCCCATCCAGCGGCTTGTCGCAGGAGCTTGCTATCATGTGTTGTGAAATATGACATGTCCTTCAAAGGACTAATAAATGTATTATCACATATTTTCGTACTTCATTTGAATATTGGTATGTATATCATATTATATAATGTTTTATATATTATTTTTGTTTTCTATATCTACTGGAGCCTTGGATATCTTTGATGAATAGATAACTATTTTAAGTACATAATTATATACATTTTTAAGAAAAATATTTATTAAATACCTTGTCATTTTGAGATATGTTGTCATTGATAAATTGACTATTTTATATGGTTCTGATCCAAACGGAATTCACCACCATGCATATTCATGGCCGGCAATGAGTTTTAAATTAAAGGATTGCTGACCTTCTACTGGCTGCTTCCATCTGTTGCATGCACCCACCATCAGCCATTAAAAAGGACCAAAATCCACCTTGGAGTCTATGAGACTCCAGGGCAGGCATACCCGTCCCAGCTGTGTGAAACCCCCAGGTCACCCGAAAACTCAGCCTTGCTCCCAGTCCAATGGTGCATGACAGCAGCGACCACATCCCCGCTATCTCTTTGGCAGGAGGCGTGCCCGTGCCAGGCATTTGGGAATGGCCGGCGCGTGCACGCTCCCTGTTAGAAGGTAGCAGGGGATGCGGCCGCCAGAGCGCTTGGATCGGCTCCCAGACGAAGGGGCTCGAGCAGATCCGAGCATGCTGGCGACATGAGGGGTTTCACACAGTGGGGCACCCCAATTGGGGTAAGGACCAAACCCCAGGATAGTCAAAATATCCTGAGTTTTCGTCCACTTTAAAATATGCTGGCACAGGCTCCTTCATGGAGGCATGTGCTGTGGAATTGATTTCTGGGGTGAGTATACAGGTGATACCAGGGGGTTTTACTCAATGCGGCAAAAGTCCTGGATGAAAAATTTGTTCTTAAAGAGAATGTTCTAACTGCCCCCTGGGTGGTTAACCTCCCTAGGGCATCCTGACTTGGAATGGCCCACAAGGTGAAAGCCCCCAGGGTGTCTCATATTGATCTAGGATCCTATGGCTTCTGCACTGCCCTCACTATCCTAGCTCTACGTGCTCTCCACACCCCAAGGACCTGAATATTCACTGTAAGGGACAAACAGGGCGGAGCACAGAGATGTCATGGGGTGCTGTGGCAATGCTAAGCGTGCAGAGAAGGTATGCCAGGGAGAGCCATGCATGCACCATAGGATTTTAGAATGTGATGAGTTTGGGTCCTCTTTAAATGATGGAACCTGATTGATTTCTTTATTCGATTAATCGGCATCATCAGTAAGCATTCCAGGATCAGGCATTTGGGGTCTACGGAGGACAGCGTGGTCGGTGCCAAATTTTTCATCGCTGTGCAGATGTGGAGCTGCAACCACGCCTGTGGCTTATCTATCGCCACACTTTGTGCTGCGCCTGGAGTTTTCTTTGAAAGCCCCTTTAAATAAGCTGGAAGGAGGCTGCTGGGAGCGTTGGATAAATGGCCCCCTCCGCCACGCTGCAAGGTCATCCATTAGCAGCAGGATTGTATTATGATTAATCTTTCATATTAAAGCCAGAGTTTTCCCCGGGGAGTCTGACAAATGCGCGCAGAGTCTTAATCCTGATTATGCTGAGTGCTCGCTGTGTGCCAGCAAGAAACATGAGCCGCGACACCGAAATCACCGCTCATATCTCTGCCTCGGCCACGCCACAGCCTTAAAGGGGAAGCGCTGGGGGTTCTAAATGTTCGCTATTAGTGCTGCTGTCCTGATTCTGGTAAAAGTTACATTTTATCTGGAAAAGAAAAAAAAAACAAGTTTAAATTTGACTTGGGCTCATCATAATTCATCTATAGATAATAGCAGAAGTCCCCTTTAAGAAATGCATTTTTAGCGTGAAAGCTCCTTTAACTATAGTAAACATCTCTAAATAATGGCAATGACCCTCTCAATAATGCATGTTTAGAGTGAAAGGAGAATGCTTCTTCCAATATGAAAAAGACCACTGCGCATAAAATGTTATCTTAACACTACTTAACAATTTAAAGATATTGATGCTCGACGTGCTGGACCACTTTATTCCACCCAAAGTCAAAAAGAAACAATGAAATAGTTAAAGCACAGAACAAAAAGATACAGCTTAGCGTAATAGATTTAACAGAAAAAAAGCCCAAAATCCCACGGCGCATGCACAAAGCACGGTAATTGATGTGAATCCAAAATAACTTCAAACTCCAATGCAGCACTCCCGTATGTAGGAAAGGATAACAGACAATGTGATAACACCACCACACTGATATACTCTTACCAGCTGGGGTTAAGGATATCGCTTTAAGTGAGGCATTAACATCACCAAATTCAATCAAACTGTGGAACTCCCGAAATCATCCAAGCAGTATCACAGGAGTAAATTATATGTGAAAGCAAGGAAGAAAAAAGAATATCTAGTGCAACTCCATAAACATCAGTATAAAATATTTTAATATCGCCAAATATTTCACTTACAAACAACCATAGAATGACAGCATTTAAAAGGATTGTGGTTCCCCGGGATCTCCACTGTGGCCGCTATTGTATCCACAAGTCTCTCCACTCACATAAAAGTAAAAGATATGGTCCCCTCGCCTGCCGCCTAACGCGTTTCGTTGGTAAAAACAGCCTTTTCTTCTTCCAATATAGTCAAGCATCTGTATATAGTGTGAGCCATCCTAACTAAAGGTTTCGCAAGAGTGAAAGAATATTACACATTTCTAACTTAATTGACCATTTTTGGGGGGACTCAAAGTGTGGCACTCGGTTAAATAGCGTTGGATAAATGGCCCTGAGGGTGTGGTTTGGGGGTGTGGCTTACCCACAGACTTTGTGTAAGTAACTGAAGCCTCATCACTGAGCATATGCTTAAAGGGACATTCCAGGCAATGGGTTAAATTAGCCTGCTTTGTGCTTGCCCTATACTGGCTGTCATTGCCTGTATTTTTCACCTAGCATTTTCCCTGATAAACGCTATAGAAATGCTTTCATGCTACTGACTCATTTCTCAGGGTCCCCAAAATGAATTGGCACCCTTACATTGAAACTTGCATGGATGAGACATCACTTGCTGCTGAGGAGGCCCTTCAGAGGGGATAGAGTTCACTGGGAGTTATCGAGAAATATAACAGATTCTTAGCTAAGGCAAAAAGAACGCTCACGTTAAAGTGGACCAACACCCAGGATTTTGACTATCCTGGGTTTTGGTCCACTTCGGTGCCCCGCTGTGTGAAACCCCCCAGAAACCCCAATAAACTCACCTCTCCCCGCTCCCACGTGACTGCCCGGTCCAATCCCCGCCAACGTCCAGGCGGGGAACAGGAACGTCCAAGCGGCTTCCGCCGCCGCCGCCTCCCTCGCGTCACTTTCGGCGCGCGTGCGCCCGTGCCGGCCATTCACAGACGGCCGGCGCGGGGGCGCGCACGCCTAGAGGGGCGCGAGGGAGGCGGCGGCGGCGGAAGATAAGGTAGGTGATTTGGGGTGTTTGGGGTGTTTGGGTGGGAGGTGATCGGCCCGGGAATCTTATAGATTTCCGGGCCGATCACCTCTCGGTGTTGGTCCACTTTAAGTAAAGGTTTCAATGCAATAAGCAAACTAGGCAGTAATAACAAACATTTGATTATGGTGGAATAATTAAAAATGTCATTCTGAGAAGTGGGTTACAGGTTATAGTGAGTTACACAAAGAGATACAACAGTCAAAGTTACCTTAAAATGCAGATGTAGAGTAGTGATGATGAGCTCCAACAAGGGGGTATGTTAAGAGCTTATAGATGATTTGGGCACCTCCAGCATGCATGCCGCGCGACCACCCTCCAGAGAATGACAACCGCTGGCCCAGGGTCATCCCCCTTTATGCCTCGGGTCCGTTTCACCCCCCCTTCTGTGGGGCGAACTGTTCCCTCCCCCCATTGTGGGGTTATAACTAGAGATGAGCGAACTTTTGAAAAATTCGATTCGACGAATTTTCCGACAAAAATCGTTTCGACCGAATTTATTCGCGACAAATCGCTATTAAAAACGGCTATTTCTGAGCTTCCTAGAGCCTCAATAGGGTTGTAAACCATTCTGCCTTGCTGTAACACGCATAGGACATGTGCTGGGTTAGTGAAATAATACTGTAAATAATTAGGACATGCAGATCAGAGGCATCGCTATTAGAATCGCAGAGCGGCACAATTGCAGAGAGTTGAGGTGGCATTACTATGAGGGGCCCCTATATTGCCTGAAAAACACACCCTGGAGCTGGCAGCAGCAGG
This sequence comes from Gastrophryne carolinensis, assembly GCA_027917425.1. Taxonomy (NCBI): domain Eukaryota; kingdom Metazoa; phylum Chordata; class Amphibia; order Anura; family Microhylidae; genus Gastrophryne; species Gastrophryne carolinensis. The sequence continues at coordinate 401,731,220 of CM051235.1, read as the reverse complement.
AGCCCAAATATTGGCTGAAAGACATCCTGGCGTTGGCAGCAGGAGCCTAAAAATTGGCTGAATGACACCCTGGAGTTGCAAGCAGCAGCAGCAGCAGGAGCCCAAACATAGCTTGAAAGAGACACTGGAGTTGGCAGCAGGAGCCCAAAAATTGGATGAATCACACCCTGGAGTTGCAAGCAGCAGCAGCCCAAACATTGGCTGAAAGAGACACTGGAGTTGGCAGCAGGAGCCCAAAAATTGGATGAATCACACCCTGGAGTTGCAAGCAGCAGCAGGGGTCCAAACATTACTTTAAAGAGACACTGGAGTTGGCAGCAGGAGCCCAAAAATTGGATGAATCACACCCTGGAGTTGCAAGCAGCAGCAGCCCAAACATTGCCTGAAAGAGACACTGGAGTGGCAGCAGGAGCCCAAAAATTGGATGAATCACACCCTGGAGTTGCAAGCAGCAGCAGCAGGAGCCCAAACATAGCTTGAAAGAGACACTGGAGTTGGCAGCAGAGCCCAAAAATTGGCTGAATCACACCCTGGAGTTGCAAGCAGCAACAGGAGCCCAAACATTACTTTAAAGAGACACTGGAGTTGCCAGCAGGAGCTCAAAAATTGGATGAATCACACCCTGAAGTTGCAAGCAGCAGCAGCAGCCCAAACATAGCTTGAAAGTGACACTGGAGTTGGCAGCAGGAGCCCAAAAATTGGATGAATCACACCCTGGAGTTGCAAGCAGCAGCAGGAGCCCAAACATTGGCTGAAAGAGACACTGGAGTTGGCAGCAGGAGCCCAAAAATTGGATGAATCACACCCTGGAGTTGCAAACAGCAGCAGGTGCCCAAACATTACTTTAAAGAGACACTGGAGTTGGCTTCAGGAGCCAAAAATTGGATGAATCACACCCTGGAGTTGCAAGCAGCAGAAGCCCAAACATAGCTTGAAAGAGACACTGGAGTTGGCAGCAGGAGCCCAAAAATTGGATGAATCACACCCTGGAGTTGCAAGCAGCAGCAGGAGCCCAAACATTGGCTGAAAGAGACACTGGAGTTGGCAGCAGGAGCCCAAAAATTGGATGAATCACACCCTGGAGTTGCAAGCAGCAGGAGGTGCCCAAACATTACTTTAAAGAGACACTGGAGTTGGCTTCAGGAGTCAAAAATTGGATGAATCACACCCTGGAGTTGCAAGCAGCAGCAGCCCAAACTTAGCTTGAAAGAGACACTGGAGTTGGCAACAGGAGCCCAAAAATTGGCTGAATCACACCCTGGAATTGCAAGCAGCAGCAGCAGCCCAAACATTACTTTAAAGAGACACTGGAGTTGGCAGCAGGAGCCCAAAAATTGGATGAATCACACCCTGGAGTTGCAAGCAGCAGCAGCAGCAGGAGGCCAAAAATAGGCTGAAAGGCACACCCTGAAGTTGGCATCAGCAGGAGGCCAAAAATTTGCCTAAAGACATAAATATGTTTTGCACCATTTGGAAAGTATAAAACGTGGCACCATGCTGAATCTAGTCGCATGTATCAGGCATTGGTGGGTGGAAATCCTGGCTGATCCATCCCTGATTCATTTTTGACAAAGGTGAGTCTCTCCACATTTTTGACAGACGAGTTCTCCTAGCCGTAACTATGGCCCCAGCCGCACTAAACACCCGCTCAGATGGCACGCTACTTGCCGGGCAGGACAGCTTTTCCAGGGCAAACTCTGCTAGTTGCGGCCACAAGCCAAGTTTGCCTGCCCAGAACTCCAGCGGATCCTCAAGGTGTGTTGGCATGGTCATGTCAAGGTATGACATGACCTGCTGGTTGAGGCCCTGCTCCAGGTCTTCCTGCTGCTCATGAGTAGCCTCACTATGCCGGTGTAGAAAGCTACTCATTAGCGACTGAAGACTGAGGCTGCTGCTGATGGAGCTGCGGCTGCTGCTCCTGCCAACCCCCCCAGCAGGCATGGCAGTGGAAGGTGAGCGCAGAGTCCCCCCGAGTCAGACCTGCGAGAGTATGGACCATGGCGCAGATAGGCATCGGCCAACTGACTACGTAGAATGTCTTTGTAGTAGTTCAGTTTGTCCTCCCTCTCGGCGGGTTTAAAAAATGCCCCCATTTTGTGCCGGAAGCGAGGGTCCAATAAGGTGGAGAGCCAGAAGTCATCCCGCTGACAAATGGAAACAATTCTGGGGTCACTACGCAAGCACGTGAGCATGCTTCCTGCCATTTGCGCAAGTGACTCGGAGGGACTACCTGTCTCCATCTCCACTGCATACTGCCACGGTGTGTCCGGGTCCTCTGTCTCGCCTTCCTCAAAACCCTCTAGCTCCTCTGGCTGCTCCTGTTCCTCCTCTCCTGTCCGCTGACTAGATAAACCAGCCATTTCGCGAAGCCTAAACTGTGCTTCACTGGGCCACTCCTCCTCCTCCAGTTCAGCTCCAACGGGGTTCATGTGGCCGTACGATGTAGACGCCATGTCTCCAGTGCCCTGACCAGCCATGGTTTCCAACATGTGCTGTAGTACATGAAGCAGTGGAATCACGTCGTTCATCCCGTAATCCTGCCGACTGACAAATAAAGTGGCTTCCTCAAAGGGCCTGAGCAAATGGCAGGTTACAGGTTATAGTGAGTTACACAAAGAGATACAACAGTCAAAGTTACCTTAAAATGCAGATGTAGAGTAGTGATGATGAGCTCCAACAAGGGGGTATGTTAAGAGCTTATAGATGATTTGGGCACCTCCAGCATGCATGCCGCGCGACCACCCTCCAGAGAATGACAACCGCTGGCCCAGGGTCATCCCCCTTTATGCCTCGGGTCCGTTTCACCCCCCCTTATGTGGGGCGAACTGTTCCCTCCCCCCATTGTGGGGTTATAACTAGAGATGAGCGAACTTTTGAAAAATTAGATTCGACGAATTTTCCGACAAAATTCGTTTCGACCCGAATTTATTCGCGACAAATCGCTATTAAAAACGGCTATTTCTGGGCTTCCTAGAGCCTCAATAGGGTTGTAAACCATTCTGCCTTGCTGTAACACGCATAGGACATGTGCTGGGTTAGTGAAATAATACTGTAAATAATTAGGACATGCAGATCAGAGGCATCGCTATTAGAATCGCAGAGCGGCACAATTGCAGAGAGTTGAGGTGGCATTACTATGAGGGGCCCCTATATTGCCTGAAAAACACACCCTGGAGCTGGCAGCAGCAGGAGCCCAAATATTGGCTGAAAGACATCCTGGCGTTGGCAGCAGGAGCCTAAAAATTGGCTGAATGACACCCTGGAGTTGCAAGCAGCAGCAGGAGCTCAAACATAGCTTGAAAGATACACTGGAGTTGCCAGCAGGAGCCCAAAAATTGGACTAATCACACCCTGGAGTTGCAAGCAGCAGCAGCAGCAGGAGGCCAAACATAGCTTGAAAGTGACACTGGAGTTGGCAGCAGGAGCCCAAAAATTGGATGAATCACACCCTGGAGTTGCAAGCAGCAGCAGGAGCCCAAACATAGCTTGAAAGATACACTGGAGTTGGCAGCAGGAGCCCAAATATTGGATGAATCACACCCTGGAGTTGCAAGCAGCAGCAGCAGCAGGAGCCCAAACATTACTTTAAAGAGACACTGGAGTTGCCAGCAGGAGCTCAAAAATTGGATGAATCACACCCTGGAGTTGCAAGCAGCAGCAGGAGCCCAAACATTACTTTAACCTCCTTAGCGGTGATCCCGAGCGTGACTCGGGGTTAATTTGCGCTGTAAGTAGCGGTAACCCCGAGTCACGCTCGGGATCTATTTGGCAGAGGAGCAGGGCGGCGCAGTCTCCTTACCTTCTCCCTGCGATCCAGCGATGTCCCTGCTGCGATCGCAGGCGAGAGCCGCGGCTGCGCCGTCCGTCTCACTTCCTGGTTCCGTCTCTGTGAGCCGCAGAGGCTCATGGGGGCGGAGCCGTGCGTCAGAGACAAATGTAATGGTAACGCTTTCGTTACCATTACATTTGCCTCTATCATAACGCCAGGGGGGTTAAAGAGACACTGGAGTTGGCTTCAGGAGCCCAACAATTGGATGAATCACACCCTGGAGTTGCAAGCAGCAGCAGGAGTCCAAACATAGCTTGAAAGATACACTGGGGTTGGCAGCAGGAGCCCAAAAATTGGATGAATCACACCCTGGAGTTGCAAGCAGCAGCAGGAGCCCAAACATTGGCTGAGACACTGGAGTTGGCAGCAGGAGCCCAAAAATTGGATGAATCACACCCTGGAGTTGCAAGCAGCAGCAGCAGGAGCCCAAACATTGGCTGAAAGAGACACTGGAGTTGCAAGCAGCAGCAGGTGCCCAAACATTACTTTAAAGAGACACTGGAGTTGGCAGCAGGAGCCCAAAAATTGGATGAATCACACCCTGGAGTTGCAAGCAGCAGCAGCCCAAACATAGCTTGAAAGAGACACTGGAGTTGGCAGCAGGAGCCCAAAAATTGGATGAATCACACCCTGGAGTTGCAAGCAGCAGCAGGAGCCCAAACATAGCTTGAAAGATACACTGGAGTTGGCAGCAGGAGCCCAAATATTGGATGAATCACACCCTGGAGTTGCAAGCAGCAGCAGCAGGAGCCCAAACATTACTTTAAAGAGACACTGGAGTTGGCTTCAGGAGCCCAACAATTGGATGAATCACACCCTGGAGTTGCAAGCAGCAGCAGGAGTCCAAACATAGCTTGAAAGATACACTGGAGTTGGCAGCAGGAGCCCAAAAATTGGATGAATCACACCCTGGAGTTGCAAGCAGCAGCAGCAGGAGCCCAAACATTGGCTGAAAGAGACACTGGAGTTGGCAGCAGGAGCCCAAAAATTGGATGAATCACACCCTGGAGTTGCAAGCAGCAGCAGGTGCCCAAACATTACTTTAAAGAGACACTGGAGTTGGCAGCAGGAGCCCAAAAATTGGATGAATCACACCCTGGAGTTGCAAGCAGCAGCAGCCCAAACATAGCTTGAAAGAGACACTGGAGTTGGCAGCAGGAGCCCAAAAATTGGATGAATCACACCCTGGAGTTGCAAGCAGCAGCAGGAGCCCAAACATTGGCTGAAAGAGACACTGGAGTTGGCAGCAGGAGCCCAAAAATTGGATGAATCAAACCCTGGAGTTACAAGCAGCAGCAGGAGCCCAAACATTACTTTAAAGAGACACTGGAGTTGCCAGCCGGAGCCCAAAAATTGGATGAATCAAACCCTGGAGTTGCAAGCAGCAGCAGGCGCCCAAACATTACTTTAAAGAGACACTGGAGTTGGCTTCAGGAGCCCAAAAATTGAATGAATCACACCCTGGAGTTGCAAGCAGCAGCAGGAGCCCAAACATTGGCTGAAAGAGACACTGGAGTTGGCAGCAGGAGCCCAAAAATTGGATGAATCACACCCTGGAGTTGCAAGCAGCAGCAGCAGGAGGCCAAAAATATGCTGAAAGGCACACCCTGAAGTTGGCATCAGCAGGAGGCCAAAAATTTGCCTAAAGACATAAATATGTTTTGCACCATTTGGAAAGTATAAAACGTGGCACCATGCTGAATCTAGTCGCATGCATCAGGCATTGGTGGGTGGAAATCCTGGCTGATCCATCCCTGATTCATTTTGACAAAGGTGAGTCTCTCCACATTTTTAGTCGACAGACGAGTTCTCCTAGCCGTAACTATGGCCCCCGCCGCACTAAACACCCGCTCAGATGGCACGCTACTTGCCGGGCAGGACAGCTTTTCCAGGGCAAACTCTGCTAGTTGCGGCCACAAGCCAAGTTTGCCTGCCCAGAACTCCAGCGGATCCTCAAGGTGTGTTGGCATGGTCATGTCAAGGTATGACATGACCTGCTGGTTGAGGCCCTGCTCCAGGTCTTCCTGCTGCTCATGAGTAGCCTCACTATGCGGGTGTAGAAAGCTACTCATCAGCGACTGAAGACTGAGGCTGCTGCTGATGGAGCTGCTGCTGCTGCTCCTACCAACCCCCCCAGCAGGCATGGCAGTGGAAGGTGAGCGCAGAGGTCCCCCCGAGTCAGACCTGCGAGAGTATGGACCATGGCGCAGATAGGCATCGGCCAACTGACTACGTAGAATGTCTTTGTAGTAGTTCAGTTTGTCCTCCCTCTCGGCGGGTTTAAAAAATGCCCCCATTTTGTGCCGGAAGCGAGGGTCCAATAAGGTGGAGAGCCAGAAGTCATCCCGCTGACAAATGGAAACAATTCTGGGGTCACTACGCAAGCACGCGAGCATGCTTCCTGCCATTTGCGCAAGTGACTCGGAGGGACTACCTGTCTCCATCTCCACTGCATACTGCCACGGTGTGTCCGGGTCCTCTGTCTCGCCTTCCTCAAAACCCTCTAGCTCCTCTGGCTGCTCCTGTTCCTCCTCTCCTGTCCGCTGACTAGATAAACCAGCCATTTCGCCAAGCCTAAACTGTGCTTCACTGGGCCACTCCTCCTCCTCCAGTTCAGCTCCAACGGGGTTCATGTGGCCGTAAGATGTAGACGCCATGTCTCCAGTGCCCTGACCAGCCATGGTTTCCAACATGTGCTGTAGTATATGAAGCAGTGGAATCACGTCGTTCATCCTGTAATCCTGCCGACTGACAAATAAAGTGGCTTCCTCAAAGGGCCTGAGCAAACGGCAGGTGTCACGTATGAGCTGCCACTGGTTGACATTGAAGTTACACAGGGGAGTCCCCCTATCCGCTTGGATCATCAGGAAATCCGTGATGGCTTTTTTCTGTTCATATAATCGGTCCAACATGTGAAGGGTGGAATTCCAACGGGTGGAAACATCGCAAATCAGACTATGTTGGGGGATACCGTTCTGACGCTGTAGCTCAAGAAGGGTGTGTTTGGCGGTGTATGAGTGGCTGAAGTGCATGCAAAGTTTCCTGGAAGTTGTTAGGATGTCTTGCATATGGAGGGAACACTTCAGAAACCGCTTGACAACCAGATTCAAGACGTGAGCCATGCAGGGGGCATTGGTCAGCCTTCCTTGGCGCAGCGCAGACAAAATGTTCTTCCCATTGTCGGTAACCATGATTCCCATTTTAAGTTTTCTTGGAGTAAGCCATGTTTGGATTTCCTGATGAATAAATTTAAGCAGTTCCTCCCCTGTGTGACTCCGTTCACCAAGACAAACCATGTGAAGCACTGCGTGACACCTCCGTGCCCTGCACACATGGTAGACTGGAGGGTCACTGAGACTAGAGCCTACAGTGGAGGGTGAGGAGATGGCGGAGGATGAGGAGGCCGAGTCGCACGGTGTCACAGACCCAACGGGCAGGGAGCGCGGAGGCCGAAGCGGCGTGACCTGTCCAAGTTGCTGCTGCTGCAAAGGGACCACATTCACCCAGTGGGCCGTAAACGACATGTACTGTCCCTGACCGTAGTTACAGCTCCAGACGTCGGCGCTGCCATGCACTTTGCTACACACCGACAGACTCAAGGACTGGCCCACCTTCTGTTCAACAAAAGTGTGCAGCGCTGGTACTGCCTTCTTGGCAAAGGAATGACGGCTTGGGACAAGCCATCAGTTCTCTGAAAGGTGCAGAGTCCACCACCTGAAAAGGGAGCGAATGCAGCACCAGCAACTTGGACAGGAGCACATTCAGCTTCTGTGCCGTAGGAGGAGTGGGCGCATACTGCTGTCTCTTGGACATGGCTTCGCTGATGGACTGCTGGCGGGACGCATGACTTGGAGGAGGAGGAGCGACAGAGGATGGGTATGACGCATAGCTGCCTTCGGCTGAGGTGCTGGAGCCTTGGCTGGCAGAAATTGGGAGCGGCGTGCCACTTGGTGAGGAAGCAGGCTGGGCCACCTCTTCGGAGCCTCGGTTCTCCCAGGCCGCTTTATGGTGACACATCATATGTTGACGCAGGGCCATGGTGCCAACATTTGGGCCCTGCCCACGCTTCACCTTCTGCCTACATATCTTGCATGTGGCCATGTTACCCTCCTGCCGATGCTTCAGGAAAAACTGCCACACTGCCGAGTAGCTACTTTTCCCACCAACAGGCCGCACTGATTCACTGCTACTGTCGCCAACTCCAGGAACCCCTGCTCCTCTACCTCCCGATAAGGTAGCCTGCCGCGCAGCAGGTGCTCTACCCCGGCCCCGTTTGGCTCCAGGCTTTACAATTGTGCCCCCATGCTGACTGCCAACCATACTGCTAACACCTAGCTGCCTCAGCTGCTGACTCCGGGGCAACCTGCGCCCCTCTTCTCCTGCTGATGATGACGATGAAGCCCCTTCATCACCCGGCTCCCAAGTGCGATCGGCTTCATCATCATCATCATCATCATCATCACCGAGTTGTGGCTGTACGTCACTGATGTTCTCGGTTTCCTCAACAGTGTCTGGCGCAGGAGCTGGAAAGCTCGCAACACCCACGACACTGTCTGCCGAGCTAAAGAAGCCACCTCCATTTCATGGCTGGGCAGTAGCTGCTGACTGTCCTCTATCTGATCGTCCTCCTCACTAAAGAGTGGAACTGAACCCAAAGCATAGGATACGTCACTGGGGGAGGGAACGGCGTAGGACAGAGGCAATGGGAGGACAGGGACTGCTCTCGGGGCATGCCAACTCAGGGTTGTGTCAGAGGAACCTACCGACTCTAGACTGGGGGTCTCAGATGTAACTTGTGATGATGTTGATGAGCGCGTTAACCAATCTACCACGGCAGATGCGTTACTGGTGGAGACACGACCACTAGCAGATACTGGCAGATCAGGTCTCTCACCATGACTCCTGCTGCCACTCGCCCCTAGTCTGCTGCGACCTCTGCCTGCAGAATCTTGGCCTCTGCCACTTCTCTTTGAACTTCCTGGCACTTGTCTGCCTGACATTTTTATGTATTTGCTTGTTTTGTATAACAGATAGGGTGCTAGGTGCAAGTTTGGGATACCCTGCGGCCTGATGTAATGACAGCAGACAGAAACCAATGCAAAATTAAATAACTTAGTACAGCTGAGGCTGAAACACGCTTATTTTGTATAAAAGATAGGGTCACGTGCTGAAATGGAATGCCCATGTGGGCTGGGGTTTTTACAGCAGACCAAAAAAATGAAAACTAATCAAGCTATAAGAAATGTTAAATGTGCCACTGCCAACATGGGATGCACAGTGGCCAGGAATTTTTACAGCACAAAACACAGCAATTTAAAACTGATCTGGCAAATGAAGTGAAATGAAAATAAAAAAAGCTTTCTTTCCCTGTCACTTTATCTGTTGTCCCTGCCTGGATCGTTCCCGATTTTTCACTATCTTTCCCTATCTTTCCCTGGCTCTCCCTGGCACTCTGTGGGTCTCTGTGGGTCTCCCTGCCTCTCTGTTACTCTCTCCCTGTCTGTAGCAACTTAGCAAGCTCCGTTGTCTGTGCACTGCAAGTCTCAAATGTGCACAAGCAAGATGGCCGCTGCTTTATATAGCGCTGTGACGTCACCGGGCTTCCTGGCTGCTGATGGGACAGTCACATGCAGCCTATCATATCTTGCCCCAGGGTACATGTCTGGACATGTGCCGTCCACCATCTTAGAACGCCTGTCATTGAAATGAATGGAGTTTAAAGGAAAACTTTGATCGATCGAATCGCGGGGAAATTCGGATTCGTTCAGAATCGAATTTTTAATGAAATTCGGAACGAATCCGGGTTCATCCGGATTGATTCATTCATCTCTAGTTATAACTTTGGTCAGGGGGGCTCTGGATATGGCATCAAATGATTGGGCTCACCTCTGCTTCAGTTTCAGCTGTGCCTTCTCAGTACAGAGGTGTGAGAGAATCAGCAGGCAGTCTGTAATCTGAGATTGGCTCAACTCACAGATGCTAATTCGCCTTCCTGGAGAGATTAGCTCCTGTGCATGTTTATGGCTAGAAAGCCTCAATGCTACAGGGGAAAATAAAGGGTGACATGCTAAGAACAGGGTGCTAAGAACAGAGAATCTTAAAAAGGGGGAAGTTGGGCATCAGGAATAAAATGACATATTAATATTTGCCCTACTCCTCACAATAATGATAATCTTTATTTATATAGAGCCAACATATTCTGCAGCGCTTTATTCATTCCACTACTGTAACCCAGCCAAAAATTCGGAGTAGGACTTTAGTTGTATTTACCAAACATCCTAGACATTCTTGTCAGCAAAGTGTCCCCATAGTTTTTAGGGGGACAGTGAGACAAAATGCCTCAAAGTGGGACTCTTCCACCAAATGAGGGACATTTATTTCAACATTACTTATGCTTCTGTATATTATGCTAGAAGTTCTCTTAAACCAATAATTATGAAATACATTATTTTAAAAGTAAATGAAACTTGCTCCTTCAGATATACCAAGCGCTACAGAATATATTATATATTTATTTTATATAAATAAAGGATTATAGTTATTATAGTATTGCTAATCTATTTATAATGCTAGAGGTCCCCTATAAAATGTGTTTTTAGAGTGAATGCAAAAGCCCTTTTAAGTAATAGTAAAACATCTGCATATAATTTGCGAGTTCCTTCTTAGCAAAGTATATTTTAGAGGGGCTAGCATACCAGGGGGCTACCAGGGCTAGTCTAGGCTGTGCCACATGCTGGCAATAAATGACATATGTTTATTATGAATGAAGGTGTCATCTGCAAGTTATTTTTCAGAATTTTTATGTTGTTTGTTTTTTTAATCTTCAAAAGTGAACAAATATAATGTTGTTTTAAGCTAAAAGAACCAAAAAGGTGTTCATTTGGCCAAATGTTTCATTTAAATTAAAAAAGGAAACAATACGTTAGCAACTCAAATATTAAAGAGGAACTTCACTTGCACTGCACATAAAAACAAGGAGAACGCAGCCGCCACAGGAAATCCACTACAGATTGGAGAATGGAGATTCACCTCAAACACAGAAGCACAAAGAAACAGTAAAGATGGGGGGAGGATTCACTTGTGCTTGGTTTGGGGCATTTTGGCACACAGCCATGAATCAACCCTAATGTATAGTGCTTGTAGTCCCTGACATTATTTTTTTCCATTTGTTTATTACTAAAAATCAAATACCACCTGGCACAAATGCAAGTAAAATGCATTATGCAAATGTGTTGTACTTAGGGCCACCATGTGTAGGTGGGTTTAGGGGACCACATACATAACCGTGAACTAGGTCAAGTGGTCTTGAAGCTCTATTCTGACTGACTTTAGGAAGTGGTACTCTTGTGGCTTTGGATTTGATACAACATTCACAACAGTAACTGGACAAGGGGTTACTGTCAGATCATTTGTCAGATTCCTCTTTTGTAGTTCTTATATGCATTCTGGATGTCTGTGACCTAAATGCCTGTGCCACACGTGTATACAGTCATTGTGTTTATGAGTGCATAGTTTAACCTTTTCCTTCACTGTGTTGAGGTGAAATAGATGGTCATCCAGCTTGGCACTTGGTATGGTCTGCTTGCCATCCAGGATAGAACACTTGTCACCTTGGAATTTTACCTTGGAGTCATTTGGCTGTCAGACGCTTCACAGATAAGAGTCTCCCTTTTAGATCAGGAACATAAAGCACATCCTTCACTAGTATGGCTAAATTGTGTCCCGCATCATTGGGGCATACAAGGGTTCCATGCCCATATTCCTCTGCATGTATTTGCAGTGCCCATACCTTTCTGATTTTCTATCCTAGTCCTGATTATTATCCTGTGGCCTCTCTGTAATGATAACCTCCCACAAGTCATCTCTGGATAATAGCATTTCCACTTTAAACTTCCATAGCTGATAATTGTCATTGTTCAGCTTGGCCACCGAGAGTTTAAAGTAGACCAACACCCACTGCTGATCTTATAGATTCCCGGGCCGATCAGCTCCCTGCCCGCGGGGCACCCCGATCGGGGGTGCCTCGCTGTGTGAAACCCCCCAGGACCCCCAAAAATCCTACCCTTTTCCTCGTTCCAATGGCGCATGCGCGGGCCGCCGCCACCTCTTGCGCATCCCTCTAGCAGGGCGTGCACCTGCGCCGGCCGTTTGTGAATGGCCGGCGCGGGTGCGCTCCCTGTTAGAGGGAAGCACGAGAAGCGGCGGCGGGCGCGCTTTTCTTGTCCGGTCCATATTCCAGCTTGTCCGTCCACGCTGATTGGCGGTGCGCTCGCGCATGCGCCATAGGAGCAGGGTGAGGTGAGTTTTTTTGGGCTTTCTGGGGGGTTTCACACAGCAGAGCCGATTGGGGTGCCCCGCGGAAGTGGACCAACACCCAGGATAGTGAAAATCCTGGGTGTTGGTCCACTTTAAGCTCTGAGCTGCTGGCCATTCTCTCTCTTTTTATATAAGAACAGTCTTACTTGTATACAGGAGATGTCTCTGGAAAGCTTCTTTATTTCTGTTTATACCTTTGCTTTATTCGGTCACTTGGACTTTGCTCGGTCACTGGGCCCATAACCTGTTGCAGAGTGTAAATGCTTGGTGCAGCATAATCCAGATAGACACTGTACATTCATTGGAACATGAGTGCAGTAAGAGAATGTCACCTTACATGGTGCATAACACAGACAGGAACAGGAAAAAAAAGGGCATACCGCCCTGATGAGGGCCCTGACTGTGCTGCACTGCATGGAAGCAGCCTTACAGAAAAAATGTTTTCACTCTAAACTTCTTTAATTGTAAAAGTACTAAAATAAAGACCTAATAATTACTAAGAATGTTATAAGGAACCTTTAGCATTACATTCAGATATTTACTATATTTTCTATCTCTAAACATGCATGGGAACTCTCAAAAGATGGATTTTGCTTTTTTTTTTTATAAAAAATAGAGATTGACTAAATTCTTTTCAGATAGAACCAACTGACCCAGAAAAACCAGGATGAATTTAACTTAAACCTAAATTGTCCTCTATGGGAAATTAAAGCGGACCTCTAGCCACTGCTTGCCACTATATTCCAAAACCCCAGTCTATGGACCTCTATAGGCCTCACCTTTTCCAGATTCCCTGCGTACATAGAGCCACTCCCTCTACTATTGTTATTTCTCCAGAATAGGTGTTGCCCTTTCAAAAATCCCTCTGCGTAAAGCGATGACCGGTCGCTCCCGCCGCCATTTAGCAATGGCTACAGAATGGGTGTTACCTTTCGCTGGTTGCCATGACTGGCCACTCCCCCCAATAGTGTCACATCTCCAGAGTGGGAGTCACCTTTTACGGATTATCTGTGTGGACACTGATATCCAGTCACTCCCTGCTTGTGTTACTCTTCAAAGATGGACATCGATTCCCTGTGTGTACAGTAATGATGCTTGCTTGTTGTTGGTAACATTATGTGTGTTGTGCCAGACAAAAAGCATGGAATTTATTCTGGGGACAAGTTTGGATCCTTAGTGTTGTTTACATAGTTTTGTTGCAGCGCTGGCAGGCTGCACACAATGGGGTGCTGGGTGGCCAGGGGGCATTAGCAAGACACATATATATAAGCAGCCCTACTCGCCCACACCCAGGAATGTGCTCATTGTTTGCACAGGGAACCACGACATAACCTCTTCCAGCCTGGGGGCCAGTGCTGACAGCCGTTATGTGTAACTAGTTAAAGTGGGCCAACACCCAGAGGTGATCGGCCAGGGAATCTATAAGATTCCCGGGCCGATCACCTCACACACCGCGGGACATCCGAGATCGGGATGTCCCGCGGGGTGTAACCCCCCCAAAACCCCGAAAAAACCTTACCTCTCCAGCCGCTGCTTCCGCCGCCGCCGCCTCTCTCGCGCTCCTCTAGACGTGCGCGCGCCCGCGCCGGCCGTCTCTGAATCAAGAGTGACACGCGGGAGGCGGCGGCGGGTGCGATCCCTTGTCCGTCGACGGACGTCACTTGTCCGTCGGCGGGCATTGGACAGCGCACTCACGTGGGAGCGTGGAGAGGTGAGTTTTCGGGGTGTTTGGGGGGGTTTCAGGCAGCGGGGCACCCCAAATCGGGGTGCCCCGGGGAAGTGGACCAATACCCAGGATAGTCAAAATCCTGGGTGTTGGTCCACTTTAAAGCCCTATTCTAACCCAGTTTTTTTAGTTCAAGCAATGGATGCCCCGGAACCAGCATAATGCTCTTATTGTAAGCACTTCACAGTGTATTTTCACTTCTACACTTATAGATTTTAAGCAGTATCCTCCCTTATACCCTAATTGATTGTAAGCTCTTCCTCCTTCTGTATCCTCCCTTATACTCTAATAGTTTCTATGCTTTTCCCCTTCTGTATCCTCCCTTAAACTCTAATAGATTCTAAGCTTTTCCCCTTCTGTATCCACCCTTATAGTCTAATAGATTCTAAGGCCCCATCTGCTCGCCAATTGCTTGAAGACACTGACCCTCAAGTGTCACTGAGATATGCGACAAGTGGACCATAGCCCACTCTAATGCTGTATATACATCCTCCCCTGCTTTCTAATGCAAGCGTAAGCTGTCACATTGTCGGCCTGAAGCATCACTGCTCAGTATTTCAGATGTTCCTTGAACATTAACAGAGCTAGCCTGGCTTATCTGCTCTTCAGGATGTTGGAGACCACTCTCCAAGGATAGAAATCCTATTTGTCCCTCACACGGCTGCTCCAGCAGGTGGCCCCCCTATCCAAGGGTACTGGCATTGGTGGCAACTACCACCTTAATTTGGAGGACTAAAGTTCTGACAACATAGCAGGTTAGTTGGTTGCGGCCACCATTCCATAGCTTCCCTCATCCTGGCATCGATGATGAGTTGTCCCACTGTTTGAGGAACCCCCACTGAAGGATTCTGGTGTGCCACAGGGTCTATTTCACCATTGGAACGGTAGCAGTTAGCGTTCCCTGGTGGTAGTGCATTTGCTTTGAAGAGTTCGGCTCATCATTGCTTGTATGGCATGGATATTGTCCTCGGGAAGTGAGACGGAGCCCTCCCATGTGCAGATAGCTGCTCCGAGATATGTTAGGGACTCTGTCAGCTGGCTTTTTTCCCAGCTTATGATCCAACCATGTTCTCTCAGAGTTTCAAATAAGTGTCCCTCAAATCCCATTTGCATTGGTTGCAGAACTGTGGGTAAAGCGTCCATTCTGAATTTTGGTACTTTCACCAGTCGTTTCAGTTACTTGAGATCGACCACTGGGCTTAGTTTCCCTGATATTTTGGGCACCAGAAAGCTTAGAGTACCATCCCTGGTACTTTTGGGTCTTTTGAACTTCTATAATAGCTTCTTGCGTCAGTAAAGAGTTTACGTAGTAGGATATCAGCTTCTATGGCATTGGCTGGGACTCTTGTTGACACAAAATTACAGGAAGGAGAATGATGAAATTTCCATTTGTGGCCTTGACGAATTGTAATCAGGACCCACAGGTCTGTGGTTGTTCTGGCCCACACCTGAAGGAATCTTTTCAGTCTCACTCCTACCCTTTCCGTGTGGGTGGGTTTGTTGTCAAAAAGACTTCGGGCATTCGATGAAGAGGGTCCCAAACTCCTCTTTGCTGTCTGCAGGAAGGTCAACTGTATACCCTTCCAGTTTTATCCCCTGGCATGTAGGTCTTTGCCTTCTTGGTTGACTGGGGACTCTAAAGGGCCTCGCTTGTCTTCTACGCCTGCCCTGGGGAATGAGGCCCAACTTCCCCCCAGGTGACCAATGAAATGGCTTGCTGCATCTTATTTCCAAGTAACTGGAACTCTTAGTTCCAGTAACTCAATCGCGCCTATCATCCTTCTGTGAGACCCACGCTGAACCCCATTCATGAGCACAACCGGTCTCTGCAACCTTTGAAAAGCACCGCCCCCGTGTTGCTGGTGCAGCAGGCTGGTGTGAGAAACTTACCTGGGTCTGGGGCCCGGTCCCAGCTGGCTCCGGGCTTCCGGCGGGCGCACCTCCGCGTCCTCTGCTGGGGCTTCGGCCTCCGCCGCTCCCTCTGCATCGGCGGCGGCGGCTGGGGTCTCTGGCATCTCCTCCCTTTTTTCGCCCGGCGCCCTCTCCCCTCCTCCGGGGGGTGCTGCTCCCAGCGCATTCGCCGGGGGCAAGTTTGAAAGGACCAATCCTGGTCCTGGGGTTTTGGGTTTGATGAACCCAGGGACTGGACAGCCTGACTGGCCAGGGCGGTCCAGTCCCTGGGGGCTGCTCCTATTTAAGACCAGATCACAGTTGCACCAATCATCATTCACTAGTTGCACCAATCAGTCATCCCCCCTCCTATTGATCAGTTCCCCTTTAAATATGTTCTTGTCCACCAGTGCCCATTATAGCCATTACTAGCTTGGGTGTGGTGTTGGAATTGCGTTTTGTGTGTTTGATCCGGCTTCGTCTTTGACCACTACTGTCCGCTGCCCGCACCGACCTTCTGCCTGTCTGACCTTGCTTCTGCTTACCCCTTGGATACCGCGCTTCTGTGACCACCTGGCCTTGACCCCTGCTTGTCTCGACTATTCTCTGCCTTACCCCTTGGATACCGCGCTTCTGTGACCACCCGGCTTTGACCCCTGCCTGTCTCGACTAATCTCTGCCTAACCCCTAGGGTTTACGTTTTTGGACTCCCTGATTTGGGATAACCCGCAGTTTACCATAAGCCAGCAATCTTTGTGCCAGTAAGTCCTGGGGGCAACCGAGTCTGGAGAGGCATAACCCGTGTCTCCAGCGAGCGGGGGCTTGACTATAGGCACAAGAGGTGGTGGAGATTGGGGATTGTTGGCTCATGCAAGAAGGGTGTCCGGCGATCCCTGACAGTATAACGGGGCAGAACCATGGACCAAATTTTGGAGCAGGTGCAGGCCTTGACTGCGGCCGTTGAGCACCTGGCCCATCGTGTGGCGGCCCAGGAGAATCGTCCAACTCCAATCAACCCAGGGCCTCAGGGGGCCCCGGCCGTCCACCCAGTGGAACCCAAGATTCCAGTCCCCGACAAATTTTCAGGGTATAGAAACAAGTTTTACAACCTCCGGGATGCCTGCAAACTTTATTTTCAACTCCGCCCATATTCCTCAGGGTCCCAAGAACAGCGTGTGGGCCTGGTCATCTCCCTCCTGCAAGGGGATCCTCGGTCCTGGGCATTCAGCCTGTCACCTCAGGATCCAGCAAGTCAGTCTGTTGAAGTTTTCTTCTCCGCAATGGAAATCCTTTATGATGACCCTGACAGAGGTGCCACAGCGAATGCTAAGCTTCATACCTTGCGCCAAGGTCGCCGGCAGGCTGAAGAGTATTGTTCCGAGTTCTGTCAGTGGGCTGTGGACTCTCGATGGAACGACCCTGCTTTGTGTGGTCAATTCCGACTGGGCTTGTCCGATGCCATCAAGGACATTTTCGTGAATCATCCTGTACCCCAGTCTCTGGATGAAACCATGCAACTCGCTATCCAAATCGACCGGCATTTACGGGAGAGACGCCTTGAAAGAGGGGCGCATCCCGATACCAGCTGGAGAGTTGGAGCCCCAGCCTCGTCACCCATCGAGGAACCTATGCAATTAGGAGCTACCAAGCTTTCTGCAGCTGAGAGGCGTCGGCGGTTGTCGGAAGGGCTGGGTCTCTACTGTGGGGGGACTGGTCACCTGGTCAGAGTCTGCCCCAAGAAGCAGCCGGAAAACTTCAGAGCCTAGGTGGGGTCGAGGGAACCCCCCTAGGCTGCAAGGTATTTCCTCAAATCTCTTCTCAGTTTATGGTCCCAGTCCAGGTTAAAGTGGACCTTGAATTTAGAAATTTGGAGGCTCTTCTGGATTAAAATGCCCTTAACTCCTTTCGTACTTGGGCTGCCCTGGTTTCAAAGACATAACCCTCAAATTGATTGGGTAGCGAGGCAGATTAATCAATGGGGCCCACAGTTCCAGTGCGTGTCACACAGCTGTCTTCTGAGGAGATTCCAGGCCCCTACCACGACTTTCGACGTATTTTCTGAGAAAGCGGCGGATGTCCTTCCACCTCATAGGTCCTTTGACTGTCCCATAGAACTTCTTCCGGGGACCATGCCACCCAGAGGGAAAATCTATAATTTGACCCGGGCAGAGAATAGAGCTATGCAGGAATACATTTCTGAAAATGTAAAAAAGGGGTTCATACAGGCATCCACTTCACCGGCTGGGGCGGGTTTTTTCTTCATTGAAAAGAAAGACAGGGGGCTCCGTCCCTGCATAGATTACCGGGGCTTGAATAAAATAACCATTAAGAACAAATACCCTCTTCCTCTGATTGATGGGTTGTTTACACAGGTCATTGGGGCCCAAGTCTTTACTAAGTTGGATCTCCGAGGGGCTATAA
Source organism: Gastrophryne carolinensis (assembly GCA_027917425.1). Classification (NCBI taxonomy): domain Eukaryota; kingdom Metazoa; phylum Chordata; class Amphibia; order Anura; family Microhylidae; genus Gastrophryne; species Gastrophryne carolinensis. Next base: position 401,713,038 of record CM051235.1, on the reverse strand, counting down.
CTTGATAAGAATCCGGCAGGGGGACGAATGGAAGACCGCCTTCAACACCCAAGATGGGCATTACGAGTATCTCGTGATGCCCTTTGGTCTATATAATGCCCAGGCAGTCTTCCAGGACTTTGTAAATGAGATTTTCAGGGAGTATTTGGGTCGCTTTGCAGAATATGTTCGTCTTGTCTTGCAAAAACTCAAAGAAAATTGCTTACGCCAAACTCAAGAAATGCATGTTTAAAGTCTCAGAGGTCCCTTTTTTAGGGTATATTATTTGTTTCCCCATCTATCTGGCCAAAACGGTCCGTCCAGGCCTTCAAAAGGTTGAAAGAAGTCAATGCCTCCGAGCTTGGCATCGGGGCAGTTCTCTCACAATACAGCGGTTCCCCAGAACAACTTCACCCCAGTGCCTTATTCTCCAAAAAGTTTACTTCCGCTGAACGTAATTACGACATTGGGAATCGGGAGCTTTTGGCGGTTAAACTAGCCTTTCAGGAGTGGAGACACTGGTTAGAAGGGGCTCAGTTCCCTGTTACGGTCTTCACAGACCATAAGAATTTGGAATTTATTCAGCCTACAAAGAGGGTAACCCCCAGACAAGCTTGATGGTCTCTGTTCTTTTCCAGGTTTAACTTTGCTATTACCTACAAACCAGGGCCAAAGAATGTGAAAGCCGATGCTTTGTCATGAAGTTTTTCCTTGACTAGCTTACCCGAGGGGAGAAATTTGCCCATTCTGCCTCAACACTTGCTGGAAGCTGTTATCCAGCCGGATCTCTCCGGCCTGAATCAGTTTCAGTCTGAGTCGCCGCCTGGCAAACAAGCTCATGCCCCGTTTGTACCCATGTCTCACCGTGCTGCTATTCTACAGCAATTTCATGCTTCTAAAACTTTAGGCCATCCTGGAGCAAGGAAGACCATTTCCATGTTGTCTCGTCATGTTTGGTGGCCGTCTTTTAGAAAAGACGCTCGAGATTTTGTGCGGGTCTGTAAAGTCTGTGCCTGAAGTAAAACCCCGAGACATTCTCCTGAAGGTTCCCTGTTGCCCTTGTCCATTCCTTCCCATCCCAGGACTCATCTTGCCATGGATTTCATCACTGATCTTCCACGATCCCAGGGGTTTACCGTCATCTGGGTGGTGGTCGATCGGTTCAGCAAGATGGCTCATTTTGTCCCGTTAAAAAATAACCTACCGCTCAAGAACTTGCACAACATTTTTTTACTCATATATTCAAGTTCCACAGGATCCCGGAGGATGTGGCGTCTGACAGGGCGATTCAGTTTGTCTCTCGATTTTGGAGGGCTTTTTGTACCAGGTTGGGATTCACTGTCTCTTTGTCCTCAGCATTTCACCCCCAGTCAAATGGGCAGACAGAGAGGACCAACCAATCGTTAGAGCAATACCTTTGATGTTTTGTTTCCGATGTCCAGACTGATTGGTTATTGTATCTTCCATTCGCAGAGTTCGCTCTGAATAACGCCACTCGTACCTCCACAGGGGTTTCCCCGTTCCGTTGTGTTTTTGGTAGAGACCTCAAATTTTCTGCTCTGTCAGACGTACCCTCTGGTGTACCTTCGCTTGTGTCAGGAATAGCCTTGTTACATCTGTCTAGTTGGACTGTTTCCCTTTAGTTTTCCGGAGCCTGTGCTCTCTTCAACGCTTTCACGCCTTAGTATGGAATCTACTTGCATCGGCTCACTTCCCGATTCCCTTTGAATCTTTCCTTGCGGTTCCTTAGAAGTAGCTACAGGAAAAGAAGAGTACTGCTTAGTATCAAAATTCAAGGTAGCCCATTTCTCGTGTCGTCGTTCAGACAGTTGGGTGTCAATTCTAATACAATGCTTAATAATGTCGTCTAAGCCTAAAGGGGCCTCTGCACGGGCAAGTTCATCTTTTAATGCGCTGGAAAGTCCTTTCCTAAAGAGACATTTTCGCTGCGTCATTCCAATCAGTGTCGATAGCCCACCTCTTGAACTCCATTGCATACTCGGTGACGGGGCGTCTGCCTTGGCGCAAAGCTAGTAGTGCTGCTTCAGCTGTAGCACCTCGATTGGGATCATCAAACATTTGACTCATGGCGTTGATGAAGTCTTCAAGGTTGTTCACCCGGGGGTCTTGGGTCTCAGAGGACTAGCCCAGGCAATGGCTTTATGTGTCAGCAACATGATGATACACAGGACTTTAGACCAGTCAGTAGGAAACTGGGTTGGATTTGCATCAATGCATAGCTTTATTACATTGATTGAGGAATCCCCTGAATTTGTCACGATCTCCGCCAAATCTGAATGGTGGCAACTTAGGACTCATGGCAGGCACGGAAGTAGGTAGTACAGAAGCTTGAGCCTCCAAGTGAGCCATCCGGTCAGATAATGTTTGCACCATCCCACGTAGCTCTTGAATTGCTTGTCCATAAATATGGACATTGTGAGAAGTCTGACCTTCAAAGGCATCATATTTGTTTTTCAACGTCTGCATCTCTGCGTGCATATTAGCCAGAGTGGACTGCAGCTGGTTAATGTGAACCTCCGAACTCCCAATCCCAGCGGACTCCATTTTTGGCTTGAGTATCCTGTCACGATACTGGTGAATACTGATGGAGTCTAATGGCAGAGACTAGGCCAGAACACCGGAAGTTGACACAGGAGTAGCAGGAAGATATGCAGAGATCCAGGCGAGGTATCAGAAAGAGACTTAATAAGTAGTCAGCAGGTAGCAAGAATTTGCAGGGTAAATCGCAAAAGGAGGAACAAACCGGAGAGCAAGTTCCAGGCTGGAGAACTGCACAAGCAGGAAGTCAAACACAATACTCAAGCACTGAGCAACAGGACTGAGAGGTTTATATATATGACAGGAAGTAAGATGGCACCCAGCTGAGACACAATCCACCATCTTAACTGAGGGAAAAACTAAAGGGAAACAGTCCAACTAGACAGACGTAACAAGGCTATTCCTGACAGCTTGAAGAATGGTTGTCCCAGTGGCTGGGTCTTTGGGCAAAGATCCAGCAAAACCTGACCAGGGCTGTCGGCCAGCAGAAAATTTTTGCCGATCGTAGTCGGTCTGGTAACCCTGATTATGTGGTTGGGGAGCTGGTTTGGCTTTCCACCAAAAATTTGGCATTACATCAACCGTCTGCCAAACTGGGCCCTAGGTTTATTGGCCCATTTCCTATACTACAGAAAATTAATCAGGTTACTTATCGCCTAGATCTTCCACCCTCTATGAAAATCTGTAATTCCTTCCATGTGTCCCCGTTAAAGTCTGCTAACCAGGGCGGTCCAGTCCCTGGGGGCTGCTCCTATTAACGACCAGATCACAGTTGCACCAATCATCATTCACTAGTTGCACCAATCAGTCATCCCCCCTCCTATTGATCAGTTCCCCTTTAAATATATTCTTGCCAGGTCCACCAGTGCCCGTTATAGCCATTACTAGCTTGGGTGTGCTGTTGGAATTGCGTTTTGTGTGTTTGATCCGGCTTCGTCTTTGACCACTCCTGTCCGCTGCCCGCACCGACCTTCTGCCTGTCTGACCTTGCTTCTGCTTACCCCTTGGATACCGCGCTTCTGTGACCACCCGGCTTTGACCCCTGCCTGTCTCGACTAATCTCTGCCTAACCCCTTGGGTTTACGTTTTTGGACTCTGTTCGCTAGAACTCCTGATTTGGGATAACCTGCAGTTCACCCGTCTTTACCATAAGCCAGCAATCTTTGCGCCAGTAAGTCCTGGGGGCAACCGAGTCTGGAGAGGCATAACCCGTGTCTCCAGTGAGCGGGGGCTTGACTATAGGCACAAGAGGCGGTGGAGATTGGGGATTGTTGGCTCATGCAAGAAGGGTGTCCGGTGATCCCTGACAGCTGGAGGTCATCGGTGGAGCATGCCACCTGTGGGGGCTGAGGGCAAGACACACCCCCCCTACAAGGGGAAGGGGGTGAAGGCAGACGCGGGACAGGGGGTTGAAAAGAAGTGGCAGAGCTCCCTGTCCTCTGCATGTGGTGCCGGGAGCACCAGAATCTGAGCTAGTGATTGGCATTCCACCAGCTCAGCTCACCCTAACCAGAAGTGAGCACCTCTCTGGTGGAGCACGATGAATAGGAGGGTGGTAGGGGGTCAGGAAGGGGCAGGCAGGGAGCTAGTGGCGGTGGCAGGAGACAGTAGCCGGCCGCGGAGCAGTCCGCGGTCGTGAAAGCCAGCTGTCAGTGAGGGTGGTGGGGGTGGCGAGGTCACAGCTCCCACCGCAAACTGGCGTCGGGAAAAGGCAGTTGGCTGCGGGTCCTGTGGGGAAGCCCATTTGTATGGACTGTGGGCAACAGAACATGGCAGGCTTACCCTGTCCACATGGCCCATCGAGCTCCACACACCAGGCTTTTTTGAGCTGGATGAGCATCACTGCTCGTCCAGAGCTGGTGGATGAGGGATCAAAGAAAGGGGGCAGGAAGGGACCCCTGGTCCCTATGTAGCCTCCCCCTTCCCATCATCACTTCCCCCACCACCCATTGGCCCACACTTGGCTCGCTCCCAATAGGAGTGCAGGCCAGTCATGGGGCGTCTCTCTTAGGGGAACGGCGCACCCCCTGGAGAGCAGACACTTATCATTTTTCCCGAACAGTTCTGTGATGTGATAACGGAGGTTGAGTTGACTGGTGTTTCAGATAAATACAGCAAGAAGGTGATTTCTTCAGTTATTAATAGGAAGATAGACAAGACAATGATTAGCCTGTATATATCCCAATCTGATTTACTGTCTACTGTGTATATTATTATGTTTTTTTTATGTTTTGACATGTTTGAACCCAGAGTAGATATATTTCTAAAAAATGCCCTTATACCCTATATTGCAGACTCTTCCTTCTTCTGTATCCTTCCTTATACTGTAATACATAGGTGCTCAACCCTTCTCCTCAAGGTCCACCCACAGGCCAGGTTTTGCAGATTTCATATGTACCCTAAAATAGATTGTGCTTCCCCTTCTGTTTCCTCCCTTATATATAGTAAGCTCTTCCTCCTTCTGTATCGTCCTTTATGCCCTAATAGATTGTAAGCTCTTCTCCTTCTGTATCTTCCCTTGTACCCTAATAGATTGTAAGCTCTTCCTCCTTCTGTATCGTCCTTTATGCCCTAATAGATTGTAAGCTCTTCCTTCTTCTGTATCTTCCCTTATACCCTAATAGATTGTAAGTGCTTCCCCTTCTGTTTCCTCCCTTATATCCTAATATATAGTAAGTTCTTCCTCCTTCTGTTTCCTCCCTTATACCCTAATAGATTGTAAGCTCTTCCTCCTTTTGTATCCTCCCTTATACCCTAATAGATTGTAAGCTCTTCCTCCATCTGTATCCTCACTTAGCTCCTCCACCTCCTCCTCTAAGCTCTTCTTCCTTCCAAACTGTTCCTGATTTATTTTTTTCAATCTTTTGGTTGTCTTTTATTGCCTCTATTTAATGCACTTAATATTCTCAGGGGTGGGGAACAGCAAGGACCCTCTATTATAAGGTGACCCCTTCACCTGTAGTTAAGCCCTGGCTACATGTACTGATCTTTTGATGTGAAATAAAATGGTGACAGGTCCCCTTTAAAGCAGTGGTGGTTCTCTGTGACGGTGCTATAAATACATTTTATAGAGGCAATGTCAGGCGGGTGAGAAGGGTGAGGCCGTGGCTCCTTTTTCCACACCTCTGGCGTATTTTCACCGCACAAGATACAGTCATTCTGAGATTTTATCAGGAGAAAGCTATCCGCAGGCGCCATTCATCCCACAATGAGAGGCGGAGGGGCGTCTGCCCGGACAGGCCACAATCATTTTACTGCCCTCAAAGCTCTATTGCTGGGGAACAGTTTAAGCCCAAATCCAACCCAAATGTGTTTTTGTCAGGTGGTTAGGAGAGACGAAGGGTTAAGGAGAGGAAGGATTAAAGAGGGCAACATCAGGTTTGGGGAGTTCCTTAATATGAATAGACAGCTGTAGGGTAGAGAATTAATAAAATATGCTTATATACGAAGTTCCATTTAAACTTACCATGTCATGCACATACAGGTCGGGAGCTTCAGTTACCATTTACAAATATCACAATGCAACAAATTGTTAGTAAAGCACCCTAAAGAGAGAGGTCAGAGGAGAATGAATGGTCAGAAGCTGACGGAAGGCTACAGTAACTCTATACAAGTCAACTGCGTTGTTAAGAGACAGTGACCAAGGTGAATGCCTCTATATAGTTTTAGTATTTTGTAGCGGGGCGCGTGCCTGGTCGGGGGCACGCACTCTGGGGAGCGAGGGGGGTTCTTGGACCTAGGGTAGGGCATCCCATGTTGGTGTGGCATGTGTGGGTGGAGGTGCACTTACTGGCTTCAGTCGTCGCTGGTCTCCATTGATGACACTTTTAGGTGGACACAACACGATCTTTATTGATAGGCTTCCATCCATGGTAAAAGAGCAAAGTTCAGTACAGGCATAATCCAAAGGTTACAGGCTACAGCAAACAGTACAATCCATTGGTTTCCTCCGTGGCTGTCTCTCAGCTCCTCCACTAAATTGCAACGCTTCCCCCATGACAAGCTCCAAACTCAAGAATACTATGGAAGGGTTGGTCTCTCCCTTATATAACCTCTGTACTGTTGCTACTACAACTAAGTTGCGAGTTCCAACCAATGGCAGGGCAGTTAATGTTGCCAATGCCACCTGGCCAAGTCTCTATTTACCAACTAAAGGGGAACGCCAGACCATTAAAGTACTGGATAGGTTCATTCCTTAGGCAACACTGCCATCATGTGGATTCATGATGCAATGATCCCAAGAGTTGCATCTAACAGGATTCCAACTAAAACTATTTAGGTTTCTATTCACTATCAAGAGCCTATTCCACTGACAGGGCTCTAATGGTTCCTACTTGTAGTGTTGCCCATGGTTTCCACCCTTCACAAATTTATACTACGCTTCCCTGCAGACTGCTCCCCTATTATGTTCTTTGGGGAGGCAAAACAAACCAAAACCATTCAGGCAATAGCGCTCATTAAGGCTGGTTTTAGACCAGTGCGATTGCGGGATGTACGCACTTTTGGGTGAGCGTCCTGCATTCGCATGTGAAACACTGCCCATAACAATCTATGGGTGCTTTCACATATGCTCTGGGCATTTGTGGAGCAATCACATCGCTCTGCAAAAGCCTTGCCAGCTGCGCCATGAAGACGTGGCACTTTCCACTCCATGTGAGTGGCGAGTGCAAGCATTCCCACCGGATACGAGGGATCCGACCCCAAAGGACATCACCAGAGGAGCATAGACAAAGAGGTAGGCATCCCACTCTGACCTACCTCAGCACCACCCAGTACCCTGTAATTTCCATTACCTTTTATGGACCTGACCAACTTCCAGAACTTAAATTTGAACCCATTTGAATTCTGCCAAATGGACTTCGCAACTCACCCTAAATACCTACCCCAATATTCAAAGTTCACTTGATCGGTGAATCCCAGTCTGCACCACCCCGGGCCCGAACTTCATTAACCCGAGGGGGGGGAGGGCAACGTGTGCTGGGGGGGTCAGTATGTCCCGGGGGCATTGTGTGCTGGTGGGAAGTGTGCACTTTAGGGGTGCGTACATGCACTGTAGGGGTGTGTCTGGGAGTGCTGATCTAGGCTCCAATGTCGCCTAGCAACAGGGGGAGAGGGGAGAAGCACAGCCAGGGTATCTTATGCAAGTTCTGGGAATCTTACCATTATGCTGATTTTTATGCAGCATCACAGATCCAAGGGCCACATCCACATTTTTCAGAAGCAAAATCATGAGGTGAAACTGTAAATCCAATATTTTCTGCTTCAATTTAAACTAGCACACAAACGGCTAAAACGCTGTATGCCGGACTTTGTGAGCATCTTGCACTCGCCCCAGTGTTAATGTAGCCCAATTCATCTCTTTGTTTTGGCTTTTTTTTCTGAATGGCCGACGCAGGCACGCCCACAGCTGGAGGTGAGTTGGGAATGTGGCCACGGCACTACATTCATATTTCCCTGCCACACTCACAAAAAGTACCCTGCCAGAGAGGAACAAATCCCAAGCCTGAAGTGTACCACTGACAGCAGAATAAGCCTGTCTTCGGTGACAGCTTCCACAGCACTATAAATACACTTTATACAGTGATGTCAAGACTTGCTCAGTGGCTTAGTTTTTCTCAACTCCTGCTGCCACAAAAAATCCAGCCATTAAGTGACTTATCTGGAGAGGGATCTGTAGTTACTGTAGTCACTTGTCCAGCCAGATGGCCCATTTTTAAAGTGCCCCTCACCCTGCCACCCCCTGCTAGCGCTGAGGCAGGATGGGTGGGTTACATTAAAAAAAAAAACACAGTACCTCGGCTGAAATTGCGATTTTCCTCTCAATTTCTAATAGAATAGAATAGTTCTTTATTCGCTAAGCATATACTAGAAAAGTGAAGAAGTAAGCCGATACATTTTGTAGGCCGGGTATATTTTAGGTGAGCTTTTGAGAATACCTCTTCGATGCAGGCTGGTCATGGGCTGTCCGGGACCAAGTAAAATTCTGAGCTGTTTTTTGGCCCCAGTCCAGCACTGGATCCAGCTATCAGAACCAGCTGGACCATAGAACCCAGGGTAGTACTGCTATAACACCTAGCCAGTTCCCACCCAGAAAAGATGATTTCTGGAAGGGGAGTTAGGTCTCTGCCCTACATTGGGCCAGTAAACAAATGATGGCTGTAATCTGTCTGGGATTGGTTTTCTATACAAGGCCATTATTGATTGTTCTACACTGGTCCACCAACAGAAACATCTACTGCTCAACACGAAATCTGATTTCTGTCTTTTCTCCTACTTTTTGTTTATAGCAAATGACCCTTAGACCCAGGGGCGGACTGGGCACACCGGGCCTTCTGTACTGTTCCTGGCCCCCAGGGCCGGCTCCAGGTTTATGTGGGTCCTTGGGCGGCATGGTCTCAGTGGGCCCCTTAGTGGTGAAGAGTTGCGTCACATCACTGAGGGACGTCCCAAATCTGGATGCCCCCTAAGGATCATGCTATTTGGACCAAAACTCTAGTTTTGGTCTACTTTGAAGCGCACCTGACCTTGGAGTCTAAACGGATCTAGTACCTCCTGATTTTGGATGTCCCTTGTGTGTGACCCCCCCCCCCCCCCTGTTCATTACTTTCCTGGAACTGGTGAATGCACTGTGGGATCGCCAGTTTGAGTTAATGGCCAAACCAGGGGGGTTCTTTCACAAACAGGGGCATCCCAAATTGAGATGGCCCGGTAAAGTGGACCACAACTCACAGATTGGGATTATCCAGGGATAGGAAATCAGCTGGGGTGGGCAACTTAAAAGCAGAACAAAACCCAGCACTTCCTCCCCTGGAATCTAAATTGAGATGCCCCATTGTGTGGAACCTCGCCATTCAAGGAGTTGTGGGCACCAGCTGTGGCGGTGCCCTCCTAGTCCGCTGCCGGTCATGTTCCATCACACAACTCAAACGCCAGCCCTGTCAGTGGGCCCCCTCAGAGGGTGGGGGCCCCCGGTAGCTGCCCCGCCTAGTATCTTAATGTTGCATTATATATACACCTTATTTTTCGTTCCACAGCATGCTCCCAGGGTTTGGAGGACAAAAATAAGAAAGTATTCCGAACCAAATGGTGTGATAAAATCACCCCATTACAGACAGTGCACAGAATCACTCCATTACAGGCAATGAGCGGCATCCCTCATTACAACCATTAAGTAGCATCTCTTAGTACAGCCAGTGGGGGCATCCCTCAGTACAGCCAGTGGGGGCATCCCTCAGTACAGCCAGTGGGGGCATCCCTCAGTACAGCCAGTGGGGGCATCCCTCAGTACAGCCAGTGGGGGCATCCCTCAGTACAGCCAGTGGGGGCATCCCTCAGTACAGCCAGTGGGGGCATCCCTCAGTACAGCCAGTGGGGGCATCCCTCATTCCATTCCCTTCCCCCTACACTGGACAATATTAAGGCAGCAGACAGGCAGGGTAACCAATTCATGCCTGCCTGCCTGCCGCTGCTGTTACACACACTTACGCTGGTTCCTGGTCTGGTCTGCCCTTCACTGCTGTTCCCGCCGTCGCCGCTCTCACACACAAACACACACAAACGCTTACCAGCATTTCCTTGTTGTTGCACGCTGGTCGGTGAGCAGGCCGCATATGGCCGGCGTCCAATAGACTCCCACTGCGCAGCAACCAGGAAGTGCCGCTAAGCGTGTGTGTGTGTGCGTGTGTGAGAGAGTGTGGTGGCGGCGGGGAATAGCGGCGAGGGGCAGACCACCCTGCCGCCTACCCTCACGTATCTGTTGTTCGTGGCCCTTGCTGTTGCCGGCCTACCAGGATTTTGCCCGGTATGCCCTATGGCCAGCCCGTCCCTGCTTAGACCCTTGTTCATGACACAATCCACTCCCTGCCATGAGTTGAGAATTTAATCTCCTCCCCCTTTGGACTGAAGACAATTATTAGACCTTTTGGGATGCATACCAACAAGAACCACTTATGACATGAACAATAGCACCCATATTTTTACCACCACACTGCCTCTAACTGAGATGTCCCCTTAGCATCCCCCCAGACCCACAGCCAGATAAGACAGTATTCCCTTATCTCCCAGACCCACATAAGACAGACAGCATACAATTCCCAAGCACACAGGTCCACAATAAGTAGTGCATTCCCCTAACCCCCCCCCCCCCCACAGACCCACAACAGGCAGAAGGCACATCCCCTAGACCCCTAATTTAAAAATATAAAATCATATATGTGCTATTAAAGGCCAGTCACACGTGTTCTAATTTGGGGAAAAAAGACCCCAGGTAGATGGCCAGCCTATATGTAGATCCCATTTAAGTGTTACAGTAGATGAATTTCCAGTGGAATGGGAAGCAGGTAATCCCATCAATCTGGGTTCGGGAAGCCCCAGGGTCGGGTAGACGCTTTGAAGCCATAGATGTCGGCCAGATCAGGTCTCCCGCAACCTGCCCGCCTTTGATGGTGAAGTGATTCAGGGGCCCACGCTGCTCTGTGTTTATATTGTCAGTAAACACAATGAGATGTGTAAGGAAGAGTCGGCTTTACAGAATCTAAACAGACCCGCTCTCTGGGATGGAGTGTTTCCAGTCCTAGACTTAATATAGTCAGCACCTTATTTAGACTAGCATGAGGCTCTTCAGGGTGAAAGCATTCTCCATTCATTTATTACTGGCCCGATTTAGCTGCTTGGGAGCCCACACACATACAAATCAATTCATCATGCAAATCAGTCATTTCAAATTATTTTTATAATTAATTAAACTCTTTACCCACTATTGATTACTTTTGATCAGTTAGATGGTTTAAAGAATGAATGAATAATATTGATGCATTTGCAACATTTTTTTTTTTTTTTTTTTTTTAATTAAGCTCAGTTTTTTGGTTTACTATTTGATCATAAGAGTGGGTGCCATGTTTAAAGGATCTAAAGAGACCGATTTGTTGATTAAACAAAAAGTCCCTAATTATTTTAGCTTGTTACCCTAAATTACTAGGAGCTGTGTGTGTTTATTAACTGACCCGGTTATGAATGTAATATAAGTGTAAGGCTGATCACACACGTGCAGATTTTGATCTGTTAGATCACTAAAATGTACTATGATCACCTACTTTACAAAGCAATTCCACATATTGTTTAATCTTGTTTTGACCTAAAACAACAAACAATACTCACCTTTAGTCCTGCTCAGCTGAATAGCCCATTAGTAGTCTCAAACTCCCCATCATCCCGGAGTATTGAAGCTGTCCTGCCACATCAGTCACCATGACTTGGCACGCCCCCCCTCCATTGATGTGAATGGAGCGAGTGGCCAGTTGCCATGAGTGATGCTAGAGGGCAGCAAGGCAACCATGAGCTGTGGTCGTGAACGGGGATGGGGTGGTCTGTTTCTCCAGTGGATGCAAGTTTCAAACTACTGTAATAGGACCAATTAGCTGCCTCTGTTGTTGAGTATGTATAATTAACAGACAAATCTGATTGTGTGGCTAACATTACTGTGAAGTGTGCAGTACCATTTACTTACAATTTGAATTTTTGGATGAGGCTGCTATCTCTAATGCAGGGCTTACTGATGTGGGGAGGGGGTAGGTGAGGTTAATTTAGTGTCCTTGTGGACCAGGACCTTCCCTGGCATAACCTGATGGTGCAAATCCATTCACAATATAAAGGCAATCTTGCCTAAAATAGGGCTCCTTGACATGGGATCTGTGACTGCTCTTCGATAATGTGGTATAATTTACCACAAAACAAAACTTCCTGCATTGACCTTGGCCTGATCCTCGTTTATGATCCAGAGCTGTCTGAATCCATTTTATCCTAATCCTTGTTTATGATCCAGCACTGACTGAGCCGACCTTGGTCTGATCCTCCTTTATGGTCCAGAGCTGCCTGATCTTGACCTACTGTAAACCTCACTTATGATCCAGAGCTGCCTGAACCAACCTAGGTATTCTCTTTATTTATAACCCATAGCTGCAGGAATTGTCCTTGGTCTGATCCTATTTTATGATCAACCTTAGCCTGATCCTTGTCTGTGGTCCAGATCTGCTTATGCCGATCTTGGTCTAATCCTCATTTTATGGCCCAGCGCTGCCTGAACCGACCTAGGCCTGATCCTCATTTATGGTCCATAGCTGCATGCCCTTGATCTACATTAAACCTCATTTTTGATCCAGAGCTGCCTGAATCGACCTAGGCATGATCTTCGTTTATGATTCATAGCTGCAGGAATCATTTTTGGCCTAATCCTATTTTATGATCTAGTGCTGCCTGAACTACCTTGGACTGCTCCTTGTCTATAGTCCAGATCTGCCTAACATTGGCCTAATCCTCAATTATAGTCCAGAGCTGTCTGAACTGACGTTGTGCTATATGGTGGGCTCCCTCTAGCTGTAAAAAAGTCAGCCTTGATTCAATGCAAAGAAAATAAGCCGTCAGATATGTCCAAATCAATTCAGATCCAAAAGGAATCTCAGGGACAAATCAACAGGAGATTCATGGAGAGTCTCAGCAGATTCATGGGTCTATCTTTCCTACCTTTAGAACCTGAAGAAAATATGTGCTAAGTATTATATTCTATATCTATTTAAACACACATGTACTAATACAATTAAATGTCAGGGAATGGTTAGTAGTTAATGCACAAAAGCTTTATCTAATGCAGGCATCTTGATATCAAAGATAGATTCCAGAGGCATTTTATTTGAATAAAGACTTAATTGAGGGATGTACCGGTACATTCAAAGTGCATCACAATGACAATGTCCATCGTATGCTGTTGCAAAGGAATATGGAAGGATAGATAAGGAAGAAGAGCTTACAATCTTTTAAGGTACTGAATAAGGGAGGATACAGAAGAGGGAACAGCTTAACATATATTAGCGTGTAAGAGGATAGAAGGGAAAAGCTTACAATCTATTAGAGTATAAGGGAAGATACACACAGTGGAAGAGGTTGCAATCTATTAGCGTATAAGGGAGGATACAGAAGGAGAAGAGCTTACAATCTATTAGGTTATAAGGGAGGATACAGAAGGAGAAGAGTTTACAATCTATTAGTGTATAAGGGAGGATACAGAAGGAGAAGAGCTTACAATCTATTAGGGTATAAGGGAGGATACAGAAGGAGAGAGCTTACAATCTATTAGGGTATAAGGGAGGATACACACAGTGGAAGAGCTTACAATCTATTAGGGTATAAGGGAGGATACAGAAGGAAGAAGAGCTTACAATCTATTAGGGTATAAGGGAGGATACAGAAGGAGAGAGCTTACAATCTATTAGGGTATAAGGGAGGATACACACAGTGGAAGAGCTTACAATCTATTAGCGTATAAGGGAGGATACAGAAGGAGAAGAGCTTACAATCTATTAGGTTATAAGGGAGGATACAGAAGGAGAAGAGCTTACAATCTATTAGGGTATAAGGGAGGATACACACAGTGGAAGAGCTTACAATCTATTAGCGTATAAGGGAGGATACAGAAGGAGAAGAGCTTACAATCTATTAGGTTATAAGGGAGGATACAGAAGGAGAAGAGCTTACAATCTATTAGGGTATAAGGGAGGATACAGAAGGAGAAGAGCTTCAATCTATTAAGGTATAAGGGAGGATACATAAGGGAAGGGCTTAGACTCTATTAGGGTATAAGGGAGGATACATAAGGGAAGGGCTTAGACTCTATTAAGGTATAAGGGAGGGGGCAGAAGGGAAGGGCTTACAATCTATTAGGGTATAAGGGAGGATACATAAGGGAAGGGCTTAGACTCTATTAGGGTATAAGGGAGGGGACAGAAGGGAAGGGCATACAATCTATTAGGGTATAAGGGAGGATGCAGAGGGCAAGGGCTTACAATATATTAGGGTATAAGGGAGAATACCCCACCTGTGATGCCACCACTGCCGCATGCGAGACACTCCAAAGTTTATCTAGATTTACTCAGTTTCTCTATTCAGACAAATGCGGCTTCTGAGCTTCCACTGCAGCAGAAGAGATTTTCCAATCAGGGAAATATGGAGGATGCAATCCAGCGCATGGCACGGAATACACTGTTGTGAGCACTCTCCTCTTGTTCCAACAAAGTCGTAAACCATGTAAGGCCATGGTATATTTCCTGAGTTTGCAGGAATAGAGAATAATCATTCCAGGAGCCAAAGTGTCCCGTTGGCAGCGCAATTGTGAAATCACAATCCTGCTGAGGTGGCACCAAATTAACGGCATTTATCTGAACAAATCAGAAGAAAGTGGGTAGAGCAAACTGACTGGACACAAGAAAAGGAGCATTCTAGCCATTAGGTCTGAAGGGCTGAGCACATTTAAATTACAAACAGGGGGCATAACTATAGGGGTGCATTTACTGTTTACACCAGGACCCCGTCACATTTAGTTACACCACTGATCACAACTCCAAACGGTTTTAGATAAAGGGGAAAGAGTTGGAAGTAGTATAATAATGTGTAGCTCATTGTGGAGATCTAACCCCACTTGCTGTTTGTATAAGGAGGGTTATTTAGCTGTAATCTGTGGGAGACATAAAACAGAAAACAGGTGATCAGCATAAAATATGGGGGATTGGTCCCAGATTCCACAGAGATGGTCACTAAAGCTGCCGGCATCAGAGGACCAGTCCACCTGACCATTCTTGTAAGTCAGACACAGACCAGGTGCAGTTTAAACTGAGGGATGCCCCTCTCTTTATTCAGTTGCAGACAAACAGTTCATCCTTGCTACACAACCAACTTCAGATTACACTTTAGGCCTTCCTTAAAGCGGTCCTTCACTCTGAATAAGAGCATATCTTATATGTTTCCCACACCCTGTACATACAGATTGCTCACATTAAAAATCATCCTACCTGCATCTACTGCATGTTATGAGCCTTTAAACATCCAAGATGGCGGCTCATGGAACATCAGGCAGCCTGCAAACAGGAAGTGCCTTCCGACAGTGCTGCTCTGCATTCTGGGACTGCTGACCTTTTCCTGACCCCAGCTCTGCTCTGTCTGAGCAAAGCACAGCTATAACCCCCCCCCCCTGTACTTTATACCACTCTCCTCTCCTCAGTAAGTGTGATGCTTCTGAGTCAAGATGGTGGCACCCGTATCCTAAAGTCCTGAACAGAGTTTCAACCCAGTGGGGGAAAAGATAATAAGTAAGTGACTAAAAACGTAAAATATATTCATTTTAGATGCTGGGGAATCGTTTTCTAAGGGTTTGGGCTTTTCAATAAATCATTGTGAAGGTCTGGTTTAAAGTGGACCAACACCCAGGGGGGATCGGCCCGGGAATCTATAAGGGTGAAACCCCCAGGAAGCCCACAATCCTACCTTTTCCACGTTCCAGCGGCGCATGCGCGTCCGCCGCCGCTGCCTCCCGCGCGTCCCTCTAGCAGGGCGCTCTCCCGCGCCGGCCATTTGTGAATGGCCGGCGCGGGTGCGCTCCCTGTAAGAGGGACATGCGGGAGGCAGCGGCGGACACGCTCTGCTTGTCTGGCGCTGCCTCTCGCTTGTAAGCCGGCGGGGATTGGCTGCAGCGGTCAAGTGGGAGCGGGGAGAGGTGAGTTTTCTGGGCTTTCTGCGGGGGTTTCACACAGCGGGGCACCCCACCGAAGTGGACCAAAACCCGGGATAGTCAAAATCCTGGGTGTTGGTCCACTTTAAGTCCCTAACTCCAGTTGCTCATGGGTGGGTGGCAGGATCTCCACCTGCAGCGGCTGCTGACCCACCTGATACCCCTCTCTGCATCCCCAGCTGCTTCTTTCCACCACTCTCAACTCAGGCTGGCTGGAGCTCCCCAAGCCCCACCCCCCGGGACCCTCTGAAAACTAACCAGTCTGGGAAGTGGACTATACTCCAATTAACCCCCTGTGTGCAAGGAGGCAATTCTCTTGAACTATCTACTCTATTCCTTATCCTATGGGACATATAGTGGCCTCCTGAAGTAACTACAACTACTCTACTGTAACTACTGTAACTACTATACTATATCCTACTATAGCCTAATCTAAACCACCCCACCCAGGGTATCCCAGGGCACCCCCCCCCCCATTCTCCGGGGAGCCCCTTCCTAGGTGCACCCCTATCCAGGGGACTATACTGTTACAGAAGACTCTTTGCCTCTGGGTCCTAGGCTACTAGCCCCTATACCTGGTGTGCCAGACTAGTAGCCAAAGAGGGGGGATGCACTCTTTTTTATAATTATAAATAATAAATAATAAGAGGGAAAAATGGGCAAATATTTTGGCCAGATTTTTTTTCCCGTAGACAATAATTGTATCGGTAACTCTGAATGTCAGATACTGGGGAGCACTTGTGAATTGGATAGTAGGGTATGTGAATTGTGAGTAATAGAAGACAGCAGCAGGTGGTGGAGTGGTTAGGTGAGTGGTAGAGGACAATGGCAGGGGGTGGAGGAGTTAGGTGAGTGGTAGAGGACAATGGCAGGGGGTGGAGGAGTTAGGTGAGTGGTAGAGGACAATGGCAGGGGGTGGAGGAGTTAGGCGAGTGGTGGTGGACAGCAGCAGTTTGTTACACATGTCCCACACTGCTGCCTGTATAAGATACTTTTCTTTGAAAAGTGTTACAATCGCTCACAGTGATCACCTCTGTATTACAGTATGCATCTGAATGTCTATTTCTTTAAAGCCTAAATTCATGTTTTATATATTGTGGGAATTAGCTCTTTAGTGTTGGTCAGTATGAGGTTCAAAGCAGTTGGTGCCAGTGAAACAGAGGCACAGCACAGGTAAATAAATGTTTTTCAGGCACGATTCCATCACAAAGCTGTCCCAGTGGATTTATTTTTCAGGGCATAAAACTAACAAAATGACTTATCTTAAATGCTTATCTTCAACAGAGGTTTACAGCATTTGCAACACAGGATAACCGTTCAGCATATAACGTCCCAATGTACAATAGTTCAAGTTCAGTGAAAATTTAGCCCAGCCCTCATACATGTGATCACTATAAGCCTGGTGCACGGCTTGACATCTCACGCCCAATCAGCATATAAGAAATGGTGTCGTCAGCACCCAGAAATTAAAACTCAGTTTATTTGATTGCATTGAAAATCATCCAACTCCAGCGTTATTACATCCATAAAGCAGAAAGAAAGCGATGCTACATGTTTCATGTTAAGAACAATATGAATTTTTGATTTTCTTGTAAATTTGTCAACATTATTCACTGTTATCTTGCTCTACATGACCACATACACCCCCATAAACTACCTAAACATAAATATTGACCATGTATACTAGTCACCTGTATTGTGCTTCTAATTAGAGATAGATAGATCGATCCCATTTATCATCCATATCTTTGTGATGTCTCCTATCCTATCTGATGCTCAGACTGGTTGTAATTCCCATGTGTACCTCACAGAAATGCCTTAACAGATTAGACATACCCCTATTACCGTTAGTCGGGCTCATGTCATAGACATATTGCCTTACTACGTCTGTAGGGTATGGGAAGTACATCCCACATACTGTTTGCTATGGTCCTCCTCACACGTGGCACAATAGGTCACATTTGAGTAACTCTTTAGTTTATATTCTTTAGATGTGCTTTTGGATATAATAGGATTTCCTGGTTGCACAAATTGGCAACACTGGCATCTATTCGATCTGCACTTGTAGACACCAACCATAGAACACATGTCTGTGTTATGTCATGCCCATGGAATGGACTAGCAGTGCATATTCTGGAGAGCAGGTCAATATAGGGAAGGAGGTAAGTAGTGGATTATAGATCCGGGTTTTGTGGATACTGACGCACATTTGCAAGCAGGGAAGGAGCTTGCACATAGAGGAGGTATTCATTATCAGTTTTTGTGAGAAGCTGAGAGGGGTCCACCAACTATTGAGTTATAGTCTGGTCCAGGAGGCTTTTCAGTCTTTGGTCTGATGGGCCAGCAACAAAGCTATCGCCAGCAGTAAGGCCTAGGCAAGCCTTTTTTTGCTTTTGTAAACGTGCAGCCAAAGCCACCACAGGGCAGGATGGCAAGTTTAGAGCAGCAAAGCCGCCTCCAGCAATGCTACAGGGATGGGTGCAGAGCTGTCACTGCACATAAGCCACCAAGCACAGTCGCTGGCAGCTCAATACAGGGAACTGATTTCTGCTGGACCAGCTGGGTGATTACACCCCCACCCACCCAGAGTGGTAAAGCAGGAGTTCCCGAGCAGCACGCACCCGCACAAGGGTGGCACAAGGGACTCGATCTGATGTTCCAGTAAGTAGGCGGGTGCCAGTTACTTGGCTGGAATATTAAAGGAAAAAAATACTGTATCTGTATGATGGCAACACCTTTTCTTACAATAGTAAGAAAGTGCAGGGTTCGCACTCACCTTTTTATCACAAGCGGGGTATCTTCAGCAGTGATGACAACTGCACACACATGGCTGCTCAAATCGCAGCCTGCAATCTCCAGATCGCCCATGAATATTTTCATGACTATAGTGTGCATCTGTGATCCCCTTTTTGTGTTTATGCATGCTATTAGTATATATATGTATGTAATGTGTGTATGTGTGTACTGAGGGTCGCCAGGATGCAGAATATTTATCAAATTATTGTACCAATGGAGTGCATGACACAAATTATATTTTTTTTAAAAACTGTAAAAGATTTTTTTTTGCAAAAAAGTTCAAACACTTCTTTGCCCTTCTGGGGGGGAGGGGTGCTTCCAACAGCCAATGTTTGCAATAGGGCATGGTGTGTGCCAGGATGCAGGGATTGAGGTCCAGTGTTTGGGTTCAGTGGTGTAACTAATTGTGATGGGGCCCTGGTGCGAACATTAAATAAGGCCCTTTCAAAGCTGATACAGTAAACTGTGTTAGAGTAAAAGTTAAGGGGCCCTCTTACACCAGGGTGTTTTGCTTCAATTGAGGGCCATTTCTAAAAGAAAGTACATTAACTGGAATTGCAAATACTAATCGCTGTCCAATAGTGGAAAAAGCACATTAGAGTGCCCTGATGTGAAAGCAGCCTAAGAGTTGTGAAAGATACTGGATACATTTTAAAGTTTCATTTACACGTTTGCTTAGAGTGCCCCCTATAAAATGGGTCAGGGTCACAGTTACTCTGAGCGTAGTGCTCCTCACAAAGCAGCCATGACACTGGAAGGCGTCCACATGCTGGCTGGGTGGGTGGGGGGAGCACAGCTGCCTGGGAATTGATTTTTTTGGCTAGGGTTACTATTTGCTTCACTAAATCAAGCAGCCCAATCCCTAAGGCCCCACTGAATTGTGGGTGGGTGACTTTTCAATGCCTGGTTCTTATGTATTGTCAGCAGAGATTCGAGGAAAGAAAACACTATGTTAAAGCTGACCACACCCAAATTAAACCGGACCTTCAACACCATTTAATGAAAAATCCAAACCCCTCAAAAACTATTCCCCAGCATCTAAAATAAATATATTTCACGTTTTTAGTCACTTTTTATTCTTCTTTTCCCCACTGGGCTGCAACTGTGTTCAGGACTCCAGGATACGGGCGCCGCCATCTTGCCTCAGGTGCATCACATACTGAGGAGAGGAGAGGGGGCAAAAGTACAGGGGGCGGGGTTATAGCTGTGCTTTGCACAGACAGAGCAGAGCTGGGGTCAGGAAAAATACAGCAATCCCAGAATGCAGTGCGGCACAGTCAGAAAACACTTCCTGTTTGCAGGCAGCCTGAGGCTCCATGTGCCATCATCTTGGATGTTTAAAGGCTCAGAATATGCAGTAGATGCAGGTAGGATGATTTTTAACGTGGGCAGTCTGTATGTACAAGGTGTGGGAAACATACAAGATAGACTCATTCAGGGTGAAGGTCCTGTTTAAGGCAGACAAAACCCATGATTTTCACCACCCCTGGTTTTTGGTCCACTTTACAGGGGCATTCCAAATTGTAATGCCCTTTGTGTGAAACCCCTGGTTCGCTCTGTACCCACTTTGATATGGCGCTACTATGGTGCATACATGGGCTCAGCCCCCAGTTACTCCCATGCATATTGTAAATAAACACCCCCAGGAGAGATGAGGAAGTGACTCTCAGACCAGGCAACATTTGGGGATGGGGCTTTCCTCTGTTAGGGTGGGCCAGATTGTGAGTACTTGAGGAGGCGTCCTGTGATTCCAGGTCCACTTGAGAGTAAAAGACAGCACAAGTTTTGGTTCAATAGACAGTCTTTTTTTATCTGGCACTATTTAACATATGCCAGTTCACAGTGTGTCCTCCTGGTATTCAGAGTATCCCTCCCAGCCACTTCTAGCCTGGTCCACTCTCTAGGACTTGGACTTGGTGTTTTGCCCCTTAAGCCAGTCCAAAGCTTCCCTTATGTGGTAAGTCTAATGTGGACTTAAAGTTCCTCAGTACGCATCCTTCCTCCTACAGTCAACCCAAAGCACGGCCCTTTACCCTGTCCAGAGTGGATTCTCTCTCTTTGTCTCCATAGATCTCTGAGGTTCTCTTCACACCTTGCACAACATGTCCAAACTTTTTTTAAAAAGTTGGAACCAACCAACATCTTGCTGGATTTCCTTGTTCTGGGTCCTGCCATTTCATACACAGCAATGGCGGTCCAAATTCCCTTAGTGCATCCCATTTCTCTCTGACTTCCCTCAACTACCTGCCCTGTCTAACTAAACCTATGGGACACTACCCCTCCCCCCAAAAAACTAGACAAATAGTTTGAACAGGGGCGATGGCTATGTCATCGTCCAATTACAATATTTATGTTGATTCCCCCCACTGGCTGCGTGCACCAACTGAGAGGTATATCTAAATACCATGCAGCCAGTGTGGGCATCTCACTAGCCTCTAGCAGGGGGCATGCGTGGGCCATTCACAAATGCTATAAAGTTATAGTGCAATACAGCCGTATGCGTCGTTGGTTCGGAGATCTAGTAGGTTTTACTAAGAACTCAGGGGTTTAACATGGAGAGGGAATCGGGGCACCATGGAGTTTTATAGATTACAGGGCCGTCCAGGATGGGTTTGGCCTGGGAATCTGTGTAAGATTCCCGGCCCGATCGATTCCCTCTCCCCAGGGCATCCAAAATCGGTATGCCCCACTGTGTGACACCTCCCAGGTCGGCCGCTACACTCACCTTACTTCCCGGTCCAATGGCGCATGCGCGGGCGGCGGCCACATCTCCACTATCCCTCTAGCAGGGCGCGTTCCCACACCAGCCATTTGTGAATGGCCGACGCGGGAACACTCCCTGTTAGAGGGAAGCAGAGGATGCGACTGCCAGCCCACTCGGAGCCGCTCTGCTAAAACGTTGCTTAGACGTGCATAGCTCAGCGGCTCCAAGCGCGTTGATTGGACGAGCGGCCGTGCATGCGCCGTAGGACCAGGATGAGGTGAGTTTCCTTGGGCGATCTGTGGGGTTTCACGTAGCAGGGTGCCCCGGGGGAAAGGACCGAAACTCAAAATCCTGGGTTTTGGTCCACTTTAAAGTTAACCATAATCAGCTCTAAAGTCTATAAGACCTCATCTGAAGTCCCAGAGTCAAAGGTAAGTATCTGGGTATTACAGGGCTTACCAGAGGCAGGAGTGGGTGGACTCCACAGACCCAAAGCCTCCCTGGCACAAAGTTGCTTTTGGAGGAGAAACTTTCAAGCTCACAAGAACACAAGCCCTACTCCAGGAGCCAACATGTAACGCAGTGCACCGTGTATTTTTTGTCCCTCTCTGACATTCAGAGCTTTCTCCATACGCCATTAGAATTAGTCACAAACAAAAGCCAAAGCTGGAATAAATAACAGCCATCTGTTTAGCACATCACACGAAACCCAGCGCCGAGTACGCGTTCACACGATCTGCTCCTAACCTGAGTCACCACCGCTCTTCCTCCCACCTAGCGCTGCGCCGCGGCCTCTTACTCACTGTTAGATAACGTGCCGCCCGCTCAGCGCGTAATTACCCAAATCTGTCCCTCTCTTTGCTGCCAGTGTCTGTGTGCTCTGCCCAGCCCACCACCCAGAAATGTCACAGCAAAGCCATCCGCTGTACAGCCAATGTAGCCACATCCTTCCAGAGAGAGCCTCCACCTGGGAGAACACTAAATAACCTAGTGCCATGATCACTTATGCAACCCACTTAAAGTGGACCTTCAACATCATTTAATCAAAAGCCCAAACCCTTAAAAAACTATTTCCCCAGCATCTAAAATTAATATATTTAATGTTTTTTGTCACTTTTTATTCTTTTCCTCACTTGCCTGCAACTCTGTTCAGCACTCTAGGATATGGGCGCTGCCATCTTGGCTCAGTAGCATCACATACTGAGGAGTTAAGGGGGGGGTCAAAAGTGCAGGAGAGCGGGGTTATAGCTGTGCTTTGCAACAACAAAGCAGAGCTGGGATCAGGAAAAGGTCAGTAATCCCAGAATGCACAGCGGCACAGGCAGAAGTCACTTCTTGTTTGCAGGCAGCCTGCACCTCCATGGGCCGCCATCTTGGATGTTTAAAGTCTCAGAAAATGCAATAGATACAGGTAGGATGATTTTTAATGTGGGTAATCTGTATGTACAGGGTGGGGGGAACATATAAGATAGGCTCTTATTTAGAGTAAAGTTCCGGTTTAAGCACCTACATTATTAGCACCCTGAAATGGCATTGCCCACCCATCGCTTCCCTATGGCCGACAGCTCTTGCTGCTGCATCCCTCCATCCTTGTCCTGCTGATAGCAGCCATTCTTTTTATCTTGGATAGACCTTAGTGTTCTTTATGTCATATGTGACCCAATAGAGAAAAACTGAGGCCCTTATTTATCAAGGGATAGCGCCAGGTAGTGTCTCACTAGCGCCAGGTATCGCCAGCTATCGGCGGCTACCGACTCCAGAACGCCAGGCTGCGAACACAATCACGCATTTATCACGCTAAATGAGGCTAGCGCCGGCGAGAGCGTCAGCTAGCGCGGGATTCATCATGTAGCCGACTGCAACGAACAGCGCCGCTGCTAATCCCATCACAGCGACAGGTATGACCTCTCGCTACCTGGCGCTCTCCAATGCATTTCAATGGAGCAATCTTTAAATCTTCATATTTAATTGTTATTAATTTTTTTTTTTTTTTTTTTTAAATGTCAAAAATTCTGTGACCACTTCGGCAATGTTAGATTTTTTTTTAAGGTAAAAAAATTAAAAAAAAAAAAAATGTGTGCAGAATTGATATTATAGGTCTGATATTAATGTATTCATATTACAAAATGTTTAGAAAAACTTGTTTAATTTTTTAATCAAAAAATATGGATGTTTGGGGGTTAAAAACTACTCTGGGGTTTAAACAAGCATTTCACAGCGCGAGAATTTTTGGAGCGTGATTTGTTAATGAATATGCTGGGAGCCGTTCGCTCTGGCCATTCGCTGTCAGGCGCACCCATACAGCGCGGAACCTGTGAAACAGCGACTCCTAACCCCGTATTCAACATTACCGCACACCGACTGAGTCGCTGTCAATCACCGAACAACGGGCAAGCACAGCGAATACTAGCGGGCGCTGTGAAAATACCGCTACTGTCGCTCATCTGTCGCTACCTGGCGCTATTACTGAATCGGCCTCCCCATTTCCTACAGGGCTGTTTCTAGGGGTGGGTAAGCAGGGGAGGGGGCCAAACCCATTGAGGGCTTCCTTATCCCAGCCATTCTGTTTTCTACAGGTGAGTCAGGGTCACTGTTTGTGGTGCCGGCCATAAGACATCCCTTCATATTGGGCTCAGCCATGGGGAGGGCAGAGCATGGCACTTACCTGTATGGGACAGCAGCAGCACCATAGGATGGGAGAGGAGAGGGCAGAATTTATTTTGAGTGCTATTTATTAGAGATGAGCGAGTAGTGAAATATTCGAAATTTCGAATTTCGATTCGAATAGACCGCGTTACTCGACTACTCGACCGAATATCGAATCCCATTATAGTCTATGGGAAAAAAATGCTCGACACTTGGAAATCTCAATTCGACCACTTGGAGGTCACCAAGTCCACCCTGAAACATCAGAAAATGATGCCAACACTGCTGGAATGCAACTGGGACAGCAGGGGAAGCATGTCTGGGTGCATATAACGCGCCCAAGTCGCACTATTACGCCACTATCACAGCCTCTCAACAATACACTCCAAACACAATATTACTTCTACGTAAAGTGAGACAAGACAAGGAAACCTTCTTTCCTCTACATTGCCATGGACCCCAAGCCAAACTGAACAAAAAAGAAGAACAAAATTCTGCACCCCTTAAAATCACGTTGCCTAATGACAACCACAGATGGCATAGGCAAGGGGGAAAATAAATAGACCCCACCCCTAATTGTCATTGTGTGTGTGTGTGTGTGTGAGATGTGGTCAGACATGTCCTCTTGTGTCATTGTGTCACCCCAGCAGTAAGGGAAGCTTAAAGGAGGAGGTTTGTTACAGTGTGTCACCCCAGCAGTAAGGGAAGCTTACAGGAGGAGGTTTGTTACAGTGTGTCACCCCAGCAGTCAGGGAAGCTTACAGGAGGAGGTTTGTTACAGTGTGTCACCCCAGCAGTAAGGGAAGCTTAGAGCTGAGACCTCTTAAAAATTGTGTGGAGGCCCAAGATCTGAGACCTCTTAAAAATTGTGTGGAGGCCCAAGAGCTGAGACCTTTTAAAAATTGTGTGGAGGCCCAAGAGCTGAGACCTCTCAAACATTGTGTGGAGTCCCACGAGCTGAGACCTCTTAAACATTGTGTGGAGGCCCAAGAGCTGAGACCTTTTAAAAATTGTGTGGAGGCCCAAGAGCTGAGACCTTTTAAAAATTGTGTGGAGGCCCAAGAGCTGAGACCTTTTAAAAATTGTGTGGAGGCCCAAGAGCTGAGACCTTTTAAAAATTGTGTGGAGGCCCAAGAGCTGAGACCTTTTAAAAATTGTGTGGAGGCCCAAGAGCTGAGACCTTTTAAAAATTGTGTGGAGGCCCAAGAGCTGAGACCTCTCAAACATTGTGTGGAGGCCCAAGAGCTGAGACCTTTTAAAAATTGTGTGGAGGCCCAAGAGCTGAGACCTCTCAAACATTGTGTGGAGGCCCAAGAGCTGAGACCTTTTAAAAATTGTGTGGAGGCCCAAGAGCTGAGACCTTTTAAAAATTGTGTGGAGGCCCAAGAGCTGAGACCTTTTAAAAATTGTGTGGAGGCCCAAGAGCTGAGACCTTTTAAAAATTGTGTGGAGGCCCAAGAGCTGAGACCTTTTAAAAATTGTGTGGAGGCCCAAGAGCTGAGACCTTTTAAAAATTGTGTGGAGGCCCAAGAGCTGAGACCTCTCAAACATTGTGTGGAGGCCCAAGAGCTGAGACCTTTTAAAAATTGTGTGGAGGCCCAAGAGCTGAGACCTTTTAAAAATTGTGTGGAGGCCCAAGAGCTGAGACCTTTTAAAAATTGTGTGGAGGCCCAAGAGCTGAGACCTTTTAAAAATTGTGTGGAGGCCCAAGAGCTGAGACCTTTTAAAAATTGTGTGGAGGCCCAAGAGCTGAGACCTCTCAAACATTGTGTGGCGGCCCAAGAGCTGAGACCTTTTAAACATTGTGTGGAGGCCCAAGAGCTGAGACCTCTCAAACATTGTGTGGAGGCCCAAGAGCTGAGACCTTTTAAAAATTGTGTGGAGGCCCAAGAGCTGAGACCTTTTAAAAATTGTGTGGAGGCCCAAGAGCTGAGACCTCTCAAACATTGTGTGGAGTCCCAAGAGCTGAGACCTTTTAAAAATTGTGTGGAGGCCCAAGAGCTGAGACCTTTTAAAAATTGTGTGGAGGCCCAAGAGCTGAGACCTTTTAAAAATTGTGTGGAGGCCCAAGAGCTGAGACCTTTTAAAAATTGTGTGGAGGCCCAAGAGCTGAGACCTCTCAAACATTGTGTGGAGGCCCAAGAGCTGAGACCTTTTAAAAATTGTGTGGAGGCCCAAGAGCTGAGACCTCTCAAACATTGTGTGGAGTCCCAAGAGCTGAGACCTTTTAAAAATTGTGTGGAGGCCCAAGAGCTGAGACCTTTTAAAAATTGTGTGGAGGCCCAAGAGCTGAGACCTCTCAAACATTGTGTGGAGGCCCAAGAGCTGAGACCTTTTAAAAATTGTGTGGAGGCCCAAGAGCTGAGACCTCTCAAACATTGTGTGGAGGCCCAAGAGCTGAGCACTTATTAGTGCTGCAGCTACGGCTGCTTTAGTGAGGGGTAGCTGCTGCTGCTGGAATAGGGACAGAAAGACTTCAGTGGTGTATTACCACCTATATACAAAGCTATATTTTGCACTACTGTTTTGTGTCCTCTGTGCCAACAAAACACTGTTTTATACACGGTGCGTATAGGCACCATTTCACCTTCTGGCAGTATACGGCTGTATAGCCAGGTGTTTTTCTTAAAAATATTTTTTATATTTGGCACTACTGTTTTGTGTCCTCTTTACCAACAAAACCTTGTTATATACCCGGTGCGTATAGGCACCATTTCACCTTCTGGCAGTATACGGCTGTATAGCCAGGTGTTTTTCTTAAAAATATTTTTTATATTTGGCACTACTGTTTTGTGTCCTCTTTACCAACAAAACCTTGTTATATACCCGGTGCGTATAGGCACCATTTCACCTTCTGGCAGTATACGGCTGTATAGCCAGGTGTTCTTCTTAAAAATATTTTTATATTTGGCATAACGCGTGGCCAAAAAAGTAAAACGTCTGAAATGCGGAGGGCTAGCGCAAAGGGACGTGGACGAGGACGGGGGCGCGGAAATGCTGGTGGGGGCACAAACCGCGTTGAAGCCAGTGGGGATACAATGCGTGCTGATGAGGGGCAGCCAGCATTACGCTCATCCAGCTTCCCTGCCTTTATGGGACAGTTATGCGGGGGGCGGGGTACACCTCTGTTAAAGCCTGAGCAGCGTGAACAGGTGGTGCAATGGATGGCCGATAACGCTTCCAGTCACTTGTCCACCACCCAGTCATCCACACAGTCTCACTCTGACCCTCCTTCCTCCCAACCTGGCCAACAGAGTCAGCCCACCCTTGACCCCTCCCAGGACCTCTTTTCGGGTCCTTTTCCAGATGTGCTGCAAGAATCCCAGGAGCTAGCAGAGGAATTTGTTTGTAGTGATGCCCAAACACTTGAGCATCCGCCATCTGCTAGTGATGTGGACCCGGAACCAGCATCTGCTATCATGAGCGATGATGATGATGAGACGCAGTTGCCATCAAGGGAGGCTGTTGGAATGTCCAGTGGGCAGGAGGAGGAGCAGAGAGAGGAAGTGGAAGAGGAGGTGGTGGACGACGAAATGACCGACCCCACTTGGACAGGGGTGATGTCCAGCGGGGAAAGCAGTGGAGATGCGGTCTGCGCATCACCGAATAAGGCAGCAAGAGGCAGAGGACAGTCCAGAGGCAGAGGACAGTCCAGACAGAGAAGGCAGGCCACAGCCAGCAGGGCCGAAGCTCTTCCCGGCAGCAGGCAGTCGCGCGAAGCTCCCCCATCGAGGCCTCGTACTTCTGTGGTGTGGAGATTTTTTAATGTTTGCGCGGATGACAAACTGAGCGCGGTTTGCGCAATCTGCCACTCAAAACTGAGTAGGGGCTCTGAGAAGAGCAATCTGACCACCTCAGGCATGCGCCGTCACTTGGAATTCAAGCACTGGGCTGAGTGGGAGAGAGCAAACGCAATACAACCTGCGCCCCGTCTTGCTGCCACTGCCTCTTCCCCTTTGTTGTGTGCTGCCACTGCGGTCCAGACCTCCAGCCAGGACACCTCCACATCTGCCTCTGCCTCGGCTACTTTGGGGCCTTCTCCTTCAGCCCCCCCTTCCCCCGCATCTTCGTCTGCACCTTCCATCTCCTCGTCCCATCAACTGTCCATCTCGCAGGCGTTCAACCGCAGGCGGAAGTACGCCTCCAGTCACCCCCAAGCCCAAGCCTTAACCTGCCTCATCTCCAAACTGCTGGCCCTGGAGATGTTGCCGTTTTGGCTTGTGGAGACGCAGGCCTTCCGCGACCTGATGGCGGCTGCCGCACCTCGCTATTCCGTCCCTAGCCGCCACTATTTTTCCCGGAGTGGCGTCCCCGCCCTGCACCAGCACGTGTCGCGTAACATCA
Organism: Gastrophryne carolinensis; assembly: GCA_027917425.1. Taxonomy (NCBI): domain Eukaryota; kingdom Metazoa; phylum Chordata; class Amphibia; order Anura; family Microhylidae; genus Gastrophryne; species Gastrophryne carolinensis. The sequence goes on along the minus strand of CM051235.1, from coordinate 401,684,458 downwards.
GGCAGACCCTGAGGTACGCAGTCAGCGCAAAGGTCCACTTGACCACCGACTCGTGGACAAGCGCTTGCGGCCAAGGACGCTACATCTCTTTGACGGCACGCTGGGTGAATGTTGTGGAAGCGGGGACGGGGTCGCAAACAGGGACGGCCTACATACCACCCCCGCCCAAGATTGCCAGCACAGGTTCTGATAGACCCCCCTCCTCTTCCTCCTCCTCCTCCTCCTCCTCTGCCTTAACATCGCCCTCAGCCCCTAGCTGGAAGCGTTGCAGCACTGGCACGGGGAGACGTCAGCAGGCGGTGCTTAAGCTCATCAGCTTGGGCGACAGGAAGCACAGCGCCGCAGAGGTGAGGCACGCCATATTGCAGCAGACAGAGATGTGGCTGTCGCCGCTGCAGCTAGGACCAGGCATGGTCGTGTGCGATAACGGCCGTAACCTGGTGGCGGCTCTGGAGCTTGCAGAACTCAATCACGTACCATGCCTGGCCCACGTTTTTAATTTGGTAGTACAAAAGTTTCTAAAGACTTACCCCAACCTGGCAGAGCTACTGGTCAAAGTGCGGCGCTTGTGCGCTCACTTTCGGAAGTCAACTGTAGCTGCTGCTAGCTTAAAAAAAAATCCAGCAACGCCTCCATTTGCCTCAACATCGGCTGTTGTGCGACCTGCCCACTCGCTGGAATTCCACCTATTGCATGTTGGCCAGGGTGTGTGAGCAGCAGAAAGCATTGATGGAGTACCAGATGATGCATCCACGCGTGCCTCCAACTCAGCTCCCTCAGTTTGCCAACCACGAGTGGCCATGGATGGCAGACATATGCGATGTATTGCGTATCTTTGAGGAGTCCACTAAGAAGGTCAGCAGCGAGGACGCTATAGTGAGCGTAACCATCCCGCTCCTAGGCGTCCTTAAAGAATCGCTCATCGCAATAAGGGAGAACGCATTGCACACAGAGGAGACGGGGGTAGGAGGAGACGCAACGCAGGTAGACAGTCAGACCACACTTTTGTCTGCTGCCCGGTGGCAGTTGCAGGAGGAGGAGGATGAGGAGGAGGAGGACAACGTGGAGGTGGCTGTGGAAGAGGATGCTGGCGGCGAGGGTAGCAGTCAGGCTGTGTGCGTCCCATTGGTTCAGCGCGGATGGGGCGGAGAGGAGGAGGAAGAGGAGGAAATGGAAAATGATCCTTCTGGTGGGGGCAGTGAGGTCATGCCTACTCAGAGTCTGGCACACATGGCTGACTTCATGCTGGGCTGCTTTTCCCGGGACATACGTGTTGTCCGGATATTGGAGAACAAACTATACTGGGTCTTCGCACTCCTGGACCCCCGGTATAAAGATAACTTCTCCTCTTTTATTCCGGTAGAGGAGAGGACGAATCGATTACTGGAATACCAGAGGGAACTCTTGCAGAACATGATGCAGATTTTCCCACCCAGCATCGCTGGCGGCAGAGAGGAGAGTGTCTCCCAGAGTCTGACAACATCGATCAGGCCCACAGCCACCAGGGGAACACTCTCCAAGGTGTGGGACATGTTCATGTCACCCCCTCGTGCAACTTCCATCACTGCGGGGCCCGCTATCAGCAGGAGGGACAAGTATCGGCGGATGTTGCGGGACTACCTGGCAGACCACACCCCTGTCCTCCCCGATCCCTCGGCGACCTACACTTACTGGGTCTCCAAGTTGGACACGTGGCTGGAACTGTCCCTGTACGCCTTGGAGGTGCTTGCCTGCCCTGCCGCCAGCGTGCTATCAGAAAGGGTGTGTTCAGCGCAGCCGGGGGCATTATAACCGATAAGCGCAGCCGCCTGTCAACCGACGGTGCCGACAGGCTGACGCTAATCAAAATGAACAGCAAGTGGATTGACCCGGACTTTGCTTGTACAACAGTGGAAAGCAGCCAAGAGTGAAGTGCCATCTGTATGAAGTGCCATTTCCTCCTCCTCCTCCTCCTCCTCCTCCTCCTTAACCGCCGTAGAATTGCTGTATTAATGAAGAAAATTATGGCTCACCTCTTAGGCTTAATACAATCATTTTTTAAGAGGTCTCAACTCTTGGGCCTCCACACAATTTTTAAAAGGTCTCAGCTCTTGGGCCTCCACACAATTTTTAAGAGGTCTCAGCTCTTGGGCCTCCACACAATGTTTGAGAGGTCTCAGCTCGTGGGACTCCACACAATGTTTGAGAGGTCTCAGCTCTTGGGCCTCCACACAATTTTTAAGAGGTCTCAGCTCGTGGGACTCCACACAATGTTTGAGAGGTCTCAGCTCTTGGGCCTCCACACAATTTTTAAAAGGTCTCAGCTCTTGGGCCTCCACACAATTTTTAAAAGGTCTCAGCTCTTGGGCCTCCACACAATTTTTAAAACATAGCAGCCCTAATAAGGGCTCTCAATGACTCTCTTGTCTTCTGGTAGCTGGTATATATGGTGGTAAATGCGATATTCTGAGCTTCTGGGGCCCTGCCTGCCTACATAAGAGCTATATACTGTTCAGCATAGTAGCCCTAATAAGGGCTCTTAATGACTCTCTTGTCTTCTGGTAGCTGGTATATATGGTGGTAAAAGGTATATTCTGAGCTTCTGGGGCCCTGCCTGACTACATAGGATATGAGCTATATACTGTTCAACATAGCAGCACTAATAAGGGATTAAGGACTCTCTTGTCTTCTGGTAGCTGGTATATATGGTGGTAAAAGGTATATTCTGAGCTTCTGGGGCCCTGCCTGACTACATAGAAAATGAGCTATATACTGTTCAGCGTAGTAGCCCTAATAAGGGCTCTTAAGGACTCTCTTGTCTTCTGGTAGCTGGTATATATGGTGGTAAAAGCTATATTCTGAGCTTCTGGGGCCCTGCCTGCCTACATATGAGCCATATACCGTTCAGTGTAGTAGCCCTAATAAGGGCTCTTAATGACTCTCTTGTCTTCTGGTAGCTGGTATAGATGGTGGTAAAAGGTATATTCTGAGCTTCTGGGGCCCTGCCTGACTACATAGAAAATGAGCTATATACTGTTCAGCATAGTAGCCCTAATAAGGGCTCTTAAGGACTCTCTTGTCTTCTGGTAGCTGGTATATATGGTGGTAAAAGGTATATTCTGAGCTTCTGGGGCCCTGCCTGACTACATAGAAAATGAGCTATATACTGTTCAGCATAGTAGCCCTAATAAGGGCTCTTAAGGACTCTCTTGTCTTCTGGTAGCTGGTATATATGGTGGTAAAAGGTATATTCTGAGCTTCTGGGGCCCTGCCTGACTACATAGGATATGAGCTATATACTGTTCAACATAGCAGCTCTAATAAGGGATTAAGGACTCTCTTGTCTTCTGGTAGCTGGTATATATGGTGGTAAAAGGTATATTCTGAGCTTCTGGGGCCCTGCCTGACTACATAGAAAATGAGCTATATACTGTTCAGCATAGTAGCCCTAATAAGGGCTCTTAAGGACTCTCTTGTCTTCTGGTAGCTGGTATATATGGTGGTAAAAGGTATATTCTGAGCTTCTGGGGCCCTGCCTGACTACATAGAAAATGAGCTATATACTGTTCAGCATAGTAGCCCTAATAAGGGCTCTTAAGGACTCTCTTGTCTTCTGGTAGCTGGTATATATGGTGGTAAAAGGTATATTCTGAGCTTCTGGGGCCCTGCCTGACTACATAGGATATGAGCTATATACTGTTCAACATAGCAGCTCTAATAAGGGATTAAGGACTCTCTTGTCTTCTGGTAGCTGGTATATATGGTGGTAAAAGGTATATTCTGAGCTTCTGGGGCCCTGCCTGACTACATAGGATATGAGCTATATACTGTTCAACATAGCAGCACTAATAAGGGATTAAGGACTCTCTTGTCTTCTGGTAGCTGGTATATATGGTGGTAAAAGGTATATTCTGAGCTTCTGGGGCCCTGCCTGACTACATAGAAAATGAGCTATATACTGTTCAGCATAGTAGCCCTAATAAGGGCTCTTAAGGACTCTCTTGTCTTCTGGTAGCTGGTATATATGGTGGTAAAAGGTATATTCTGAGCTTCTGGGGCCCTGCCTGACTACATAGGATATGAGCTATATACTGTTCAACATAGCAGCACTAATAAGGGATTAAGGACTCTCTTGTCTTCTGGTAGCTGGTATATATGGTGGTAAAAGGTATATTCTGAGCTTCTGGGGCCCTGCCTGCCTACATAAGAGCTATATACTGTTCAGCATAGTAGCCCTAATAAGGGCTCTTAATGACTCTCTTGTCTTCTGGTAGCTGGTATATATGGTGGTAAAAGGTATATTCTGAGCTTCTGGGGCCCTGCCTGACTACATAGGATATGAGCTATATACTGTTCAACATAGCAGCACTAATAAGGGATTAAGGACTCTCTTGTCTTCTGGTAGCTGGTATATATGGTGGTAAAAGGTATATTCTGAGCTTCTGGGGCCCTGCCTGACTACATAGAAAATGAGCTATATACTGTTCAGCATAGTAGCCCTAATAAGGGCTCTTAAGGACTCTCTTGTCTTCTGGTAGCTGGTATATATGGTGGTAAAAGGTATATTCTGAGCTTCTGGGGCCCTGCCTGACTACATAGGATATGAGCTATATACTGTTCAACATAGCAGCACTAATAAGGGATTAAGGACTCTCTTGTCTTCTGGTAGCTGGTATATATGGTGGTAAAAGGTATATTCTGAGCTTCTGAGGCCCTGCCTGACTACATAGAAAATGAGCTATATACTGTTCAGCATAGTAGCCCTAATAAGGGCTCTTAAGGACTCTCTTGTCTTCTAGTAGCTGGTATATATGGTGGTAAAAGGTATATTCTGAGCTTCTGGGGCCCTGCCTGACTACATAGGATATGAGCTATATACTGTTCAACATAGCAGCACTAATAAGGGATTAAGGACTCTCTTGTCTTCTGGTAGCTGGTATATATGGTGGTAAAAGGTATATTCTGAGCTTCTGGGGCCCTGCCTGACTACATAGGATATGAGCTATATACTGTTCAACATAGCAGCACTAATAAGGGATTAAGGACTCTCTTGTCTTCTGGTAGCTGGTATATATGGTGGTAAAAGGTATATTCTGAGCTTCTGGGGCCCTGCCTGACTACATAGAATATGAGCTATATACTGTTCAGCGTAGTAGCCCTAATAAGGGCTCTTAAGGACTCTCTTGTCTTCTGGTAGCTGGTATATATGGTGGTAAAAGGTATATTCTGAGCTTCTGGGGCCCTGCCTGACTACATAGGATATGAGCTATATACTGTTCAACATAGCAGCACTAATAAGGGATTAAGGACTCTCTTGTCTTCTGGTAGCTGGTATATATGGTGGTAAAAGGTATATTCTGAGCTTCTGGGGCCCTGCCTGCCTACATAAGAGCTATATACTGTTCAGCATAGTAGCCCTAATAAGGGCTCTTAATGACTCTCTTGTCTTCTGGTAGCTGGTATATATGGTGGTAAAAGGTATATTCTGAGCTTCTGGGGCCCTGCCTGACTACATAGGATATGAGCTATATACTGTTCAACATAGCAGCACTAATAAGGGATTAAGGACTCTCTTGTCTTCTGGTAGCTGGTATATATGGTGGTAAAAGGTATATTCTGAGCTTCTGGGGCCCTGCCTGACTACATAGAAAATGAGCTATATACTGTTCAGCATAGTAGCCCTAATAAGGGCTCTTAAGGACTCTCTTGTCTTCTGGTAGCTGGTATATATGGTGGTAAAAGGTATATTCTGAGCTTCTGGGGCCCTGCCTGACTACATAGGATATGAGCTATATACTGTTCAACATAGCAGCACTAATAAGGGATTAAGGACTCTCTTGTCTTCTGGTAGCTGGTATATATGGTGGTAAAAGGTATATTCTGAGCTTCTGGGGCCCTGCCTGACTACATAGGATATGAGCTATATACTGTTCAACATAGCAGCACTAATAAGGGATTAAGGACTCTCTTGTCTTCTGGTAGCTGGTATATATGGTGGTAAAAGGTATATTCTGAGCTTCTGGGGCCCTGCCTGACTACATAGAAAATGAGCTATATACTGTTCAGCATAGTAGCCCTAATAAGGGCTCTTAAGGACTCTCTTGTCTTCTGGTAGCTGGTATATATGGTGGTAAAAGGTATATTCTGAGCTTCTGGGGCCCTGCCTGACTACATAGAAAATGAGCTATATACTGTTCAGCATAGTAGCCCTAATAAGGGCTCTTAAGGACTCTCTTGTCTTCTGGTAGCTGGTATATATGGTGGTAAAAGGTATACTCTGAGCTTCTGGGGCCCTGCCTGACTACATAGGATATGAGCTATATACTGTTCAACATAGCAGCACTAATAAGGGATTAAGGACTCTCTTGTCTTCTGGTAGCTGGTATATATGGTGGTAAAAGGTATATTCTGAGCTTCTGGGGCCCTGCCTGACTACATAGGATATGAGCTATATACTGTTCAACATAGCAGCACTAATAAGGGATTAAGGACTCTCTTGTCTTCTGGTAGCTGGTATATATGGTGGTAAAAGGTATATTCTGAGCTTCTGGGGCCCTGCCTGACTACATAGAATATGAGCTATATACTGTTCAGCATAGTAGCCCTAATAAGGGCTCTTAAGGACTCTCTTGTCTTCTGGTAGCTGGTATATATGGTGGTAAAAGGTATATTCTGAGCTTCTGGGGCCCTGCCTGACTACATAGGATATGAGCTATATACTGTTCAACATAGCAGCACTAATAAGGGATTAAGGACTCTCTTGTCTTCTGGTAGCTGGTATATATGGTGGTAAAAGGTATATTCTGAGCTTCTGGGGCCCTGCCTGCCTACATAAGAGCTATATACTGTTCAGCATAGTAGCCCTAATAAGGGCTCTTAATGACTCTCTTGTCTTCTGGTAGCTGGTATATATGGTGGTAAAAGGTATATTCTGAGCTTCTGGGGCCCTGCCTGACTACATAGGATATGAGCTATATACTGTTCAACATAGCAGCACTAATAAGGGATTAAGGACTCTCTTGTCTTCTGGTAGCTGGTATATATGGTGGTAAAAGGTATATTCTGAGCTTCTGGGGCCCTGCCTGACTACATAGAAAATGAGCTATATACTGTTCAGCATAGTAGCCCTAATAAGGGCTCTTAAGGACTCTCTTGTCTTCTGGTAGCTGGTATATATGGTGGTAAAAGGTATATTCTGAGCTTCTGGGGCCCTGCCTGACTACATAGAAAATGAGCTATATACTGTTCAGCATAGTAGCCCTAATAAGGGCTCTTAAGGACTCTCTTGTCTTCTGGTAGCTGGTATATATGGTGGTAAAAGGTATATTCTGAGCTTCTGGGGCCCTGCCTGACTACATAGAAAATGAGCTATATACTGTTCAGCATAGTAGCCCTAATAAGGGCTCTTAAGGACTCTCTTGTCTTCTGGTAGCTGGTATATATGGTGGTAAAAGGTATATTCTGAGCTTCTGGGGCCCTGCCTGACTACATAGGATATGAGCTATATACTGTTCAACATAGCAGCACTAATAAGGGATTAAGGACTCTCTTGTCTTCTGGTAGCTGGTATATATGGTGGTAAAAGGTATATTCTGAGCTTCTGGGGCCCTGCCTGACTACATAGAAAATGAGCTATATACTGTTCAGCGTAGTAGCCCTAATAAGGGCTCTTAAGGACTCTCTTGTCTTCTGGAAGCTGGTATATATGGTGGTAAAAGCTATATTCTGAGCTTCTGGGGCCCTGCCTGCCTACATATGAGCCATATACCGTTCAGCGTAGTAGCCCTAATAAGGGCTCTTAATGACTCTCTTGTCTTCTGGTAGCTGGTATAGATGGGGGTAAAAGCGATATCCCGAGCTTCTGGGGCCCTGCCAGCAACAGCCTGTCTTTCCCTGCTGTGAGCGTCTGTCCCTCACTAAGTTCAAGCTGCTAATGCTGACGAAGAGGAAGTGCTGAGTTTTGTATATTCGAGGTCACATGGTTTTTCCAGCCAATGCGTGTAGACGCCGTTTTCGCGATGCCAGCGTCCTCCCAGGACCTGTCCCACCCCCCCTGCATGGTGATTGGTGTAAAAAACGCGCCAGGGAAGGTGGGAGGGGAAACGAATTGTGAGTGCGCCATCGCCGCTGTACTCGATCGAAATCGAGTATGACGAACAGCGTAGTATTCGATCGAATACCGGCTCGGTCGAATACTACTCGCTCATCACTACTATTTATACCTCCCAAGTATCCCTCATTTGGAGGGACTGTCCCTCTTGAGTCCTTGTCCCCCTGTCCCTCATTGTTCTCATTTGTCCCTCTTTGAGGTGTAACATGTAGATCTGCATCAATAAATGATTCATTTGCCTATTCAAGGTGTTTATATTGTTGTACTGTTACATCCTATCTCCTATCCATCCCTCAATGAGGGGACGTGCCTCTATCCTACCCTAAAAAGTTGGGAGATATGCTATATTTCCTGAGAACTGCCCTGATTTCCTATATGTGGTGACCAGACAGAAGGTCCATCTAACAGAAAAGATAGAGGCATTGCCTGGCCAGATGAGCAAGCTGTGCAGTCACAGCTTTCTTCCCTGGTCTCACTCTCTATTTCAGATGATAATACCTCTGTTTTCCTTTCTTTCTTTATCCCCTCTTTTTTATCTCTTTTCCACATTCTCTCTGTATTCTTCTTTCTATATTTGTATCTTTTTTTATTTTCTAGCTTCTCTCCATTTATTTACACCCTCATTCTACCCTTTTTTTCACCTTTCCCTCTCATTTTTTATAGCCCCTCCCTCTTTACATTCTTTTTCATCTTCCACTTTCTCCTATTTTACACTTTCTTTTCATCTCTCTCCACATTCCACCCCTCTATTTCTATTTCTCTCATCACCTTCCTTCCATCTCTGTTTTTCCACCTTCATCATGTTCTCTCTCTTTTTCGCTCCTTGTCTCTCTCTCTTTCTTTACCACATTCCCACTTTCAAGGCCAGAATTTTCTGTTTCTGTTGCCCTAGGCATTATTAGTGCTTGCACCCCCTTTTGTTTCATTAGGACGTCGTTCACAAGTATGGAGGGGAAGAGTTTACCCGGGGTACAATGCAGAGAGTGTGTGTGTGGAGGCAATAAAGGGTGCAAGAGGTAAATGATGAGGAGCAGGCAAATATATTGAGAGGGGCTTCAGACACACAGGAGTCACATGACCACAGCAGAGGGGAGGGGCTTTGGCTGCAGACAGTAATTAACTCCTTGCGCCCTCTCCTCCTCCACACACATACTGGTAAAGAATTGGATAAAATACTCACAAGCAATTTTGTCCTCAACGGAAAAATTGGGGGGGAAATTAAGGGAAAATTAAATCTTCTTTTGGCTCTTATCTTCCTTCTAGCACAATTTCCAATGGGCTCTAATTGCTCCTAGCATGATATTGTGAGGAGGGGAGCTTTAACAGCTAGTTTAGAACAGTGGTATCCTCTCAGAGACCGATGGCATACAATGGCATACCTGGGGAAAACAACATTTAAAATCACTAGAACAGGAATACCAAGCTGCATTGAGGGCAGAAAACATCCATACCGTAATGTACCTGCGGTGGAGGAGCAAAATATATTCAGTTGTTTTGGGGGTTTAGGTCCGCTTTAAGTTATGTGTAGTAATAATAATACGATACAGGCAAACACAGGGGAAAAGTATTGAACCTGCGTATCAAAAATGTATTTAAAGAGGAATTTAACTTTCCCATGTGTCTCAGATGGGGCATCCCAAATGTGGATGCCCTGCTGTCGTATCCCCACAGTTCACTTATTTCACATTTTTTTCACTCACCTTCCTGGCGTTCCCACGGTGCAGGCTCAGCCAGTCAGCATGCTCAATTTCACTTGCCTCCCCTTGTGTGCCATTGGCCGCATCCACCTGCTCGGCTTCTAGCTGTGGCATGCCCGCACTGCCCAATGAAAAGAGGTGTGCACATAGCTAGAGGTGAGTGAAGACACGACTAGTGCTCCGGGAACAGATAAGTAGATCTGGTCAATGCAGGGGGGTTTCACACAGCAGGGCATCCCAATTCGGGATGCTCCAAGGATTGGGACGGCTCTGGAGTCGCTGTTTCTTCCAGTATGGAGAAACTCGTTGCTCAGATGTGATTTTAGGCTATTCTCTCACACAAATAATCATCAGTTCCTGAAGGTCAGGTCGCTATCTGGGCCATTTTAGCGGCTTTATTTTCTGTTTGAAATGTCTACCCTCATTTTTTCTTTATCATCCTGGTCGATGGCAGCATATTTTTTATCAAGAATGTCTCTGTACATTTGTCCATTCATCCTTTCTACATTTATCTAAAGCATGACCATGCAACATGCTGAGAACCAGCCTCACACCACTATGTTCCCACCTACAAACTTCACTGTTGGTCTGATGTTTTTTGAGGTGATATGCAGCACATTTGCACCTCCAAACATGGTGTCCATTATGGCATAGTTCACTGTTGGTCTCGTGAACAGACTATATTCTTTCATATTTTTGTAATAAAGGCAACCTTTTTAGAGCAGCCAGTGTATTACCTTGTTCCTTCTTGTTCATGCGAGATTCTCCCAGTATTTCACAGGCTTGTCTAAATATTTATAATAATTTATAATATTTAATAATGAGCTAACTTTAAACACCCTAACTGAAACCTTCAGCAGCTTAGAAAGTCTTCTGTAACCAATGGCATCAGTATAGTTTGCAATAATAAGGTTGCAAATGTCTTAAGATAGCTCACTGCTTTCCCCCATTATGAGATGTTTCTTGTGTAGCACCTTGGTAATGAGACGTCTTTTTATAGGCTGTCAGTTGAGCCAGCTGATATAAATTTGCACTAAGTGGCAGGATTACTTTCTAATTACTGATAGATTTCTGCTGGTATCACTTTCCATGGATTTCTTCATATGTTCCATAATGTTTTCTTGTGTCATTTCTCATTATTACACATGACTTAAACTGGACCTTCACCCTGAATAAAAGTCTATCTTATGTTTCCCACACCCTGTACATACAGATTGCCCACATTAAAAATCATCCTACCTGCATCTACTGCATTTTCTGAGACTTTAAACATCCACGATGGCGGCCCATGGAGTGTCAGGCTGCCTGCAAACAGGAAGTGTCATCTGACTGTGCCGCTCTGCATTCTGGGATTTCTGACCTTTTCCAGACCCCATCTCTACTTTGTCTGTGCAAAGCACAGCTATAACTCCGCCCCCTGCACTTTTGTCCCCTCTCTTCTCCTCAGTATGTGATGCTACTGAGCCAAGATGGCGGCGCCCGTATCCTAGAGTGCTGAACAGAGTTGCATGCCAGTGGGTGAAAGAATAAAAAGTGACTAAAATTTAGATGCTGGGGAATAGTTTTTTAAGGGTTTGGACATTTCATTAAATGATGCTGAAGGTCCGCTTTAATTCATGGGCATCTATGGTTTGCGATCTTTGCATGTGTGAATTTGATGGGTGGTTTCAGACATCTGGTGAGAATGTCGAGTCAATAGCATCCTTAGAAATATATTTACTTTAAAAATTGGTGACGTGTTTAATACTACCCAGCGTGTATATATGTGTGTGTGTGTGTGTGTGTGTGTGTGTGTGTGTGTGTGTGTGTGTGTGTGTGTGTATATATATAAATATATATATATATATGTCTGTGTGTGTGTATACATATATATATATATATATATATATATATATATATATATATATATATATATATCATTGCGCTCCTCGGTATTAAACAGAGCCCCTCATGCAGCAGTTAGCGGCGAGCCGTGCGCACGCTTATCATTTATTTGTGGGGATTTTCGTAGCATTTTACGACTGTGAACCACATGTGATTTCTGCCCCCGGCCTATCTGCGCCGACTGGTTCGTATTACCAGCGTGCTGGACGCAAATCCTCCCCCCCGGGTTGGTGGATTATGGCTTATCCCCGAAATGCTGAGAAATGTCCGGGGCACCTTTCTGTCCGGTAAATCAAGCCAATCCTGCGCCAGCCACATGCCAGCCGATCGGCCTTGTGTTGTGTTGTCGGCGTTGCCAGGTAACGGGGTCTGTTTTCGCTTGTTTTCCTCCCCAGGGCGGCTTTACAGTATATGGGAACATACAGCGCTCTCTTTTACGGTCTCCACATCTGGTTCGAATTCGCCGACCAGCCCGTCAAGGTGCGCGCTGAACTTGCAGGGCCTTGCACAGATTATGTTGTCAGAAATGTAACAGTTACTCTCTGTGAAAACCAGACACAGCCGCCAGTCGCTGTAGGTAGGACTGAAAAAATAAGAACCATAAAATGTAAACTGTTGCCCATAGCAGCCAATTATACTTCACCGTCCAACATTTTTGGATAGAAGGAGGCAGGGTTAAAACTAGTCTAGTGCTCTGTTTGCGGACTGTGACCCTATTTATACTTTTAGCCTAACTTCCTGGCTCTAGTGACTAAACAAGTTTATCTAACAGATAACTCATGGGTGTTACACGGATCAGTGTGTTAGTCCTGACACAGGAAGGCCATATCTTGATCTAATAAGCATTTTCCAGTCTCAAGGCCACCCATAGATCTTCTGTTAAAGTGGTTCTGTTGTGCCTTCCATCCAAAATAGGGATCTCTGTCTACTCAGACCCGCTCAGCCAAATGGTATATCATCAATCCCATAATGTCCCTAAGCTCCATGAGACCCTCTCAGCCATAATAACCCCCACAATCTATCGGAGACCCTTTAACCCACAAAATTGACCCTTAACACCATAGGGGAACCTTCAGCCAAATATATATGCTCACAACCCATCACAGTTCATCCCAAAGGTAGAGCTCCTCTAACCATCAATTTATACTATATCAATCCATAAGAGAACCCATTTGCAAATATAGATCTGGCAAATCTATAAAAAAAACAACTGAATACCCTGTCAATCCACAAGAGACTCCTCAGCCGAATAATAATACCCCACAAATAAATAAGAGACCTCTGCTAATTTAATACCCGTTCAATCCAATTGAATATCCTGTTAATCCATAAGAGACTCCTAACATCAACAGATAATAATAATACCCCACAAATGCATGAGAGACCCCCCCTCAGCAAATTGAATACCCGTTCAATCCAATTGAATACCCTGTTAATATCCTGTTAACCCATAAGAGACTTCTAACCTCAACAGATAATAATAATATCCCACAAGTGCATGAGAGACCCCCCTCAGCTAATTTAATACCCGTTCAATCCATAACAAACCCATGAGAGACCCTTCACACAAACTAATACCCTGTCAATCCTTTAGTGACCAATTAACCAAATAAATACTGTATCCTGCAAATCTTCTAGAGTACTTCTCAGCCATATAAGTCCTGCCAATCCATCCAACCCCTAAGATGAATAAATTGCCCACTCTACCTTGTAAATCTGTAGGGGGGGCCTCAACCAAATATGTACCCCCTAAATCCTTAAGAGACCCCTTAGCCTATAAATACTCTGCCAATCCATAGCAGACCCCTTAGCTGAATAAATACACACCAACTCTGAAAAGGACCCCCCATCAGTAAAATACCTTTATAACAAATCAATACAGCTGAATCAGTAGAGCTCCTAATACAGAACAGATCTTTAATAACATTATCATACAAAAATGTACTGTACATGGCCTGGACCCTAGAGGGGCAAATAAAGGTAAATCCTAGGGATTGATTGGTAATCCAGGGTTGCTGATCAATATATTTGGCTGATGATGGCTGGAGATTACCCCACACATGGTCCATTACTGAGTCGGGAAGATGTTGGTTGGACAAGTTGATTGTTATCTTACCTCTATGGGCATCTTCACCTCCATGATGCCAATGAAGGTCCAGTTTCCCACCATGTCACGGTTATTTTTTTAGTAATGTGATGAAAATGTATTCTTTAAAAAACTCTTTAAATAAAAACCCTATTGCATGATCATTTTTTATTGCTTTGCCGTGACGCAGACAGGAGTGATGGGGTTAAAGGCAATCGACCAATGCATACGAATGTAAAAGCAAATTAAAAACAGCGCAATAAAAGATTCAGCATTTTATTGCATTAATCTCATAAATGTAGATGGTGAGCGCTCAGGGCCTGGCGGACATCCATGATATTTACTGAAAGGACGAACGTGCGCGGCGTCGGATCTGATGTGATCGCCATTTTATAATCTGCAGAATACCAATTGCAGCTCGTGCATTGATTTATTGTATGGGGTCTTATGGGGACTCAAATTGCAGTGTGTGTAATTTCTAGCTTGAACTGGGATAATGCAGAAGGCCAGTGCAAAGGTGGTGGCGATCCAGCACAGAGGAAGTGGGTGCCCCAGTGTCTGGGTAAGGAAGTGATCCTGTGACTGGTGAGTGGCAGGCTTGATTCTCGACCGGGACATAACTTCAAGAGGAACATTGGAACCATCCGTTTCCACTGTGTAAAACCCCCAGAAGCTCCATTTCACTCACCTTGTCCCGAGCCTTCGCCATGTCTCTGCACCACCGCATCCTGGCTCATGTCTAGCCATGCGCCCAGCCTTTCTGAATGGGCAGCGCTTGGCACGCGACGGTTAGGAGGTGAGCGGGGGATGTGGTCGCCGTCACTCGACTGCTTAGCCGTCAGCAGAGCCGAGTGAAAGCGAAGGCACTGATTGGTTGAACAAATCAGCAAGCTCGTTCTCGCCTCATCTACAGTGCAGAGTCACAGGAGGGTGAGTGGCCTAGGGGAAAACACACAGCCAGGAATCCCAATCCCTGCCCAGACATCCTAATTGGATGCCTCTCTCTGCAGTTTTGAAACCACGTCCCCCTCCTCTCTCCTCTCACACTTATCACAGTGTGCTTACATCACATCACTGTTACCAGACCCACTGTTTCTCTTCATTATTTCTAAGAATATGTAATTTTACAAATAACTTAGGAACTACAGGGTCATTTGATAATGGATTGAAGTTTAGTCCAGTGCAACGTGTAGCCAGAGACAATGGGATTGCCTTTAGTATAACTTTAACATTTCCCTTTAACTCCTGGATATTTTAGTGGAGTTACAGCTGACGGGAGGATAGGTATCACAGGTGCTGTTAATTGTGTGCAATCGGACAAAAGGTGAGTTACAAGTGCTGTACCGCAAGGCTCTATCCTGGGCCCCTTCTTTTTATTATGGGGGTTATTTAAGAATGGATAGCGCCAGGTAGTGCCTCGTAGCGACAGGCAGCGTCTGGTGAACGCCGGGCCCTGTACGCAAAACAGCATTTATGAAAGCGAATCTGGTGAGTAACTCTTAACAGCGAAATGTAGCATCTGATGTATTACTACAGGCGGCTCAGCATATAGCGCCGGTGCTCTAACTTCCAGAGCGCCAGGTATTACCTTTCGCTCACTGTCGCTCTCCCATACATTTCAATGGCTGTTCATTTGCTTGTGCTTAAATAGCGTGTTTGACAATTTATATTTTTTTGTGAGACCTCTCCTGGCTGCAAACAAACACTTTTAGAAACTTTTTTGACTTTTTATATTTTTATGCAGAATAGTCATTACAGGTCTGCCACTAAAGTGTTTGTCCCAGTGTTAAAGCAATGTCATTCCATGTGTTTTTTTGGATATGTGTTCAAAATCAGACTTTAATCACACAGCGTCTGGCGCTCTATGCTATAGATAGTATAGTATGGTGTGTCGCTACCTTTCGTTCGCTCCAGCGCTGTAGGGTTAGAGTGCCCAACATACATCACAGTTATCAATGTGGGCCAGGTCACTACAGTGACTGAGGCGCTCTGTTACAGCACCCGATACCCGCTTACAGCGTCTACTAGCAGTCGCTCTAAGCGCCAATATACAGACGCTCATCTGGCAATACCTGGCGTTAGTAATGAATCAGCCTCCACGTTTTTAAGTGCCATAGGTGAAGAGCTGGTGTAAAATTTGCCTGTTTGCTGATGATACAAAGGTGAGTAATAGGGTGGATATTCCTGGGGGTGTCTGCAACATGGAACATGATTTTGCTTTACTAGATGAATAGTTAAAACAGAGGAAACTGGATTTTAAAAAGAGGAGCAACAAACAGGAATTTCACTTTCCCATGTGTTGTTCCTCTGTGCGTCGGTGGTTGCGGCATCCAGAATTGGGATGCCCCTCTGTGTGTACACCCCATGGCACTCTGTTTCACTCACCTTCCTTCCACTCCCATGGCACAAACTCAGAGAGAGGCGCATTCAGCCAATCAGTGCACTCGCTTTCACTCGTCTTCTTTTCGCGCTGCTAAGGCTTTGCACTCTGGGCAGCAAAGCAGCTGGGCAGCGTCAGCCGCATCACCGCCCACCTTGCAGCCGTGGCATGCCTGTGCCGCCCATTCAGAAAGGCCAGGTGCACGCATGGCTACAGGTGAGTGGGGATGCAGCCGGAGCACACAGACACAGCGAGGGCTGCAGGAGAAGGTGAATGAAACTGGCGATTTCACACAGTTGGCATCCCAATTCGGGATGATGTTCCTCTTTAATGTCTCTATATGTAAAATCATGCACTTGGGAAAGGGAATACCGGCTCTGAGTATCATATGGGCACCAGCGTGTTAGCCTGGACTCTGGAGGAAAGAGATTTATAGATACTGATTACTGAAAGCTGCAAGATGAGTGGACAGTGTAGCCAGGAAGTAGGGAAAGCAAGCAGGATGCTCGGCTGCATAGCTTGGGACATCACCAGTAGGAAGAGGAAGGTTGTAATGCAGCTGTATAGAGCTCTGGTAAGACCAAATCTGGAATATCATGTACAGTTCTGGAAAGCTCCCCTGCAAAAACACATTGCTAAAATAGAAACTTGTACTGGATGCCCAGTTTAAGAGGAATGACAGAAAATATTATTTTTATTAAAGAGTAGTAGAACAAACTCCCAGCAGAGGTGGTAGAACAATCAACAGTAAGTGGATGTAAACAAGCCTGGAATAAGCATTCATCTATCCTAAGATAAAAAGAACATACACCCATAAGGGCAGACTAGATGAACCATGTGGTCTCCTGTAGTCAACCTTTATATGTTGCTGTGACTAGAAAAATGTTTTTATGAAAAATTAATTGATTACTATAGATACCTTAATGGTGTTTTTCATTAAAGAGGCTCTGAAAGTGAATTCCCCCTATAATATATATTTTTCCCATTTTCATTGGGGTGCCGGTTTAATCTCAGTGCTGGTGGCCATGGCTGGTGGCTCTCCAGCAGACAATGGTGCCCTTATGCTGATATTTGCAGGAATGCGAGCACTTAACGCTGACACTGACAATTAGACAGATTCCGGCGCGGTTGTCGGGGTCGTGGCGTCGCCTCTGTGCCCTTGTGAGTAGCCCCAGGCCACGCTGTCAGGGCAGGCTGAGATATGTCTGACGCTAATGTAATTTGGGATAAAAAGTCTTGAAAGTAAAGCACAGCTTCACCTCCGTCATGTGCTTCTTCTGCCTTTGAAGTGGCTCCATTAGGGGCGGCAGGTGGCCTTACTCCATAATTCAATCAATGTCAAGGCCCAGCCATTGCTCTGCCGCTACCTAATGGAAGCTAAATCAAATTGAGAGCCTAAACAGAAAAGCTCCGCCCCCTAACAGTGCCCTTAGGATGGAGAGCAAGGTTTTAGGGTCAAAAACGCTGATACAGATTTAACCCCTTGTAGTCATCCAGGGTAACTCTGTGTATGATGGTGGTCATGGTATTTCTTTTGATCTTAAAACGTGCCGGTACAATCTGTGCCATGGGGGTCCTGATCTATAGGGACGCTAAGCTAAACCACCCCCTCATGTTTTTTTGAGCCCTGCATTAGAAAGATACTCACCTTTTCCCGGCAGAGCTTCATGTAAAGGAGGGCAAGAAACAGCTGCTTCCTGGTCCCTATCATACAGAGCATAATGCTCACTATTGTGCTTCATGGGGTTCTTCAGCTTAGTATCTGCAAAGATAGTTATGTTACTGTTTAATCCTTTCCCAATGTCATTTATATATATTAAAAAGGACTGGGCCCAAAACTGACCCTTGCAGTACTTGCTAGTAACAGTGACCCAATCCGAGTATGTGCCGTTAATATCTACTCTTTGTTTTCTGCTGTAGAAAAGTCAAGATATATGACAAGCGATCCAGTCGTGAACTTGCTTCCTCAAAAAAGCTGAGCAGGTTTGTCTGGGAGGAGCAATTCCACATTAATCCATGCTGATAAGGAGTAAAAAGGTCCTTTTCACCTAGATACTCCACAATAGCATCTCTTAGAAATCCTTCAAACAGGTTGCCCACCACAAATATTAAACATACCGGTGGGTAGTTCTCAGGTTCTCATTTAGACCCTTAACTATTGACACCGCATTTGCTAAGTGCCAGTCCTGTGGAACAATCCCCATCGTTATTGAATCTACAAATATTAAATATGGTGGCTTGTCTATTACTGTATATAATTCCCTTAAAACACAGGGATGAATGCCATGCCAACCTCATGGCATGATATCAATGCTTCTCAGTGTTTCCAGTAGCGCCTTTAGATCATTAGTGTCGGCTTCCAAATGTGCAATGCGCACACATCCTGCATGGCTGTATGCACCCTCGACTGGTTGTTCAAGCATTGCATACATAGCCCAAGATTTACACTGGACAACATTATTAGGCATGTAGCACATTTTTACTAAATTGGAGAGCTAACTAATAAATCCCTTAATAAACTGAAGAATTTACAAACAAGTAGCAAACAGATGAAAAGACAAGGCAGTCAAAAACAGTAAATTCAAAGTAGACACTTACAGCTGTAGCAACCTCTGTGCTTTACCTCTGCTTTTGACTCAGTGATGATTGGGCTCAGAACTGAGCCCTACACTTGGTTTTAAAGGCACCTGAGTCAATTAGCCCCTAAGTAACCCTTCCCCTTACACAGCCAGACTGGTGAAAGAGAACAAAGGAAAAAAAACTCTCCGCCATGGTAAACCACACAGACTCACTAGCAAGACTTTTTTTTTAAATATGTTACTAGTTTGAGGCTAGTTTCACCACCACAACTTGAAAAATGATCAAAAGACAAACCTGACCAGCATCATACACAACATGGATTAGCTATGAGGGATAAATGTGTATTAGCATTTCTTTAAAACACTTTACTTTCTCTTTTTTTAATATTTGTTATGCCTAAGGCTAGAGCACAGGCTTCATTAGTGCCCCCTCATCCCTCGGCAGCTCCCTGTGCCCCTGGTGGCCATTGAAGTTGCAGAGCTGACGTGGGGCACCAACACCCCTCCAATAGGAGGTACCGAGCACCCAGTGCCAGCACTTCTTTCTTGGATTACCTCTGGCACGCAAAATGGCACACACTGTGTCCGCTGGCAAAGGCCTTGCACACCTCGCCAGCTCTGTACAACTTCAGTGGCTCTATTCTGTTAAGATGTGCTGACTGGGGGGGAAGACTTTTGTCTCCTTGAAACAAGGAAAACAAGCTCCACTTTAAGCATTCACACAACTCAATATCTGCCCCGTAAGGAGGATCTGGGGTTGGGATCTGGGGAGACTGCAGGCTACCAGGTCCCTCTTCGTAGCTTTTAATTCCACATCCTCTGTATACTTCCTTTAGTAATTACCTGCCACCCCCCTCAGTTTCTTTGGTTCTCATTCCAGAGGGGTGCAGTCCACTGCGACAGCGGAAGATCCTGCTTAAAGCTACCCCTCCAACTCAGCCTCCAGCGCAATAATGAAATGTATTTTCATTTTCTTAGCTATTTTCATTGCTCTTCTGTATAGTGCTCCTTCTTGTGGCAAATAATGTATTACAATAAAAGTTCTATTCCCTGCAAACGTATTATATGTATGTGAAATGTTTGACTCTCTCCTATTTGGTTCCTAATACCCCTTTTACTCCAGCTGCCCCACCCCCGTGTTTGTGCTGGAGTAGAAATACTCAATTGCAATGACAAAACAAGGAAGAAGATCTGCCCTTTAAAATTCATGGGCTATTTCACATCTATGCAATGCAATGCATTTTGCAAGACGGAGCATGTCTATGGGCATTTTAACTGCAACACACTTAGATGCAATTAAAGGGCCAGATACTCACTGCCGACTCCTTTCTCATCTGCATTAGTCTTAATCACTGCCTGCTCCTCCCAATACCAGGTGCCTCCAGTATCGCTGCCTGATCCGTGTGCCTCCCCCATCACTCTCCCCCCATGCATCCTCCAGATTCGGGGTGCCTCAACCGCTGTTTCTTCCTTTTCCTCCTGATGCGGAGTACCTCTGCCTCCTCCTCACAATACTGGATACCTCTGCTGTGGATTTCTACCAGTGCCAGTTGCCATTGCCGCTTCCTCATGATGCATGGTGCTGCTGCCTCTTTCACAGTGTTCCGCTGCCTTTTCATACAGATGCATGGTGCCATGCCTCTTCCTTCCAATTCATGGTGCCACTGCCTCCTCCTTCCAATGCATGGTTCCACTGCCTCATCCTTCCAATGCATGGTTCCACTGCCTCCTCCTTCCAAAGCATGGTTCCACTGCCTCTTCCTTCCAATGCATGGTTCCACTGCCTCCTCCTTCCAAAGCATGGTGCCACTGCCTCCTCCTTCCAAAGCATGGTGCCACTGCCTCCTCCTTCCAATGCATGGTTCCACTGCCTCCTCCTTCCAATGCATGGTTCCACTGCCTCCTCCTTCCAATGCATGGTTCCACTGCCTCCTCCTTCCAATGCATGGTTCCACTGCCTCCTCCTTCCAATGCATGGTTCCACTGCCTCCTCCTTCCAATGCATGGTTCCACGGCCTCCTCCTTCCAATGCATAGTTCCACTGCCTCCTCCTTCCAATGCATGGTTCCACTGCCTCATCCTTCCAATGCATGGTTCCACTGCCTCTTCCTTCCAATGCATGGTTCCACTGCCTCCTCCTTCCAATGCATGGTGCCACTGCCTCCTCCTTCCAAAGCATGGTTCCACTGCCTCCTCCTTCCAATGCATGGTTCCACTGCCTCCTCCTTCCAATGCATGGTTCCACTGCCTCCTCCTTCCAATGCATGGTTCCACTGCCTCTTCCTTCCAATGCATGGTTCCAGTCTCCTCCTTCCAATGCATGGTTCCACTGTCTCCTCCTTCCAATGCATGGTTCCACTGTCTCCTGCTTCCAATGCATGGTTCCACTGCCTCCTCCTTCCAATGCATGGTTCCACTGCCTCCTCCTTCCAATGCATGGTTCCACTGCCTCCTCCTTCCAATGCATGGTTCCACTGCCTCCTCCTTCCAATGCATGGTTCCACTGCCTCCTCCTTCCAATGCATGGTTCCACTGCCTCCTCCTTCCAATGCATGGTTCCACTGCCTCTTCCTTCCAATGCATGGTTCCACTGTCTCCTCCTTCCAAAGCATGGTTCCACTGTCTCCTCCTTCCAAAGCATGGTTCCACTGTCTCCTCCTTCCAAAGCATGGTTCCACTGCCTCCTCCTTCTAATGCATGGTTCCACTGCCTCCTCCTTCCAATGCATGGTTCCACTGCCTCCTCCTTCCAATGCATGGTTCCACTGCCTCCTCCTTCCAATGCATGGTTCCACTGCCTCCTCCTTCCAATGCATGGTTCCACTGCCTCCTCCTTCCAATGCATGGTTCCACTGCCTCCTCCTTCCAATGCATGGTTCCACTGCCTCCTCCTTCCAATGCATGGTTCCACTGCCTCCTCCTTCCAAAGCATGGTTCCACTGCCTCCTCCTTCCAATGCATAGTTCCACTGCCTCCTCCTTCCAATGCATGGTTCCATTGCCTCCTCCTTCCAATGCATGGTTCCACTGCCTCTTCCTTCCAATGCATGGTTCCACTGCCTCTTCCTTCCAATGCATGGTTCCACTGCCTCCTGCTTCCAATGCATGGTTCCACTGCCTCCTCCTTCCAATGCATGGTTCCACTGCCTCCTCCTTCCAATGCATGGTTCCACTGCCTCCTCCTTCCAATGCATGGTTCCACTGCCTCCTCCTTCCAATGCATGGTTCCACTGCCTCTTCCTTCCAATGCATGGTTCCACTGTCTCCTCCTTCCAAAGCATGGTTCCACTGTCTCCTCCTTCCAATGCATGGTTCCACTGTCTCCTCCTTCCAAAGCATGGTTCCACTGCCTCCTCCTTCCAATGCAGGGTTCCACTGCCTCCTCCTTCCAATGCAGGGTTCCACTGCCTCATCCTTCCAATGCATGGTTCCACTGCCTCATCCTTCCAATGCATGGTTCCACTGCCTCTTCCTTCCAATGCATGGTTCCACTGCCTCTTCCTTCCAATGCATAGTTCCACTGCCTCTTCCTTCCAATGCATGGTTCCACTGCCTCCTCCTTCCAATGCATGGTTCCATTGCCTCCTCCTTCCAATGCATGGTTCCACTGTCTCCTCCTTCCAATGCATGGTTCCACTGCCTCCTCCTTCCAATGCATGGTTCCACTGCCTCCTCCTTCCAATGCATGGTTCCACTGCCTCCTCCTTCCAATGCATGGTTCCACTGCCTCCTCCTTCCAATGCATGGTTCCACTGCCTCTTCCTTCCAATGCATGGTTCCACTGTCTCCTCCTTCCAAAGCATGGTTCCACTGTCTCCTCCTTCCAATGCATGGTTCCACTGTCTCCTCCTTCCAAAGCATGGTTCCACTGTCTCCTCCTTCCAAAGCATGGTTCCACTGCCTCCTCCTTCCAATGCATGGTTCCACTGCCTCCTCCTTCCAATGCATGGTTCCACTGCCTCCTCCTTCCAATGCATGGTTCCACTGCCTCTTCCTTCCAATGCATGGTTCCACTGTCTCCTCCTTCCAAAGCATGGTTCCACTGTCTCCTCCTTCCAATGCATGGTTCCACTGTCTCCTCCTTCCAAAGCATGGTTCCACTGTCTCCTCCTTCCAAAGCATGGTTCCACTGCCTCCTCCTTCCAATGCAGGGTTCCAATGCCTCCTCCTTCCAATGCATGGTTCCACTGCCTCTTCCTTCCAATGCATGGTTCCACTGCCTCTTCCTTCCAATGCATAGTTCCACTGCCTCTTCCTTCCAATGCATGGTTCCACTGCCTCCTCCTTCCAATGCATGGTTCCATTGCCTCCTCCTTTCAATGCATGGTTCCACTGTCTCCTCCTTCCAATGCATGGTTCCACTGCCTCCTCCTTCCAATGCATGGTTCCACTGCCTCCTCCTTCCAATGCATGGTTCCATTGCCTCCTCCTTCCAATGCATGGTTCCACTGCCTCCTCCTTCCAATGCATGGTTCCACTGTCTCCTCCTTCCAATGCATGGTTCCATTGCCTCCTCCTTCCAATGCTTGGTTCCACTGTCTCCTCCTTCCAATGCATGGTTCCACTGCCTCCTCCTTCCAATGCATGGTTCCACTGCCTCCTCCTTCCAATACATGGTTCAACTGTCTCCTCCTTCCAATGCATGGTTCCACTGTCTCCTCCTTCCAATGCATGGTTCCACTGCCTCCTCCTTCCAATGCATGGTTCCACTGCCTCTTCCTTCCAATGCATGGTTCCACTGCCTCCTCCTTCCAATGCATGGTTCCACTGCCTCCTCCTTCCAATGCATGGTTCCGCTGCCTTTTCATACAGATGCATGGTGCCATGCCTCTTCCTTCCAATGCATGGTGCCACTGCCTCCTCCTTCCAATGCATGGTTCCACTGCCTCCTCCTTCCAATGCATGGTTCCACTGCCTCTTCCTTCCAATGCATGGTTCCACTGCCTCCTCCTTCCAATGCATGGTTCCACTGCCTCTTCCTTCCAATGCATGGTTCCACTGCCTCCTCCTTCCAATGCATGGTTCCACTGCCTCTTCCTTCCAATGCATGGTTCCACTGCCTCCTCCTTCCAATGCATGGTGCCACTGCCTCCTCCTTCCAATGCATGGTTCCACTGCCTCCTCCTTCCAATGCATGGTTCCACTGCCTCCTCCTTCCAATGCATGGTTCCACTGCCTCTTCCTTCCAATGCATGGTTCCACTGCCTCCTCCTTCCAATGCATGGTGCCACTGCCTCCTCCTTCCAAAGCATGGTTTCACTGCCTCCTCCTTCCAATGCATGGTTCCACTGCCTCCTCCTTCCAATGCATGGTTCCACTGCCTCCTCCTTCCAATGCACGGTTCCACTGCCTCCTCCTTCCAATGCATGGTTCCACTGCCTCCTCCTTCCAATGCATGGTTCCACTGCCTCCTCCTTCCAATGCATAGTTCCACTGCCTCCTCCTTCCAATGCATGGTTCCACTGCCTCATCCTTCCAATGCATGGTTCCACTGCCTCTTCCTTCCAATGCATGGTTCCACTGCCTCTTCCTTCCAATGCATGGTTCCACTGCCTCCTCCTTCCAATGCATGGTGCCACTGCCTCCTCCTTCCAATGCATGGTTCCACTGCCTCCTCCTTCCAATGCATGGTTCCACTGCCTCCTCCTTCCAATGCATGGTTCCACTGCCTCCTCCTTCCAATGCATGGTTCAACTGTCTCCTCCTTCCAATGCATGGTTCCACTGTCTCCTCCTTTCAATGCATGGTTCCACTGCCTCTTCCTTCCAATGCATAGTTCCACTGCCTCTTCCTTCCAATGCATAGTTCCACTGCCTCCTCCTTCCAATGCATGGTTCCATTGCCTCCTCCTTCCAATGCATGGTTCCATTGCCTCCTCCTTCCAATGCATGGTTCCACTGCCTCCTCCTTCCAATGCATGGTGCCACTGCCTCCTCCTTCCAATGCATGATTCCACTGCCTCCTCCTTCCAATGCATGGTTCCACTGCCTCCTCCTTCCAATGCATGGTTCAACTGTCTCCTCCTTCCAATGCATGGTTCCACTGCCTCCTCCTTCCAATGCATGGTTCCACTGCCTCCTCCTTCCAATGCATGGTTCCACTGCCTCCTCCTTCCAATGCATGGTTCAACTGTCTCCTCCTTCCAATGCATGGTTCCACTGTCTCCTCCTTCCAATGCATGGTTCCACTGCCTCTTCCTTCCAATGCATAGTTCCACTGCCTCTTCCTTCCAATGCATAGTTCCACTGCCTCCTCCTTCCAATGCATGGTTCCATTGCCTCCTCCTTCCAATGCATGGTTCCATTGCCTCCTCCTTCCAATGCATGGTTCCACTGCCTCCTCCTTCCAATGCATGGTGCCACTGCCTCTTCCTTCCAATGCATGGTTCCATTGCCTCTTCCTTCCAATGCATGGTGCCACTGCCTCTTCCTTCCAATGCATGGTTCCACTGCCTCCTCCTTCCAATGCATGGTTCCACTGCCTCCTCCTTCCAATGCATGGTGCCACTGCCTCTTCCTTCCAATGCATGGTTCCATTGCCTCTTCCTTCCAATGCATGGTGCCACTGCCTCTTCCTTCCAATGCATGGTTCCACTGCCTCCTCCTTCCAATGCATGATTCCACTGCCTCCTCCTTCCAATGCATGGTTCCACTGCCTCCTCCTTCCAATGCATGGTTCCACTGTCTCCTCCTTCCAATGCATGGTTCCACTGCCTCTTCCTTGTAATGCATGGTTCCACTGCCTCCTCCTTCCAATGCATGGTTCTACTGCCTCCTCCTTCCAATGCATGGTTCCACTGCCTCCTCCTTCCAATGCATGGTTCCACTGTCTCCTCCTTCCAATGCATGGTGCCACTGCCTCCTCCTTCCAATGCATGGTTCCACTGCCTCTTCCTTCCAATGCATGGTGCCACTGCCTCTTCCTTGTAATGCATGGTGCCACTGCCTCCTCCTTGTAATGCATGGTGCCACTGCCTCCTCCTTCCAATGCATGGTTCTACTGCCTCCTCCTTCCAATGCATGGTTCCACTGCCTCCTCCTTCCAATGCATGGTTCCACTGTCTCCTCCTTCCAATGCATGGTTCCACTGTCTCCTCCTTCCAATGCATGGTTCCATTGCCTCCTCCTTCCAATGCATGGTTCCACTGTCTCTTCCTTCCAATGCATGGTGCCACTGCCTCTTCCTTCCAATGCATGGTGCCACTGCCTCCTCCTTCCAATGCATGGTTCCACTGCCTCTTCCTTCCAATGCATGGTTCCATTGCCTCCTCCTTCCAATGCATGGTTACACTGCCTCTTCCTTCCAATGCATGGTTACACTGCCTCTTCCTTGTAATGCATGGTTCCACTGCCTCCTCCTTCCAATGCATGGTTCTACTGCCTCCTCCTTCCAATGCATGGTTCCACTGCCTCCTCCTTCCAATGCATGGTTCCACTGCCTCCTCCTTCCAATGCATGGTTCCACTGTCTCTTCCTTCCAATGCATGGTTCCACTGTCTCTTCCTTCCAATGCATGGTGCCACTGCCTCCTCCTTCCAATGCATGGTTCCACTGCCTCTTCCATCCAATGCATGGTTCCACTGCCTCCTCCTTCCAATGCATGGTTCCGCTGCCTTTTCATACAGATGCATGGTGCCATGCCTCTTCCTTCCAATGCATGGTGCCACTGCCTCCTCCTTCCAATGCACGGTTCCACTGCCTCCTCCTTCCAATGCATGGTTCCACTGCCTCTTCCTTCCAATGCATGGTTCCACTGCCTCCTCCTTCCAATGCATGGTTCCACTGCCTCTTCCTTCCAATGCATGGTTCCACTGCCTCCTCCTTCCAATGCATGGTTCCACTGCCTCCTCCTTCCAATGCATGGTTCCACTGCCTCTTCCTTCCAATGCATGGTTCCACTGCCTCCTCCTTCCAATGCATGGTTCCACTGCCTCTTCCTTCCAATGCATGGTTCCACTGCCTCCTCCTTCCTCCACTGCCTCCTCCTTCCAATGCATGGTTCCACTGCCTCCTCCTTCAAATGCATGGTTCCACTGCCTCTTCCTTCCAATGCATGGTTCCACTGCCTCCTCCTTCCAATGCATGGTTCCACTGCCTCTTCCTTCCAATGCATGGTGCCACTGCCTCCTCCTTCCAATGCATGGTTCCACTGCCTCTTCCTTCCAATGCATGGTTCCACTGCCTCCTCCTTCCAATGCATGGTTCCACTGCCTCTTCCTTCCAATGCATGGTGCCACTGCCTCCTCCTTCCAATGCATGGTTCCACTGCCTCTTCCTTCCAATGCATGGTTCCACTGCCTCCTCCTCCCAATGCATGGTTCCACTGCCTCTTCCTTCCAATGCATGGTTCCACTGCCTCCTCCTCCCAATGCATGGTTCCACTGCCTCTTCCTTCCAATGCATGGTGCCACTGCCTCCTCCTTCCAATGCATGGTTCCACTGCCTCTTCCTTCCAATGCATGGTTCCACTGCCTCCTCCTCCCAATGCATGGTTCCACTGCCTCTTCCTTCCAATGCATGGTTCCACTGCCTCCTCCTTCCAATGCATGGTTCCACTGCCTCTTCCTTCCAATGCATGGTTCCACTGCCTCCTCCTTCCAATGCATGGTGCCACTGCCTCCTCCTTCCAATGCATGGTTCCACTGCCTCCTCCTTCCAATGCATGGTTCCACTGCCTCCTCCTTCCAATGCATGGTTCCACTGCCTCTTCCTTCCAATGCATGGTTCCACTGCCTCCTCCTTCCAATGCATGGTGCCACTGCCTCCTCCTTCCAAAGCATGGTGCCACTGCCTCCTCCTTCCAAAGCATGGTTCCACTGCCTCCTCCTTCCAATGCATGGTTCCACTGCCTCCTCCTTCCAATGCATGGTTCCACTGCCTCCTCCTTCCAATGCATGGTTACACTGCCTCTTCCTTCCAATGCATAGTTCCACTGCCTCCTCCTTCCAATGCATGGTTCCACTGCCTCCTCCTTCCAATGCATGGTTCCACTGCCTCCTCCTTCCAATGCATGGTTCCACTGCCTCATCCTTCCAATGCATGGTTCCACTGCCTCTTCCTTCCAATGCATGGTTCCACTGCCTCTTCCTTCCAATGCATGGTTCCACTGCCTCCTCCTTCCAATGCATGGTGCCACTGCCTCCTCCTTCCAATGCATGGTTCCACTGCCTCCTCCTTCCAATGCATGGTTCCACTGCCTCCTCCTTCCAATGCATGGTTCCACTGCCTCCTCCTTCCAATGCATGGTTCAACTGTCTCCTCCTTCCAATGCATGGTTCCACTGTCTCCTCCTTCCAATGCATGGTTCCACTGCCTCTTCCTTCCAATGCATAGTTCCACTGCCTCTTCCTTCCAATGCATAGTTCCACTGCCTCCTCCTTCCAATGCATGGTTCCATTGCCTCCTCCTTCCAATGCATGGTTCCATTGCCTCCTCCTTCCAATGCATGGTTCCACTGCCTCCTCCTTCCAATGCATGGTGCCACTGCCTCTTCCTTCCAATGCATGGTTCCATTGCCTCTTCCTTCCAATGCATGGTTCCACTGCCTCCTCCTTCCAATGCATGGTTCTACTGCCTCCTCCTTCCAATGCATGGTTCCACTGCCTCCTCCTTCCAATGCATGGTTCCACTGTCTCCTCCTTCCAATGCATGGTGCCACTGCCTCCTCCTTCCAATGCATGGTTCCACTGCCTCTTCCTTCCAATGCATGGTGCCACTGCCTCTTCCTTGTAATGCATGGTTCTACTGCCTCCTCCTTCCAATGCATGGTTCCATTGCCTCCTCCTTCCAATGCATGGTTCTACTGCCTCCTCCTTCCAATGCATGGTTCTACTGCCTCCTCCTTCCAATGCATGGTTCCACTGCCTCCTCCTTCCAATGCATGGTTCTACTGCCTCCTCCTTCCAATGCATGGTTCCATTGCCTCCTCCTTCCAATGCATGGTTCCACTGTCTCCTCCTTCCAATGCATGGTTCCACTGTCTCCTCCTTCCAATGCATGGTTCCATTGCCTCCTCCTTCCAATGCATGGTTCCACTGCCTCCTCCTTCCAATGCATGGTTCCACTGCCTCCTCCTTCCAATGCATGGTTCCACTGCCTCCTCCTTCCAATGCATGGTTCCACTGCCTCCTCCTTCCAATGCATGGTTCCACTGCCTCCTCCTTCCAAAGCATGGTTCCACTGCCTCCTCCTTCCAATGCATGGTTCCACTGCCTCCTCCTTCCAATGCATGGTTCCACTGCCTCTTCCTTCCAATGCATGGTTCCACTGCCTCCTCCTTCCAATGCATAGTTCCACTGCCTCCTCCTTCCAATGCATGGTTCCACTGCCTCATCCTTAAAATGCATGGTTCCACTGCCTCTTCCTTCCAATGCATGGTTCCACTGCCTCTTCCTTCCAATGCATGGTTCCACTGCCTCCTCCTTCCAATGCATGGTTCCACTGCCTCTTCCTTCCAATGCATGGTTCCACTGTCTCCTCCTTCCAATGCATGGTTCCATTGCCTCCTCCTTCCAATGCATGGTTCCACTGCCTCCTCCTTCCAATGCATGGTTCCACTGCCTCTTCCTTCCAATGCATGGTGCCACTGCCTCCTCCTTCCAATGCATGGTTCCACTGCCTCCTCCTTCCAATGCATGGTTCCACTGCCTCCTCCTTCCAATGCATGGTTCCACTGCCTCCTCCTTCCAATGCATGGTTCCACTGCCTCCTCCTTCCAATGCATGGTTCAACTGTCTCCTCCTTCCAATGCATGGTTCCACTGTCTCCTCCTTCCAATGCATGGTTCCACTGCCTCTTCCTTCCAATGCATAGTTCCACTGCCTCTTCCTTCCAATGCATGGTTCCACTGCCTCCTCCTTCCAATGCATGGTTCCATTGCCTCCTCCTTCCAATGCATGGTTCCATTGCCTCCTCCTTCCAATGCATGGTTCCACTGCCTCCTCCTTCCAATGCATGGTGCCACTGCCTCCTCCTTCCAATGCATGGTTCCACTGCCTCCTCCTTCCAATGCATGGTTCCACTGCCTCCTCCTTCCAATGCATGGTTCCACTGCCTCCTCCTTCCAATGCATGGTTCAACTGTCTCCTCCTTCCAATGCATGGTTCCACTGTCTCCTCCTTCCAATGCATGGTTCCACTGCCTCCTCCTTCCAATGCATGGTTCCACTGCCTCTTCCTTCCAATGCATGGTTCCACTGCCTCCTCCTTCCAAAGCATAGTTCCACTGCCTCTTCCTTCCAATGCATGGTTCCACTGCCTCCTCCTTCCAAAGCATAGTTCCACTGCCTCCTCCTTCCAATGCATGGTTCCACTGCCTCTTCCTTCCAATGCATGGTTCCACTGCCTCTTCCTTCCAATGCATAGTTCCACTGCCTCTTCCTTCCAATGCATAGTTCCACTGCCTCCTCCTTCCAATGCATGGTGCCACTGCCTCTTCCTTCCAATGCATGGTTCCATTGCCTCTTCCTTCCAATGCATGGTGCCACTGCCTCTTCCTTCCAATGCATGGTTCCACTGCCTCCTCCTTCCAATGCATGATTCCACTGCCTCCTCCTTCCAGTGCATGGTTCCACTGTCTCCTCCTTCCAATGCATGGTTACACTGCCTCTTCCTTCCAATGCATGGTTACACTGCCTCTTCCTTGTAATGCATGGTTCCACTGCCTCCTCCTTCCAATGCATGGTTCTACTGCCTCCTCCTTCCAATGCATGGTTCCACTGCCTCCTCCTTCCAATGCATGGTTCCACTGTCTCCTCCTTCCAATGCATGGTGCCACTGCCTCCTCCTTCCAATGCATGGTTCCACTGCCTCTTCCTTCCAATGCATGGTGCCACTGCCTCTTCCTTGTAATGCATGGTTCCACTGCCTCCTCCTTCCAATGCATGGTTCTACTGCCTCCTCCTTCCAATGCATGGTTCCATTGCCTCCTCCTTCCAATGCATGGTTCCACTGTCTCCTCCTTCCAATGCATGGTTCCACTGTCTCCTCCTTCCAATGCATGGTTCCATTGCCTCCTCCTTCCAATGCATGGTTCCACTGTCTCTTCCTTCCAATG
This sequence comes from Gastrophryne carolinensis, assembly GCA_027917425.1. Classification (NCBI taxonomy): domain Eukaryota; kingdom Metazoa; phylum Chordata; class Amphibia; order Anura; family Microhylidae; genus Gastrophryne; species Gastrophryne carolinensis. The sequence continues at coordinate 401,653,692 of CM051235.1, read as the reverse complement.
CATGGTGCCACTGCCTCCTCCTTCCAATGCATGGTGCCACTGCCTCCTCCTTCCAATGCATGGTTCCACTGTCTCTTCCTTCCAATGCATGGTGCCACTGCCTCTTCCTTCCAATGCATGGTGCCACTGCCTCCTCCTTCCAATGCATGGTGCCACTGCCTCTTCCTTGTAATGCATGGTTACACTGCCTCTTCCTTCCAATGCATGGTTACACTGCCTCTTCCTTGTAATGCATGGTTCCACTGCCTCCTCCTTCCAATGCATGGTTCTACTGCCTCCTCCTTCCAATGCATGGTTCCACTGCCTCCTCCTTCCAATGCATGGTTCCACTGCCTCCTCCTTCCAATGCATGGTTCCACTGTCTCTTCCTTCCAATGCATGGTTCCACTGTCTCTTCCTTCCAATGCATGGTGCCACTGCCTCTTCCTTCCAATGCATGGTGCCACTGCCTCCTCCTTCCAATGCATGGTTCCATTGCCTCCTCCTTCCAATGCATGGTTCCACTGCCTCCTCCTTCCAATGCATGGTTCCACTGTCTCCTCCTTCCAATGCATGGTTCCATTGCCTCCTCCTTCCAATGCATGGTTCCACTGTCTCTTCCTTCCAATGCATGGTGCCACTGCCTCTTCCTTCCAATGCATGGTGCCACTGCCTCCTCCTTCCAATGCATGGTTCCACTGTCTCCTCCTTCCAATGCATGGTTCCATTGCCTCCTCCTTCCAATGCATGGTTCCACTGTCTCTTCCTTCCAATGCATGGTGCCACTGCCTCTTCCTTCCAATGCATGGTGCCACTGCCTCCTACTTCCAATGCATGGTTCCACTGTCTCTTCCTTCCAATGCATGGTGCCACTGCCTCTTCCTTCCAATGCATGGTGCCACTGCCTCCTACTTCCAATGCATGGTTCCACTGCCTCTTCCTTCCAATGCATGGTGCCACTGCCTCTTCCTTCCAATGCATGGTGCCACTGCCTCCTACTTCCAATGCATGGTTCCACTGTCTCTTCCTTCCAATGCATGGTGCCACTGCCTCTTCCTTCCAATGCATGGTGCCACTGCCTCCTACTTCCAATGCATGGTTCCACTGCCTCTTCCTTCCAATGCATGGTGCCACTGCCTCTTCCTTCCAATGCATGGTGCCACTGCCTCCTACTTCCAATGCATGGTTCCACTGCCTCTTCCTTCCAATGCATGGTGCCACTGCCTCTTCCTTCCAATGCATGGTTCCATTGCCTCTTCCTTCCAATGCATGGTGATTCTCCCTCTTCCTCCTAAAGCATGGTGCTGCTGCCTCTCCCTCCCAATGCATTGTGCCACTGTTATTTCATCCTGATGCATGGTGCCGCTGCCTCTTCCTCTCGATGCATAGTGCTGCTATCTTTTCCTCCTGATGCATATTGCCACTTCCTCTTCCTCCCGATGCATGGCAACACTGCCTCTTCCTCCTAAAGCATGGTGCTGCTGCCTCTCCCTCCCAATGCACAGTGCTGTTGTCTGCCTCCTGATGCATGGTGCTGCTTCCTCTTCATCCCAATGCATGGTGCTTCTGTCTGCCTCCTGATGAATGGCACCACTGCTTCTTCCTCCCGATGCATGGTGCTTCTGTCTTCCTCCTGATGCATGGCACCACTGCTTCTTCCTCCCGATGCACGGTGCTTCTGTCTTCCTCCTGATGCATGGTGATGCTGACTCTCCTGATGCATGGTGATACGGCCTCTTCCTACCCATGCCGGTAACTTCAGCCACCTCTTCTTCATGATGCAGGGTACCTACGTCACTGCTTTCTAATAATGCTGGTACCTCCGCTGCTGCCTCCTCCTCATAATGCCAGGTGTCGTCATCTCCTCCTCCCAATGCTGGACGCCTCCCCTGCTGCATCTTCCTCCTGATGTCAGGTACCGCTGCATTCTGCTATGCTCTGCACTTTTTCATTTCTAACGTAATGCATTGGAGATGCAAAGTTTGAAAGAAGTCTTAGGAAGGGATCTAGACCACACTGTAGCAAAGAGCTGTAAGTTGTGGCTTGATTTCTGACACTAGGGGGAGCACTAGCTGAGATTATCAGGAATTGAAGTAAAGAAAATGAAATAACATTTACGTTACTTCGTGCAACCCTGGCCCTGCAACTTTAGGAGCAGGCTTCAATTTTGAGTGGAAGACCACTTTAGGAATTGACATGACATGTATCTAACAGATGAGAACACATTTTGGTAAAACTACTTTTGGTAGGACAGTCCACTGCCCCCCCCCCATAAAACTGAGGACACCTAAATGTCCCACTTTGCTTACATAGGAAAGACTGAACCAAATTCAGGATGCAGGACGTCTGGTTGGTTTACATCTGTCCTTACTTTTTGGCTTATTGTGAATAGTAGAATGCAAGGATTGGCTGAGTATTGGCTCAATCACCAACCTCTTTAAAGAGGAACAAAACCCTGGAGCCAGACCTGGATTCTAAAAGACAGCGCTGTATTGCTGATCGTTAATATGTATGGCATGTGGCACTGATTGGACCAGAGCCCACCCATGTGCCGTAGGACCAGGGAAATATGAGTTTTTATGGATGATCTTGGAGGTTTCGCACAGTGAGACATCCCAAATCAGGATGCCCCTGGGGCAAGAAGCAAAAAAAGAAAAGAAGCATAGCCAAAATCAAACATTTTGTTCCACTTTTTTGGACCAAAGATCCCTGAAACATGTGACCAGCTGTGGGCTATACGTGCTTATATAATAAGCATGATATATTGTGGGTATTTGTTCCTCAGAAGCCTATAAATGAAATACACTCCCACCAGGACTATACCCCCACAAACTGGTTTAACCTGTCTTTGAGGACCCCCAAGTTTGGGTGGGATTTGTGATAGGAATGGGAAGTGTAAAAGAGCCTTTGAGAATTAAGTATTCTTAATTTTGCTAGCAGCTGTCTTTTCATTTAACCCCCCATGCTGTCTGAGGATTCTTTATACAACCATGCATCCATAGTTATGCCTGAACTGCGCTGATGATGGCCCTGTATGTAGGATCTGGAGTGAGCTCCATCTAGTGTTCAAAATGCAGGATGATAGCTGATGCAATACCAAACACTGAACTCTAGAGGGAGCTCACTTCTCCAGTCAACTCATTACAAGAGCTCCTTGTGGCACAATCAAATATGGGAGAGGAGGGGGAAATATCGGTTGAGTTGAGGATAAGTTGAGCATACAACAACCCCTGCTAGAGACAGCTGTGGGGTTAATCTAATGGCCAACCACTGAACTGACATTTTTCTCTGGCAGGTTCACTTATTATATAACACATCACTTCATCTCTGTACCATGCTGCTGTGTGCAGCAGAGATAAAATGAAAGTCACACTCAGTCCACAATGAAATGACACTGTGAGTTTAAAGCCCCCCAGTAACATATGTGTGCAAACAAGATTCTCGCACCTTCCGGGGGAGATCTGCCACCCTGTTATCAACTGGGCGTCCCAGGCGAAAGCATCAAAGTGAATATGAAACTGTTAGAGTTGGTGTGAGCGGCTCTGGTCTGCAGAGGGGATTCCCTACGCCCCCAGGAAAGCCCTGCACACACTATGTGCCCTTTAGTGGTTACCCTACAGAGTCTCAGGGGGAGACTATCATGGAAGTTTTCACCCGGGGTTTTCAGCTCTTCCTGCTGTTACTGGAAGTGTACAGACAGAAGCGGAATATTCTACTTTGCCAATTTCCTCATTTAAATATTAATATTATTATTTACAATGGTAAACATGACATAAGATCAGTAAGTCGCTTTAGTGTTTCATGATAGATGATATTATTATTTTATTACTCATATTACCTTTATTACTTGTTATCTCAGTAATTAGTAGTCAGAGTCAGAGCTGCAGAGGGATATATATATATATATATATATATATATATATATATATATATATTTTCCCACCACCAGTCCCATTGCTTTGTTGGGGAGTGGAGGCAGCAGAGATGGTAGGTTTACCCCTGTCCCTATGTATACAATGATGACTCGTCACTCCCTCTGCTTCTGTCACACCCCAAGGATGGGATTCTCTCTTTCCAGATTCCCTGTGTGTACAGTGATGGCCGGTCACTCCCTGCTATTGTTACACCTCCAGGATGCCGTTTACCTTTTCCAGATTCCCTGTGTGTACAGTGATGGCTAGTGATGGCCGGTCACTCCCTCTGCTATTGTTACACCTCCCGATTGGGATGCTCCCTTTCCAGATTCCCTGTGTGTACAGTGATGGCTGGTGATGGATGGTCACTCCCTCTGCTATTGTTACACCTCCCGGTTGGGATGCTCCCTTTCTAGATTCCCTGTGTGTACAGTGATGGCTGGTGATGGATGGTCACTCCCTCTGCTATTGTTACACCTCCAGGTTGGGATGCTCCCTTTCCAGATTCCCTGTGTGTACAGTGATGGCTGGTGATGGATGGTCACTCCCTCTGCTATTGTTACACCTCCAGGTTGGGATGCTCCCTTTCCAGATTCCCTGTGTGTACAGTGATGGCTGGTGATGGCCGGTCACTCCCTCTGCTATTGTTACACCTCCCGATTGGGATGCTCCCTTTCCAGATTCCCTGTGTGTACAGTGATGGCTGGTGATGGATGGTCATTCCACAGTGATGGCATTTGGATCGCTGAGTGCCTCCAGATTCAGAGGTTTGAGGTATATGACGAGTGAAAAGACAAGAAGTTCCTTTTCCTGGAATGACTTAAAGCAGCACACACAATAGGAGGAAGGTGAGGTTGCCAAGTTTGAATGTGAGTGGTTTTGTTTGCAGGATCACACCTCTACCTGCACAATGCAGACGCCATGATGGGGGGGGGGGGGGTACACAGGCACAGCTATCAATGATTCCCCATCTAATTCTCACTTTCAGAATGACAGCGTGGTCCCAACACTCATAGATCCCATCATTTTTCTCTGGTCCTGCACTGAACTGAGGTGACTGTCTGCGGAATAACTGTCAGTGTTGAGTGCAGGACCAGAGAAACATTAGATAGACTTGGTCAGTGCACATCCATGCAGCTGTAGGAGTGCAGAGCTAAAGACCACATGGGGCCCACCATCTTGTATTGAAAGCAGCTAAATAGATAATAGGAATTTCACTTTCCCATGTTTTGTTTCTCTTGGGGGAATGCCAAATTGGAATGCCCCGCTGTGTGTATCCCCATGAGGTTCCCTGATTGACTCATCAAGCGCAGGCATGACGCGCTGATTGGCTGAGCATCCCACTCAGCCAGTCGGCACACTCATTTTCATACGGTCTCCTTCGACCATGGCCTAACAATTGTCCCTCTTTCCTACCCTGAGAAGTTGGATGGTATGTGTAGGAAGTTTGATGAGTTTGGCAATAGGCCCTATAAGATCTATAAGATTCCCGTGCCGATCAGCTCCCTGCCCACGGGGCACCCCGATCAGGGGTGCCCCGCTGTGTGAAACCCCCCAGGACCCCCAAAAATCCTACCTTTTCCTCATTCCAACGGCGCATGAGCGGGCCGCCGCCGCCTCTCGCGCTTCCCTCTAGCAGGGTGCGCACCCGCGCCAGCCGTTTGTGAATGGCCATCGCGGGTGCGCTCCCTGTTAAAGAGAAGCGCGAGAGGCGGCGGAGCTCTTCTTGTCCGTTCCAGCTTGTCCGTCCGCTCTGATTGGCGGAGCGCTCGCGCATGCGCCGTAGGAGCAGAGTGAGGTGAGTTTTTTTGGGCTTTCTGGGGGGTTTCACACAGCGGGGCACCCCCGATCGGGGTGCCCCGCGGAAGTGGACCAACACCCGGGATAGTGAAAATCCTGGGTGTTGGTCCACTTTAAAGCGGTTCTGACCCTTCCCTTTTTTTTAAATAAAATACACTTGATGGCTGGAGTTGGACTTTAACCCATCCAGCTCATTGGTCAGAACAGCAGTTTGCAGGTTTTATTTGCCAGACCAGAGGCATTAGCAGGGGCGCGCTGGCCCTCATATGTATGCATGACCAGCAACGTCTCCTGCGCCGCGTCAGACAGACTCGTCCAGGGGAAGGTTTATGGCTCTTCTCTTGACATTCAATGTTATTTCAAGAATTAAAATAAAGAAAATATTTCAGCCAAGAGCTCCCTTGTGTCTTTCCTGGGTCACTTCAAAGTCATTGCTCAAGAACATTATTAATCAGAGGAAGACAAGAGATTTCTCCCATTAACCCCTTCATGGCCACAGAGCGGGCACAGCCATCCAGGCCAGAGCAGTTTGGGCAATTGATGACACATTTGACTGACTGGTTTTCATGTAGGGTCTCCAGGTCTTACACACCTGGCTGACCAGCTTTGGTTGGGCTTTAAAAGATCCTTCCCTGACCCCTCTTAAAGTGACCCTGGAGTCTATATAAGTCCGTGCCGGGTATTTGGACGAGAGCCCGCACATTCAATGTAGTAGCGGGGAAAGGTGAGTTTGCTAGTCGATCTGGGGAGCCCCACGAATCAGGGTGCCAAACCCCAGGATAGTCAAAATCCCAGGTTTTGGGCCACTTTAAAGGAAAACTGTTGCTGTTTGGAAGATGTAGTCCTGCCCCCACTCTTTGCTGTAAGGGATTCTTTGTTTTATTTGACAGGCAACCCTCTCAGCCCTGGATGAATTACAGAGCCCTGTTGTCAAGGCCCTCAAAGGAGTCCCACGGTGTACATGTGCCCTAGGGTACACAACCAATGCTCGCTGTCAATTGTAGATCTGCCCCTGTGCCAGTCACATTAACTGGATCAGGACTTCAGTCACACAACTTCTAGCAAGTTACACCCAGTTCCAGGGCCAGCGCCAGCACAGGGCAATTGCCAGGGCCCCTGGCATCTTCAGGGGCCCACTCAGGCTCACACTTGGCCATGGTATTATTTTACAGTGGACCCAAACCACTGAATGCTGGGTGCTGTGTGCAGACCCACTCATGGCTGGCCTCAGAAACAGGGGAGGCATGGAAAGGAGGGCAATTGATGGAAGCTTAGAAGGTGGCAAAAAACAGGTTACAGCTGGCAAGGACTGGAACGCAATCAGCAGCAGGAGATGACCCATTTGTGGCAGTGGAGCTAAAAGGTGACATCATGTGACTCACTACTTTGGGGCCAAGACTGTCTTGCCCAAGGGCCCCCACAAACCTTGAGCCGGCCCTGCCCAGTTGCCATGCATTCTGATCACACCAGGAGATGTAAAGGCACCAGTGGTAGGTATATGATTTTCATAATGGTCTGTGCTAAGGCTTTACAGAAGAAATGGATGCCTACCCGTGGTGTAACTAAATGTAAACTGGCCCATGTGCAAGCATTGAATTGGGCCCCATCATGCGTCATACCTTTTTCCTGTCATTTGAACTAAGTTGGATACAACTAGACAACTAAAGACAGAAACAGCACAAATATAAGAAATATGGTTGAGAAACAACAATGATGGGACCCTATGGGTCTTGTTGCGGTCATAACCTCTGCACCCCATATAGTTACACCGCTGGTGGTTACATTTTTTTTAACTCTTTTCTCACTCTATCCCAAGCACTTCCTGCTTGATGGTCAGCTTGCAAAGACAGTGCTCCCTCACAACACAACAACAATGACATATATATATATATATATATATATATATATATATATATATATATATATATATATATATTGGTAATGACCACTTACTAACATGCCATGGAATATGACGGTGCCATAAAAATTTATAATGATAAACATTTCCGGAAGTGAGGTGGTTCAGAGGGGCAGTCTCACTTTCATCATGGCATGTGGTCTTATATCCTGCTCTCTGCTAAGCCTCATTTTGTAAAGTTTCCTCAGCAGAAACAACTTGCTGTTTAATCCAGAACACTCGTGCAGTCTTTTCAGTACATCCCATATGCCTTTCGCTGTATTCCCATTACGTATATGAACAATTTGATTATCTTCTACTATTAAGCTTATAGTGGCCCATGCTTTTCTGTTTTTCCTGTTCCTGTCCTGATAATTATCCTGTGACCTCTCTGTAGTGATAACCTCTAACAGGTTATCTCTGGATAATAGCATTTCACTTTAAACTTCCATAGCTGATAATTGTCATTGTTCTCCACTGAGAGTTTAAGCTCTGAGCTGCTAGCCATTCTCCCTCTTTATATATAAGAACAGTCTTACTTGTATACATGAGATGTCTCCGTGGAAGCTTCTTTATGTCAATCTCCACATCGGCTGCATTGTTTTTTTCCATTCTAGGCTTTTCTCTGCCTGGGCCTCATCTGTTCGCTGTGGCTACATTCAGTCACTGGGACTTCATTTGGTCACTTGACCCATAACCTGTTACAGAGTGTAAGTGCTAGGTGCAGCGGAGTCATAATCCGAATAGACATTAGTGGCTTTACTGGAACATGAATGCAGCAAGAGAATGGCACCTTACATGGTGCATAACACACACAGGAAAAGAATCACGAGATCACAGCTCGATGTACAGGAGATACAACACAGCAAAGAATGTACAATAGAGACATCCGATAAGCATTTGTAACAGCGCCATCTACTGTCATAAATTTAGACAAACTGTAAGCTGTTGCTCTCTTTGACTCCTTCCACCCACCTCTTTTTCTTTTACATTCTCTCTATTGCTCTACCACCTATCTTCCATTCCACCCTCCAAGAGTGGATTTATTATTTGTGTTTGAGGTCACCATCCTGAAATCTTGCACAGAGAACCTCTTGACCTAAGGCCAGCTCTGGGGTATTTCTCATCTGGGCGTGCAAAGGGTTGGTGAAGTAGTAGTGGATCTTATATTAGCTGGCTCAATAATGCGCTACTATACTTTAGTCAGCTGAAAAAAAGACCTTTTTGCTAGATTCAGGTTGTAGAAAATGTTGCTGTTTATTGCAGATATGAGTTGTTATAATGAGTGTCAGCATGAAGTTGAAAATTAACAAAGAAGATACACAGCCCCCCCCCCCCCCCATATCATGTTTACATGTCATTATAATAGAATCATATTCGAATTGTTTCATGAAAGCCGTTTGTTTACAGAAGGACAATGGGACATCCATCTTCGAAACCTAGAAACAGATCCAACGGGATGACATTACACGAGACTACACACAATACAATAATCCACTTTCATTTCTCATCCCGGGAGAGCGCAGACTATCCCCTGTTACAGCTCCCAGCTTAAAGGGGCAGGCTTGGCACAAAAAAAACCAATAAATTCTCACCTCTTCTTCACTGCAGCTTCATCACTTAGGTCTGGACCTCTAATACTCATCCATTCCCAAGATTTAGTCCTGCAGTGTCTAGGCGTACTTACACCATATGGTACAGAGGAAGCATGCCGATGCAATGGCTATCAATGCTCTGTAGCAGTGAATGCAGTGCAGTGCAATCCAGGGCCTGTGACGGAGGTGAGGCTGAGAATTGTCCTCCAATTTGTTTGCAAAAGGTTGGCAAACTCAGGACAGGACTTTTTGCGGCTGCGTTTTTCCCCTCTCTGCCACACCGGAGAGGTGTAAAGGGGGCCATAGAGGTGCCATTTCTGGATATTTTTTGCGGTACCGCTGCGTCTGCCACTTACGCAGAAACTCATTCAGTACAAGAAAGGTGTAAACGAGGGCTACGACTAACAATGTTTTTGGTTTGCCTGAAGTGTTCTGTGAGTTTGTTTGTTATCTAATCAGTAAGTTACTTTGTTATTTAATTACTAAACATTGCTGAAAAAAAGACCTTTTTGCTAGATTCAGGTTGTAGAAAATGTTGCTGTTTATTGCAAATATGAGTTGTTATAATGAGTGTCAGCATGAAGAAAATTAACAAAGAAGATACACAGCCCCCCCCCCCCCCCCCCTATCATGTTCACATGTCATTATAATAGAATCATATTCTAATTGTTTCATGAAAGCCGTTTGTTTACAGAAGGACAATGGGACATCCATCTTCGAAACCTAGAAACAGATCCAACGGGATGACATTACACAAGACGACACACAATACAATAATCCACTTTCATTTCTCATCCCGGGAGAGCGCAGACTACCCCTTGGTACAGCTCCCAGCTTAAAGGGGCAAGCTTGGCAAGAAAAACCACAATAAATTCTCACCTCTTCTACGACTAACAGTGTTTTTGGTTTGCCTGAAGTGTTCTGTGAGTTTGTTATCTAATCAGTAAGTTACTTTTGTTATTTAATTACTAAACATTGCACTTTATAACATTCAGCCACTTGATTATGAGTGTTCCTGCATCATTTCTAAATAGCCAAAGGATGGGCCACAATAATTATATTCTGTGGTGGGCTCCAAGAATGATTTCTTCTAGTAGGCCCCAATAATTATTTCCTCTGGTAGGCCCCAAAAAAGACTACTTCTGGTGGACCCCAAGAATGATTTCCTCTGATGGGCTTCAAGAACAATTTTCTCTGGTGGGTCCCAATAATTATTCCCTCTGGTGGTACTCCAGTCTGACACATCAGTGGAGGCAGGGGGTAGTGGTGACATTAAGTGTGGCAATTAAATGCAGGATAGCCATCAGTGTGGGCCTACCATTGCCTGGGCCCCATTCATGGACAAGTCCCTGGTGCTCTATACTGGAGTCATGGCTGGCCTACCATAATGGTATCCCCTATTCTGGAACCCAAAATTAAATGCTCTTTAGGGTTCCTGCAGAGAACCGGTGTGGTGTCTAAGGAACCACTTCAACAGTAGCATGATTGGTTATCTTTGTCATCTGCCAGTTTTTATGATATATCTCTGGGTGTTTCTTTGGGGGGTGGAGTAGATAAATATCTGGCTATGGATGCTATAAGTCCTTTTCCCCCCTAAATGCTAGAAAGCAGAGGTGGTAGGGAGGAGGAGAAAGCTTCATGGGGAGATGGAAGAGTCATAAGCTGATAAACTGGACTGTACATTTGTGTAGAGCAGCAAGCTGTAATTGTGCTTTTCAGCGCCAAATGAAAATTTCAAAGAAAGGGGGAGAGTTGTGGATAGGAGAAAGTGAGGAGGGGAGAAGAGGGTCTTGAGGAGGATGAAACTTATAGCAATGTAGAGGCTGAGAAAAGGCACAACTTTTTGAAAGATGTGTTTGTATTTCATAACTTCCCAACTCACTTCACCACAAGGCTTCCTCAGGAGAAAATTGCAGAGAAAAACTGGATTTAAGAGTAAATGTTACATGAACGATGATTAGTAAGGAAATGCATGGAGCAGGTGCTTCAGAGAGAGCCTTTTAGGTTTGCGATAGCATTTTGAACAATGTCATTTTGTGTTTTGGTAAACAGTTAGGAGACGGGAGAAAAACCTGAGGATCATTTAGAAGAGTAGGTAAGAGAGCATCAGAGCTCAGCATAGACTTAAGGAATCAGTCTTTTCATTGGCTGGCCATGGGAGGTAAGTGGGGGGGGGGGGGTAATTGGGCCTACTCTCCTCCCTCTCCTTTAAAGCTTTGCAATCATGTTTGTCATATCAATTTAGATAAGAATATTGTTTGGTATGTGGGGAGAAGAATTGGGTTTAATTGTTCATCTGACACACAGATTGGCTGCCAGAAATGCTTAATGTCAGAGCAATTAATTGTGATGCTAATTGTTACCTTTCTTAAAATTGGACTATTGTGGGTCAGATTCATGTATAGTCGCTATTTGTGTGAGGGTGCCAATGCACCTTTGTGGAATAATAGAACGGAGTGCGGGAGTAATGTGTCATCAAAAAACAATGGCAACAAATTAGCCTTTGCCTGTCATAATAGTGAGAAAAGAAAATGTTACAGAATGCCGATTTCTTGGAATTCTGCAGCGCCATCAAAGCTGTCATGAGTTAAAGGAGTCATTGCACTTGTTATGTATAAAGAGTTGAACCCCCTCCTGGACACTCATCAACATTACACCCCAAATCAGACTTGTGTCGGAGGCATGGTGGCCAGGAAGTCACTGTGGCCAGCCCTGAGGATATCAAGCCCATTGTTTAGAACACTGGGATATGAAGCCCTAAAAGGTGAAGGGACGCTGTTTATGGGGGGTGGCTACATAGCTAGGTTTAACTTTTTTAATCTAGGCAATAAAGAAAAGTAAAAACCAGACAAGAGGCCCTGACACAATATTCATTGTATAAAGTCTGCCCCCCCCCATAACCTATATGTGATGGCTAGGAACCTTGTTTAAATTGGGCTTCAAGGCAAATCAGCCTGGGGGTTGGGGCAGCAATAGTGTGACTGCCTGCATGTCTCAGGCCAGGGTGTCTATTAGAACCACCTGGCCAGGGGCCCCCTCCTCCCAGCTGGGCCCCATACTGGAGTCTTGGCTTTCCTGCCCTGATGGCTGCCCTGGATAGACAGACAGACAGACAGACAGATAGATATGGGATAGATAGATAGATAGATAGATAGATAGATAGATAGATAGATAGATATGGGATAGATAGATATTAGATAGATAGATAGATAGATAGATAGATAGATAGATAGATAGATATGGGATAGATAGATAGATAGATAGGAGATAGATAGATAGATAGATATGGGATAGATAGATAGATAGATAGATAGATAGATAGATAGATAGATAGATAGATAGATAATGGATGAGTGGATAGATTAGATAGATATGAGATAGATAGATAGATAGATAGATAGATAGATAGATAGATAGATGGAAGACAGATATATACATATAGTAATAGATAGTTAAAGTGGACCAAAACCCAGGATAGTCAATAGTTTTGACTATCCTGGGTTTTGTTCCATTCCCTGGGGGTGCCCCGCTGTGTGAAACCCCCTAGCCCACTCACCTCTTCCCAGTCCCAAGGCGCGTCTAAGAGCATCGGCTCTGACGGCCGCATCCTCCGCCTCCCTCTAACAGGGAGCTTGCCTGCGCCAGGCATTTGTGAATGCCGCACACTGCTAGAGGGAAGTGGAGGATGTGGCTGTCAGAGCCGCTGCTCTTAGACGCGCTGTGGGACCAGGAAAAGGTGAGCTGGCTGCAGCGATCTGGGGGGTTTCCCATCGGGGTGCACCGGGAAAAGGACCAAAACCCAGGATAGTCTAAATCCTGGGTTTTGGTCCATTTTAAATATAGGACCAGTGGTGTAACTGAATGTGACTGGGCCTGGAGCGAACATAAAATTAGTGTACAAATCTAAGATGGAGGAACAACAAACATGGGGGCCTCTTACCTTATGGGCGCCGGTGAGGTTGCAAATTCTAACCCAGATACATAGATAGATATATGGCAGACAGATAGATGTGAGGCAGATAGATAGATAGATAGATAGATAGATTTGAGATAGATAGATAGATAGATAGATAGATAGATAGATATGGGATAGATAAATAGATAGATAGATAGATATGGGATAGATAAATAGATAGATACATAGATAGATAGATATGGGATGCGATAGATAGATATGGGATGCGATAGATAGATAGATAGATAGATAGATAGATAGATAGATAGATATGGGATAGATAGATAGATATGGGATAGATAGATATGGGATAGATAGATAGATAGATAGATAGATAGATAGATAGATAGATAGATAGATAGATAGATATGGGATAGATAGATATATAGACAGACAGACAGATAGAAAGATAGATATGCAATAGATAGATATGGGATGAGATAGATAGATAGATAGATATGGGATAGATAGATAGATAGATAGATAGATATGGGATAGATAGATAGATAGATAGATAGATAGATAGATAGATAGGGGATAGATAGATGGATAGATAATATGGGATAGATAGATATATATACAGACAGACAGACAGATAGAAAGATAGATATGCAATAGATAGATATGGGATGAGATAGATAGATAGATAGATAGATAGATAGATAGATAGATAGATAGATAGATAGATAGATATGGGGTGAGATAGATAGATAGATAGATAGATAGATAGATAGATAGATAGATAGATAGATAGATAGATATGGGATGAGATAGATAGATAGATAGATAGATAGATAGATAGATAGATAGATAGATAGATAGATAGATATGGGATAGATAGATAGATAAATAGATAGATAGATAGATAGATATGAGATAGATAGATAGATAGATATGAGATAGATAGATAGATAGATAGATAGATAGATAGATAGATAGATAGATACCTAAAGGACAGATACAGAGATTGATGAATACTGTGGATAAATAAATATGTCATAGATGAACAGATACATTTGTAGATATATGATGGATGGATAGACAGATTTGGATAGATACAGTAAAATATGCTATTAGGATGTGGAATTGTTTGAATACATGATAGATAGATAGATATGGGATAGATAGATAGATAGATAGATAGATAGATAGATAGATAGATAGATATGGGATAGATAGATATGGGATAGATAGATAGATAGATAGATAGATAGATAGATATGAGATAGATAGATAGAGGATAGATAGATGGATAGATATGGGATAGATAGATAGATATATAGACAGACAGGCAGACAGATAGAAAGATAGATATGCAATAGATAGATATGGGATAGATAGATAGATAGATAGATAGATAGATAGATAGATAGATATGAGATAGATAGATAGTAGATAAATAGTAGATAGATAGATAGATAGATAGATAGATAGATAGATAGATAGATAGATAGATATGAGATAGATAGATGATAGATAGATGGATAGATATGGGATAGATAGATATATAGACAGACAGACAGACAGACAGACAGACAGACAGATAGATATGCAATAGATAGATATGGGATGAGATAGATAGAGGATAGATAGATAGATAGATAGATAGATAGATAGATAGATAGATAGATAGATAACAGAATATATATATATATATATATATATATATATATATATATAGTGTTTACCTATACAGCACCATAATCTTCTGTAGCACTATATTCTATTTTGGATATACAGTGAAACATCATGCATTTAATGAGTGTCTCCTGTAGAGGACAAGTGGGTCCCCTCCCCCACCTGCTGCATGGTGAGTCCGGGTGGTATCAGAACACACACAGACAAGTGACAGGGTGATCAGCCTCCGGCGACCCCCTTTTGTCATGTGTCTGGTGACCCTGGGGCGTGCAGGCTTTTCTTGGAAGCGGCTCCTGATGCTCAGGCATCCCTGGGCTTGCCTGGAATTTGCCCCCTTATGAATGGAAGAGCGAAAAGAGAAATGAAGCATGAGTGCGAGTTCTGTGCTGGAAGGTGGGCTTCCTGGAAGCAGTTACTAACTGACACTCTGCTAATGAGCCTGAGTCAAGGGTCCTCTCGGGTGACAGGAGAGGGTCCTGTCACTGGAGGTGACCCCATTCTGCAAAGGGGAAAGGCAGGCTGGGAAATGGGGATTATTTAATTATTTAATATAAGGTGATGACATATTCTGTAGCACTGTTACAGGACACAGATCTAGGCAGCGACCTATTAGTCTCCCATATGTTTGGAATTATGGGAATAATTGTTCATATGGAGCTCATAAAAGGACTGTAAGCCAGGTTTCATCAATCAAAATGCTGGCCTATGGGAAGTAACATGTGAACATGGCCTAGGTAAAAAGCTTTTTGGATGGTGCCCAGCTTTCACATGCCAGACATTAGGCTAACAGGTTAGAAAACCTTGTCCAGTCATCATGCTGGTGTCTTCGGTCCTATACTAGCCCCATCCTACTTGCCTGCTATCTGCAGAGTGCAGCTACCAGCTTCAGTGCATGATGGGAAAGGGAAAGGATGAAAATGCTTCCATTATTGGGAGCCTCGAGCATAGGCAGCCTTCTGAAGCGCCATCTTGGATAATGGAATGAAGCTGGCCAAGGCTTGGTTCTGCATTGATTGTAGAGCTACCTTAAAGATTCCAGCTTAATGCCTCAAAAAGATTACAGGGCTGGCCGCTGACCTTGCCTGGGGGCATCCCTAATGTCCCGCTGTGTGAATCCCCCGACCCAGGGCACCGCAGAATTCACCTGCCTCCTCGCACCCTTGCCGATGTAAACATCCGGTAGCCATATCCCTGCATCTTTGGGCTGTGAGTGCAGTCCCAATTGCCGAGCCCATGTAAACCAAGCCATTTGCTGAACATTACATTTGCACAGCAAACAGCTCTGATTGGACGAGAGCCCACACATGTGCTGTAGGACCAGGAGGTGGTGAGTTTTGCTGGGGGTTCTGGGGGTAGTGGGCATAGAGCAAAACACCGGATAGTAAATATTCTGGGGGGTTTTCCGCTTTACGGTGAACCATTCACCAGGATTTTCACTATCCTGGTGATTGGTCCCCTGCCCATTCAACTCACCTTTCCGCTGCTCCCATGGTGCATTTGCAGAAATCTTCCAATCAGCGCTTTATGCTGTGCATACTTTTGACGGAGCTGCAGGGATATGGCTACCAGATGCCACCCTGGGCTGCAGGGATATGGCTACCAGATGCCACCCTGGGCTGCAGGGATATGGCTACCAGATGCCACCCTGGGCTGCAGGGATATGGCTAACAGATGCCACCCTGGGCTGCAGGGATATGGCTACCGGATTCCACCCTGGGCTGCAGGGATATGGCTACTGGATGCCACCCTGGGCTGCAGGGATATGGCTATCGGATGCCACCCTGGGCTGCAGGGATATGGCTACCGGATGCCACCCTGGGCTGCAGGGATATGGCTACCAGATGCCACCCTGGGCTGCAGGGATATGGCTACCGGATTCCACCCTGGGCTGCAGGGATATGGCTACTGGATGCCACCCTGGGCTGCAGGGATATGGCTATCGGATGCCACCCTGGGCTGCAGGGATATGGCTACTGGATGCCACCCTGGGCTGCAGGGATATGGCTATCGGATGCCACCCTGGGCTGCAGGGATATGGCTACTGGATGACACCCTGGGCTGCAGGGATATGGCTACCGGATGCCAGCCTGGGCTGCAGGGATATGGCTACCGGATGCCACCCTGCGCTGCAGGGATATGGCTACCGGATGCCACCCGGGGCTGCAGGGATATGGCTACTGGATGACACCCTGGGCTGCAGGGATATGGCTACCGGATGCCAGCCTGGGCTGCAGGGATATGGCTACCGGATGCCACCCTGCGCTGCAGGGATATGGCTACCGGATGCCACCCGGGGCTGCAGGGATATGGCTACCGGATGCCACCCTGGGCTGCAGGGATATGGCTACCAGATGCCACCCTGGGCTGCAGGGATATGGCTACCGGATGCCACCCTGGGCTGCAGGGATATGGCTACCGGATGCTACCCTGGGCTGCAGGGATATGGCTACTGGATGCCACCCTGGGCTGCAGGGATATGGCTACTGGATGCCACCCTGGGCTGCAGGGATATGGCTACCGGATGCTACCCTGGGCTGCAGGGATATGGCTACTGGATGACACCCTGGGCTGCAGGGATATGGCTACTGGATGCCACCCTGGGCTGCAGGGATATGGCTACCGGATGCTACCCTGGGCTGCAGGGATATGGCTACCGGATGCTACCCTGGGCTGCAGGGATATGGCTACCAGATGCCACCCTGGGCTGCAGGGATATGGCTACCGGATGCTACCCTGGGCTGCAGGGATATGGCTACCGGATGCTACCCTGGGCTGCAGGGATATGGCTACCGGATGCTACCCTGGGCCAAGCCGGCCTTTTAGACTCTTGGCCACTTTATTGCAGCAACTCCAAATTAATTTTCATGTTCCCTCCATGGTCCCTCCATCTCTTTTTCTGTTTTCCATGTTCCTTCTTTCTTTCTTGTCTTATCTCTTTTCCACATCTTATTTGTGTTTTTTTCTTTGCACTTTATTTCATTTTTTCTGTCTTTTTCTGCATTCCCGCTTTGTTTTTTCCCCTCTTTTTGCAGCTTCTTGTTATCTTTCTCTATCTTTTTCCCTTTTAGTAAATGTGTGTATCTGGGGGCACCATCCATCAATCTGGCACAGGGCATCGTTTATCTTAAGGCCGTCCTTGTACAGGGCCCAGTATGATCAAAGGTGGCCACAATTCCTCCAAAAAGCAGTCAGAATTGCTCTTTAATTAAAGAGGTGCAAAACACATGAGAACGTCCCCTAGGGCAAAACTTCCTGCCTCCTACCAGCATATTTGGGCTGTGTGCACGCTCCTGTACCCAGCCATTTAGATAGACTGGGGGCTGAAGTGCAGCAGCTGCTGGGGATGTGCCTGTTTTTGCTCCCTATTGCCATAAACAGAGCCATTTGCCGAGCATTAAATATGCACGGCAAACAACTCTGATTGGATGAGAGCCCACACATGCACATAGGACCAGGAAAAGGTGAGTTTGTATGGGTGACCTGGGGGGTTTCACACAGTGAGACATTGCAAATCGGGAGGCTCTAGGGGCAAGGAACAAAACCCAGGATAGTCCCAGGTTTTGTTCTGCTTTAAAGGGCAGGATTGTGGGTGGTTACATAGAAAAAAAACACTAAATACACAAAGAAAAAATATCAAAAAGTATATAAAAACCAAGAGCCCGGCACCAAGGTCCACAACGCGCCGTATGGAGCAGGGGATTAGCAGTAGGGACACCTACGTACGCGGCCGCCCGTGTCGCTTCGTTGGGTGAAAGAGTCTGTGTATTTAATGGTTGATATGGGTTCTTAAAGTGGACCAACACCGAGAGGTGATCACCTCCCACCCCGCGGGACATCCGAGATCGGGATGTCCCGCGGGGTGAAACCCCCCAAAAAAACCCCAAACACCTTACCTGATCTTCGGCGGCGGCCGGCCGCCGCCGCCTCCCTCGCGCCCCTGTAGGCGTGCTCGCGCCCGCGCCGGCCGTCTGCGAATGGCCGGCGGGGGCGCGCGCGCGCCGAAAGTGACGCGAGGGAGGCGGCGGCGGCGGCAGCCGCTTGGACGTTCCTGATCCCCGCCTGGACGTTGGCGGGGATTGGACCGTCCAGTCACGTGGGAGCGGGGACAGGTAAGATTTTGGGGCTTTCTGGGGGGTCTCACACAGCGGGGCACCCCCGATCGGGGTGCCCCGCCGAAGTGGACCAAAACCCAGGATAGTCAAAATCCTGGGTGTTGGTCCACTTTAAGTTGGTGATTCTTGCACTCTTAGGCAGAGCCGGATTAAGAGCATCCCGGGCCTGGTGCTGTAGATTTTGACGGGCCTATTTATCGAAGTATATAAAATGAAAACGCAACACAAAGCAATTTTGTTTAAGACAAAGTGCATTTGTCACATGTCTAATGTACATTAAATTACCAGGATAGCTGAATACATGTTAGTGTATGAAAAATGTGCATTTCTTCATAGATTTTGTTCTTTAGCTAAAAAAAAAAAAAAGAACCAACTCGCTTTTGGGGGGGGGGGGGGGGCCCAGAGTGTCAAAGAGGTGTTGTAGAGGGTTCGCTATCCCTCAGTACAGACACAGCGGGGGCATCCCTCAGTACAGACACAGCGGGGGCATCCCTCAGTACAGACACAGCGGGGGCATCCCTCAGTACAGACACAGCGGGGGCATCCCTCAGTACAGACACAGCGGGGGCATCCCTCAGTACAGACACAGCGGGGGCATCCCTCAGTACAGACACAGCGGGGGCATCCCTCAGTACAGACAAAGCGGGGGCATCCCTCAGTACAGGCAAAGGGGGGGCATCCCTCAGTACAGGCAAAGCGGGGGCATCCCTCAGTACAGGCAAAGCGGGGGCATCCCTCAGTACAGGCAAAACGGGGGCATCCCTCAGTACAGGCAAAACGGGGGCATCCCTCAGTACAGACAAAGCGGGGTCATCCCTCAGTACAGACACAGCGGGGGCATCCCTCAGTACAGACAAAGCGGGGGCATCCCTCAATACAGACAAAGCGGGGGCATCCCTCAGTACAGGCAAAGCGGGGGCATCCCTCAGTACAGGCAAAGCGGGGGCATCCCTCAGTACAGGCAAAGCGGGGGCATCCCTCAGTACAGGCAAAGCGGGGGCATCCCTCAGTACAGACACAGCGGGGGCATCCCTCAGTACAGACACATCGGGGGCATCCCTCAGTACAAAGCGGGGGCATCCCTCAGTACAGGCAAAGCGGGGGCATCCCTCAGTACAGACACAGCGGGGGCATCCCTCAGTACAGACACAGCGGGGGCATCCCTCAGTACAGACACAGCGGGGGCATCCCTCAGTACAGACACAGCGGGGGCATCCCTCAGTACAAAGCGGGGGCATCCCTCAGTACAGACACAGCGGGGGCAACCCTCAGTACAGACACAGCGGGGGCATCCCTCAGTACAGACACAGCGGGGGCATCCCTCAGTACAGACACAGCGGGGGCATCCCTCAGTACAGGCAAAGCGGGGGCATCCCTCAGTACAGGCAAAGCGGGGGCATCCCTCAGTACAGGCAAAGCGGGGGCATCCCTCAGTACAGGCAAAGCGGGGGCATCCCTCAGTACAGGCAAAGCGGGGGCATCCCTCAGTACAGGCAAAGCGGGGGCATCCCTCAGTACAGGCAAACCGGGGGCATCCCTCAGTACAGACACAGCGGGGGGCATCCCTCAGTACAGGCAAAGCGGGGACATCCCTCAGTACAGGCAAAGTGGGGGCATCCCTCAGTACAGGCAAAGCGGGGCATCCCTCAGTACAGACACAGCGGGGGCATCCCTCAGTACAGGCAAAGTGGGGGCATCCCTCAGTACAGACAAAGCGGGGGCATCCCTCAGTACAGGCAAAGCGGGGGCATCCCTCAGTACAGGCAAAGCGGGGGCATCCCTCAGTACAGGCAAAGCGGGGGCATCCCTCAGTACAGACACAGCGGGGGCATCCCTCAGTACAGACACATCGGGGGCATCCCTCAGTACAAAGCGGGGGCATCCCTCAGTACAGGCAAAGCGGGGGCATCCCTCAGTACAGACACAGCGGGGGCATCCCTCAGTACAGACACAGCGGGGGCATCCCTCAGTACAGACACAGCGGGGGCATCCCTCAGTACAGACACAGCGGGGGCATCCCTCAGTACAAAGCGGGGACATCCCTCAGTACAGACACAGCGGGGGCAACCCTCAGTACAGACACAGCGGGGGCATCCCTCAGTACAGACACAGCGGGGGCATCCCTCAGTACAGGCAAAGCGGGGGCATCCCTCAGTACAGGCAAAGCGGGGGCATCCCTCAGTACAGGCAAAGCGGGGGCATCCCTCAGTACAGGCAAAGCGGGGGCATCCCTCAGTACAGGCAAAGCGGGGGCATCCCTCAGTACAGGCAAAGCGGGGGCATCCCTCAGTACAGGCAAAGCGGGGGCATCCCTCAGTACAGACACAGCGGGGGGCATCCCTCAGTACAGGCAAAGCGGGGACATCCCTCAGTACAGGCAAAGTGGGGGCATCCCTCAGTACAGGCAAAGCGGGGCATCCCTCAGTACAGACACAGCGGGGGCATCCCTCAGTACAGGCAAAGTGGGGGCATCCCTCAGTACAGACACAGCGGGGGCATCCCTCAGTACAGACACAGCGGGGACATCCCTCAGTACAGACACAGCGGGGGCATCCCTCAGTACAGACACAGCGGGGGCATCCCTCAGTACAGACACAGCGGGGGCATCCCTCAGTACAGACACAGCGGGGGCATCCCTCAGTACAGACACAGCGGGGGCATCCCTCAGTACAGACACAGCGGGGGCATTCCTCAGTACAGACAAAGCGGGGGCATCCCTCAGTACAGACAAAGCGGGGGCATCCCTCAGTACAGGCAAAGCGGGGGCATCCCTCAGTACAGACACAGCGGGGGCATCCCTCAGTACAGACACAGCGGGGACATCCCTCAGTACAGACACAGCGGGGGCATCCCTCAGTACAGACACAGCGGGGGCATCCCTCAGTACAGACACAGCGGGGGCATCCCTCAGTACAGACACAGCGGGGGCATCCCTCAGTACAGACACAGCGGGGGCATCCCTCAGTACAGACACAGCGGGGGCATCCCTCAGTACAGACACAGCGGGGGCATCCCTCAGTACAGACAAAGCGGGGGCATCCCTCAGTACAGGCAAAGCGGGGGCATCCCTCAGTACAGACACAGCGGGGGCAACCCTCAGTACAGACACAGCGGGGGCATCCCTCAGTACAGGCAAAGCGGGGGCATCCCTCAGTACAGGCAAAGCGGGGGCATCCCTCAGTACAGGCAAAGCGGGGGCATCCCTCAGTACAGGCAAAGCGGGGGCATCCCTCAGTACAGGCAAAGCGGGGGCATCCCTCAGAACAGGCAAAGCGGGGGCATCCCTCTGTACAGACACAGCGGGGGCATCCCTCAGTACAGACAAAGCGGGGACATCCCTCAGTACAGACAAAGCGGGGGCATCCCTCAGTACAGACACAGCGGGGGCATCCCTCAGTACAGACACAGCGGGGGCATCCCTCAGTACAGACACAGCGGGGGCATCCCTCAGTACAGACACAGCGGGGGCAACCCTCAGTACAGACACAGCGGGGGCATCCCTCAGTACAGACACAGCGGGGGCATGCCTCAGTACAGACAAAGCGGGGGCATCCCTCAGTACAGGCAAAGCGGGGGCATCCCTCAGTACAGGCAAAGCGGGGGCATCCCTCAGTACAGGCAAAGCGGGGTCATCCCTCAGTACAGGCAAAGCGGGGGCATCCCTCAGTACAGGCAAAGCGGGGGCATCCCTCAGTACAGGCAAAACGGGGGCATCCCTCAGTACAGGCAAAGCGGGGGCATCCCTCAGTACAGGCAAAGCGGGGTCATCCCTCAGTACAGACACAGCGGGGGCATCCCTCAGAACAGGCAAAGCGGGGGCATCCCTCAATACAGACAAAGCGGGGGCATCCCTCAGTACAGGCAAAGCGGGGGCATCCCTCAGTACAGGCAAAGCGGGGGCATCCCTCAGTACAGACACAGCGGGGGCATCCCTCAGTACAGACACAGCAGGGGCATCCCTCAGTACAAAGCGGGGGCATCCCTCATTACAGGCAAAGCGGGGGCATCCCTCAGTACAGGCAAAGCGGGGTCATCCCTCAGTACAGACACAGCGGGGGCATCCCTCAGTACAGGCAAAGCGGGGGCATCCCTCAATACAGACAAAGCGGGGACATCCCTCAGTACAGGCAAAGCGGGGGCATCCCTCAGTACAGGCAAAGCGGGGGCATCCCTCAGTACAGGCAAAGCGGGGGCATCCCTCAGTACAGGCAAAGCGGGGGCATCCCTCAGTACAGGCAAAGCGGGGGCATCCCTCAGTACAGGCAAAGCGGGGGCATCCCTCAGTACAGGCAAAGCGGGGGCATCCCTCAGTACAGACACAGCGGGGGCATCCCTCAGTACAGACACAGCAGGGGCATCCCTCAGTACAAAGCGGGGGCATCCCTCATTACAGGCAAAGCGGGGGCATCCCTCAGTACAGGCAAAGTGGGGGCATCCCTCAGTACAGGCAAAGCGGGGGCATCCCTCAATACAGACAAAGCGGGGGCATCCCCCAGTACAGGCAAAGCGGGGGCATCCCTCAGTACAGGCAAAGCGGGGGCATCCCTCAGTACAGACACAGCGGGGGCATCCCTCAGTACAGACACAGCGGGGGCATCCCTCAGTACAGACACAGCAGGGGCATCCCTCAGTACAAAGCGGGGGCATCCCTCATTACAGGCAAAGCGGGGGCATCCCTCAGTACAGGCAAAGTGGGGGCATCCCTCAGTACAGACACAGCGGGGGCATCCCTCAGTACAGACACAGCGGGGCCATCCCTCAGTACAGACACAGCGGGGGCATCCCTCAGTACAAAGCGGGGGCATCCCTCAGTACAGGCAAAGCGGGGGCATCCCTCAGTACAGGCAAAGCGGGGGCATCCCTCAGAACAGGCAAAGTGGGGGCATCCCTCTGTACAGACACAGCGGGGGCATCCCTCAGTACAGACAAAGCGGGGACATCCCTCAGTACAGACAAAGCGGGGGCATCCCTCAGTACAGGCAAAGCGGGGGCATCCCTCAGTACAGACACAGCGGGGGCATCCCTCAGTACAGACACAGCGGGGGCATCCCTCAGTACAGGCAAAGCGGGGTCATCCCTCAGTACAGGCAAAGCGGGGGCATCCCTCAGTACAGGCAAAGCGGGGGCATCCCTCAGAACAGGCAAAGCGGGGGCATCCCTCTGTACAGACACAGCGGGGGCAACCCTCAGTACAGACACAGCGGGGGCATCCCTCAGTACATACAAAGCGGGGGCATCCCTCAGTACAGGCAAAGCGGGGGCATCCCTCAGTACAGACACAGCGGGGGCATCCCTCAGTACAGACACAGCAGGGGCATCCCTCAGTACAGACACAGCGGGGGCATCCCTCAGTACAGACACAGCGGGGGCATCCCTCAGTACAGACACAGCGGGGGCATCCCTCAGTACAGACACAGCGGGGGCATCCCTCAGTACAGACACAGCGGGGGCATCCCTCAGTACAGACACAGCGGGGGCATCCCTCAGTACAGACACAGCGGGGGCATCCCTCAGTACAGACAAAGCGGGGGCATCCCTCAGTACAGGCAAAGCGGGGGCATCCCTCAGTACAGACACAGCGGGGGCAACCCTCAGTACAGACACAGCGGGGGCAACCCTCAGTACAGACACAGCGGGGGCATCCCTCAGTACAGGCAAAGCGGGGGCATCCCTCAGTACAGGCAAAGCGGGGGCATCCCTCAGTACAGGCAAAGCGGGGGCATCCCTCAGTACAGGCAAAGCGGGGGCATCCCTCAGTACAGGCAAAGCGGGGGCATCCCTCAGAACAGGCAAAGCGGGGGCATCCCTCTGTACAGACACAGCGGGGGCATCCCTCAGTACAGACACAGCGGGGGCATCCCTCAGTACAGACACAGCGGGGGCATCCCTCAGTACAGACACAGCGGGGGCATCCCTCAGTACAGACACAGCGGGGGCATCCCTCAGTACAGACACAGCGGGGGCAACCCTCAGTACAGACACAGCGGGGGCATCCCTCAGTACAGACACAGCGGGGGCATGCCTCAGTACAGACAAAGCGGGGGCATCCCTCAGTACAGGCAAAGCGGGGGCATCCCTCAGTACAGGCAAAGCGGGGGCATCCCTCAGTACAGGCAAAGCGGGGTCATCCCTCAGTACAGGCAAAGCGGGGGCATCCCTCAGTACAGGCAAAGTGGGGGCATCCCTCAGTACAGGCAAAACGGGGGCATCCCTCAGTACAGGCAAAGCGGGGGCATCCCTCAGTACAGGCAAAGCGGGGTCATCCCTCAGTACAGACACAGCGGGGGCATCCCTCAGTACAGGCAAAGCGGGGGCATCCCTCAATACAGACAAAGCGGGGGCAACCCTCAGTACAGGCAAAGCGGGGGCATCCCTCAGTACAGGCAAAGCGGGGGCATCCCTCAGTACAGGCAAAGCGGGGGCATCCCTCAGTACAGACACAGCGGGGGCATCCCTCAGTACAGACACAGCAGGGGCATCCCTCAGTACAAAGCGGGGGCATCCCTCATTACAGGCAAAGCAGGGGCATCCCTCAGTACAGGCAAAGTGGGGGCATCCCTCAGTACAGACACAGCGGGGGCATCCCTCAGTACAGACACAGCGGGGCCATCCCTCAGTACAGACACAGCGGGGGCATCCCTCAGTACAAAGCGGGGACATCCCTCAGTACAGGCAAAGCGGGGGCATCCCTCAGTACAGACAAAGCGGGGGCATCCCTCAGTACAGGCAAAGCGGGGGCATCCCTCAGTACAGGCAAAGCGGGGGCATCCCTCAGTACAGACACAGCGGGGGCAACCCTCAGTACAGACACAGCGGGGGCATCCCTCAGTACAGACAAAGCGGGGGCATCCCTCAGTACAGGCAAAGCGGGGGCATCCCTCAGTACAGGCAAAGCGGGGTCATCCCTCAGTACAGACACAGCGGGGGCATCCCTCAGTACAGGCAAAGCGGGGGCATCCCTCAATACAGACAAAGCGGGGGCATCCCTCAGTACAGGCAAAGCGGGGGCATCCCTCAGTACAGGCAAAGCGGGGGCATCCCTCAGTACAGGCAAAGCGGGGGCATCCCTCAGTACAGGCAAAGCGGGGGCATCCCTCAGTACAGGCAAAGCGGGGGCATCCCTCAGCACAGGCAAAGCGGGGGCATCCCTCAGTACAGACACAGCGGGGGCATCCCTCAGTACAGACACAGCAGGGGCATCCCTCAGTACAAAGCGGGGGCATCCCTCATTACAGGCAAAGCGGGGGCATCCCTCAGTACAGGCAAAGTGGGGGCATCCCTCAGTACAGGCAAAGCGGGGGCATCCCTCAATACAGACAAAGCGGGGGCATCCCCCAGTACAGGCAAAGCGGGGGCATCCCTCAGTACAGGCAAAGCGGGGGCATCCCTCAGTACAGACACAGCGGGGGCATCCCTCAGTACAGACACAGCGGGGGCATCCCTCAGTACAGACACAGCAGGGGCATCCCTCAGTACAAAGCGGGGGCATCCCTCATTACAGGCAAAGCGGGGGCATCCCTCAGTACAGGCAAAGTGGGGGCATCCCTCAGTACAGACACAGCGGGGGCATCCCTCAGTACAGACACAGCGGGGCCATCCCTCAGTACAGACACAGCGGGGGCATCCCTCAGTACAAAGCGGGGGCATCCCTCAGTACAGGCAAAGCGGGGGCATCCCTCAGTACAGGCAAAGCGGGGGCATCCCTCAGAACAGGCAAAGTGGGGGCATCCCTCTGTACAGACACAGCGGGGGCATCCCTCAGTACAGACAAAGCGGGGACATCCCTCAGTACAGACAAAGCGGGGGCATCCCTCAGTACAGGCAAAGCGGGGGCATCCCTCAGTACAGACACAGCGGGGGCATCCCTCAGTACAGACACAGCGGGGGCATCCCTCAGTACAGGCAAAGCGGGGTCATCCCTCAGTACAGGCAAAGCGGGGGCATCCCTCAGTACAGGCAAAGCGGGGGCATCCCTCAGAACAGGCAAAGCGGGGGCATCCCTCTGTACAGACACAGCGGGGGCAACCCTCAGTACAGACACAGCGGGGGCATCCCTCAGTACATACAAAGCGGGGGCATCCCTCAGTACAGGCAAAGCGGGGGCATCCCTCAGTACAGACACAGCGGGGGCATCCCTCAGTACAGACACAGCGGGGGCATCCCTCACTACAGACACAGCGGGGGCATCCCTCAGTACAGACACAGCGGGGGCATCCCTCAGTACAGACACAGCGGGGGCATCCCTCAGTACAGACACAGCGGGGGCATCCCTCAGTACAGACACAGCGGGGGCATCCCTCAGTACAGACACAGCGGGGGCATCCCTCAGTACAGACACAGCGGGGGCATCCCTCAGTACAGACAAAGCGGGGGCATCCCTCAGTACAGGCAAAGCGGGGGCATCCCTCAGTACAGACACAGCGGGGGCAACCCTCAGTACAGACACAGCGGGGGCAACCCTCAGTACAGACACAGCGGGGGCATCCCTCAGTACAGGCAAAGCGGGGGCATCCCTCAGTACAGGCAAAGCGGGGGCATCCCTCAGTACAGGCAAAGCGGGGGCATCCCTCAGTACAGGCAAAGCGGGGGCATCCCTCAGTACAGGCAAAGCGGGGGCATCCCTCAGAACAGGCAAAGCGGGGGCATCCCTCTGTACAGACACAGCGGGGGCATCCCTCAGTACAGACACAGCGGGGGCATCCCTCAGTACAGACACAGCGGGGGCATCCCTCAGTACAGACACAGCGGGGGCATCCCTCAGTACAGACACAGCGGGGGCATCCCTCAGTACAGACACAGCGGGGGCAACCCTCAGTACAGACACAGCAGGGGCATCCCTCAGTACAGACACAGCGGGGGCATGCCTCAGTACAGACAAAGCGGGGGCATCCCTCAGTACAGGCAAAGCGGGGGCATCCCTCAGTACAGGCAAAGCGGGGGCATCCCTCAGTACAGGCAAAGCGGGGTCATCCCTCAGTACAGGCAAAGCGGGGGCATCCCTCAGTACAGGCAAAGTGGGGGCATCCCTCAGTACAGGCAAAACGGGGGCATCCCTCAGTACAGGCAAAGCGGGGGCATCCCTCAGTACAGGCAAAGCGGGGTCATCCCTCAGTACAGACACAGCGGGGGCATCCCTCAGTACAGGCAAAGCGGGGGCATCCCTCAATACAGACAAAGCGGGGGCAACCCTCAGTACAGGCAAAGCGGGGGCATCCCTCAGTACAGGCAAAGCGGGGGCATCCCTCAGTACAGGCAAAGCGGGGGCATCCCTCAGTACAGACACAGCGGGGGCATCCCTCAGTACAGACACAGCAGGGGCATCCCTCAGTACAAAGCGGGGGCATCCCTCATTACAGGCAAAGCAGGGGCATCCCTCAGTACAGGCAAAGTGGGGGCATCCCTCAGTACAGACACAGCGGGGGCATCCCTCAGTACAGACACAGCGGGGCCATCCCTCAGTACAGACACAGCGGGGGCATCCCTCAGTACAAAGCGGGGACATCCCTCAGTACAGGCAAAGCGGGGGCATCCCTCAGTACAGACAAAGCGGGGGCATCCCTCAGTACAGGCAAAGCGGGGGCATCCCTCAGTACAGGCAAAGCGGGGGCATCCCTCAGTACAGACACAGCGGGGGCAACCCTCAGTACAGACACAGCGGGGGCATCCCTCAGTACAGACAAAGCGGGGGCATCCCTCAGTACAGGCAAAGCGGGGGCATCCCTCAGTACAGGCAAAGCGGGGTCATCCCTCAGTACAGACACAGCGGGGGCATCCCTCAGTACAGGCAAAGCGGGGGCATCCCTCAATACAGACAAAGCGGGGGCATCCCTCAGTACAGGCAAAGCGGGGGCATCCCTCAGTACAGGCAAAGCGGGGGCATCCCTCAGTACAGGCAAAGCGGGGGCATCCCTCAGTACAGGCAAAGCGGGGGCATCCCTCAGTACAGGCAAAGCGGGGGCATCCCTCAGCACAGGCAAAGCGGGGGCATCCCTCAGTACAGACACAGCGGGGGCATCCCTCAGTACAGACACAGCAGGGGCATCCCTCAGTACAAAGCGGGGGCATCCCTCATTACAGGCAAAGCGGGGGCATCCCTCAGTACAGGCAAAGTGGGGGCATCCCTCAGTACAGGCAAAGCGGGGGCATCCCTCAATACAGACAAAGCGGGGGCATCCCTCAGTACAGGCAAAGCGGGGGCATCCCTCAGTACAGGCAAAGCGGGGGCATCCCTCAGTACAGACACAGCGGGGGCATCCCTCAGTACAGACACAGCAGGGGCATCCCTCAGTACAGACACAGCAGGGGCATCCCTCATTACAGGCAAAGCGGGGGCATCCCTCAGTACAGGCAAAGTGGGGGCATCCCTCAGTACAGACACAGCGGGGGCATCCCTCAGTACAGACACAGCGGGGCCATCCCTCAGTACAGACACAGCGGGGGCATCCCTCAGTACAAAGCGGGGGCATCCCTCAGTACAGGCAAAGCGGGGGCATCCCTCAGTACAGGCAAAGCGGGGGCATCCCTCAGTACAGGCAAAGCGGGGGCATCCCTCAGAACAGGCAAAGTGGGGGCATCCCTCTGTACAGACACAGCGGGGGCATCCCTCAGTACAGACAAAGCGGGGACATCCCTCAGTACAGACAAAGCGGGGGCATCCCTCAGTACAGACACAGCGGGGGCATCCCTCAGTACAGACACAGCGGGGGCATCCCTCAGTACAGACAAAGCGGGGGCATCCCTCAGTACAGACACAGCGGTGGCATCCCTCAGTACAGACACAGCGGGGGCAACCCTCAGTACAGACACAGCGGGGGCATCCCTCAGTACAGGCAAAGCGGGGGCATCCCTCAGTACAGGCAAAGCGGGGGCATCCCTCAGTACAGGCAAAGCGGGGGCATCCCTCAGTACAGGCAAAACGGGGGCATCCCTCAGTACAGGCAAAGCGGGGGCATCCCTCAGTACAGGCAAAGCGGGGTCATCCCTCAGTACAGACACAGAGGGGGCATCCCTCAGTACAGACAAAGCGGGGGCATCCCTCAATACAGACAAAGCGGGGGCATCCCTCAGTACAGGCAAAGCGGGGGCATCCCTCAGTACAGACACAGCGGGGGCATCCCTCAGTACAGACACAGCGGGGGCATCCCTCAGTACAGACACAGCGGGGGCATCCCTCAGTACAGACACAGCGGGGGCATCCCTCAGTACAGACACAGCGGGGGCATCCCTCAGTACAGACACAGCGGGGGCATCCCTCAGTACAGACACAGCGGGGGCATCCCTCAGTACAGACACAGCGGGGGCAACCCTCAGTACAGACACAGCGGGGGCATCCCTCAGTACAGACACAGCGGGGGCATGCCTCAGTACAGACAAAGCGGGGGCATCCCTCAGTACAGGCAAAGCGGGGGCATCCCTCAGTACAGGCAAAGCGGGGGCATCCCTCAGTACAGGCAAAGCGGGGTCATCCCTCAGTACAGGCAAAGCGGGGGCATCCCTCAGTACAGGCAAAGTGGGGGCATCCCTCAGTACAGGCAAAACGGGGGCATCCCTCAGTACAGGCAAAGCGGGGGCATCCCTCAGTACAGGCAAAGCGGGGTCATCCCTCAGTACAGACACAGCGGGGGCATCCCTCAGTACAGGCAAAGCGGGGGCATCCCTCAATACAGACAAAGCGGGGGCAACCCTCAGTACAGGCAAAGCGGGGGCATCCCTCAGTACAGGCAAAGCGGGGGCATCCCTCAGTACAGGCAAAGCGGGGGCATCCCTCAGTACAGACACAGCGGGGGCATCCCTCAGTACAGACACAGCAGGGGCATCCCTCAGTACAAAGCGGGGGCATCCCTCATTACAGGCAAAGCAGGGGCATCCCTCAGTACAGGCAAAGTGGGGGCATCCCTCAGTACAGACACAGCGGGGGCATCCCTCAGTACAGACACAGCGGGGCCATCCCTCAGTACAGACACAGCGGGGGCATCCCTCAGTACAAAGCGGGGACATCCCTCAGTACAGGCAAAGCGGGGGCATCCCTCAGTACAGACAAAGCGGGGGCATCCCTCAGTACAGGCAAAGCGGGGGCATCCCTCAGTACAGGCAAAGCGGGGGCATCCCTCAGTACAGACACAGCGGGGGCAACCCTCAGTACAGACACAGCGGGGGCATCCCTCAGTACAGACAAAGCGGGGGCATCCCTCAGTACAGGCAAAGCGGGGGCATCCCTCAGTACAGGCAAAGCGGGGTCATCCCTCAGTACAGACACAGCGGGGGCATCCCTCAGTACAGGCAAAGCGGGGGCATCCCTCAATACAGACAAAGCGGGGGCATCCCTCAGTACAGGCAAAGCGGGGGCATCCCTCAGTACAGGCAAAGCGGGGGCATCCCTCAGTACAGGCAAAGCGGGGGCATCCCTCAGTACAGGCAAAGCGGGGGCATCCCTCAGTACAGGCAAAGCGGGGGCATCCCTCAGCACAGGCAAAGCGGGGGCATCCCTCAGTACAGACACAGCGGGGGCATCCCTCAGTACAGACACAGCAGGGGCATCCCTCAGTACAAAGCGGGGGCATCCCTCATTACAGGCAAAGCGGGGGCATCCCTCAGTACAGGCAAAGTGGGGGCATCCCTCAGTACAGGCAAAGCGGGGGCATCCCTCAATACAGACAAAGCGGGGGCATCCCTCAGTACAGGCAAAGCGGGGGCATCCCTCAGTACAGGCAAAGCGGGGGCATCCCTCAGTACAGACACAGCGGGGGCATCCCTCAGTACAGACACAGCAGGGGCATCCCTCAGTACAGACACAGCAGGGGCATCCCTCATTACAGGCAAAGCGGGGGCATCCCTCAGTACAGGCAAAGTGGGGGCATCCCTCAGTACAGACACAGCGGGGGCATCCCTCAGTACAGACACAGCGGGGCCATCCCTCAGTACAGACACAGCGGGGGCATCCCTCAGTACAAAGCGGGGGCATCCCTCAGTACAGGCAAAGCGGGGGCATCCCTCAGTACAGGCAAAGCGGGGGCATCCCTCAGTACAGGCAAAGCGGGGGCATCCCTCAGAACAGGCAAAGTGGGGGCATCCCTCTGTACAGACACAGCGGGGGCATCCCTCAGTACAGACAAAGCGGGGACATCCCTCAGTACAGACAAAGCGGGGGCATCCCTCAGTACAGACACAGCGGGGGCATCCCTCAGTACAGACACAGCGGGGGCATCCCTCAGTACAGACAAAGCGGGGGCATCCCTCAGTACAGACACAGCGGTGGCATCCCTCAGTACAGACACAGCGGGGGCAACCCTCAGTACAGACACAGCGGGGGCATCCCTCAGTACAGGCAAAGCGGGGGCATCCCTCAGTACAGGCAAAGCGGGGGCATCCCTCAGTACAGGCAAAGCGGGGGCATCCCTCAGTACAGGCAAAACGGGGGCATCCCTCAGTACAGGCAAAGCGGGGGCATCCCTCAGTACAGGCAAAGCGGGGTCATCCCTCAGTACAGACACAGCGGGGGCATCCCTCAGTACAGACAAAGCGGGGGCATCCCTCAATACAGACAAAGCGGGGGCATCCCTCAGTACAGGCAAAGCGGGGGCATCCCTCAGTACAGACACAGCGGGGGCATCCCTCAGTACAGACACAGCGGGGGCATCCCTCAGTACAGACACAGCGGGGGCATCCCTCAGTACAGACACAGCGGGGGCATCCCTCAGTACAGACACAGCGGGGGCATCCCTCAGTACAGACAAAGCGGGGGCATCCCTCAGTACAGACAAAGCGGGGGCATCCCTCAGTACAGACACAGCGGGGGCATCCCTCAGTACAGACACAGCGGGGGCATCCCTCAGTACAGACACAGCGGGGGCAACCCTCAGTACAGACACAGCGGGGGCATCCCTCAGTACAGGCAAAGCGGGGGCATCCCTCAGTACAGGCAAAGCGGGGGCATCCCTCAGTACAGGCAAAGCGGGGGCATCCCTCAGTACAGGCAAAGCGGGGGCATCCCTCAGTACAGGCAAAACGGGGGCATCCCTCAGT
Organism: Gastrophryne carolinensis; assembly: GCA_027917425.1. Lineage (NCBI taxonomy): Eukaryota > Metazoa > Chordata > Amphibia > Anura > Microhylidae > Gastrophryne > Gastrophryne carolinensis. The sequence goes on along the minus strand of CM051235.1, from coordinate 401,620,780 downwards.
ACAGGCAAAGCGGGGGCATCCCTCAGTACAGGCAAAGCGGGGTCATCCCTCAGTACAGACACAGCGGGGGCATCCCTCAGTACAGACAAAGCGGGGGCATCCCTCAGTACAGGCAAAGCGGGGGCATCCCTCAGTACAGGCAAAGCGGGGGCATCCCTCAGTACAGGCAAAGCGGGGGCATCCCTCAGTACAGGCAAAGCGGGGGCATCCCTCAGTACAGACACAGCGGGGGCATCCCTCAGTACAGACACAGCAGGGGCATCCCTCAGTACAAAGCGGGGGCATCCCTCAGTACAGGCAAAGCGGGGGCATCCCTCAGTACAGGCAAAGTGGGGGCATCCCTCAGTACAGACACAGCGGGGCCATCCCTCAGTACAGACACAGCGGGGGCATCCCTCAGTACAGACACAGCGGGGGAATCCCTCAGTACAAAGCGGGGGCATCCCTCAGTACAGGCAAAGCGGGGGCATCCCTCAGTACAGGCAAAGCGGGGGCATCCCTCTGTACAGGCAAAGGGGGGGCATCCCTCAGTACAGACAAAGCGGGGGCATCCCTCAGTACAGACAAAGCGGGGGCATCCCTCAGTACAGACAAAGCGGGGGCATCCCTCAGTACAGACAAAGCGGGGGCATCCCTCAGAAATTGAGAAAGAGACACACACAGAAAAAGACACACACATAGAATGAGAGCAACAGCCACCCCCCCCCCCCGCTCAACGTCAGGCCAGCACACTGGTCTCACTCTCAGTATAGGGCGCACCCTCCCAATCGCCGGCTGTCTCTCACTCCTGCATACCCTCCTCCCAGTCTGATCCCTCTGGAGCCCGATGCCGCCGATCTCCCGCCGCTCACCTCCTCAGGGCCATACGTCCGCCATCTTCACTTGTCGTCTTCAGCGATGCAGAGAAGGGAACGCCCCCAGACGCTGCCATTATCCGCAGGGGGGGTGTTCCCATTCTACAGCTGGGGAGGCGCCATCCAACAGTACTGCCCCCGATGACACGCATACAGTCACTCATCCCTGCCTGCGGCCTGACAGGTACCGCCGTCGTCCCCCTCCTAATGCCGCGTGACTTCCTCTCATTTCAGGTCTCATCTTCAAAATTGATTTAATGCCGGCTGTTGCGCGCTGGGCCGATGGCCGGTGGGCGTGCCCCAGATGGCCAGCATCCATTGAAAGCAATGGACGCCGCCGACTGAGCAGCGCGCAACACCCGCAAAGTGTGTGTGTGTCGGGCTGTGTCGGCCAGGGAAGGGAAGGGAACAGTGACTGCCAGACCAGGCGGCGCCGGGCGCGGCCTATGCGGGCCGCGTTTGCAGGCTGCTGGGCCTGTCTTAACGTAGGGGCCTGGAGCGGCAGCTCCATCCGCCCCTACGTTAATCCGGCCCTGCTCTTAGGTGTTCATGACTGTGACAGACGCTCTGTCTTTTGGATGTCATCACTATTCAGTTGCCCACCGGGTCATTCACTGGCCTTTTCTTAATTAGGTCATTGTATTTTGATACTGTTACAGGCAATGTCATTGTATTTTGACTGCCATTGTGTATTGTTGATTACGTCACAGTCAATGGCATTGTCCCGATTGATTATAATTATATTACGGCCTGCTATTGTTCTACTGATTGCGTCACCGGCAGAGTTGAGGGATTGTTTGCCCTGCTGCTATTGGTCGGTGTGTGTGTCATGCAATAGAGACTTGTGTATATAAGGCCCAGTGTGGCACTAATAAAGGACACTTCACCTTCACCCTCAATACTGAAGTTCTGTCTCTTATTGGGGGAAACGCTATATTACAATTCACTAGCCCTTGTAAGGGCTGTTCCTGGTTCCTCACGGACGACTCTGGAATTCCAGCAGCACCTCTTACGATTGGGAAAAGGACGTCTCGGGCGGTGAAGCCCTCCGGCGATAAGGGTTATCGCTACAATGACCAATAGGCTTCTCAGCTTTTTTATTAGATATTGTTAGAGTATATTGCACGTTTTTGCATGTTCACTAATTATGTTCATCAATTGTTATTGTCTTACCTATTGAATCATGGTTACCTTCATCTTACTTATATGTATATATCATCAATGATCTTTTATGTACTTTTTGGATGTATTTTTCAGCATACGTTGTTAATTAAGCACAGTCACTTTAGAATTGATAGTTATTGTAGGTAGGTAGCATTCCCAGAGCAGATTATAGGTTCTTGTGCCGGCACAAATAATTAGTTGTTATTCCAGTCCCTGTACGCCGAATATTAGGGAGCTTCCCAGTTATTTATGTCTGTTTTATTATTGTCAGCACTGGAAGCATTAGGGGAGGCGCAGTGTTTTTAATGTGTTTTGTTAAATGTTGTTGTTGTCAGATTACTCCAAAATAAAAGTATGTATTTTTTGGTATTTATATTATTGTTGTGATTTTTCGGTGCTCCTGCCACTTGGGGGAAGAGGGATTTTTTATCTCCCAGAACCCTGTAGATTTGTTAGGCTATGGTTGTTTAAGTGCAGTGCAACACAATTTGATTGACATACGCGGTGCACCCCCGTTTTGTATCTATCTTAAAATATGATATTAGATTGGGTGTTGAGGTGGAGAGGCTCTCCAGAAGAGGTACAGAAGCTCAGCTCATTCTAGCAAATTCCCTCACTTCAGGTTCCCCAGCAGTGACAGGGTTAAGGAATCGTCACATTGGTGTAAGCTCACCGAGACGTAAGTAAAGACCCCACGCGGTGGTCTGTGGGGAAGGACAGCATAACGAATGTTGGCGAAACGCCCTCTCCTCTTGTTCGGGAAAGGTCGTCAACACCGTCATAAAAGCTCCACGGGCGGGTGGTCGTGGTCGCAGGTGACCGGGGGCAGGTGAGTAACCACAATGGCAAAAGCGTGACCTGGAATCCCCTGCTCTGCAGTGGGTGGCGAGGGTGGCTCTAACGTCATTGTGATGCAGATGAGAGAGGCTTAGGGGGGCTGCAACACCCACGGTGACATTGTACAATGCGCCTGTCTCTCTGGAGTTCTCACTCCCACACAGCCCTGCTGATGAGCCATTCGCAGCCCCCCACCCTGCTCGCTCTGCTCACACATCAACATCCTGAGAACCACAAGCCCCAACCTTCTACACTTCTTCTACAGACCATAAAGAGTTAATGTGCTAAAGTCATTCAACACCCATTCCCCTGTGATGGCATTTCTTTTTCATATACAATAACTGAGAGGTGAATAAATAATTTACTACTGCTGATAGAAACATACGGTCCATCTAGTCTGCCCTTATGTGTATACTGTATGTACTCTTTATCTTAGGATAGATGTGTGCTTATCCCAGGCATGTTTAAATTCAGTGACTGTTGATTTTTCAACTGCCTCTGCTGGAAGTTTGTTCCAAGCATCTACTACTCTTTCTGTAAAATAATATTTTCTAACATTGCTCCTGATCTTCCCCCCGACTAGCTTCAGGTTGTGCCCCCTTGTTCTATCGTTAAGTTTCTTCTTAAAATCACTTCCCTCTCAACCTTATTCAATTCTTTCACATATTTAAAGGTCTCAATCATGTCCCCCCTCTCCCTTCTTTCCTCCAGACTGTACAAATTATTTTTTTTCAATCTCTCCTGATAAATTTTAAGTCCTTCCACCATTTTCTTGCACGTTCTATTGGAATAAAATCTTTTTGTAGTTAAGGTCTTTAGAACTGCACACAGTATTCTAGCTGTGGCCTTACCAGGGCTCTATACAGCGGCATCACAACCTCCCTCTTCCTACTGGTGATGCCTCGAGCTATGCAGCCGAGCATCCTGCTTGCTTTTCCCACTGCCTGGCTACACTGTCCACTCATCTTGCAGCTATCAGTAATCAGTACCCCTAAATCTCTCTCCTCCGAGGTCCTGGCTAACATAGTGCTGCCCATACGGTACTCAGAGCAGGGATTCCTTCTACCCAAGTGCATGATTTTACATTTAGAGACATTAAACTCTAGTTTCCACAGTTTTGACCATCTATCCAGTAAAGCAAAATCATTTTCCATGTTGCAGACACCTCCAGGAATATCCACCCTATTACTAACCTTTGTATCATCAGCAAACAGACAAACTTTTCCTACCAAGCCTTCTCCTATGTCACTTACAAATATATTAAAAAGAATGGGGCCCAGGACAGAGCCCTGCGGCACACCACTTGTAACTCGCCTTTGTTCAGATTGCACACCATTTACAACAACGCTCTGATACCGATCACTCAGCCAACTGGAAATCCACTGAATTTACCAGGGATTGTGTCGTATATGTCACACTATAAATATGGACACATAAGGAGGGCAACGAGGAAAAGTGGAACATGGCCTCAAAAGAGGGATATCTGGGAGTAGTGATGAGCCAAACATGACTCTATTCTGTTTCCATGCTGTCAGATTTACCCAAAATATTTAGGACTTGGGGTCCCACTGAATCCAAATCCTTTAACTCCTAGAGGGGAACATCAGCCAGTATTGCCTGCCCTGGAGTCTTAAAACAGAATAACACCCTCCCCCCACTCTGCATCTACCCCAAAAAGCTTTTTTTCTTTACTTACCTTTATCCTAGAACCCCGAACACTGCACCGTCCCACTTAGATGTAACAGCACACGCTTAGATGTTACATGCACAGCCTGTGGCTGCATAGTGTGCCCTCGTGCCTCGTGCTCTGGAGCTTGGTAGCACTTCCACAGTGGCTTCTGCTGTGCTGTCCACAGGCTGCCATTACTGGGAAGGAAGATAGAATTTAACAAAAAAAAAAAGGTGAGCACTTTTTTGATTTCAGGTGGGTGTGGGTTACAGGTGTGAAATCCAGAGGGGCCAAACTTGATTGTGTTGTTCTGGTTTAGAGACCCCAGGGTAGGCTGATTCCCTCTCCCTGGGGTATCCCGATTTGGGATTCCATGCTGTGTGATCAAATGATTTATACCTGACCTACGATAGAAGTGTATGAATACCTGGTGTGGGTACGCCCCCCGCTAAAGATAAGCGTGGATGTGGTCGGCAACATGTTCGGCTCCATTCAGCTCAAGCTACAGGTCTGAATGAGGCAGAGCCCTCTGATTGGTGGCCTGTCCCAGCCTGCACTGTGGGATGGTAGGAGAGGTGATATTTCTGCCAATTCATGGGGATACATACAAATCCCAAATCAGGAACCCCCGCCAGAGAGGTACTACGCTCAGGAGAGTGAATTTCCCGGGTGTCTATCCTCTACTGTATGTAAAGCTAGAGGTGTCATTTACAAAAATAATGTAATTGCAGAGTGGAAGAAAAATCGATCTTTATCCTTTTTAACACATTGGCCTCAATTCAATAAGAGAAAAAATTCTCATGGTAGTAAAACATTCAATTCATGAGAAAAAAAACCCTGTGAATGTCACTGTTACTGAATCACCGGATAAAAAGACAATGAAAGTCAATGAAAGCATTTACTGCAGTGTAGAAAGGAGTAAACAGTTCTCTACTTTTCTTAGGAGTAAAAAACGTTAAATTGACTCATTGTTTTCAAGCTGGTGATTCAGCAACAGTGAAATTCTCAGGCTTTTTTCTCATAAATTAAATTTTTTACTACCATGAGAATTTTTTCAACTCTTATTTAATCAAGGCCATTGTATGTAATGTTAGAGGAAGGAGTAGCCTGCAGCTTCCGATTAGAACCCGGGAGCTGATAGGAGAAGCGGACCCTGATAACATGGGGACTAGCGCTGGGGAGGTCAGTAAGAGCTAGGAGCAATAAAAGGGGACTATAGCCTTTTTTTATTTTACTGCCTGGACACTGACAAAATGTTATGCCTGGAGTTGGGGGTTTAACCAAACCAAAGATATAATCATGGACAAGGCTAATGCTCTCAGGGGTATCAAGCTCTAATCTTCCGCTTAGTGTCCCCCACCCAATCACACTGCTGCCAATGAACAGCTGACAGATGCTATAGGGTGGGGTGAGTATTTTCCTCTCCACTTATTTATAGGGAGATGAAAGGTGACTCCCTCTGCTGTCTCATATGCAGTAAGTGGAAGATCCACCGACATGCCCTGTATAGAGTGTTCTCTGGAGATTGGGAAGCTTGGCTTAAGGCCTCATTAGTAATGAGCAGAATCTGCCTTTATACTGTTCTGGTGCAGTTTTGCCCAATAATTCGCAATATTCTGCTTCACCTGACTCCCTGGAAAAAGCTTAGAGGGGGAAAGCCGATGATTTTTACTATTCTGTGTTTTGTACCTGCCTTGGGAAACCCAATTTGGGATGTCCCTGGATTGTAAACTCCCCTTTCCTTTAACCCACAGCAAATGTACGGCCCACCGGCCAATCACTGTCTCGCATTCCAGTTGAGCTCAGAGTAGCAAAACTTAATGCAGTTTTAAAGGGGCCACAGCACTTAACCCTGTTAGCTTGCAACCAAACCTATCATCTATCTCTAAATCTGGTTAAAAACAGAGGTCTTGGTCCACACACATCTGCAGAGGTATGCTGAAGCTGCACTAACAAATGACATGGTGCCTCTGTGAGGTGCAATCCTAATTCTAATCTATGAGAGCCCCCCCTAGGACATAAATGCAATAGATAAATTGGCAGTAGCTTACCTGAGGTTGCCTTATAATCTTGAGTACAGCACTTTCGGAGGAAGTGTCAAAAGCCTCGCAGTACAGCCTAGACCCCATGTGCTTGCACAAAATCAAAGGAGGGGTGGCAGCCGCTCAGACCAATTTAAAACTAACCTGGGAGGTGGACGTGAGAAAGGCAATTGGAATACACAAGTCTTAAAGGGGCCACAGCACTCAACCCTGTTAGCTTGCAGACCAACCTAAAATCTGTCTCTAAATCTGATTAAAAACAGAGGGCTCGGTCACACACATCTGCAGAAGTATGCTAAGCTGCACCACCGCGCCAAGGTGCCTCTATGGGTGCAGTCCTAACTCTAGTCTCTGAGAGCCCATTTGGGACATACAGTGCAATGCTGAATACAGCTGCTAGCCGGACCCCTCCCCTCCATGTACCTGCAGAAGCCATTCAGAAATACCTGGTAATACCTGGAAATACCTGATGTGCCCATGTCCAGAACAAGCGCTGTGAAATTTCCTGGAGAACTGTGTTTACAAGCAATTCTGGTGGTCTCACACAATGAGAAGTTGCAAATCAGGATGCCCCACAAACACGGGGACCACCAACCACTGAGTTTTAGCAGCTCTAGGCCAGTGCCTGCTTCTTTAACGATAAAATGTAACAATTACAGATACATTTGTATACTTAGGTGTTAAATGTTACTGAAGGTCGCTCCTTTTGAAGCAGAAAATAGCTTACATGGGAATAGCATTATTTTTCTCAAGGTGGCTCCAGCTTTTTATACAGATCTAATGCTATAATAAACATGGAAAATCTTCCGCTCTAAGATGACATTATTCTGATAAAGGGGGCCTCTAGACTACATACACACAGTATGATTCGAAGTAGCTTATACGTTAAATGTAATAAAGTTTAAGAGTGTTTATTGTTTCAATGTAAAAATACATTATTCTGTTCAAGGGGGACTCAAGCAATTATTCTATTTATAGTTAAAAGGAGTTTTTTTCCACTTTCAATTACATTAGTTGGTGCCCTCTGTCAATATCTACAGATCAATTACTAGTGTTAAAGTGGATCAAAACCCAGGATTTTGACTATCCTGGGTTTTGGTACTTTCCCCCGGGGCGCCCCAATCCCACTGCGTGAAACCCCCCAGATTGCCCAAGGCAACTCACCACCTCGCAGGCCTACAGCGCATGCGCGGCCACTCGTCCAATCAGCTCGCTCTGAGCCACTGGCGTCACGCCGTCTAAAAGCAGCAGCTCCCAGTACGCTGAAGGGCGCATCCTCCGCTTCCCTCTAACTAGCTAGAGAGATAGCGGGGATGCGGCCGTGGCTCACGCATGCACCATTGGACCGGGACCGAAGGTAAGTGAATGAGGCGACCTGGGGGGTTTCACACAGTGGGGCATCACGATTTTGCCCCGAGGGGGGGGGAACGATCAGCCTGGGAATCTTATAGATTCCCGGGCCGATCGGCATGGGTTTTGGTTCACTTTAAAGGGGACCTCCATGTTCGCTGCCAGCACAGGGGTCCTGGTCCACAGGAGCACCAAACTCCTTCTTCTCAAACTTCTCCCCATTATATAGTGCCCCATGTCTAACATTGGCTTCTTAAGGATCTCTAACTGGCGGAACAACCCAAATCAGAACCCCAAGGCAATTGTTACTGAATCAAACCACAGAAAACCCAGCTTTACAAACTAAAAGTCTCTATGGCTCGGTTAAAGTTTACCCTCAGGGCATCCTGGTTTGCCAAATGTTCAACTCGCTCTGTGGGATCACCAAATTAGGGTGGGGATAGGGCAACTGGAGAGGGGGGGCTCCAGGAAGCAGGGAAGGAAAACCCTTAGTACAGCGCCACAGAATATGATAGTACTATATAAATAAGCAATAATTATAATAAAAATAACCTGACTTTGACCTGAACTTTGCAGTTTTGACCAATCAAAATTAACTATCACCACCCGAATATGGAGCTCAGTGCTAGGTCTGATTATTTGGATGAGATTCTGGCTGTCTCATAGTTTTGCAGTATAAATGGCTAAGGGGGATCTATTTAAGGAACGTACACTCACATGCCCTCCTTGTGATTGTTCATGATGGGCGTTGCTTTGCCCAGGAAATGTATTTGGATTCAGTGCATTCTCATTCATCTCTAATCACATTGTCCTATTGTGTTTCTAATTGTGCGAATTCAGATCTAAATCTACTGCCAGGCGGCTCAAGCGTAGCTATGCCCTGGGGAACACCAGGTGGTGCCAGTGCCCGCGGCTAGGAACAATAGTATAGGAAAGTCCCCTATTAAAATGATTGGCAGAGAGGGTAAAGCTCGGGGCTTGCTACAGGCACTCTGATAAGATCACTGTTCTTTGGAGCTTGCGTCTCAGAAGGTTCACAGATTCCTAAAGGGGCACTCCAGTAAAACATGTGCAGATGAGCATCTCTAACTTCCCAGCCTAGTCAGGGAACCCCAGTAGGTCATGTAGCAAGCACTGATGTCAAAGAAGGGAAGATTGAAGAGGAACTAAAGTCAGCGCGGCCAGCCCTGCTTTCTAAAAGACTCCAGGGCCGCCCGCTGGCCTTCCTGTGGGGCATTCCAAATCAGGATCCTCTTGCTCACCACAAAAACTCACCTTCCCTGGCAGCTTCCATTGCAATGTAAACATCTGCAGCCACATCTCCAGCATTTCTGGGCTTGGGCGCGCTCCGCAGGAAAACTGGGGATGCGCTCCCTATTGCCTACATTTTCTTTTAAAGAGAGCCATTTGCCAAGCATTAATATGCATGGCATACAGCTCGGATTGGATGAGTGTCCGCGCATTCATTGTGGGACTGGGTTCAAATGAGTTTTTGTGGAGAAATAGAAGGAGGTTCGCACAGTGTGGCATCCAAAATCGGGGAGGCTCCTGGGGCAAGGAACAAAACCTGGGATAGTGAAAATCAAGGGTTTTGTTCTGCTTTAAATGAAGCCTGAACTTGGAGATAATGGAGGCGACAGCATTTGTGTAAATAGGGTTTGGTGAAAGTTTTAGTTTAAGGAGTTGGGTTTGGTGTTTTAGTTTAGGGACTTGGGTTTGGTGCAAGTGTTAGTTTAGGGAGTTGGGTTTGGTGCAAGCGGTAGTTTAGGTGATTGGGTTTGGTGCAAATCTTAGTTTAGGAAGTTGGGTTTGGTGTAAAGTTTAGTTTAGGGACTTGGGTTTGGTGCAAGTTTTAGTTTAGGGACTTGGGTTTGGTGCAAGGGTTAGTTTAGGTGATTGGGTTTGGTGCAAGGGATCAATTTGTTATTTTTTGTGACCACACCCCCTAATTTTTACATGGCCGATTGGTACAAGTATGGGGTTGCACTTAAAACAGACTCTATTGTTTGAGGATCTTAGGCAAAGGATCTCTCTTCATTCACCCGTTTACTTGACCACATCATAACAAATCATATTGAAGTTAAAACATCTCAGATCCTCGGATCCTCAAATAATAGAGTCTGTTCTTTGGTGCAAGGGGTAGTTTAGAGGATTGGGTTTGGTGCAAGACTTAGTTTAGGGAGTTGGGTTTGGTGTAAGGGGTAGTTTAGAGGATTGGGTTTAGTTCAAGGCTTAGTTTAGGAAGTTGGGTTTGATGCAAGTTTTAGTTTAGGGAGTCGGGTTTGGTGCAAGTTTTAGTTTAGGGGGTTGGGTTTGGTGCAAGATTTAGTTTAGGGGGTTAAGTTTTGTGTAAGGTTTAGTTTAGGGGGTTGGGTTAGGCTTTTTAGAGGGTTACCATAAAGTTTAGTTTAGAGATGGGATCTCAGCTTCTACTCTATAAGCTCCAGAAATACTGAAGACATGCTGCATCAGAAGGGCCCATGAAGGGTTTAAGTGTCACAAAACCAGATGCAAACATATCTAGGCGGGGGAGTTATTTAATTTTTCATTGCCCCTAAATGGTTAGGATTAGGGCTAAGGATCCAAGTTGAACTGGCAGTTTCTCAATCTTCAGTTTTGGGTGTTTCACATGAGAAGCGACATCTGGCAGTTTCAATTGCTCAGAGGACTAGTGTTCCAGGTCGGGCATGAAGGCTACATGCTGAAATCCTGCTCGGGGACTAAACACTGTGATCTGTCTGCGCCCTGCACACCAACACCGACAGCTGCAATACGATACTGTCGTCACCTGCATGGGACTTACAGATGGCAAAGTTTAAGTACAGTTCAGTTACCTACTTCTGTCTGTCTGACTCTCTGGAGATTCTACAGCACTGCCAGGCACTGGAGGAAGAGCTTATTCTCTATTAGCGTATAAGGGAGGATACAGAAGGAGAAGAGCTTATTCTCTATTAGAGTATAAGGGAGGATACAGAAGGAGAAGAGCTTACCTCTTAGCTTGCCACAGCATGTGGAGATCCACAAAAATGACCTGTTGGTGGGCCTTGTAGGAGACGGTTGGGGACCAATGTTATAACAGATTGTAAGCTCTTGTCTTCCCCCCTAGCCGGCTGCTCTGTGCCACCACACGCCCATTCATTTTGAATGGTCTTGTGCTAGAGTAGGGTGGCAAGCAAGGGGTCTTACTGGACTGGCCCTTTATGGTAGAGGAGGGTACAGATGGGGAAGAGCTTATAATCTGACTAGAGCATTGGCTGATCTGTTGGTGGGCCTTGTAGGAGAGGGTTAGGTGCCCCTGTATTAGAGTATGGTATATTGTATATAAGGTATAAGGGAGGATACAGAAGGAGAAGAGCTTACAATCTATTAGGGTATAAGGGAGGATACAGAAGGGGAAGAGCTTACAATCTATTAGGGTATAAGGGAGTATACAGAAGGGGAAGAGCTTACAATCTATTAGGGTATAAGGGAGGATACAATCTATTAGTGTATAACGGCAGATATAAAAGGAGGACAAGCTTACAATCTATTAGGGTATGAGAAAGCATACAGAAGAGGGAAGAGATTACAATCTATTAGGGTATAAGGAATATTTCCCAGTGTTTTGTAACACTGTGCAGTGATTGGTCAGTTAGGTTGCACTGGGTATATGGCATCATTATGGTTGCAACAAAGTCGATGAAATGATTGAAGTTAAACAGTGATAATTATTTGGTTTTCTTGACCCATTTGGGATTTATAGGCAATCATACTGGGATAACAATCAATTAATTAATTAAAATGTATCTAACCATATCTTTCTGATTGTAAATCATGGAATATTTTCTGTCACTGTTACACTTTTAACTAGAAGTAACTTTCAGTTCATTGACTTGGCAGGTGATTGAATGATCAGATCGGCCTGTGTATGGCCAGCATTAGGCTTGTTTATTGCATTGTGCCAGGTGTAATGTAATGTCATTTTCATCAGGAACAATTGAGAGTCTGTGTGTGTGATGGATATGGAGGAAAAGAAAAGCCCCAGAGATCAGAATGATCAGACCGTTTGCAGACACCACAAATCCGGCCGCCACCTACACACCAGGAAGTTCCGTCCGGAGAGATTGCACGTCCCCAGACTCATAGGAGATAGAGGATGGGAAGTGGAGGCTGGCCAGGAACAGAGGCGCTACTCTCCAATCTGCTGCAGACATCAGGCATCCCCAGTGGACTTCCACCCACACCGGAAGATCTGCCGGACCAGACTGTGGACATCCACAACGCATGCCAGTCATCCCCCATGGGATGGTGATACTGCTCCTCAAGATATTTACAATTTATAAGAGCATAATGGAGGATACAGAAGGGGAAGAGCTTACACTCTATTAGGGTATAAGGGAGGATACAGAAGGAGAAGAGCTTACAATCTATTAGGGTATAAGGGAGGATACAGAAGGAGGAAGAGCTTACAATCTATTAGGGCATGAGGGAGGACACAGAAGGGGAAGAGCTTACAATCTATTAGGGTATAAGGGAGGATACAGAAGGAGAAGAGCTTACAATCTATTAGGGTATAAGGGAGGATACAGAAGGAGAAGAGCTTACAATCTATTAGGGTATAAGGGAGGATACAGAAGGAGAGCTTACAATCTATTAGGGCATGAGGGAGGATACAGAAGGAGGAAGAGCTTACAATCTATTAGGGCGTGAGGGAGGATACAGAATGGGAAGAGCTTACCATCTATTAGGGGATAAGGGAGGATACAGAAGAAGAAGAGCTTACAATCTATTAGGGTATAAGGGAGGATACAGAAGGAGGAAGAGCTTACAATCTATTAGGGCATGAGGGAGGACACAGAAGGGGAAGAGCTTACAATCTATTAGGGTATAAGGGAGGATACAGAAGGAGAAGAGCTTACAATCTATTAGGGTATAAGGGAGGATACAGAAGGAGAGCTTACAATCTATTAGGGCATGAGGGAGGATACAGAAGGAGGAAGAGCTTACAATCTATTAGGGCGTGAGGGAGGATACAGAATGGGAAGAGCTTACCATCTATTAGGGGATAAGGGAGGATACAGAAGAAGAAGAGCTTACAATCTATTAGGATATAAGGGAGGATACAGAAGGAGAAGAGCTTACAATCTATTAGGGTATGAGGGAGGATACAGAAGGAGAAGAGCTTACAATCTATTAGGGTATAAGGGAGGATACAGAAGAAGAAGATCTTACAATCTATTAGGATATAAGGGAGGATACAGAAGGAGAAGAGCTTACAATCTATTAGGGTATGAGGGAGGATACAGAAGGAGAAGAGCTTACAATCTATTAGGGAATAAGGGAGGATACAGAAGGAGGAAGATCTTACAATCTATTAGGGTATAAGGGAGGATAGAGAAGAGGAAGAGCTTACAATCTATTAGGGTATAAGGGAGGATACAGAAGGAGAAGAGCTTACAATCTATTAGGGTATAAGAGAGGTTACAGAAGGAGGAAGAGCTTACAATCTATTAGGTATAAGGGAGGATAGAGAAGAGGAAGAGCTTACAATCTATTAGGGTATAAGGGAGGATACAGAAGGAGAAGAGCTTACAATCTATTAGGGTATTATAAGGAAGGATACAGAAGGAGAAGAGCTTACAATCTATTAGGGTATTATAAGGAAGGATACAGAAGGAGAAGAGCTTACAATCTATTAGGGAATAAGGGAGGATACAGAAGGAGGAAGAGCTTACAATCTATTAGGGTATAAGGGAGGATACAGAGGAAGAAGAGCTTACAATCTATTAGGGTATAAGGGATGATACAGAAGGAGAAGAGCTTACACTCTATTAAGGTATAAGAGAGGATACAGAAGAAGAGCTTACAATCTATTAGGGTATAAGGGAGGATACAGAAGGAGAAGAGATTTCAGTCTATTAGGGTAAAAGGGAGGAAGCAGAAGAAGAGCTTACAATCTATTAGGGAATAAGGGAAGACACAGAAGGGGAAGAGCTTACAATCTATTAGGGTATAAGGGAGGATACAGAAGGGGAAAGAGTTTACAAGTATAAGGGAAGATACAGAAGGGGAAGAGCTTACAATCTATTAGGGTAATTAGGTGGGTGTGGTCACACACTGTGAGAGCCAGAACACACAACTGCTCCTAATTACCAGAGGCCTGTGAAGCCTGGGGCTTTCCTGGGAGTGCCTCCCCAGGCAGCATGGATGATTCCGGGGGTCGCGCCGGTACCCCCGGAGAAATATTAAACCACCGGATCCCGGGACTCCATCTACTAGCGGCACTATTTCCACCACTGTGCCCCAGCCCGGTGAGAATTTGTCAACATTTCGAAAGCGTGTTTGCAACAATCTTATTGCTGTGGCTAAAGAGGAGGAGAAACTATGCAATTTAAAACTATCCTTAAAAAAGAAGCGAGCAGACGCCAGCAGAGTAAAAGGATCAGATCGCCGCACTGCCAAGACGGAATTGTCAGATTTGGAGGCGCAGGTAAAGCAGCAGGAGAGGTTGGTGAAATCACTGAAGGCAGTGGTGCTTTTCAGGAAAAATACAGGAATGAGCAGCGCTTTAAGACCATGCAGCGCTCAGGTCAAGCCATGGAAGAGGAGGCAGACCACGTGGCGGAGACACCAATGGAGGACTCACCGGCTACATGTTTATCCCAGGCCATGGCAGTGGCAGAGTTGGGGGCCCCGGAACCGGTGGCGTCTATGTCTGGAGCAGTCCACCAGGTGTGTGCAGCTTTGGAGTGCAGTGGAGGAGACCTGCCAGAGGGCCACCACTAGCGGGTATGTGAGGAGCTGATGCTAGCTCAGTGTGATGCTACCCTAGTCAGCCATCCTGCGGAGGGCGCTGATAGCGCTGTGTCAGGTTGTAGTGTGGATTTTGGTGCTCCTTGTCCCGCAGTGGATAGGGTGGCACCAGTCTTGTCTGCTGTCCTGGCACCTATCTCTGGTCCGGGGCTTGCTGATCTTGGTGGGCATCGTTCTATGAGTGTTTCACCCACAGGATTGGGTCTGGCTGGGAAGGTTTCAAATGTTCCTGCATCCTCTGGTGTGTCTGTTGCCAGCCTGCCCTCTCTGTCTCCTTCTAGTCAGCCTCCTGTGCCTACTTTGTCTTCTGCCGGCCTGCCCCCTGTGTCTGCTCCAACTCTGCCCCCTATTACCACTGCTGCTGCTGCTTCTGCTGGCCTATTGTCTATGTCGAATGCCAACCTGCCTCCTGTGTCGGGTGCCAACCTGCCTCCTGTGTCGGGTGCCAACCTGCCACCTGTGTCGGGTGCCAACCTGCCTCCTGTGTCGGGTGCCAACCTGCCTCCTGTGTCAGGTGCCAACCTGCCTCCTGTGTCGGGTGCCAACCTGCCTCCTGTGTCGGGTGCCAACCTGCCTCCTGTGTCGGGTGCCAACCGGCCTCCTGTGCCTGCTGCTGGACTTTCCCTTCCTGTTGCTGGCCTATACAGTGAAACTATTGCTGTGACTACTGTTGCTGTGAAGGAGGCCACTGACCTCCCTGACTGTCCCATTATTCTCCCTATATCTACCCCTACCCATGTGGACAAGACTGTGCCCTCAAATGTTGGAGCCCCGGCTGCAAAGCGTCCAGCCTTGCACTTTATTCAGCATGGTGGTGGTACTGCAGTGCAGCCCCCTGTGTCCTATGCCCAGGTTGCCAGGCGTGGAGGTGAAGCTACTGGCCCATCTGTGCCCAGTGAGGCCAATGCCCCTGCCAGCAGCTTCAAAAGGCGCAACCTGGTCCAGCTTAGGTGGGAGGGGCCAGTTATCACCCGGCGGGCGGTGGTGGATCTCATCCTTGGCATGGGATTTACAGCCACAGACATTTTTGCCCTGATCAGTCCAGTGGGGAGTGCAGAGCATGAATTAAGCTTCGTCAGACCAGATGGGATGGACTTATTTTGGGAGCAAGATCCTGCCTGGAAGGGGTTAACTCCCATCCAGGTCTCCAGACAGCAGCTTGTAAAAACTGTCACCATACTGGTTAGAAATGAGTCCATTCCCCCCTCTGATTTGACTTTCTGGCTAAAGCGTTATGGTGATGGTTATGGTTCTCACTCCCCTGAAGAAGATCCTAGACGATCGGGATATCTGGACTGGGGGCTGGTCAGTGACCCTGAGGCTCCACAGGAATGGCAACCAGGTCACCCACTTGCCATCTTCTGCCTATATTGGCCGTGACCGGCTGACCATCTTTTATCCTGGTCAGCCCAAGGTTTGCCATAAAGGTGGGGCCAAGGGTCACTTCAGCTCCTCCTGCTCGCTTCTTAGGTGTTCGTTGTGCCAGGGCTTGGGACACTTGGCTAAGGACTGCAATACAATCCGATGTAATCTATGTAACCAGCTCGGCCACCCTTATAGTCAGTGTCCTGAGGCCTGGCACAACCTGGAGAGGGAAGTGGTGCAGGTAATGCTGTGGCTAGATAGGGAGGAACATTCCCATGCTGTCCTGTCTACAGTCCCTCCCCCCACTCAGCTGGGGGTTCCTGAGGCCCCTGCGCCCGCTCCTGTACCATCTGCAGGGGTCCCTAAGGTGAATCCCCAGTCTGCCCCCAAGTCAGCAACCACCAATGTAAGATCGAGTAATTTAATAGCTGAGGCGGCCCGGGGGGGTGGCACTGCAAGTACCAAGGGGGTCCCAGTAATCGTGGTCCCTGCTGTAAAACCTCGCAGGCTGGGGCTAGGTGATCCTGATCCTGCACCCCCTTCTGAGCAGGGTGGGAGTTCAGATCCCAAGACAGCGTGGTCTGGACTCTCCCCCGAGAATCAGGATTACCTTGCTCTCAGGTTTGCTACCAAGAAGAAAAGAAAAAAGGACAATGGAGTGCCAGAACCGTGGAAGAGCCATGGGGTGCAGCTCTTCAACCGATTTGAGGCACTTTCTGAGGACTCGAGATTTCTTCATTTGATTCTGAGGCCTCAAATATGGAGGAGGAAACACAAGCCTCCTCCAGTAAGCGTGAGGGATCCGATAGTGAGGTCGGAGGGAAGGCTAAGAGACATTCTCCCGAATGACTCTGATAGCAGTTCCCCCTCCGATAAAGGTGGAAACCATTAATGTTGCCAGCATTAAATCAGTAGGCGCTCGTTTTATGGCCTTATTTTTTCTCAGCCAGTTTGATGCTGACATTTTGTTTTTGCAGGAGACCAGATTGGCCAGTCTGGCCGACATTCACGCTGTGAAGCGGGAGTGGAGGCACAGACCCTCTTTTTGGTCTCTTGCGGCCGAGCCTTACAGCGGAGTGGCGGTGCTTTTTAAGACCGACATGGTAACTTGCCGGCGAGTCATTGAGGTGGAGATCGGGAGGTGCATGGTCTTGGACGTCATTGTAAGGGGGCAGGACCTGCGCCTAATAAATACCTATGGACCCCAAACTAAGTGGGACAGGAAATGCCTCCTTACAAAGATCAAGCCGTTCCTTTTTACAGCCCGGCCAGTAGTCTTTGGAGGTGATTTTAACACCGTGACTAGGCCCATGGACAGGAGAGGCTTCAAAGGCAATCTGGGCTGCGATAGTCTCTTTTTGAATAGCATGGTTAGAGAGGCAGGTCTGGAAGATGTGCACATTAAGCACTCTCCAGACCTCACGGGCTTCACTTTTCAGCGAGGTAGCAGTCAGAGTAGAATAGACAGGTTTCCCAGCCTCCGCGGCTGCAGGCTGTCGAGTTCTCAGATCACCTTTTACTATCGATGGTCTTGAATGCCTTTGACATACCCCCTAGAGGAAGGGGCATCTGGAGGATGAATTCGGCTCTCCTTGAGGAGGAGGGGTAAGACAATCTTTTGAGGATTTTTTTCAGGCACAGGTTTCCATTAAGGATTTTTGCAACAGCAGGTCTGAGTGGTGGGAGCTGACCAAAATGAGAATTGCTGGGCTTTTCAGGGGCCTAGGAAAAAGAAAACAGCTTGATAAATACATTGCCTACCAACGCTTGCGGAGGAAACTTGACATCCTTGTCTCGAATGGTGGAGATCAAGGGGCAATCTCTGAAGTCAAGCTTCTACTCAGGAAGTGTCAGTATGACCAGCATGCTTCTCTGGTTCTGGAAAGGGATTATGGGAAATACCACTCACCCGATCCCTATCAGAATTGCAGACAGGCTGCAGCTCTCAAGACACAGGTTCCCTGGTAAGATCTAAATCTGGGATCCTGGAGATTATTAGGTCCTTTTATGCTGACCTCCTGGGCAGAAAAGTTCTTGACCGGGCAAGGATGGAAAGTTTCCTGGACTCTACTCCAGGACTGGAAAATGGTGACCTTTCTATCACTAGCTTGACAGAGCTGGTCACTGCCGATTAGGTGGTAAGTGCGATTGATCACCTTGCCATCAAAAAGTCGCCCGGGTCAGATGGTCTGACAGCTGAATTTTATAAATGTTTTAAGACCATCCTGGCATCACATTTGGTGGAGGTCTTTAATTGCTGTCTGGCAGAGGGTTTCCTCCCTCCCTCCATGAGGCGCTCGGCTGTGATCCTTCTGTCAAAAGGAAAGGACTCTTCGATGATTGAGAACTGGCGCCCCATCAGCCTTCTCAATGTCGATAGAAAGATACTGGCAAAGATTTTGTTCTTGCGCTTGTCGTCAGTAGCGGAGCAACTGCTTTCTTGTCACCAGCATTGCTCGATCCAAGGTAGAAGCACCTTCTCAGCGGTTTTAGCTGTCCGGGAAGCCTTGGAGCGATGCAGGGCTGCAGGCTGGGGAAAGTACTTGTTGGCGTTAGATCAGGCAAAGGCTTTTGATAGGGTTAATCATGAATACCTATGGCTGCTTCTTGGTAAGTACGGCCTGCCAGGGCGGTTTATTAATTGGCTACAAACCCTGTATGAAGGGGCTGAGAGCTTCCCTCTTGTTAATGGTTGGGTTGGAAGGCCTTTAAAAGTTGGCTCTGGTGTGCGATAGGGATGCCCTCTGAGTCCCATACTGTATGTGTTTGCAATCGATCCCTTTATAAGGAGGGTCGAGAGCAGCATGTTATGTGGGGTTCCTCTGGGTGTGCCTGGTGAGCCTCCTTTGAAGGTCATTGCCTATGCTGATGATGTATCTGTGATTGTCTTTGGGACAAATGAGGCAGAGGAGGTGGCCTCTCTAATAGCACAGTATACAGAAGAGTCGGGCTCCAAGGTCAATCATGAGAAGAGTGAAGTTTTCTGGATGGGTGAGGAGGGTGAGGGCTTCGAACTTCCGGACGCCTTCCCAATTCCCCAGCAGGAAATTAAGATCCTTGGCATTAATTTAGGTACTGGTGATTATGCCAAAAAAACTGGGAGCGCAGGCTGGAAATTGCCAATGCCAAGGTTGCAGTCTGGAAGAGCTGGAAAATGTCTCTCAGGGAAAGGGTTGACCTTATCAAGACCTACCTGATCCCCATCTTTTTATACGTCAGCTTCGTCTGTGTTTTGCCAGTATCTCTCTACACCAGGGTCTACAGCGTGTTTTTCCAGATGTTATGGGGAAACCGCATGAACCTGGTGAAAAGAAATGTTACTTACCTATCCAGGCGGGAGGGTGGCCTAGGGATGGTCAACCCAGTAGTGTTTTTCTCTCTCTTGTTTCTGAAACATAATTTTGGAAGCATGTTGGCAGAGAGCCCGCCTGGCTGTGTGGGTATTTTCCAGTACTGGTTTAAGCCCTTCCTGCGAGACTGGGAGATTGGTGGCCGGGTGAAAAGCCCTCGAGTTCCTCAGGCTCAGCTCCCGGCCTATGTTGCCCCGTGCTTGAAAATACTTCGGCAATAGCAATTGACAGCAGAGGACATGAGATCTACTCCGAGGAAGCTTCTGGTGAGTCGGGTCCTGGGTCTGGCTTTTCATGAGCCATTGTCCCTCAGGGATTGCTCCATCATGAGAGAGGGTTTGAGGCTTATTAACTCCTCAAGAATTCCTTTGAAATACCGGGATATAGCCTTCCAAGGAAAACTCTACCTTAGGGGGATCCGTAAGAGTTGCAGCCTGCCAGAGATAATTTGTCTCCATGAAGAGCGTACCCTCTATTAGGGTATGAGGGAGGGTACAGAAGGAAAATAGCTTACAATCTATTAGGCTATAAGGTAAGATACATAAGAGGAAGAGCGTACACTCTATTAGGGTATGAGGGAGGATACAGAAGGAGAAGAGCTTGCAATCTATTAGGGTATAAGGGAGAATACAGAAGGAGAAGAGCCTACAATCCATTAGGGGATAAGGGAGGATACACAAGGAGGAGGAGCTTACAATCTATTAGGGTGTAAGGGAGGATACAGAAGGAGAAGAGCTTACAATCTATTAGGGAGGATACAGAAGGAGAAGGGCTTACAATCTATTAGGGTATAAGGGAGGATACAGAAGGGAAGAAGTGCTTACAATCTATTAGGGTATAAGGGAGGATACAGAAGGAGAAGAGCTTACAATCTATTAGGGTATAAAAGAGGATACAGAAGGAGAAGCGCTTACAATCTATTAAGGAATAAAGGAGGATACAGAAGGAGAAGAGCTTACACTCTGTTAGGGTATAAGGGGGATACAGAAGGAGAAGAGCTTACAATCTATTAGGGTATAAGGGGGATACAGAAGGAGGAAGAGCTTACAATCTATTAGGGTATAAGGGAGGATACAGAAGGAGAGAACTTACAATGTATTAGGGTATAAGGGAGGATACAGATGTAGAAGAGCTTACAATCTGTAGAGGGAAAGAGCTTACTACAATTACTAGGGTGTAAAAATAGGATGCAAAAAGAAAGGAATTCCTATATAAGGGTACAGGGCAAATACAGCTTACAATCTATTAAAGCTTAAAGTGGAACAAAATGCACCAGGGCCGGCCACTGGCTTTCCCCTGAGCTGAAACCCACCAGAGCTATTCAGCTATTCAGTTACCTCTTTCTCATTAATGCGGCTCATGCGTAGGCTCCCACTCCTGCATGCTGCAGGGCATCCCGCCCCAGTCATTCAGATAGGCTTTAAAATGGACCAAAACTTTGGAGCAATAGGCTGTCGGCCCCAGGGGGTTTTGGTCTGCCTTAAAGGATAATACAAACTAAGCTAGAACTTACATTCTGTAAGGTTATAAGGGGGGATACAGAATAGAAAGCGCTTATCCATCCATCTATCCATCCATTATGACCAATTCACACCAAGTAGATGGTTGTGGGGAACGAATGCAGGACGCTCACATTGTAAGTGTGATCAGCCGCAATCGCTCGGTGTGAATAGGGCCTTGGTGCATAAGAGAGAATAAGAAGGAAGCGCTTACAATATATTGGAGGACAATACAGAAAGGGGAAGAGCTTGTTGGATAGGCTGTGCAACAACTTACAGCTTGTCTCTGTATGTGATATGCATCTATATTGCTAGGTTAATGCATTTTTCATTTATGACAGTAGATGGCGCTGTTACATTTATCTATGTGTAGTCTCTGTTGTACATTTAATGTTCGCACCAGGGACATTGCTTCACACCACTCTGCCTCCTTGTTTCTAGACCCTAGATCATTCTTTGTACATAGCACAAACTGCACAAGTTCCCTCCTTTCCATCCAACTGAATAAATAAGGCAAATGTACCAGCTGATAGAGACCGGTCATGACACAGTTAACAGTAATGGCAGTCTGAGCATAGCTCTTTTTATAAGCCTCACTAGTGCTCTGTAACTAAATGCTACAAGGCCCTGGAGAAAACCTTTAACAGAGGCCCCACCAACACATGTACAAATTTTTTTTTCTTTGAGCTCCACCGTCAGAGAGCCATATTGTTCCAAAAGATTCACTAGGGCTAATTTTCAGGGGATGCTTTTTTTTCCATAAACAATCTACATTTCTTCATTTTCATTCTAAGAGCTACTGTAATATGGCAGCCTAACCCTTCCCTTTCTTGTTCCTGAAGGGTGTCACTCTGTAGAAAATGTTAACATTTGCTATGGGCATTACTGCACCTGTAGTGCACCTGAGGGTGGACAGGCGTTGCTGCAAAGTGTGCTGTATAACTACAAGTCCTGGCTCCTTCATATGGCTCAGTGGAATCTATGCGTCTCCCCAGTATGACATGGGCTGTCATGTCTGTGTCATATAGGTGTGGTGGGTTACAGGTGTGCTCCAGGTAAGAAATGCCCTGACTGTGATGGGGGGGGGGGGGGTTTGGCCCTGGTGCCCCAGGCAATTGCCTAATTTGCCCCTGTAACTGTAACTAGGGCTTATGTTTAAAGCATCCTCAAAAATCCTGAAAAATCATGCTAGGGCTTAATTTCGGGGTAGGTCTCAGGGAAACAGGGCAATAACTACTGCTATCACTCTTCTTTGTAACTCTACACCTAGTGCCAGTAGTGACAATAGTAATAGCAGTGACACTAATACCACTGCAGTTACTAATACTTGGGGAGTTAAGAATGGATAGAGGCAGGTAGTGCTTCGTACCGGCAGGCAGCGTCTGGTGAACGCCGGGAGCTTTACGCAAAACCACATTTATGAAAGGGAATCTGGTGGGCTCATCTAACAGCGCCATGTAGCGTCACATGTATTATTACAGGCGGCTCAGTGTATAGCGCTGGCGCTCTAGGCTCAGGAGCGCCATGTAGTACCTGTCGCTCTGTAGCGCTCTTTCATACATTTCAATGGGGCTCCCTTAGTTGTGTATAAACAGCGTGTTTGTCAATTTCCTTTTTTTTTTTTTTTTTTTGCTCAAATAATTGTGTGACCTCTCCTGGCTGCAAACAAACACTTTATAGACATTTTTATATTTTTATGCAGAATTCTATTTACAGGTCTGGCACTAAAGTGTTATTTTCACAGTGTTAAAACAATGTAATTCCATGTGTTTTCACTTTGTTACTGATGGATATGTGTTCAAAAACAGATTTTAATCACACAGCGTCTGGTGCTCTGTGCTATAGCGACCAGCTTTAGAGTGCCGACGCTCTGTGTGTGTGGCTTTTTCTTGAATATGGTGTGGAGCGCCGAGTGCCGGACGCACTGAGCTGGCGCTACCTCTCGCTCGCTGCAGCGTTACACTGTTGTTTGAGCGCCCAACACACATCACATTCATCAATGCGGGCCAGGTTACTAGGCCTCCCAATGAATAATGTAGGGTTGGGCCTTTTTACAGTCTTGACATGGTTTAGGTTGTGTGGTTATGCCAACTAAAGGGTGTTAAAGTATAATGTATGAGTGTAATAGTCACGTGTAGATTATATGGTTATAAAATGAAACCAGTGGTCTGGTGACTATTACACTTATTATGAGAAATTAAAGTGGAACAAAACCATGCACAGCTGGCCCTGACCTTTCCATAGGACATCCTAATTTGGGATGTCCTGCTGTGTGTAACCCCAGCAATAACAGCTTACCTTTGCCTGGTCCAATGGCATATGTGCAGGTTCTGGTCCAATCAGAGCTGTTATCCGTGCCTATGTCATTTAGCAAACGGGTCTGCGTGTTTGCAATAGGGAGAGCAAACTGGCGCATCCCCTGCATCCTTGGTCTGTGCGTTCACTCCCGCCCCAGCCGTTCAGATTCAAAGAACACAGCCAAAATGTAAAAAGGAACAACCCCCCCCCCCCCCAAGACTATAATAACCCCTCATATGGGGGATGGCCAAATTTGTGAAACCCCCCGAAGACCACCCGATCCACTAGCCTTCCCTCAATGCATCTTCACGCCACAGCCGCATCCCCAGCATTTCTTTAGCTAGGTGCGCAACCCATGCAAGGCCTTTTTGAATGGCTGGTGCGGCTGTGCCCACAGCTAAAGGTTGGGGTGGGGTTGTGACTGGCGGCACTTGCTCCATTCAGATTTTCTTGCCGCACTGTGCTTACTTACTGCGCAAAGGAAATCTGAATGCAGCCGTAGGAAAGAGGAAAAGGTCAGTTTACGGGCCATCCCCGGGAATACACACAGCAGGGCATACTACATTGGGATGCCCCCACCATTAGGAACAAAACCCTGTAATAATGCCAATGCTCTTTCTGCTGCTACTACAGCTTTTCAAAATCTAATATCATTAGTTGTAATAATAGCAATTATAATATTTTTTTTATACTTATGGCCTATGAGTGTAAGCTCCTCTAGTCAAGGGCATGAGAATGTTTCAGAGGGCTTTGCCCTAATGACGGAGCTATATAAAAACACAGCTAATAATAGAAGATACACAGTCACTATGACCGGGCCCTTATCTCATGCTATGGAGGTAAAGGGTTCCCTGTTGGCACTCTAATAATAGTCTGTTTACTCTGATAAGAGGCTGAGGGTGGCAAGAGGGCAGCCAAGTGGCCCAACTGATAGGGGACTACCTGCAAGGCTAACACTGGGAGAGGAGTATCAGACTCTATACGAGAGGAATCGCACGTGTCAGCCCAGCCACTGAGGCCATACTGGGCCCTGGTGTGACACCGGTACCATACACACATTATCTATGCACTTTACTGACACCACCACCAGCTGTTATGGCAGCTTTAACATTACTATAGGATGGGAGCTGCTGCTGCGTATCCTCCCTTATATCCTAATAGATTGTAAGCTCTTCTTCTTCTGTATCCTCCCTTATACCCTAATAGATTGTAAGCTCTTCTCCCTTCTGTATCCTCCCTTATACCCTAATAGATTGTAAGCTCTTCTCCCTTCTGTATCCTCCCTTATACCTAATAGATTGTAAGCTCTTCCCCTTCTGTATCCTCCCTTATACCCTAATAGATTGTAAGCTCTTCTTCTGTATCCTCCCTTATACCCTAATAGATTGTAAGCTCTTCTCCCTTCTGTATCCTCCCTTATACCCTAATAGATTGTAAGCTCTTCTCCTCCTGTATCCTCCCTTATACCCTAATAGATTGTAAGCTCTTCCCATTCTGTATCCTCCCTTATACCCTAATAGAGTCTAAGCTCTTCCCATTCTGTATCCTCCCTTATACCCTAATAGACTGTAAGCTCTTCTCCTTCTGTATCCTTCCTTATACCCTAATAGATTGTAAGCTCTTCCTTCTTCTGTATCCTCCCTTATACCCTAATAGATTGTAAGCTCTTCTCCTTCTGTATCCTCCCTTATACCCTAATAGAGTGTAAGCTCTTCTCCTTCTGTATCCTCCCTTATACCCTAATAGATTGTAAGTTCTTCTCCTTCTGTATTCTCCCTTATACCCTAATAGATTGTAAGCTCTTCTCCCTTCTGTATCCTCCCTTATACCCTAATAGATTGTAAGCTCTTCTTCTTCTGTATCCTCCCTTATATCCTAATAGATTGTAAGCTCTTCTCCTCCTGTATCCTCCCTTATACCCTAATAGATCGTTAAGGTGGGAGGAGGTGTGTGAGTGAGCTCTGCAGGTGCTGTGAATGTCTGGCTCTAGCCCAGGGCCTGGCTGCCTTGGGTGGGGTCGCTCCCCAGGTGAGCTCCAGGCTTCTGGGTCTGAATCTGGAGTCCATGTTAGAGACCCTCTGGCTACTGAATATGCTGCTGACCGGCTGACCGCGGTGGATTACAATGAAGGTGGAAGAGTCTTTATGGAAGAAAGTTACAGTAAAGTAAGTGAAGCTGGAATGGAAGTGGTGGATAATAATGATGGGCCGTGTAGCAGTGTCTGTGTGCAGCATGTAATGGAGGGAGGACAGCAGCCCCAGCAAAGTGACTGTGCTGATCCAGGCAGGGAGATCCAACAACCTGTTGTGATGGACACTCAGCAGCCAGCTCAGGCCGGCAGTGGGAAGCAGCACAAGCTGAGGAGGACATCTTTGGAAAGACTGACAATGCAGGAAAACCTGCAGCAGAATGTGTGTGTGAGCCAAGAGTCCCGGGCCCTGCGATCCAAGACCCAGCCGGCCACCGGTGACCCCATAACTGGGGGGAAATCTGCTAAATCTGCCACTGGACATAAATCTGGCAAGTTATCAGACAATGCAAATGCTGAGTTGGGGGCAAATGGCCACAAGTCTCCCAGGACTGAGGCAGCAGAGACATTCAAAGACCCAGCAGAAAAGCCAAGGCGAAAGGCAAGTCTTAAAGAGACAGAGAGCGCACCAGAACTGCAGCTTGCAGACAAAATTCCAGATTTAGTCAATAAAATGAACAGCTTAAGAGCATCCAGGACACAACTGCAAAGACTAATAGATCATGCAAATAAACAAAAAGCAGCAAACCCCAATAGCGCAACCGCCTATGATGTGCTGATAGAGACTTTACGCACACAGCTTGCTGAAATTGTTAGTGACATTGAGACACTTGAGAAACAAATGGGGCCCATGGCAGAGAGATACAAGAACCTGGATCGGTTTGAGGAGTCTCAGAAGCTCCTAAAACACAGACAGATACCTGAACCCAGCTCAGTTCCCCCCTCACCATCAGAGCAGGAGACATCCTCACAGGAGCTGCTGTACAGGACCCCAGTGCTGCCAGATTCTGCCCCTTTTCGTGATACCAGCCAAGTAAGCCAACCACCCCCAGGGGGCAGCAGTGAGCAATCCCTGAAAGGTTCCAGCAATGGACTCTGTGTATCACAAGGCGCCCTCCCCCAGCCTGAGAATGGATGTGATGCAGCCAGTGACACTATGGAAGTTGGAGAGACCCCCCAAATTGCAACCCTGGGGTCACATCCGGGACATAGTGACACCTCTGAACTGTCCCCCAATCGAGGAAACAAGCAAGCAAGTCCCAGTGCATTGCAATCTGTTTGGGACAATGAACAGCCTGCGGTTTCTGATAGTAATGGGACTGAATCGTCTGTATGCACTAATAATGTTTTTCCTTCCGCAGGTGACCGACCACAGGTAGCGGGTCCCCCTCAATCAAGACCCCGCAGTGATAATACTGGCAATGTATCTGGCCACGCTCCTCCTCAGAATGCCTGGAGCCGTGGTGCCCCATCTTTTAGCCCCGGCTTACATTACACCGGTCAGGCATTTAAGAGGAGGAACGTGGTAAGATTTAAGAATAAGGGGGCAAAGGAAGATCTGCCAGACAGGAGACATGTGATCCGGGAGCTCCTGTGTAACCAGATGGGGTTCACACCTGCAGATATACTGGCCGTCATAAACCTCCCGGACAGGCAGGGCTACGATATAAGCTTCAAGCTCATGTCCAGCTCGGACAGGTTCTGGGCAAGTGTAACAAAGTTTAGGGGCGCTGAGGGATGGGACCAGTTTATCCTTATCCCGGTATCAAAGCCGGGTACTGTGAGCGTTAACATCTTGTTCTGGAATGAGTCCGTCCCCCCGCAGGATATTGTGATATGGCTGAGGAGACATTGTGATATGGTGTCTGACCTGACAAAGTGTCTTGATGATGATGGGATCTGGACGGGAGGCTGGAGGGTGCTGGTGAAGCTCAGGCAGCACAGTAATGTAACTTTACATTTGCCCAACTCCTTCTTTATCGGCCGTGAGAGGGGGGTGTGTTTCTATGCCGGTCAGCCCCGCTTGTGCTTTAAGTGTGGGAAGGCCGGTCATGTGGCCGGAGTGTGTACTGTAGTGAAGTGTAACCTGTGCGGGGAGATTGGTCACACCAGCGCCATGTGTACAAATGTCCGGTGTAACTTGTGTGGTCAGATGGGTCACTACCATAAGGACTGCTCGGAGGCCTTCCATAACCTCTATAGCCAGGCTGCGGAGGAGCTGGTGGCAGCAGGTGAGGTTACAGAGGAGGAGGCTCTGATGTCTGGGCAGATAGTAACAAGGCCAGGGTCTGAGACAACTGAGATAAGAGATCAGACAGATGTAACCCCACAGCCTGTGGCCACCATCCCATGGCCAGCACCGAAGCAAGCTGATAACCCATCTTCCCCTGTAGCCCCTTCCCCTGCTATGGCCCATTGCCCTGCTCCAGCCTCTGCAGATAGTAAAGCCCCTGGTGATAAGAGAGGGAAAAAAAAAGACAAGTCCACCCGCAGACCAGAGGGCGCATGGTCCTTAGTCCAAAAGTCAGGGAAAAAGCCCAAGGGCAGAACAGATACACCAGTGACAGTTACATCAAACCGATATAACATACTGTCTGAGTCAGGTGCAGATATTTCTGGGCACGATACTATGGAGCTGGAGCAAGAGTTAAAGCGTATAACCCGAGAATGTGACTCAGGGTCAGAGGAGGACCCACCGACTAAGAAAAAGTCACCATCAGCCATAGACCCTATAGACTCTGATATGGAAGTGACTGGCAGGCAGGACGACTCTGATGATTCAGATCTATGATGGTGTTTAATGTGTTACTGCTCTACATAATGATGGCACCTAACCCCTGATCTGTAACCTGATGTATCTGCACTGAGTAACCATTAAGAGTATAGACACGATAGATAATGTATAGTATGTAGTATTCTGCTGTGTTATGTTTATTGTATACAAGTATATGTTATCTTTATATTATGTATTAATGCTGATTAGCTGAGTTTTTGTTTGTTTGTTTACCAATAAAAATTCCCTTATACCCTAATAGATTGTAAGCTCTTCTCCTTCTGTATCCTCCCTTATACCCTAATAGATTGTAAGCTCTTCCCCTTCTGTACCATCTGTTATACCCTAATGGATTGTAAGCTCTTCTCCTTCTGTATCCTCCCTTATACCCTAATAGATTGTAAGCTCTTCCCCTTCTGTATCCTCCCTTATACCCTAATAGATTGTAAGCTCTTCTTCTGCATCTTCCCTTATACCCTAATAGATTGTAAGCTCTTCTCCTTCTGTATCCTCCCTTATACCCTAATAGATTGTAAGCTCTTCTTCTGTATCCTCCCTTATACAGTAATAGATTGTAAGCTCTTCTCCTTCTGTATCCTCCCTTATACCCTAATAGATTGTAAGCTCTTCTCCTTCTGTATCCTCCCTTATACCCTAATAGATTGTAAGCTCTTCTTCTGTATCCTCCCTTATACAGTAATAGATTGTAAGCTCTTCTCCTTCTGTATCCTCCCTTATACCCTAATAGATTGTAAGCTCTTCTCCTTCTGTATCCTCCCTTATACCCTAATAGATTGTAAGCTCTTCTTCTGTATCCTCCCTTATACAGTAATAGATTGTAAGCTCTTCTCCTTCTGTATCCTCCCTTATACCCTAATAGATTGTAAGCTCTTCTCCTTCTGTATCCTCCCTTATACCCTAATAGATTGTAAGCTCTTCTTCTGTATCCTCCCTTATACAGTAATAGATTGTAAGCTCTTCTCCTTCTGTATCCTCCCTTATACCCTAATAGAGTGTAAGCTCTTCTCCTTCTGTATCCTCCCTTATATTCTAATAGATTGTAAGCTCTTCTCCTTCTGTATCCTCCCTTATACCCTAATAGAGTGTAAGCTCTTCTCCTTCTGTATCCTCCCTTATATTCTAATAGATTGTAAGCTCTTCTCCTTCTGTATCCTCCCTTATACCCTAATAGATTGTAAGCTCTTCTTCTGTATCCTCCCTTATACAGTAATAGATTGTAAGCTCTTCTCCTTCTGTATCCTCCCTTATATTCTAATAGATTGTAAGCTCTTCTCCTTCTGTATCCTCCCTTATACCCTAATAGAGTGTAAGCTCTTCTCCTTCTGTATCCTCCCTTATATCCTAATAGATTGTAAGCTCTTCTCCTTCTGTATCATCCCTTATACCCTAATAGATTGTAAGATCTTTCATGTTTTGTATCCTTCCTTATTCACCAGCAGTCCCCAAGCTTGCAATTTATGATATGGAGTATAGGCAGGTTATGATTGCAAGCTCTTGCACCTATTGAACCCCCAGTAGTAAATACACTGGCACTAATTGAGAATATTCAGACGATCTGAGCAAGAGGCTTTTTGTTGCCATGATCTTCGCTATTTACTATGACTGAACTTGTGTGTTCTCGAAGTACACTTATCCTTGCACCCATATTTAATTGCAGGGGGTGGTAGAGCACACACAGTACACAGCTTGTCTGGCTGGAGAGCCCACTTAGCTTAATTAGATTTGATCATGACAGCCATGATATATGGGGGAGGGGGGCTGGGAATAAATATCCCTCTGGGAGACAATAAGCTTCCCACTGGGAATCTGCTCCATAATCCCATATCACAATGGAATTTTAAGGACTAGTAGTGGGTGCAATGCAGAGACCCTTGCCATGATTGGCGTCCATCTCTACTGCTACTTGCTCACTGGAGCATTGAGTTTGCGCTATGCAATTTAGATTTTACCATGAATTTACTATGGAAAAGTGTCATGCAGGAATTTTGCAAATGCACCAATGGAGTGTATATGTGTCCAAACGCCTGAACCTGGAAACTGACCATTCATTACAAAAGGATCTGAACTTAAGCTAAGCTTCTTTTACTATTGGCAGTGCTTTTAACATGGAGGCTGATTCACTACTAACGCCAGGTATCGGCGAATGAGCGTCTGTATAGCGGCGCTTAGAGCGACCACTAGTAGATGCCGTAAGCAGGTATCGGGCACTGTAATAGAGCACCTCAGTCGCTGTAGTAACCTGGCCCGCATTGATGAATGTGATGTATGTTGGGCGCTCTAACACCAGTACAGCGCTGCAGGGAGCGAAAGGTAGCGCCAGATCAGTGCGACCGACTCTCAGCGCTCCACACTATCCTTATCAAAAAAGGACACACACACAAAAAAGGACACGCTATAGCATAGAGCGCCAGACGTGTGATTAAAGTCTGTTTTTGAACACATATCCACCTGTAACAAAGCGAAAACACATGGAATGACATTGTTTTAACACTGTGACATTAACACTTTAGTTCCAGACCTGTAATGACAATTCTGCATAAAAATATAAAAAGTCAAAAAAGTTTCTAAAAGTGTTTGTTTGCAGACAGAAGAGGTCACACAATGATTTGAGCAAAAAAATGTATGGGAGAGAGACAGTGGGCGAAAGGTAATACCTGGCGCTCTGGAAGCTAGAGTGCCGGCGCTATTCGCTGAGCCGCCTTTTATAATACATTGGACGCTACATGGCGCTGTTACAGTCACTCACCTGATTCGCTTTTTATAAATGTGGCTTTGCGTACATCGCCCAGCGTTCACCAGACACTACCTGTAGCTACGAGGCTCTACCTGGCACTATCCATTCTTAAATTACCCCCATAGTGTTGGGGCATCTTTCATTCACTGTCTATGGAGAGAGGCCACTTCTATTCTTATCACTGCTTCTTGGCTCGTATATTTCTTTAATGACAGGTTCTCTTTACCTCTTCTGTAGCTTTAGAGTTTTGGAGTTCGCTGTGGATGAAGAGAGATGGCAGCTCATAAATCTTCCTGACGTGTTCATAATGTATTTTCTTTTTCCGAATGGATTTTCCACCGCATGTGTCAGTACAGCGAGTGCGGTCCTGCGTTCTGACACGCAGGTGATTGAGCGAGCACAAAGATACAAGTCCGGGGAGATCTTATCCGAGAACTGACCCGAATCAATCAACTTTCTACTACCAAGTCTGTCAGTCAGAAGCTTCTTTCACCCACTTTTGTAACAGTATCAGTAAAGGTCGATTACTCCTTGTTGAATATTTTCACCTGTAGACAACCTACTGTCACACTGTAATGAAAATGTTTTAGCCATCCCTGTAATGTTTGCAAAATCTGATCCTGTAACAGTTCCCAGAGGCCTCTCCTGCTTCCAGAGAGACCTGGTTGACCCTTATACTGAGATTCAGAGGGAGGTGAGTCTAGAAAGTCCTTCTTAGGACATGGCCCTCTACTACTGCAACAGAGCTGCTATCAGGGCAGTACAGACATAGGGGGCACAGCCAGGGGGGAGCAGGGGGCACTTACCCCGGGTGCAGCAGGTCAGGGGGGTGCCAAAAGAGGGCTTGAGAACAAATGGAGGGCTTCATTTCAAATCTTTGCCCAGGGTGCCAGAAAGCCTAGCCGCTCCTCTGGGCACATCTCACCTGCTCCCACCCTTTCAGGGAATCCAGGCCCTCCCCAATCACCCATGTGCTTTCCTGATCAGCCTCATTTTGGGGGGTAGGCATTTTGCCCTGGGGCTGTGTAAAACTTTATAATGAAACATTTTTCTTACTGGTCACAGAAAGGTATACGGCTAACCTCATCAAGATTACACAGAGAGAGGTGCTGGCATCTCTATAGGAAGCATATAGTAACAAAATACTGCAAGTGTCCATTAAGCCCTTGTGTGTGAACTGTCCGGTAGCACATGCGTTTTTTTGCGTTTACACCAGTCGCTGCTGTACCTTAAAAAAATCCAGCAATTACACCTCTACCTCTTTTACAGCTCTCTGGAGCTTCAGAGAGGAGAAAAGCGTATCTGCAGATACGTCAGATACGTGTAGATACAAGTCTTGAGTGCTGCATCCTGGCCATAAAGTCTAGGGGGTCGCAAATGCGTTTTTTCATGTGCATGCATTTTGCGTTTGCGGCCACATAGATTTTAATGGGATTCAGACAGGAAAAATATGAGCGCAAAAAGGAAATTCCAGTCGCAAAACATTTGCTGCAATCGCCAGACAGGTATGAACATAGCCTTCAAGCAGAGCGGAACCCGGGATTGGACTATCCTGGGCTTTGTTCCGTGCCCCGGGGGCACCTTGAATTAGGATGCCCCGTCCTGTGACACCCCCAGAACTCACCTTTTGCTGGTCTTATGGTGCATTCACAGGCTTTAGGACAGTCAGAGCCTTTGCTATGCATATGAATTGTTTGGCAATGCCTCTGTTTACATGCAGAGCTTCAGCAATCGGGAGCACAGCAGGGGCATCCCCAGCAGTACGTGCGCTCCCGTCCACAGTCTATCCCTTCCTTACAGTCTGAAGATGCGGGAATGCAGGGATGTTTACATCGCCAAGGGCACCAGGAAGCAGGTGAGTTCTGTGGCGCCCTGGCGGCTCACACAGCGAAGCATCCTGATTTGGGATGTTCCACGGGAAGCAGCCAGCCCTTGGTCGGCCACAGTGGGTTTTGTTCCGCTTTAAAACTTAGCATATACTCCGAATGTTGAAAGCAGGGGAGGCGTGTCCAGGATGAGAAAGCAGCACAAGGAAGGAGCCTTAGCTACATGTTTTGGGGGATATATCCCCATATCTCTTACTAGCATCAGTGCTGTGACCCTCAATGTCATAACTATGGAAATGAATATCTAAATAAGAAGAAGGCTTGGGGCCCCCGACAGATAGAGAATCAACATGACAGCCAGATTTCACTTTTAATTAAGTCTAGTTTCAGCATACATTTTCTCTTGTAATATATCCAGGAACGCTGAGACATTTTGCTAATATAACCTCCTGACTTTCCTCCCTCATTTCAACTAAGCCTGAAAAAAATCATCATTTTGTTTTCATTTATTTACACTCTGACCACCCTGATCAGGTAAAGGCAAAATATTTTCACCTACCTGACCCTGTTGCAATGTTGTGGCCTGCTCTTTTGCCCATCTCAGGCT
This sequence comes from Gastrophryne carolinensis, assembly GCA_027917425.1. Classification (NCBI taxonomy): domain Eukaryota; kingdom Metazoa; phylum Chordata; class Amphibia; order Anura; family Microhylidae; genus Gastrophryne; species Gastrophryne carolinensis. The sequence continues at coordinate 401,587,570 of CM051235.1, read as the reverse complement.
ATTTTCACACTGGAGCGGCAGTCAAATGCTGCCCATAGAGATCTATGGGAGATTTCACATACCTGCTGGGCCATTCCACTCGCCCCAAGAAAGCCCTGCAAGCGGCAATTTTGCAGCGATGGCATTTGTGATCGCTATATAGCAAATAGTGATGACAAAACATGATCACTACTAAAACAACGGTCAGTAGTCTGTACATGGGAGCTAGGCGTGTCAGCTGCCACGTCTCGTCCCAGTGTGCAACCAGCCTCAGAGAGCACAGGACAACCAGTTGGCTACCTTGTAACTTATTATGGAAGGACGATCTGGGTGAGACTCACTGACCCTGGATGCAGTGGGAATGAGAACAGGGCTATTTATTTTTTAAATTGCATTAAAGCTTTAAAGTGGACCAAAACCCAAATTTTAACCACCATACGCTGAATTACTCCCCCTGTGAAGAGCACATTTTACCAATTTTTACTGCTTCTACTTCTTTCTAATCCCAGATAATGGCGCCTGTTTTAGCTGTAAAGCTCCGCCTCCTCCATTCATTGCTACTGTTGTGTGTGGCAATGATGTCATTGCCACACCTATGCAATAACTGATCGATGGCCATATTATAGAGAGGGACAGCAAAAAAAAACTGTGTTCCAGGAGTATTCACAAAGCAAAAATATCCATTTCTAGTTCTACACCCCGAGAAGGGAATATCAGCAGCGGCTTTGACCAAATGTATTTCACAAGTTCAGTGGGTTCTGATCCGCATTAACTAGTTTGAGTCCACACAGCTTTTGAGATTCTACAATTTAACTATCACTGGCTTCTACTGAAGCCAAACCTAATGGAAATTAACAACCACTTACATCATTTAAGCTTTGGTAAGTTTTTGCTTTACTAAGAGAAGGAGACTGCGGTGAATGGGTCTAGACAGGTAAAGTCACTAAAAGGTTAATGTTTTCTAAATGTGCACTTTTCTATTTCTTCTAAAGCATCTGTCAGACACTGAATTATCATTTCAATTCTCAATCATTCTACATCAGGCTTCTGCCACTGACCTAAAAATCAGGACTGCCCAGCAAGAGAGGGATAGGTCTAAAACATTGGTAAAGTGAGCACCTGTAGTAACAGGGAAAGTGCTGCCATTTCTGGGCATACTTCTGATATTCTGAGCTGTCCGTCTGTCTCAGGCTGCTCCTCCATTCATCACTCAGCGATTTGCAGCCCGGGACAAACATGCCCTGGGAACTCAGTAACTACCTGACAGACAGGCTCCTGTAGCAACATGTTCTGGAAAATGTTCTTCCACTTTTCTTGAAGACCTGCCGTCGGCACAACATCCTTTCCTGTCCTTGTTTTGACCTGTTTGTCAGAGAACATCACTCCACCGGTTCAGTGACTGTGTTCACGGAAGCCTGTCATAAGAGAAATGAGGGGCTGCCATTGTAGTCATGCTGCCAGCAATGAGTGTAGAGCCAGGTTTAGGGCTTAGCTTACATGCTATGGTAACTTCTTGGCAGTAGGCTAGGTGTTAGGATTAGGTGTAAGGGGCTTACCATGTGTCACATGTTGAGCTCAAGATTGAGTGGCTACATTGCTTCAGGTCAGGTGTACATGTTAGGTCAGTCGTTAAAGGGGGTCAAAACCCAAGCAGCCTTTTAGATTCCAGGGCCGTCCGCTAGCATACCCCCAGGGCATTTAATAGCGGGATGGCCTGCTGTGTGAAACCCTCGGGCATCTCCCACAGTGCTGCAATCGCAGGCCGCTACATCTCAAGCTTTCTGTAGCTATGCGTGCTCTCGCGCCCAACCTATCTGAATGACTTGGTGCAGGATGCGGCCAGCTGGCGTCTGCACGTCACCCGACCCTTTTGAGATAAGCCAATTGGCAATCTCAAAAGGTGCCAGGTGGGTGTGGTCTTGGCAGTGGAAAACCCCTATTTTTCTCAAAACCGGACCACAGCAGAGCCGGCAGCATCGCCGACAGTTTGGGTGGTGGTTTTTGCTCCGCTTTAGGCAAACTAGGGGATAAGAAAAGATTTCAAGGGGGGTTAGGGTCATCATTAATGATGTAATTGATCATCCGCCATCTCACTCCGAGGAACAACAAAAAATTAGTGTTCCAGTACAATTTGAAAAGCGAAAATATCTATTTCTAGTTGTACACCCTAAGAAGGGAGAATTGACAGGGGCTTTGGCCAAATGTTTTTCACAAGCTCAATGGGTTTTGGTCCACTTTAAGTTGAAGGGTTTTTGATCTTATTTTGTGTCAAGGTCAGGTTTGGTGGTGGGTTAGGAAAATTAGTCCATGTTCTACAGTTAGGTTACAGTAGTTCAGGTACTTATTCAGGTCAGGTTAGGTAGGCTAGGTCTAAGAGTGGTCCCCGTGTCAGGGCTAGGTTTGGGGACCTAGGTCACATGTTAGGGTCAGGTTTAGTGCTAGGCTAGGTGAAATACGTTATGGGGGAGGCTTGGGGCAGGACTGGAAGTGCAGTGGAGGCCCCTGGGCAGAATCTCTACTGGAGACTCCCGCATAAGTAACTGTTAACAAGTGTTGGTGGCCCAGTGCCAGAAGCCCTGGCTCATCCCTCTGGAATATGGGCCTGGGTTTGGGTTTTGGGCTAGAGTATATGGCTATGTGTCAGGGATAGGTTGAAGGGCTTACAGTAGGTCACATGTTAGGGATGGTTTTGAAGAATTAGCTTAGGAAGAGCATGCTATGTTTCTGAACTAGGTTAAAGGCCTTCGATTTTAGGTCTGGTTTGGCAGGCTATGGGATAGTAGGCCATGTATAAGGGTTGGGATGAATGGCTTAGGTCATGTGCTATAGCCAGCTTTGGTAGATGGGGGGGGGGGGGCGAGCTACAGTATGTGTCAGGTTAAGGTTGAAGGGCTAGGAATAAATATTAAGGTGAGGTTTGGAGTCATGCTAGTCAGAGTAGACTATGGGGGGAGCTATGTGTCAAGCATTAGGTTGAGGGGATTAGGAGGTTAGAAGTTAGTCAGGTTTGAAGATGTGCTTAGGGGAGTTGGCCATGTTTCAGGATGTGACCGATGGGTTTCTCAGAGTCCGATTTGGGGGATCAGGGTAGAAGTAGGATATTTTTCTTGGTTAGGGTTTGGGGTTTAGGGTTGAAGGGCTTTGGAGATGTGTTAGGCTAGGATAGGATCCAGTGGGAGAGGCAGCCCCTCTTCAAAAAGGTTAAGCTGCTGCCCTAGTATCATCAAGGGCGATGCTGCTACAACAAGCCGGTTCAGGTTGGAAGATAGACTACGGGAATGAGACTATGTTCCAAGGATAGCTTGTGGGGCCTCTGTTAAACTTTAGGATCAGGTTAGGTAGGGAAGAAAGAATAGGCAGCGTTAGGGGATATAGGTCAAGAGACTTTGGCTGTTGCACCTTATGGTCAGGTTTGGAATGAGTAGGCTATGCACAGGGGTTAAGGTCATGTTAGGGTCAGATCAGATTGGGGAAAATGAGAAGGATACTACTTAGATGCTGGGCCGCCATCAGGGCAGGGCAGGGAAGACTAAGGGACCCAGCTGTGAAGTGGGGCTCCGGGCCCCAGTTCAGTCACCCTAACCCACTGTCACTAATCAGGGTCCCAAACCTACCTAACAGGACCACCAAAATTACCAAACATTACCAACAGCCATAATGCCCCCTAATCTAATGGATTTTTAGACCTTAGGTGTGCTTTAAAATAGCTAAACGATGGGCTACCGGAATGATTTTCTCTACTGAGCCCACAATATTGCACTCCGACTCTAACACCAACGATAAATAGGGAGGGGTTGCCATGGGGCCTAGTTCAAACTAGGGGCCCATCCATCATATAGAAAGTTCCAGACATTGTGTTTGTATGGGGCTCAGAAATTCTTGAAGGAGGCCCTGCTTAGATTAGAGATGAGGTTTAAGACGAGATGTTACTACTGGTGCTTAAAGCGGACCTTCACCCTGAATAAGAGTCTATCTTATATGTTTCCCACACCCTGTACATACAGATTGCTCACATTAAAAATCATTCTACCTGCACCTACTGCATGTTATGAGCCTTTAAACATCCAAGATGGCGGCTCATGGAGCATCAGGCAGCATACAAACAGAAAGTGTCTTCTGACTGTGTCGCTCTGCATTCTGGGATTGCTAACCTTTCCTTGACCCCAGCTTTGCCCTGTCTGAGCAAAGCACAGCTATAACCCGCCCCCCTGTACTTTATCCCGCTCTCCTCTCCTCAGTAAGTGTGATGAGTCAAGATGGCGGTGCCCGTATCCTAAAGTCCTGAACAGAGTTGCAGCCCAGTGGGGGAAAGAGTAATATGTAAGTGACTAAAAACGTAAAATATATTAATTTTAGATGCTGGGGAATAGTTTTTTAAGGGTTTGGGCTTTTCATTAAATCATGGTGAAGGTCCGGTTTAATGTAGGCATTGGCGTCAGGGTTTGGCTTCAGGTTAAGCAGCAGTCAGGCTTATGCTGTTAATTAATTATCTGTTAATCAGCATTTTCAGATAATGTAAATTATATAATGTATTCATTAGTGAGGGTCTTTGATTGAATTGGCCGATTTACAATCTTTGGCAGTGGGAGAAATATTCATTCCAGCTGAAAAAAAAGAAAAGAATGAAATCCAATGTCAAGCCACTCAGGCTTGGCCTGGATTTTATTTGAGAATTGCTGCGCCAGAGTTGCCACGGCGACCGCATCAACAAATATTTGGAGCAATGTAACACCTTCCACTAAACACAGCAAAGAATGTTTTTCGAGGGAGGCTCCTGTCAATCAGGCCACTGCTGAGCCCTGAAAACAGCCTTTTGTCCGGGCTGAGCGCAATCCACAACCGAAATATAATAACAGCGAGCCCCGCCTGACTAAGGGACTCCTCCGCTGCTCCTGCCAGGAGTAAAGGCGGCTTATTCCCTAAAGAGAGCAAAGTGCAAGGGCTGACGTGCAGATCTGTGAAACCTAGATAGGCAGGGAGAAAAATCAATTTGCTACTTAGAGAACTGATAAACTAACTGATCGTTCCTGAATGATCAGACCCTGAGCCAAGCTTCTTCCCCTTAACAGTGCTTCTTGAAGGAGCACTATTGTGAAATGTGTAATATTAAAAATCCATATAAACATGTTGGCTAATGAGAGGAGGGGTCACGTATATATCATTTATAATACTGTAACTGCAATACATCTGAAAAGACAATTTATTATGTGACGTTTAGCTTGTTACTGAATTCATTAGCACATGGCTGCCCTTTGGACATCATACTGCTTCATGTTAGTGTTTTTATGAATATTGGGCACATGCTTTAGTAAAAAAAGAAACACAAGCTGTTTTGGGGCACTGGGCTGGGAATCAAAGGTGATGACATATACTTGGGTATAGGATCACTTTAAGTTTAGGGGCCTGGCCTTAAAGCACACTCTTCCCAGTTGGATTTTTAGAGACAATTAGAGACAATTCAATCTGACTATACATTGAGCTCCCCAACCACTGGCATACATTTTGCTGGATACAATATATCATTTTCCATGTCTTAAAAGTTTTATGACGTGGGGCAGTTGATCAATTTACAGAACAGAATTTATCTATTCTGAACTCCAATAATGACTCCATAATGTATGCCACAAGGAATTCCTTGTCCATCTCTCATGTATTTGGCAGATAATGAATTGAATTAAATATCAAGCCTAAACCCTGACATTAAACCGGACCAACATCCGTTATTACATTAAGGGGTGTTGGTCCGGCTCTTTGCTGCTGAGAAGAAGCTCGAGGGGGGCATCCAGAATGCTGGAGCCCCCTCGCACCTAAATGCACAGGACGCGTAAAACACTCACCTTCCTTACGAGCCAGCGCCGGGGAAGGAGTCCCACGATTGGCGCAATCGTAATAACGGTTGGTCTGGTTTAATCTTACCCAGACCCAGGAATGCACAACATGCAGCCCGCACTGCCCTCATTAGTGGCCCCTGACACCCATTATTTACATTTTAAAGAGTTAGAAAGCTACTCTTGTCTTGTCTGCAGTGCATTGGGCTTATCAGGACTGCAGTCAGCAGTTCAAGGAAGACTGTCAGCATTGTATCCACAAGTTATAGCCCAAAATAAACTAATCATGGCCAAATCCAGGCAGGTGCGAAAGGGCTTAAAACCACTGCGGTCTGTGATTTATGAGATCTACCCTCAATTCTGGTTTGGGCACTTTATGATCTTCATGGTCTATCCTCCTCACCTCTTCCCATCTCACCCCTGCCCACCTCTTCCTGCATCATCTCACATATGCTCACTTCTATCCATCTGACATCTGCCTATGTCTATCCACGACAACTGTTTTCCTCTTCCTGCCTTTATTACCTCAGCTCTTGCCATTTCTCCTTCTCTCACCTTTACCCGTTTCACCCCTACCCACCTTAACTCTGCATGTACAGTGCTTCAAGATTACAGCTTTCCTGCAATAAAATGTTTGCGTTTTTGCTTGTTCCATTTTACTGAGTGACTCCAACATATAACCCCTTTACAAGTGCTTTAACCTAGCCCTGAAACCTAGCCTATACCCCAAACCATAGCTTAGCATGCCATACAGGTCCAACACACAGCCTACTCCTGCTATCCTGCACTGATTCTCAGCAATATCATGTGACCTGTGCCCATTACCTAACCCTGGCACAAAGCCTACTCTTCCTATCCTGCCCTAAAATGTATCCCTAACTGTTAATCTATGTCTTTCAGTCAACCCTGACATAAAGTCACATTTTTCTAGCCTATCCCAAAACCTAAACTTAATATGTGAATAACTAGTTGTGGTTGGAATTTGAAAAGGTGCCCGCTCAAGGCTTTTTTTTAACTCAATTGGATGCAGCGTTGAAAGACAACTAAAGACTGAAAAAGCAGACAAATGGCGCTTCCTTTCTCTAAATGATGTGAAAGTGACCACAAATATGATCAATAAGGTGGAGGAGCAACATTGATAGGCCCCCTTAACTTCTGGGCCCCGATGTGCGGTCTCACCCCCAGACACCCTCTGTAGGTTACCTATGCTCCTTCACCCAATCCTGACACATAGCCAACTGTTGATAACTATTGATAACACGACATGCAACCTTTTGGAATCACCGTGACCCTGACACATAGGCTACTCCTAATACTCCACTACTTGACACTGAGCCCCCTAACATATAGCCTGCTTCTCCTACCCTACCTTAAATTGTAACGTTAATTTCCCTTTCAGTTTAAACCTAATCTAAAATTTCTAGGCCAGCTCAAAACCTATGCCCCTCAATCCAACCCTCACATGAATAGGTGAATGTTGCTGTTAATGCAATGAGGTGACAATTCTAGGGAGCTCTTGTGGCACTTGCCCTAAACAGGTCCTGCAGACATTTCAGATGATAGTTCAATTTGCTAAGCATTTGACACTTATTCTACAAACATTCCAGACTACTAACAGCCATGAGGAATAAGAGATGAGCTCAGTGTTAGACTGAAGTACCTTGGGACCCATCCAAAGAAATCCTTCTTGAGGCGCACCAGAGACAATCATTTTTGGGGCCCACCAGAGGAAGTCATTCTGTGCTCCCCTCCTCAGAGAATACCATTTTTGGGCCTGCCAGATGAAATAATTAATGGGCCCAACAAAGAAAATCATTCTCAGGCCACCTCCCGAGGTTCATATTCTCTGGGGCTACCACATCCATTCTTGGGGACCACTAGAGGAAACCATTTTTAGGGCCCACTGGAGTAAATCGTGCTCATGGCCCACCAGAAGAAATCATGCTCAGGGCCCATCAGAGGAAATCAGTCTCAGGGCCCAGGAAAGGAAATCATTCTTAGGGCCCACCAGAGGAAATCATTATTGAGGGCCACCAAATGAAAGCTTTCTTGTGGCCCGCATAGGGAGAATTCTTTTGTGGTGGGCCAGTCCAAGAATGAGTGAATTTTCCACAGTGATGAAGAAACCCTTCTGCCAACATTTGTTTTTGCAAAAAAATATTATCAGGACATTTGATCATTCATGGTGGTCACATGACGGCCAGTCCCAGCACTCAGGGTTGTACCACTCAGGTGAGTAACAAGATGCATTTTAAGAATGGAAAGATTTATCATTTTTGGGGAGTTGGGGCTGGACAGACTGATACCTAATAGTTTTATTATGCAGCCATAAATCTTTGGCACTACGGCTTTTGCTATCAAGTGGCTTCAGCCCCAAATCTTTCATCGGCTGCAGTAAGACCCCCATTCACAGCAGATTGGGGGGGCGCTAGTCGGAAAAGCTGCTTTATGGCTTTGCTCTGTTTATTTATTTACTTACTGCTGCCTTTAAAGTAACCATTAAGGCGTGTGGAGAAGGGGGAGGGAAATCATTAGAATGAGGCGAAAGGCGTTGGATCACAGCCAGGAATAACCGTGTGGAAAATGTTCACACCAGCGGACGCATTACAATGCACCTGTACAAATAAAACACAGAGCGCGGGGCTGCCGAGATATGTGCCCCCCCTTGTGTATGCTCCATACTCCGGTTACTTCTTTTACTTTGGAGACCAGTTATTGCCATACAGAAATTCCGGGACCTCGAGCCAACCTTGACTGAGGCTATATGCCTGCTAACAGCACTTGCAGTTTGCTCAGATGTTCCGTATACCCATATACTTACACACTACACACATAAAACATGATATATCAATATATATATCCATTGATATATAATGTTTTATAATGTATATTAAATATATTAAACTGAAGGATAAGACACCCTACCACAAGAATTCTCCTAGGCAACCATGACATTTTGGGGTTTCTGGCAGGCCAGCAGTCACACGGGGTCATTGCCACCACCATGTGCCTGGCACAGATATTCTAACTCACTGGTCTTAGAAATCACATGGGCCATGTAAGCAGAAATACCAGATAGGGCCTCATGAGTCTGCTGGCAGATTGTGATGTCTGGGGGTGGGTGATGCAGGGGTCAGAATAATTATTGGCCAGCTTTTAAAATAATGTCAATATATCAGCCCAAAATCAGGCAGAATTACTTACCTAGTCTATGCCCCTGTGCCACTTCTGTGCTCCACATGGAGCCATTAACAGAGAAGGGAATGCACCAGCAGTGATTGCCATAGCACAGAATGTACAGGGGTTAACATGCAGTGAATACAATAGAGATGGTGCCCTGGCAAAACCCAATGCTAAAAGCACTGTAGAAGCACATCATCCCCATGATGTGAAGTGTACTGCACAATCATATTCCTGAAACGCACAGTGAGAGTCTTGCCTGGTATAGATAGGTCCAAACATTTATTTTTAATACAGTCGGTTGCCATAGCCCTGGAAATGGAAAGGTAAGTATTAAAGCCTGATTTGGGGCTTCCACGGTAGAGATGCCTAATCAGGATGCCCCAGGGGTGAGGGTGATAGCAGGCCTTCAGTCATTTTCACTGACGATCTGCTTTAATTTAAAAGAATCAGAAGAATGTAAGCCGGAGTGTGATCCACCTGTATCTAATGGCAGTGGCGCGCTTAACCACCAGGCATACCATACAAATGCCTGAAGGCAGATCAGTGGTGGTGAGTTAGGGGTGCAGAAGATAGGAAGCCACTGTACACTTACATGAGCCAGCTGCTATAGAATCAGTAGCTCAGCTCCATTCAGTTATGTAAGATGCTGTGACATCACAACAGCTAGTGAGCTGAATGGTGCAGAGCGAGCCACCGGTTGCATCCCCGCTCACCTCCAGCGAGGGAGTGTCCGGTCGGCCAATCACAAATGGCTGCATCAGGTATACGTCTAGATTAAGGTATAGTTAGGCCCTGACCTGCACATACGCAATTGAAATGAGGTTAGGTGAGTGGGTGTGATGATTTAATAGCGTCTAACACAGTGGGCACCCTAGTTTTAGACCATAAGGGCAATTCGCGGACAATTCCCTATGCCCGGATTCCCCTCTGTGTGAAACCCCCTGAGTTCGCTCATGCTCCCACAGCGGATGAGCAGACCACGCTACATCCCCGACAAGATGTGTTAATATTGGCTGCTTCCAAAGCTAACAAAATCTTTGCTTGTATTAAAAGATGCTCCAGATCAAGAGACCTTGAACTGGACCCCCCCCCCACTCCCCGAGGCTGTGCTGGAATCTAAAAAATTTCATGCTATCCGCTAACCTGCCCTCAGAGCATCTGATACCCAATGGCGCGCTGTGTGACACCCCCCAGGGTACCGGTAGTTTTACCTGATCCTGTTAGGGTCTGCAGCGATGTCTTCTATGGCGGCCGCATCCCAGGCTTCCCTGTAGCTGTGCGCGCTCCCCATGCCCAGCCATTCAGATAGGCCAGGCGCGCGGAGACACTCCACAGCACTTCAATGAGGCTGCTGGAAGTTCAAATCAGCGGCTTTATGCCACGCAATGGTATGCAATGTAAGAATGGATGAGCACCTCCGCATGTGCCGTGGGAATGTCGGAAAGGTGAGTGAAAGCGGACGATCTGGGGGGTTTCACACAGGAGGGACTTCTACATGGGGATGCCCCCCAGGACAGGGACCAATTACCAGGATTGTCAAAATCCTGGTGATTGGTCCACTTTAAGACAACATATACACATTTTTAATGAGGCCTCTGAAATACTTTATGCCACTTAGATGTGGGTCCTATTATGAGGTGGATACCCCTGCCATAGTCACAAGTGGTCCTGCACAGATATGGAAAGCATTAGTCCACTTAAAGGACATCGCAAAAGACACAGATAATTCCCTGGAATGGGAAAGCACAAGGTTTAAGCTGAGAAAGGTATACTATGTAAAATATCTTTGAAATATGTCGGGTGTTACTTAAAGAGAAGCAGCGGAGGCCCTAAAAGACTCCATGGCTGTCCGAGTGCCACTCCTTGGGACATCACAAATTGGGATGCCCCGGTGTGTGACACCCCCAGTTCTCAGAGCACTCGCCACGTCTTAGCAACGTGGTCGCACCCACAGTCGCCTCTAGCTGTGCACATACCTGCGCAAGGCCTTTCTGAAGAGACTGCGCAGGGGATGCAGCCGGCAGCACCACTTGGCTCAGCAGCTAGCACAGCTGAGTGGAGCTGGCCAAATCCAGTGCGCTGATTGGCTGAGCGGACCACTCAGGCAATTTGCACATTTGGTTTTGGTTGCGTCTGTGATGTGGGAGCAAAAGGAAGGTGAGTTTTTACAGTGATTGGTATACACACAACGCCTTAAAGGGACAATACCCGGGAGAGTGAAATTCCTGGGTGTTGTTCCTCTTTAGAGATATACCTCCAGCTCTAATCCATAGACAGGAGATCCGGGGAAAAATGTGATCAAATTCAGGAAGGAAGGATTCCCTTTTTTCAAAAAGCTGCTTTGTTTTTTTCCCTTTTCTTTCACCATTCCTCCTTTCCATTTTTCGAGATTAACTTGATCGCCACACATTCAATGGGCCCAGTCTCCCAATTAGAATTTTAGCGGCCAAATCCAACCACTCCCAGCAGCACCACATGAGAATTTCCCGAAATGACGCTCTCCCGATCATATCTCTGACCCGGAACAAATGCGATTAGGGAGGTCTGTGAATGATTACTATTGTTCCCTGCTGATAATGGTGCTACTCCACCTCCCGCCTTCCTCCTCATAGGGTATTGTGTATTTTTGGTTAGGATTTCTTGTTTTTCATGGGGATATGTTTGGGGGGATTCTTTTTAAGCCTGTGTTCACATTTTTGATGACAGAGAAACTCATTGACTTTAACTCCTTCCTGTCTGTCTAAGAATCCTTGGCACTACCTTGGCACCTCCCTCTATAGGAGGCAGCAGAGGGCTGTGCAAATCATACTGCAGCATCCGTGCCCGTGAACTGGGTGAAAATTATGCCCAATTTTTGGGCTTTCTATGTAGATTCCAATGCATGTAATTCCAAATCAAGATGCATGGGATCCTGTATTGGATTTATAATTTTTTTAAAGCAAACCTACACACTTCTTTGCAAATTCTAATGCCAGGGAGGGTCCTGGTCCAACAGGAGGCTAAACTGACCTCACCTACCCCCTCATGTCATTAGTGAGCTCTGCATTAGACATATACTTACTTTTTTTTCTAAAGGAGCTCCATCTGAGCCAAACCTCCTCCAATAGGGGTGTGAAGTTGTTTCCTGGTCCCTCTTCATACAGAGATCCATGAGGAAAAATTGATTTCCTTAATGGGACAGTCCCGGCAATAGCAATAATAAGCCAGGAAGCAGCCCTCCTGATGCCTGCCCCATGTGCCTCTCCTCCGTGTCCAGCAGCGCAGGGTAGAAGATGTAGCAGAGATTCAAATCGGCACTCCTTTCAAATTCATTCCTCCAGGACCACACAAAAAGTGACCTACCAGACAGCTGTCTCTGACCACAGCAGTCTCAAAAAGCTGCAATAGGACACGTCCTGTACAGTTTACCCACACCCCAAAACTGAAGTGAAGAAATAAAGTTACATAAGTTATTTACATTTAAGATGCTTTTTTTACATTGTTCCAAATGGCAGGAAGGTGGGAGGAAGTAAGTGTGTGCCTGGAGAGGGACTTTTATTTGGGCAGTGGGAGTACGAGGGCTAGGTTTATTTGTGGACCTGGAGACTACCTGGCACAGAATTGCCAGAGAGGATCTAGGTCTCCTTGCTTTAGGCTCAGGTTTTGTGATAAGAGTAAGTTTCCTAATCTGAAAAACATCTCAACATCTAATTATGCATGAGGGCTAAAAAAATTCTCACTCACTTGATTGGGTGTTAGCGTGTTAAGGCAGATATATACTTACTAAATATACTTCCCTCCCCTGCAGCAGACGTGGTTTGAACCTTCTATACTCACCTGGAATTTTGAGGTTTAGTTTAACTCCTTAAAATGGAGCAAAACCCACCAGCGGCCGAACTGGGATGCCCCGCAGTGTGAAACTCTCCAGTTCTCCCCACTACAACTCACCTTTCCATGCTCCAACGACGCATGAGCGGGATCTCTTCCGATTCTCATTGTTGGAAATGGACGCCGTGTGCATGCTCCTGCCCTCGCCATTCAGAAGGGATGGGAGCGTACGTACGACCTGGGATGCTGCAGTGCGCTCCCTATTCAAGTCTATGGGAGCTTGTGCATTGGAGCGTAGATTAGCCCAACTGGGTTGCCCCGGGGACACCGAGCAAAACTTGGGAAAGTCATATTTCCAGGTTTTGTTCCACTCTAAGCGTATCCAGTTCTATTCAGCTATGTTGAGTGCAGTTATGTCTCTTGAGGGTCACCCATGTTCTGAGCCATGCTTATGATCAGGAAGCAAACATAGATGGTGAGCATAACAGATGCGCAGGAGATTCCTGTCCTCCAGGAGCTGTAATCTGCAAATTACAGCTGCTGACCTTCTATTAAACAATGCTGATTGCCTGGCTGTCATGCTGACCCTCCATCTTCAATACTTAGTGAGCCTCTGACCTACAAGAGTACAGATAAGGGATTCTAAAGTAGTTTTGGATGGCGCACAGTAACGTGCAGAACGCCAGCTGCTCGCAGTAAGGGGATGGTGGCGCTCATGTTCTTGTGTCACCAGAGCTGGCAGGACTGGTGAATCGCCCCTTTTGGAGGAAGTCCAGAGGGACAAGATGAAGCTTGGGTTGGAGCGCAGCACTGTAGATAGAGAAGGGAAAGTTCTTCCAGTGAGCTGGTGGCAGACGTATCTGACCACCGAGTAATAAAAAAAAGTGCCGAGATCCTGGTGGATGGAGATGACACCTAATGGTGCAGCAAACTGCCAGAACTGCGCTCTGGTCTCTGAGGAAGTGGCCTGAGGCCGTGCAGCTTTGTGCTTCCTGCGGATGTTTGTTCGCTGTATCGGATGTTTCATTCAAAAAATATTTCTTTTAAAGGAAACCTGTCATAAGCTGAAAACTATTGTCACTGCTAAACATAAGTATGCAGGTTGCCTGGCTGTCATGCTGCTATAGCAGGGGATGCAGCTGTCATGGGTCCCAGGGGCAGTGGGGGCCCAGTCATACTCACCAAAGGTTTTAAAAAAGAGAAGTTATACAACAAACTACAAACAGGACAGTACACGCACAAGCCAAAAAAAAAAACAATCCTCATCTTTCCTCTCCCACAGCAGACCTTCAGTACTAACCATACCTATCAACTTTTCAGGGTGGAAAAGAGGGACATAAATTAGGCCACGCCCACTCATTGAGGGATGGATAGGTGATAGTTAAACAAACAGTTAAACAATACAAACACTTTAAATGGGCAAATGAATCATTTATTGATGCAGATTTGAGTGTTACACCTCAAAGAGGGTCCCTCCAAATCAGGGACACTTGGGAGCATGGTACTAACGGTGATATTCTTATTTCATGTTTCACATCCTCCTACTCTGGTAGTATTGGGGGAACCCAAACTGCAAAGTTCAGCCTGAAGTCTGTGTTCAAGTTTGGTGTTCGGTCAATGCCAGGCAAGCACAACAACCAGCTTAACCTAATGCAGAGTGTGGAGCAGCAGCAGGAAGCAGCTGGAAACACGAGTGAGGACACTGGCAGCAACTGGCAGCACTTCTAGATACTGGATTGCAGGCCTCAGGTAAGTGTACAGCCTCTTCCTATTGCTGCACACCCTGCATTAACTATTAACTTAAAGGGGACCTTTCACTCACCCGCACCACCCATGGGCCAATGATATTTCTTTAAAAATACATATGAGGGGCAACTGGGTGAGGTGTGGGGGTGGCGGAGGGGTGCCCCTCATATCATTTTGGGCCATTTTTGGGTCCCAAAGTTCTGGTCTTCATTGATTTCAATGGGGGCCGAGTTCGGTTTCAGGTCAGGTTCGGTATCCAAACTGAACTTTTGTTTAAAGTTTGGTCGAACTTGCCAAACCAAAAACTTATTAGGGTTCATCCAACACTACTCTGTGGCCCCACCATCACCCATCCATTCTTTATAATTATTATTTTTTATAAAGCGCCATTGTAGTCTGTGGCGCTGTACAAGGTAGAAATTACAGGGTTAAAACAAGTAAAATACTTATAATACAATGACGACATTGCATACAATACACACGGTATTATGGGTCAGATTTTCCAGTAGAGTAACTAAACACATAGATGCAGGAAAATAGTTCTTGCAAGCTTACAATCTAAAATTCTAAATGTAAGATGCCTTGTAAATTGGTACAAAAAAAGAGAAAAACTGGAAATGTCTCATAATATGATGTTTTCTATTGGTCAAAGGTCTGGACTGCAGGCAGCCCCCGGACTCTTCTCCATGTTATTGTGATGGACGCAGGAAGTGGTGTATCACTTCCCCCAAGATGTCCCTGGGGCACGGAACAAAATCCGGGAGTCAAAATGAGTTTTGAAGCTCCATCATCTTCTGTAGTGCTGTACATAGAATTGATTACAGACAGCATAGAACATGCAGTAAATAGGCTATTACAATAGTAATTATAGTGTTACAGAGTTTACAATGAATATTCTAAATTCAAGATACAATTGGAGAGAGAGCCCTGCCCTTGTGAGCTTACAATCTAAAGCAGGGGTGGACAATTATTTTTCCCATGGGGCCACATGAGAAACTAAAAATATTGTGGAGGGCCGAGCCAAAAGGCTGAACTCAGTTCTGCATAATATTAATTGTATTGTATTAATTGTATTTCCAGCCCCTCCACCCAGGCAAGATGGCGCCAGAGTCTACCTCCTTCTTCTCCCCTGGTTAGGCTCTTCTTTACTGTCGGGCGCCTGCCCGTCCCTCTTCGCAGCGGGTCAGCGCCTCCCGCACTGTATACAGGCGATCACTTAAGCAGCAGCTGATCGGTCGCTCGGCTCGTTGGGTCTGGCATGAAGGGAGAACGCACCAGACCCGATGAGCCAAACAGTCGATCGGCTGCTGCTTAAGTGATCGCCAGTGTACAGTGCGGGAGGCGCCGACCCGCTGCGAAGAGGGACGGGCGGGCACCTCGCAGGCAGCATGAGCAGAGGGACGCCGTATCACGAGCAGAGGGAATCCGTTAGCCAGCTCAGTGCCGGTCAGAGCCAATAAAAGGGCCGCATACAGCCCGCTGGCTGTACAATGCCCAGGTCTGATCTAAAGGATAAGGGTGGAGACAAATGAGAGGAATCACATATGGTCAGTATTTAGCTTTATTAAATTTGCCCCATAGAGATATGCTTAAAGTGTAACTCCAGTTGAAAATGACTGTAGTTCTGCAGTACTACTTAGCAGCGGGTCAGCACGATCGCTCTGTATCGCCACCGTTAAAATAAGAAACTGGGTTCCGGGATACTCGCCAGTTCCGGGCCTCTTCTGCGGCGGCCACAGCATAGCCTATCATAATCGTAGGCAGCACTGAGAGGCTGCTCGCTTTCACGTGGTAGCATCATCACAAGCAGCCTATCAGCGTGACCGGGTTATGCTGAACCGCTGCTAAGTAATACTGTGGAACTACAGTCATTTTTAACTGTAGTTCCGCTTTAAAAGTGTATGCTTGTCTGAATAAGTGTTTTTTTAGGGTGTTTTTAAAGCTTGGAGGGTTGGCAAGGGCATTCGAGAAGATTGGAGTGGCACATGAGAGATCCTGGAGGTGAGCATGGGAGGCGGTGACCAGGGGGGAGGACAGAAGGTCAGAGGCAAAGGGGGGGTTGTGTCTAGATTAAGATTGTTGGATTATAGATGAGATGTAAGGAGGAGCCTGGCTGAAGAGAGCTTTGTAGAAAAGAGTTAGTGTTTTAAACAGGATTCGCTGTGGGATTGGCAGCCAGTGTAGGGATTGGCAGAGAGGAGCAGCGCTGGATGAGCGGGAGGAGAGATGGATGAGGTGAGCAGCATAGATCATAATAGATTGGAGGGCTGCCAGTCTGTTAATTGGTAAACCACAATGAAGAATGTTGCAGTAATCCAGTTGGGATATAACCAGGGCATGCACTAGCATTTTAGTGGTGTCAGGCAAGAGGAAGGGACGGATGCGTGAGATATGTTTAGGTTAGAGAGGTGGCTAGGCAGTAGATATGAGGTTGAAATAAAAGGGCCATAATGACTCCTGGGCATAGAGTTTGGAGAGCAGCAGTTATGATATAACTGTTAACAGAGATAGATGTGTAAGAGAGGGTAGGGGAGTTAGATGGTGGGAAAATGACCAGTTCTGTCTTGTCCATGTTTAGCTTGAGGGAATGAGATGACATGAATGAAGATATAGCTGGGGAGACAAAATAGGAGGGAGGAGAGATTGGGGCCAGAGAGGCATATCTGAGTGTCATTCACATAAAAGTGGTATTGGAAGCCTAGTGAAGTTATACGTTTGCCAACACCATAGTTGTAGACTGAGAAACGTATGGGGCCTAGGACAGGACCTTGCGTTTTTTTGCATTGTTCATGTATTGTACCATATACTTTTTGCATTGTTCATATAATATATATATATATATATATATATATATATATATATATATATATATTACATACATGTATTTATATTAATTATGTTATTATTTACTCTTTTTTAATATATAGCCTGTGTGATACATTTAGCACCAGGATACAATGCGGGTATTGTTGCTCCTCAGTGCTCGATGAGTGTGACAGGCCAGTAAGCGGGCATAGTGGTCACTGGCTGGGCGCCTGGCATGCTACAATATCCTACTGAAGCGAAGCCTCCTCCAGCCGCCAGTGACCGGAGGCTGACCTGGGCTTCACATTTAGATGCCTGCACTGAGAACCCTGCGTGGGATACAAAGAAGCTGCTACACCAATCTCGCCATTCTGTGTTGGCAGTACTGATGAATCTAACAACGGCTCTCAGCATCGCTGCTCACAAAGAGACCTTCATCACCAGTCTCTGTACCACACCGGATGGCGCTAGCTTGTGCCACCAGTAACACAGAGGCGCCCATTTACATATCACAACAAAAAATATTTTAAAGGCAAAAGTGTGCCCTCAAGTCCCCCTGGGGGGGGGGGGGGGGCACAGAGTACCTGCTCAGATTTGAGTGTCCTCTCCTGGCATTGCTGATGCAACCTTACTGTCCAGCTGAGAGCTCTTATCTCAGGGTGGTCAGTATGGTGCATGCAGGAACTAGAATAGCATAGCTGACAGATAAATATGCATTTCATGAGCTGGCACTGCAGAGGTATCAAGGAGAAAAGGTGAGGATGACTTTAGGACCTCTTAACACCCCATCTCCTTAAAGAAGATAAAAAAACAATTCCCTATCCTAGGGGCACCCACATATGGAATGTTTCACAGTCTTAAACTGCTGGTTTCCCCTGTAAACTCATTTTTGCCTGCATCCGTAATCTGCAAACTTGTCTACAGACATTCAGGCCAGAGGACGGTGCGGGGTGCTGCAGAGTGCAGCTAAGTTTAGCCACAGCTGTGGGATTAAGGATGGAGGAGAGTAGACGGAGAAAACGGCGGTTTCACGCTATGCAGTATCCCAAATTGGGATGTCCCTTAGGAAATCTCTTAAAGAGAGCGAGCTCATTTATATAGGTTTTGGTCCTCTTTGATAAGACCCCAATTCAGGCTTTAATATTCACCCTTCTCTAGTCCTTTGACTTTACCTTCATCTGCAATCAGGTTCAGCAATGTACCCAAGATCTTGGGTTTTGTTCCTCTTGCCTGGGGCATCCCAAAAACTCTGCGAATCTGTGTCTCAGACTCCATTCAGTATGGAATCACGGGCAAGGTGAATGTACCAGGCAATCTTCATGGATGCACACAGCAGTGCATCGAAATTCAGAAAACCCTATAGAGAGGGAGACCACCAGGCCTAAGAGTCCTATACACTCTAGGGAGGTGACTTAAGGTCTACTTTAAAATCTATGTAATAGCCTTCTTTTTCTGCTAGGGTGGCTTTCAGGGGTTTATCAAGATGGACATGTGTATATATTCAGTCCCAAGTTAATATGTTCTAACTAACTCAACTAAGCAAACAATTATTAGTTTACTGGATTATACTTTTAATTAATGTAATATGTCCAGTATTTTGTATTATTTTCAATGTAACAGGCACATTATTTTGTATTATAGTCTTATGTAACAAGCATAGTCTTTTGTATTGTAGTCTATGTAATAGGCACAGTATTATGTTTTATAGCCTATATAATATATACGGTAGTTAGTAGTGTACGGTATGTAATAGGCACAGTATTTTGTATTATAGTCCATGTAATAGGCACAGTATTTTGTATTATAGTCCATGTAATAGGCACAGTATTTTGTATTATAGTCCATGTAATAGGCACAGACAGTATATTGTTTTATAGTTTGTGTAATAGGCAGTACAGGATATTGTTTTATAGTTTGTGCAATAGGCAGAGGCAGCATATTGTTTTATAGTCTGTGCAATAGGCACAGTATTTTGTATTTTAGTCCATGTAATGGGCACAGTATTTTGTACAGGTACAGTATTCTATATTATAGTCCATGTAATAGGTACAGTATTTTGTATTATAGTCCATGTAATAGATACAGTATTTTGTATTATAGTTGATGTAATAGGCACAGTATTTTGTATTATAGTCCATGTAATAGGCACAGTATATTGTATTATAGTAGATGTAATAGTCACGGTATTTTGTATTATAGTCCATGTAATAGGTACAGTATTCTATATTATAGTCCATGTAATAGGTACAGTATTTTGTATTATAGTCCATGTAATAGATACAGTATTTTGTATTATAGTTGATGTAATAGGCACAGTATTTTGTATTATAGTCCATGTAATGGGCACAGTATTTTGTATTATAGTAGATGTAATAGTCACGGTATTTTGTATTATAGTCCATGTAATAGGTACAGTATTCTATATTATAGTCCATGTAATAGGTACAGTATTTTGTATTATAGTCCATGTAATAGATACAGTATTTTGTATTATAGTTGATGTAATAGGCACAGTATTTTGTATTTTAGTCCATGTAATGGGCACAGTATTTTGTATTATAGTATATGTAATAGGCACGGTATTTTGTATTATAGTCCATGTAATAGGTACAGTATTCTATATTATAGTCCATGTAATAGGTACAGTATTTTGTATTATAGTCCATGTAATAGATACAGTATTTTGTATTATAGTTGATGTAATAGGCACAGTATTTTGTATTTTAGTCCATGTAATGGGCACAGTATTTTGTATTATAGTATATGTAATAGGCACGGTATTTTGTATTATAGTAGATGTAATAGGCACAGTATTTTGTATTATAGTCCATATAATAAGCCCAGTATTTTGAAGGCGTTATGAGCTACCTTTTCCTCCCAACTATGCAAACAATGACTTAGAAGAATGCATTATGCCACGGACATGCTGACACCTGTAGATCCCCAGCCTATATGCCTATCATGCCTGATCTGGGTCGTGAGTCAGTAGAAAGACACCACACTTGTTCCCTTTGACCAGGTGCTGGAGAACAGCTGAGCCGAACCTAGCAGCGAAATGTCACCCAACCTCACGAAGCTTTATTACCAATATGAAATCCCTGCCAATCAGGGACCAGGGGCTAAACTGTTCCTAAGGGAGGGGTCATGTGACTTGGCCTGCTGCCGGCCGTAGCTTGTTGTTGTCTCCGTTTTATTTGGCGCAGCCGCTTCGGATGATCTGCCAGCGAGCGCAAGGAGAAAACATGGGGGAACCCGCATAGGACACACCTTCTGTTCTCTAGGAAAGGCCAGAATAAACACATATGGCGTTCCCTGACCGCAACGACCACATCTAAACATGAGTGCTCCGTGGTGGTGTTGCCAGACCGCAGGGATGTATATACCCCCAGACAACAACATGCCGTGCTCGGGGGAGAGGCGGCAAATTCCATCCAGCTGTGGGGCTTCATATGGAAAGACACCGCGTCCCAGAAATTCTATAAAAAAAATGAAAATCTGAGATGAAGATGACAGTTTAGTAACCACGGTTACCCAGGAATACAGAACTCTTTCATCAGTTAGTTTGATACAAACATGGCTGCAATGTAACAGTCGGAATAAAAAAAGTTTTTCATTAAAGGCAGACCTAAAAATGACTGGAGGTCTGCAGTCTGCCTACACCACTGTCGATTAAAAGTAAAAAACGTTCAAAAGTTTGAAATGGAGCAAAATACCACACGCCAGTTCTTGCTGATGCCATGCTTCTCTTATATTCTGCACTCCATAAACAACTACCAAGCAGATGTGCACACGCAATGCATGCACCCACGCATGCAAGTCCAGCGCATTTCAAGGTTTAACTTGGTACCTTATTTTGCTCCAATTTGCAATTTAATCTGGTTCACCCCCTCTACATGCAAGAGGGGATAGAGCCAGACTTTTTAAGTTAGACCCACCACTAAATTCAAAACTGCTCAATTTGGCGTGAAAAAGATTTTTGCAAGAAACGTTTCCTCAATGCCTTAGAGAAAACATTTTAAATAGGCTGGTTAAGTAGGTGGTCCCTATAGCAGAAAAAGAAATGGTGAGGCCAGGGTCTCGTGGACCACCCCCCTGTACCCCTAGAAAATGAGCGGGACTCACCTTGGTCAACACTCGCCAAAATATTCAATGCAAAGTTTACATGACTAAAACAATTAGCTTTATTTACATGGCAATAAAAAAACACTCATAGATATTAATCATGACACACGTGGATACATGTGTTTTACATGGTGCCCTGTGAGGGTTAAATACACAGTGGTATAATACACAAATATAAAGTGACCATCATTCCGTTAGACAGACTAGTTTCGCCTTTTCAAATGGCTTCCTCAGTGTCTGCTGGAAAGGTTCACTACAAAAACAAGGGTTTTCATATTGAATAATGGACACATGTTATTAACCATATGGATTTTTGTTAGCCATAAGCAAATAAACATATTACATGTATGGAAGAATACAACAATTCTTTACCTGGATATGCAAGGCAGTTGCTGATTGATTTATGAGGGCATCCACTCGACAGTGGAATAGGATGAATTTTAAAATCCAACGATCAGTGTTTCAGGAGAAAATCTTTCTATCTCACATTGGTATTGAATACCAGAAATAGGGGAGAAAAAGAGAGGAAAGGTAGATATATATTTATATGATTCCTTTGAAAATTCAAGTGGTAATAACCACCACCGGACAAAACCACCACCTTCCGATTACCTGTGCTCCAGAGGGAAAAAAGAGAACATCCCAAGAGAGAGTAACTTTTTCAAAGGAATCATATAAATATATATCTACCTTTCCTCTCTTTTTCTCCCCTATTTCTGGTATTCAATACCAATGTGAGATAGAAAGATTTTCTCCTGAAACACTGATCGTTGGATTTTAAAATTCATCCTATTCCACTGTCGAGTGGATGCCCTCATAAATCAATCAGCAACTGCCTTGCATATCCAGGTAAAGAATTGTTGTATTCTTCCATACATGTAATATGTTTATTTGCTTATGGCTAACAAAAATCCATATGGTTAATAACATGTGTCCATTATTCAATATGAAAACCCTTGTTTTTGTAGTGAACCTTTCCAGCAGACACTGAGGAAGCCATTTGAAAAGGCGAAACTAGTCTGTCTAACGGAATGATGGTCACTTTATATTTGTGTATTATACCACTGTGTATTTAACCCTCACAGGGCACCATGTAAAACACATGTATCCACGTGTGTCATGATTAATATCTATGAGTGTTTTTTTATTGCCATGTAAATAAAGCTAATTGTTTTAGTCATGTAAACTTTGCATTGAATATTTTGGCGAGTGTTGACCAAGGTGAGTCCCGCTCATTTTCTAGGGGTACAGGGGGGTGGTCCACGAGACCCTGGCCTCACCATTTCTTTTTCTACCTTATTTTGCCCCAATTTTAGGCTTGCCTCTAACTTAGCGACACAAAAGCCAGTCTAAAAGAAATAGTGAGGCCTGTTGTGTGAAACCCCCAAGGTCACCAGTAACCTTTCCTGGTGGCTCCCATGATGATATAGCTGCTGGCGGCAGCATCCCCAGCTTCCCTGCAGCTTGTAGCATGTTCCCATACTCAGCCATTTAGATAGGCAGAAGTGTCTGCAGTCTGCAGGAATACTGATAAAGTGGCCAGTGGGCTGGTCATGTCAGCCGGCAATCTTGGGACCTACCAATCGGCAAGTTTTTGGAAAACTAGGCTACCACCATGCCGGATGCATCTCCTGAGATACTCGGGTGGGTGGGTTTGGGGACGGTTTTGTGCCTCTTTAACTGGCTGTGGTGGGGATGTGAGTGGATAGGAAGAGTTTTCAATGTATTAGTATAGAATGGAGGATACTGAAGGAGAAAAAGCTTACAATCTATTGAGGTTAAAGGGAAGAGGAAGAGCTTAGGGTATAATGGAGGATATAGATAGGGAAGAGCTTACAAACTATTAGGGTATAAGGGAGGATATAGACCTTACAAACTATTAGGGTAAAAGGCAAGATACAGATGGGGAAGTTTACAATGTATTTGGATATAAGAAAGGATACAGAAGGCAGAAGAGTGTACAATGTATTAGGGTATGGAGGTGGATAAAAAAAGAAAGACCTTACAATCTATTAGGGTATAAGGGAAGATATAGAAAGGGAAGAGCTTACAAACTATTAGGGCCAAAGGCAAGATACGGAAGGGGAAGTTTACAATGTATTTGGATATAAGAAATGATACAGAAGGCAGAAGAGCGTACAATGTATTAGGGTATAAGGGGGGATGTGGATGAAAAATAGTAAAGACCTAACAATCTATTAGGGTATAAGTAAAGATATAGGAGTAGGAAGAGCTTACAATCTATTAGGGTATACGGAAGGATAAAGAAGGGGAAAGAGCTTGCAATATATTACCATACAAGGGGTGATACAGAAGGCAGAAGAGCTTACAATCTATTAGGTTATGAGGGAGGATAAAGAAGGAGAAGAGCTTACAATCGATTAGGGTATAAGGGAGGATACAGAAGGAGAAGAGCTTACAATCTATTAGGGTATAAGGGAGGATACAGAAGGGAGGAAGAGCTTACACTCTATTAGGGTATAAGGGGGGATACAGAAGGAGAAGAGCTTACAATCTATTAGGGTATAAGGGAGGATACAGAAGGGAGGAAGAGCTTACAATCTATTAGGGTATAAGGGAGGATACAGAAGAAGGAAGAGCTTACAGTCTATTAGTGTATAAGGGACGATACAGAAGGAGAAGAGCTTACAATCTATTAGGGTATAAGGGAGGATACAGAAGAAGGAAGAGCTTACAATCTATTAGTGTATAAGGGAGGATACAGAAGGAGAAGAGCTTACAATCTATTAGGGTATAAGGGAGGATACAGAAGGAGAAGAGCTTACAATCTATTAGGGTATAAGGGAGGATACAGAAGGAGAAGAGCTTACAATCTATTAGGGTATAAGGGAGGATACAGAGGGAGAAGAGCTTACAATCTATTAGGGTATAAGGAAGGATACAGAAGGAGGAAGAGCTTACAATATATTACCATATAAGGGAGGATACAGAAGGCAGAAGAGTTTACAATCTATTAGGGTAAAATGGAAGATACAGAAGGTAGAAGCGCTTACAAGCTATTAGGGTATAATGAAAGATACAGAAGACAGAAGAGCTAACAATCTGTTAGGGTATAATGGAGGATGGCCTGTGGAAATGGGTGTAACGTGGTCCTGGTGACACTAATGGATTTTTTTTTCAGCCTAATGGAGTTACAGTTAACAAAAATGAGATAGCTCTTTCCTACTCCATCCAAAACTGAAAACAGTGCATAAATGTGGATGAAAGAAGCAGGTGATTGAAAGCTACTATTCAAGAAAACTGATGCTTGTAGGGCTAGAATTTTTTTTTTTTTTTGCAGTGCTGGCCCCTTTAAATCAGTGTTCCCTTGTGATCCCCGAGCTGATGACTTGAAGATATGTGGAGTGCCACGCAAGTGTCCGAACCATCATGACTAAGTCAGAATATCCCCACAATGTAACCCGCTAATGGCCTCTGCGGCTGGACTATCACTGTCACTTTCAGTGGTGTAACATGAGAGCGTGATGAGCTAAGCAGACAGCCTGGAGGAGGCACAACGGAGAGGGTGGGCTTTTTTTATGGTCCCTGCAGAAAAGAAGTTCCCCTGGCATTGGGTTTAGGCCTGCTTTAAAGCAAATCTCCCTTTTTGTCTGCTTTTTGATGTTTTTCCTTATTGTTCTCCAGTGTAACATGTGGGCTAATCAGCAGCTTTGGCTAAGTCTAAGCCTCAGTCATTACCTCTCCTGGTGAGAACACTGCAAGTAACCCTTTAGCAACTGCAACACAAGACTGTGATCCCACCTGATCTGAAGAAGTTGAATTTCAGCATAATGGGTTAAACCTGTTGTCTCTGGCTTAGCCTTATCAGAGGATTAGTACATTGCTAAAGAAAGCACATTGTTGCTAGGGAAAACAGTTTTCTTTTATAATACAGTTGCAAACAAGTAAAAAAAAATTAAAAAGAAAGAAGAAAGGATGGGGGTGTTACAAAGAAAAAAGAAAATTCTGTGAGTACTCACCTGTAGAATTGCTTTTACTATGCATGGCACGGCCTGCTTCACGAAGTCATAACATAAGTCACTGAAGTACCTTGCAGCCAAAAGCAGCATCAACAGAGGCCTTAACTTCAACTTTGTAAAACTTGGAAAAGGTATGAACAGAAGACCAAGTGGCAGCCTTACAAACTTGTTCAACAGAAGCCTGGTGCTGAAAAGCCCAAGGCGCACCGATAGCACAAGTGGAATGAGCAGTAACCCTAAAAGGGGGAACCTTCCCCTTAGCAGAATAGGCCTGCTCCACCGCCTGACGGATCCACTTGCTGATAGTGGATTTTGCTGGGAGCAGACCCTTCCTAGGTCCAGCAGGAAGAACAAAAAGAGCGTCAAATTTCCTGAAAGACTCAGTAGCAACCAAATAAAACTTCAGGGCCCTGACAACATCCAGAGAATGAAGTGTCCGCTCATTGGAATTAGCAGGATTAGGACACAGAGAAGGCAAAACAATTGTGAGAAACTTACCTGGGTCTGGGGCCCGGTCCCGTGGCGCGCCCCCGCGGTCCCGGCCGGACGCCTCTGCGTCCTCTGCTGGGGCTTCGGCCTCCGCCGCCCCCTCTGCATCGGCGGCTGGGGTCTCCGGCGTCTCCTCCGCCTTTTCAGACGGCGCGGCGCCCTCTCTCCTCCTCTCGGGGAGCGTGTCCGGCTCTCTGTCACGTGCGTGCGCGCGCGCGTGCAAGCGCGTTCATCTTATGCCTTCCGGCAGCGCTGCTCCCAGCGCATTCGCCGGGGGCAAGTTTGAAAGGATCAATCCTGGTCCTGGGGTTTTGGGTTTGATGAACCCAGGGACTGGACAGCCTGACTGGCCAGGGTGGTCCAGTCCCTGGGAGCTGCTCCTATTAACGACCAGATCACAGTTGCACCAATCATCATTCACTAGTTGCACCAATCAGTCATTCCCCCCTCCTATTGGTCAGTTCCCCTTTAAATATGTTCTTGCCCGGTCCACCAGTGCCCGTTATAGCCATTACTAGCTTGGGTGTGCTGTTGGAATTGCGTTTTGTGTGCTGCCCGCACTGACCTTCTGCCTGTCTGACCTTGCTTCTGCTTACCCCTTGGATACCGTGCTTCTGTGACCACCCGGCTTTGACCCCTGCTAATCTCGACTATTCTCTGCCTTACCCCTAGGATACCGTGCTTCTGAGACCACCCGGCTCTGACCCCTGCCTGTCTCAACTAATCTCTGCCTAACCCCTTGGGTTTACATTGTTGGACTCTGTTCGCTAGAACTCCTGGTTTGGGATACCCCGCAGTTCACCCGTCTTTACCATAAGCCAGCAATCTTTGCGCCAGTAAGTCCTGGGGGCAACCAAGTCTGGAGAGGCATAACCCGTGCCTCCAGCGAGCGGGGGCTTGACTATAGGCACAAGAGGCGGTGGAGATTGTGGATTGTTGGCTCATGCAAGAAGGGTGTCCGGCGATCCGTGACAACAATGTGCTGATTGAGATGAAAAGCAGACACAACCTTAGGCAAGAAATCCGGCTTAAGCCGAAACACCACCTTATCCTGATGCCGCTCAAAATAAGGAAGTTTGATGGAGAGAGCCGCCAGCTCAGAGACTCACCTGACCGAAGTAATGGCCACCAGGAAGGCCACCTTAAGAGTCATAATGGGCAAAGCAACCCCACTGATAGGCTCAAAGGGAGGACCCTGCAGAGCAGACAACACCAGATTTAGATCCCAAACAGGTAGCATAGGTTTACGTGGTGGACACACATGAGTAACTCCCTGAAAGCCGGTGATTGGCAAAAGATCTTTGGAAGAAAATTGCCAAAGCCAACACCTGTCCCTTGAGGGTACTAAGTTGAAGGGCCAAATCCAAGCCATGCTGCAAAAAATCCAGAATCCTGGGAATAGAAAACACCCGACAAGGCAGAGAACTAGACTCACACCAGGCAATGTAAGCATGCCAAATCCTATAGTGGATAAAGGACGAGGATTTCTGCCTAGCCCTAATCATGGTATCAAAAACAGAGGCCGGCAACCCCTTATCCATCAAGATGGAGGTTTCAGCAGCCAAGCCGTTAAAGCCAGCGTTTGTAAATTGGGATGGCACAGTCGTCCCTGAGTGAGCAGATCTGGATCCTTAGGCAGGACATACTGATCTACTGCCAACTGCACGACGTCTGCGAACCCCACCCTCCTTGGCCAACAGGGGGCCACTAGAATGGCTGGTACCCCTTCCTGGGCTATCTTGCGCAGCACCCTGCCCAGCAGGGGAAAAGGAGGGAACACATTGAGGAGAAAAAACCATCCAAGGCATTGCTAGCACATCTGTGGCGAAGGCCAGAGGGTCCTGAGACAGGAACACAAACCTGGGAACCTGGGAAGCTTGTGGTTGTGGCGGGATGCAAACAGGTCCACATCCGGCTGACCCCAGTGGTGACACGGGAAGTGAAAAACCTTGTTGCTGAGGGACCACTCCCCCAGCCGAGACATCCCCTTGCTCAGGGAGTCTGCCACCAGGTTCTCCACCCCCGTAATGTAAACCGCCGAGATGCAAGGCACATTCTCTTCCACCCAAGACAGTATCAGGGACACTTCCTTGAGGGCTCGCTTGCTCCGAGTCCCTCCCTGATGATTGATGTAGGCAACCGCCATCTGGTTGTCCGAGCGGATCTGAACAGCCCGACCCCGAAGGTGTGAGGTCAGCTGAGCAAGAACCAACCTGATCGCCCTCAGTTCCAGGACATTGATGGAAGCACGGGCCTCCTGGGGGCCCCACTGACCCTGGAGCTGCAGAGACTTCCAAAAGCCCCCGCAACCGGTCAGACTGGCATTTGTGGTGACAGTCTCCCAACACTGGGGCTAGAAGATTCCTTGAGTCCAGCCACCACGAGAGGGACTGTCTGGCCAGGGGGGACAGAGCAAATTCCTGATCCAGGGAAACCAATTCCAAACAGACAGAAGGTGCAACTGAAGAGGCCTCATGTGAAACTGAGCAAAGGGGACCGCATCGAAGCAGGACACCATCAGGCCCACTAACTGCATCCCCTGCTGGATGGAGGGATGGAGACACGAGAGCAGAGCCCGAGCCTGCTTCTGAAGGCCCTCCTCTCTCAGCTGAGGCAGGAATACCTTGACCTGAGAAGTATCCAGAGTCATGCCCAGAAAGGACCTCACCAAAGACGGAGACAGAGAAGACTTGGGATAGTTGATCACCCAGCCGAAGGAATCTAGAGTGGAGGTCACCACCTGAGTATCCTTCTCGGCCTGATGAAGAGACTGAGCCGCAATCAGAATATCGTCCAGGTAAGGATGCGAATGCCCTGATGCCCCAGCAGAGCCATCACGCCCGCCAGCACCTTGGTGAACACCCGAGGTGCCAAGGTGATACCGAACGGTAAGGCCACAAACTGGTAATGCTGATCCTCTAGAGCAAACCTGAGAAATCTCTGATGACCTGGGAAGATAGGCACATGAAGATAAGCATCCTTGATATCCACGGAGGCCATGAAGTCGCCCGGGCGAAGGGTACTGACAGCCGAGCAAAGGGTCTCTATGTGAAAGTGTGTGAACCTGACAAACCTGTTGAGACCCTACAAGTCCAGGATGGGCCTCAGGGACCCATCCTTCTTGGGGACCGTGAACAGGTTGGAGTAGAAACCCTGACCCCGTTCCTGGGAAGGCACCAGGCAAATGACTCCTGGTTCCAGCAGACGTTGAACCTCAAGGTGTAACCCCTGAGCTGACAGAGGGTTGTGAGGCATCCGGGATCTGATGAATCTGGGGGGCGGCCAGGCTGCAAACTCTATCTTGTAACCGGAGGACACTATATCCTGAATCCACCGGTCTGAGACGCGGAGCCTCCAGACGTGAGCAAAGAGCCTAAGTCGTCCCCCCACCCAGATGCCTGAGGGGGCTTGGGAGAAGGTTTGGACTTGGGATCTCATGCCTGAGGGGGCTTGGGAGAAGGTTTGGACTTGGGATCCCATGAGAGACCAGGATGACCACGGGATCTGCCACGGCCCCAAGAACCCCTGCGGGTACTTGAAAAGAAGAGCCCTCGACCTCCTCTGGGGGTACGAAAGGAGGAGACTGAAGCGGATGTCCCCCGAAAAGGCAGAGGCTGCCTCCTAAGCTGAGGCAGCCTACCATCCTTGGCTAAAACATCCAGGTGCTCAACAAAGAGCCGCAGCCCCATAAAGGGGAGGCCAGTGAGAGCCTTCTTAGCAGCAGCGTCAGCTGCCCACTGACGCAACCAAACAGAGCGGCGCATAGCCACCAAGAGGCTCAGCCATACTACATCATCCATGGCAGTAAGTATAAAGGCAACAAATTCAGAGCACAGCAAGAAGGTCCTATACTCAGCCCTTCCAGCTGTAGCGCCATCAAGGAGATGATTGATCTGTCTCTTAAGAGCAATAGCAGTTATGGCAGCGGCACAGGCCGGACGCAACCCAGCCCTCACAAATGCAAAGGCATGGCAGGCCAGCTGATCCATACGCTGGTCCTCACTGTCCCGCAGTGTAGTAGTGTCAGGGGAAGACATGACTGAAGTGTTGGACAACCCAAGAACAGGCGCGTCTACCTCGGGGGACCCAACCATCGCTTAACCAGATCAGCAGGAAAGGGATACTTCTTATCCAACCCCTTAGGCACCGCGGGCAATCTACTAGGGCATTCACACTTTTTGAGCACCACATTAGTGAAATGACTCTGCTCAGGGAACTCCAGACGCTGCTTAAGAGCAGAAAAAAACATTCCATAAACTCCCAAAAGCCAGGACAGGAACTCCGCATCCCTAGTAGTCTCACCATAAAGCCTATGGCCGGCTACCCTTTGTGGTACAGGGTCTGCGGCTTAGAGCAGCGCTCCTTGAGCACCTGACCCTAGTGCTCCTCTACCCTCACCAGATCCGTCAGCCGAAGCTGGGAGGCACAGAGGGTCCGGAAACGGGTGGAAATAGACATGCAGGGCCGCAGGCATGGTCGCCCCGCACACCTGCGCATAGAGAGAGAGACATTTTCTATCTTCTCAGTAAGCACTGCAGAGAACAACTGGATAAATCTATGGTGATTCCGTTTTTATATGGTACCGGGCGGAGCCACAACTCTTCTGCAGTGCACTGCGCCACCTTGTGGCGGAATACCCGGATGTTATGACTTCGTGAAGCAGGCCATGCCATGCATTGGGAAAAAACCTTACCTTAACCACAGTCCAGTGGCGTTCTCCAGGGCATGGGTGGCAGCCGCACAGAAAGACACAAAGTGGCATCCCTGACTCCGTGTGTGTGTCTACATTCATTTTAATGAGCCCCAGCTTATTCAAGATAGCCAGGAGATGCCACCTTGTGTCTTTCTCAGCAGCTGCCCACCTGCGCCTTGGAGAACAGTGGTGGGCTGTGGCTGATGTATAGGCTAATGCCCCACATTACGCTGGTCCAAAGCACTTATTACCAAAAAGGTATCATTCTTAAAGCAGAAGTCCAGTCTCCTATTAAAGGGGATAATGGGGTATAGAGAAGGTAGAAGAGTTTACACTCTATGATGGTATGAGAGGTTAAAGGAGGAGCTTACAATATATTAGTATATAGCAGGAGGAATAGCTTACAAATGACTGCAGTATAAGGGAGGATACAGAAAAACAGCTTACAATCTACTATTAGTATAAGGGAGGATACAGAAGGAGAATAACTTAGAATCTATTAGGGACTAAGGGAGGACACAGAAGAAAGAAGATCTTACAATCTAATAGAGTGAAAGGGAGGATACAGAGAGAGAAGAGCTTACAATCTATTAGGGTATAAGGGAGGATACAGAGGGAGAAGAGCTTACAATCTAATAGGGTGAAAGGGAGGATACAGAAGGAGGAACTTACAATGTATTAGGGTATAAGGGAGGATACAGAGGGAGAAGAGCTTACAATCTATTAGGGTATAAGGGAGGATACAGAGGGAGAAGAGCTTACAATCTAATAGGGTGAAAGGGAGGATACAGAAGGAGGAAGAACTTGCAATGTATTAGGGTATAAGGGAGGATACAGAATGAGGAGGAGCTTACAATCTATTAGGGTGTAAGGGAGGATACAGAAGGAGGAAGAGCTTACAGTGTATTAGGGTATAAGGAAGGATACAGCAATAGTAAGCGCTTACAATCTATTAGGGGACACAGATGGCTGAAGAGCTTCCAGCCTGTTAAGGAGTAAAGGGAATGATCATTTTACACGTCTATAATATAAATAATAGTTTAATAAAATGAATAATAAATAGATATATTACATAGTTACAATAAATAACATTGTTAAAAGTTTAACCAATCACAGTGGTTTGTTCACGAACGCCTATCTATATAGGGCTATATAGGGCTATAGGAGCGCATGGCACGTCTTGTCTCATCAGACTGATCTACATAAACCTTCCCTGGAATGACGTCACACTCCGCATATGAAAAGGTTAATGTCCCGCTTCCCAGAAGTGACAGTGCAGCAGCCCATCCTGGGGCAGTGTGCGATTGGACAGCCACCAGTGGCTGGGCTGGCGCAATGCTGTGTAACATCGAGGGATCGTCTGCCAAGCTCTCCAGCAGCAAGCGGCAGAATGCCAGGCAGCGATAAATAGATTGGCGGCAGGAGGTGATGGCAGTTGTGTGGCCGACCCTAAATTCCTAAATATCCCCTAAATATAAAGAGAGAGACTTTCTTTACAAGACAAGTTACAATATAGCAAGACATCCACCTGATCCCTATCCTCATCCCAAGCTGAAAAGGGGAAAAATAGAGGATACGGAAGGGGAAGAGCTTATAATCTACCAGAGTAAAAGGGAGGATACAGAAGAGGGAACAACTTAAAAAGGAGGATACAGAAGGGGCAAGAACTTACAATATTAAGAGAAAAAAAGGATGATACTGAAGAGCTTACACTCTATTAGAGAGAATACAGAAGGAAAGGCTTACAATGTATAAGGGGTATTAGAATGGATACAGAAGGTGGAAGAGCTTACAATCTACTAGGATATAATGGAGTACACAAACGTTGGAAAGTTTACAATCTATTAGGGTATAAGGGATAATACAGAAGGTAAGAGAGCTAACAATTCGTTGATGTTTAATTAAGGATATAGAAGTAAGGAGAGTTGACAATCTAATATGGTTTAAGGTTTACAATCTATTAGAGTGTAGAAAGGACACAGATAGGGGATGAGTGTACAGTCTGTAAGGGTTTGGAAGAAGATACGGAAGCGGAGGGGATTATAATTTGTAATCTATGAGGGAGGATCCAGAAGGAGGAACCACTTACCATCTGTTGGGGTATCAGATGGCTGAAGGGCCTATATTATATTAGGGTATAAGGGAGGATACAGAAGAAGGAAAGGCTTACAATATATTATGTTATAAGGGAGGATACAGAAGAAGAGCTTACAATCTATTAATGTATAATGGAGGATACAGAAGAAGAGCTTACAATCTATTAGGGTATAATGGAGGATACAGAAGAAGGAAGAGCTTACAGTCTATTAGGGTATAAGGCAGGATATAGACAGAGTAAGAACTTACAATCTATTAGGGTATAGGGGGAGGATACAGAAGAAGGAAGAGCATACAAACTATTAGGGTATAGGGGAGGATACAAAAGAAAGAAGAACTTACAGTCTATAGGGATATAAGGGAGAATATAGAAAGAGCTTACAATCTATTAGGGTATATGGGAGGATACAGAAGTAGAAGAGCTTACAATCTACTACAGTATAATGAAGGACATAGAAGTGGGAAGAGCATACACATATTAGGGTATGAATGAGGATAATTAATAATAGTGGAAGAGTTTACAATCTGTTAATCTATGAGGGAGGATAAAAGGCTGGACCAAACCAATTCAGATTAATTGGATCTAATTTTTGTTGAGCAAATGAAATAGTATCTATCAAATTGAAAACTGCTGCACATATAGAGGACTTCTCAATGATTTCTGGGTAGCTTTGGGATTTTATAGTGGTCGGGGAAGGGTGGTTAGAATGTTAGTTCCTGGGACCAATGCATATATCTCTACAAGACCCCCTGACCGATTAACATTCCTGGAAAGTCTGTGACACCCAGCAGGGGCCCTGGGGCTGGGAGGGGACCTTGTGGCACAGTGAAGCAAAGTATCTGCCTTTCCCCGGCAGGCCATGCTTTATCTTGGGTGAAGCGCTTAGACACGAGGGACCCGACCTTGCACAAACACGGCTTGAGGTGATCTCAGGTCAACATTAGTCCCTCCAGCATTTATCCTTTCCCAACTTCATACAAAAAAATACACATTTTGAGTGGAGCTAGGTTTCAAAGCAAACCAAATCTTGGTAAGATTTCATACATGCTCAAGCTATATGTGGCCCTCAGGTCCATCTGATGTGGCCCCTGACCTGCTGTGGAAAGTGGAAGAAGTAAATATAGGTAAGATAATTAAATATGGGCATAGTTATGATGGGCTATTGCACGGACAGTGATACAGAAGGGGGGCATAATACTTTAATACCTATAATACCTTGGTAAGATAGTAGGGATAGTACAACCAGTTTGTATGATGTGTAGCCATCATTACCTTACAATACCTTGGTAAGACTGTATAGGGATAGTACAACCAGTTTGTATGATGTGTAGCCATCATTACCTTACAATACCTTGGTAAGACTGTATAGGGATAGTACAACCAGTTTGTATGTGTAGCCATCATTACCTTACAACATTTTGGTAAGACTGTATAGAGATAACACAGTTGGATTCCATGATGTGTGGGCATCATTACTTTACAATAACTTGGTAAAACTGTATAGAGTTAGAACAAACAGATTGTATGGTGTTTTGTTATTAATATACAATGTATTGGTAAGATTGTATGGAGAAAGTACAATTGGATTGTATGGTGTGTGACCATCATTAAATTGCAATGGCATGATTGTCTAAAGATTGTACAATCAAGCTGTATGGTGTGTGGCCACTGTTATTTTACTAATCTTTGTAAGACTGCACAGAGATAGTACAATCAAACATTTGGACAATGGGCATCATTACTATACAACGTCTTGGTAACATTGTATAAAGTCAGTACAATCAAATTGAAGTGTGTCCAGCACTGAAATGTTTTGGTTTGATTAGATAGAACCAGTACAATCAGTTTGCACAGTGTGTGGCCATAATTACTTTTTTGGTATGATTGTATAGAAAGACAACCATTGGATAGTAACGTGTGTCCAGCATCTCTAGCTTCTTCTGTGTAAAGGCAGAGCTCCCCTTTAATAAGTCCGACATCACACAGAACCTCACAGCAGTTTGCTGGAACCCGTCAGCGCTGACTCTGAGCGATAATTGTATCATTTCTTATAAAGTTATTCTAGCCTGCGATCAATGAGCGGGAACCCGAGCAATCAATAACTACCGCCGAGCGCGCTCCCACCGATCTGCCCGGCAGAGGACGGTCATAATTCCCATCAACGCAGCACGCGATCCTGCTAATGAAAATACTGCGCCCACAATTGGATTTATTCCCCCTTGCCAATTCTCCTCATTCTTTGCTTTTCCTAAAGTAGCCCTCTTAAAGGGGAAGTGCCCTGCTCGCAGATCACTTTTATTAAAAATGCTCTTTATACTTAAAGTGTAGGTCCAATTTTGATGGAATGTTTGAAAGTTTACATTTTTTGGGAGCAAACAAAATGTGCTTAAGGTGACAGATCTGCAATCTGTTGCTGTTGGCAACTTACACCAAAAGCAACAAATTACTTCCACTAAACACACATTTACTAACATTAGAAAAAACTAAAAGATGCTAGATCAGCTCAGCACCTTTAAGACATATTGCCACACAAAATATACACTTTCAAAAATATAAATGAAAGTGGACTTAGCTTTAAACATTTAACCCACCACCTAAAATGAAGCCTGTAGCTAATGCAGAGGCTTCACCGCAGGGCCACCTCTCTGCATGCCTGCCAGCCAACCCGTAGAAGTATCAGCTGAAGTTTCTGCCCACAGTCACATGCATTGAGGTTATAAGAAAGGCTACAGAAGAGAGAAGAGCTTACATTCTATTAGGGTATAAGGGGAAATACAGAAGAGAGAAGAGCTTGCACTCTATTAGGGTGTAAGGATAAATACAGAAGAGCTTACAATCTACTAGGGTAAAGGGATAGATACAGAAAAGGAAAGAGTTTACAGTCTATTAGGGTATAAGGAAGGATACAGAGGAGGAAGAGTTTACAATCTATTAGGGTATAAGGGAATTTATATTGGTTGGTAAACAAACAAAACTCAGCTAATCAGCATTAATACAGAATATAAAGAAAATGTATACTTGTATACAAATAAACATAACACAGCAGAAAACTACATACTATACATTATCCATCGCGTCTATACTCTTAATGATTAAAGTGCACCAACACCCACCGCTGATCGGCCCGGGAATCTATAAGACTGTATGTAACTCTATGTAACTTTCCTCCATAAAGACTCTTCCACTGCCATCATTGTAATCCAATGCGGTCAGCCGGTCACCAGCACATTCTATAGCCAGAGGGTCTCTCACATGGACTCCAGATTCAGACCCAGAAGCCTGGAACTCACCTGGGGAGCAACCCCACCCAAGGCAGCCAGGCCCTGGGCTAGAGCCAGACATTCAGAGCACCTGCAGAGAGCTCACTCACACACCTCCTCCCACCTTAACGATCTATTAGGGTATAAGGGAGGATACAGAAGGAGGAAGAGCTTACAATCTATTAGGGTATAAGAGAGGATACATAAGAGGAAGAACTTACAATCTGTTAGGGTATAAGGGAGGCTACAGACAAAGGAAGAGCTTACACTCTACTAGGGTATAAGGGAGGATACAGAAGGAGGAAGAGCTTACAATCTATTAGGGTATAAGGGAATTTTATTAGTAAACAAACAAATATAACACAGCTGATCAGCATTAATACAGAATAT
The DNA here is from genome assembly GCA_027917425.1 of Gastrophryne carolinensis. Classification (NCBI taxonomy): domain Eukaryota; kingdom Metazoa; phylum Chordata; class Amphibia; order Anura; family Microhylidae; genus Gastrophryne; species Gastrophryne carolinensis. Next base: position 401,551,190 of record CM051235.1, on the reverse strand, counting down.
AAAGAAAACGTATAATTGTATACAAATAAACATAACACAGCAGAATACTACATACTATTCATTATCCATCGTGTCTATACTCTTAATGATTACTCAGTGAAGATACATCAGGTTACAGATCAGGGGTTAGGTGCCATCATTATGTAGAGCAGTAAAACATTAAACACCATCATAGATCTGAATCATCAGAGTCGTCCTGCCTGCCAGTCACTTCCATATCAGAGTCTATTGGGTCTATAGCTGCTGGTGACTTTTTCTTAGTCGGGGGGTCCTCCTCTAACCCTGAGTCACATTTTCTGGCTATACGCTTTAATTCTTGCTCCAGCTCCATTGTATCGTGCCCAGAAATATCTGTACCTGACTCAGACAGTACGTTATATCGGTTTGATGTAACTGTCACTGCTGTATCTGTTCTGCCCTTGGGCTTTTTCCCTGGCTTTTGGACTAAGGACCATGCGCCCTCCAGTCTGCGGGTGGACTTGTCTTTTTTTTCCTCTCTCTTATCACCAGGGACTTTACTATCTGCAAAAGAGGCTGAAGTAGGGCAATGGCCGAAAACAGGGGAGGGTGGGCTATCAGCTTGCTCCGATGCTGGCCGTGGGATGGCGGCCACAGGCTGTGGGGTTACATCTGTCTGATCTGCTATCTCAGTTGTCTCAGACGCTGGCCTTGTTAATATCTGCCCAGACATCAGAACCTCCTCCTCTGTAACCTCACCTGCTGCCACCAGCTCCTCCGTAGCCTGGCTATAGAGGTTATGGAAGGCCTCTGAGCAGTCCTTATGGTAATGACCCATCTGGCCACACAAGTTACACCGGACATTTGTGCACAATCTCCCCGCACAGGTTACACTTCACTACAGTACACACTCCGGCCACATGACCGGCCGTCCCACATTTGAAGCACAAGCGGGGCTGACCGGCATAGAGGCACACCCCCCTCTCACGGCCGATAAAGAAGGAGTTGGGCAAATGTAACATTATTGTGCTGCCTGAGCTTCACCAGCACCCTCCAGCCTCCCGTCCATATCCCATCATCATCAAGACACTTTGTCAGGTCAGACACCATATCACAATGTCTCCTCAACCATATCACAATATCCTGCGCGGCGACGGACTCATTCCAGAACAAGATATTAACGCTCACAGTGCCCGGCTTTGATACCAGGATAAGGATAAACTTGTGCCATCCCTCAGCACCCCGAAACTTTGTCAAACTTTCCCAGAACCTGTCCAAGCTGGCCATGAGCTTGAAGCTTATATCGTAGCCCTGCCTGTCTGGGAGGTTTATGACGGCCAAGATATCTGCGGGTGTGAACCCCATCTGGTTACACAGGAGCTACCAGATCACGTTTCTGATCTGGCAGATCTTCATTTGCCCCCTTATTCTTAAATCTTACCTAGTTCCTCCTCTTAAATGCCTGACCGATGTAATGTAAGCTGGAGCTAAAAGATGGGGCACTGCGGCTAAATGCATTATGAGAAGGAGCGTGGCCAGATGCATTGGCAGTATTATCACTGCGGGTCTGAATTGCGGGGGACCCGTTACCTGTGGTCGGTCACCTGTGGGAGGAAAAATACAATTCTGTGAAACTCACCTGTAGAATTGTTTTTGGATACATTCAGTCCAGGTTGTCCCAATCATTACAGATGGGTTGCTCGCCCCCAGGGGGGCGCTCTACTGCAAAATCAAAGATGTAGCTCCTCCCGACCCCCTATAAAGGCAGGTGTCCAGTGGTTAAAAAGCAGTAGCCAAAAAAGAGGACCGGCCGGGAGGCCTAAGAAACCATTTTACTTCACATAGCTTCAGCTTGTACCCTCTCTAAGCAAACATTAGAACAACAATGTCCAATGAAGAAAAAAAATAAATAAATGGTTGATCACCATGACAGGCAAACAGGACATAATGAACACAAGGGCGGGGTGGGACGACCTGGACTGGATGTATCCAAAAACAATTCTACAGGTGAGTTTCACAGAATTGTATTTTTCCCTACATCCAGTCCAGGACGTCCCAATCATTACAGACGGGACATCCAAAAGCAGTGTCCATATGGGTGGGATCCCCAGTGCAGAACAGCATGTAGTTCATTTCACTACTGCCTGAAGCACCTTTAGGCCAAAAACAGCATCAGCTGAGGCCCTGACATCCACCTTGTAAAACTAGTATGAAGAGAAGACCAAGTTGAGGCCTTACAAACTTGTTCCACCGATGCCTGGTGCTGAAAAGCCCAAGAGGCACCAATAGCTCTGGTACAATGAGCTGTGACCGAAAAGGGGGTTCCTTCCCCTTACTGAGAGTGGACTTGGCTGGTGGCAATCCTTTCCTAGTACCCTCTGTTAGGACAAAGAGCAATCCGAATTCCTGAAGGATTCAGTCGCAGCCAGGTAATACTGTATGGCTCTGACCACATCCAAGGAATGAAGGGTCCGTTCTTTGGAATTAGCCGGTGCTGGACACAAGGAAGGTAAGACTACTTCCTCATTAAGGTGAAAGGGAGAAACGACCTCAGGCAAAAAATCAGGTTTAAAGCAAAAAAACACCTTATTCCTATGCCGCTCAAAATAGGGAGGTTTCAGCGAGGCTAGCTTTGATACACGATGCACCGAGGTGATTGCTACCAAAAAGACCACTTTGAGAGTCAAAATAGAAAATGCAGCATCGCACAATGGCTCGAAGGGAGGATCCTGAAGAGCAGAAAGTACTAAATTCAAGTCCCACACTGTTAATACTGACTTACGCGGTGGTTGGACATGGGTAACTCCCTGGAAAAGTCTTGAACAACCTATGGTTGGCAATGGACCTCTGGAAAAAGATGGCTAAGGCAGAAACCTGAACCTTGAGGGTGCTCATCTGCAGACCCAAGTCCAAGCTGTGATGTAAAAATTCCAGAATCCTGGAAATAGAAAATATGCGACAAGGGAGACTCTTGGTCTCACACCAAGCAATGTAGGCGTGCCAAACTCTGTAGTATATCATGGAAGAAGATGTGCCTGAATCATTGTCTGCACAACCGTGGCTGATAACCCCTTCTCCGATTGAGGATTGAGGTTTCAATAGCCAGGCCGTCAAAGCCAGCATCTGTAAATTGGGGTGCCGCAGCGACCCCTGTGTGAGAAGCCCTGGATCGTCGGGCATGATGTAATGATCTATTGACATCTGAACTATGTACGCAAACCACTCCTTCTCGGCCAGCGAGGAGCCACCAGGATGGTTGGTACCCCTTCCTGGGCTATCTTGCACAGCACTCTGCCTAGGAGTGGAAACGGAGGGAATGCATACAGAAAATTAAAATCCGTCCAAGGAATCGCCAGAGCGTCTGTGGCAATAGCCAGAGGATCTCTTGAGAGGGAGACGAACCTTTGAAGCTTGTGATTGTGTCTGGACGCAAACAGGTCCAAGTCCGACTGACCCCAGCGGAGACACAGAGCGTGAAAGGTCATGCTTCTGAGAGACCATTCCCCCAGGCGCGAGGCGCTCCTGCTCAGGGAGTCTGCCTCCAGGTTTTCCACCCCGGGAATGTAGACTGCCAAGATGCAGGGGACATTCTCCTCTGCCCAAGTCAGAATCTGGGTTACCTCCTTGAGGGCTCTCTTGCTCCGAGTCCCGCCCTGGTGATTGATGTAAGCGACAGCCGTCTGATTGTCCGAGCGAACCTGGATCGCACAACCCCTTAAATGGGGAGTCAAGCGCAGAAGCACCAACCCGGATCGCTCTCAGCTCCAGGAGATTTATGGGTAAGCTGTTCTCCTGTGGACCCCACTGACCCTGGGTCTGCTGAGTCTGCCAAACGCCTCCCCAACCTGTCAGACTGGCATCCGTGGTAACTATCTCCCAATGGGGAGTCAGGAAGGACTTGCCTACCAGCAAGTTCCGAGAGTCCAACCACCACAATGCCTGGCCAGGAGGGACAGCGAAAAGCTGTGTTCCAGGGACTCCTGAGTCCGATTCCAGCCGGTCAGCAGGTTCAACTGAAGAGGTCTCATGTGAAATTGGGTCGAAGGGCACTGCCTCAAAGCAGGACACCATCAGGCCCACCAATCTCATCCCCAGACGTACCGACGGCTGCTGACAAGACAGCAAGGCCTGCACTTGCGTCTGGAGACCCAAAACCTTTTGCTGTGGCAGGAAAACCTTGACCTGAGTGGAGTCTATCATCATTCCCAGGAAGGATCTCACTGTTGCGGGAGTGACAAAGGACTTGGGGTAATTGATTACCCAGCGAAGGCTTCCAGGGTTGACAACACGGTCCGAGTATCGTTCTCGGCCTGCTGAAGGGACTGGGCTGCAATCAGCAAGTCATCCAGATAGGGTAACACACAAATGGAGCAAAGGGGGTGGGAGTGGCTCCATCACTATTATTTATACAAAATTATCATCAACATTATTATTCAGGGTCTGGGAACCAATTTACCGCCCAGTTTAACCCTCTCATCATCTAAGTATTAAGCACCAAACATGTCTAGCTATGTGGAAAGACAGAGATTTGGTTGCACATATCTGCAGATACATGTGGAAGCCACACCGCCCGACAAGGCACTCTGTGTTTAGTGTGGTCCCTACTCTTATTTTTGAGCCCCTAAAGTTGGGCCATGCTCCACACAAATGCCCAGGCTCCTCAGGATAGCCATGATGCTCGCCAGCACCTTGGTGAACACACGGGGGGCTGAGGATATTCCGAAAGGAAGTGCTACAAACTGGTACTGCTGATCCTCCAGAGCAAACCTCAGGAACTTCTGATGTCCCTGGAAAATCGGGATGTGCAGATAAGCATCCCAGATGTCCACCGTGGTCATGAAGTCGCCGGGCCAAAGGGATCTCACCGCCGACCGTAATGCTTCCATGCGGAAATGTCTGACCCTTACAAACCTATTGAGACCCTTCAGGTCCAGGATTGTTCTTAGCGTTCCATCCTTCTTGGGAACCGTGAACAGGTTGGAGTAAAATTCCTGACCCTGTTCCTGCCAAGGTACAGGGCAAATCACACCTATCCGCAGGAGGTGTTGCACAGCCGTTCTCAAGGCCTGGGCCTTTAGCGGGTTTTGGGATATCCTGGAATGGAGGAAATTTGTCGGTGGCCTTGCTGCCAGCCCTATCTTGTAACCAGAGGACACTACCTCCTGAATCCACCGATCCAAGACATGCCGCCTCCAGATCTGAGCAAACAGCAGAAGCCGTCCCCCCACCTGGATGGGTGAGGTCGCCCCCTCATGCCTGAGAGGGCTTGGTGGGAGACTTGGATTTAGCTCCCCAGGAGGGGTTGGGTCGGCCACGGGACCTACTTCTGCCCCAGGTATCTTTGCGGCCACCTGGGAATGAAGAACCTCTTCCTCCTCGAAAGGAACGATAGGAAGAGGGGTTCCGAAAGGACCAAGCAGGATTTTTTCTCTGAGGGAGTCTACCATCCCTGACCAAAAGGTCCAGGCACTCCCCAAACAACCTGTTCCCCACGAAAGGGATACTGGTGAGAGACTTTTTGGCAGCCGCATCAGCCGACCACTGCCGCAGCCAGAGCGAACAACAAGCAAGGCTGAAATCCTGGCACCGAGCCGGACCACATCATCCATGGCAGTAACAACAAAGCCAATGAAATCCAAGCAGGCCTTGAGGTCTTTATACTCCTCCGCCCACCTGCGAGCCTTAGCTCTATCCACAAGGTGTCTCACCTTCCTTCTGTTGGCTGGTGAGACATTCACCGAGGCGCACACAGGACGAAAGAGGGCACCAGCAAAGGTGAACGCATGGCAGACCAGCTGATCCATGCGCTTGTCAGCAGGGTCACTTAAGGAAGCATTGTCAGGTGACGGCATAACAGTAGTGTTGGACAAACCCGACACAGGAGGATCCACCTCGGGAGGGTGGGACCATAGATGAACCAACTCATCAGGGAAGGGATACCGTCTATCCAGGCCCTTAGGAACCGACGGTAACTTGTTAGGCCTTTCCTATTCCTTAAGGATGATGTTAGAAAAGTGGGCCTGCTCCGGGAAGACCCGCCTTTGCCTCTCAGGCCTAAACAAATCTCCCTGCTTCCTCTTAGCCACTCTGGGAGGGACAATGTGTAATATATCAAACACTGAGGAAAGCAATCTATCCGTATCATCCGGGAGCCATGATTCCTCATCCGAGAAAGAACCAGACATACTGTCATCACCAGCAGAATAATCCACCGCGGAGCGTGAATGATCTGGCAATTCACCTTCCTCCACAGAGCCCAGACCATCAAAAAGATCATCATCATCCGAGTAAATAGGCTCCAGATGCCGCTTCTTACTCGAGGCCTTCTTAGGGGCCGACAGCGAGATCCATCTCTCGAGATTGGCCAGCCTAAGCGCAAAGTCAGCATGAGACCCCTTGCTGGCTCCCCCTTCGCTAGGGGCTGAATGCAGCAGCGGAGGGTTCGGAGAGGCCGATGGCAATACAGGGCTAAGGTCAGGACCGCCCGCTCATGGTCCAAAATGATGCCTCTGGCGCATCTTGTACAAACGGTGCTGAATCCGCCCAGAGGATTCCTTCTGCCCAGCTCACTATCCCCTCATGCCATCATTATGGTGATTTAGAACAGTAAAAAGCAATAAGTCTACAGGACTCTAATGGCCCAAGCCTATAATGATCCCTCTTAGTAAAAAAAAGGGGGACCGGGAAGAACCACAACCCTCAACCTTATCCCACGATCTATAAAAAAGGAGAAAAACCCCATGATCAGCCTTGGCACAATAAAATAGACAAAAAAGGCAATGCAGTAAAAAGAGGGACTCACGACACCGACAATAGGGTCCTGCAGCATTCGCAGACAAAGGTCCCCAGCCTCAACAGCAGCGAAGAGGAGATCAGCGCAGCAGCGTCCAGGTCAGCTTCTAGAAAGAACCTCGGGGGGAAAGCGGCGCCGGCGACGTCAGCATGCCGGGCACCAGGCTCCGCCCCCTCCAGCGACGCGTCCATACACGCGGGGCTGAGGGCAGGAAAACCCTACCCCCTCAGAGCTGTAGCCACAAGATGGCGGCGGAGGCCACGCTGAGCCGAAGGCCGTAGAAGCAGCGCAAGCTTTCTCCGCCCACCCGCTTCTCCTAGACAGCAACGCACAGCGCGGAAGCCGCGTTCCAGGAGACAGACGAGGGAGCGCGGGGAGGTGAGAGCCAGCAAGTGAAAACACCAAGTACAAAAAGACAGCCAAGACACCAATAAAGCTTGTGGGTAGGGAGGGAATACAATACAGTACACACAGTAGTTCCCCCTCAGGCTCACCATCAGCCCGCGGCCGGCTACCTTTTAACATAAGGTCTGCGGCCCAGAGCCTAAGCTCTGCCGAACGCCACAGACCCCGGCGTTCACCCTACCGTCATGAATCCTGTAGCAGCCAGAGGCTGGGAGGCAGGAATGGGTCAGGAGGGATCCATGGAAATAGGGTCCGCAGCAGCCGACGGGCTAGGTGGAGCTGCCATTATCTGAGAGAGAGTGCCAACGATCTTCTGCAGCCAAGACTGCAAGATGAACAACTGGACACCTGCCTTTATAGGGGGCCAGGAGGAGCTACATCTTTGATCTTGCAGTCGAGCGCCCCCTGGGGGCGGGAACCTATCTGTAATGATTGGGATGACCTGGACTGGATGTAGGGAAAAACATTATTAGTACATGCAGATGATTCAGTCCCATTGTTATCAGGAACTGCAGGCTGTTCATTGTCCCAAACAGATTGTAATGCATTGCGACTTGCTTGTTTCCTCGATTGATGTCTAACAATGTGGGGAACAGTTCAGAGGTGTCACTATGTCCCGGCTGTGACTTCGCATTATGGGGGGTCCCTCCAACTTCCATAGTGTCACTGGCTGCATCACATCCATTCTCAGGCTGGGGGAGGGAGCCTTGTGAAACACAGAGTTCAGTGCTGGAGCTTTTCAGGGATTGCTCACTGCTGCCCCCCTGGGGGTGGTTGGCTTACTTGGCTGGCATCATAAAAGCAGGGGCAGAATCTGGCAGCACTGGGGTCCTGTACAGCAGCTCCTGTGAGGATGTCTCCAGCTCTGATGGTGGGTTCAGGTATCTGTCTGTGTTTTAGGAGCTTCTGAGACTCCTCAAACCGATCCAGGTTCTTGTATCTCTCTGACATGGGCCCCATTTGTCTCTCAAGTGTCTCAATGTCTCTATCAATTGCAGCAAGCTGTGTGCGGAGGGTCTGTAACAGCACATCACAGGCGGCTGCGTTACCGGGTATTGCTGCCTTTATTGTATTCATTTCCTCTATTTGTCTTTCCAGCTTTGTCCTGGATACTCTTAATGTGTTCATGTTGTTGACTAAAGCTAGAATCTTGTCTGCAAGCTGCAGTCCTGGTGCGCGCTCTGTCTCTTTAAGACTTGCCTTGCGCCTTGGCTTTTCTGCTGGGTGTTTGAATGTCTCTGCTGCTCCGGTCCTGGGAGACTTGTGGCCATTGTGGACATAAGAGGAAGAACTTATAATCTATTAGGATATAAGGGATGATACAGAAGGAGGAATAACTTACAATCTATTAGGGTATAAGGGAGGATACAGAAGGCACTGATGTCAGAGCTGTGGTGTAAAACAAAATCATAGTACAACAGTCAATGCAGTGGGGGCAGTGGTGTCTACAGGTGTTGCTTACATGGCACCCAACCCTCATCCTTCCCTCAAACCGGACAAACAGCCTGGCACAGTTGGAAAAAAGTAGTGGCCATTTTGGAACTTCCTCTCCCAGCATCTCAGCCATGCTGCTGCCTGGATTCAACTGACATAACTGACAATGTACAGTAACAGGAAGCTCAGCAGCACTTCCTGCCAATTTGTTTCTAAAATTTACTACAGCAGGAGTTAGAAAAAGGTAAATTAATTTTTAAGTTCAGCAATCTAAATTGCCCCTGGAGAAGGATGCATATGAACACTGTTGTGTTGGTCTACTTTAAGTCATTTTTGACTGTTGGTCTACTTTAACACCCCACCTACCACTATATGCACATCCTCCCAGCAGTCTACAGAGCTCTGGTCATTCCTCTACTAGCTGGGCTGTAGGTGACCCAAATGCCAGCCGGGTGGGGGGGTCGGCCTTGCACTGACATTTTATGAAAATGGCCTACAACGTACACAAGCTGTGGTCTAGGTATTACATTTCCCACCACAACCCTGAGACACAAGGGTTAACACTTCTGTATCTGTGGCCAATAATTATTGTCACTGCTCTATAATGTGCTGCCATTGATAAAACAGGCAGCCAGTCTCTTAACTCTCTGCAGCAATCCGGGTATACAGAGTTCACTTCCCAGCTCTAGCCTAACAAACCTAAAGACCAAATCCAGATCTTTTTTTTATAGTGTGGGTCCGGGGTTAGAACCCCACCAGGGTGCTTTTTGATGAACATGGAAATTTAGTCTCTGTAGTTCCTTGTGGACAATCAGAAAACTTCTCTCTTCTGAGCTCATGGTCATCTGTATCGTGTTGGCCTCACTGTCCCTCCTTCAAGTCATAAGTATAAATCAAGTGTCATCTCACGTCTCATGGATTGTAATAATGCCAATGAAATGAGGGGAAAGCTGATGTTGAATGATTTTAGCACTCCACGTGTCACAGGGGCTAAAGGGGGATTGGCCCTTTCCACCTTCCATCTATTGTGCTGCTCACAAGCTCCCTGTCCAGAAGACACCCCTAGATTTTCTTTTAAATGAACTTCTTGTCTACGATGACCACACAGGACGTGAGCCCCCATTGGGTCAATGATCGGAGTGGAGCACTGATACTGTGTAATCACAACATTAAAACAGCTTGACAGGGTTAAAACCTACCTAGCTGGCCGTATGAGCTCCTCCTCTCCTCTTTTGCTTATGCCATTTAAAGAGGAAGTCCAAGCATTTTGCACTACCCCACCCAACTGTTCATCTCCCTATGCTAAGCCCAATTTGGGAAATAATTGAAAAATACAATTCTGTGATTACTCACCTGTAGAATTGGTATTATGAGTATACAGTACGTCCTGCTCCAAATCTAATACTTACAGTTGGGATATACTCCGCCAGATGGCGCTGGACTGCAGAGACATCGAAAATAGGCTCCTCCCAGCCCCTCAAATACCCAGGGACCTCCCACAAATCCTCAGCATTGAAAAGCAGTTAAGGAGAAGCCGGGAGCATTAAACAATCCAAATTATCAACTATAACAATGATAACAATCACCATACAGGGGATCCAAGAAAATGCAAACCAAGGGTGGTTTGGAGCAGGACGTACTGTATACTCATAATACCAATTCTACAGGTGAGTAATCACAGAATTGTATTATTCTTAGTATACAGTACGTCCTGCTCCAAATCTAATACTTACAGTTGGGACATCCAATAGCAGTGTCCATAAAGTAGGGTGGGATCCCCAAGAAAAATTAGCAGCAGGCAGTTTAAACCACTGCCGCCTGCAGAACCTTGCGGACAAAAACAGCATCAGCTGAGGCCCTAACATCAACCTTGTAAAACTTTGAAAAGGTATGAACAGAAGACCAAGTAGCGGCCTTGCAAACTTGTTCAACAGAAGCCTGGTGCTGAAAAGCCCAAGAGGCACCAATAGCACGAGTGGAGTGAGCAGTAAGGCGGAAGGGAGGATTCTTCCCCTTAGAAGAGTAGGCCTGAATCACAGCCTGACGAATCCACTTGCTGATAGTAGACTTGGCAGGAGCCAAACCCTTCCTAGGACCAGAAGGTAGCACAAAAAGAGCATCAGTTTTCCTGAAAGGTGCAGTAGCCACCAGATAGTACTTCAGACACCTAATCACATCCAAAGAGTGCAAAACCCTCTCCTTAGCATTGCTAGGATTAGGGCACAAAGAAGGAAGAACAATATCCTGATTCAAATGAAAGGCAGACACTACCTTAGGCAGAAAGTCAGGTTTGAAACGAAACACCACCTTGTCCTGGTGTCTCTCATAGTAGGGGGGCTGAATGGACAGCGCCGCCAACTCAGACACACACCTGACAGAAGTGATAGCCACCAGAAACACAACCTTGAGCGTAAGAATGGCCAAGGCAGCATCCTGCACAGGTTCAAAAGGAGCACCCTGCAAGGCTGACAGAACCAAGTTCAAATCCCAAACAGGCACCATAGGTTTACGTGGGGGACGCACATGAGTGACCCCCTGGAAAAAAGTCCTGATCAGAGGGTGCTGAGCAAAGGACTTCTGGAAAAAAAATAGCCAGGGCAGAAACCTGACCCTTCAGAGTACTGAGTTGGAGCCCCATCTCCAACCCATGCTGCAGGAACTCCAGAACCCTGGGAATAGAGAAGACACGACAGGGAAGAGACTTAGCCTCACACCAGTCAATGTAGGCACGCCAAACCCTGTAATAAATGGAAGAGGAAGACTTCTTCCTAGCTTTAATCAAAGAATCCACAACTGAGGAAGACAGCCCCTTCTCCATCAAGATGGAGGTTTCAGCAGCTAAGCCGTCAAAGCCAGAGTTTGTAAATTGGGATGGCGTAGTGAGCCCTGAGTGATCAGATCTGGCACCAAGGGCAGAACGTACTGATCTACTGCCAGCTGTACCACGTCTGTGAACCACACTCTTCTTGGCCACCTGGGGGCCACCAGAATTGCTGGCACCCCTTCCAGAGTAATCTTGCGCAGAACCCTGCCCAGCAGGGGAATCGGGGGGAAGACATACAGGAACTGAAAGTCCTTCCATGACATTGCTAGCGCATCCGAGGTCAGGGCCAGAGGATCCCTGGACAGAGAAACAAAATCTGGAAGCTTGTGATTGTGGCGGGACACAAACAGATCCACATCTGGTTGGCCCCAACGGTGACACAGAGATTGAAACACCCTGCTGCATAGGGACCATTCTCCCTGTCGAGAGGTTCCCCTGCTCAGAGAGTCTGCCAGGTGATTTTCCACCCCCCGGATGTACACAGCTGAAATGCAGGGGACATTGGCCTCCGCCCAAGTCAGGATCCGAGACGCTTCCTGGAGGGCCCCCTTGCTCCGGGTCCCTCCCTGATGATTGATGTAGGCAACTGCAGTCTGGTTGTCCGAGCGCACCTTAACAGGCAGGCCCTGAAGATGAGTAGTCAAGCGAGCCAGAACTAACCTGATCGCTCGCAGCTCCAAGACATTGATAGGAGTGTGGGCCTCCTGAGGGCCCCACCTCCCATGGAACCGCAGGGACTTCCAGAAACCCCCCCAACCTGACAGACTGGCATCCGTGGTGACCGTCTCCCAGGAAGGGGCAAGAAAGGATCTGCCCCCAACAGGTTCCTTGAGTCCATACACCACAAGAGGGACCTCCTGACCAGGGGGGAGAGCACACAGACCCTGTCCAGGGACGCTGGGTCCTTGTCCCATACAGACAATAGGTGCAGAGGCCTCAAGTGGAACTGAGCATAAGGGACCGCTTCGAAGCACGCCACCATCAGGCCCACCAGCTGCATCCCCTGCCTGAGGGAGGGATGGGGGCAAGCTAGGAGGGACTGAGCCTGTGCAATCAGATTGTCTACCTTCTGCTGAGGAAGGAAGGTCCTTGCCTGAACTCAGATTCAGATTCATTCCTAGGAATGGAATTACCAAGTAAGGGGACAGTGAGGACTTGGGGTGGTTGATCACCCATCCAAATGACTCCAGAGTGGACACCACCAGCTGAGTATCCAACTCTGCCTGATGTAGAGACTGGGAAGTGATGAGGATGTCGTCCATAGATAGGGAAGCACGCGGACGCCCTGACATCTGAGCAGAGACATCACGCCAGCCAGCACCTTGGTGAACACCCTGGGAGCTGAAGTGAGGCCGAAGGGCAAGGCCACAAATTGGTAGTGTTGATCCATCAGAGCGAACCCGAGGAACCTTTGATGAGGTTGGAATAAAAGCCCTTGCCTTTTTCTCTAAAAGTGACCTGGTAGATGACCCCCAGCTCCAGGAGGCTTGCACTGCTTGCACTAGCTCCTGAGCTGACACAGGGTCCTGAGGAATCCGGGATCTGATGAATCTTGGAGGGGGATCGGCAGCAAACTCCAACTTGTAACCGGAGGACACTACCTCCTGAATCCACCGGTCTGAGACATGAAGCCTCCAGACGTGAGCGAAGTGCTGCAGCCGTCCCCCCACCCGGATGGGTGAGGGCGCCCCTCATGCCTGAGGGGGCTTGGGAGAGGATTTAGCTTTGGGACCCCAGGAGGAGCCAGGACGTCCACGTCCTCTGCCTCTACCCCAGAAATCTCCCCGGGCCCCAGGGAAGGACACCCCCCTTCCCTGTCTTGCACCGCGGTAAGGGGAGGAGAAGGAACCCTGACCCCGAAAGGGCAGAGGTTGCCGCCTGCGCTGGGGTAACCTGCCTCCCTTAGCAAAAAGGTCCAGGCGGTCTCCAAACAGACGCAGTCCTTTAAAGGGAAAACCAGTGAGGGCCTTCTTGGCAGCGTTGTCAGCAGCCCACTGGCGCAGCCAAACCGATCGGCGTATAGCCACCACGAGGGCAGAAGTTCTGGCACACATCTGATGGTGTCATCCAATGCTGATAGGACAAAATTTACAAAAACATCACAACTGGAGAGTGCATTAAACACCTCACAAGGTAAATCATCAGGGGCACTATCGATTTCTGATAAGGGTTCTAGTGGCCACAGCAGTAATGGCAGAGGCACAGACCGGGCGCAGTGCCGTCCCCGCACATGCAAAGGCGTGGGATGCCAGCTGATCAATACGCCGGTCTTCAGCATCCCACAGGGTAGTAGAATCAGGGGAATGCATGACAGAGGTGTTAGATAGCCCTAGGATCGGGGCATCCACCTTCGGGGGGGGGGGGGGATGACCAACATTTAACCACCTCAGCAGGAAAGGGATACTTCCTATCCCAACTCTTTGGAACCCCGGGAAGTTTACTGGGGCGCTCCCATTCCTTGAGCACAAGGTTATGGAAATGAGCCTGCTCTGGAAAATCCAAACGTGATCTTGCTGTATGGAAAAGCTCCCCTCTTTGCCTGGGAGCCTCAACAGGGAGAAAGATAGACAGAACCTCAAAAATCTGAGTCAATAATCTGTCAGTGTCATCTGGGGCCCAGGGGTCAGAGCCAGAATCGTCATGACCCCTTGGTCTCTCATCAGATGAGCCTGAATCAGAAAAAAGCTCCCCTTCATCAGACGGGGTATAGCCACACAGATTCCAAAACTCCTCAGTTCCCATAGGGAAAACAGTAACATTAGGTGTCAAGTGCCGCTTCTTAGCAGGGGCCTTACGTGCTAAAGACTTCGCAATAATCTGTTCAACAGTAGCCAGTCTAGAAGACACATCAGGCTGAGAATCCCCACTAGTATGCAACTCAGCAGGAGTGAGATTTAAGCTTGGGGGAGTAGGTGAAGTGAAACGAGGTGCAGCCACTGGCAGGCCAGATTGCAATGCAAGCACCTGCTCAGCGCAGGGTACACAGACCCGCGCCTTGTCAGCGTCAGCATGAGGCTGCCCACGTGCTACACACAGCCGGTCTTGTCCCGAAGGGACCCCGGTAACATTATCCTGGGATGCCTCCATATGGTGATTATAGCGGCGCTATACACCGATAGGGAATAACGCTATATAGCAACCCTGGATGCCCCAATAACCCGCTAGGGACATGGGAGTATAATTTTTACAAGGCCTACAAGTAATATACTAAAAACAGGGCCGGGAGAAGCCAAGAAGGGTTCGTCCCGCCTGAAAGACATAATCAGACAAGACCTTAAGTACATCGTAACAAAAGTGAAGCAGATAAAGTCGCCCGCATAGGCCAACCAAGTCAGAAAAGATGGTGTCGGTATACCTCGAGGGGCGGGCCAGTAATAGCGATGACGCGGAACGCGCCAAAGATGGGCCCCGCCCCCCCGAAGAGCGCGAAGCCAGAAGGCCAACAGCCAATGATGGCGCACCAGCGCCTGAGGTAATGCCGCCGCCAAGCGCGGAACAAAGTCAGCGCGTGGCGGCGGTAAATTTAAAAGCAATAAAGACAAGTCAGCGCGGCGGCTGACACAAGAATAAAGACATGTAAAAAGTGAAAGCAAAGACTGCATAACATACATATCTATACACATACACACCCCTCCCCTCTTTTCCCCCAAAGACTACAAGGAGGATGAGGGAGGACAGCGGCCACTTAAATAGGGCCCACCGATAGGCAGGGGCAATAGTGCGGGAGGGGCATCCCATAGAGGCTCACCATAAGCCTGAACCGCCTACCCTTTGGTGGAGGATTGCGGTGGAGCAGCGCTCCTAAGCACCAATGGCGGTGCTGCCTACCTTCACCCGACCAGCGCAGCCAAGGCTGGGAGGCATATTACTAGTGGAACGGGTGGGAATAGTCCTACAGGGCCCCAGGTTAATAACCCCGCTCACCTGCGAGTACAGAGCCAATTTCTCGTCCTTCGCAGCCAGACTGCAGAGAAATTCTGGGGATTTGTGGGAGGTCCCTGGCTATTTGAGGGGCCGGGAGGAGCCTATTTTCGATGTCACTGCAGTCCAGCGCCATCTGGCGGAGTATATCCCAACTGTAAGTATTAGATTTGGAGCAGGACGTACTGTATACTAAGAATAGATAACTCACCGGAGGATGCACAATTTGCAAAGAAGCACCAATCTAGGACCTAGCTCAGTTACCAAATACATGCATCAGTGTGACTGCACTGGCCTGTCAATTCAAACTATTTTAACCCCCCCCCCCCCTTTCCCCTTGTGCTAAGCCTGTTTGGGGCATTAAAGTAATAAACCAACTCACCTTTTCACTGTGTTCATCCCCCCGGATGAGGATCAGGTGAGTTGTTTTATTAATATCCCAATCGGGCTTGGCACAAACAGAAAGTGGGGGGCGGTTAAAGAAGCTTTGACTTACTCTTTAAACCGAAACTTCATCCTGAATAAGAGTCTATTTTATAGGTTTCCCCCATCTTGTACATACAGATTGCACACATTAAAAATCATCCTACCTGCACCTACTGCAGGTGATTGCTAAGGTCATAAAGCCTTTTTGTTTACTGTGATACATTTTAAACCAGCCAGCAGAAATGTAGTATGTTCACCTATTCAGATGCAGTTTCCGTTCTACCTTCACACCCGTCCTGACTCTGCACAGCTGTGTTTATCATGATTTTGGAGTGCCCCCTGGTTGCTAGTGAGCTATTTTCCTGGACATCCAGACCAAAATGCAGGTTACCCAGGGGCAATAGCAAGGACAGAGATTGGGAAGCAATTGGGAAACATTGATGTAGTTTTTTCTTGCAACTTACTACTCATACCAGACTTTCCACATCATTTATTAAAAAGCCCAAATCCTTGAAAAAAATCCCTGTTAAGTCCTTCCGGGCGTCCATGGAGAAACTTGACTCCTCTCTGTGAAGAAGAAACACAAGATAGTACAAAGCCCAACCACTTCCCCGAACCTCAGTATTAAGCAAGAAGACCTAAACCAAAGGACCTAATTAAACTAGGGGAGGTTGGAAGGGCCGTCCTGAAGGACTCATAGAAATACAGTTACTGGTAAGACTATCAGGGATTTTCTCCCTACGTCCCTCAGGGCGGCCACGGAGGGGATGAGCAAAGAATATATCTAAGGGTGATAGATATAATATATCTATCTGTGATAGAAGGTCTAACCTACAATGCTTGCTGCTTTACAAGTCGCTGCTTTACAAATCTCAACTGAAGCCCCAGGCTTCTCTGCCCAGGATGTGGCAACTGATCTGGTGGAGTGAGGCTTGATTTAAGGGGGTGAATTAGTCATGCTGCTATATGCTAGGGAAATGTCCTTTCTGATCCCCCTAGCTATAGTCAATTTCGAGGTGAATAACACTCTATGAATGTCATTGGTGTGCTCTAGGTAGAGGATGAGGGCTCTGAGTACATCCATCACGTGAGAAGAGTAATCAGGCGTGCCCTGGTCTGGTAGGGAAGGTAGGACAATCTCTTGAGATCAATGAAATTTGGAGGTAATCAAAGGCAAGTATAAGTGGTCTGGTTTAAGTATTGTTGTCTGGAGTTGATACAATAGGGATCTCTAACTGAGAGGGCCTGCACATTACTGACTCATGTGGCTGAGGTAATAGCAACCAAAAAGCTGACCTTGAGAAAAATTATTTTAGTGGAGGTCTCCTCTAGAGGTTCAAATGGAGGCCTAGAGAGAAACTTGAGGACCAAAACCAGGTCCCAGGAAGGACAATGCACTCAGTTAACCAGATTTTTACGTGCTATGGAAACAAAAAAACTGTTGACCAACTCATTCTTCCTAAGTTTTTTGTCTAAGAAACTGATAGGGCTGAGGCCTGAATCCTTAAAGTACTTACTGCTAGGCCTAGCTCAAACCCTTCTTACAGGGGCCAATGGAATAGAGTTCTTACCCAACATAATGACAACTCTCTGGGATAGTCCATTCTTTCTCAGAAACTTTGCTTCAAGATCCAGGCTGTTAGATTCAAATTTGGGAGAGCTGATAGTTGAACTGGAACCTGTGTCAACAAGTCTGGCCGTGGGGGAAGTTCCTATGGCTCCTCCAGTGAAATCCTCTTCAAGGCTGCAAACCTACTTTTTCTTGGCCAAAAGGGGCCCATAAGAATGACTATTGCTGGTTCTGAGGCAATCTTTCTCACCACCTGAGGAAGAAGCTGCAGTGGATGAAAAGCATATGTCAGATTAAAATGCAAGCTGTGAGCCAGGGCATCCACCCCCAGGACCTCAACCCCCTTCCCCCCGACAAAAGGTAGAGGAGTTTCTTGCACTTTGTGTTATGAGTAGATACAAAGAGATCTATGGTTGGCTGACCCCATTTGGTCACCAGTATATTGAAGATCTCTGTATTGAGGGACCAGTCTTAGGGGGACAGAGGTATCCTGCCTAAAATATCTGACTGTTCAGAGTCTCTTTGAGGTGAACCGAGGTGGTGAGTTGAACAAGTGAGAGGACAGCAAGGGCCAGAGTAAGAAGTTTTGTGGACCTTGTTCCGCCCTGGTGATTTAGACAAGCCACCATGGTTATATTATCTAACCTGAGCTATACATCCCTGTCTTTTAAGAGAGGCCTCTTAAAATGCTTTGAGCTCCTTGAAGTTTGATGAAAAATTCATCAACCCAGGTGACCAAGCCCCCTGCACCTTATGGGAGTCGAGGTGGGTTCTCCAACCCCATGCACTGGCATCCGTCGTAATGACGATGGGATTTGACTGCCATAGTGTGACCTTCACTTCCTGGTAGTGTGGTGGTATCATCTAGGAATGGCTCGGAGAAGGAAGACCTGTAGTAGCCCAGTATTAAGCTGAGCCCAAGGCACAGCTGGAATGGCTGATGTCATTAACCCTAGAACCCTCATGATAGTTCTGAAGGAGGCGACCTCTGTCAGAAGCAGATTCTCCTGTTTGTCTATGGTTAGCAGAATCTTTTGTTGAGAACTGTCTAGAATTTATCCTATTAATCTGCAAGTCTTGGAGAGCACCAGGCTGGACTTTGCCTTGTTTACCATCCAACCTAGTGTCCCTAAAAGGGACAAGCTCCTGTAATAGGCCAGATTCTGTGTTGCCAGTTAGCAAGAGGTTATCCACATACAGGATTATAGCAAGTCCCATTAACCTCAGGCAGGGACATGGGTTCTGCCAGAACCTTCATGAAAATTCTGGGTGCTGAGGATATCCAGAACGGGAGCGGCCTATATTGCCAATGTAGAATAATATACCCTTGTTTTATCGCAAAAACAAGTGACAAGAAATGTGTTTGGAGGGTTCCGAATGAACACCAGTTGATATCCTGACCTTATGCGGTCTAAAATAAATGGACTCTGGGATATATTGTGCCACTCCTCCAGAAAAAGAGTCTGCCTCCTACAGCTGTCTCAGTAGGCTTAGACCTCGCGGTCGACCAGAAAAGGACAATAAAAAACAAGATAATAGAAGCTAAGCCTAGGCTACATAGGTGACACCAAACATATACAAAAGTGCAACCTAACAAAGTACAGCGGAAAAGATACTCTCACCAACTTATCTTGAGGCATGTTTGTTTCTGGCCCCACTCTCCCACTGTACAAAAGAGGCAAGCAATCCACCCTATGATTCCTGCTGTTCTGTGGCCAGAAGAATTAACGCAGCCCAAGTGTAGGCAGTGATTTAGTTCACCACCGCTGCCTGGAGTTGCACTCTGTTGAGTACGGTATCCTGCCTGCACGTGGAAAGATCACAGCCACAGCCCAGTTTATCTGCTACTACTGCCCTCGCTGGAGTGCGAGAGCACGCTTGCTGACCTGGAAGCGCAACCTCCGCCAGAATTACATCATCCGTTGGGTTGGAAGTCCCGCCTTCGTACTCCGTCCGCCTAAACAAGCCCCACCACCGTCGCCGGCCAGATGATTTGGTACCACTGCAGACCCCCTGGCCACAGGTACACTTATCTGTGGTGTGGTAAGGTGCAAAGTGCCGTCATTGATGGCAGGTATGTGGCACCTGGCCTTGGTGCAGTAAAGCTGTATAGTTTTCTCCAGCATCAGCTGCTAATGGCAGTCTGCTGCTAAAATTTTAGTATAGCTGAAAGGCTTTACTGGGATGGAGTAGAGCAGGGTGGGACTCCATCCCCCTACCCAGGTCCGGGTTTTGTGGGCCGCATAAATAGCCTGGGGAGTCAGCTGTGCACTGGCTGTGTCTAGAGCTCACTTGTGGAGTGAGACTCTGGGTACCTGGCTGGAAGCTCTTATACAGGCTATTTCATGTGGACCCGAGGTGGATTCGGCTACAAGTGTGCAAGCTTGGTCAAAAACTAAGAAAGGCCGTTGCCTGTCTGATGCAATTCTGTGGCACTTTTCCTGAAAAGGTGATGTAACCCAAAAAGGATATTTTGTGTTATGGACTTTTTGTGTGAATAAACACGGACTTTAAGTTGAACTTTTCGCCTCTGAGCATCTATACTGCTAACATCCCGCTGTCTACCGGAGCTGATCCTCACAGTGGTTACAGGCTGGGGGTTGGCTAGTACCTCCCCAGGTCCTCCTGGGGGAAAAACAAACATTTTGGGCAATGAAGGGGTCCCAAATGGTTTCCTGTAGAGGAAACACAATACTGCCAATTGGGGGAAGGGGTGGGGCTTTTAATCTGTTATTGTTTCCTCTCCAGGAGGAGGAATCGCGCTCACTCTGTGGCCGTCCTAAAGGACGTAGGGAGAAAACTATTCCCCAGCATCAAAAATTAATATATTTTTTTAATATATTTAAAGTTTGTAGTCGCTTATTATTTTTCCCCCCGCTGGGCTGCAACTCTGTTCAGGACCTCAGGATACGGCCGCTACCCTCCTGCCTCAGAAGCATCACATGCTGAGGAGAGGGGACAAGTGCAGGGGGACGTGTTATAGCTGTGCTCTACACAGACAGAGCAGAGCTAGGTTCAGGAAAAGAACAGCAATCCCAGGATGCAGAACGACGACACTTCCTGTCTGCAGAGAGCCTTAGATTCCATGGGCCACCATCTTAGATGTTAAAAGGCTTAGAAAACAAACTAGGTGCAGGTAGGATGATTTTTAATGTGGACCAGCTGTATGTACAGGGTGGGGAGGAGATATACTAGTCTCTTATTTAGGGCAAAGGTTTGGTTTATAACTTCAGAATGCTTTTTTGAGTCAGGGTTGAATCTGATTGGTTATTGTAAGAGGAAATGTTTTCTCACTCTGATGAATAAGGATTTTGTTGATCAGACCTGTCTAGACATGTAGCGCTGGTTGCGCAATGCAGACAGTACATGTTTTAGCTGTTCTATTAGGGACTCTTAGCAGAATCTGGGCAAGTAGCAGATCTCAGCCATGACCTAGTCCTCCCAGAGAACTTCATGCTACATAAGTGGCTCCAGGCAGCCCGCTTCAGCTTTGGTTTATCAGGGGCGGTTATAGGATGCTCAATAGAACCGAATGGCAATAAGCAAAAAATCAACCCTTAACTATTTAACCTTTCTAGTGCCAGCTACGTGAGTCACTTCTCCTACAGTTAAGTGCCAGCTACATGAGACTCATGTAGCTGACTTTAAATCCCCACAGAACAAAAAGTATGAAAGTTAAAAACTCACCTGACCCCTCGTTCGATCCAGCCAGGTCTCCTTTTCACCCAGGGGCCATCCAATCCTCCCCCGGGGCTTTTCTGACTTCAAAAGAGCACCTTGAATAGCGCACTGCCCCCCACTTTGGCCGCCAAATGTAAAAAAGAAAAACAAAAAACATTTACTCGCCTGCCTGGTCTCCTTTTTATGGGGGGCCTCCTATCCCCCCCCCCCCGGGTTTTTTCATGGTGAGGAGAGGGCCTTCTCCAACACTTCCGCAATCTCCTGGCCTCTAGCCCCACCTTTTGAGAGTGGGGAGGATGGCATAATCTATTACGTCATCCAAAACCTCATTTTTTCATTACATCTAGCAAGGATGAATGAACCAGGAATACCCTCTTTTTTTAACCATCATTTTATGATACAATGCATATTGTACTGAAAGGGGCTGCTTCACTTACTAATATGGATTGTATCATAAATATATGGTGTCTTTTTTTTTAACTGTTAACCATTTGTGAACTGGTAAGGGATCCATGAGACCCCTATACCTGTTCACAAGGCTCAGGCGCTGGCAAGTCACCTGTAGCTAACTTACCATTAACCCCCAGCACCCCCAATTACCTGCCTCCCCAAAGCCTGGGGGGGGCAGAAGAGACCAGGGCCATTTGGCTTTGCAGGTTTGTAGCCAGCAGGGCGGGGGGCCAACAAAGCTGTCCCCCACACCCTGTTCCTACAAGCCTGGCTGGTTCCCGGGCTGTTTATGCTGGGTAGGGGAGACACCGGGTAATTTTTATTTGTTTTTTTACGAATTTTAACCTTTAAAATTCCCCAAAAATGGGATGCCCCCTCAAGGAGGGGGGGTCCTATGTCATTTTTTAAAACTCTAACCCCTTATGTTCCGTCGCCCAGCAGGTGTAAAAGGCTTCCAGCAGCAGCAGGAGTGCAGAAGCCAGAGTGATTGGTGAGGGACACAATGTAAGATGGATGGTAGGTATTATAAAACAAATATTTTTTTTCTGTGTGTGTTTTTTACATTTTACTCTTTGTGAACTGGAAGGGGTCCATGATATACCAGTACCCTATACCAGTTCACAAGGCTTAGGGGCTGGTTAGTTACCTGTGGCTAACGGGTGACTTGACATTAACCCCCAGCCCCCCTATTACCTACCTCCCCAAATTCCAGGGGGCAGGAGAGCCCAGGGCCAACTGGCTTTGCAGGCTTGTAGCCTGCAGGGTGGGGGGCTACAGAGGCTGGCCCTTGTGCCCTGTTCTACAAGCTGCATAGCTGGTCCCCAGGCAGTTTATGCTGGGTAGGGAGGACCCATGTCCTTTTTTGTGAATAACCCTTTAAATTTACCCAAAAAAATTGGGACTCTACACCATTTTTTGGGGGGTTTAACTCTTATAGTGTAGATTGTAGTTGTATTTTATTTGTAAATGTTATAGTCAAGTGCTCCTTTGAGTTTGGGGGGGCTCCTGGGCAAGAATGGAGGGCTACTGATACATATGAGGAGAAATGATGCTTTCAAATGCAATATGGTTTCCTTTTAATACAATTTTTTTTTAAATACATTTTTATTTGTTTTTTTTTTAATTCAAAAATAAAAAACAATAGAAAAATTACAAACACGACTTTTCATGTTAAGGCCTAAACTCTACCGCAAAAAAAAAATATATATATATAATTTTCCTGGAAATTCCTGCAAAAATCACAGTTAAACATAGCGCAACATGGTGAAAAATGATCTGCCAACAGAAGGTGAAAAAATTTCAAGTAGGCTAGCAATTAAAAGGGTTAAAAGTAGCTATGCATGTTAGGTATTGTTCTGTCTAGGGGACCTTGTGCTTTCAGATTTAGCTTGTTTTGTTCTTGTTTGCATATTGATATTTCGGAAAAATGTGTTTTATATCCTGCTTTTTTTTATACATTTTTTAGGGAAACCCTGTGCAGCCTAAGAATTATTCGAGGGATTACTTTCAGAAAGATGAGCCCACTACAACAAGCGGCATACACTTAGAAAGCTTAACATGTGTACTTTCGGGGAATATATGGTTTGTGGTGGGTATTCCAAATGTAAAGGGTTGTTTTGGTAGAAAAAGTGCAAGGTGCGCACTTAAAATTACTTATACACACATGCTTTACATTGGGGGCTTGACAGTATCTATGCATTTTGGGTATTGTTCTGTTCGGGGGACCTTACTATTTCAGATTTAACTTGTTTTTTCTTGTTTGCATATAGTATTTTTTTTAGGAAAATGTGGCTTTGATTCTGCTTTTTTTATTCTTTTTTAGGGAAACTCTGTGCAACGAAATAATTAATTGAGGCATTACTTCCAAAAAACTGCACCCATGTCAACAAGCCTGGTACGCTTAAAAGCTTGAAAGGTGTGTACTTACAGAGAATATATAGTTTATTATTATTATTTTAAATGTAAAGGGTTGTTTCTTTTGAAAAACTGCAAGGTGTGCATAGCATAGTTGTATGTTATCTGAAAATCTCCTAAAGCGCTGTTTCAGTTTGGGGGAGTGTCCTGGGCAGGAAAGGGTGTCTAACAATACATATAAGGTACTGTAGTAACCACGAGAAAATGGGATTTCACAAGCAATAAGATTTTATTGACAAACTTACATTTTTTATTTAAAACATTACAAATTGTTATATTTTTTTTGCACATATTTCACCCCAAAATATTGAGAACACACTTAAAAAATGACAAACAAGACATTTCATGCTAAAGCCCAAACTCTGTTGAGGGAGACAAAAACTCTAGGTAGGCAGGCCCTTAACCCTTTAAGTGGCAAGCACGTAGGTGTTACGTGCTTGACTTTCCCCGCTGCTAGTTAAAAAAATAAAAAATACTCACCTGACCCCTCGTTGGATCCGGCCGGGTCTCCTCTTTAATTTCGTGCCATCCGATCCCCCGTGGGGGCTCGGATGGCTCCAGGAGAGCCCCCGGAATAGCCCCCCCCCCCGCTTCGGCAGCAGCAGCTGCTAACTGTTAAAAAAAAAATAATAAAAGTGACATTTACTTACCTGTGGCCGCGCTGCCTCCCGCCGGGTCTTCTCTTCACTGGGGGGGGGCCTCCGATCGCCCCCCCCTGGCTCTTCAGCTGCAGGGGAGAGCCTGAAAGGACTGTCCCCCTCCTCTCCCGACGGGCGCCGCCATCTTCCCTTCGGGGGCGGGGCTTATGACGTCACTCACCGGGTGTCGTCCAGGCTCCCTGCTGCTCTTCATTCAGATGCGATCATGCTGGCCACAGGAGCAGAAGGGCTTGTGATCAGATCATCACCTGCCCCTCTGCTACTGCAGCCAGCATGATTGCATCTGTCATCACATCGAGGGACAAAGGAGCTGACGATCGGAGGTAAGTAAAGTAAAAAAAGGTTTTTATTTTTTAATAAAACACATTTTTTCTTATGTGTCAGTGTGTTTTTATTTTACTGTTAACCCCTTGTGAACTGGTCCATGAGACCCCTTATACCAGTTCACAAGGCTGGGGGTTGGCAAGTCACCTGCTAGCAGCAGGTGACTTGCCATTAACCCCCGGCACCCCCTATTACCTGCCTCCCCAAAGTCCGGGAGGGGGGACCCTATGTCTTTTTTTTTTTTTTAATTAACCCCTTATGTTTATAGTGTGGATAGTAGTAGTATTTTATTTGTAAATGTTATAAAGTGCTAATTTCAGTTTGGGGGGTCTCCTGGGCAAGAATGGGGGGGCTACTGATACATATGTGGTACCGTTGTAATCGGAAGAAAAGGGGCTTTCACATGCAATATGGTTTTCTCTAATAAAGTAAATGTTTTATTTAAAATAAAGGAGACAATTTTCTAAAAAATAATTTTTAATTTTTTTTGTTCTTTTTACGCAAAAATATTTAAAAAACAGTACAAAAATTACAAACAAGACATTTCATGCTAAAGCCTAAACCCTGCAAAAAATTTATCTATAATTTTCCTGGAAATTCCTCCAAAAATCACGGTTAAACATGGTGCAAAATGGTGAAAAATACCATTTTGTGAATACTCACCTGTAAAATGGGTATTATAAGTATGTCACACACCCCGC
Organism: Gastrophryne carolinensis; assembly: GCA_027917425.1. Classification (NCBI taxonomy): domain Eukaryota; kingdom Metazoa; phylum Chordata; class Amphibia; order Anura; family Microhylidae; genus Gastrophryne; species Gastrophryne carolinensis. The sequence continues at coordinate 401,526,130 of CM051235.1, read as the reverse complement.
TTCAGATAGTCATTACACTTGGGTTATACCGACCTGTAGAGGGCGATCTTGCAGAGATGTCTTGAAAAAAAGGGAGACCCTCCCGGTCCATAAATACCTGGGACCTCCCACTCATTCCCCAGTATTATGACAGAAGTAAAGGGACCAGGAAGAGCCAAAATAACCAGAAACACTAAAAAAGGTTCACCATAGAAAGGATCCAGAATACCAAAGGGCGGGGTGAAGCGGGGTGTGTGACATACTTATAATACCCATTTTACAGGTGAGTATTCACAAAATGGTATTATTCTAAGTATGTCACACACCCCGCTTCAGATAGTCATTACACTTGGGACATCCAATAGCAGTGTCCATAAAGGGCGGGGATCCAAAACAAGGCAATAATGCACAAACATAAACCACTGCCGCTTGCAGAACTTTGCGGCCAAAAACAGCATCCGCTGAGGCCCGCACATCAACCTTGTGAAACTTGGAAAAACGGAAGACCAAGTAGCAGCCTTACAAACTTGCTCAACAGAGGCCTGATGCTGGAAGGCCCAGGACGCCCCAACGGCACGAGTAGAATGAGCAGTAACATGAAAAGGGGGAACCTTCCCCTTGGCAGAATAGGCCCCAACAATGGCCTGGCGAATCCATTTACTAATGGAAGACTTGGCAGGAGCCAAACCTTTCCTAGGCCCGGAGGGCACCACAAAAAGGGCGTCAGTCCTACGAAAAGAAGAAGTAGCCACCAAATAGTACTTCACACAGCGAACCACATCCAGAGAATGCAAAACCCTCTCCTTGTCATTGCTGGGCTTAGGACACAAGGAGGGTAGAACAATGTCCTGATTAAGATGAAAGGCAGAAACCACCTTAGGAAGGAAATCAGGCTTGAAGCGGAAAACAACCTTGTCCTGATGCCTCTCAAAGTACGGGGCCTTAATGGACAAAGCCGCCAACTCCGATACACACCGAACGGAAGTGATGGCAACCAAAAACGCAACCTTCTGAGTAAGCATAGAAAGAGCAATATCCTGCAAAGGTTCAAAAGGAGGACCCTGAAAAACAGAAAGAACCAAATTCAAATCCCAAACTGGGAGCAAAGGCTTCCTAGGAGGCCGCACATGCGTAACCCCCTGGAAAAAAGGTCTTAACCAGAGGATGAAGAGCAAAAGACCTTTGAAAGAAAACCACCAGGGCAGAAACGTACCCTTTCAACGTACTAAGCTGCAAACCCAGGTCCAGACCATGTTGCAGAAATTCCAAAACTCTAGGGATAGAAAACAACCTGCAAGGCAAGGCCCGGACCTCACACCAATCAATATAAGACCTCCAAATCCTATAGTAGATGGCAGAGGAAGACTTCTTTCTAGCCCTAACCAGAGTCTGAATAACAGCATCAGAAAGACCTTCCTCCTTCAAAATGGAGGTTTCAGCAGCCACACCGTCAAAGTCAGCGTTGGTAAATTGGGGTAGAGCAGTGGACCCTGAGTGAGCAGATCCGGCAGAAGGGTCAGATCTAACTGATCCGCTGCCAACCTTACCACGTCTGCGAACCAAACCTGTCTTGGCCATCTTGGAACCACCCCTCTAGGGCCAGCTTGCGCAACACTTTGCCCACCATGGGAAACGGAGGGAACAGATACAGAAACCCCAGATTCCTCCAGGTCAGAGACATGGCATCCACTGCCAGAGCCAGCGGATCCCGCGAGAGAGACACAAATGCCGGAAGCTTGTGATTGTGACGAGAGGCAAAGAGGTCCACCTCCGGAGTCCCCCACCGGTGGCAAAGCGACCGAAACACCTTGGGGCTGAGAGACAATTCCCCCTGGCGAGATGAGCACCTGCTCAGGGAGTCCGCCTCCGTGTTCTCCACTCCCGGAATGTACACCGCCGAGATGCATGGGACATTGCTCTCTGCCCAAGCCAGGATCAAAGACACTTCCCTGAGGGCACGCCTGCTGCGAGTCCCTCACTGGTGATTCATGTAGGCGACCGCCATCCGATTGTCCGACCGAACTTGAACCGGTAGGCCCCGTAACTGATGAGACAAGTGAGCCAGAACCAACCTGATGGCTCTCAGCTCCAGAACATTGATGGGATTGTGAGCCTCCTGAGGCCCCCACAGTCCCTGAAACTGAAGATCCTTCCAAACCCCCCCCAACCTGACAGGCTGGCATCCGTGGTGACCGTCTCCCAACGAGGGGTCAGAAAGGAACGAAGCCACCATCAATCCCACCAGTCGCATCCCCAGCCGGATGGACGGACGAGGGATGGATAGGAGAAGCTGAGTCAATACCTGAATCAAAAGAACCTTGGGCCGGGGGAGGAACACCCTGGACTGAGAAGTATCCAGAGACATTCCCAGGAACACCACCACCCTGGACGGAGAGAGGAAGGACTTGGGATAGTTGATCACCCAGCCGAATCTCTCCAGAGTGGCTACCACATTCCTGGTATCTAACTCCGCCTGGCTGAGAGAGGATGCCATAATAAGCAGATCGTCCAGATAAGGCACGATGTGGATACCCTGGGCTCTGAGGAGGGCCATCACCCCCGCCAGCACCTTGGTGAAAACCCTTGGAGCAGAGGAAAGGCCAAACCGGAAGAGCCACAAACTGAAAATGCCCGATCTTCCACCACGAACCTGAGAAATCTCTGATGTGCCGGAAAGATTGGAACGTGCAAATAAGCATCTTTGATGTCTATGGACGTCATGAAGTCCTCCTGCTGAAGTGAATTTATGGCAGAGCGCAGAGTTTCCATGCGGAACTTTCTGGGACAGATAAACCTGTTGAGAAACTTCAGAGCGATCCTTCTTGGGCACCGTGAACAGATTGGAATAGCATCCCATGCCCCGGTCCGAGGGAGGCACCGGGCAGATGACAGCCATGTCCAGGAGATCTTTTACTGCCGCCCGGAGCCCCTGCGCGGCCAGAGGATCCAAGGGCACCCGAGACCTGAAGAATCTGGGAGGAGGCCGGATCTCGAACTCCAGTTTGTAACCGGAAGACACCACTTTCTGAATCCATCTGTCTGAGACCTCCTGGTTCCAGACCGGCGAGAAGTGTCGCAGCCGTCCCCCCACCAGCGAGGGTGAGGGCGCCCCCTCATTGCTGAGCCAGCTTAGCAGCGGCTTTGGGCTTGGAGCCCCAGCTGTGACCTGGACGGGCACGTCCTCTTCCCCTGTTCCAGGAATCACTTCTGGAGGAGAAGAAAGCCGATCCCCGTCCAGCTCTGGCCCCACGAAGGGAAGGGGTAAAGGAAGCCGCCCTCCGAAAGGGACGACGTTGCTTCCTTCGCTGAGGTAACCTACCTCCTCTTGCGACCGAATCCAATTTTTCTCCAAAGAGCCACAAGCCCAGAAAGGGAAGAGCCGTAAGCGACTTTTTGGACACAAAATCAGCCGCCCACTCGCGCAACCAAACCGATCGCCGAATAGCCACCAGCAAGGTCGAAGTTCTACTACACATCACCATGGTGTCATCCAGGGTGGCTAACACAAATGACAAAAACAATTCGCAACACTTAAGGGCGGTAAACTCATCACTAGCCGGGTCAAGCCTGGAGGTAGACAACAGGTCCCTGACAACCGACTTAGAAGCCACTATTAAAAGCGCTGAAGCACAGACAGGCCGCAAGGCCGACCCGACACTGGCAAAACCGTGACAAGCCATCTGGTCAATGCGTTTGTCCTCACCGTCCTTGAGCGTAGAACAGTCAGGAGAATGCAAGACAGAGGTGCTAGACAACCCCAAAAATACAATTCTGTGAGATACTCACCTGTAGAATTGGTATTATACGCATACAGCACGTCCTGCTCCAGATATAGTAATAACATGTGGGTAATCCTCCACCTCCGACGCTGTGCACTGCAGACATGTAGAAAACAAGCTCCTCCCGGCCCTACATATACCGAGGGACCTCCCACAAATCCCCAGCATTGAAAAGCAGTGAGAAAGAGAAGCCGGGAGAAACCAACCACCCAGAAAATGGCAATAATATCAATGATAACAATCACCATACAGGGGATCCAGAACAAGGTGAAACCAGGGTGGGGTGGAGCAGGACGTGCTGTATGCGTATAATACCAATTCTACAGGTGAGTATCTCACAGAATTGTATTATTCTAAGCATACAGCACGTCCTGCTCCAGATATAGTAATAACATGTGGGACATCCAATAGCAGTGTCCATAAAGTAGGGTGGGATCCCCGTGAAAAAGGCACAGCCAACAGTAAAAGCGCTGTCACCCGCAACCATGCTACCAAGAGCAACAAGAGCAATGCTCTAACTCAACCTTTGAAATCTTGTAAAGGAGGAACTGAACAAAAGCAGCGGACTAGCCAGCTTGCTCAACAGAACCTAGTGCTTAAAGGCCCAAGCCAAGCACAAGTAGTAAGAGAACAAAAACCAAAAGAGAAGAAGAATCTTCCCCTAAACGAGTAGGCCAGAGTAACAGCCTAACCATGCTACTGCAAATAAAGAGTAGCCATGACCACCTTAGAACTCTCCCCATCGGGGAATATGAACCCGGGTCTCAGGCGAGACCAGCAGGAATACTGAAAAACAACGCTAACAAGACTCAGCAAGAGCCGAAACGTTTACTTTAGGCTCAGAAGGACAAAACCAACCGAGCAAGACCAATCCAACGGGGAACCTACACCCGTGGTAGCCATCAGATCCGGTACATAAGGATGGAGACACCTATAAGCCCCGAAGGGCATAATCCCTACCAGGGACAAGAGACAGACCAGGAAATCTCCAACACCTGTTGAGGGATACAGATCCCTTTAGCTCAGAGTATCTAGACAATAGCCCAGAGGCCGGAGGGTTTGGAATAAAGGAGAATAAAAACACCGCCTGGACCCAATTCGGCGTAAGGCGGAACACCCTCACCTCATGGTGTACAGATATATAAACATATATATATACAATGACTAGGACCGCTAACAGAGCCATCCCTTATGGCACACTTCTGACTGAAGCAACCGCCCCAGAAGAGCGATATGAGGGAAGGAACAGTTCAGACAAGAACCTGAATAAGACCCAAGGGAAACCTTAGCAGGGCATCCGGATAAGTAACCCCCCCCAAAAGGGAGCATAGAATTCCCTGGGGAACGCACCTGAGCAACCCCTGAGGAATGCTCAAGACAGAAGATTGAACTAGACTTCTGCAGTAGGCGAACAGGGCGAGCCCTGAAAACCTTCAGAGAACTGAGTTGGGGAGCCAACTTCAACCGTGCAATAATAACTCTAGGACCCAGGAATAGGGAACATCCCGCAGGAGAGAGAGCTAGTCCAAGCAAAGCAAACTAGAACAACATACTCCAACATAGCCGGCAGAAAAGGGAGAACAAGAGGAGGGAGCTAGGCCTAACCCTCCAATAGAGAAAAGACACCCAGAGATACCCATCTCCAATAGGGTGAAAAGCAAACCGACCAATCGCCTAAAAGGCCTGTAGGTAGGGGCGACGTAGTAAGGAGCCTGAATAGGCAGAACAGCCCTCTTGAGAGGGCATGCAGTACAACTGTCTTCAGCAGAAATCTGCGAACCACACCCCGCTGGGCCCCCCAGCATAACGGTTCTCCCTGTCTACAGCAATCTTATGCAGAACCCCGCCTAGCAGGGTGAAAGAAGTTAAGACATATAGAATATAATGTCCTGACAGAAGCAATACTAGGCCCTCATGACCAAGGGCAGAGAGTTCTGGGACAATAACCCAGGACAGAGTCCCTGTAATAGCAAAGGGGCCCCACAGGGCCACACCAGTAGGGACTCAGTGAGACACTAGAATAGAACCTCCTGCCACAGTAGGACAGCCATCGAAGCTAATACCAATGAAGTGCAAGGAATGTAAACTCCCACTTAGATCAGAACCTTCTTGAAGGGTCAACCTGTTCCGAGACCTTCACAGATAAAAAAGGACAAGCCACTGTCCTCAGACTGACCGAGAGTCCCCAAAAAGGACAAGTCCTGAAGAGGAGTAGCCCAGCAAATCAGAGCCCACCAAAGGCTCAATGAGTCAACCGAAAAACAGTATGAAGATGGATCCCCGAAGGGGCCCCCCTTAGGGACCACGGGGGATTTCAGCAGAAATAAGACCCCCCAGTCAACCTGCAAGACTTGGTACCCATGGTGACCATCTACAGGGAGAAGCAAGAAGGAAAGGAATGGTCCCAGACATCTTCCTTGAATTTACAATCTCAAAAGGAAACCCGTAACAAGGGGGAGCGTACTGACCTAGTTCCAGGGGTGCTGGAACCCTGTCCAGGATAAGTAACCTAAGGTGTCGCAGGGCCCAAGGGCTTCTGAGTATAAGGGACAGCATCAGGGCCGCCACCAACAGGCCCACCAGCTGCAAGGTGAAGGTAGTGTGACATCAAAGAGGGCAAGGCCCTTTCCATAATAAGTCCACATATAGCAGAAGGAAGGTTCTAACATGAACCAATCTAAATGCCACCCCGTAGGGAGATACCGAACCAGGGGACACTAAGTAAGTGATGTGCCTGAGCACCAATCCACAGGACTCCCAAAGGAGCCACAAGTCGATAGCCAACACGGCCTGATGCAAAAATAGGAAGCAAAGAAGGACAATCAAGTAGAACCTAGCGTGGACGCCACACGGGCACCTCCAAGACACCACTCCCATACTCGCCTTGGTGAGCCGTCTGGGAGCAGGAGAGGAACCAAAAACAATACCCCAATCCGCAGAGTTGGACCTTCAACACTGGCTGGAAATGGCCTAGGTGTCCTGAAGGCACAGGGGACTAAAAAGGGATTATAGATCCTCACAGGCATCATGAGGTTCACTGGACAAGAGCGCGTGCGGCCCAACAGGTACATACCATGTAGGAACTGCCTGTGAAAGTATAAATGCTAGGCCCAGAAAGCCATCCCGGGTCAGACTGCTTCATCCCAGAGGGAAAAGGTAATGTGGATGCAAACACAAGTCAAGGGCCAATTCCTTAAGAATAATGCAGTCGAAATGCCTTTAATTAGGGAATTCTAAGCGCAGCTTAGCCTCTTCAAAGAACTCCCCCTTCTGCGGAAGGGTCACTTCAGGAGGAGCAAAAAAGAAAGTTAAAAAGGAAAAAAGAAAGTTAAAAAGAAAGTTAACCCTCTGCACACTCATACTAAAAACTGAAAAACCTAGCTAACACTTGTTAAGAACATGGACTGTTAGTTAACATAGATTGCAATGAATGTAAAAGCGAGGTAGCCACGTCAAGGCCGTCCAATTAGTACCCCGTCCCTAACATTACTAAGTTTAAAAGTTTGTGCAGGCATTGCTACTTCTTTACTTGTGTGTGCACAAGCAATGCAATACATGAATCAGCCTGTCTAAAGACATTGCAATGACTTAACTTACTTGCACACACACAATGAAAAATACTTTACTTGCCTGCACAGTGTTACAGTTCAAAAAGGGGGTTTAGGTAGAGGCCAATTGGACTCCCTGTTACATTGGGAGAGCTACAATCCAGCAGATCTGGCCACTGACCTGCAAATGCAACAGCAAAAAGGATGTGCACACACAAGTAAAGAAGTAGCAATGCCTGCACAAACTTTTAAACTTAGTAATGTTAGGGACGGGGTACTAATTGGACGGCCTTGACGTGGCTACCTCGCTTTTACATTCATTGCAATCTATGTTAACTAACAGTCCATGTTCTTAACAAGTGTTAGCTAGGTTTTTCAGTTTTTAGTATGAGTGTGCAGAGGGTTAACTTTCTTTTTTGCTTAGTGTGTGTGGTCACACCCCTCTAGCACCTCTTGACTGCTATATATTGACTGGATGAGCACATCCTACCTTCCTTTTTGCTGTCACTTCAGGAGGAGAGATTGCCAAAACCTCAAACATATGAGCCAGGACCTTAGGGGTATCCAAAGAATCCCCCTGACCCCGCTCGGCATCAGCCCCCACAAATTGCTGATCGTCAGAACTATCCGAATCCTCAAAAAGCTCCCCTTCCTCTAGCGGGGGGGGTAATCAAACCAGTCCAGTGAATCAAACTCCTCAAGATCAGAAGCCTGCATGGCTGGGGACAAGTGCTTTCTCTTAGCCGGGCCTTTCTGGCCACAGCGCTAGAAAATAATTTTTCAAGATTGGCCAATCTGGCACACACCTCAAATTGCGACTCCCCACTCGTGACATCACACGGGGTACGGGTCAGGCGAGGAGGGGGAGGAGAAGGGACCGGCGGCGCAGAACCAGACGCATGGGATCCGGACTGCCGCGTAATAGTCTGCTGCGCACATGGTATGCAAAGGAAAACATCATCCCCTATAAGGGATGCCCCACATCCCAAACACTGCCGGGGTTGCCCCGAGGGGAGCCCGAGCCCGGTAACCTGGGAAGCCTCCATATGATGATTTCATTGGTAGTCGCAATACCCAAGGGAATTACACAATATAAGCGACCCGGGATGCCCCTTCTGTGTCCCGAGTGGGAGGATTTATGGGGAGTTCTTAAATTAAACCAGGGACCCTAGGACCAGGAGGACCCTTTAGGATCCAACAAGGGTCCACCTGGAAGACAGAATACAGGGCTATTCAGCACCTCAATCATGCCCAAGCACACAAAAAGCAGACATACTGATATGCAATAACATAAAAAAAAATATATATATATATATATATATATATATATATATATATATATATATATGCATGTCATGAAAGTAATGAGGCCACAAGGGCCACTAACGGAGGAAGATGGCGTCCGTCCTGCCAGAGGCGAAAAACACGAGAATCAGAGGGAGAAGAAGGGCGGGCCGGCGCGGTTCGCGCGTCGCGCCCGGCCCCGCCCCCCCTGACAACGCCGCTCCTGGCCAGTGGCCATGCTCCGCAGCAGCGCCAGGCGCACGGGGGGGGGCGGGCCGTAGGCGATCGCGACGAGCGCCCGACCCCGCCCCCCTACCAACCGCACCTGAGAGGAAGAAGCTCCCCCACCAAAGCTGCCACGGCCGGCGCCGCGGCACAGCCAGCGCCGGCTGAGTCACCATGAAAAGTGCACCCAAGTGAATCACACACACACACACACACACAACAAAAAGTACAGCTGTGACAAACACACAATAAAGACGATTACACTAAGGGAGAAAGGGCCCCCCCCCCTCTAAGGAGCAAGGGAGAGGGGGAATCCACGCTGGAAGGGCAAGGGACGGGGCATCCCTAACCGGGATCACCAACCCGGCAAACCGCCTACCCCTTAGTATGGGGTCTCACGGTGGAGCGTAGCTCCTAAGCCCCATTAGGTGCTGTCTACCCTTGCCCGACCAGCAGCCTAGGCTGGGAGGCAAGGTGAAATACTAAGAAAGGGGGTCCAGGCAGAAATAGACTAACAAGCGGGCCAGGAGTTACCCCGGCTACCTGCAAGGAGGAGACATCCATCTTCTGACTTGCTCGCCGTCTGCAGAGATGAAAGACTGGGGAATGAGTGGGAGGTCCCAGGTATTTATGGACCGGGAGGGGCTCCCTTTTTTTTCATGACATCTCTGCAAGATCGCCCTCTACAGGTCGTATAACCCAAGTGTAATGACTATCTGAAGCGGGGTGTGTGACATACTTAGAATAATTACCTGTCAACAGAGGGTGAAAAAATTTCAAGTAGACGGGCAATTAAAAGGGTTAATAGTACATATGCATGTGGGGTATTGTTCTGCTCGGGGGACTTTGCTCTTTCAGATTTAGCTTGTTTTTTCTTGTTTGCATATTGATTTTTTAAGAAAATGTGTTTTTTATTCTGTTTTTTTATAATTTTTTTGAGGGAAACCTTGTGCAACCTAAGAATTCTTCAAGGGATTACTTCTAAAATGATGAGCCCACTACAACAAGCTGGGTATGCTTAGAAAGCTTAACATATGTTCTTTCAGGGAATATATGGTTTCTGGGGGGTATTCCAAATGTAAAGGGTTGTTTTGGTAGAAAAAGTACAAGGTGCCCACTTTGTCTGCAGAGCTGAAATTTTCAAGTAAAATTACCCTTACGCACATGCTTTACTTTGAGGTGTTTAACAACTCTTTCCTTGAGAGTAGCTATGCATGTTGGGTATTGTTCTGTTCGGGGCATGTTGCTTTTTCAGATTGGGCTTGTTTTTTTTTGTTTGCATATTTTTTTTTCCAGAAAATATGAGTTTGATTCTGCTTTTTATTCTTTTTTTAGTGAAACTCTGTGCTACCAAAGAATTCATTACAGAAAACTGCACCTATGTAAACAAGTCTGGTACACCTAGAAAGCCTGATGTGTATACTTTCAGGGAATATATAGTTTGTGGGGGGTATTTCAAATGTAAAGGGTTGTTTTTCTTGAAAAACTGCAAGGTGCGCCTAGCATATTTGTATTTTATCTGAAAATCTCCTAAAGCGCTGTTTCAGTTTGGGGGAGTCTCCTGGGCAGGAAAGGGTGTCTACCAATACATATGTGGTATCGCTGTAACCGAGAGAAATTAGGATTTCACATGCAATAAGATTTTAGTGACTAAATTACTTTTTTTATTACAAAAAACACTACAAATTGTAAAAAAATAGATTTTTATTTTTTTTTGCACATATTTCACCCCAAAATATTGAGGATACACCTAAAAAAATGACAAAAAAGACATTTTATGTTAAAACCCAGATTCTGCTGAAAAAAAAGAATATATAATTCCCTGGGAAATCCCTGGAAATCCCTTAAAAAATCACAGTTGAACATGTGGAGCGCAAAATAGTGCAAAATGGTCTGGCAACAAAGGGTGACAAAAACTCCAGGTAGCCTGGCAGCGAAAGGGTTAAAGGGTTAGAGTACTATTCCAAAAAAAAGGGTCCAATAACAAAAAGTCTATAAATACGCTGGCTAGAACAAGCAAAGGTTACTTATACACCTCGCATCAAAAATTCCAGCCAAGCATGTCCTAGGGAGAAATGTTCAACTTTTTAACTCTGTCTCCTGGCCAGCCTATGTTTAATAGGACATTCCAGGCAAAGGGCTAATTTAGCTGCCTTCTGCTCTCCCCATGCTGACTGAGAGAAGCTGCATCTTTCATTCGGCCTGCTTTAAATTTTCTAATTAGACCAAGTGAACTCTGATCCTTGTGCTGGGCCTCTCGTGTTAGGGAGTCATCAGCTCTGCATGTATCTCTATGGGGGATTGTAAATTCAAACAGGTCATGCTGAAAATTGAGTAGGCAGAAATGCTTAAAGCAGAACAAAACCCTGTGCGGACAGGCCCTGGAATCTAAAAGATTTCAGGGACGGCCACGGACCTTGGAGCATCACAAATCAGGATGCCCTTTCTCCAATCAGAGGTGTTTGCCTGCTTATGTCATTCTAATAGTGGCACAGATTTTTTACAAAGGAGAGTGCAAGTGCCCACATTCCCTGCATCTTTGGGCTGAGCCCGCTCCTGCCCCGGCCATCCTGAGGCTAGGGCAGGAGTGTGCACACTGCTGATTGTGTGCGTGCTTGCTCTCCCACTGAAGAGCATCAGAGCTAGCAAGTGGCTCTGATTGGACGATGGCCTGCGCATGCACTGTAGGACTGGGAAAAGTGAGTTTTACAGGACGTTCTGGGTTTCAAACAGCAGGGCACAGAACAAAACTCAGGACGGTCAAACTGCAGGGTTTTGTTCTGCTTTTGGTTCAATAATGTTTATCAGGCAATGCAAAGTGCTGGTAAATAAACAATTGAGCCTCTGACAACCAGCATAAGGCAAGCTGAAAGCTGGCTAATTTAACCCTTTGCTAGGTTTAAAAAACAGCCTATTGCTATTGGAAAACGCTAGCCAAGAACTTTTCTTGAATATTCCTTTCCGAGACTCATCTTGATTCGGGAAAGATGACGGGACAACATGCGCAGGGGACCTGACGTTATGTTTGGGTCACTGGCAAAGTAAGCACAAGGTTTCCATTTGGTCGTGGCGACATCTCCTATCACACTCGTAGACTGCCACGCTGCACCGTTCCATTTCATAAAACAGTGCTGCCCTGACCAATGACTGCTTTCTACCTCCCTATTGTCTTCCTGAGCCTTGTTGTAGAGTCTAGTGCTGGCCAGTTAAGGATGCATGGCAGTGTCAACCCCCTGGTTCCTTATATACTCATCTCCAACCTCGATCCCACAGTGAAATGCTTGGTCCTCTGGTCTTACCCCCTCTTTACACGCTTGCTAGGTGTGAATGCTTGCCAGCGGAGCTGCATAGGCTAGAGAGAGTGGGGATTTTGCAGGACGATGCTGCAAAGTGTGGCAAAGCTTTGCAGAAGCCGTAAAATCAAATATTGAGTCTTTTCAACCTAGCCCAGTTGAACAAAACTCATTTTGAGATTGAGTCCCAAAATTAATCTAGCACACTCACTGAATTCACTGCAATGGAGGCGTCATACCAAGCCTTGGCACACCCCCTCTTACAGGTAATGGAGTGGAGTGTGGATGGTCGTAAAATGCTCTCCGTGAGCAGGAACACTTTTATTTAACCAGACTAGGACAGAAGTTCTGCAGTAGAAAAAAGGTATTTTTTTATGCCTGGACATTAAAGTTATACTAAAGACGATCCTGATTGTTGCATTGTCTCGGGCTACGCATTGTACTGTCCTAAACTTCAATCCATTTTCAAAAAGACTCTGTAGTTCCTAAATTATCTTTAAAAGTATTAAGTATGAATATTCATAAATAAAATGAAGAGAAACAGTGGGTGTTGCAACAGTGATGTGATGTAAGCACACTGTGTCCTTAGCATATTCATAATGAGCCATGCCTGGATAAGTGAGTGAGTCACAGCTTGTACATAAAGGTGGATCATGGAGCGACATGCTGCAGGCAGAGAGAAAACAAACAGGAAAATGCTGGAATACAAGGTGGGCAGGCTGTTGATAGCTGGCAGTCTGATCTAAGACTGGGACCAGAAAACTGAGAGAAATAAGAGGAGAGAGGATGGGGATTCAGAGCTGCAGAGACAACCAATCAGAACATCTGGGGGGTGGGGGGGCGTTTCTGTTCTCTGTCCACTGAAGGTTGATTGAAGGACCAGGTCAGTGGGCTGGTGATTCAAAGCTGAATGAGGAAGTGTTTTCCTAACTTCAGAGAAAGACAGAAGAGGAAGGTCAACGCTGATGTTAGGACTAGCATAGAGGGGGTCGCTTTGGCCATTGTACTGTCTGCTGTGGTGTAGTTGCTGTGTCTCTTCTGGAGTGGTATGGTTCTTCACTAGGCACTAGAGCTGCATTTTTTGATATCACCTGTTATTAATCATGCTGTTGAGGTTCCTATAAATGCATGTGCTTGGCCCCGCCCCTGTTGTTGGATTATTGCATTGTCTTTTTAAAGCCTATTTTTGCCTTCCAATCTTCCTGCATACCTCTGTGTCATTCTGGGCCTTCCTTAGCTCATGTCTGTACTGGGGCTTACAGCCCTTCATAGTTTGTTTCTCTGTCTGTACTGGGGCTTACTGCCCTTCATAGTTCCTGTCTTTGTTGTCTGTGCCGGGCCTTGTGGTTCACCACAGTTTTGTCCTTAACTGTATTGGGGCCTGTGGCCCTCCCAGTGTCAAGCCATGTGTGTCTTGGGCTTTGTAGGTTCCAAGCCTACACTGGGACCTCCATCATAGCCTGCACTGGAGTCCAGCTCCATCAGAGCCTGCACTGAGGTCCAACTCCACCATAGCCTGGACTGGGGCCCAGCTCCGTCATAGCCTGCCCTGGGACCAAGCTCCACCACAAATAGTTTACTACTTATTTGGGGCAATTTGGGGTTTACATAGCAAATTAGGTCTGTGTAAAGTATACAGTAGATGACTGTAAATCCGGTTGGATTTATGTGGGTCTCTTCCTTCTACTGTAAAGCGTTACGATCAAAATTAAGTCTATAACTTTTCTACACTCAGCTTACATGAGGACTATTGTCAGTTGGTACAGGTCCAGAAAGAACATTTTCACGAGTGGTCATTGTTTTAGCTGATGCCCTACATGTTTTGCTACTTTTAGATGGCTTCCTCAGATTGTAATGCCTTTACCCCAGCAACGACAATTGCATTCATACGTTATCCATTTACAGTAGTGAAATTATCTACCAAGTGTACCAACCTACCTTACAGTGATAAAAGTAAATGTACTCTCCAACAGAAGAGTGATCCTTTGATGCTGCTAAGAAGCGTATTATAAGGAAAAGCATCTAAGTCACAGGCAATTAACATCCTGCTGATAATGACAAATGGATTAGATTAGTAATATCGTGGCAAACAATTATTGGCTCTCTTCAAAAATACTCGTCACGGTGTTAAATCAACTTATGTGATACCACAATTAAAGTAGACCCACAGACTCTAACTGTGGGGGATGCCCCCCATGCATAGATGCTCCTCAAAGCATGTACCAGGAGCCCAAATTACAGGACCTACGTGACTGGAGATGCCCAATTGCAATGGACCTGCTGTGGGTAGTAACTGACCGAGGATGGTCACATGAGCCTGGGGCCAGAAAAGACAGCGAGGATGAGGTGTGTTATACTTATAGCACCCAGGCTATAAGTGAAAGGGAACCTCCAGTCAATTTTGATTGGTGGTCTTCTTTAAAGTGGACCACAACTCAGGTCCTTGTTTGGGATGCCCTGCTGTGTGAAACCCCCAGGTCACCCAGTAAAACTCAACCTTCCCTGGTCCTACGTTGCATGCGCAGGCTCTCGTACCCTCGGCAAAATGAGCTAAGACTCAGCGAAGGGCCAAGTCTTCCGAAAGGAGGCGAGTGGAGCCGAGAACGCCGGTGGCCGCATCCCAGGCTACCCTCTTACAGGGTGCAGAAGTCTGCGCCAGCACTGCCAACTAGCACTAGATTTCGATGGGGACCGGGTCCCCGAACCTTAACAGTTATTCAAAGTTAGCCTGAACTTGCTTGCCCAAATCTTTGGGGGGTTCACTCATCCCTAATAATAAATTTACAACAGCTTGGAATAAATAGGTATTGTTCATACCTTAGTTACTCTACAGTACAGTATATGGCACGTGTATATACTGCTCGGAGTTGGTTAAGGTGGAAAGATTCATTAGAGTGGGAGCAACAGGGAAGATAATATTGTCTGGCAGAGAGATGTCCTATATAATGGCCTCTTTGGGTAGTGATAGTGTTAATGTGAGTCACCAGAGGTAAAGGGTTAGATCCCTTTGTCGCCTGAACTAAGCTCTCAGTTTATCCATTGCTATGTATGGGTGAGCTCTCACTGTTTATAGAGTAGGACTGCAGGAAAAAGAGGTGCTGTGACCTTGCAGCCTCCTATATTGTACTGTACATTCACAAATTTAGATGAATTTTAGGATTTGTTGCAGCTGGTGAGGATTAGTGTGTGGGGGTATTCCTTTGTTTTGTCTGTGACTATTTGCCCAGTCTAATGTGCACCACCCAGTTCAGCTAAGTTGAAGGGCGCTACGGGATGGGGTGGCCAGATTTAGGAATCATACTGTAGGTAAGCACCAATTAAAGCTACCACTACCGAAAGAGTCACCCAGCCCCTAAACCTGGCTCCTTCGTGTTACCCAACCCTTAGTCCCCTTTGACACCTAGCAGATGGCTTTGTCAAATACGCAGCCAATTCAAGTAAATGAGCACTTTCATATTAGTGATCTGCATTAAACAAAACATTGTATCCAGCATCTTGCCCACAGCGCAACAGCAACACAGCCTCCTCCTGCTGTCGCCACCTCCCCAGGTGCCCGCACTGCTGCTCCTCTGTGAGTACAGGAAACAATGCTGAGGTGCAGGGTGGCATGTAATGCCACTGCTACAACACACTGCAAGAGAGCCACAGCGCAAAACACAATTATGTAATGCTCTGCACTGCACAATGTGTGAGGAGTATTAGACCTGACCAAAGCATTTTACCCTCTACACCCAGCCCAAGCATGTTACCCACCCTCTAAACCTGACCCCAGCATGTTAGCCAATGCCAAAACCTGACCCCATTATACCACCTGGCCCCTAAACCACATACTAGTATGTTACCCAGCCTTTAAATCTGACCCAAACTCGTCACCCAACCCAGAAACTGGCATGCTACCCAGTCCCTAAACCTGACACCTAAAGCATGTCACCCAACCACTAAACCTGACCAAAGCATGTTACTCGTCCTCTAAACCTGACCCGGGCATGTAAACCGATCTCTAAATCTGACCCCAGCATGTCATCCAATGCCTAAACCTGACCCCAGCATGTTATCCAATGCCTAAACCTGACCCCAGTATGCCACACAGCCCCTAAACATAAACTAAGTATGTCTCCCAAACCATTAACCTGATCCTCAGTCTCTGACACAAACATCTCATGCAACCCATAAACCTGCCCACAGCTTGCCACCCAGCTCTTAAAAACTTAATTCCAACAAACTAGATCACCCAATCCCTAAACATGATCTTAGCATATCACCCAGCCCCCAAGTCTGATGCAAGAAAATCACCCAGCTCCTAAACCTGATGCCAGCATGTCACCCAACCCCTAAACCTGAACTTAGCCTGCCACCCAGTACCGAAACCTAGGCCGGGCATGTTAACCCCCATTTTAACTTTACACCAGCATGTCCCCATCAACTAAACCTGACCTCAGTATGCCAGCCATTTTGAACAACTTTTTCTTCCCAAGGATAACTAGCACACACAATTAAGAGATCCTCTTGCATTGGAGGGGCACCGAGGAGCTTGGTAAAGAAAATGAGTAAAGTAAAAGCAATGAAGTATCATTACACTCCAAATGCCAATAGAATTCTATATCTATTTTTCATATAAGGTTTAACGCATGCAGCTTATTCTACCTAAAAATAATAAATTAACATTAGCAGACTTGAATATTTTGTAGAGACTTGTTAAATAAACACTTGCAATGCATTTAGCCAGACAGCAGCTTCCTTGTGGAAGTGATCCTGCCTCTTGTTTGCCAGCTTCCTTTTAGTACACTGTTTTTTGGCAATCTCACGTGTTAAAATAAAAGACACCAGCATACTATATCTGGAGCTCACAATGTTATGAAATAAACTAAACTCTGTTCAGCCAACATTCATATGCCCTATTCTGTCAAGGAAAGGGTTAATGTGCTGCTAGTTGCTGGATAGAGCCAGGCCCATTCCGCCCTTCCCAGGGGCCCCCAGTGAGGATGGCCAGGCTCTCCCTAAGCACACTGTATGGCCATGACCCTCCCTCTCGCGCTCTCTCCAAGGACTGGGCACAATGGGTGTCAATCACAGCGCAGCCAGCACACCCCCCTGCAGCCTGAGAGCACAGAGCAGCCGCCCCACCCTTTAACTCTTTCCATGAAAATCTCAGTAGTGGCGAGGAAAGGCTTGCCATAACTGTCGTCCAACGCGTATTTATTGTCTCCTAGTATGGAGATGGAGGATAAAGTGCGGCAATATAACATGGACTTTATCATGTCCTAGGATAGCTTTGTGTTCCAACATGGGGGGAGAGCAGCCGATAACAAGTTGCACAATGCTGGGCTGTAGGTGGCCACGTATAGTGAAGATTCAAAGATAACCGGGCCAGCTGCAAAAAGAGAAATTTGCCCTATGTGGAGGCGTATATTACGCATTTCAGTACACTGCTGATAAACAGACAGCTGCAGCTCACAGATATCCCCACATGCTGCTGCGCTTAAAGGGACTGTCCAGGCAAAGGCAAAAATAAGGCAGAAATAAGCTTCCCTAATGCCTGTCCCATGTGCCTCACCTATAATTCCTGCACCTTAGAGTAGAATCCTTAGCTGGGCTCCAAAATTTGACCCTCCTTTTAAATACATTTCTCCAAGACCACAAAAAAATGGTCTAACAGCCACTCTGTCCCATGGTGCACTTAGTATGAGTGACCACAGCAAGTCACAGGGGTCCTGCAGTTGTCTCTGATCATACCAAAGCATGTTCATATATTGCAAAGCTGCGCCATGACACGTCCCTCCAAGCTCTGTCTTAGCCCAGAAATTGACGCGAATAAAGCAGCTTCCCTTAGAATACATAATGTATTAACACATAATTGTAGATTCTGAGATGCTTTAAAGTGGATGGAAATCTCAATATGTCACCCAACCCCTAAACCCAACCTTAGCATATCACCTAACCCCTAAACCTGACATTAGAATGTCACCTAACATTTACACTCGACTTCAGCATGTCACCTAAGCCTGGTGTCAGCATGTCACATAACATCTACATCTGACCTCAGAATATTACCCAATCCCCAAACCCAACATAAGCATGTTACGCAACCCCTTATCTTAACCTCAGCATGTCACCAACCCATAAACCTGACTTCAACATGTCACCGTACCCTACCAGACCCAAAGTGTAACCCAACCTCTAAGCCCGACTTCAGCATGTCACCCAGCCCCTAAACCCAATTCCAGCATGTCACCCAACCCCTAAACATGGCATCAGTATGTCAATCAACCCCTAATCCTGACCTGAGCATTTGACCCAGCTCCAAAATCTGATCCCAGTCTGTCAGCCAACCCCTAAACTTGACCTGAGCATGTTACCAACCCCTAAACCAGAACCCAGCACGTCACCAAACCCCTAAACTTGACCCCAGTATGTCATCCAATGTCTAAACTTCACTCAGGCATGTCGCTCTACCCATAAAACTAAACATCACTCAACCCTAAACCTGCCACCAGCACCTCAGCCAAACATTGAACCCAACCCCAGCATTGCAACTAACTCATAAATGTAACTGCAGCATATCACCCAAGCCCTAAAACTGACTCCTAGATGGCACAGGGATAGGAAGCATGCATTACTGCCCGCCATCAAACAGTGCTCCATGAGGAAAAGGTGGGTGTCCTTAACATCCAGGGCCAAACAGGTTCTCACAGTCTTTAAAATGCTGCATCCAGGGAACATTCCAGGTGACAGTGGGATGCTTAGGAGCATTCAGGAGCTGCTCGCTGGCAGCACTTGCATCAGGTCACATTGCATTGTGTTCATTTAGATGCAGTAATCAGTGGGTCTCAAGACAGCAAAACCAATGAGAATTTGGGAGGAAAGCAGGGTGAACTTGAAAGGAAGAATGTAACTTGAGCTCTGATAAGGTTTTTGACCACCGCTTGTTATATACTGGTGGCATTTACGAAACTTTTGGCAAGTTTGTGAAAATGACGCCTGTGGGAACTACGCTTGAAACCTGACCAAACGGCCACATTAACCCCTTCAGTCAGCCCTGACCTTTAAAAAGAGCACGACAGTGGTTTTGAACCCTTCGAAACAAAAAAGAAACTCCAGCACGGCAGCCGAGTTGGTGAAGGTGCGAGCAGGATTCAGGCTGGGCTGCGGCTACAAGCAGGGACCAAAGGCTGCTGGGTGGGGGTGGGGTCTAAGGTCCAGATTACTATGCTCAGATAGTTTTTTTTCAGCAGGCGTAAACTAGACAGCTTTATACATAATCAAATTGATATTTCCCGTTTAGGTATCGCGGGGCAGGAAGAGACCCCATGCATAAAACCAAGCGGTTTTCCCCTCTTGATGATTTTCTTCTGAGAAGCGAAAGAGAATCTCGTTTTATTCCATGAGAGGAGAGACCAAAAGCAATCGTGTTTCTAGAGAAGGAGCCCTCCCCGCTCTGGTTTCTATGCTACGAAAACAAAAACAGCTCTCACAAGATCGGAAGGGCTGTCCCCTGTCTGCAAGCAAGACTTAACCCCGTGCAGACCTGTCTGTGCGCGAGCGCCCACTTCTGCGTGTCCCTGGGAGCTGCATTTTCTAACTAGTACTTGCTGAAAACAAGCATGATCTGCCGATTGTCGACCCCCCAACTATGAAAAAACAAAAACACACAAGCATGATTATTATACAGACCAAGATAAGGAAGTATAGAAAAAGATTCACAAACAAACACAAAAAATGCATAGTACATAAATAAATATTATATGTATACAAAATATTCATGACAAAATACATACATCATACAAAATGCATGTTAAAAGGATTGACTGTCCATATAAAAAACAAAAGTGTACCTCACCTTTCGTTGACCCCCCAGCTGCTCAGTCTATCTCTGGCAGTCAGCAACTTACCTGATCGCATCCCGCACCACCCAGGGCCCTGTACAGCAATAAATCTGTGTCCACCATCAGCCATAGGAGCGCTGCCAATCCCTCTCAACTAATTGCATTGGAGATGGTGTTTTGAAGCCCGACACCCCCCCTCTATTTTAGTGAATGGAGAGGGCGTGGTGAGACTCCAGTGACTGATGGCAGGGAACTGTTTAAGCCCTGGGCGGCTCGAATGCGATCCAGCGATCAGGTGAGTTGTTGACCACCAGAGTCGAACTGATCAGTTATAGGGGAAATAGGCTGAGTAGCATTTTATTTTTATTTTTTACACGGGTGATCAATCACTTGAAAAATATCAAAGTATTTTCAATCTAATATAAACAAATTAAGGCATAACTGAGGATAATTATCATGCACTGAAAAAGTTGGGATGACATACCTAACATAGGTCTCTCCCTAACCTAGCTTATGACTGTGGTTTATTCATGAAGCTCTAGCGCCAGGTAGTGCCTCGTAGCGGCAGGTAGCGTCTGGTGAGCGCCGGGCGCTGTACGCAATACCTCATTTATAAAGGCGATTCTGGTGAGCAACTCTAACAGCGCCATGTAGCGTACGATTCATCATCACAGACGGCTCAGTGTATACCACCGGCGCTCTAGCTTCCAGAGCGAAAGGTCTTACATTTCAATGGACGTTACTTCTGTTAAAAACAGGGCGTTTTTTTTTTTTCTCTCAAATAATTGTGTGACCTCTCCTGGGCTAAAAAAAGTCATTTTTGAACTTTTTATATTTTTATGCAGAATTGTCATTACAGGTCTGGCATTAACCCTTTAAGTGCCAGCCTATATGCAGCTTTTGTCACCCTCTGTTGCCAGACCATGTTTCACTATTTTGCGCTACACATGTTCAACTGTGATTTTTGAGAGGATTTACAGGGATTTCCCAGGAAAATTATATAGTTTTTGGGCTTCAAGTCTGGGCTTCAACAGGAAATGTCTTGTTTGGCCTTTTTTTGTGTATTCTCAATACTTTTTGGTGAAATATGTGCAAAAAAAAAAAAAAATCTATTCTTTGCAATTTGTAGTGTTTTTTTGTAAAAAATAAAGTTTGTCAATAAAATTTTAGCCACAGGAGACTTGCCAGCCCCCGGCCTTGTGAACTGGTATGGGGTCTCATGGACCCCTTACCAGTTCACAAGGGGTTAAATGTAAAAATAAACACACTGACCTATAAGAAAAAAAATGACTTTTTTTTTTACTTTACTCACCTCCGATCCTCTGTCCCCCGGCGATCTGCGATGACAGCTGACAGTCTGCTTGGGTGTTTGGAGGAGAGAGCCTGGGGGGGGCAATCACAGCCCTCTCCCCCTCTCTTCTCCAAGCACCCGAGCAGACTGATTCAGAGTCTCGGGTGCCGGTATTATGAAGCCGGCTGCTGGTGACATCACAATGATGTCACCTGACCACGCCCTCAGGGGGCAGGGCTAGCAGTCACGATGCAGGAAGTGGGGGGAGGGCGATTTCTGCCCTCTCCTCGCCACAGAAGAGGCTGGGGGGCGATCGGAGGCCCCCCAGTGAAGAGGAGACCTGTCTGGAGACAGCGCGGCCACAGGTAAGTAAGTGTCATTTTTTATTTATTTATTTATTTTTTTACAGTTAGCAGCTGCTGCTGCCGAAGCGGGGGAGGCGCTATTCCGGGGGCTCTCCTGAAGTCATCCGAGCCCCCACGGGGGATCGGATGACACCAAATTAAAGAGGAGACCCCGCCAGATCCAACGAGGGGTCAGGTGAGTATTTTACATTTATATTTTTTTTAATGTGGGGGTTTAAAGTCAGCTACGTGAGTCTCACGTAGCTGGCACTAGAAGGGTATTAATGTCACAATGTTACAACAATGTCATTCCATGTGTTTTCGCTTTGTTACTGGTGAATATTTGTTCAAAAACAGACTTTAATCATACAGCTTCTGCCGCTCTGTGCTATAGCGACCAGATCCAGAGCGCCTACTCTCTTCTTGTTGATTATGTTGTGAGTCGCTGAGAGTCGGTCGCACTGAGCTGGCGCTACCTTTCGCTGCAACTCCGTACTGGTGTTAGAACGCCCAACATCTCATTCATCAATGCCGGCCAGGTTACTACAGCGACTGAGGTGCTCTGTTACAGAGCTCCAGATCCGATCACAGCATATGCTAGCGGTCGCTCTAAGCACAGCTATACAGACGCTCATCTGTTGATACCTGGCGCTAGTAATGAATCAGCCTCATAGTCACACACATATCAATAATTACTGTACTTGAGGGTTCCCTTTTTGGTCCACTTTTCTTATGCTATGAAATTTAAATAGATCATATTTTTATGAGCTATTATATCTACAAAATGTAGTACTAAAAGGAACAGCCAGCCAACGTTTAAAAAACAAAACAAATTCAGAGCAATCAGAGCTCAACACGCACTCCCATCCGGCCCCCGATGCTCATATGAGTGTCCACAGTAGAGTAATGGTGGACACTCATGCGGTGCACCCCTTTCGGCCAATCAACCGCTGAGCCCGCTCCATCAAAACTGGAGGCAAAGACGTTCACCCAGGCTGGCAGCTCCCATGCATAATAACTCAGACCATGGAAATAAGCCTGTATGGGAAGAGTAGTTTCAAATATATATATTCAAATATATATATTTTTTTTTTTTTTACTTCAGCTGAGCAGTCATTTTGATACTGTTTAAATAATATAAATAAAAAAAAAATTATATATATATATATATATATATATATATATATATATATATTCATGCTTTACTTTAAAATACATATGAAGCAAGTTTAATACCTAGATTATTATATTATAAATATATTATAAGCATTTCTGAAATTAAATTATATTTTATATATACATTTCAGGCAGTGGAAGTTCATGCTTTACTGTTCAAGTAACTGTGCAACAAGTTTAAAAAAAAAACTAAAATGATTAGCTAAAATATATATACACACACCAGTACACAGGAAGAGAGAGGAAGAATTATTTATCTAAATTAAAAAATATATGTTATTTTAAATTGTAGATATAGTACATATGTGGAAAAAAAATGATTGGGCAGGCATGGCCACAAATCGTTTTTTACAACCTCACTTAGTAATATGAGAATCATGCATCATCACCCTAATCGGCATCAGGTCTGTCCTCTTCGTTTAATCTGACTTCCAATTGGATCATTCGATTATTAAAAAAAGTGGTCAATCCCAGTAAAGATGTTCTGCAGTAGTTTTTATGTTCATCTAGACACCAGTAGGCCTCAGATGATTTCAGACATTGTCACATGGGATTTCTTCAGACTGCAGGTATGAGGCTCTGCAAATTTCATAGCAAGAGGTACTGCAGCTGCCTGATTGTCTACAAAGGTGACAAAAGGAGCTGCTGTGTTCAGCAACAGAGGACTCTGAACTGCCAGGATGAGTCCACAGCAACCTAAAGCAGTCCAACATCAGGTAGCGTACCTGGAAGCATGCTGTAAAAGACAAGAGGTTCTACAGCAACTTTAAACGCTGCAAAAATAATAAAAGATGACCTGTCAATCAAATGTGAGACTGAACTTCAAAGATATTCTTCAGCAGCTTTCTCTACTCATGGAAGAGTAAAACTCCCGAAAGGGTTTAACCATGGGGTTGTGCAGCAGGTCCCAGAGTGACCCATCACTAGATGGGCGACCTGTCAGTTTGACAAGACGTTCTGCTGCAACTTGCACTGATCCAGGAATGATAAAAACTCTAAAAGGTTCTGCAGCAGGTTCTTACTGGAACCCCATCACAGGAAGTGCATGGTTGCTGTCAACCAAGAGGATCTGTAGCAGCAGCTAGAAGGCCCTTCAGGCTGTCAGTCACACACCAGCTGTCTGCCCCCCAATACGCAGTTCTCAACACACCAAGAACAATAGCCGTCAATCGGGAAAGTCACTGAGCTTCCAAGAAGTTCTGCAGAAGCTTTCTAGTGAAGGGTCCATCCCCAGGTTGGGAAGCAGTCATTGTGCCATTACAGACAAGAGGTTCTGCAGCATCTTGAAATGCTCAAGGAATAATCAAAATCGAGCTGTCAATCACAGCTAACTTCTAAGAGGTTCTGCAGCAGCTTCCTTAGAGTGGGTTGGCGAGTGAGGCAGTCAGGGTGCCATTACAGGTAAGGGTTCTGAAGCAGCTTTAGTCACTCCAGGAATGATAGAATCTGTCTGAGTAGTTGCTGCAAGCCAAAAGGTTGGGGGGGGGGGTATCAGCGTCCCATTACAAGCCAGGGTTCTGAAGCAGCTTACAGTTGTGATTGAAGAACAAAAGTGAGCCGTCAATCACAGAAGCCACAGAAGCTTCCAAGAGGCTCTGCAGCAGTTTCTCCTTGCCATGAGAGTGTGTTATTGTTGTAAGCCAAAAGCTTCTTTGGGGCAGGGGGGTATCAGCGTGCCATTACAAACAAGGGTTCTTTTTTTTTTTTCCACTCAGACCTTGCATCTCCATCATCATTAATATTAGCCCAGGTGTCGTCATTTAGTGTCTGTATAAGGCACTATCTGGTCGGGGTACTTATTTAGTACAAGGGTTCTGCAGCAGCTTTCAGCTCCAAGGGGATATCAAAAAGGGAGCTGTCAATCACAGAGGCCATTGAGCTTCCAAGAAGTTCTGCAGCAGCTACAGGTCCTAGAAAGTGAGGAGTCAGTCACAGCTTCTGACAGTCAGCTTACAATAGGTTCTACAGCAGCTTGCAATGCTCCAGGGATAACAGAAAGGACAGTGACCGGTCAATCACAGCAGTAACCTTTCAAAAGGTTTTGCAGCAGCTTGGAACACTCCAGGAATAATAGAATGTAAGATGTCAATTATAGTAATCTTCCAAGAGGTTCTGTGGAGTCTTGTAGCATTCCAGGGAATAACATAACATAAAATAAAAGGACGGCGTCAATCACAGCAAGCTTCCAAGAGGTTCTTCAGCAGCTTGAAACACTTTAGATACAATAGAAAGTGACCTGTAAATCACAGTGAGCTTCCTAAAAAGTTCTGCAGCAGCTTGGGAGACTTCATGGGTGATAGAAAGTGACCCGTCAATCACAGTAAGCCTCCAAGATGTTCTGCAGCAGTTTGGAACACTTCATGGGTAATAGAAAGTGACCTGTCAATCACGGTAAGCATCCAAGATGTTCTGCAGCAGTTTGGAACACTTCATGGGTAATAGAAAGTGACCTGTCAATCACGGTAAGCATCCAAGATGTTCTGCAGCAGTTTGGAACACTTCATGGGTAATAGAAAGTGACTGTCAATCACGGTAAGCCTCCAAGATGTTCTACAGCAGTTTGGGATACTTCATGGGTGATAGAAAGTGACCTGTCAATCACAGTGAGCTTCCAAGATGTTCTGCAGCAGTTTGGAACACTTCATGGGTGATAGAAAGTGACCTGTCAATAACGGTAAGCATCCAAGATGTTCTGAAACAGCTTGGAATACTTTAGGAATAATAGAAAGTGACCTGTCAATCACAATGAGCTTCCAATAAGTTCTGCAGCAGCTTGGGGCACTTCATGGGTGATAGAAAGTGACTTATGAATCACAGTAAGCCTCCAAGAGGTTCTGCAGCAGTTTGAAGCACTTCATGGGTAAGAAAGTAACATGTCAATCACTGTAAGCCTCCAAGATGTTCTGCAGCAGTTTGGGACACTTCATGGGTGATAGAAAGTGACCTGTCAATCACAGTGAGCTTCCAAGATGTTCTGCAGCAGTTTGGAACACTTCATGGGTGATAGAAAGTGACCTGTCAATAACGGTAAGCATCCAAGATGTTCTGAAACAGCTTGGAATACTTTAGGAATAATAGAAAGTGACCTGTCAATCACAATGAGCTTCCAATAAGTTCTGCAGCAGCTTGGGGCACTTCATGGGTGATAGAAAGTGACTTATGATTCACAGTAAGCCTCCAAGAGGTTCTGCAGCAGTTTGGAACACTTCATGGGTAAGAAAGTAACATGTCAATCACAGTAAGCCTCCAAGAGGTTCTGCAGCAGTTTGGAACACTTCATGGGTAAGAAAGTAACATGTCAATCACTGTAAGCCTCCAAGATGTTCTGCAGCAGTTTGGGACACTTCATGGGTGATAGAAAGTGACCTGTCAATCACAGTGAGCTTCCAAGAGGTTCTGCAGCAGCTTCTTCTTGGCATCACATTATATGAAGACGTTTTGCCATGCAAGAGGTTCTGCAGCAGCTTCTCCTTGGCAACACATTATATGGAGACGTCAAGAGGTTCTGCAGCAGCTTCTTCTTGGCATAACACTATATGGAGACGTTTTGCCATGCAAGAGGTTCTGCAGCAGCTTCTCCTTGGCAACACATTATATGGAGACGTCAAGAGGTTCCGCAGCAGCTTCTTCTTGGCTTAACACTTTATGGAGACGTTTTGCCATGCAAGAGGTTCTGCAGCAGCTTTTCCTTGGCATCACATTATATGGAGACGTCAAGAGGTTCTACAGCAGTTTCCCATCAGCCTTTCTCCCGCCAAGAGGTTCTGCAGCATCCCTCTCCACTCCAGCATTGAAGGGCCTGTCAGCGTGACGTCATATCCAAGAAGTTCTGCAGCAGCAGCTTCCCGGCCAGGAGGTGGCGGGAGAACCGGCGGCGACCCCTTTCCAACAGGCAGCGAGTTAGCACTACGTCATCCCACAATACCCCGCGGCCGGGCGGCAAGCATTACCTAATCCCATCATCCCCCGCGACAGTTAGAATCTTCTAGGGCGGTCACCATGGACACCGAGCCTCATTTGCAAGCCGAACCACACCCCCTGAGCCGGCAGCGGCCAATGAGCGCGCGTTAGAATGACATCATGTCTATTTTTAGTGGCTGAGCGCTCACTGATAAGAGTTAGTGCACGCTGGCCGCTGCTCAGACACTCACCCTGATCGCAAGCGGCGCACACTGGCCGGCCAAACAGGTGAGCAGAGCTGCGGGACACCTCCGCCGGCATTCTGCCCCTCTGGGGGGCAACTTGTAGACCTATTCCGCTTGGTGGGTGGGTGAGGGGGCAACTGACACTTGGATGGTAACTTTCTGTCCAATAGGAGGAGACTTTCCCAACTTTTTAGCGGGTTGGGGGGACTGGTTGCTTGTTTGGACTTGCCGCGAAAAGAACTTTTCTAAACTTTTAGGGGCAGTTTTAGCTCGGCACCAAACTTTTTGGCTGATAGGTGCTGAGTGTCCGGACTTGGATTTTGATGGTAAATTCCCACCTTTGCTCCTGACTTGTACCATGTGTTGTATGGGGAAGCCAGTCAGCCTGAAGCTTTTTAAAGAGAAAATCCAACATAAATGGGTTCATTTTTCTTTTTTCATTCGTTTTTTTTTCGTGATCTGATCATAGTACAAACACGGTGATGATGGTGATGAGAAACATAATTTTTTGGACCTTTTTAGTGATTTTATTCCTGTACACGACTTTCCAGTTCAATGTTTCGTTGTTTACGCGCTCATACAAGACAGCCTGGACTCGTGGGAAGCTCTCAGCCAATCAGAAACCGGTTCTGGGGCTTTTTTAGAGCTGAATTCAGGGCTGGCCAGTCTCATTTGAATTCAGGCTTCGGAATCACTTTTGGGAACTTTTTGCTTTTTCATCATTCCTATTTTTTTTTTATTCTTCCCTGTTTGATCAGATTGGAAATATTCATACAGGTATGGAAATATCCATACGGGTATTGATCCAAAAATCAAATCAGATCTGGGAAAGGCAGCAAGGTGTATGGGCAAACTCAGTGGCATAACTAAATGTGACAGGACCCTGGTGCATACATTAAATGGGGTCCTGTCAAGTAAACTTTGTTCTGCCTTTTAACATTTTATTTTGCTAGATGACTAACGATTGAAACACCAGAGGCAAATGCTGCTTCCTTTCTGTAAATGATGACAAGTGAGCACAAATCTGATAAATAAGGTGGGGGGAGCAACAATGATGAGGGCCCCCTGGACTATGGTGTGGTTGCACCCCCTATAGTTATACCCCTGGACAGCCTTATACTTACTGCACATAAACCTTGTTGCTTTTAACGTTGTTAATTTGTTTGTTTTTAAGAATCCAAAATCTACAGACTGGAAATGTTTTCAGCAATCAGCTTGGCTTTAGACTTTAACTTTCCACTAAATGGAATATGATTTTGGGAGATGGAAATTGATGGGAGAGATACTGAAGGATTATTGTGCTGGCTGCACACCTTAGTTTCATACTATTGATCTAAAATAATTATTATAGGGCTGGAGCATGTTTGGACCTGTACGATTGTAAGGTGTATGGGCTGCAGCCTATAGCAGATCGGGCTAAAGTGTTGACCATTTTTCTATTTGACGGGTGTCTTTTGGTTGAGTTGTCGCGTTGTGAAGTCTTCTGGGACTCGGTGAGGCAGGATCACAGGGTGCAGCAACTGCTTCATGTAGTAGTGGTTAGGGCGAGTCAGACAGCAGAAAGTTTGTAGCTGCCAACTGTTGCTTTTGTTACAAAGTGTCACTATGATGCTGAACGTTCTGTTCAGAGTATTCTTCCTGCCAGTCGGTGCATGCTTTCGTGTTGGGTTAGTAAAGGGTTAAAGTCCAGCAGCAGAGACTGAGGAAGAGACAGGGAGGCAGCAGTAGGATGTTGCTTTGTTCTGAAGTTATTATGCGCTCATTTGTTCAGCGAATTGACGATCCTATTCTTGTCCCGCAGGTTTCTACAGGGCCCAGCGACTGCCTGGACGAAAAGAGAAATTTCGGCCAGCAATCTGTTTTGTATGAGCGCCAGGATGGAGCCTACGTTCTACGACGACGCACTGAGTGCTGCTTTCAGCCAGCCCGAGCCAACTGGCTACGGATATAAGGCAATGAAGCAGAGCATGACCCTGAACTTGTCGGACCCCAGCAGCGCCATCAAACCCCACCTGAGGAACAAGGCGGCCGACCTTCTCACCTCTCCGGACGTGGGGCTTCTCAAGTTGGCTTCCCCCGAGCTGGAAAGACTTATTATTCAGTCCAGCAACGGCATGATCACCACCACCCCGACCCCCACCCAGTTCCTGTGCCCGAAAAATGTTACTGATGAGCAGGAGGGCTTTGCTGAAGGGTTTGTCCGGGCGCTGGCTGAGCTGCACAACCAGAACACCATGCCCAACGTTCCATCTGCCCCACAGCCTCCTGCCACTACCAGCAGCAGCGGACTGGCAACGGTCTCCTCTGTGGCTGGCAACACTGGATACAACAGCACTTTGCATAGCGAGCCTCCGGTCTATGCCAACCTCAGCAACTTCAACCCTACCACCATCAGCAGCACACCAGCCTTCAACAGCAACACCATGGGCTTCCCATCCCAGCACCATGCCAGCCCACCCTTGCCTGTCCAGCACCCTAGGCTGCAGGCTCTCAAGGAAGAACCCCAGACTGTCCCTGAAATGCCTGGCGAGACCCCTCCCCTCTCCCCTATCGACATGGAGTCCCAAGAGCGCATCAAGGCTGAGAGAAAGCGCATGAGGAACCGCATCGCCGCCTCCAAATGCCGGAAAAGGAAGCTGGAGCGCATCGCCCGGCTTGAAGACAAAGTTAAGACACTGAAGTCTCAGAACTCCGAGCTGGCGTCTACTGCCAACATGCTGCGAGAGCAGGTCGCCCAGCTGAAACAGAAAGTGATGAATCACGTCAACAGCGGCTGCCAGCTTATGTTAACGCAGCAGCTGCAGACCTTCTGAACAGGGACTGGCCCTCCTTGGAGAGGGGAGAAAGAGAGAGAGCGAGCGAGCGCGCCTGTGAGCGAATGCAAAATCATTTCAGGCTGGAACTCCTGCTTTGGAAAGAGAACTGAAAGGCTTCCGTGAAGCGCCTGCGTGAGGAGGATCGCCGAGCCTTTTTTGTTTTTTTTTACATTTTGATCCTCCCTGGCAAAGCAAGTGGCGGTAGGGCAGCAAAAAGGGGGACAACAGGACAACGCCCCGGCTCTGATTGGCCAGAACTGTGTGCTGTGGATCAGAACCTGCATGGACCCTTATTACCCGATCGTTCAGTATTACGTTTAGAAACTCTGTAGTCCTCGGAACAGGCGGGAGGGGTGGGGGTGGCGTCCGGTTTCATGACACTCTGCTCGTCTTCTGCTTCACCGTGTCATGTGTACATAGTGTAACTTGTTTTTTTATACATATTATAACGTACGCTGACGTGTCGTCAGTCTAATGGCTTCAAGCTTTTTTTATGTTTTATTTATGTTTTATTTTTGGGTCGAGGAACCCAGTACTGTCTGTAAATAAGAAGTATCTGAACTCTTAGGAGTTTAACCTTTGTAATAAAGTCTATAATTTTTCTATGTATTTGTTTCGGAGGATGATTCCGCCACTTCCGTTCTATTTAAGACCAGATTTTAAGAGGTTTAGATTTTTAATTTATCAATTTTTTTTTTTTTTTTACATTGCAATAAACATGCATGACAAAGTATTTTTCATGTCTATGCTTTCTCTACACACCACCTACAGTTACTGGCAAGGCTGGGGATTTACTAAAGGGATAGGACCTGACTTCCAGACATTGCCCCACTTGGTCTCTCTCCCTGTCCATCTCCTGAATAGCTTTCAGTTTGCAGAAGCAAACAAGGCAAACATTAGAATAGGGGGTATACTGGTTGCTGTTACTCTCCTTGCTTTCCATCCATTAGTCTCTTGCTTTCTTTTTGAGTCTTGCTCTTTCTCTGTCGCTCTCACTTTCTTTTTCAGTGTTGCTCATTTGCTTGCTTTCTCTATCGCTCCCTTGCTTTCTTTTTTTGGATGTAGCTTGCTTGCTTTCTTTTTTTGGATGTAGCTTGCTTGCTTTCTTTTTTGGGTGTCAATCTCTTGCTTACGGTTTTCTATTTTGGGTGCCACTTTCTTGCTTTTTCGCTTTCATACGTTTTTCTTTTTCTCTGCATCACTTTCTTGCTTTTTGTTTTCCTTGCTTTGTATTTTGTTTTTGTCACCTTCTCTGTGTAATGCTGTTGCTAGCATTCTTTCTGTGGTTCTCTTACCACCCTCTCCCATTTAGCTGTGTGTGTAGGTGGATATTCACATGCAAATTATTGACCGGCCCTTATAATTTATGTTAGGAAGTTGGGGCACAGTAAAGCACAGATTGGTCTTGGGTCTACTTGCCTTGCAATGTTACACAGACATCATAAGCCTGGTTAGGGAGAGACCATGTTATGTGTTATAGGTGGATTAAAGGGATCCAAAAGCTCTCTATTAAATGTACAAGGCAGAGAGTGATTTCCTAAATCGTTACTAAAACTTTTTATGAAAACACTCTCTGCATAGAATGAAAGCACTGTGAAGGGCCAGTTAGGGCTGACTGGTGTGGTATTGCCATAAGCGGGCGCGCCACTTGCAGCTTTTGTTGGCAGCGCTGCATTGGATTGGGAAGCTATGGCATATTGCCATCACAATGCAGTGCAGCTAAAGTGCTGCACAAGTCTATGGGCTGCATTTTGACCTGTGTTGGCACAGCTGATGCCCGCTGCTGGAGTTCTGTCCTGTGGGGAACGATTGTAGGTGCTTTTCATATAAGCATTTCATAGAATCAATTGTTAGCATCTCTAAAAAAACGGTTCGAGTGCCCTCTCCTTTAATACCTGTGCCTCTGCCCTGGAACTGGTGCTCCTATCTGGCAGACATACTGATACTAGTGTCATGGCAGCATGCCTGTTCCTGAGCAGCAGTCAGGAGGACAATAGACAGACGCCAGCCCCACCCAGTTAAAAAGGACTAAATGTCTGCTTACAGCCCCATCCCAATTCAGGATGGGCCACCAGTTAACAGTGAAAAGGAAGCCTTAAATCTGGCAAAATATTCACCTACTGCACCAGTTCACACAATACCTTGATCCAACAGAGCCCCCTGTATAGTCTCTGGTGAGCGCGCTCACTGTGCTAGGCAGACTTTAATGGCTGCCAGCAGGTGTGCCCGGCACTTTGCACGTGCAGACCAGGGTTGCCATTGGAGGACCACACATGTGCCATGTGATTGCCGGATCAAGGTATTGGGTGGACCATGCAAAATTTGGATGCCCCTGGTGAGCTAACCAGAGCTCAGGGAGTACTAAATCCTGGATTGTAGTGCACTTCTTGTTCTTGTCAGGCAGGGGTTCAAAGAACCGCTCATGCCCACCTGGGGAACTCTGGGTTGCCAGATGCAGCAGGAGTGTAGACCAGGTACAATGACACTTGAGTATTTTGCACAATTTTAGGCTTCCTTTTATTTTGTTATCAGTGGGCCATCCCGATTTCGGACGGGGTTGTTGGCAAAAATGCCATTGAATGCAATAAAGAGCGTCCATGTGTGCCTGGCCCTTTGCATGTGCAGACCCGGGAGGCTGCTGGAGTCCCACACATGTGCCTTGGGATTGCATGTGCAGACCCGGGAGGCTGCTGGAGTCCCACACATGTGCCTTGGGATTGCATGTGCAGACCTGGGAGGCTGCTGGAGTCCCACACGTGTGCCTTGGGATTGCATGTGCAGACCCGGGAGGCTGCTGGAGTCCCACACATGTGCCTTGGGATTGCATGTGCAGACCCGGGAGGCTGCTGGAGTCCCACACATGTGCCTTGGGATTGCATGTGCTGACCCGGGAGGCTGCTGGAGTCCCACACGTGTGCCTTGGGATTGCATGTGCTGACCCGGGAGGCTGCTGGAGTCCCACACATGTGCCTTGGGATTGCATGTGCAGACCCGGGAGGCTGCTGGAGTCCCACACATGTGCCTTGGGATTGCATGTGCAGACCCGGGAGGCTGCTGGAGTCCCACACGTGTGCCTTGGGATTGCATGTGCAGACCCGGGAGGCTGCTGGAGTCCCACACATGTGCCTTGGGATTGCATGTGCTGACCCGGGAGGCTGCTGGAGTCCCACACGTGTGCCTTGGGATTGCATGTGCTGACCCGGGAGGCTGCTGGAGTCCCACACATGTGCCTTGGGATTGCATGTGCAGACCCGGGAGGCTGCTGGAGTCCCACACATGTGCCTTGGGATTGCATGTGCTGACCCGGGAGGCTGCTGGAGTCCCACACGTGTGCCTTGGGATTGCATGTGCAGACCCGGGAGGCTGCTGGAGTCCCACACATGTGCCTTGGGATTGCATGTGCAGACCCGGGAGGCTGCTGGAGTCCCACACATGTGCCTTGGGATTGCATGTGCAGACCCGGGAGGCTGCTGGAGTCCCACACATGTGCCTTGGGATTGCATGTCCTGACCCGGGAGGCTGCTGGAGTCCCACACATGTGCCTTGGGATTGCATGTGCAGACCCGGGAGGCTGCTGGAGTCCCACACATGTGCCTTGGGATTGCATGTCCTGACCCGGGAGGCTGCTGGAGTCCCACACGTGTGCCTTGGGATTGCATGTGCAGACCCGGGAGGCTGCTGGAGTCCCACACATGTGCCTTGGGATTGCATGTGCAGACCCGGGAGGCTGCTGGAGTCCCACACATGTGCCTTGGGATTGCATGTGCAGACCCGGGAGGCTGCTGGAGTCCCACACATGTGCCTTGGGATTGCATGTGCAGACCCGGGAGGCTGCTGGAGTCCCACACATGTGCCTTGGGATTGCATGTGCAGACCCGGGAGGCTGCTGGAGTCCCACACATGTGCCTTGGGATTGCATGTGCTGACCCGGGAGGCTGCTGGAGTCCCACACGTGTGCCTTGGGATTGCATGTGCAGACCCGGGAGGCTGCTGGAGTCCCACACATGTGCCTTGGGATTGCATGTGCAGACCCGGGAGGCTGCTGGAGTCCCACACATGTGCCTTGGGATTGCATGTGCAGACCCGGGAGGCTGCTGGAGTCCCACACATGTGCCTTGGGATTGCATGTGCAGACCCGGGAGGCTGCTGGAGTCCCACACATGTGCCTTGGGATTGCATGTGCAGACCTGGGAGGCTGCTGGAGTCCCACACATGTGCCTTGGGATTGCATGTGCTGACC
Organism: Gastrophryne carolinensis; assembly: GCA_027917425.1. Lineage (NCBI taxonomy): Eukaryota > Metazoa > Chordata > Amphibia > Anura > Microhylidae > Gastrophryne > Gastrophryne carolinensis. The sequence continues at coordinate 401,492,187 of CM051235.1, read as the reverse complement.
CAGGAGGCTGCTGGAGTCCCACACATGTGCCTTGGGATTGCATGTGCAGACCTGGGAGGCTGCTGGAGTCCCACACATGTGCCTTGGGATTGCATGTGCTGACCCGGGAGGCTGCTGGAGTCCCACACATGTGCCTTGGGATTGCATGTGCTGACCCGGGAGGCTGCTGGAGTCCCACACATGTGCCTTGGGATTGCATGTGCTGACCCGGGAGGCTGCTGGAGTCCCACACATGTGCCTTGGGATTGCATGTGCAGACCCGGGAGGCTGCTGGAGTCCCACACATGTGCCTTGGGATTGCATGTCCTGACCCGGGAGGCTGCTGGAGTCCCACACATGTGCCTTGGGATTGCATGTGCTGACCCGGGAGGCTGCTGGAGTCCCACACATGTGCCTTGGGATTGCATGTGCAGACCCGGGAGGCTGCTGGAGTCCCACACATGTGCCTTGGGATTGCATGTGCAGACCCGGGAGGCTGCTGGAGTCCCACACATGTGCCTTGGGATTGCATGTGCAGACCCGGGAGGCTGCTGGAGTCCCACACATGTGCCTTGGGATTGCATGTGCTGACCCGGGAGGCTGCTGGAGTCCCACACGTGTGCCTTGGGATTGCATGTGCAGACCCGGGAGGCTGCTGGAGTCCCACACATGTGCCTTGGGATTGCATGTGCAGACCCGGGAGGCTGCTGGAGTCCCACACATGTGCCTTGGGATTGCATGTGCAGACCCGGGAGGCTGCTGGAGTCCCACACATGTGCCTTGGGATTGCATGTCCTGACCCGGGAGGCTGCTGGAGTCCCACACATGTGCCTTGGGATTGCATGTGCAGACCCGGGAGGCTGCTGGAGTCCCACACATGTGCCTTGGGATTGCATGTGCTGACCCGGGAGGCTGCTGGAGTCCCACACGTGTGCCTTGGGATTGCATGTCCTGACCCGGGAGGCTGCTGGAGTCCCACACGTGTGCCTTGGGATTGCATGTGCAGACCCGGGAGGCTGCTGGAGTCCCACACATGTGCCTTGGGATTGCATGTGCAGACCCGGGAGGCTGCTGGAGTCCCACACATGTGCCTTGGGATTGCATGTGCAGACCCGGGAGGCTGCTGGAGTCCCACACATGTGCCTTGGGATTGCATGTCCTGACCCGGGAGGCTGCTGGAGTCCCACACATGTGCCTTGGGATTGCATGTCCTGACCCGGGAGGCTGCTGGAGTCCCACACATGTGCCTTGGGATTGCATGTCCTGACCCGGGAGGCTGCTGGAGTCCCACACATGTGCCTTGGGATTGCATGTGCAGACCCGGGAGGCTGCTGGAGTCCCACACATGTGCCTTGGGATTGCATGTGCAGACCTGGGAGGCTGCTGGAGTCCCACACATGTGCCTTGGGATTGCATGTGCTGACCCAGGAGGCTGCTGGAGTCCCACACATGTGCCTTGGGATTGCATGTGCAGACCTGGGAGGCTGCTGGAGTCCCACACATGTGCCTTGGGATTGCATGTGCTGACCCGGGAGGCTGCTGGAGTCCCACACATGTGCCTTGGGATTGCATGTGCAGACCCGGGAGGCTGCTGGAGTCCCACACATGTGCCTTGGGATTGCATGTGCTGACCCGGGAGGCTGCTGGAGTCCCACACATGTGCCTTGGGATTGCATGTGCTGACCCGGGAGGCTGCTGGAGTCCCACACATGTGCCTTGGGATTGCATGTGCTGACCCGGGAGGCTGCTGGAGTCCCACACATGTGCCTTGGGATTGCATGTGCTGACCCGGGAGGCTGCTGGAGTCCCACACATGTGCCTTGGGATTGCATGTGCTGACCCGGGAGGCTGCTGGAGTCCCACACATGTGCCTTGGGATTGCATGTGCAGACCTGGGAGGCTGCTGGAGTCCCACACATGTGCCTTGGGATTGCATGTGCAGACCCGGGAGGCTGCTGGAGTCCCACACATGTGCCTTGGGATTGCATGTGCAGACCCGGGAGGCTGCTGGAGTCCCACACATGTGCCTTGGGATTGCATGTGCTGACCCGGGAGGCTGCTGGAGTCCCACACATGTGCCTTGGGATTGCTGGGTCAAGGTTTCCCCCCCAAGAGAGCCTCTAGAGCTGGGTTACAAAGGTTTTGATCTGCTCAATCTGGCAGGTCGATTTTCAATAACGAATACAATTCATCTCCTGTCCATAGACTTTTTCTAGGTACGATCAAACTGGAATCTGATTGATGGAATGAATTGTGTATGTTCACACCTAGCAGTTTGGCATTGGCAGTATGTACTGTGTCTAAACTGTGCATTATAACCAGTAGGGTTGGCTTGGTACTTTGCAGACAGCTGGGTGTGAACATAAACCATACACCCTGTGTCCCAATTCGGGGGTTCCCTTTAGCTTGCCGGTTGGGTGTAAGGTAAAAAATTGGATTTAGGTCCACTTTATCCGTGACACAAGGAATCTGCAGACTGACCTTGCTTGTTCCTGTGAGAGGTTATTAAACCAGACCTTCAACTTCAGCATCATTTAATGAAAAGCCCAAACCCTTAAACTATTCCCCAGCATCTAAAATTAATATATTTTAAGTTTTTAGTCACAAATAGGTGCCGTCATCTTGGCTCAGAAGCATCACATACTGAGGAGAAGAGAGGAGGCAAAAGCACAGGGGGTGGGGTTATAACTTTGCTTTGCTCAGACAGAGCACAGCTTGGGTCAGGGAAAGGACAGCAATCCCAGAATGCAGAGCAGCACAGTCAGAAGACACTTCCTGTTTGCATGCAGCCTGAAACGCAACAGGCTGCCATCTTTGATGTTAAAAGGTTAAGAAATGCAATAGGTGCAGGTAGGATGATTTTTAATGTGGACAATCTGTATGTAGGGGGTGAAGGAAACATACAAAATAGACTCTTATTCAGGGTGAAGGCCTGCTTTAATTAAAATGGTGGGACCGCCTCCAAATTAGATAAAGCAGATCAACAGTCTCACAGTAGAGGGGGCATCCTGATGTGGTTTGCCTCACCACACATACTCCTCTCCCCTAATACTGGGAAACATATGAATTCACCTCCACGTTACTTCAATCATTTGATTCCCCGCCATTCCCAAATGGCTTCACCAGACAGGCTTGCACATTGCTGGGTACCTGTCCAACCAGTGAACTGGGATTGGTGGTCACATGGGGCCAGGAGCAGTCAGGGCAGAAGTAGGCAAGCACAGCTGGCCAGTGGCAGGCTTTCAGGTGGATTTATATTTGACTGTTGCTCTTCTTGTCCTGATTTGGATGTTACTGTCATTTTTCTTACTGTTGGTCTACTTTCACTGCTATTCAATAAATATTGGAGAGCTTCATCTCCTTAGCTGATCATAGCATGAAATCCCCTGCTTCTGATTGGGGTTCCAGGTGAAGAAGGTCTAAAGGTGAGGACATTTTTCCTTTGAGATAGAGGTATTTTGCATAGGTTAGTAAGAACACCCTAATATATATATATATATATATATATATATATATTACCTAATTAATCTGGACCTATTTAAGGTCCACTGCACTCTCTCGCATAGGGGCATCCTGATTCGTGATGGCCCACCGCTTAACGGACCCCTTAAGAAACCTTAAAATAAGCTTAAAGGCTCTCTGCGGGCAAATGTAAAGAATAATTCACACTTCCCTTTTCTTTCTGCAGCTGCTTTGTAGAGGTCTGGTGGCGTGATACTCACCTGATCCTGAGATCAGGTCCCACAGCATCTGGGCGTCTCCCTGCTGCCTTCTCCAATCACACACCCTCTGTTACAGTGGTTGGAGAGCTGCATCCAAGGAGTCCCTGCTTTTTGGAATGGGCGAGGACAGAGGAGGAGAGGTAAGTAGGTATTATTCTTTATGTTTGTCCAAATTGTGCCTACAGGAAGGGTCTTGGTTCACGGGGACACTTTACTAACCTAATCTACTCCCTAACACCATCAGTGAGCCTTGCATTCGAGAGACACTAACCTTTTCCTAGGAGAACTCCATCTGATGAGGGACAGGAATCAGCAGCCTTAAAAGAAATCTAAAGTCATGTTTGACTAGCAGTCTGCTTTCATGGTCCCTAGAAAGCCTAAATTCAGCTTTATTACTGACCCTTTCCAGATACCTACCTACAGGGAATACTGCGCTCAGCGAACCCAATTAACTGACAGCAGTCACCTGGGGCAAAGCGTGTGGAGGATTTAAAGTAATTAAAGCGGACCATTAATCAAAAATGACTTTAGATCCTTTTTAACAATTGTCCCCACTGGTGATCCTGATATGGGATGCCCCTACAGTTGAATATACTAAGGAAATCACGTATGAAACTCTGTATGATGAGGGCAGGAAATAGTTCCACATTGCAATGGTGCATGGAGCTGAGCTGTTTCCTGTCCCCCATCAGAGGAAGCTCTGCTAGGAAGGTGACTATCTCACAAATGCAGGGCTCACTGATGCTGTGAAGGGGTAAATTAGATTTAGTTTAGTGTCCCTGTGAACCAGGACCCTTCCTTGGAGTTACCAGAGAGAGTGTAGTGCTGCTTTAAAGTGGACCAAAACACCAGATTTTTACTATCCCGGTATTGTGCCTAATGGGTGATTGGGGGGGGGGGGTTCAGACATAGCGGCTTTAAACGGACAGTCTGGGCGAACACAAAAACATAATACACATTTACCTTGTCTCCTCTGTGAACCAGGTCCTCTTTAAGGAGTTGGCCTTTCAAAATTGGAATGCCTCAGAAAGAAGGTGTGCAGCAGAACTAAAGTCTTATTTGACTTAAAGCGGAATAGAACCCAGGGTTTTCACTTTCCCAGGTTTTGTTTCCGTGCCCCTGGGCATCCCGCCTTGGGATGCCCCACTGTGTGAAACCCCTGCCATCACCACATTTAGACTCACCTCTTCCAGGTTCTGTGCGGGCTCCCATCCAATCAGATCCGCGAAAGTGACATAATTCAGCGACTCTAATCTTTAGAGTGAATGGTCAGCGAGAGCGGCTGCACCCCCTGCCGCCCTGCGCTCACACACACAGCCTGAGGATGCAGCCTCTCTCGTTCCCCATAGTAAACAATCAGAACCACCTTGCCAAACGATGTCAGTTCAGCGGTCGGCAAGCCTGCTTCCCAACGGACTGGGAAAAGATGAGTGATTACTGGCACCCTGGGGGGTTTCACACAGTGGGGCATCCTAATTCAGGATTCCCTGGGGGAAAAACATCTTTTAGATTCCAGGCTGGCCGCTCGTGGGTATTGTCCTGCTTTAGGGTCCATTTTAAAGCCCAACTCCAGCCAACACATAGCCACTTGAATGGGGGCCCAAACAGGAGTCTAACCAATATTAAATATTTTTATTTTAATTCATTGGGGAAAGTTAGTGTTACTTCCTGTCTGCAGTGGCCTAACAGGAAGTACATGTAACAGATAAGCCATGGGTGCTACTGGCACAGGAAACCCATATTTAGTGCAAATGACCAACTTTTGCTCCATATGACATGCAGATATTTTCTTCTAATGGTACTTCCTGTCTTGGAGGACAAACAGGAAATGGGTGTAGATTTCCCCAATGGGGTCAGATGCAGCAAAAAAAAAAAGAAAACAGTGCTAGTGGTTCTAACCCTGTCCTATCCTAAAACAAACATTGTGACCTTTATTCATGACAAGTCCTCTTGAAATGCAGAGAAAGTTGCCAGTTTGCTTGCGCGCGCACCTGCTGGCCCCTCATACTTGCTTGACGCAGTTTATTCTGGAATATTGTGAAATCCGATCGAGGACAGGCCGGCCAAACATGCAGCTCTACAAGGAGGGGACTTTCTTAAAGCCCAACTCTAGACAGAAATGTGGCGTGCTTTGCCACCATGCAACCCATGCACTTGCATGGGGCCCCCACCCCTCAGGGGCCCCCAGAACTAAACACTGGAAGCAGCTGGTGTGTAATACTGGTGATGCTGTCAGTGCCGAGGCTACATAAGGCTGCTTCTCTCCATCATTTGTTCCTCTTTAATACTATATTTTGTTATATAAAAATGCTTTTGGTTAGGGCCCCCAGGCACAAATTTAATAATAAGCCTGCTTAGAACTTACTAAGTTTCAATATCCCCGATCTTCTGTGATGCCAACACACCTTAACTTACTGTGTGCAGGTTGTGGGTGCCAGCACCAAAGCCTTCTTATTAAGGTAGAGTAAATTTAAAGCGGACCAAAACCTGTGGTTCATCCTAAAAGGGGAAATGCCAATCCTTGCTCCCATGGTGCATCGCCTGCACTGCTGCCTAAAAGCATGACGTCTGGATTGAGGTAAATATACAGGGAACTGTGCTGATTACCACAAAGGGACAACCCAAACCCCGAAGAGCTGCCTGTAGTCTGGCCCTAAAGACATTTAGACTTTATCACTCCCTGGTTTTGGTCTGCTGTACAGGGGTATCCCAATTTGGGATGCCTCTATGTGTGTACAACCCCCCCAGTACTTACTATGAACTTGTCATCCCAAGGTGCATGTGCAAGCCTCCACAAAATGAGTGTTCATTGCTGCGCACCTGGCGCTTCCTCTGGCTTTCTAGACTCTAATTTTAGTCTAGTCTCTTAGACTGATATAATGGCTTTTGGTCCTCTTTAAGGATAACTCCAGACAAAATCGCAAATGACCACTAGTTCTTTCAATTCTCTTTGACCCCCACAGATGGGACCGCACCTTACTTTTGTTCTGTGGTGACAAATATTAATTATAAAATGGATCTACATCTGAGGGTGTAAAAGCCTTGGGTATGATCAGGACCAGAGGGGTGTCACTGGCACAGGACCCCCGTATTGGGGGCTGTTCACCACTTTTCATCCCAATGACACGCAGATATTTTCTGAAATCCTGTCTCTGGTGCCCTCTAGTGTCTCTTCCTAATGATGTCACACAGATGGTAAGAAGAAGAATATTAGAATAAATGGAAAGCTACAGAATTTACTTATTAAATCTGCTGCACAGAGTGGCACCACACCCTCCATGGCCCTGGGCCTTGCGGGTCACATGGTGTTAGGAGGTGAATTTTGCTAATTGCCATGACAGTTTACTTCTAATTTCACAAGTATGAGCTTATGTTCCTGAAGATCTAATGATAGCTTCTATGACTGAGTGGCAGTGGCCCTCATACGTGTACAATGTGTTTTATTATAGAAACCCATATGTGTAACATATATCTATGCTTTGCTGAACACTGCACAGGAAGTGAAACTTCCGACTGAAAGCAGACCTGAATCCTCCCATGAAACTCTACCAGGTAAGATTCAGGTTCACAAGGACAATAACTCACTGCCCATGGACCCGAAATTTAGGAGATACACATTTTTTACCTCATTACCACAGATTTTACCTCATGGAGCGCAGTATGACAGATATGTCGGATAAAGGTCTGCTGGGAGATGAGTATCTCTATAATGTAGGACTCCCTGATGGTATGAGGGGATAACTTGGGTTAGTTTAGTGTCCCGCTGAGACAAGGCTCTCCCTGGCACAAAGTTGCAAAGAAGGGTTTAGATTCACTTTAATGTGAACCAAAATCAGCCCTTGAGTCTATGAGGTCGGATTCCCTCTCCCCAGGGCATCTCAAACTGGGATGCACAAGCCAGGATTTTGACTATCCTGGGTTTTGGCCCTTTCCCCCTATCGGGGATGCCCCGCTGCGTGAAACCCCCTAGGTCGCCCGAACAAACTCATCTCTTCCCGGTCCTAAGGCACATGCGCGGCCGCTCGTCCAATCGGCACGCTTGGAGCCTCACGCCATCTAAGACGGTGTCTAAAGTGAGCGTCTCCGAGTCCACTGGCGGCTGCGTCCCCTGCTTCCCTCTAACAGGGAGCGTGCACGCACCGGCCATTCACAAATGCCTGGGCACGCATCCTGCTAGAGGGATAGTGAGGATGCTGCCATGGCTCGCGCATGCGGCGTTGGACAGGGAAGTAAGGTAAGTGAACAGGGTAACCTGGAGTGGGCATTCCGGTTTTGGATGCCCTGGGGGGAGGGAATCGATCAGCCACATTTTTAACTAGCATCCCCTGAATTGCTTCCCTCATGAATAGTACCTTTGGCCTATTTTTTACTGCTGTTGCGTCATTCTAATCCCAATCCTAATGACTGATCATCTGCCATCTTACAGAAAGGGACAGCAGAAATAAAAGTGTTCCAGGATGATTCGAACAGCAAAAATATCCATTTCTAGTTCTACACCCTAATTAGGGAGTATTTGCAGGGGCTTTGGCCATATGTATTTCACAAGTTCAGTGGGTTTTGGTCTGCTTTAAACCCTGAGTCGTCCAATATCCTTACCTGTCCAAGGAGCCCCTGGCGGCACCATCACTCGCATCCGTTTTCGGCTGTGCAGCCAAGTCCACCGCAAATTAAGTGTTGTGAATGGCAGTGCACAGCCAAAGGATGCGAGTGATGCCGTGTGTGATGATATGTGCGGCCGCATATTAATATACATAGCCAGAGAAGCTGATTGGACGAGAGGCTGTGCATGCGCTGTTGGACCGAGGAGAGATACGTTGGGATCTCACACAGCAGGGCATCCCAAATGGAAATGTCCCAGGGGGGGCGGACCAAAACTCAGGATAGTGAAAATCCTGAGTTCAGTCCACTTTAACCATTCCTAAAAAACAGAGTTTAGCTTTAACTAACTTTCCTCTCTGCCGCTCTGCTGACAAGGGCTCTCCCTGGAAATCCTGAGAAACACAAGGGCTATTTGTTGGCTGAACAAACACCTCGGCAGATCTCGACGGAGCGGAAAGCGCTGCGCTCTCCCTATTGTTCTTTACGCCCACTCAGCGCCGGTGAACTTTTTCACTTTTCAGCGTCTGTTTGATGGCATTGTGCGGTTCCTAATCCGCGTGACGCCCAGCCTATCCCGCCCAACAACCCCGGAGGCGTCTTCAGATGTCAGTGGGGAGGAAGGGTCCGTCTCTCAACCCGGCCACTCTGCCAGCGTCACAGGGACCGGAAATGGGACTCTGACCATATGTGGCTGTGGGATGGAGGGACAGCCGGGATGGGTGTGGTGTTTATCGCCATCTCTCTGCGCAGGCCTCTAAAGGGAACCTGTGGGGATGAAAGTGGGCCTCCTGTGAAAATTGACTTTAGGTCTCTTTTACCAATCACCCCCTGAGATTCTGATTAAGGATGCCCCTTCAGCTAGAGATCCTTAGAGGACAAAGATATCAAGGGAATAAAAAAGAGAAACAAAAAGAAAGTGATAGAAAGAAGAGCTACAACACCGTAGGATCGGGATAAGGTGAGTTGATGTGGGCGACCTGGGGGATCTCACACTGGGGGGGCATCCCACATCGGGGTTTCCCCGGGGGCAAGGACCAAAACTCGGGAAAGATTAAATCCTGGGTTTTGGTCCATTTTACTAGTTATTCCCTATAGGGATACCTGGCACAAACTCCTTACACTTAGGGCTTTATCCCTCAAGTGCCAGGTAGTGCCTTGTAAGCGACGGGTAGCGGCAGGTGAACGACGGCCACGGCACGCAATACCACATTTATGAAGACAATTCTGGTGAGCGCCTCTTACAGCGACACGTAGCGCCGATTCATCATCACAGCTCAGCGGATCCCGGCGGCGCTCTGCCTTCCAGAGAGCCTGGTATTACCTGCCGCTACATGTCGCTCTCCCATACATTTCAATGGACTTTCCTTTTATTCTCTTTAAACAGGGTTTTCTTTTAAAATATCAAATCATTGTCTGATCTCTCCTGGCCTATTTAAATACATTTTGGAAAACTTTTTAGATTTTTTATATTTTTATGCAGAATTGTCATTACAGGTCTAGCACTTAAGTTTCAATGTCACAATATAATAACAATGTACCGGTAATTCCATATGTTTTTTGCTTTGTTACTGGTGGATATGTGTTCAAAAACTAACTTTAATCACGCAGCTTCTGGCGCTCTGGACAATTTTTAGCGCCAGCGCTGTGTGAGGCTGTTTTTTCGATGAATATGGTTTGAGTCGCTCACACTGACCAGTCGCTATCGTTCGCTCCCATATAGCTCTGTACTGGTGTTATAGCGACTCACACATCAAATTCATCAATGCCGGCAATGTTACTACAGCGACTGAGGAGCTCTGTAATAGCGACCCACGGCCAATCAGAGCGACCACTGTACAGACGCTCATCTGCCGTTACCTGGCGCTAGTAATGAATCAGCCTGCCCCTGTGTACATACAACCAGTGTGGATCCAGCACCCATACTCTAACCCTTAACCTTATTATAGCGCTCGTCCTAACCATTAATTATATGCTAACCCCTAATCCCATCCTAGAACTTATCCAAACCCTTAACCATATAGCCTCTTACTTACCTCTCTTCTTTTTTCCCTCCATTTCTATACTTTCCTCCTCTCCCTATCCTTTTCATTCATTGATTTCTCTATCTCTCTTCTTTATAGTCTCACATACCCCCCCCTTTCCCTTTTCTCTCTCTCTCTATATATACAGGTCCTTCTCAAAAAATTAGCATATAGTGCTAAAGTTCATTATTTTCATAATGAAATGATAAAAATTTAACTTTCATATATTTGAGATTCATTGCACATCAACTGAAATTTTTCAGGTCTTTTTTTGATTTAATACTGATGATTTTGCCATACAGCTCATGAAAACCCCAAAATCCTATCTCAAAAAATTAGCATATTTCATCCGACCAATAAAAGAAAAATGTTTTTAATTAAAAAAAAGTCAACCTTCAAATAATTATGTTCAGTTATGCACTCAATGCTTGGTCGGGAATCCTTTTGCAGAAATGACTGCTTCAATGCGGCGTGGCATGGAGGCAATCAGCCTGTGGCACTGCTGAGGTGTTATGGAGGCCCATGATGCTTCAATAGCGGCCTTAAGCTCATCCAGAGTGTTGGGGTTTGCGTCTCTCAACTTTCTCTTCACAATATTCCACAGATTCTCTATGGGGTTCAGGTCAGGAGAGTTGGCAGGCCAATTGAGCACAGTAATACCATGGTCAGTAAACCATTTACCAGTGGTTTTGGCACTGTGAGCAGGCGCCAGGTCGTGCTGAAAAATGCAAACTTCATCTCCATAAAGCTTTTCAGCCGATGGAAGCATGAAGTGCTCCAAAACCTCCTGATAGCTAGCTGCATTGACCCTGCCCTTTATAAAATAGTCGACCAACATCAGCAGCTCACATGGCACCCCAGACCATCACTGACTGTGGGTACTTGACACTGGACTTCAGGCATTTTGGCATTTCCTTCTCCCCAGTCTTCCTCCAGACTCTGGCACCTTGATTTCCGAATGACATGGAAAATTTGCTTTCATCAGAAAAAAAGTACTTGGGACCACTGAGCAACAGTCCAGTGCTGCTTCTCTGTTGCCCAGGTCAGAAGCTTCTGCCGCTGTTTCTGGTTCAAAAGTGGCTTGACCCGGGGAATGCGGCACCTGTAGCCCATTTCCTGCCCACGCCTGTGCACGGTGGCTCTGGATGTTTCTACTCCAGACTCAGTCCACTGCTTCCGCAGGTCCCCCAAGGTCTGGAATCGGTCCTTCTCCACAATCTTCCTCAGGGTCCGGTCACCTCTTCTCGTTGTGCAGCGTTTTCTGCCACATTTTTTCCTTCCCACACACTTCCCATTGAGGTGCCTTGATACAGCACTCTGGGAACAGCCTATTTGTTCAGAAATTTCTTTCTGGGTCTTACCCTCTTGCTTGAGGGAGTCAATGATGGCCTTCTGGACAGCAGTCAGGTCGGCAGTCTTACCCATGATGGCGGTTTGGAGTAATGAACCAGGCTGGGCTTTTTTAAAAGCCTCAGGAATCTTTTGCAGGTGTTTAGAGTTAATTAGTTGATTCAGATGATTAGGTTAATAGCTCGTTTAGAGAACCTTTTCATGATATGCTAATTTTTTGAGATAGGATTTTGGGGTTTTCATGAGCTGTATGGCAAAATCATCAGTATTAAAACAAAAAATGACCTGAAACATTTCAGTTGGTGTGCAATGAATCTCAAATATATGAAAGTTTAATTTTTATCATTTCATTATGGAAAATAATGAACTTTAGCACTATATGCTAATGTTTTGAGAAGGACCTGTATATGTATATATATTATATATGCTACACTCTTATTTACAAGGCCTGTAAAGGGAACCTGCGGTGATGGAAAACGAGGGGTGCCATTGCTGCTTCTTAAAGTGGGCCTCTTGTGAAAAATGACTTTACTTCTTCTTTTTTACCAATCACCCCTTGAGATTCTGATTAAGGATGCCCCTTCAGTTACAGATCCTTAGAGAACAAAGATAGCGAGGGAATAAAAAGGAGAAACCAAAAAAAAGAAAGCGCTAGAAAGAAGAGCTACAACTGTCACCATTTGACATCCCGCTGATGAGGGAGTAAAACAAAAGACTCTTATGCAAGCCAGAAACATCTTGCATGGGAGCTTGCACCATCTCTCACATGGAAAATATTCAGGTGGTTCTGTGAATCACCCGTCTTTCTAATATTTTGCGAGTGCTTCTCTCAAACACACTCGCATGTTGATGAATCAAGCCTATAGAAAGGGTATAGCATATATAAAATATATAAATATACATATACATACATATACATATATATATATATATATATATATATATATATATATATATCATATATCAGAGAGAGAAAAAAGGGAAAGGCGGATGTTAGACTATAAAGAAGAGAGAGAGAAAAAACAATGAATGAAAAAGAGAGGGGGAGGAAAGTAAAGAAACAGAGGGAAAAAAAGAGAATTATATATGTATATACATAAGATCTAGACCAAGGCACTCCGCAGGAAATATGTGCTGCACCTGATCACCACAAAACAAATTGCATTTTGGTGATCGGGTGCAGCACATATTTGCATAGAATATTCATCACAATGGGTGATAAAGAAGGAAATATTGCTAAGAGAATATCTTATGAATTGACTTATATTTTAAAAAATATCCTGTGGAGTGCCTTGGTCTAGATCTTATTTGGATCTAAAGTGTTTTGTAGTCTAAAAGAAAAGCTTTGAGTGACACATGTGGTTTATATGATATGTTTTATAAGATTGGTTAATAATGCTTGAATAATATATTTTTATATATATATATATATATATATATATATATATATATATATAGGGGAGAGGAGAGGTGAAAACATTGGGGAGGGGCCACAAACAAGAGAGAAACTAGAGAAGAGGCACAGATTAGAGGAGAGGTTAGGAGGCATACAGTAGAGGGTGAGGAGTGTCACATGGTGAAGGAAGGAGGGAGGAAGAGAACACACTGGTTGAAGGGAGGGAAAAGCAAGAGGAGGGGGGAGAACAAAATAAGAAAGGAGCAGAGACAGAAAAACTTGGATGAGAAATGAGGAGGAGCAGGGGGCAAGGAGAAGAGGGGCAGAGGAACAAAAACAAGAGGGGAGAAACTAAGGGAAAAGCAGGAGCTAGAGGGGACTCAGGAGAAGAAAAAGAGAAGGAGATGAGGAAGAGGATGAAGAGAAGAAAAGAGGGGATGGAGGGAGACAGATGAAAAGCAAATAGGGGTGAAGGCTGAAGAAAGGCAGGGTGGGGTGTCTGGTGGAATCAAGGAGAGAGCAATACGGATTGAGAAGGTGTACAATAATTAAAGTGGACCAAAACCTGACTATACTTTGACTACCCTGGGTTTTGGTCATTGCCCCCGAGGCACCCCGCTGTGTGAACCCCCCCCCCCAGGTCGCCGAAACAAACTCACCTCTTCCCAGTCTTACGGCACATGCACGGATGCTCGTCCAATCGCTGACAACCCTTGGTCTAAGCCTTTGTCTAAGGAGAGTGGCTCCAAGTGCGCTGATGGCACATCCCCCGCTACCCTAACAGGGAGTGTGCCCGCGCCGGCCATTCACAGGGCACGTGCCCTACTAGAGGGATAGCGGGGACGGGGCTGCGGCTTGCGCATGCACCATTAGACTGGAAAAGAAGGTTGTGTATGGGTGACCTGGGGGGGGGTTTCACACAGCAGAGTATCCTGATTTTGGATGCCCCGGGGGGGGGAATGGATTGGCCAAGGAATCTTATAGCCAGGCGAGAAATGCACTGTCTGCACCTGAAACCGAAGGCAAGTTGCATCTATTATTTTACAGTCACTTTCAATTTTGTTGAAGGTACATTTCAGGCAAAGGGTTACATTATCTTGCTTTCTGCTTGCCTCGATTTTCTGATTCCCCAAAAATGAATTGGCTTCTATAGGGACCTTCACACTGAATGTGCATCTATGACTCTGCCAGCAGATGTGAGAGAGTTCACTGGAAGTTATAAAGAAATGTAAAGCAGGCTGAATGATGGCTGGATGCAGCCCCTGAAAGCCAGAGAGTGAAACAAGATCATTTAACCCTTTGCTTGGATGAGCCCTTTAATTTATAAAATGAAACTATTCACACCTCTATTCCTGAAAGCATTTTTACTACACCTTCCTAAAGCTGTGTGTGTGTATGTGTGTATATAAATAGCGCTATATATATATATATATATATATATATATATATATATATATATATGATATTGCCTTCAAGTAGGAGGGAAGCCTGCGTGGCGGCAGGGACCAGGAAACTCCCTGTGCGGCGCTCGGCCCGGGGCCCCGTCCGCTTTTGTTTCCCCAGCTGTACTCGCAGGGGAGCGATCGGCAGATCGGGCATTGTGAAATCTATTTTGCTTGGCCCCGTTGAGCTGTCAGCAGAAACAGGAAGCGGAGTCGGAGAACTGCGAGATTACTGAGAGGGCAAAGCGTCTAATCATAACAGGCAAGGGGGAAAGAAAACAAGCTACACCAGGAAGTGGCGCTGCCTAAAGTGGACCGATCACCAGCAAATGGCAGAGGTCACTTTGACTATAAATGGACTCTGCACTTAGCATTTGAGGCAGAACAGAGCCCGGGAGTTTGACTTTCCCGGGTTTTGTTCTGTCCCCCAATTTGGGATGCCCTGCTGTGTGAAACCCCCCAGAACACCACTTTTCACTCACCTATTCCTGGTTCTAATCTCGTCTAATGAGAGACGCCTAAAGTCACTATAGGGCTGATTCAGCACTGTGAGAAAAACACATTTATAATGATTTTTTTTACTGTTCAGCACCATCAGCAGGTGTTTGAATTGATCCGACTGAACCACCTTTCTCTTGAGAAACTTTACTCAGAGGCGCGGCCATGGTTGTCCCCCACCAGAAGAAAGGGCCATGCAATTGGAGGTTAACCAAATTGCTTGGCTGCCTTCAATTCTTTGCAATGGCTCCTTCCAGAGGTTGGGGGCACTGTCTGTTGGCATGTTCCAGCCTTCGCTGAGCCGTGCCCTGACTAAATTGCTCAATTACATAGTTGTCCTGCAGGAGAAATAGTTTATGTTTAGTTGCTCATTGGTCCCCCTTCTTGCCAAGTCTCCTCTGTTTAGCCTAGGCTTTGTTCTGCTCCCCTAAACTAGCTAATTTGTGTTGCTCATTGTGCCCCCTGATCCCTGTGTCCAAGCTGCCCATATATCTGCTTGCTCTTTGCCTGCTACTGTATTGTTACTAGTGTAGCTGGTTCTTTTCTTCCAGCAACTGTAGGTTGGGACATTCCCTTAATGTCCAATGCGTCGCGGGTCCAGATCTGTGCTTCTTGGCTGGATTGTCTTGGCTGGATTCCCCAGATCATCCCACGACGCATTCATCCTGCGGAGCTACAGTTTGCATAGTATAGTTTGAGATTGGCGATCTGAGTGGTGGTTGGCTTCTGGGTAAGTGTGAGTATTATTGTTGTTCTGCTGTTCTATTGTTAGCCTTTCATTTACAATGTTGTATGTTGTTATCAGCAGGGCCCTAGAGTATTTTTTTTTTGTTTCTTGTGGCCTATTTGTCTCCCTGCCTTCCCTCTGTAATAGTTTGCTCATGTGGCTAGTTTCAGCCCCATTTGCCCTGATCCTAGTGTAACTCCTTGGGCTTGTAGTGTGCCTTACTCTTAGTTTTTAATGTCAACTGTCTGTCTAATGGTCCTATAAATCTGATCTTCCTTGCAAGTGTGGCCCCCTATCTCGTCATTTTTCCTTTTATGTGTGTGTGTGTGTGTGGGGGGGGGGGGGGTTGTTTGAGCACATTTGCCTTTGTGGTTCCCCTTACTAGTAGCTCTCTGTGTTTTTTTTTTTGTTAATATGTGTTGTTTTCGTTTTGTCCTTTTAGGTGATTCTGGCTACCCACTCCTGCCCGGGCTCCTCACACCCTTTTTGCGGCCGCAGACACAAGCACAGTAGTCACTGGGGCCGCACTGCAATATAAACCTGACAAGGTTGTGAAGATAATTGTGCTGTGCATTGTCCTTCACAATTTTGCGCTGATGGAGAGGGTGCCTGTGTATGTGGAGGAGGCAACCCCTGCCTCAGCTCTGGAGGTTCGGGAGATTCTGGCACACGGAGCCAGGCAGGACAGTCAGTCCATCAACATATAGTTGACTGTTCTGTTTTGGTTGAGTAAAGAAACATACCCAAATACCGGTAAGTTATTTGAAGTGTAATTTATTGGGGGACAAAACCCACTGTGACCCACAAATTGGGTGTACAATGGCCAACACATGCCGTTTTGTGACCTAAACCATCATTGGGGCCAACCGGAACAAAAAAGTTTAAACTAAAAAAATACACCAGGGCTGAGTATGGGGGAGGTTGCCTGGTCCTCCATGGGAGGTTGTTGTCTGGTCTCCAGGAGAAACAGCATTCTTCAGGTGTTTTCATTTTGCACAATATGGCCCAGCAGTGCCTCAAAGTTGCTGTTAAGTGCCTCCAAATTAGCATTGAGGCACTGCTGCTCCACCACCCCTACAGCCAGGGCCTCATGGATCAAACTGGCATTCTGATGCGTCATTTTAAAATACCTTGTTGAATTGCACCAAAAAGTGTTGCTATTGGCCCGCCAGCTTTATTGCATGATTTGGGTGAGGTGGCGCCTGGCTGCAGGGCATGGCTGGCTGGGTCCAGGGCGCTCGGCAGAGGGAGTGTTGGTTGTCTCCTGCCCATGGTCCTGGGTGTGGGAGCTGGTAGGCACCCCGGAGTCCCATGTGGTTGCACTGGGTGGGGTGGGTGGTCCAGAGCAGATTCAGGGACAGCTGCACACTCTCCTGGGTTGGTGTCTGCTCAACCTCCTACATTTCTTCCAGTAGAGGTGGGGTCTATGTGGTGAAAGGTAAACACAGCAAACAAATAGCTTCATTTCATTAGCCTCACCCCTGTCTATTTTCATCTGCTCATTGCAGACCCACATTTACCTCATATAAGGCGTGGGCCCATCACTGTGGCTGTGGCTGGTGAATGGGGCAGGTCTCACCGGTGTTTCCAGGGGTGGCATAGGAGACGGGTCTGCTTGAGGCGCACTGGTTGCCGCAGGTGGAGGCGGGGCTGCTGGCTGGGTGGTTGCTGCAAGGCAAAAGCAATGTAAGCCAACACATTCCTTAGCCGCACTCACCTTCAGGTACTCCTCATTACACTCATTACACACTGGGCACCACAGCAACGTATGGCCACCACAGACCTTAGATCTTAAATTGGCCAGTTGCCAATAGAATTGTAGGTATCCCCATCTGTGTGCTAGTTTGCCAAACATGTGTGTCCCGACAAGCACTCGCTGTTTTTGTGTGTGTGTGGGCACTCATGTTTGTGCCAGCTGTTTGTGGTTTGACACCTCCCCCTCGGTTGGTGTTGGAGTGTAGCATCCACGCCACACGCTCCTCACCATTTTGCATCCTAAAAACAAACACAAATGGATGAGGTTCTGAGTGGTGCAACATGTGACGCTGAAGACCCTTTTTGTCTCTCAACAATTATCCTGCAGCCGTCTCAAGCTGATTTTCCTCTGGACCATATTGAGACTGAAGCCCCCAAAGGGGTGGTGCGCTGGCTGCTGGGAAGGGAACGAGCAGCCCCTGTGGGCTTTGCACTGGTTGTCCCAAGGACAGGGTGAGGTGTGTTGGAAGCCTAGTGAGCCCTGGGTGTGACTCGACCGCTGCTGCCGGGCCACACTGCTGCAGGTGACCCGCTCAGAGCGGTTAGTGTGGCTGGCAGCAGGGGAGGGCCTGTGGGACGAGTGGCAGTGCCTAGGGCTGCCGTGCTTTGGCAAGGTGCTGCGTTCTCCTCGACCATGCCTGTTTTCCGGGTTCTGAGGGCTGCAGTGGCATCTTCACTCCCCAAGTAAGCACTGCCATCAAAGTCCAGGGGTCAGGCGTGTGCTTTTATTCACAAGTGGGTGGTTAATTGGGAAATAATTGAGTTTATTTAACAGGCCAGCTCAGGTGTTTGCAACCTATAGGCTACAACATCATGGGAGTTTGCATGGTGGACAGCACATTTCCAGGATCCGCTGGGGTGCGTCATGCAGACTGAATACGAAAGAGAACAACATGGCACCCACACTCTTCACCCTTGACCAGCAGGATTACATCTTGATGGTATGTACCCATGCTATGCCATACTTCGCCTATGCATGTTTGGGTGATTTGGGGGGTTTCGGGACATTCCAAATCAAGATGACCCCAGGGCAGGGAAAAAAATCCAAGATAGTCAAAATCCCAGGTTTTGTTCTGCTTTAATAGACTTTTTGCTGCCTGTAACTCCATTGTAGGGAGACACTATGCAAACATAAAAAGTATTGGCTGGGAGGAAAACATATTATTGGTTGTGGGTGGAGTAAAAAAGGGCTAGAACCAGTTTAATGCCCTTGCTTTTTGTGAACCTATTGGGGAGATACTGCCTTACCTTCAGTCTGCTGTGACGCTCATATAACAGAAAATCTATATGCATCACTAGGTCCAGAGGGGCATCACTAGGTCCAGAGGGGCATCACTAGGTCCAGAGGGGCATCACTGGGACCAGACAGACATCAGTGGGTCGAGAGGTGCATTTCTGGGTACATACAGGCATCATTAGGCCTAGAGGGGCATCACTGGTTCCATACAGACATCAGTGGGTTCAGAGGGACATCACTAGGTCCAGAGGGACATCACTAGGTCCAGATAGGCATCACTGGGACCAGGCAGACATCGTTGAGTCCAGAGGGGAATCACTGGGTCCAGACAGGCATCATTGGGCCCGGAGGGGCATCACTGGGTCCAAAAGGACATCACTGGGTCCAGACAGACATCATTGGGTCCAGAGGGGCATCACTAGGTCCAGAGGGGCATCACTGGGACAAGACAGACATTAGTGGGCCCAGAGGGACATCACTGGGTCCAGACAGGCATCATTGGGCCCACAGGGCATCACTGGATCTAGATGGGAATCACTGAGACCAGACAGAAATCACTGAGACCAGACAGGCACAACAGGGTCCAGAGGGACTCAGTGGGACCAGAAATACATCACTGCATGTAGAGGGGGGCATAACTGTCAAGAGTCATGTATCTTTGAGTCTGGAGGGACATAACTGAAACCAGAGGGACTTCACCACGACCAGACAGGAATCCCTGGGACAGGAACTCCAGATTTTTGAGCTGCTCTCGTGACCAAGCAGTACAATAATTTAAAAGAAATTAATGGGTGCTAATGGCAACAACAGAGTTGTCATTTGCGATTTAACCCTGATCATGATGTGGCAAAACCCATTTATTTGTTTATTTATCAGGATCCGTTTACTTAAAGGTCAACTCTAGGCAAAACTGAAAATATACTGGAACCATCAGCTGCTCCGAATCTAACCCCCCACACTCAGTGCCTGCTTGAGGATTAAGACTCTCATTAAAGCCATAATAATAATTATACATACATTAACATTAATAATAATTAAACAAGTTCCCAAGATGATATGTGGTGTGGAGTGGGCATAGATCATTCGGGGTAAATTTAGACCACACTGCAGCAATGAACAATAAGCTGTGACCTAAATGTGGTCACTAGGGGGAGCACTTGCTGAGATTATGAAGAAAAAAAAAGCTTCCTAATCCTAATCTTTCTCCACTTCATCCAAATCTGAGAAAACCAGTCTGGATTCCAGGTGAGCTGGGACTGATGACAGAGCTGTTTTTTATTGAATAGCATGCGCAGCGGCGGCGGTACACCTGAAAAAACACACCCGCCAGCTGAATGCAAAACTTAGCGACCTTGTGAATGTCAGTGCAGACCACGAAGGTTCATGCAAGGAGGATTGCTCCCACTTACATAAATATATTCCAACGTCAAAGGAGTTTATTAAACAAAGTCTCTTCCTGTGGCGGAGCGAGAGTAAACATGGCGCGTCCTTTAAGGACATGTATGACCGCAGCCTTCATCTCACCGCTGTGTGTCTGGCTGGGGGAGGGGGCGTTACAGGAGCGCTGCTGGAAAATTGTGTCTGCTAGGGAGGTTGTTACAGTAGTGCTCTTCTTTTCTACCTGGAAAAAACGGTACAATATTAAAAAAAACACATATATATGCCAGATAGCAAGAAGGGGGCGGAGTCACTTATACACATTGCATCAAATAAACCAAGCCAAGCATGATTCTTTTATTTACTGGAAGAAAAGGGTCAGAGGTAAAAGGTTTTGGATATACTATTTTGTTATTACAGCTTTCCCCAGAGTATAGGTTAGAAATGTAATGAATAACCTGCCCAGACAGTCGAGTCCCAATACAAGTGTATCAGGATCATTTAGGGTATTCAAGGATAAGGGCCCTTTCACACCATCCTGGTTGTATTGTGAGTAGTTACATAGTATATTTGCTTAGTATTTTTTATGAATGCCACACAGACTATAGAGGACTATGGTCGCTGTAGGTAGGGTTGACACCTTTTCCTTCAAAAATACCAGGCGTGTGGGGGTGTGGTCTCATGGGGATGTGGCCCTGTAGCAGGCGTGGTCTTCAATCAATGCAATGGTCGGAGCACACAGATGAGGGCAGGGCCAGATTAAGTGTGGTGGAGGCCCCTGGGCACAAAGTCCAGTGGAGGCCCCAGAATGTCATATTGAGTCCCACTCGGGCACTCCTGCTTTGCCATTCTGGGTGGTGGGGGGTGTAGTCACCCAGTTGGTCCAGCAGAAAACAGCTTCCCTGCATTGGCTGCCAGTGGCTGTGCTTGGTGGCTTATGTGCTGTGAGTGGCCGCTGATTAACAGTTCTCTGCACCCACCCATTCCTGTAGCATTGCTGATGGCGGACCTTCAGCATGATTTAATGTAAAGCCCAAAGCCTGAAAAAACTATTCCCCAGCATCTAAAATTAATATATTTTACGCTTTCCCCCACTGGGCTGCAACTCTATTCTACTCTATGGACTCTAGGATACGGGCGCCACCACACACATACTGAGGAGTGGAGAGCAGGATAAAGTGCAGAGGGAGCGAGATTATAGCTGTGCTTTGCTCAGACAGAGTAGATCTGAGGTCAGGAAAAGGACAGCAATCTCAGAATGCAGAGCGACAGAGTCAGAAGACACTCCCTGTCTGCAGGCTGCCTGATGTTCCATGAGCCGCCATCTTGGATGTTTAAAGGCTCATAACATGCAGTGGATGCAGGTAGGATGATTTTTAATGTGGGTAATCTGTATGTACAGGGTGTGGGAAACATATAAGATATGCTCTTATTCAGGGTGAAGGTCCACTTTAATCCCTTGCAGAGACAATCCCTTTAATAGAGCCCCATCATGGATCATACAGGAACCTTTTCCTGTCCTTTTAACTGGGTTGAATACAAATAAACTAAAGGCAATAACAACAGAGACAAATCTTTCTTCTCTATATGGTGCCATGTAAGGACAAATTGTATAAATAAGGTGGTGCCCCCCCCCCCCCCCGCCTCAAAGCAGAACAAAACCTTGGATTTCTCTACTCCAGTTTGCTCCTTGCCCCGGGGGCATCAAGGTTTTTTTAAGGGGTCCTGGTGTGGCCGCTACTCCTGTAGTTACGGCCCTGGAAATATTGTACCATCAACACAGTTGTTAGGGACCTATAGAGCAGTCAGTGCTTTACCTAAGAGAAATGCTGCTGTGTTAAAGCTTAAGGAACACTCCGGATTTTTTTTCTTTATTAAGAATAATTATTCTGGACATTATGTGTGAAAGAGTTATGGCAATTTTGTCCAATAATGTCTTAAACATCTGTGGGGCGCTGCAGCTACTCAATCCAGGTAGCCAATAATGCGCAGCCAGACTCTATGTGATTCCCCTCCCCCGCAGACCCAAGTGACTGAGCGCCCTTTATTACGTCCCGGTGCTGACAGGTCACATTACAGCGGCACACACATGTGCGCTCGCAACCATAACAAACCGACGCTAATCAGAACGAAAGACCCGGGGGAAATCTTGCCAGACGTCTGCAGGAATCCACCGGCGGAGGGAAAAGTTCCACAAATACTCTGGAGCAACCTGCGACTTTTTACTCTTGTTTAGGGAAAGTTTAGGCCTCCTTCAGCGGTGGGAGCACAATGGGGTCTCAGAGGCAGAGGAACAGGTGCATAGTGGGGGCACACAGTGGGCCTTTTGTCGCAATATAGACGGGAGCGACAGATGGTGAGCGCGGTGTGGGAATAAAGTGCGCCGATAATCGCTGCATATTGGTAATTAGCGCGGTGTTAGAGGGCAGCACTGGCTAACCCTAGAGTGTCACAGCTTTTTTTATTAAAGCAGACCTAACGTTACAAATTACGTTCGGTCACTTATAAGACTTACCATTAGGGACTTTCACTGGTCCTTTATAACACTTACCATTAGGGACTTTCTCTGGTCCTCTATAAGACTTACCATTAGGGACTTTCTCTGGTCCTCTATAAGACTTACCATTAGGGACTTTCTCTGGTCCTTTATAACACCATTAGGGACTTTCTCTGGTCCTCTATAAGACTTACCATTAGGGACTTCCACTGGTCCTTTATAACACTTACCATTAGGGACTTTCTCTGGTCCTCTATAAGACTTACCATTAGGGACTTTCTCTGGTCCTTTATAACACTTACCATTAGGGACTTTCTCTGGTCCTCTATAAGACTTACCATTAGGGACTTTCACTGGTCCTTTATAACACTTACCATTAGGGACTTTCTCTGGTCCTTTATAAGACTTATCATTAGGAATTACCTTTGGGATGCCCCTCCAGGTAAAGATCCCTGGGAAACCTAAAATCAGGTATGGAGCTTTGTATGGTAAGGATAGGTTTGCTTGAGAGTGGGATAAAATACAGTTATAGTTGTGCTTTGCTCAGACAGAGCAGAGCTGGGGTCAGGAAAAGCTCAGCAGTCCCAGAATGCAGAGCAGCACAGTCAGAAGGCACTTCCTGTTTGCAGGCTGCCTGATGTTCCATAAGCCGCCATCTTGGATGTTTAAAGGCTCATAACATGCAGTAGATGCAGGTAGGATGATTTTTAATGTGAGCAATCTGTATGTACAGGGTGTGGGAAAGATATAAGGTATGTTCTTATTCAGAGTGAAGGACCGCTTTAAGGTGCTGCTGCAGGCAAAGGTAATTGTTACACCATTGCATCGGGCTACATTTGGCATTGCCCTAAACTGTTTTCTATTTTTAAACTGAAGAAGAAATAGCTGAGATATTGAGGTTTACAGGCTCAGCTTATGATTTCTATTCTGACGTGGGCGTGGCCCTTGGCTCTGTGATACTGCATAATAATCAGCATAATGGGCGGGGTAGTAAGATTCCAAGAACTTGCCTTAGACACCCTGGCTGTGCTTCTCCCCTCTCCCCCTGTTGCTAGGCGACATTGGAGCCTAGACCAGCACTCCCAGACACACGTCCCAAACATGCATGTGCGCACTCCCAAAGCGCATGGGCACACTTCTAAAGCACATATGTGCACTTTCAAAGCACATGCGCACACTCCCAAAGCACAGGGGCGCGCTTCCAAACATGCATGTGCACACTCAGCACCATCTGCCTCTGCAATGCTATAGGCTCAGTTGTGGAGCACAATTTTTGATTGTCTCTTATGTACATTGTGAGAGGGGGCTTAGCGAGGATGCTGTAGGCCGGTCATGGGCTGGTCGGGCAATGGTAAAATTCCTGGGTGATTCTGGGTCAGGATTTTAGGAGACATTATAAAGCTGACTTACAGTAAGAAAAGACTGGAGAATCGTGATTTTTGATGCCCTTACAGTTAAAGTGGACCAAAACCCTGGATTTTCACTATCCCTGACTTCGGCCCATCCCACTGGAGCACCCCAGTTTAGGATGCCCTGCTGTGTGAAACCCTGCCATTCACCCGTTTTCTTTACCCTTCCTCTAGCCCACAGCTTTTCCGGCCATGCATATTAATGTGAGGCTGGAGGAGCAGAATGGAATCCCAGCCGCACACATTGGCGGCGCACAGCATCACTTGCATCTTCGACTGTGTGCGGCCACACCCCGCCATTCTGTTGCGGCAGGCATTGGGGTGCATAGCCAGAATATGATGTGATGCTGCTGCCGGCTGTGCATGTGCCGTGGGTTTGTTGGAGAGGTAAGATTATCGGGTGAATAGCGGGGTGTCACTGAGCCAGTTTGGGATGCCCTGGGGAGAGGGGATCAGCTGGTTCTGGAGTCTCATAAACTCCAGGGCTGGTTTTGGTCTGCTTTAACCACACTCTAAAATGTCCAAATAAGGGCTTTAAAGGGACATTCCAGGCAAATGGAATAATTAAGCCTGATTTCTGCTATCCCAATGCTGGCTGTCAGGGGCTGTATCTTTCATTCAGCCTTCAATCAGCTGTGCTTTCCATTTCTTCAGAAGCCCTAGTGCTGAGAAATGAAAGCTATAGCCAGCATGGGCTGAGTAGATAGCAGGCTAATGTAACCCTTCACCTGGACCACATGTGTCAAACTCAAGGCCTGGGGGCCACATGTGGTCCTCCAAGCCTTTTTATGTAGTCCTCTGACTGGTGCCAAACAGTGGTGGCTGGGCTTCTAGCCGGCCTCCTCACTCCAAGGCTTCTGATTGTGTGTGGTGCTGGCGGCAAATGCACGCCACTGCGGAGGACAGTCCGTCTCTAATCCTGTCCCCAGATGCAGGGTCTAGAAAATCAGCTGGTGTGCACCTTTTTAATATCTTGGGGGAGAAGAAAGTAGTGGCTGCAACTGTTCAAATTCTCTGTACAACCAGCTCTCACCAAACGAGGGAGGCCACCTAACCCATCCAGCTCACTGCCACAACACAACAGCTGTTTCTATTTATTGCCAAGTGGGGTGAGTCACCATCTGTCCTGGGCAAAACAATTCAGTCTGGATCTGCCCATGGCAAAATAATTCAGTGTCTGCATCTGTCCTGGGCAAAACAATTCAGAGTCTGGATCTGCCCATGGCAAAATAATTCAGTGTCTGCATCTGTCCTGGGCAAAACAATTCAGAGTCTGGATCTGCCCATGGCAAAATAATTCAGTGTCTGCATCTGTCCTGGGCAAAACAATTCAGAGTCTGGATCTGCCCATGGCAAAATAATTCAATGTCTGCATCTGTCCTGGGCAAAACAATTCAGAGTCTGGATCTGCCCATGGCAAAATAATTCAATGTCTGCATCTGTCCTGGGCAAAACAATTCAGAGTCTGGATCTGCCCATGGCAAAATAATTCAATGTCTGCATCTGTCCTGGGCAACACAATTCAGAGTCTGGATCTGCCCATGGCAAAATAATTCAATGTCTGCATCTGTCCTGGGCAAAACAATTCAGAGTCTGGATCTGCCCATGGCAAAATAATTCAATGTCTGCATCTGTCCTGGGCAAAACAATTCAGAGTCTGGATCTGCCCATGGCAAAATAATTCAGTGTCTGCATCTGTCCTGGGCAAAACAATTCAGAGTCTGGATCTGCCCATGGCAAAATAATTCAATGTCTGCATCTGTCCTGGGCAAAACAATTCAGAGTCTGGATCTGCCCATGGCAAAATAATTCAGTGTCTGCATCTGTCCTGGGCAACACAATTCAGAGTCTGGATCTGCCCATGGCAAAATAATTCAATGTCTGCATCTGTCCTGGGCAAAACAATTCAGAGTCTGGATCTGCCCATGGCAAAATAATTCAATGTCTGCATCTGTCCTGGGCAAAACAATTCAGAGTCTGGATCTGCCCATGGCAAAATAATTCAGTGTCTGCATCTGTCCTGGGCAAAACAATTCAGAGTCTGGATCTGCCCATGGCAAAATAATTCAATGTCTGCATCTGTCCTGGGCAAAACAATTCAGAGTCTGGATCTGCCCATGGCAAAATAATTCAATGTCTGCATCTGTCCTGGGCAAAACAATTCAGAGTCTGGATCTGCCCATGGCAAAATAATTCAGTGTCTGCATCTGTCCTGGGCAAAACAATTCAGAGTCTGGATCTGCCCATGGCAAAATAATTCAATGTCTGCATCTGTCCTGGGCAAAACAATTCAGAGTCTGGATCTGCCCATGGCAAAATAATTCAGTGTCTGCATCTGTCCTGGGCAAAACAATTCTGTGGCTATCCTTGGCAAAATTCTTTTGGTGCCTGTAACCATACATTTGAATGGTTATGCTTCCATTTTGTTTTGTGCTTGTTAATACCCAGCCCTTATGACCCTACCCAGAAAGCAAACATAATGCTAATGTGGCTGTCCGTGAAAATCAGTTTGGCACCCCTGACCTAGACTATGCCTTTAAAGAGGAACAACGCCTGGGATTTCCACAATCACGGGGGGGTTATTCCTTTCTTGTCCATTTGTTTGTTTCTCCATGGATCACCATCCAGTGATCCCAGGGATCGAGCACGAGTTGCTGGCCAATGAGCACTTGTGCTCCATTCATAGCTTTCTTACCTGTCCTAACACCAGATCTGATGCCAGGCCGGCCTGGATTGTGAATGGAGCTCACCCCCATGTGCTCGCGCCAGCAAAAATGCTTAGTGCGGGTACGTTTCCCCAGTTAAAGGTATAGCAGGGACGTGGTCTTTTATACTCCTGGACCAGCACAATAGGCCGATGTTCCTCTTTAAAGAGGAACAACCACCATTTTTGCCAGCCCTGAAGTCTAAAAGACTCCAGGGCTGATCAATCAAATACCCCTGGGGCATCCAGATTCTGGATGCCCAGAAATCACCCCGCAAACACTTGCCATCATGGGCCGCATATCTGGCCTCCCTACAGCTGAGGCACATTCAGTTAGGCTAGAGGCAGGAGCATGCTGCAGATTGCAGAGAGCCCGGGGATATGTCCGCAAAATACTATGCATGGGATACAGCGCTGATTGGATGACAGCTCGTGTATGCACCATGGGAACGTTTTTAGGGTGATCTGGGGAGCTTCACACATCGGGGAAATTCCAAATTGAGATCCTCCAGGGACATGAGCCCTGGATAAATTTCAGTTACTTTAGGTCCACTTAATTGCCCATATTTCTGTATCCCTGGCCATGGCACTCACCGTCCATATGCCCCTTTCTCCACCGGTAACCAATATGGTTCAAAGCCCACTGGCTACCGACACATGGGGCACAGAATTGTGTGTTGGGTGAGTCATTCTGCCTGAAGTTAGGGGAGGGGGACCCTTCAGAAATGTTTGACTTGGAGGTCTGCTTTACATGAAGAAAAGGAAATGTGGAGAGCTAACAGCCACATTTACCAGGGAGTGAACTGCCAATCACAGAGCTCTCCCTGTTTTTCTGTCTCCTGATGCAAGTGCCAATTCCCTCCCAATTCCCTTTCTTAGTAAATGACTGGATAGTTTGCAAGCATCTTTGGCTAACATGTAACAAACACAGCTGCTGCAGTGTTACACAATATTTGTTTCTAATATATGGATAAAATGTTGCAATGGCGCAGGTGGAATGCTAAAAGAATCCAGTACAGTGATACAGCAGAAGTGGGTAACCAGAATATTAGAAAATTGCTTGTTTTGAAGTCAGTATTGTATGTACAGATCAGTGAATACAAATAAGCCCTGGGGTCACCTGGTGGTCATCACGGTGGTGGGTATTGTGGTGGGGAGGGTGGTAGGCATTGTTGCGCAGTTATAGTGTATATAGTAGCACATAGCTACAGTGATGGTGGATAGTTGAGTCATGGGAAGCTGTGCTTCCTTCTTTCTCTGCTGGAGGTCTGATATCGGTCAGAGCAGAAATATGTGCAATCCCCCCTCATAGCTGGAATTCTTCGGCAGACATTCCTAATGAATCGCTGCCAGAGTATGCAATATGCTGCAGGGATTCCCCCACTATCAGGCTTGGATTTGGGCTACGTGGAAAAAAAATCTAAAAAATGATATGTGACCTATCGGGGCCAAAATACATGTTGTTACTGGGCTGACCCGATCCAGACCCTAACCTATGAACCTCTATGTTATGTAGTAAAGGTCTGGGATTCCGCACCCCCCACTGTGATGAAGCATGAATACTTATGATAGCCCTGACCACAGCCATAGTCAGGGATTTATGGGCCCCATTCAGCCCAATGGTTGGGGCCCTTTTAAATGACATCCATTTCCAGATACAATTAAACCTTTTACCATTCAAGGGTTCACTCCTTCTGTATCATCTTGCTATCCCACATTTCTCTTTGCTAACACATGCCACACTCTGTATTGGCAGTATCTCGTTTATATTACCACCTACTATATACTGTCCAAATGCCTCCATATACAAGACTGCACCCCAGTGGCGTAAATGAATGTGACAGGGCCCTCGTGCGAACATTAGATGGGGCTCTTTCACGGCTCATACAATAAACTTTTTTCTGTCTTTTAACTCAATTGGATGCAGCTAGATGACTAAAGACTGAAAACGCAGAGACAAATGGTGCTTCCGTTATCTAAATAATGCCAAGTGAGCACTAATATGATAAATAAGGTGAAGGAGCAACAATGATGATGGAGACCCCTGACCTTCTGGACCCTGGTGCTGTCTCACTCCCTGCACCTCCTCAAGTTATGCCACTGCTGCAGCCCATTCACACCACCTGCTCCTTCCCCATCCCACAGAAATACCTCTATACCATGCTACATGTCACCCATATTACCCAAAGGCTAGGCATGAGCTGAACCCACCCCTAGTGAACCCACTCATAGTAGCGCAGCGCTTACAAGGCTCAGGGAGTCCTGGGGTGGGGGGAGTAAATGGATGATGGAATGCACTGGTGGTATTTATTTCAGTTGTGGCATCATGGCAGTTAATGTTGGGGGCATTATTAGGATTGTATGTAGCCCTGGGGTGGGGTAGGGTGTCATGTGGCCTTTCACTATCCTGGGCTTTGGTCATAACCCTGGGGGCATCCTGATTTGGGATGCACCACTGTTAACCCCCAGTTTGCCCCCAAAACACACCTTTCCCTGGTCCCATGGCACATGTACAGGCTCTTATCCAATCACTGTTGTATGTTGTGCGTATTGATGATTGAGCTATGGCTCTGTTTAGACCAATGCTTCAGTATAAGGGAGCATCCGCATCCATGGTCAGTTAGAGGGTAGCTGGGGATGTGACCGGCGAGTGTGGCATGGTAGCCTCAGAAAAGATGAGTGAATGCGGACGGTTTTGGAAACTCACACGTTGGGGCACTCCGAATCAGGGTGGGGGGGGCTTGGACTAACTCTTTATGGAGTATCCCTTATTGGAATACCACGCTGTGTGAAACCCCCAGATCTAACTTGGGCACATACTCACGCCAGGGCTTAGTGATTGCCCACAACTAGAGATGAGCGGGGATGCCCGGAGAACGCACTCCCACCATGCAGATTTCCTTGCAGCACTAAGCACAGAGCGGCAAAGGAAATCTGCATGGAGCAAGCACCACTGCTTGGCTGAGCAGCCCGAGCATGTGCTGTGGGATCGAAGAAAAGGTGACTTTACCGGGGATCCTAGGGGATACACATAGATTAAGTCACATTCTTGGGTTTTGTTCCTCTTTAAAGTGGACCAATCACCAGGAATGTGATTATCTTGGTGATTGGTCGTCTTACATGGGCCATCCCAGCTGTGTGAAACCCCCAGATCGCATCTCACCTTTCCATTGTTCCCCCTGCACATGTGCGGGCTCTCGTCCAGTCAGCGCTTTGTGCTGTACATACTAATGCATGGCATAAAGCCATTGTTTTGGACTGAGTGTCGGCATAGGCAGCAACCGCTCCCCTGTGGAGTGTGCACCCCCTTGTCCAACCTATCTGAATGGCTAGTAGTGCACAAAGCTGCAGGGATGCGGTCCACGATTGCAGCGAGGGACCAGAGGAAAGGTTAGGAGCTCAATCAACTTACACAATGGGGCATATCGAATCGGGATGCCCCAGGGGCACCTAGTTGGTCGGCCCTGGAGTCTTTAAGACCGAGGCTGTGATTGCTTCAGTTTAAAGTTGACCAGACCCCAGGATTTACACTATCCCGGGTGTTGGTCTTTGCCTTGGGGGCATCCCAATTGACATGCCCCACTGTGGGAAGCCCCCAGTTTGCCCGAAAAACTCACATTTCCCAGTCCCATGCTTACACTCTTGTCCAATCAGCGCCATATGCCGTGCATATTAATGATTGATTTACAGCGCTCATTACACAAAGAGCCCAGCATAAGAAAGCAGAAGCAGTCG
The DNA here is from genome assembly GCA_027917425.1 of Gastrophryne carolinensis. Lineage (NCBI taxonomy): Eukaryota > Metazoa > Chordata > Amphibia > Anura > Microhylidae > Gastrophryne > Gastrophryne carolinensis. Next base: position 401,461,739 of record CM051235.1, on the reverse strand, counting down.
CATCCCTGGTTTCCCTGTGGTGTGCAGCGCACTCCTGACCCCAGCTTATATGAATGGCTGGGCGTGGGGCCGCTCCTCAGCTACATGGGTGTCGGGGGTGCGGTGGGCACGGCATGGGAGCTCCAGAAAAGGTGAGTAAATGCCGTGTGATCTGTGGGGCTCACACAATGGGACATCCCAGATTGGTGGTTGGAAATATGTTTATATAGGGGGTGCGCCATTCTGCAGTCTTGCACAGGGCGCCTTTCAACCTACGGCTGGCCCTGGGCAGGGCTTACAAAAATGTCCCTCCCTGGTAAAGGCAGAAGGCCACAGCAATATGCTGCAGAGTACACAGAGGTGTATTCTTGGAAAGATCATCATATTTGCTCCAGGCTACACATGGTAAACGCGTCTTGTCAGAACAAATATTTCACAGAGACGCTTCGAACCTACTTTCGCCCTGGATCCAGAGCCCATCAATACTCATGACCACCGCAATAAAATAATGATCCATCACTGCCACAGTGTGCCTGGGTCCAATATAGAAAGAATATTAAAGCCCTTTAGATTTAGGCTTTAACAAAAACCTGCACATGCTGTATGCACAGCTATTTCCATATAGTGCAAAGTGCCTTGAGTGACTTATTAGTGATCCAATCACTGCAGCAGCAGGACCACCACAGCGATAAAGAGCGCGCTGCAAGCTGAAGAAATCTTCTGCTACTGCTGAGAAAAAAGGGCAAAAACACTGATCAGGTAATAGGGGCATGTGGGGAACACATGTAGTTATGGAGCATGGACAAGGTAAGTAGTGACCTATATTTTTGGATGGAGATACAACCCAAATCAGGATGCTCAGGGGTAGGGGATCAAGCGGAAGAAATTAGAGACTGGAGGTCAGAATTGACTGATGGATCATGGATCAAGTGGACCAAAACCCAGGATTTTGACTATCCTGGGTTTTGGTCCCTGCCCCTGGGGCACTCCTATCGGGGGTGCCCCGCTGTGTGAAACCCCCCAGGTCTCTGCAACCAACTCACTTTCCTGGTCCTACGGCGCATGCGCGGCCGCTCATCCAATCAGCATGCGCAGATCCGCTGACATCCCTTCGTCTAAGGGGAGCCACCCCCAAGCATGCTGACGACCACATCCCTCGCTAACCCTCTAACAGGGAGCATGCCCACGCCGGCCTTTCATAAATGCCTGGCATGGGCCGGCACCCTGCTAGATTGATAGTGGGGATGCAGCTACACCTCGCACATGGACCAGAAAAGAAGGTGAGTTTCTGGCCAATATGGGGGGGTTTCACACAGTGAATTTTGGATGCCCCAGGGGGAGGGAATCTATCGGCCTGGGAATCTTATAGATTCCCGCCATGGGTTTTGGTCAGCGTTAACCCTTAACCTAAGTTACTCCCTAAGATGAAAACGTACTCCTAAATATAACTCCAAAACGCAAGAAATACAGGCGAGACAATCAGGTGACTTCATTCCGCCCTTTGTCCCCGGCAGAGAGGAAGCGGCTTTACCTATAGAAATCAGCCAGGAGGAAAGGAAGAGCAAAACCTGTTTCAGTGACGCCGAGGCAAGCCCCGGCACACTGCACGATACTATTTTGCAATGCCGGCACTTTAAGAGGAAGTGATATTCGTTAAAAATACACGTATAGCGTACAGCCATCCTCTAGGTAAAAATAGCGCAGCCACGTGAGGTGGCGCAATCTGCAGTATCCATATCCGCTAAAATTAGAGGTCCTGTAAGAATAAATGTCATCATCTAAAGGCCATAATGTCAGGCCATGCGCACTACACATTTCCCTATGTGACACAGAGGTACTGGAGAAATGGAAAGTGTTAATCAAATGTTACATATTTCTATTGCTATTTAAGCTGCTGTTTCTCCAGTGGCTCATTAAAGTGCTATTGTAGCTTTTTGTTCCTTTGTATATCTAGCTTATATTTGTGTACTATATGATTTTGCCTTTAAGAGGAGCAAAACCTGGGATTTTGACTATACTGGGTTTTGTTCCATCTCCCGGAGGCATCCTGAACCTTCTCCCAGTCCAATGGCGCACTCGCAGGCTCACGCTTTAAGCCATTTGCAGTGACTATGTCATTCATGTCATGGCTTGATTTGCTTCAATGGGGAGCCCAAGCGGCACATGCCCTCCCGTCCTAGCCTTAGAAGAACGGCTGGGGCGAGAGTGTGCGCACAACCCGAAGATGCAGTGGATGCGCCTGCTCTCGCTCCCCATAGTAAACAGTTATATAGACATGACAAATGGCTCTGATTGGGCCTGATTAAAGCCTGTACGTGCGCCATCGGACCAGGAAAATGTAAGTGTTTACTGACAATCTGGGGGATTTCACAAAGCAGGGTATTCAATCTTTTAGTTTCCAGGGCTGGCTGCCCTGGGTTTTGTTTCGTTTTTCTTACATATTTTCCGTTTTGCGAACCTCTCTCAGGTTAATCATTAGGGGGGCCACACTGCAACAGGGAACTGCAAACTGTGACCTGATTTCAGCCACTAGAGGGAGCACTAACTGAGATTATCAGAAAAAAGGAAATGAAACCTTTTCTGACTAGCACAGAATGGAATGTTTGAAGATTATTAGAACTATGTTCTATGTCCTTTAATGTATATAGCACTGATAGCCAAAGCAGCTGGTTGCCCAAAGGTGGTCATGTGGGACACCAGTCTGTCCTTTTCTAGTGATCTGGTCTTCACAGAAGACACCCTTTTGCTGTTCTTTTCTGCTACTCTTATGTGGTTTTCACTTGCATGTTTCTATGAGGAATTATCACCCAAACCTGAACAAGTATCAGTAGTGTGACAAGAGAACATGTGCTAACCACTGGCCAATCTCACTACAGATTTCCTGGAGGTCTTGCATTCTCAGTCTGTCCATGGTGAGGGTGCAGAGTTGTATGATGCTGTAATCTTCACACTTACACACCAGAGCCGGGGCCAAGCTGTCTTGTGGGTGCAGGGTGCTGACTGCTGAGTTAAAGCAGGCCTACACCCTTCCTGGCTTCCTTTATGCCAAGGAAGATTCAGGCCGTGGCACCCTAACGCCCCCCGTCTGCTGCCAGATAGCCTAACAAATAAAGGAACAGTCCAGGCAAAATGCAAACAAACATACTCTCCTTTTGGCTTCCATCGTAGTCTAGTATAAAACAGGAGCTAAGATTTGGTCCTGCGGCATAACATGTCTGACCACTGCTCACCTCTTGTTGGCCCTCTGTGCCACAGTAATGTTTGCATGCACACTCCATTCATTTCAATAAATGGGTCACCGTGATTAAAGCAGAACAAAACCTAGGGCGGCCTTCCCCAGGGCATCCCGATTCTGGATGCCCCTCTGTGTGAAACTCTTTAGTCTTCACTCACCTTCCCACTGGTCCAACGGTACATACACTGGCTCTCGTCCAATCAGAGCCGTTTACCGTGCCTATGTAATTCAACAAATATAGAAAAGCTGATGTGAGGAAATCCGGCCGTTTGCAGTGCAGTGTTCTTCCTATTTTACATTTGTGCCACAGGTCATTGTCAGACATAAATGCTACGGGACGATCTCATGACAATATAAGTTTTATACAGGAAGTGCTGCAAGGGACAAAAGGTGGGCATATGTTGTTGCTGTGTGTTTTGCCTAAACTGTTATAGATAGATAAGACTTTAGGTCCTTTTGATGCCTTATCTGTGGGACATCCTACAATGTATACATCTAAACAAGGCCAATGCAACCCTCCTCCCCCACTTGGCAAACCTGTTACTCACCAAAAACACATTACATTGATTGAGTGACCATCTAGGTTCGTCAGGCAGGCTGGTCCACAGAGAGCCTGTTTGGTCCTGGGTGGTCATGTGTTACGCCATCCACAAATACAGAATTGGTGAGTATCAGCATTTGACATGCCGCCATTGGTGTACCGGCCGGGGTGAGCAGTTGGGAGTCCCTATGAGGGAAAATAAAGCCTTTTTGGCTGTAATTCCTCTTTAACCTTTCTGCAAAAGTGCTAAAGCGGATTCAAACCCATGGCGGAGAGTTTTGTTCAGCTACAGAGAACTTTATTAGAGAGGAGTCTGTAGGTCCACTTCAAGAAAGTTTTGATGTTCTGTCCCAGGTTGTGATAATAAACAAATCAGGACATTTCTCTGCAGTTACACCCATATTCTAGGTTTCCAGCCAAGAAAATGCCAAAGGCAGGTCAGCGTGTGTGCGTGTGGAGCAACAGTGCCCCCTGGTGGCTGATGGCAAAAATGACCCTCGTTATCCCTCCTACTGCACCTAAACACTGGCACCTGGCACTTTACCGTGTAAAAAGGTCTCTACTTTTCTTAGGAGTAAAAAAGTGCCATTGACTTTCATTGTCTTTTTATCAGGTGATTCAGTAACAGTGACATTCGCAAGTATTTTTTTTCTCATAAAGTTCATTTTTTACTACCATGAGAATTTTTTTCAACTCTTATTGAATCGAGGCTCTTGATCTGTCAGCCTCCACTTTAAAGCTTGGAGTCTAGTCAAACAGAGTAAGCAGGAAAACTCACAATTTAGGTGTCAATTCAGAGCCTGGTGAGAAAACTCACCATTGTCTCCCGGGTGTAAATTTTCACCTGGCTCTGATTTAGCCCCAAGGTAGACAATGAAAGTGAATGGCAATTTTCTCTTCTAAAAGTGTGTTTTCTCATCAGGCTCTGAATCGACCACTAGAGACAAAAGCCTCTGTTTTTTTTTTGTGTGAAAAAATACCACCTTTTTTTTAGGGAACTACCACATAGTAACATAGTATGTAAGGCTGAATGAAGACTTTAGTCCATCCAGTTCAGCCTGTTTAACTCCTTCCAGTGGTCTAGTATCCATAGCTGGAAATGTTATTACATGCCAGGAAGGCATCAAGGCCGCTTTTGAACGTTTTTACTGTATCCCTCATTACTACCTCCTCTGGCAGCGAGTTCCATAGTCTCACTGCTCTTACAGAGAAGAATCCCCTCCTATGTCGGTGGAGAAAGCACCTTTCCTCTAACCTTAGTGGATGCCCCCGGGTTATAGTTACACTCCGGGGTATAAATAGATTGTGGGACAGATCCTTGTATTGACCCCGAATATATTTATACATAGTTATTAGATCACCCCTCAATCGTCTTTTTTCTAGACTAAATAAACCTAACTTGGACAATCTTTCCGGGTACTCTAGCCCCCGCACTCCTTTTATTAACTTTGTTGCCCTCCTTTGAACGCGCTCCAGTTCTGATATGTCCTTCTTAAGCACAGGTGCCCAGAACTGTACATCCAGTACTCCATATGGGGTCTGACCAGTGACTTGTACAGGGGTAAAATGATGCTCTGGTCATGAGCACGTATGCCCCTCCTGATGCACCCCATGATCCTATTTGCTTTGGCACCACTCGATTCAAGAAGAGTTGAAAAAAATTCTCATGGTAGTAAAAGATTCAATTCATGAGAAGACTTTTATTGTCTTTTTATCAGGTGATTCAGTAACAGTGACATTCTCAGGCTTTTTTCTCATGAATTGAATATTTTACTACTGTGAGAATTTTTTTTCAACTCTCATTGAATCGAGGCCTTAATCTTTAATGAAAAAATATGACACACGCACACACAGACATACAATTAAAATCAGAACAGGAAAGAGGTGGCCATCTGGTGGTGAATAATTGTTAATGCAATATAACACTCTGGTCCAAAAGAGAGTGAAAACAAATGTATCATAATATAGCTCATGTGCAAAAGGATAAAAGTGCTAGTGTGACAAAAAGTTATGAGCTTACTGAGTGATGGGGCTGTAATTATGCACATTTTTAGGAGCTCTGCAGTGATCATCTAATTATTCATTATTTAGTGCTGTACTTATATGAATTGTTATTTGCTTGTTTAGGATTCTTAAAGTGGACCAAAAGCCACAGCGATCGGCCCGGGAATCTTCCCTCCCCCCAGGGCATCCAGAATCAAGTTGCCCCACTGTGTGAAACCCCCCAGTCCGCCCTATACACTTACCTTCTTTCCCAGTCCAATGGCACATGCGTGTGCCGTGGCCGCATCCCCGCTACCCCTCTAACAGGGCGCTCACGCCAGGCATTTGTGAACGGCTGACGCGGGCACGCTCCGAGCGCCCTGGCGGCCACATCCCTGCTTGCCTCTAACAGGGAGAGTACCCACACCGGCCATTCACAAATGCCAGGCGCGGGCATGCGTCCTGCTAGAAGGATAGCGGGGATGCAGCTTGCACATGCGTTGTTGGCCCGGGAAGCAAGGTAAGTGAATGGGGCGTCCTGGAAGGGTTCACACAGCGGGGCATCCCGGTTTTGAATTCCCCGGGGGGGTGATCTTCCCGGGCCAATCACGCTTGAGTTTTGGTCCACTTTAAAGAATTGTCACAAATTCACAATGATATATTACATGGTCACCTGATTACAACAAATGCACCATGTTGGCTAAAGGCTTCTCAGCACCAAAAACACTTTCAGAGCTGGTTTTGCAGAAATTGTTTTTCACCCGCAATTTTGAGACTATTCATCTGGACGAATTCAATTAGCTTAGTTGAAACATTCGAAGTTACTTAAAGTGGACCAACAAGTTGCATATGAGCATCCCTCCCCGGGGCAATTCACATTGCTGCACATAAACATTCATTTACCTTTTTCTAAATCCTGCTGTGGTCAATTTTATAAACAACATGGTGGCTCATCTATCTGCAGGCTGTCTACAAACAGGAAGTGCTGCTGGGCTTCCTGTTACTGTGTATTGTCAGTTATGTCAGTTGAATCCAGGCAGCAGCATGGCAGAGATGCTTGGATAGAAAGCTCCAAAATGGCCGCTACCCCCTAGAAAATCTGTGAGGTGGGGTTTAAACTTTAAGTGGATGCAGGAGCACATTAAGTGCTGACAATGCTTCAGTATCATGCATGCAGAAGGGGCAAGTGAGTTTGGGGGAGTTGTTTTTACCAACTGTGCCAGGCTGTTAGTCTGATTTACGTTTTTCGCATCACCGCTATCCCTTTAGCAGGACGAGTGCCCACACCAGACATTTGTGAATGGCTAAAGGGTAGTGGGGGATGCGTCCACCAGAAAGCTTGGATCCGCTTGCTTTAGACAAGCTCTCGGAGGAAGGAGCGGGAGTGGATCCCGCTTAGGGGTACTTTGGGGGCACAGACAAAAACCCAGGAAAGTTAAATTCCTGGGTTTTGTTCTGCTTTAAGCTCTTCCTCCCCTTATAGATGGTAGGCTCTTCCTCTTTCTGTACCCCCACCATACCCTAATAGATAATCTTCCTATTCCTATATCCTCCCTTATACCCTAAAAGATTATAAGCTCTTCCTTCTTCTGTATTCTCCCTTATACCCTAATAGATTGTAAGCTCTTCCCCTTCTGTATCCTCCTTTATACCGTAATAGATTGTAAGCTCTTTCCCCTTCTCTATCCTCCCTTATACCCTAATAGATTGTAAGCTCTTCCCCTTCTGTATCCTCCCTTATACCCTAATAGATTGTAAGCTCTTCCTATTCCTATATCCTCCCTTATACCCTAAAAGATTATAAGCTCTTCCTTCTTCTGTATCCTCCCTTATACCCTAATAGATTGTAAGCTCTTCCCCTTCTGTATCCTCCCTTATACCCTAATAGATTGTAAGCTCTTTCCCCTTCTCTATCCTCCCTTATACCCTAATAGATTGTAAGCGCTTCCCCTTCTGTATCCTCCCTTATACCCTAATAGATTGTAAGCTCTTCCCCTTCTATATCCTTCCTTATACCCTAATAGATTGTAAGCTCTTCTTCTTCTGTATCCTCCCTTATACCCTAATAGATTGTAAGCTCTTCTCCTTCTGTTTCCTCCCTTATACCCTAATAGATTGTAAGCTCTTCTTCTTCTGTATCCTCCCTTATACCCTAATAGATTGTAAGCTCTTTCCCCTTCTCTATCCTCCCTTATACCCTAATAGATTGTAAGCTCTTCTCCTTCTGTATCCTCCCTTACACCCTAATAGTTTGCTTGATTTTACTCAATAAAAAAGTTACAATCATATACAATATATACACTATATAAAAAGTACAATAATAAATGAATAAAATAAATAATACCTAAACAAAAAGAAACAGGCCTAACAATTCGGCATATAATATATAATATATATTATTCTATATACAATCCTATCTACAACCTAACACTACACTATACACAGTTCAACAGGAAGACTAAGACGCCGTTCACATGCCGTTTCCCCATAACATCTGGAAAAACACGTAGAGAGACACTGGCAAAACACAGACGAAGCTGGCGTATAAAAAGATGGGGATCAGGTCTTGATAAGGTCAACCCTTTTCCTGAGAGACATTTTCCAGCTCTTCCAGACTGCAACCTTGGCACTGCCAATTTCCAGCCTGTTTTTTGGCCATAATCGCCAGGACCGAAATGAATGCCAAGGATCTTAATTTCCTGCTGGGGCATTGGGAAGGCGTCCGGAAGTTCGAAGCCCTCACCCTCACCCATCCAGAAAACTTCACTCTTCTCATGATTGACCTTGGAGCCCGACGCTTCTGTATACTGTGCTATTAGAGAGGCCACCTCCTCTGCCTCATTTGTCCCAGAGACAATCACAGATACATCATCAGCATAGGCAATGACCTTCAAAGGAGGCTCACCAGGCACACCCAGAGGAACCCCACATAACATGCTGCTCTCGACCCTCCTTATAAAGGGATCGATTGCAAACACATACAGTAGGGGACTCAGCGGGCATCCCTGTCGCACACCAGAGCCAACTTTGAAAGGCCTTCCAACCCAACCATTAACAAGAGGGAAGCTCTCAGCCCCTTCATACAGGGTTTGTAGCCAATTAATGAACCGCCCTGGCAGGCCGTACTTACCAAGAAGCAGCCATAGGTACTCATGATTGACCCTATCAAAAGCCTTTGCCTGATCTAACGCCAACAAGTACTTTCCCCAGCCTGCAGCCCTGCATCGCTCCAAGGCCTCCCGGACAGCTAAAACCGCTGAGAAGGTGCTTCTACCTTGGATGGAACAGTGCTGATGACGGGAAAGCAGTTGCTCCGCTACTGACGACAAGCGCCAGAACAAAATATTTGCCAGTATCTTTCTATCGACATTGAGAAGGCTGATGGGGCGCCAGTTCTCAATCATCGAAGAGTCCTTTCCTTTTGACAGAAGGATCACAGCCGAGCACCTCATGGAGGGAGGGAGGGAACCCTCTGCCAGACAGCAATTAAAGACCTCCACCAAATGTGGTGCCAGGATGGTCTTAAAACATTTATAAAATTCAGCTGTCAGACCATCTGACCCGGGCGACTTTTTGATGGCAAGGTGATCAATCGCACTTACCACCTCATCGGCAGTGACCGGCTCTGTCAAGCTAGTGATAGAAAGGTCACCATTTTCCAATAATGGAGTAGAGTCCAGGAAACTTTCCATACTTGCCCGGTCAAGAACCTTTCTGCCCAGGAGGTCAGCATAAAAGGACCTAATGATCTCCAGGATCCCAGATTTAGATCTTACCAGGGAACCTGTGCTATCCTTCAGACCAAGGACAGTCTTGAGAGCTGCAGCCTGTCTGCAATTCTGATAGGGATCGGATGAGTGGTATTTCCCATAATCCCTTTCCAGAACCAGAGAAGAATGCCAGTCATACTGACACTTCCTGAGGAGAAGCTTGACTTCAGAGATTGCCCCTTGATTTCCACCATTCGAGACAAGGATGTCAAGTTTCCTCTGCAAGCGCTGGTAGGCAATGTATTTATCAAGCTGTTTTCTTTTTCCTAGGCCCCTGAAAAGCCCAGCAATTCTCATTTTGGTCAGCTCCCACCACTCAGACCTGCTGCTGCAAAAATCCTTAATGGAAACCTGTGCCTGAAAAAAATCCTCAAAAGATTGTCTTACCCCCTCCTCCTCAAGGAGAGCCGAATTCATCCTCCAGATGCCCCTTCCTCTAGGGGGTATCGATCAAGACCATCGATAGTAAAAGGTGATCGGAGAACTCGACAGCCTGCAGCCGGGGAGGCTGAGAAGCCGAGCCCTCCTTCAAAAAAAACCTGTCTATTCTACTCTGACTGCTACCTCGCTGAAAAGTGAAGCCCGTGAGGTCCGGGGAGTGCTTAATGTGCACATCTTCCAGACCTGCCTCTCTAACCATGCTATTCAAAAGAGACTATCGCAGCCCAGCTTGCCTTTGAAGCCTCTCCTGTCCATGGGCCTAGTCATGGTGTTAAAATCACCTCCAAAGACTAATGGCCGGGCTGTAAAAAGGAACGGCTTGATCTTTGTAAGGAGGCATTTCCTGTCCCACTTAGTTTGGGGTCCATAGATATTTATTAGGCGCAGGTCCTGCCCCCTTACAATGACGTCCAAAACCATGCACCTCCCGATCTCCACCTCAATGACTCGCCGGCAAGTTACCATGTCGGTTTTAAAAAGCACCGCCACTCCGCTGTAAGGCTCGGCCGCAAGAGACCAAAAAGAGGGTCCGTGCCTCCACTCCCGCTTCACAGCGTGAATGTCAGGGCAAGGAGCGCCAAAGTCTTCTATACCCCCTGACACATCGCCTATGGCGCACTCCGCAGGTTGGCTGGACAGATGGACGTCGTCCTTAGCTGGCATGGGCTCCTCAGGCTGGCGGCTGTCCTCTGGAAGATTTGCTCCAGTAGGGGCTTCCTGGATGCCCAGCGATGTCACGCACTCATGATGTGTTGCTGGTTCCGGGGCTCCCGGCTCTGCTACTGCTGCAACTTTGGGTGGAGGTACAGCTGGAGAATCCTCCACCATCGGGGTCTCATCCACATGGTCGGCATCTTCCTCCTTCACAGTGGGGTCTGAGCGCTGCATGGACTTAAATCGCTCCTCATTTTTATATTTTTCTTTAAAGGCCCCACTGCTTGCTTTAACCCTTTCGCTGCCAGCCTACCTGGAGTTTTTGTCACACTCTGTTGCCAGACCATTTTGCACTATTTTGCACTCCCCATGTTCAAATGTGATTTTTGAAGGGATTTCCCAGGAAAATGATATATTGTTTTTTTCAGCAGAGTCTGGGCTTTAACAAGAAATGTCTTGTTTGTAATTTTTTAGGAGTATTCTCAATATTTTTGAGTGAAATATAAAAAAATATAAAAAAAAAACAATTTGTAGTGTTTTTTTTGTAATAAAAAATGTAAGTTTGTCAATAAAATCTTATTGCGTGTGAAATCCCAATTTCTCCCGGTTACAGCGGTACCACATATGTATAGGTAGACACCCTTTCCTGCCCAGGAGACTCCCCCAAACTGAAATAGCGCTTTAGGGGGTTTTCAGATAAAATACAACTATGCTATGCGCTATGCGCACCTTGCAGTTTTTCCAGAAAAACAACCCTTTACATTTGAAATACCCCCAACAAACTATATATTCTCTGGAAGTACACACCTCAAACTTTCTAGGTGTACTAGGCTTGTTGATGTGCCCATAGTTTTCTGGAAGTAATCCCTCAATGTATTCTTTGGTTGCAAAGAGTTTCCCTAAAAAAAGGATAAAAAAGCAGAATCAAAGCCACATTTTCCTAAAAAAACTATGTGCAAACAAGAAAAATCATGTTTAATCTGAAAAAGCAACATCCCCCGAACAGAATGATACCCAACATGCATTGCTACTGTCAAGGGAAGTGTTGCCAAACACCCCAAAGTAAAGCATGTGCGTAACAGTGATTTTACTTGAAAATTTCAGCTCTGCAGACAAAGTGCGCACCTTGCGATTTTTCAACCAAAACAACCCTTTACATTTGGAATATCCCCCATAAACCATATATTACCTGAAAGTACACATGTTAAGCTTTCTAAGCATACCCAACTTGTTGTAGTGGGCTCATCTTTCTGGAATTAATCCCTCAAAGAATTCTTTGGTTGCGCAGGGTTTCCTTAAAAAATGTATAAAAAAGCTGAATAAAAAAACACCTTTTCCTAAAATATAAATATGCAAACCAGAAAAAACAAGCTAAGTCTGAAAACGCAAGATCCCCCGAACAGAACAATACCCAACATGCATAGCTACTTTTAAGCCTTTTACTTGCCAGCCTACTTGAGATTTTGTCACCCTCTGTTGACAGGTCATTTTTCCCCATTTTGCGCCATGTTTTGCTGGAATTTTCAGGAAAATTATATATATATATATTTTTTGCAGCAGAGTTTAGGCTTTAACATGAAATGTCTTGTTTGTAAATTTTATTTTGTTTTTTACAATATTATTAAGTAAAAAAAAAATAAATAAATAAAAACATTTTTAGAAAATTGACTCCTTTATTTTAAATAAAAAATGTATTTTATTAAGGAAAAGCATATTGCATGTGAAAGCCCCATTTTTACCGATTAGAACGGTACCACATATAGCCCCCCGTTCCTGCCCAGGAGACCCCCCTAACTGAAACAAGTACTTTATAACATTTACAAATAAAATACAACTACCATCCACACTACAATGGCATAAAAATGACATAGGGTCCCCCCTCCCGGGGGGGGGACCCCATTTTTGTTTTTGGATTTTTAAGGGTTAAAAACCCTTAAAAATCCCCAAAAAATTGACATGGGGTCCCCCTTACCCAAAGTAACCAGCCCGGGACCAGCTATGCAGGCCTTGTAGGAACAGGGCGCAGGGGCCAGCCTTTGTGGCCCCTGGCCCTGCAGGCTACAAGCCCGCATAGCCCGTGGGCCCGAGCTCTTCTGCCCCCCCCCCTGGGCTTTGGGGAGGCAGGTAATGGGGGTTCTGGGGGTTAATGGCAAGTCACCCGCTAGTCGCAGCCTTGTGAACTGGTATAGGGGTCATGGACCCCTTACCAGTTCACAAGGGGTTAAATGTAAAAAAAAAACACAGACACACACAAAGAGAAAAAATTATTTTATTTTTTTTTTAAATACTTACCTCCCATCCATCCTGGAGCACTGTGTCCCTCGGCGATCACTGGCTTCTGCTCACCTGCTGTAAGCCTTTTATAGCTGCTGGATGACAGAACACTCCTGGGAGGGGGACCCCATTTTTTGGGGGGATTTTTAAGGGTTAAAAAACCTTAAAAATTCCCCAAAAATTTAGATGGGGTCCCCTTATCCAAAGTAACCAGCCCGGGACCAGCTATGGGGGCTTGTAGGAACAGAGTGGGGGGGCAGCTTTTGTGGCCCCCCCCACCCTGCAGACTACAAGCCCACATAGCCTATGTGGGCCCGGGCTCTTCTGCCCCCCCCTGGGCTTTGGTGAGGCAGGTAATGGGGGTGCCGGGGGTTAATGGCAAGTCACCCGCTGCTGGTGACATCACAATGATGGGGGGGGCTAGCAGTCGCAATGCAGGAAGTGGAGGGAGAGGGCATTTTCTGCCCTCTCCTCGCCACCGAAGAGGCTGGGGGGGGGGGGGGTGCGATCGGAGGCCCCCCAGTGAAGAGAAGACCCGGCGGCCACAGGTAAGCAAATGTCATCAGAATGCCCAGCTGTGTGAACCCCCCCCCCCCGTTCACCCATAAAAACTCGCCTTTCCCTGCTCCAATAGCACATGCGCAGGCTCTTGTCCAATGAGAGACACCTGCAGTGACTATGAAATTTGGCAAACACCTCTCATTGTTGTCAATATATTTATATATATATATATATATATATATATATATATATATATATATTTTTTTTTTTAATATTTTTTTCCTCTATTATTTTTCCGTTTGGAAATAAGCTGTGTGTCTGCCTTTCTTGACCTCGGTGTCCGTGTCTCAGTATTTCAATGAAGCTTTTGCAATCACAGCAACGGTAACTAAGCTGTTGATTTAGTTTGCCGATCTAGACAAACAGCTTTACTTACTTCCTACGAGGCGCAAACAAACACCACCCTCCCAACAGAAGCCTTGAGTGTGTGAGTGTGTTAAACCTGCTGCATTCCTCCAAGAGCCATCATCATGACCTGATCGCAATGGTACAGGTTGTGAAGCTTCCCCACGTCTTGTCCTAGAGGAACCAACATCTAACTTTAGACACAATGACTGCGGCTTATACAGTCCACCTGCCCGCAATCTCTTCTAATGGAACCATTACTAATCCATATGCAGTCGATGTGGTCAGGGCCAAAAAAGATGAACTTATAGAAGGAATCCAGGACCCTGACAGCCTCATCAACTGGCTGGTGGATCACAGCGTCTTCACTCCCGATAAAAAGATGATTATGTCTTACTACCGAACCCGGACAGAGAAGAACTCTAGACTCCTGGACATCCTCATGTCTAAAGGTGAGCGGGCTTGCCGCCTTTTCTTTTTTCCATGTCTTAAGCAAATTGAGCCCCGATTGTACAACAGCATCAAAATGTACGTCACTCATTTAAATGAGTCGGTTAGAGACAGCAGGAGACAGCTGGTGGGATACTTGTTGGAAAGGGATAAAGACAATGTGCAAATTCCCATAAAAGAGCCACCAGAGAAAATAGCTCGTAAAGAGACTGTGCCCAAAAAAATGAAAACCACCACGTCAAAACCAGCAGCCCCTGTGCAGGAAAAGAGGAAACCGCAGTCAGAAGCGACCAAGCCCAAGGTAGTGAGCTCTGATGGGGTTTTTGATGCAGTTATGAATGGGGACCTATCATTGCTGGAGTCCCTATTGAAAAATTCTGATATCAATGCTGTGAACTCCTCTGGGGAAACCTTACTGCATGTGGCAGCGTGCAAAGGTCACGTGACCGTGATTGAATTTTTAATTTCGAAGGGTGCGAAAGTAGATGCCAAAGACAAAAAACACAGAACGCCACTGCACAAAGCAGCCGAGAATGGTCATGAAGGAGCAGTAAAGACCCTTCTCCAAGCTGGAGCAAATATCTATTCCCAGGATGCTGATTCGCTGGCCCCCATACATCTCGCCGTCCAAAATGACCATCGCCACATTGTAAAACTCTTGCTGCAAGAAGAAGGGAAACGCTACAAAAACAGGTTCAACTTTTTACACCAGGCTGCCACAAGGGGCGACAGCAAATTAGTGAAGGTGCTTTTAGAGAATGGGGCTTTGGTTGATGCCATAGATGAAAAGAAACAGACAGCATTATTTCACGCAGTGACGGGGGGCCATGAGGCAGCTGTGAAAGTGTTACTCGAGGCAGGAGCCACCATTGATTCCAGTATCATCGATGTGGCGTTTAATACCAACAACGAAAACATTTTTGGCCTCCTATTGCAATATTCAAAGGGACTGTCGCCAGATACCATGATATCAGCCATGTTTAAAGCCGTCAAACTGAATCTTTATGGGATTATTAAGGCTCTAATAGACAAAGGAACTGATGTCAATGCTAAAAACGACATTCAGTACACGCCACTTCTTCTGGCGGCCGAGCTGGGAAAAGCAGAGTCTGCTGAGGCGCTGATACAAAAAGGAGCACGGCTGGATGAAAGGACCCCCAATTTGAACACCGCTTTGCATCTAGCAGTTCAAGGAGGGGATGCCGCCATTACAAAACTGCTGCTGCAGAAAGGGATGAAGGCAAATATAACCGGGGCCGGAGAGCAAACGCCCCTACACGTGGCGGCATTTCATAACAACCGTCAGCTTAGCGACATCTTGCTTGAAGCTGGGGCGAACGTCAACGCCACCACCAAAGAATCAATTACTGCTCTTCATATTGCTAGTCAGAGGAATAATCTTGACGTGGTCGAGAGCCTGGTGGGGCACAAAGCCAACGTTAATGCCAAGGACAAGCACTCTCGGACGCCGCTGCATTTTGCAGCAGAGGGTGGAAGCAACACTCTTGTGCATCTACTTCTTAATAACAAGGCTGACCCCAATATTGGCGACAAAGATAAGAAGACACCTCTGCATTTGGTGGCCACAGCAGGCAATTTGGAGGCCGTTGATGCTATGCTGAAAAAACAGGGCCGATATGGCGCTAAAGACATGGACGGATGCACACCTGTCCACTATGCTGTTCTCTCTGGAAACATGGACGTTGTCAAAACTCTTTTGAAAGCTGGGAAAAATAAAAATTTAGAAGATAAGAATATCTGGAGGAAAACCCCCCTACACCTTGCTGCAGAAAATGGCCACAGTGACCTGATCAACCTGCTGCTGACCAACGGGGCGGCCATAGACCCCCTGGATGGCAATAGGGACACCCCGCTCCACCTTGCATGCAGATCTGGCCAGCTGAGCTGTGTGCAGAATTTGGTAAACTGGGCACAGGGCCAGAAAGCCAATTTACAGGCCACCAACAGCCTGAAGAAAACTCCCCTACAGGTGGCAGAAGCTGAAAACCATCAGGAAATAGTAACTCTGCTCAAAAAGAAAATGCTGATTATTAAATAGAGCAGAAATGAATGCATTGTTTAAAGCAGATCAAACCCATGTTTTTAACGAGCATCCCCTGAATTCCTCCCGCCATGAAGAGTTTGCCAATTTTTACAGCTCCTGCTTCACTCTAATCCCAGATAACGGCGCCTGTTTTAGTTGTGAAGCTCCGCCTCCTCCATTCATTGCTATCACTGTATGTGACAATGATGTCATTGCCACACCTATGCAATGACTGATCACCTGCCATCTTACAGAGATGGACAGGAAAAAAGTGTTCCAGGGCAAATCAAAAAGATCCATTTTTAGTTCTACACCTTAAGAAGGGAGTATCGGTAGGGGCTCTGGCCACATACATTTTACAAGTGCAGTGGGTTTTGGTCTGCTTTACTGATAAATAATACATTGCACAGCATGAAAGGCAGACAGCTACAGTCAGCTATTGAGGCCTAACATTACAACAAAGCTTTGTAATATATATATATATATATATATATATATATATATATATATATATACCGTATATATATATTTTTTTCATCTCTTTATTTATTTCTTGTTTTACTTTCATTTTATTTGCATTTTCTTTTCTAACATACCGTAGCTTTCCTTTCATTTTTCTTATCCTTCCTTTTTTTATTTTCATTTCTACATTCTTTTGCTTCCTTTCATTATTTCTTTATTTTGTTTTAAGCAGAGCAAAGCCCTAACCACTTCAATATCCTTGTCACTGTCTGTGACTCTATTGGTGAGATATACCCAGTACCCTACCCAACCTTTGTTAACTTGGCCAAGGCAAAAACAAAAAAAACATGAGTGTCATCAAGACTGAAGGGTGACGACCAGCATATAATATGGGTTCCATAGCCAGTCATTTTGAAAGACCTTGCTATTTGGTCATACAGTACTCACCAGAATGGAGATTACACCGGACCATCGTCCTGAATAAGTGCATATGTTATATGTTTCCCACACCCTGTACATACAGATTGCCCACATTAAAAATCATCCTACCTACATCTACTACATTCTTTAAATATCCAAGATGGCGGCCTATGGAGTCTCAGGCTGCCTGCAAACAGGAAGTGTCTTCTGACTTCTGTGCTGCTCTGCATTCTGGGATTGCTGCCCTTTTCCTGACCCCAACTCTGCAAAACACAGCTATAACCCCGCCCTCCTGTACTTTATCCCACTCTCCTCAGTATGTGATGCTTCTGAAGCAAGATGGTGGCGCCCGTATTCTGAACAGTCCTGAACAGTGTTGCAGCCAAGTGGGGAAAAATAAAAAGTAAATGACTAAAAATGTAAAATATATTCATTTTAGATGCGTGGAATAGTTTCCAGGCTTAAATCTCTGAAGTAAACATCGCCCACTTTATCTAGAACTAAAATAAACATTTTGGCCGGAGTTGGGCTTTTGTGAATTTGGTTGTAGCACTTTTAAACAGTCAGTAAGGGACACTGCTGGATTTAAAGCTGACCTAAGCCTTTCTTCACATACAAATCTGGATGCGGAGGAGATGCTAAATATACCTGCACCCTAGAAAGGAAAGCTTTCTCTGTGAGGCAGACTTCCTTCATCTGTCTGGGACACAGCTTTATGCTGAACCTTACTTATTCCAGCAGCATATCTCCTGCCTGACACGGTGAACAAGTCCCAGCATACTGTCACCAGTGTGTGCCGACACAGATTAAAGAAGTCCACTGACATGCCTAAAAATCAGTTCATACACCTAAACCAATAAGGAAAGTAGTAGAAGGTTTTGGGGCCTCAAAACGCCTTTCGCAGGAGTTCAGTTTGCTGAAAAACGTTGTCCTTATTTCCTCATGGAGTAAAGCACATTATGAAGACTTATTTTAATCATTATACAGATTGCACCAACGGTCTCACCCTTGCCATTGAAGCTCCATCTAAGGGGCCAGGGAACAGCTGCACACAAGTGTGGCAGCCACAACTCCTCCATTAGTGTAGTGTGCAGCTGTCTTCTGTCCCCCGTCATACAGAGCTCCGATTTATGACCTGTATTTTGTGTGGCACAGAGAGAAAAAGCTTAGCTGTAGGGTGATAGGGGGGAGTGTTTAGAGAGGTGAGGCATGGACTACTGAGGGGAAGCTTCAACACAGTGCAGGCATGCTTTTAAGCGGAACAAAATTTCCCTTTCCCGGGTTTTGCTCCATGCCCCCAGGGCATCCCAAATTTGGATGTCCTGCTGTGTGACACTCCCCAGTTCCCCTATAAAACACACCTTTCCATGCTCCAATGGCGCATGTGCGGGGGCTCATCCATTGAGAGCCAATGGCTGTGACTATGTCATTGGCTCTTATTGACTTGAATGGGGTCAAGAGCATGCTCCCTTTCCAACCTATCTGAATGGCTGGGACGACAGTGTGCGCATGATGCCAAGATGCGGGGGATGTGACACTCCCCTTTCAAAACAATGAGAGCCGCCTGCCGAATGCCGTAGCCACAGTAGGCAGCTCTCATTGGATGAGAGTCTGCACATGTACCATTGGAGCGTGGAAAGGTGAGATTTTATTGGTGAACTGGGGGGGTTACACAGAGAAAAGCCAGCGGCCGGCTCTGGAATCTTTAGTTGGTGGATTTTGTATGGCTTTAAAGGCAATGTATGTTCTAAGAAGTGCACATATGTGATATATATATATATATATATATATATATATATATATATTATTCCCTTAACTCCCTAGATATCTTGGAGAGCCTCCTCCTGGCACGTTATTATAAAGCTTACATTTTGTATGTAAATGTATTTATGATGGTGTCACAGCCAAGATCTTTGAAGAGATCATTTTTTTTTTAATATGGATGAATAAAGACATTTTTTTATCTGGAATTGGGTGCTCGCAAGTTCTTGAAAACTGACTGCTTGAAGATCTAGGAGACCAGCCTTGCCATGTCTCCCGCCTTGTATGTATTACATGTGGTGGGCTGGCTGTTCCTCTTGGCAAGTCAGTTCCAGTGTGACTTCCATATGTATGTCATATTTCAGACCACTATTGTATTTTAAAGCAGACCTAAAGCCCCGACTGACAACGCTGTGCCAGGGAGGGTTTACATCTGCAGGGACCCTAACCCAGCTACTTCCTCAGCCTGGGAGCCCCAAATATAGGAGATACCCCTGCCTTTCCTCCTAGAGCTCTTCATTTATGGGACACCCTGTCAGATGAAGGTCTAGTAGGAAAAGGCAAGTATCTATTTAGTGGGAGGGGGTTAGTTAGGCTAGTTAATGTTTCTGGGGACCACAAAAGAGGTTTTAAAGGGTTTGTCCAGACAAGCTAAAAAGGAAAACCTCAATCACTTTTTTTCTCCCTCACAGCATATCTGTCCTACTACAGGCTCCTGAGATCCTGTCCTACGCCATGCAGGCCTGTTCTCCATTCACTGGCAACCTCTGGAACAGCCACCACCCGAGGCAGGCATATTGTCTGAAGCATGACCTCTTCCATTTATTGAAATGAAGAGGACGTATCAGGCCTTGGTCTGCCTCCCTCATTGTAGTGAATAGAGCCAATCACAATTTGTCAACTTTTAACCATTTTTTCCTCACCAAAACCCCCAACAAGGAAAAATTACCAAAATAAACATGTGGCTGACGCTTTCATTGCTAAAAAAAAAACATGCCGGATGCTGCCGACATGTGTTTTAGAAATGAAATAAGCCTGTTAGTCAGTGAAATCAGTAGTTTACCCCAGCTTTCTGCAGGAGGAAATTCACCATGGAAATTGACACATTTGTGTACAATTTTCCACTGTCTAAAGACCCCATAAATCAGTCGCAGGTGCCAGTTTGGGACGCCAACTTTGCGCTTACGGAGAATTTCAGGCACAAGTTTCCACCTTAAAAAAATGTTTTGATGACCATAAATCGGGAAGGAGCCCGAGCGTGGCTTGGTGCTCCAAAAACGTGGGCAAAAGCATTGTATACAGAATGCACAACTAGTGGGGAAGTGTATAACTAAGTTGCCATCAGGTGGTGTAAATACTTTTCACCAGTGTTTCTACCATACATAAAAGAACACCTCCTGCTCTACAAATATAACAACCCATCACTCATCAAATTATATAGTGATTGCTAAAGCCCCAGAGGAGGAAGCAGAGGTCCCAAGCTGGCTAAGGTATAGTGAGGGAGAGGCTTAGCAGAATATACCCCACATTAAACCACCAGCATAAGGATCACAGACCTGTGTACAGGTTATTGTTACACCTCCAGGGTGGGGGTCACCTTTTGCAGATTCCCGATCTGTACATTGAGGAGTGGTCACTCCCTCTGCTATTGTTACACCTCCAGGGTAGGGGGTCACCTTTTGCAGATTCCCGATCTGTACATTGAGGAGTGGTCACTCCCTCTGCTATTGTTACACCTCCAGGGTAGGGGGTCACCTTTTGCAGATTCCCGATCTGTACATTGAGGAGTGGTCACTCCCTCTGCTATTGTTACACCTCCAGGATGGAGGTCACCTATTCTAGATTTCCTGTGGGTACAGTTATGACCAGTCATTCGCACTGCTATTGTTAAAGGGACACAACAGGCAAAGGCAATTGTTACACCATTGTGTGAGGGTACGTTTGGCACTGTCCTAAACTGTTTAAAATGAAGAACTAACCGATATATCGATATAGGTTTACAGTTTCACCTTATGATTTGATTTACCCTCTTTAAGGAGTTTGATAATCCTCTCCTTTTTATCAAGTGACATCTCTGGTGTTGGAGCCATGATTCATGTCAGTCCTCTTGTTGCAGCAGCTCTCCAAGGTGTGATCACTCCTTTTTCTTTATTGCATGGCACGTCCCGCTTCGGTATTCATAACCTTGTGGCGGAATAACCCAACGGTTATGAATACCGAAGCGGGCCATGCCATGCAAGAATAAAAACAATTCTACAGGTGAGTACTCACAGAATTGCTTTTTTACCTGGACACTAACGAGCAGATTTAATCTGATGCAGGCGTTATTGTTTGTAATGAAAATTTGCAGGGTGATTCCATAATTTATTCCATGTGCTTGTTCTAAAAATGTAACTGTTACTGGCTACAATTATTTTTCTTGATTTCTTTTAGTATTTCTTAAAGCCAGAAAGTTGCCATTTGAAATGCCTTTAGTTTTTTGTCATGTCTGTGATCTGCTTTTTTTCCACAAAATTCAAGAACTGAAGGAACATCCTCACTGGAGACTGGTGATTCCATAATCTTTGCCAGGGGTTGTATATGGGCATGGCCCATGGCTCTGTGATGCTGCCCAATAATCAGCATAATGGGCAGGATCTGTAAGTGCACAAAATATTGCTTCAGACACAGGTGTTCTCATCACCCTGGCTGTGCTCCTCCCATTCTCCCAGTGTCCAAGTCTGATGATCAAGGGTGAGGGGGGGGGGGTGCAGGCTATATTGTATTGTTCCAACACTGTTATTGTGATACCTAGTCACAACCACAAGCACACAAACAGCCACGGGTGATTCAAATTTAAAGCTAGACCACCTTATGATTGGTGCTCTGTGGCAAAGGAATTCAGGGAGTGTGCCACTACTCTTTGCCTTGTTTCTATTTTCAGGAGAAGCTGTGTGCTAACAGGATTGGAGAGGGCAGCCACGATGAGGTGAGCTGCTAAATGATAGCTTATTCACTTGCCTACAGAGTCCCTTTAAAAAATATGACAGCCTTTCTCCGGTTCCCTGTGTGTATAGCCATAACTATTCTCTATCTGCTACTGTACAGGATGGATGTCCTGTGTGTACAGTGATTACCAGTAACCCCCTCGCCTTTGCAACGCTCCTAATGGTGGTGGGGGGTATCTGGGGCATCCCTGCTGACTGGCAGCCTGAGCCGTGTAATGGTGGCGCTCTCTTTGCACGTGCGCTGTGTGTAACCCGAGATGTGAGCACACAGTTTGGTGACAGAATATTTGCACAGATAATCTGGTTTGCTGTGGTGACAATCCCCAGACTACAAACCACCCGGCTACTGTTACCTGGTAATGGTATCAACCTGAACTTGGCACTAATTCTGGGACCAGCCTGCACCCAATCCGACCACAGAAACCTGTATAAAATGTAACAAAAAAATTCCATGAAAAAGAGGAATTAGCGTAAAATCATCCAGCCCTGGGGCAACGCAATTGGGGATGCCCCACTATATGAAACCCCACCAATCGCCTGGTTTTCTTACCTCAGCAATAAGCCTATGGGTACATGTGCAGTGGCCTGCATCATGGCCACGCACAGCCTAGGGATATAGGGTGTCACATGACCCGAGAGTGTGGCTAGTGTTCCATTCAGCCGCACCTTAATATGCATGGCTGAAAAAGCTGATTGGAGGAGGGAACCCTGGCGAGACATGTAAAGCGGCTGACCAGAGGAGTTTCTTTCAGCGGGGTATCCCAAATCAGGAAGCCCCATAGGCACAGAACAAAGCCCGGGTTAGTGAAAATCCCAGCCTTTGGTCCACTTTAATATTCACTTAGGTACACAGCTCTAGCAAGCCTCCATTAATGCAGACCTAAACCCTTCTTTGTCCTGGTCCACAAGGACACTAAACTATCTCACCTACTCTCTCAAGCCATTAGTGGGCTCTGCATTAGAGACATACTCCACTATTTTATCGGATGGGAGACAGACAGCCAATCCACAGACATGCAGCAGCTGCACCTCCTCCAGTAGGAGGTGTGCAGCAATTTCTGATTGGATGGGGGTGCTTTTGGACCGGGGAAAGGAAAGCTGTTACAGGCGAAGTGGGGGGGGGGGGGGGGACATCCTGATTTGGGGTGCCCTGGAAGCAGAACAGCAGTTGGCCCTGGGTCTTCAGTGCATGTACAGGTAATACGAAATCTGAACAACTTAAACTGGACCTTCAGCATCATTTAATGAAAAGCTCAAACCCTTAAAAGCTATTCCCCAGCATCTACAATTAATATATCTTAAGTATTTTAACGCTTACTTATTATTCTTTCCCACACTGGGCTTCAACTCTGTTCAGCACTCTAGGATACAGATGCCGCCATCTTGCCTCAAAAGCATCACATACTGAGGAGAGGGGGGCGGGGTTATAGCTGTGCTTTGCACAGACAGAGCAGAGTCTGGGTTCAGGAAAAGGACAGCAATCCCAGAATGCAGAGCGACACAACCAGAAGACACTTCCTGTCTGCAGGCAGCCTGATGCTCCTTGGGCTGCCATTTTGGATGTTAAAAGATTTTAAAAAACGCAATAGGTGCAGGTAGGATGATTTTTAATGTGGGCAATCTGTATGTACAGGGTGGGGGAAACATACAAGATAGACTCTTATTCAGGGTGAAGGTCCACTTTAAAGTGGATCAAAACCCAGGATTTTGACTATCCTGGGTTTTGGTCCTTGCTCCGCTGTGTCAAACTCCCCAGGTCATCGAAACCAACTCACCTCTTCCCGGCCCTACGGCGCATGCTCGGCCGCTTGTCCAATCAGCGCGCTGGTAGCCGCATCCCCTGCTACCCTCTAACAGGGAACGCGCCATGCTAGAGGGATAGTGGGGATGCAGCTTGCGCATGTGCTGTTGGACTGGGAAAGAAGGTAAGTGTATGGGAGACCTGGGGGGTTTCACACAGCGGGGCATATCGATTTTGGATGCCCAGGGGGAAGGAATTGATCAGCCTGATCGCCGTGGGTTTTGGTCCACTTTAAAGCAGGGATGCTCAACCTTATGAAGAGCATGGGCCATATAAGCGATTTGTAATCTGGTCGTGAGTCACAATGAATAAGTTTAGAATGTCAATATTTTCATTATACAAAGATTTTCTATAACAATCATAAACTCCATAGATAATTTTTACTCGCATGTCCTGCCACCACATTCATATGCAAAAATCCCCATATGCTGCCAATACACATGTGATTGCTTTATCTCTTCAAATACCTGCAAACACCTGCACAGAGGAGCTGTAGGCGAGTATAGACTTTTTTTGTTCCCTCCTGGACAATACCATTGGTACTAAGGGACCTGGTGCAGGGCTGAGCTTAGTCTCTCTGCTGCCTGTGGCAAACTACAGAGAGGCATCCCTAAGACGTTTAGCTCCGACCCCCAATAGAGCAATCCGGGGAGTGGGGGGGGGGGCAGGCCCGGGCCAAGGCTGCTGAGTGATTGACTCTGATTGACTGAGTGATTGACTGAGCCTTTAATGAGACGGTAAAAATAATGCCTTGGAGCGGCATGAAGACATTGAATATAAGGGACGAGGGAGATTGGAAAACTCATTATCACTACTAGAACGGCAAGCTGCTGCTGCTTAGCACTGATTGTTATAAACAAGGGCCTTAGATTGAAAGAACATAAAATATATTTATGAATAATGTTTCTAAACTTCCTATAAAAGCTACATCATTATACAATATTAGCCTATTTCTGACTCCATAGCCCTGATTTTTTGGCCATTCCTGGGGTTTCACACAGTGGGGCATCCAGAATTGAGGGCCCCGGGAGCAAGTAAGCAGTTTGCCCTGCAGTCTCTCAGATTTTCTACATAATAGGTGTGGGGCTGAATTGTGAGTCTTGGGGGGCATTCAGATTGCTGGAGCCCCCCACTGCACATAGAGCCCCACAACCCTTCAGGCACTGGGTGCAGCCCCGATCTCACGCCTGCACAGTGCCCATGAATGGGATGCAAGGGGGGAGACGCCCAAAAGCCCCGAAGAGCATGGCTAAAGCTATGGTGTCATTTACAGAGGATCAGGCCCTGAAGCAGCCGGATGTAGTGGGGGGGGGGGGGATCAGATGTTCCTATTTAATATGCATACCCTAACTGGACAACAACCTGGACGTATGCCATGGGATTACTGCAAAGATGTGTTTTCACACAGCTTCAGGAAGCCCCAGAGAAACAGACCCAAAAATTCAGGTCAAACATCCTGAATCAGGATACCAAAAGGTTCCTTCATCAGCCAGCCCTGGAGTCTAAAATACTATTCTGATGCCAGCAGCCTCCATTCCTTGTAGTATACCAGCAACCCCCATTCCCTGCAGTATAACATCAGCCTCCAATCCCTGCAGTATAATAGCGGCCTTTATATCCTGTAATATACCAGGTGCCCCCATATCCTGTACTATACCAGCGGCCTTTATATCCTGTAATATACCAGGTGCCCCCATATCCTGTACTATACCAGCGCCCTTTATATCCTGTAATATACCAGCGGCCTTTATATCCTGTAATATACCAGCGCCCTTTATATCCTGTAATATACCAGCGGCCTTTATATCCTGTAATATACCAGGTGCCCCCATATCCTGTACTATACCAGCGGCCTTTATATCCTGTAATATACCCGGTGCCCCCATATCCTGTAATATACCAGCGGCCTTTATATCCTGTAATATACCAGGTGCCCCCATATCCTGTAATATACCAGCGCCCTTTATATCCTGTAATATACCAGCGCCCTTTATATCCTGTACTATACCAGCGGCCTTTATATCCTGTAATATACCAGATGCCCCCATATCCTGCAATATACCAGCGGCCTTTATATCCTGTAATATACCCGGTGCCCCCATATCCTGCAATATACCAGCGGCCTTTATATCCTGTAATATACCCGGTGCCCCCATATCCAGCAATATTAGTCTCCCGTGATCTGGCCTCTACCAGTCCTGTGTAACATAGCAGAAGACATGGAGATAGGACGCGATCCAGGGCACGCTGATACATGTAGTCAGGAGAGGAATGAGAAGCAGGTCACTATAACCCACCATCACCCGCAGCAGCGGAAGGACTAACAACAAGCAAGGAAGATGACATTGGCACTGCACAGCCCGCTCCGCCCTCACATTAGGCCCCGCCCACCCGGCTGCTGATTGGAGGGAAGCGCTCTGGACGCCGCTTGGCTGTGACGTTACCTCTTAGAGACGGAAGTAAACATGGCCAGGAATGAAGAGAAGCAGCTGGGGCGACTGAACCGACTGTGGCTACAGAGAGAGCGGGAGGGTGAGAGGAGCCACACCGGGGCCTGACAGGGAAGGGGCATTAACAAGAGTGATATTGATGGGGGTAATAAGAGGTGAACAGGGGCATATCAGTAGGTGGAAGGGGCAGTCATGAGAGGAGGATAACAGGAGGGCAGTAATATTGGGGATAGTGGTTGGATGGGGGTAGTAAGAGTCACAAGGGGCTATAGATGCACTATTGATGGGGTATCAAGAATGGAGGAGGGCAGGGAATATAATTCTGGGGTCAGGGAAGAGGGGGAGACAGGCATATAAATGGAAGCAGTAATGAGGGGCTATTATTAAAGTGGACCTTTTTTCACTATCCCGGGTTTTGGTCCATCCCTCTGGGGTACCCAAGTTTGAGATGCCCCACTGTGTAAGACCCCGCCATTCACCCAGGACACTTAACCTGCCCCTGGTCCAAAGGCGAATGCCTGGACGCTTGTCCAATCAGCTTCCGAATGGCAGCTGAAAATGAATTGGGCCATTAATAGGGGACAATAAGAAAAGGAGGGCAGGAGCATATCAATAGGGGGCAGTCATAGGCGGAGGTCAGGGAGAGTTTAGGAGGAGGTAATAAATGAGGAGGCGGGAGTATAGATGGGGGGGATATTAGTGTGGGTTTTATTAATAGGAAGAGCATTAATGAGAGGGGAGAGGCAGTGGGATAAAAGTGGCAGGGGAGTAAAGTGCAACAAAACCTGGGATTTTGACTATGACGGGTCTTGGTCCCTGCTCCAGGGACATCCTGATTTTGGATGCCCCGCTGTGTGACCCCCCCTATCACCCAGTAAAACTAACCTTTCCATAGTCCTATAGCACATGCACAGCCCCTCGTTCAATCAGAACAGTTTGCTGTGCATATGTAATGTTCGGCAGATGGCTCATCCTCAGCCATTCGGAGCACTGCACTGGCCAAAAATGCTGGGTCTGCAGCTGCCCGATATTTCCATTCCCGAGGCAGCCCGGGGGTTTCACACTGCCGTGCATCCCAATTTGGGATGCCCCAGGGAAAGGCCAGCATCCACATTGAGTTCTGTTCTGCTTTAAGGGGGCAGTAATAGAGAAGGAAGGTAGGAGGAAATAGGAAAGGCAGCAATGAGAAGAATGTGTCAGGGAGATATGACACAAGGCAGCGATGATAGGAGGTGACAGAGCAAATCAAAAGGGGGCAGTATATTTTTGGAGGGGGAGAGGTGTATTTATAAGAACGAGAGTAATGAGAAAACCATTATATTGCTAGGAAGTGCTGTAATATGTAGAGAAGTATTGATAGGGCAGTAATGGGGGGGGGGGTGTATTGATAAGGGAAAAGCGGGTAGGGGATAGTGACAGAACAGTAAGAGTATACAGGAGTTGTCCTGGTGGCAGAATGAGGAGCAAGAGGTTAATTGAAGAGAAGGATATTGAGAGAAGGGGCAATATTTATGGCTAATATAAGAGGGAAACAGCGTAAGATCAGGGGCAATATTATATAAGTATATTGCTTGACTTACCCTCCTGTAACCTCTGCCTTGTACAGGGTAGGGGAATGGGAGAGTTTAGGAAGCTAAAGCTGCAATCCGGGCACACAAGAAAATACATAATATGTTGGCCTGCCATACAGCACTAAAATAAAGTCTCATTGAAAATTCATAAATGCCTTCATTGTATCTTCAAAGTTCAGTTATGTGCAAAATAAAGGAAACCAATGCTACTGTGGGGGAGTGATGAAAACAAAATCACAGAAGAGTGGATGGGTTTGGGTGGGGCTCAGTGATTCTTCAAGCAGAGGGGTTCAGCACTGTTTTGACATTTTTTTTTTTTTTAACTTAGTTGAAAGTAGGTCACCTGTCCCTATGCACTTTGCCACAGGTCTGGTGCTCTTAAATCTTAAAGATTCCAGGGCCGGCCGCTGACTTTTCCATGGGGCATCCTGAATTGGGAGACCTGGCTGTGTGAACCCCCCCCCCCCCCAAGGCGCCCATAAAAACTCACCTTTTCCCCTTCCAACTGCGCATTTGCTGGCTCTCGTCCAATCAGAGCTGTTTCTCTTTTGGCAAACTGCTCTAATTCTCTACAGTGGGGAGCGTGTGCTGCCGGGGGATACGGGGGTTGCCGCAGTGCACGCTCCCCATTGATTTCAATTAGAGCCCTTTGCCAAATGGCGTAGTCAAGGCGTGGGGCAGTATATTGGTGGAATATAGGTGTAGGGGACAAAATATGAGAAAAAGAAGAAGCCATGAGGGTTTTGGGAGGATAGTAATAAAGAGAAGAATGGCAATATTTAGAAGTGTCATTTTAGAGCGTTACAGAGAGGTCCATAAACATTTTAGCTTCTCTCGTGTTTTCCAGCTATGGCCCCTATGGTTACGCATGAGACTCCATGGTGGCAGGGGGTGGGAAGTCCACAGTAATTACTGATAGAGTCCCTGGGATCTATAGAAGTTGGCAGTTGATCCCGCTCACCAGCCCCATTCTCCTCCCAGAGAAATGAGACTATAGGACTGATTCAGCACTGCGAGATTTTTTGTGAGAAAAAATGTTTATGATTTTTCCTTAGTTCAGTTCCTCACCATTTTAGCTGTGCAAACATTGAAATAATTATCACAGCGAAAAATGGTGCTGAATTGTGCAAAGGAAAAAAAATAATTATAAATAGAAAAAAAGAAAATAAATGTTTACTTGCTGAATCAGCCTTATTGTCTTGGCTGGACTAACTTTTCTCTGTTTTTCTGTAGAGGGTCGTGTAAAGGAGATCTGCAGCAATCGTCCCAGACTGGTAAGCCAATAGAAATTGCTTTTACAGGGACTGTCCAAGCTAAGTGACTTTCCTGATTGCTAGATCAATTCCAATCACCGGCGCCTCCATAACGAACCCACACCTGAGACAAGGAGTGTTCTAGCGATTGGGCAAGCTGCTGAGTGTTGGTGAAGGAGTGATGAAAAGCTGTGTTTTGCTATTAGCCTGCAGAGTCCCTTTAAAGTGGACCATAACCCAAGATTCTCTGACTATCCTGGATTTTGGTCCTTTCCCCCGGGGCACCACGATGTCTTCAATCCCCCAGATCGCTGAGCGCAACTCACCTCTTCCCGGTCCTATGGTGCACGCGTGGTCGCTTGTCCAATCAGTGCGCTCAGAGCCGCTGACGTCATGTCGTCTAAGCCTTCGTCTAAGGCCAGCAGCTCCGAGCTCGCTGGAGGCCGCATCCCCTGCTTCCCTCTTTTAGGAAGTGTGCCCCTGCTGGCCATTCACAAATGCCTGGTGCAGGCACACACCCTGCTAGAGGGATAGTAGGGACGCGGCCACAGCTCGCACATGCGCCATTGGACCGGGAAGCAAGGTATTAAATAGGCCGACCTGGGGGGTTTCATACAGCAGGGCATCCCGATTTTGGATTCTCTGGGTGGTAGGAATCAAATCTTGTAGATTTCCGGGCCGATCCCCCTAGGTTTTGGTCCACTTTAAGTTGCCGTTGCAGTAAGGCTCCTCTTACCTATAACGTCTTGTGATCTTTTTTGCAGTCAGCGCTGCACACTACCACCGATGTGAAGAAATGGATCCCCAGCATCAAACGGGAGATTGAATATTACCTGGAGGTAAATGACTATGTACTATGATGATCAGATCAGACTGGTGATGTGTAGTAACCAGTGCACCCTCCCGCGGGGGGGGGGGGGGTAGATTTTAGGGCAGTTTGAGCATTCATTGGCTGCTGGAAGTGAGTGGGTGCCCTCTTGCACTTTGATTAAACTGGACCAAAACCCACCATGATCAGTCCGTGAATCTTATAGATTCCTGGGCTGATCGATTCCCTCCCCCCGGGTCATCCAAAATCGGGATGCCCCGCTGTGTGAACCCCCCAGGTTGCCCCATACACTTACCTTGTTTCCTGGTCCAACAGCGCATGTGTGGCCCGCGGCCACATCCCGGCTATCCCTCTAGCAGGGCGCATGCACGCCCCAGGCATTTGGAAATGATCAGCGCGGGCACGCTCCCTGTTAGAGAGTAGCGGGGGATGCAGCCACAAGCGCGCTCGGAGCCGTTGGGCTTAGACAACGTGATGTCAGCAGCTCTGAGCGCGCTGATTGGATGAGCGGTCGCTCATACGCCGTAGGACCAGGAAGAGGTGAGTTGATCTGGGGGGTTTCACGCAGCGGGGCAACCCCCATCAGGGTGCCTCGGGGTAAAGGAACAAAACCCAGGATAGTCAAAATCCTGGGTTTTGGTTCACTTTAATATCACTGAGGTGGCCTGATGATGTATATGTCTATATTTTTATGAGTGTTATAATGCACCTTCCAGTCATGGGAAGAATCATTGTTAATATTTGGATAAACACACTCTGATATGAGAAGAGTGTGAGCGTTAAGTCTCTTGTCTTTAATTTACTTTCTAAAGGCAGAGCTACACTGGTACTAACCTACATCAGCCTCAGGCCTACGTATCCCCCATACCACTAATTGGGATACACATCTGCTGAAGATGCATACAATTGGGCAATTTACCTCCCTTCTTCTGCACACCTGTAACACGAGTGCTTATCATGTGACCGAAGGAGGGGGGAATGAATTGCCCAATTTTAGGCTGGAGATTTTCCATCATTTTACAATGGCCGTGGAGTGCCATGCCTCTGAGGTTTTAATGGCCCTGGGCAGACCATTAAAAAAAAAAAAAAAAGTTCTTCACTTACCTATCTGCTTGCAGATTCCAGTGGCCTTTAAGGCGGAACTTTAGTCAGCTATGGCCCCCACCCTGCCACTCCACCTTGGTGCTGAGGCAGGACAGGGGGGTTACAAAGAAAAAGAACCCTTACCTTCTCCAGGAGCCGGTGCCACTCCGTCTCCGCCACTTTGAATTATGGGCGCTACCATCTTATATGAAAAGCATATAGCTACATTCCCCAGCTACATGCGCGCTACCGTCTCCCATTCAACCTGGGGGATGTGGCTTTGTGTCTTTTTCTGTGGTGGCCATGGGAGGCCAGGAGGACGACAGCATCATACACACATCTTGTGGGTCTACGAGAGTAACACTGTCCAGGTGGTAAAATAGAGGTCCACTTTTTTTTTTTTTTTGTAGTGAATAAGTTGGTGAAAGGATTAGAGAAATGTCTGTACAACAAGTCACTGAATTGGGAAAGCCTGCTGGATGATTAGCAGAATGTATTTAAGAAACATGCAGCATGTCCATCTGCCTTTACTTCTTACTACAAATCGGAGAACAGGGTATTATAATGTAGGATACAGTACTGGCCTGACGCCATCTTCTGTTTTCACAGCAATCTCAGTTAAGTCACTATTCAGACAGGAAGATTGAAGAATTCCAGGAGAAAATCGAATCACTGAAGAAAGAGTATCAGAGTCACCTATGGAAGCTGCGCAGGCTGGACCCGTCCTACAAAGAGCACCCATGGAAACCACGAGGGTACACAAGGAAGAGGACTGCAGATGGCAAAGTGCCATCATGGGTAAACCCAGGTACATACTGTGGGTGGGAAAAGTAGACGGTCCGCACTCCATGCAGTAAAGACACTCCTTTAATTAAGTCAGCTTAAAAGCATCTCCAATATACTTAGGCAAACTTTAAAAGTCCAAAAAATGACAGTAGTCCTGGTGAGGGTTAATATTAATTTGCATGGGATTGAGCAACCAACCACTTCATGGTAGAGCATTAACATGTTTCCCGTTGCATACTGTGAGGGAACTGGTATTGTTAAAGAATAATGCCCAGGTTTGTCTCTGCCAGGGACACTGACCTACCCCCTTGTGTCCTCAGTGAGCCCCCATTAAAGAGATACTCGCCTATCAGAGTTCCAACCAGTGAGGGACAGGAAATAGCTTTGCACACATGTGGCAGCTGCAGCTCCTCCAAAAGGAGACATGCTTTAATGCACTGCGCAGCTATTTCCTGTCCTCTATCACACAGCGCCTGAATTTCACTTCCTAAGGCTCTTTAATTGTAGGGGAATATCAAACCAGGATGCTCCTGCAGCAATTGGTAAAAGGGACCTGAAGTCATTTTTGACTCAATGTGCACTTTAACCCCCCTGGCGTTTTGAAATAGACAAATGTAATGGTAACGAAAGCGTTACCATTGCATTTGTCTCTGACACACGGCTCCGCCCCCATGAGCCTCTGCGGCTCACAGAGACGGAACCCAGAAGTGGAGACGGACGCCGCAGCCGCGGCTCTCACCTGTGATTGCGGCGGGGACATCGCTGGATCGCAGGGAGAAGGTAAGGAGGCTGCGCCGCCCGCTCTTGCTCCCAAATCGATCCCGAGCGTGACTCGGGGATACCGCTACTTACAGCGCAAATTAACCCCGAGTCACGCTCGGGATCACCGCTAAGGGGGTTAAAGTGGATCATAACTGGACCTAGCAACTGTAAGTCTCTTAATTCTATTAAACACTCACCCCTGGAGCATCCTGATTTGGAATGCACCACTGTGCGAAACCCTGGCTAGTCGTCCAATATACTCCCCTCGCCAGCAAACCCACGACGCATACACGGCCAGCAGTGGCATCCATGACAACCTTCTAGGTCGGAGAGCGCCCATTACCGCCGTAACTGAATGGCTACCATGACCAAACACAGCCATAGTGAGATGCAGGGGGTGCCACATGCTATGCGCGAGAGCAGCTAAGCTCCCATTCAGTTTCTTTAGCCACACATTTATATGCACAGATAAAAAAGCTAATTGGAGGTGAGCTGCGCAGTGGAAACGCCAGCGAGGTTTTTATATTTTCCGACAGTGGGGTTTCATACAGAGGGGCATTCCAAATCAGGACTGCAATTGCTGGATCACCTGCTTCCCCAGATCCTATAAATACCAGCTCTGCGGGGTCCCAAGAGGTGCAGGACTTGTAGTGAGATGTTGCAGATTTACAGCTTATAACGAAGTACAGCTTTTTTGCTTGAATTAAGAGACCAATAAGGAGTTTATAGATCACCTATGTTTCCTGTCATGACCCTCCTGCACATTCCAGTTGGTATGTTGTAGCTTTCATTTAATGGTTACTCTTTTATTTTAGATGGAGAATGTGACGGGAAGCTGCTGAGCTTGCCTATCCTCTCTGGCAGGGCAACGAAAGAAGAAAGTGACTCAGAAGGGGAAACATCCCATAAAATAGATAAGCCTCCCCCAGCAGCACCATTATCGGACCTCCCCTGCATCTTACCTGAAAACCAAGACACACCTCTAATCTTCAACAATGCAAAATCTCACCCGAAACACATGTGGGCCAGGTGGGCCAGTAACAGTGGCGGCCACACCACAAAGACACTTGCTGATATTCTGCTGGCGAACGGGCCACTGCAATCCAGCCTGGGAAACAAGATGGAGGACTCGGCACAGCCAAGCACATCTGAAAGTGGGCACAAGGGGCTTTTAGGACTAGACTGTTACTCGTCTTCTGATGAGGAAGGCTGATAGCAGCATGATGGTCATTATCTTCATATTTTGGCTGCTGTGGGCTGGCCAATTACTCACTCAGAACAGATTTTTTTTTTTTATTTTAAGCTCTGTATAGTTTTTATTGCAGTTTTTGCCCCCACTGCAATTTCTTAAAAGGAGTTTCCCACATAGGCTTAAAAAAAGGCACTAGTCAAGTCAGCCAATGCTCATTCCCTTGTATGGCTGCCAATCACATGACTGTTAGTGACCAATTAGGTTTGCCTGATGCAGGCCTTGTGATTGTTGGCCATTTGAGGGATGGTAAGCATTGGCTCATCTAACATTAGTTCCTCTTTAAAGGGTTTGCAGCCTCTAAAATAAAGATAAGCTATACTTGCCTTCCCAACCTGCCTTCTCTGGGCTAATCTGCTAATTAATATGGGAGAGTTTACTTGTGTCGGGGGTGCACACAGAAGCTGCCTGTGCAGTGCTTTCAGCAGCAGAGCTGACTGCGCAAGAATAGGAAACATTCCGCCTGCAGGACTCCATTTTGTTTTTAACTAAATCAAACTGTCTCGTCATAGGAGGACTTGGCAGAATAGAAACTGATATTTTTACCTTTACTCACTCATTTCTGTATATTTACTTACTTATCTATGTTTAAATATATTTTGTAACAAAAATCTAAGCATGACCAAAATGTGGCATGTTAACATTTCTACCCACCCAGCAGGTGAGTGCCTGATGTTCTTCCAGAGACCTGTGTTGAGGGACATAGGAACTGGTGTCCTTTCATGGATGGAGGTCCCTGCCCCTATGTTTGGTGCACTGGCATCATTTTATTTATTTATTTTTACAGCCACACTGGTGTGTCCACTAGAAACACACTTGTATTAACTTGCTCCCATGAAAAGCAGCATTGGGGTCAAACACTAATGTTGAATGTTGGGGTCTTGTCTCACATTTGGTGTTGGATGGAGTTCAACTCTTTGCTGGTTGAGGATTCAGCTTAAAGTGACTCTAAATCCAACAGCAATAATTACCAGCAAGCAGCTCACCCGATGCCTATCTCATGTGCCTCTCCTCCATTTTCAGCAGGAGAGGGTAGAAGCTGGAACCGGGTTACAACGTTTGCAATTATTTCACCTTCTTTTCCCCAGGACCACGCAAAAAAGTGGTCCTATTGCCACTCTGTCCCTTGGAGCTCTCAGCTTAAGAAAACACAACAAGCCACAACGGCCCCACATCTATCTCTGACCACAGAAGAGAATGCTCAAGACTTATAAATCTGCACCATAACATGCCTTTCTCAACTCTGCTACGACCTTGAAATTGAAGCAGAGAAATCGATTTTGTCTAGAATATATAAGCAATTTACATTCAGAGATGCTTTGAAATGGCTCATTTTATACTGTTCCCAAGGCTGATAATGTAGGAGAAAGTTAGTCTGAGGCTGGCCAGGGACTTTAAAGATAAATGACTTTTGCCCGGCAACCTCCTACTTGGGCTTTCCAGCACTACAAAATGCACCAGGAGGAAAATACCACTAGGTAATACTAGACCACATCCAGGGTGTGCAGCTTCCTTTCCTTGGAAAAATATTGTGTCAGACAGGATGATGTCTTCATTAAAGTGATTGGCAAGTCAAAAGTTAAAAAATAAATATCAGCAGCTTACCTTTCATTGAGTGGCTTGAGCATTGTTCTTCCTTTTCTGTCTGTCTCTGTAGTGAGGAAAATCACTTCCTCATTCAGCTTTCATTCTCCACCCCACTGACCTGGTCCTTTAATCAACCTTTAGTGGACCAAGAATGGATACACTCCCCAGATGTCCTGATTGGCTGCCTCTCCTCTGCAGCTCTGAAACCCCGCCCTCCTCTCACACTCATGAGTGTGCTTACATCACTGTTGTCACACCCACTGTTTCCCTTCATTTTTTTAATACTTTTACAAATAACTTAGGAACTACAGGGTCTTTTTGAAAACGCATTGAAGTTTAGGGCAGTGCAACGTGTAGCCTGAGACATTGGGATAACAATCGGGCTTGTCTTTAGTATAACTTTAATCTGAAAAGCTAGAAATACCTTCAGTAAGAATTGCTGTGGTGAACACAGAACTGCCTTATCTGTATAGCAATTCTAAAGACAGCAACTCCAGCTCCAAAACTATTTATACCAATGTGATTGCTATCAAAAAATCAACCCTTAATACAGCGGGGGGTATTTCTACCTGGTCATACAGAGTGCTTGTTAATTCTGAATCCAAAGGGTTGTGGATGATATTTTCTTCTCTCACAGCAGAGGAAGTTTTCCAGTTTTAACTACACCTTTACCGAGGAGGATTTACTTGCTCTAGTCATGGTGTAGATCAGATTGGGGTGGCAGATCAGCCTGAGTGAGGAAATCGGGACCCTTGAATAGACAGAAGGAAGGTTCCACAGCTAGACTCCTCACCTTCATCTATAAATGTTATTATTGGCCAATTTAGTACAGCTATAACAGTCCCATTCCCTTGAGCTTGATATTCTTTATAAGGTGGAGCAACAGCAGTGGAGGAAAGGAGTATGCCAGTTTGAAAAATTGGCCAAGGATTAACCAAAACATTCACTGCAATTGTGTGTTATGTTGTGATGCAAACAAATCAACATCTAGAAGCCAAAACCTGTTTTTTACTTCCTTCGTCCTGAGAAAGTTGTCTTGGACATTTTCCATGGATTGAATGTACACTGCTGCGATGAATGGGACGTTCTGCCCCCCCCCCCTCAAGATCTTGTTGGCCTGTCATTGCTTATTGTCCTTCTCTGATTACCGGTGTATGTCATCATTGTGGCATGGTCCAAGTAGATTCCTGATCACCTCGATCTCTGGATCCTTCATTCAGCCTATAGCTCCAAGAAATTGGCTAGGAGCTTTTTGTCCTAGTCAGTGCATGGACCTTGGATCGTTTGACTTCTCCCAATCATGTGGAAGGTTTAATTGACCTCTGCTGTACCCTGGGTGAAATGAGCCACTAAAAAAAATGCAATTCTGTGATTACTCACCTGTAGAATTGTTTTTGTCTGTGTCCTGTTCAGGTCGCTCCACTTCTTACATGTGGGTTATCCGCCACAAGGTGGCGCAGTGACTGCAAGATCAAAAAACTGTAGCTCCTCCCGGCCTCATATAAGGCAGATGTCTCCCAAAAATCCCCAGTGGTTCAAAAGCAGTAAGGAAGAGACAGGCCGGGAGGTCAAAAAACCATGTTACTTCACATAGCTTCAAAATTTACTCTTTCAACAAGAAAAAACCTAGAACAGGTTCCATATAAAAAGTATTCACCATAACAGGCAAAAGGAGATAACAAGAACAAGGGTTGGGTGGAGCGACCTGAACAGGACACAGCCAAAAACAATTCTACAGGTGAGTAATCACAGAATTGCATTTTTCTCTGTGTCCTGTTCAGGTCGTTCCACTTCTTACATGTGGGACATCCAAAAGCAGTGTCCAAAAAGAAGGGTGGGATCCCCATTGAGCAACAGCATGCAGTTCGCGACACTACGGCCTGAAGCACCTTACGGACAAAGACAGCATCGGCAGAGGCCCTAACGTCAGCCTTGTAAAACTTTGTAAAGGTACTAACAGAAGACCAGGTAGCGGCCTTACAAACTTGTTCAACAGAGGCCTGGTGCTGAAAAGCCCAGGAGGCACCAATAGCTCTAGTAGAATGAGCGGTAACACGAAAAGGGGTTTCCTTACCCTTGGCAGAGTACGCATGCACCACCGCCTGTCTAATCCACTTGCTGAGAGTGGATTTGGCTGGAGGCAGGCCCTTTTTAGGGCCATCAGTGAGAACAAAAAGGGAATCCGATTTCCTGAAGGACTCCATTGCATCCAGGTAGTACTTGATAGCCCTGACTACGAATGGATGGTCCTTTTCTTAGAATTAGAAGGTGTGGGACACAAGGAAGGCAACACAATGTCCTCATTGAGGTGAAAAGAAGAAACAACCTTAGGTAAAAAATCGGGTTTAAAATGAAAAACCACCTTATCCTGATGCCGCTTAAAGTAAGGAGGCTAAATACAAAGCGCAGCCAGCTCTGAAACACGACGCATTGAGGTGATAGCTACCAAAAAGATCACTTTCAGAGTCAAAATGGATAGTGCAGTATCGCACAAGGGCTCAAAGGGAGGACCCTGGAGAGCAGAAAGCACCAAGTTCAAATCCCACACCGGTAAAACAGGCTTACGCGGTGGACGTACATGAGTAACACCTTTTAAAACTTTTAAAAGGTATGAACAGAAGACCAAGTAGCGGCCTTGCAAACTTGTTCAACAGAAGCCTGGTGCTGGAAGGCCCAAGAGGCACCAATAGCACGAGTAGAATGAGCAGTAAGGCAGAAGGGAGGATTCTTCCCCTTAGCAGAATAGGCCTGAATCACAGCCTGACGAATCCATTTGCTAATAGTAGACTTGGCAGGAGCCAAACCCTTCCTAGGACCAGAAGGGACCACAAAAAGAGCATCAGTTTTCCTGAAGGACGCAGTGACTACCAGGTAATACTTCAGACACCTGACCACATCCAAGGAATGCAGAACCCTTTCCTTAACGTTGCTAGGATTAGGGCACAATGATGGAAGAACAATATCTTGATTCAAATGAAAAGCAGACACCACCTTAGGCAGAAAGTCTGGCTTAAAGCGGAACACCACCTTGTCCTGGTGTCTCTTAGTATGGGGGCTGAATAGACAGAGCCGCCAGCTCAGACACACGCCTGACCGAAGTAATCGCCACCAGAAAGACAACCTTGAGGGTAAGTACAGCCAGAGCAGCATCCTGAATAGACTCAAAGGGAGCACCCTGCAAGGCAGACAAAACCAAGTTCAAATCCCAAACAGGGACCATAGGTTTACGTAGGGGGACGCACATGAGTGACCCCCTGAAGAAGGTCTTAACCAAGGAATGCTGAGCAAAAGACTTCTGAAAGAAGACAGACAGGGCAGAAACCTGACCCTTCAGAGTACTGAGTTTTAGACCCAACTCCAACCCATGCTGTAAAAACTCCAGAACCCTGGGGACTGAACACCCAACAGGGAAGAGACCTAGACTCACACCAATCAATGTAGGTACGCCATACCCTATAATAGATGGCAGAAGAAGTTTTCTTCCTAGCCTTCACCATGGTCTCAACCACCGAGGCAGACAAGCCTTTCTCCATTAAGATGGAGGTTTCAGCAGCCAGGCCGTCAAAGCCAGAGTTTGTAAATTGGGATGGCGTAAGGAGCCCTGAGTGAGCAGATCTGGCACTCCTGGCAGAACGTACTGATCTACTGCCATTTGCACCACGTCTGCGAACCACACTCTTCTTGGCCACCTGGGGGTCACCAGAATCACTGGCACCCCTTCCAGAGCAATCTTGCGCAGGACCCTGCCCAGCAGGGGGAATGGAGGAAAGACATACAGTAGACGAAAGTCCTGCCATGACATGGACAGAGCATCTGTGGCCAAGGCCAGAGGATCCTGAGACAGGGAGACAAAGGCCGGGAGCTTGTGATTGTGACGGGATGCAAATAGATCCACATCCGGTAGACCCCAACGGTGACACAGGGACTGGAATACCCTGTTGCAGAGGGACCACTCTCCCTGATGAGAGGTCCCCCTGTTCAGAGAGTCTGCCAGTAGATTCTCTGCCCCCGGGATGTACACAGCCAAAATGCATTGAACATTGGCCTCCGCCCATGTCAGAATCCGCGACACCTCCTGGAGGGCCCCCCTGCTCCGGGTCCCTCCCTGATGGTTGATGTAGGCAACCGCCGTCCTGTTGTCTGAGTGCACCTGCACAGACAGACCCTTCAGGTGATTGGTCAACTGCTCCAGTACCAACCTGATTGCCCGTAGTTCCAGAAAGTTGATGGGTAAGTGGGCCTCCTGAGGGCCCCACCTCACCTGGAACCGCAGGGACTTCCAGAATCCCCCCCCAACCTGACAGACTGGCATCCGTGGTGACTGTCTCCCAGGAGGGGGCCAGAAAGGACCTGCCCCCTAGCAAGTTCCTGTGGTCCAGCCACCACGAAAGGGACCGTCTGACCAAGGGGGGAAGCACACAGACCCCGTCCAAGGACGTTGGGTCCTTGTCCCATACTGACAGAAGGTGAAGTTGCAGAGGCCTCAAATGGAACTGAGCAAAGGGCACCGCCTCGAAGCATGCCACCATCAGGCCCACCAACTGCATTCCCTGCCTGAGGGAGGGCTGGGGGCACGAGAGCAGGAACCTCACCTGCGCAGTTAGAGCTTCCACCTTCTGTTGAGGAAGGAATATCCTTGACTGAACCGTATCCAGAATCATTCCCAGGAATGGGGTCACCAAAGAAGGGGACAGAGAGGACTTGGGGTAATTGATCACCCAGCCGAAGGACTCCAAGGTGGATACCACCAGCTGAGTGTCCAACTCTGCCTGCTGTAGAGACCGAGAGGTGATGAGTATGTCGTCCAGGTAGGGCAGCATGCGTATGCCCCTTGACCTTATCAGAGGCATCACCCCCGCCAGCACCTTGGTAAACACTCTGGGAGCTGAAGTGAGGCCGAATGGCAAGGCCACAAATTGGTAATGTTGATCTTCCAACGCGAATCTGAGAAATCTTTGGTGTCCCGGGAACACAGGGATGTGAAGGTAAGCATCTTTGATGTCGACAGACGTCATGAAATCCCCTGGGCGCAGAGAGCCGATGGCCGAGCGCAGAGTTTCCATGCGAAAGCGCCTGTTCTTGACAAACTTGTTGAGGATCTTTAAATCCAGAATGGGCCTGACTGACCCATCTTTTTTGGGCACTGTGAAAAGGTGGAATAGAACCCCTTGCCCCTTTCTCTTAAGGGGACCCTGCAAATGACCCCCAGATCCAGAAGTCCTTGCACGGCCTGTAGCAAGACCTGAGCTGAGACAGGGTCCTGGGGGATCCGGGACCTGAGGAATCTTGAAGGGGGCCGCACAGCAAACTCTATCTTGTAACCAGAGGACACTATCTCCTGAATCCACCGGTCTGAGATGTGGCGCCTCCAGACGTGCGCGAAGTGCTGTAGCCGCCCCCCCACCCCGAGGGGGCGAGGGCGCCCCATCATGCCTGAGGGGGCTTGGGAGAGGGTTTGGGCTTAGACCCCCAGGAGGAGCCAGGACG
Organism: Gastrophryne carolinensis; assembly: GCA_027917425.1. Lineage (NCBI taxonomy): Eukaryota > Metazoa > Chordata > Amphibia > Anura > Microhylidae > Gastrophryne > Gastrophryne carolinensis. The sequence goes on along the minus strand of CM051235.1, from coordinate 401,420,974 downwards.
TCGTCCTCTGCTCCTATGCCAGGAATCTGCACGAGCCCCCGCGAAGGACACCCCTTTTCCCTGGTTAGCACCTCGGTAGGGGAGTGAAAGGGGGCCCTGGCCCCGAAAGGGCCGAGACTGCCGCCTGCGCTGGGGTAACAGGCGTAGCCCCTTAAATGGAAGCCCAGTAAGGGCTTTCTTTGCAGCATTGTCAGCAGCCCACTGGCGCAGCCAAACCGCGCGGCATATAGCTACCGCCAAGGCAGAAGATCTGGCACACATCCAAATGGCATCATCCGATGCAGACAGGATAAAGTTTACAAACACATCACAGTTAGACAGTGCATTAACCGTTAACCATTAATCAGGTGGCAATTCATCAGGGCCTTCCGAGAACATTTCTGATCAGGGCCCTGAGCGCCACAGACGTAATGGCCAAGGCGCATAGCGGGCGCAGCGCCGTCCCCACAAATGCAAAGGCATGGCATGCCAATTGGTCAATGCGCTGGTCCTCAGAATCCCGCAGCATAGTAGTGTCAGGGGAGTGCATAATAGAGGTGTTAGACAGCCCTAGAATAGGAGCATCGGCCTCGGGGGGGGGGGGGGGGGGGGGGCGATGACCAGCACTTGACCATATCAGCAGGAAAGGGATACTTTCTGTCCCAACTCTTAGGTATCCCGGGAAGTCTACTGGGATGTTCCCACTCCTTAAGCACAAGGTTATTGAAATGGGTTTGCTCAGGAAATTCCAACCGAGCCTTAGCAGTATGAAAAAGCTCACCCCTTTGCCTGGGAGCCGCAACAGGGGGAGAGATGGACAAAACCTCAAAAATCTGAACCAGCAGCCTGTCAGTATCATCCGGGGTCCAGAGGTCAGGGCCAGAATCGTCATGACCCCTGGGCCTCTCGTCAGACGACCCCGAGTCAGAGAACAGCTCCCCTTCGTCCGAGGGGGTATAGCCATATAGATGCAACAACTCGTCAGACTCCGTAGGGAAGAGAGTGGCATCAGGGGTTAAGTGACGCTTTTTTGCGGTGGCCTTACGCGCTAAGGTATTAGCAATCAATTTTTCAATACTGGCCAGTCTAGCAGCCACGTCAGGATGAGAATCCCCGCTTGTATTGGGGCTTAGACTCAAGCTTGGGGGAGTAGGTGAAGTGAGACGAGGAACAGGCCCAGCCACCGGAGGGGCGGGATGCACCATTAGCGCCTGCTGTGCACAAGGAACACAGACCCGTGCGTTGTCACCGCAGATAGGTGCGACCCCACAAGCTACACACAGCCGGGCTTGTCCCGAAGGAATCCCGGTCACATTATCCTGGGATGCCTCCATATGGTGATTAATAGGCACAATAAGCCAGTAGGGATTGACGCTGTAAGCTACCCTGGATGCACCAATGACCCGCAGGGAAGTGGGAGTAACTATACTAGGCCCAACTGACAATTACACCGGGCCGGGAGAAGCCACTGGATTCACCCGTCTGAAAGACACAATGAGAAGAATGGGCGTCAGAACCATGCACAGGAAGCAATGAGCATAAAGGTCGCCCGCGAGGGCACTTACAGACCGCGGAAGGGGGGGGTTACACACGCGCGACTATGCAGCAAAATGGCGCCGAGCGAACCTCGAAGGGCGGGCCAGAGCGGGCCGTGACGCAGAGCGCGCCAAACCAGGCCCCCGCCCCCCCGAAGAGCGTGAAGCTCATAGACAGCAGCCAATGATAATGCTGCAGCGTCTGAGGTAAAACCACCGTCCGGCGCGGACATCCAAATGAGGGAAAAGACGCGCGCAGCGGCGGCCATGTAATAGTAAAAACAGACAAGTCAGCGAGGCGGCTGACACCACATATCTAGTCATACACGTAATCACTATACGCACTGACCCACCCCCCCCTTCTTCCCCCCCGAAGGCTACAGGGAGAATGAGGGAGGATGGCGGCCCTTTATACAGGACCCACCGCTACACGGGGCATGTGGCAATAATGCGGGAGGGGAATCCCATAAGGCTCACCATCAGCCTATACCGCCTACCCTTTGGTGGGGGACTGCGGTGGAGCAGCGCTCCTTAAGCACGCATGGTGCTGCCTACCTTCACCCGACCAACTCAGCCCAGGCTGGGAGTCACATCACACGAAGGACGGGTGGGAATAGTCCAACAGGGCCGCAGGCTAATAGCTCACCTGCGATAGAGTGATATTTCAGGTCTTCGCAGTAAGAGAAATCTGGGGATTTGTGGGAGGTCCCCGGGTATTTGAGGGGCCGGGAGGAGCCTGTTTTGCATGTCTCTGCAGTGTAGCGCCATCTGGCGGAGGATAACCCAAGTGTAAGTAATCTATCTGGAGCAGGACGTACTGTATACTAAGAATAAGACAACCTTCAGGGTAAAGAGAGACAAGGCAGCCTCATGCACAGGTTCAAAAGGAGGACCCTGAGGGGCCAACAAAACCAAATTCCAATCCCCGGTATCATGGGTTTGCGGGGGGGGGGGGGGGCACATGAGTGACCCCCTGGAAGAAGGTCTTGACCAGAGGATGTAGAGCGAAGGACCTCTGGAGAAAACAGCCAAGGCGGACACATGACCCTTCAAGGTGCTGAGCTGAAAACCCATATCCAAACCATGTTGCAGGAACTCCAGGATCTTAGGAATGGAGAACACATGACAGGGAAAGGCCCTAGACTCACACCAGTCAATGTAGGTCGGCCAGGTCCTATAGGAAATGGTGGAGGAGGACTTCTTCCTAGCACTGACAAGAGTATGAACCACACCTTTCTTGGCCACCTGGGGGCCACCAGAATGGCTGGCACCCGCTCCTAAACCAACTTGCGCAGAACCTTGCTCAGAAGAGGAAACGGAGGGAAAAGGTACAGGAGACCGAGACCCTGCCAGGACAGAGACAGAGCATCCACCGCCAGAGCCAAGGGATCCTGGGACAGGGAAACAAATGCTGGCAGCTTGTGACTGTGGCGAGAAGCAAACAGATCCACGTCTGGTCTCCCCCACCGGTGACAAAGGGATAGGAAGACCTCGCTGTTGAGGGACCATTCCCCCCCAGCGAGCGGCCCCCCTGCTCAGGCAATCTGCCTCCAGATTCTCCACTCCCGGAATGTAAACTGCTGAGATGCATGGGACATTGGTCTCGGCCCAGGACAGAATCAACGACACCTCCTGGAGGGCACTCTTGCTCCGAGTCCCTCCCTGATGATTGATATAGGCGACCGCCATCTGATTGTCGGAACGAACCTGTACCGGCAGACCCTGAAGGTGAGGAGTCAACTGTGCCAGTACCAACCGAACTGCCCTCAGCACCAGGATGTTGATCGGAGCGTGAGCCTCCTGAGGGCCCCACAGCCCCTGGAATTGGAGGGCTCTCCAATAGCCCCCCCCCCAACCTGACAGACTGGCATCCGTAGTGACCGTCTCTCAACCCGGAGTCAGAAAAGATCTGCCCCCCCAGAAGATTCCTCGAGTCCAGCCACCACAGGAGGGACCGCCGGGCCAGAGGAGAGAAAGCAAAGGCCTGATCCAAAGACAGGGGGCTCTTGTCCCAGACTGAAAGGAGATGGAGCTGAAGGGGTCTCATGTGAAATTGAGCGTAAGGGACTGCTTCGAAGCAGGCACCCATCTGTCCCACCAATTGCATCCCTTGCCTGATGGAAGGGCGAGGGCTGGGCATGGAATGAGCCAGAGCTTGAAGAGAATCCACCTTCTGCTGAGGAAGAAAAATCCTGGGCTGAATGGTATCCAGATTAATGCCCAGGAAGGGGGTCACCCCGGACGGGGAGAGGGAGGACTTGGGATAATTGATCACCCATCCGAACGTTTCCAGGGCCGTTACCACCATCTGGGTATCCAACTCTGCCTGCTGGAGAGAATGAGATGTAATGAGATCGTCCAGATAAGGGAGAATGCGAATGCCCCCGGCTCTGAGGAAGGCCATCACTCCTGCCAGTACCTTGGTAAACACTCTGGGGCTGAGGTGAGACCAAAGGGAAGTGCCACAAACTGGTAGTGCTGGTCCTCCAGGGCGAACCTGAGGAACCGCTGATGCCCTGGGAAGACTGGCAGATGAAGGTAAGGATCCTTGATGTCTATGGAAGTCATGAAGTCCCCTGGGCGCAAGGAGCTGATCGCGGGGCGCAGGGTCTCCATGCAAAAGCGTCTGGTTCTGATGAACCTGTTGAGAAGCTTTAAGTCCAGGATGGACCTGATGAAGCCATGCCTTTTGGGTACTGTGAAAAGATTGGAATAATAAAGACCTCTCTCCCCCGGAGGGACCAGACAGATGACCCCCCATACCCAATAAGTTCTGTGCAGCTTGAAATAGACCCTGAGCGGCCAGGGGGTCTAGAGGAATCCGAGACCTGAGAAATCTTGGAGGAAGCCATGCCGCAAACTCTAGCTTGTAGCCAGAGGACACAACCTCCAGAATCCACCTGTCTGAGACCTATTGTCCCCAGACATGAGCGAAGAGCTGCAGCCGTCCCACCACCCGTAAGGGTGAGGGCGCCCCTTCATGGCTGAGCGGGTTTAATGACAGATTTGGGCTTAGATCCCCAGGAGGATCCGGGATGGGCACGGCCTCTACCCTTGCCCCAGGAATCCCCCCTGTGCCCCGCAAAGGGTACACCCCTCCCTGACCTGGATCCACGAAAGGAGGGGGTAAAGGACCCTGAACCCCGAAAGGGCCGCAGTTGTCTTTTGCGCTGGGGCAACCTACCTCCTTTTGCAAAAAGGTCCAACCGGTCACCAAAAAGGCGCAGCCCCTTAAAGGGTAGCCCTATGAGAGCCTTCTTAGCAGCATTGTCAGCTGCCCACTGGCGCAGCCAGACCGAGCGGCGAATAGCAACAACCAGAGCCGAGGTCCTGCTGCACATCCTAATGGTGTCATCTATGGCAGAAAGAATATAAGCAATAAACAGCTCACATTGTGATAAGGCTCTAAATTCGGCACTGGAAGAATCATCAGGATAGCCTTCTAACAGGCCCTTGACCAGAGTCCTAATGGCCACAGCAGTAATAGCAGAAGCACAGACCTGGCGCAGGGCCGATCCTGCACAGGCAAAGGCATGGGAAGCCAGCTGATCAATACGTCGTCGGTCCTCACTATCCTTCAGGGTAGTGGAATCAGGGGAATGCACCACAGAAGTATTAGACAACCCCAAAACCGGAGCATCCACCTCTGGTGGAGTTGACCAAATTTAACCACATCCGGGGGAAAAGGGTACCTTTTATCCCATCCCTTAGGAATACCAGGGAGCCGGCTAGGCCTTTCCCATTCCTTGTGAACCAGATTATGGAAATGAGCCTGTTCTGGAAATTCCAAACGTGGCTTTGTAGTACCAAACAATTCCCCCTGCTGTCTGGGTGCCGCAGCAGGGAGAGAAATGGAAAGTACTTCAAAGATTTAAGTCAAAAGTCTATGGTTGTCATCAGCATTCCAATGCTCTGAGCCGGCATCAGCTCCAGGGAAGTGCTGATCATCGGAGAATTCTGAATCTGAGAATAATTCCCCCTCCTCAAGCGGGGTACAGTCAGACAAATCAAGGAATTCTTCCGTCTCCATAGGGAAGGCAGACGCAGCAGGCGCCAAGTGCTGTCTTTTAGCTGGGGCCTTACGGGCCACAGAGCTAGCAATCAACCTCTCAATGTTGGCCAGCCTGGAAGACACATCAGGCTGAGACTCCCCACTCGTGTTAATCTCACTGGGGGTCACAATCAACCGAGGGGGCCTGGGAGAAGACATGGTGGGTGCAGGCCCAGACAAATGCAGGCCAGAGTGCCGCGCAAGCGCCTGCTGGGCGCAGGGTACACAGACCTGCACATCATCGCTTACAGGGGATGCCCCACACACCACACACCGCCGGGCTTGCCCAGATGGGGCCCAGAGCACAATATCCTGAGAAGCCTCCATATGGTGATTTTGGTGTCACAATGACCAAAGGGAATTACGCTATGCAGCTACCCGGGATGCCCCTTAAATGTCCGCTAGGATAGTGGGAGGATTTAATTGATTATTAGGCCTCTAATATAGTGACTAGACTAATAGAAGGCACAGGACCGGGAGAAACCTCTAATTAGTTTTCCCGCGGCAGGCAATTCAAAAACTGTAATGTTAAAAGGGCAAACACTCTTACACTAACAGGCACTCACCCCCCCCCCCCCCCGACGACCAGTATAATGGGAGAAGGGGGAGTAAGGAGCCCATAAAACAATAATAAATGTAAGGCAGGGCAATAGCGGACGGGGCATCCCAAGTCAGGATCACCAGTAAGTCTATGGAGAGGAAAAATGCAAGTGACTCACGGACCACCAGCGGGAGCAGGATCTGGAAGAAGCGTCCCCTTCAGAGCAGACAAGCCGAACTCGGAAGCTTGTGATTCAAACAGAGGGGAGAAGAGCGCGACCGGCCGCAGAGGAGCAGTGCACGCGCAAGCTGCGATGTGAGGGAAATGGCGCCGGCAGGAGAGCCACGAGCACCTCGAGGTGGCGAGATCCAGGGCGCCCGAAGGAAAATGGCGCCCAGACAGCCAGGGGGAAGGAGGCCCAGAGGAGGCCCTTCCCCCTGCTGCGGAGTGCCGCTTGCGCCCGCACCAAGCCGCAGTGGCCGCACCGAAAGCGGCCCGGACATACTCGCTGGGCCCCCCCCCTCCCTCACAGAGTCCTGCCAGCTGGAGGGGGAAGGGAGAAGAGGAACGAGGGAGGTGAGTACAAGAAGCAAGTAAAAAACACACACCACAAAAAGAGTAAAGCTTGTGGGATACATATGGTAGTCAGATGGGCCTAAGTGGTTCCTCCCCCCCCCCCCATATAGGCTCACCATTGCCTATGGCCGGCCACCCTTTAGCAGAGGGTCTGCGGCCCAGAGCCTAGCTCTGTGAACGCCTGACCCTCTGTGTTCTCCCTACCTTCACCCGTTCCGTAGCCAAGGCTGGGAGGCAGAATGGGTCCACGGTAAAAGGTGGGAATAGGGATGCAGTGGCCGACAGGCTTAGAATGCCTCACTCGCCTGCAAGATCCAGAGGGAGTAGAAAAAACGATCCTCGCAGTGAGACTGCAAGATGTATTCTGGGGATTTTTGGGAGACATCTGCCTTATATGAGGCCGGGAGGAGCTACAATTTTTTTGATCTTGCAGTCACTGCGCCACCTTGTGGCGGATTACCCACATGTAAGAAGTGGAGCGACCTGAACAGGACACAGAGAAAATACTTCTCTTTTGGTCTTTGGGAGTCTGAAATTCCAGGGGGTCCACTAACCATCTTGACAGACCTAGTGTGAAACTATACAAAAAGCACCACCTCCATTCTTGATACAGGCCTAGTCATCTCATGCAGCACTAAAAATTTGGGGCATTGGAATAGATAATCCTCCCAACCATTTTTTTTTCTGGAAGGGGGTTTCCTGCAGCTTTGGTTCTGAGGGTCATTCCCAAAAAGGACATTACCCGCAATAGTGCCAGCTGAGGCTGGGCTAGGGAAGATCACAGCTTTGTGACCATTGCAGAGTATTTTCCAATGAGAAAGGCATCAAAATCAGTTTGTACGGCATTAAGATTTTAGTAAAAACCCTTGGGGCCATAGAAATCCCAAATGGTAATGTCCCATCATAGGGCTCAAGCTCCTCTGGTGTCCTGAATAACGGGGAAGCATGGTAGATATCCACAGAGACCAGAAATTCATTCACTGTTAATTGTTGATTTATTGCACAGCACCCATCTATCGGAAAGGTAAACTAGAAACAGACATCAAGCAGATAATACATAATAAAGATGAACTTTTTATTACAGACAATTTCTGTAACAAAAAATCAGAATATAACCGATATTACAATAAAAAGAAGAAATTGATCATTTGGCAGCTAAACCCACCATAAAAACAAACACTTTTCTATGTACAGATTGTACATTGTCACATATCACTATGGACAGATTGGGGAGTGTTTAACTATAGTGATTGATTATGTTTACATTAACATTATACTCCCCTTCAACACCAATTCTCAAAAAGTTGGGACGCTGTGTAAAATGATCTGGAAATCTCATATAAACGTTTTATTCATAACAGAACACATATCAGAAGTTGAAAGTTATTCTTAGATATTCTTCCATTTCATTTGATAAAAACTGATTAATTTGTGAGTACTCACCTGTAAAATGGGTATTATAAGTATGTCACACACCCCGCTTCAGATAGTCATTACACTTGGGTTATACTGACCTGTAGATGACGATCTTGCAGAGATGTCAATAAAAAAAGGAAGACCCTCCCGGTCCATAAATACCTGGGACCTCCCACTCATTCCCCAGTATTAGAACAGCAGTAAGGAAACAAATGGACCCGGAAGAGCCAAAATAACCAGTAACATTAAGAAAGGTTCACCATATAAAGGATCCAGAATACCAAAGGGCGGGGTGAAGCTGGGTGTGTGACATACTTATAATACCCATTTTACAGGTGAGTACTCACAAAATGGTATTATTCTAAGTATGTTACACACCCCGCTTCAGATAGTCATTACACTTGGGACATCCAATAGTGTCCATAAAGGGCGGGGATCCAAAACAAGGCAACAATGCACAACTTAAACCACTGCAGCTTGCAGAACTTTGCGGCCAAAAACAGCATCCGCTGAGGCCCGCACATCAACCTTGTAAAACTTGGAAAACGTGTGAACTGAAGACCAAGTAGCAGCCTTACAAACTTGCTCAACAGCAAGTTGCGCCCGCACCAAGCCGCAGTGGCCGCACCGAAAGCGGCCCGGACATACTCGCTGGGCCCCCCCCCTCCCTCACAGAGTCCTGCCAGCTGGAGGGGGAAGGGAGAAGAGGAACGAGGGAGGTGAGTACAAGAAGCAAGTAAAAAACACACACCACAAAAAGAGTAAAGCTTGTGGGATACATATGGTAGTCAGATGGGCCTAAGTGGTTCCTCCCCCCCCCCCCCCATATAGGCTCACCATTGCCTATGGCCGGCCACCCTTTAGCAGAGGGTCTGCGGCCCAGAGCCTAGCTCTGTGAACGCCTGACCCTCTGTGTTCTCCCTACCTTCACCCGTTCCGTAGCCAAGGCTGGGAGGCAGAATGGGTCCACGGTAAAAGGTGGGAATAGGGATGCAGTGGCCGACAGGCTTAGAATGCCTCACTCGCCTGCAAGATCCAGAGGGAGTAGAAAAAACGATCCTCGCAGTGAGACTGCAAGATGTATTCTGGGGATTTTTGGGAGACATCTGCCTTATATGAGGCCGGGAGGAGCTACAATTTTTTTGATCTTGCAGTCACTGCGCCACCTTGTGGCGGATTACCCACATGTAAGAAGTGGAGCGACCTGAACAGGACACAGAGAAAATACTTCTCTTTTGGTCTTTGGGAGTCTGAAATTCCAGGGGGTCCACTAACCATCTTGACAGACCTAGTGTGAAACTATACAAAAAGCACCACCTCCATTCTTGATACAGGCCTAGTCATCTCATGCAGCACTAAAAATTTGGGGCATTGGAATAGATAATCCTCCCAACCATTTTTTTTTCTGGAAGGGGGTTTCCTGCAGCTTTGGTTCTGAGGGTCATTCCCAAAAAGGACATTACCCGCAATAGTGCCAGCTGAGGCTGGGCTAGGGAAGATCACAGCTTTGTGACCATTGCAGAGTATTTTCCAATGAGAAAGGCATCAAAATCAGTTTGTACGGCATTAAGATTTTAGTAAAAACCCTTGGGGCCATAGAAATCCCAAATGGTAATGTCCCATCATAGGGCTCAAGCTCCTCTGGTGTCCTGAATAACGGGGAAGCATGGTAGATATCCACAGAGACCAGAAATTCATTCACTGTTAATTGTTGATTTATTGCACAGCACCCATCTATCGGAAAGGTAAACTAGAAACAGACATCAAGCAGATAATACATAATAAAGATGAACTTTTTATTACAGACAATTTCTGTAACAAAAAATCAGAATATAACCGATATTACAATAAAAAGAAGAAATTGATCATTTGGCAGCTAAACCCACCATAAAAACAAACACTTTTCTATGTACAGATTGTACATTGTCACATATCACTATGGACAGATTGGGGAGTGTTTAACTATAGTGATTGATTATGTTTACATTAACATTATACTCCCCTTCAACACCAATTCTCAAAAAGTTGGGACGCTGTGTAAAATGATCTGGAAATCTCATATAAACGTTTTATTCATAACAGAACACATATCAGAAGTTGAAAGTTATTCTTAGATATTCTTCCATTTCATTTGATAAAAACTGATTAATTTGTGAGTACTCACCTGTAAAATGGGTATTATAAGTATGTCACACACCCCGCTTCAGATAGTCATTACACTTGGGTTATACTGACCTGTAGATGACGATCTTGCAGAGATGTCAATAAAAAAAGGAAGACCCTCCCGGTCCATAAATACCTGGGACCTCCCACTCATTCCCCAGTATTAGAACAGCAGTAAGGAAACAAATGGACCCGGAAGAGCCAAAATAACCAGTAACATTAAGAAAGGTTCACCATATAAAGGATCCAGAATACCAAAGGGCGGGGTGAAGCTGGGTGTGTGACATACTTATAATACCCATTTTACAGGTGAGTACTCACAAAATGGTATTATTCTAAGTATGTTACACACCCCGCTTCAGATAGTCATTACACTTGGGACATCCAATAGTGTCCATAAAGGGCGGGGATCCAAAACAAGGCAACAATGCACAACTTAAACCACTGCAGCTTGCAGAACTTTGCGGCCAAAAACAGCATCCGCTGAGGCCCGCACATCAACCTTGTAAAACTTGGAAAACGTGTGAACTGAAGACCAAGTAGCAGCCTTACAAACTTGCTCAACAGAGGCCTGATGCTGGAAAGCCCAGGACGCCCCAACAGCACGAGTGGAATGAGCAGTAACACGAAAAGGGGGAACTATCCCCTTGGCAGAATAGGCCCCAACAATGGCCTGACGAATACACTTACTGATAGAAGACTTGGCGGGAGCCAAACCTTTCCTAGGCCCAGAGGACACCACAAAAAGAGCGTCAGTCCTACGAAAGGAGGAAGTAGCTACCAAATAGTACTTCACACAGCGAACCACATCCAAAGAATACAAAACCCTCTCCTCATCATTGCTGGGCTTAGGACACAAGGGGGGTAGAACAATGTCCTGATTAAGATGAAAGGCAGAGACCACCTTAGGAAGGTAATCTGGCTTGAAGCGGAAAACAACCTTGTCCTGATGCCTCTCAAAGTAAGGAGCCTTAATGGACAAAGCCGCCAACTCTGATACACGCCGAATGGAAGTGATGGCAACCAAAAACGCGACCTTCTGAGTAAGCGTAGAAAGAGCAATATCCTGCAAAGGTTCAAAAGGAGGACCCTGAAAAGCAGAGAGAACCAAATTCAAATCCCAAAGGCTTCCTAGGAGGCCACACATGCGTAACCCCCTGGAAAAAAGTCTTAACCAGAGGATGAAGAGCAAAAGACTTTTGAAAGAAAACCGCGGGCAGAAACATGCCCTTTCAGCGTACTAAGCTGCAAACCTAGATCCAGACCATGTTGCAGAAATTCCAAAACCCTAGGGATAGAAAACACCCTGCAAGGCAAGGCCCGGACCTCACACCAATCAATATAAGACCTCCAAATCCTATAGTAGATGGCAGAGGAAGACTTCTTTCTAGCCCTAAGCAGAGTCTGAATAACAGCATCTGAAAGACCTTCCTCCTTCAAGATGGAGACTTCAGCAGCCACGCCGTCAAAACCAGCGTTGGTAAATTGGGGTAGAGCAGTGGACCCTGGGTGAGCAGGTCCGGCAGAAGGGGCAGATCTAACTGATCCTCTGCCAACCTTACCACGTCTGCGAACCAAACCTGTCTTGGCCATCTTGGAGCCACCAGGATGGCTGATGTGCCCTCTAGGGCCAGTTTGCGCACCACTTTGCCCACCATGGGAAACGGAGGGAACAGGTACAGAAACCCCAGATCCCTCCAGTTCAGAGACATGGCATCCGCTGCCAGAGCCAGCGGATCCCGCGAGAGAGACGCAAATGCCGGAAGCTTGTGATTGTGACGAGAGGCAAAGAGGTCCACCTCCGGAGTCCCCCACCGGTGGCAAAGCGACCGAAACAACTTGGGGCCGAGTGACCATTCCCCCCGGTGAGACGAGCCCCTGCTCAAGGAGTCCGCCTTCGTGTTCTCCACTCCCGGAATGTACACTGCCGAATGCATGGGACATTGCCCTCTGCCCAAGCCAGGATCAAAGACACCTCCCTGAGGGCACGCCTGCTGCGAGTCCCTCCTTGGTGATTGATGTAGGCGACCGCCGTCCGATTGTCCGACCGAACTTGAACCGGTAGGCCCCGCAACGAATGAGTCAAGTGAGCCAGAACCAACCTTATGGCTCTCAGCTCCAGAACATTGATGGGATTGTGAGCCTCCTGGGGCCCCCACAGTCCCTGAAACTGAAGATCCTTCCAAAATCCCCCCCAACCTGACAGGCTGGCATCCGTGGTGACTGTCTCCCAACGAGGAGTCAGAAAGGATCTGCCCCTCGTCAGATTGCTTGGTTCCAGCCACCACCGAAGGGAACGCCGCACCCGGGGGGACATCAGAAAAGACTGATCCAATGACAGCGGGGACCCGTCCCAGGCCGCCAAGAGATGCAGCTGGAGCGTCCTTGTGTGAAACTGGGCAAAGGGAACCGCCTCGAAAGAAGCCACCATCAATCCCACCAGTCGCATCCCCAGCCGGATGGATGGACGAGGGATGGATAGGAGAAGCTGAGTCAATTCCTGAATCAAAAGAACCTTGGGCGGGGGAGGAACACCCTGGACTGAGAAGTATCCAGAGACATTCCCAGGAACACTACCACCCTGGACGGAGAGAGGAAGGACTTGGGATAGTTGATCACCCAGCCGAATCTCTCCAGGGTGGCTACCACAGTCCTGGTATCTACCTCCGCCTGGCTGAGTGAGGAAGCCACAATAAGAAGATCGTCCAGATAAGGACCGATGCGGATACCCTGGGCTCTGAGGAGGGCCATCACCCCCGCCAGCACCTTGGTGAAAACCCTTGGAGCCGAGGTAAGGCCAAACGGAAGAGCCACAAACTGAAAATGTCGATTTTCTACAAAGAACCTGAGAAATCTCTGGTGTGCCGGAAAGATTGGAATATGCAGATAAGCATCCTTGATGTCTATGGACGTCATGAAGTCCCCCTGACGTGAAGTGAGTAGATGGTTGAATGCAGAGTTTCCATGCGGAACTTCCGGGGACGGACGAACCTGTTAAGTAACTTCAGATCCAGAATGGGACGAACGGAACCGTCCTTCTTGGGCACCGTGAACAGATTGGAATAGTAGCCCAGGCCCCGGTCCGAGGGGGGCACCGGGCAAATGACAGTCATGTCCAGAAGATTTGCTACTGCCGCCCGGAGCCCCTGCGCGGCCAGAGGATCTGAAGGCACCAGAGACCTGAAGAATCTGGGAGGGGGCCGGAAGTCGATCTCCAGCTTATAACCGGAAGACACCACTTCCCGAATCCATCTGTCCGAGACCTCTTGGACCCAGACCCGGGAGAAGAGTTGCAGCCATCCCCCCACCCACAAGGGTGAGGGCGCCCCCTCATTGCTGAGCCGGCTTGGCAGCGGCCTTAGTCTTAGAGCCCCAGCTGTGTCCTGGACGGGCACAACCCCTGCCCCGGTTCCAGGAATCACCTCTGGAGGAGGAGAAGGCCAATCCCCTGCCAACTCTGGCCCTACGAAAGGAAGGAGAGAAGGAAGCCGCCCCCGAAAGGGACGACGCTGCTTCTTATGCTGAGGTAACTTACCACCCTTTGCAACCGAATCCAATTTTTCTCCAAAGAGCCGCAACCCCACAAAGGGAAGGGCCGTAAGCGACTTTTTGGACACAAAATCAGCCGCCCACTGGCGCAACCAAACCGACCGCCGGATAGCCACAAGCAAGGCCAAAGTTCTACTACACATCACCATCGTGTCATCCAAGTCGGCCAGCACAAATGACAAAAACAACTCACATCGCTTAAGGGCGGTGAACTCCTCACTAGCCGGGTCAAGCCCGGAAGAGGTCAACAGTCCTCTAACAACCGACCTGGCAGCTACTAATAAAAGCGCCGAAGCACAAACAGGCCGCAAGGCCGACCCAACACTGGTAAAACCGTGACAAGCCATCTGGTCAATGCATTTATCCTCACCATCCTTGAGAGTAGTGCAGTCCGGAGAATGCAAGATGGAGGTGCTGGACAACCCCAAAACAGGAGCATCCACCTCGGGAGGGGACGACCAGTGCTTCACCGCGTCCACCGGAAAGGGATTTTTTTGTCCCAACCCGGCGGAACACCTGGAAGTCGAGTAGGCCTCTCCCATTCCTTGAGAATAATGCCATCAAAATGCTTTTTATAAGGGAATTCCAAGCGCGGCTTGGTCACCTCAAAGAACTCCCCCTTTTGCAGAGAAGCCGCTTCAGGAGGAGAAATAGCCAAGACCTCAAACATATGAGCCAGGACCTTAGAGGTATCCAAAGAATCCCCCTGACCCTGCTTGGTATCAGCACCAACAAACTGCTGATCATCAGACCCCTCCGACTCCTCAAACAGCTCCCCTTCCTCTAGCGGGGAGCAATCGGACCAATTCAGAGAGTCAAACTCATCCAAATCAAAAGCCTGCGTGGCTGTATACAAATGCTTTCTCTTAGCCGGGACCTTTTTGGCAACAGCACTAGAAAACAATTTTTCAAGATTGGCCAATCTGGCACACACCTCAGATCGCGACTCCCCACCCATGACCACATCACATGGGGTACGTATCAGGCGTGGGGGAGTAGGAGAAGTGGCGGAGCAGAACCAGATGCCGGGGATCCGCGGACTGCCACTTAATAGTCCGGTGCGCACATGGTACACAAAGAAATACATCATCCCCCGAAAGGGATACCCCACACCCCAAACACTGCCTGGACCCGAGGGGAGCACAAGCCCAGTATCCGGGGAAGCCTCCATATGGTAATTTTTTAAAAAGTAAGTCACAATGACCAGAAGGAAGTACGCAGTAAATGCTACCCGGGATGCCCCTTTAAGTCCCACGTGGGAGGAATTTACAGAACCCAATTTTAACCAGGGACCCAAGGATCGGGAGAACCCCCCTTTAATAGAAACCAATGGTCCACCTGGAACACAAAAGACAGACACAGCAATCAGACCCTCATTATACAGCAAAATGTCCAACATGTCAAAAAAACAAGCATTGCCGACAACCACACAGAGGGGCATGGATAAATACAAAACAAATGGGGCCCAGAAGGCCACTCACCGACCAACAGACAGCCGGCCGACACACATGCGCCTGGCGAAGTAAGAGAAAATGCGCGTAAGCAGAGGTAGAAGGGGGGCGGGCCGGCGCGGTTTGCGTGCCGCGCCCGGCCCCGCCCCTCCCAGCCAGTAGCCGGGAACTCCCCCGCCGCCATGGCTGACAAGAGGCCGGCGCCGCGGTACCGCTGGTGCCGGCTAAGCACAGTAAAAACACAGTGAGCACACACACAAACAGTGAACAAGTGCCCACACAAACACCACACATACTACAATTGACCCAAACATTAAAGTCTACAAGGGACAAGGCCCCCCCCCCCCAAGGGTATCCGGGAGAGGGGAAAACCATGCTAGGGTGGAAGGCCAAGGGACAGGGCATCCCAAACCGGGGTCACCAACCCGGTTATCCGCCTACCCCTTGGTATGGGGTCTCACGGTGGAGCGTAGCTCCTAAGCACCTAGGGTGCCATCTACCCTTGCCCGGACCAGCAGCCTAGGCTGGGAGGCAAGGTAAATCAATAAGAGAATCCGGGCAGAAATAAATCAAATAGAGGGCCGGGAGTCATCCATCTTCTGACTTGCTCGCCGTCTGCAGAGATGAAAGACTGGGGAATGAGTGGGAGGTCCCAGGTATTTATGGACCGGGAGGGTCTTCCTTTTTTTATTGACATCTCTGCAAGATCGCCATCTACAGGTCAGTATAACCCAAGTGTAATGACTATTTGAAGCGGGGTGTGTGACATACTTAGAATAATCAATATTGGACGCTTGTGATCTACAGACCATTAGATCCTGCACCCACTCAAAGCTGACATGCCACCTCAACTATTTTTCTCCTTTCTTGGATCTTAGAGCACCGGGGAGGCTTTTTCCTATTACCAACATGCCAGCTGTGCTGCTGGCTGGACTTAATCGACATAACCCACAATGCAAAGCGGCAGGAAACTCAGCAGGACCTATTTGCACACTACTGGCAGCTCCATAGGATGCCATTCCTATTTGCATACCACTGGCAGCTCCATAGAGGGGTGGAATTGACCACAGCAGGAATTACAAAAATACCATTTTGTGAAATACTCACCTGTAAAATGGGTATTATAAGTATGTCACACACCCCGCTTCAAGATATCCATAACATGTGGGTAATACCGACCTGAAGAGGGCGTTCTGCAGAGATGATAGGAAAAAGAAAGCCCCTCCCGGTCCATAAATACCTGGGACCTCCCACTCATTACCCAGTATAAAGAAAGCAGTAAGGTAAGGGACCAGGAAGAGGCAAATATAAACCAAAGCAACGCAAAGTCCACAATATAAAGGATCCAGAATACGAGAAGGGCGGGTGAAGCGGGGTGTGTGACATACTTATAATACCCATTTTACAGGCGAGTAGTTCACAAAATGGTATTATTCTAAGTATGTCACACACCCCGCTTCAAGATATCCATAACATGTGGGACATCCAATAGCAGTGTCCATAAAAGGGCGGGGATCCAAAACAAGGCACAACTTAAAGCACAACAGCTTGCAGAACTTTGCGGCCAAAAGCAGCATCTGCTGAGGCCCGAACATCAACCTTGTAAAACTTGGAAAAAGTGTGAACAGAGGACCAAGTAGCGGCCTTACAAACTTGCTCAACCGAGGCCTGGTGCTGGAGGGCCCAGGACGCTCCAACCGCACGAGTAGAATGAGCAGTAACACGAAAAGGGGGACTCCTCCCCTTAGCAGAATAGGCCCCAATAATGGCCTGACGAATCCATTTACTAATGGAAGACTTGGCAGGTGCCAAACCCTTCCTAGGCCCAAAGGGTACCACAAAAAAAGCATCAGTCTTACGAAAGGAAGACGTAACCACCAGATAGTATTTTACAACGCGAACTACATCCAAGGAATGCAGAGCCCTTTCCTTGTCGTTGCTGAGATTAGGACATAGAGAGGGCAGAACAATGTCCTGATTCAGATGAAAGGCAGAAACCACCTTAGGAAGAAAATCCGGCTTGAAACGAAAAACCACCTTGTCCTGATGCCTTTCGAAGTACGGAGCTTTAATGGACAAAGCTGCCAACTCAGAAACACGCCTAACAGAAGTGATAGCCACCAAAAAGGCCACCTTTTGAGTAAGTGAAGACAAGGCAACCTCATTCAAGGGCTCAAACGGAGGACCCTGAAGAGCAGAAAGAACCAAGTTCAAATCCCAAACTGGAACCAACGGCTTCCTAGGAGGCCGAACATGCGTAACCCCTTGGAAAAAAGTCTTGACCAAGGGATGAAGTGCAAAGGACCTTTGAAAGAACACCGCCAGGGCAGAAACCTGCCCCTTCAAGGTACTGCGCTGGAGCCCCAGATCCAGACCATGTTGAAGAAACTCCAGAATCCTGGAAATGGAAAACTCCCTACACGGGAAAGACCTACCTTCACACCAGTCAATATAGGACCTCCAGGTCCCATAGTAAACGGTAGAGGAAGACCGCTTCCTGGCGCTAATAAGAGTCTGAATCACCGCATCAGAAAGACCTTCCTCCTTCAAGATGGAGGTTTCAGCAGCCACGCCGTCAAAGCCAGCGACGGTAAATTGGGATAGCGTAGCCGACCCTGGGTGAGCAGGTCCGGCAGCAGAGGCAGAACGAACTGATCCTCTGCCAGTTTGACCAGGTCTGCGAACCAAACCTGTCTTGGCCATCTTGGTGCCACCAGAATCGCCGATGCGCCCTCCAGGGCCAGCTTGCGCACCACTCTGGCTACCATAGGAAACGGAGGGAACAGGTAAAGAAACCCCAGATCCCTCCAGTTCAGGGACATGGCATCCACCGCCAGGGCCAGTGGATCCTGCGAGAGAGACACAAATACCGGAAGCTTGTGATTGTGACGAGAGGCAAAGAGGTCCACCGCCGGGAACCCCCATCTGAGAGACCACTCCCCCTGGCGAGAGGAGGCCCTGCTCAGAGAGTCCGCCTCCGTGTTCTCCACTCCCGGAATGTAGACTGCTGAGATACACGGGACGTGGCTCTCCGCCCAGTCCAGAATTAACGACACTTCCCTGAGTCCCTCCCTGGTGATTGATGTAAGCAACCGCCGTCCGATTGTCCAAACGAACCTGAACTGGCAGGCCCTGCAACTGATGAGTCAAGCGAAACAGAACCAACCTGATGGCTCTCAATTCCAGAACATTGATGGGCTCGTGAGCCTCCTGAGGGCCCCACAGACCCTGAAACTGAAGATCCTTCCAGACACCCCCCCAACCTGACAGACTGGCATCCATGGTGACTGTCTCCCAACACGGTGCCAGAAAGGATCTGCCCTTCAACAGATTGACAGACCCCAGCCACCATTGAAGGGATCGACGAACTCGGGGGGTCATCCGGAAGGACTGATCCAACGATAGTGGAGACTTGTCCCAAACCGTCAACAGATGGAGCTGGAGCATCCTTGTGTGAAACTGCGCAAAGGGAACTGCCTCGAACGAGGCCACCATCAACCCCACCAGCCTCATCCCTAGCCGGATGGCCGGACGAGGGGCCGACAAGAGAAGCCAAACCAACTCCTGAATCAAAAGATCCTTGGCCTGGGGCAGAAACACCCTGGCCTGCGAAGTATCCAGAGACATTCCCAGAAAGGTCACTACCCTGGACGGGGAAAGAGATGACTTGGGGTAGTTGATCACCCAACCGAATCTCTCCAGAGTGGATACCACCGTTCTGGTGTCCAACTCTGCTTGGCTGAAGGAAGATGCCATAATTAGAAGATCGTCCAAATAGGGCACAATGCGGATACCCTGAACCCTGAGTAGAGCCATCACCCCCGCCAGCACCTTGGTGAAAACCAGAGGAGCCGAGGTAAGACCAAAAGGGAGTGCCACAAACTGAAAATGCCGATCCTCCACCACGAACCTGAGAAACCTCTGGTGTGCTGGAAAAATCGGAACGTGCAGGTAAGCGTCCTTGATGTCTATGGACGTCAGAAAGTCCCCCTGACGAAGAGAGTGGATAGCCGAACGCAGCGTTTCCATGCGGAATTTCCGCGGCCGGATGAACCTGTTGAGAAACTTCAGATCCAAGATGGGTCGGACCGAACCGTCCTTCTTGGGTACCGTGAACAGATTGGAATAAAAGCCCCTGCCCTGGTCTGAGGGGGGCACTGGGCAAATGACAGCCATGTCCAGAAGATTCTCTACTGCCACCAGGAGTCCCTGCGCGGCCAGAGGTTCCGAAGGCACCCGAGACCTGAAAAATCTGGGAGGGGGCCGGAGCTCGAACTCCAGCTTGTAACCGGAAGACACCACTTCCCGGATCCATCTGTCTGAGACCTCCTGATCCCAGACCTGGGAGAAGTGTCGCAGCCGTCCCCCCACCCGCATGGGTGAGGGCGCCCCCTCATTGCTGAGCTGGTTTAACAGCAGGTTTGGGCTTAGAGCCCCAACTGTAACCTGGACGGGCACGTCCTCTGCCCCTATTCCCGGAATCCCCTGCCAGATCTGGCCCCACGAAAGGAAGGGGTAAAGGAAAGCGCCCCACGAAAGGGACAGCGTTGTTTCTTGCGTTGAGGTAACCTACCACCCTTAGTGACAGAATCCAATTTCTCTCCAAAGAGCCGTAATCCAACAAAAGGTAGAGCCGCCAGCAACTTTTTGGACATAAAATCGGCCGCCCACTGGCGCAACCAAACCGACCGCCGAATAGTCACCAGCAGAGCCGACGTCCTACCACACATCATCAAAGTGTCATCCAAGGCGGCTAATACAAATGACAAAAACAACTCACACCTTTTAAGGCCAAGGAACTCGTCACTACCCGGACGAAGCCCGGAAGAAGTCAACAGGTCCCTGACCACGGACCTGGCAGCCACCACCATCAGCGCCGAAGCACAAACGGGCCGCATGGCTGAACCAACGCTGGCAAAGCCATGACAAGCCATCTGGTCAATGCGTTTATCCTCTCCGTCTTTGAGGGTGGAACAATCGGGATTATTTAAAACAGAAGTGTTGGACAACCCCAAAACCGGTGCATCCACCTCGGGGGGGGGTGCCCAACGCTTAACCGTATCCGAAGGGAAGGCATATTTCTTATCCCACCCCTGAGGAATACCAGGGAGCCGAGCCGGCCTGTCCCATTCCTTAGCAATAATTTTGTCAAAGTGTTTTTGATTAGGAAATTCCAAGCGCGGCCTGGATTCCTCGAAAAACTCCCCCTTCTGCTGTGGAGCCTCCTCAGGAGGAGAAATAGCCAAAACCTCAAACATCTGAGCCAGAGCGTTAGGAGTATCCGAGGATCTCCCCAAGTCCCCAAGCTCAGCATCAGCGCCAACAAACTGCTCATCGTCTGAATTATCAGAGTCCTCATAAACCTCCCCTTCCTCTAGCGGGGAATAATCAGAATAATCCAGATTATTAACATCATCAAGGTCATCCACCGGCGGGGCCGGCGACAAGTGCTTTCTCTTAGCCGGAGCCTTACGGGCGACCGAGCTGGAGAGTAATTTTTCAAGGTTGGCCAATCTGGCGCACATCTCAGATTGTAGCTCCCCACCCATGACAACGTCACACGGGGTGCGTATCAAGCTGGGAGGAGAGGAAGCGACCGGCGGTGCTGACCCAGACGCCTGGGGTTCGGACTGCCGCGTAATAGTTTGCTGTGCACAAGGTATACACAGAAGTACATCGTCCCCAGTAATGGATACCCCACACAACATACACTTCCGGAATTGCCCCGAGGGGATCCCGAGCCCAGTATCCGGGGATGCCTCCATATGGTGAACTTATAAGTAGTCGCTATGACCAGGGGAATTACGCATATAAGCAACCCGGGATGCCCCTTTAATGTCCCAAGTGGGAGGATTTGAAGTAGGTAATTTTAACCCAGGGACCCTAGGACCGGGAGAAACCCCCTAAACCTAACGTAGATCTACCTGAAAGACACAATAGAATAAGCTATGAGCACATGAAAGAGGAGCAACAAGGTATAAAATAGATATGGGGCCCACAGGGTCACTCACGGTGACTTCCTCCGCTCAAGATGGCGTCCGCCCTCACAGGAGCCAGCAGCAGCAGCAGCACGGAGGCAGAGAGGAGAAGGGGGGCGTGGCCAGTGCGGAGAGCGCGATTGTCAGTGGCCCCGTCCCCCCTCCATGTCATAGCCAGGCTCCGCGGCGGCGCCTGCCGAACGGGGCGGGCCTCGGCGTCCCGCCGAAAGCCCTGCCCCGCCCCCTGTAACACACGCGTGAGGGGAGATCTCCCCTCACAGCACAAGTCCCGGACAAAGACCGGCGCCGCAGCGGTATGCGGCGGCTGCGGCGCCGGTAAAGCAGACAGACAGGATGGAGGGGGGCGGGCCGCGGCGACGCCCGTCCCCGCCCCCCCCACTCCAGCATGTGAGGAGAAACTCTCCTCACCCGCGCGCTGACAAGGTGACGGGACCGGCGCCGCGGCAATGGCGGTGGCCGCGGCACCGGTACATAATGAAAGCGCAGCAGAAAGGCGGGCCAGCGCCCGGCCCCGCCTCCTAAGCAGAAAGCTGAGGAGAGGGATCTCCTCAGCCGTGCAAATGACACAGTAAAAGCACTAATCACACACACTACACCTTAATAAAGGCCCGCCAACACCCCCCCCCCCCCAAGGAGAAGGGCATCCGGAGAGGGGAACACTACCTGGGGTGAAAAGGCCGAGGGACAGGGCATCCCAACCGGGGTCACCAGCCCGGATAACCGCCTACCCTCTGGTACAGGGTCTCACGGTGGAGCTTAGCTCCTGAGCACCTAATGTGCCATTCTACCCTCGCCCAGACCTCAGCCAAGGCTGGGAGGCATGTATGGTAAATAAAAGGGGTATCTGGGCGGAAATAGAAATCAAAGCGGGCCGGGAATGATCCCGGCTACCTCAAGTCCCCCTGTGCAAGGAGGAGGCATCATCTTCTGACTTGCTCGCCGACTGCAGAGATGAAAGACTGGGTAATGAGTGGGAGGTCCCAGGTATTTATGGACCGGGAGGGGCTTTCTTTTTCCTATCATCTCTGCAGAACGCCCTCTTCAGGTCGGTATTACCCACATGTTATGGATATCTTGAAGCGGGGTGTGTGACATACTTAGAATAAGGTAAATACATTTGTACGTGCAGCAATCTAAATTGTAGTGTAGGGATATACTGTAAGCACTTTTTCTTGCAAGGGTATTGGTCCAATTTAAAAGTGGTCCTTCACCCTGAATAAGTGCATACCTTATATGTTTCCCACACCCTGTACATACAGATTGCTCACATTAAAAAGCATCCTACCTGCATCTACTGCATGTTATGAGCCTTTAAACATCCAAGATGGCGGATCATGGAACATCAGGCAGCCTGCAAACAGGAAGTGCCTTCTGACTGTGCTGCTCTGCATTCTTGGATTGCTGACTTTTCCCTGACCCCAGCTCTGCTCTGTCTGAGCAAAGCACAGCTATAACCTGCCCCCTGTACTTTATCCCGCTCTCCTCTCCTCAGTATGTGATGCTTCTAAATCCTAAAGTCCTGAACAGAGTTGCAGTCCAGTGGGGGAAAGAATAAGTGACCAAAAACTTAAAATATATTAACTTTAGATGCTGGGAAATAGTTTAAGGGTTTGGGCTCTTCAATAAATCATGGTGAAGTTCCGGTTTAAGAGAAGAGGGACCATCCAGCGTCAAAATCCTGCAGCTCTGATGGTATGGGGGTGGATTACTGCCTATGGCACAAGCAGCTTACACATCTAGAAAGCCACTATCAATGATGAGCAGTGTATGGAGGTTTTAGAACAACATATGCTCCCATCCAGCAATTTCAGAAAGACATTGCTAAACCACATACTGCATCCATCATAATAGGACGGCTTTGCAGAAGAAGCATTCAGGTGCTTAACTGACCTGTCTTTAGTCCAAATGAAAATTTTTGTCATGTTATGAAATTAAAAAATCTAGCAAAGGAGACCAAAGACTGCTGAGCAGCTGGAATCCTACATCAGACAGCAAAGAGACAACATTCCTTCCCTACACTTCTGTGTTCTATTATGAATCAAATAAGTTTATATGAGATTTCCATTGCACTCTTTTTTTTTTTTTAAAACACAGTGTCCCAACTTTTTTGGAATTGGGTTTATAGACAAGTGGGTGTCACTATTGGGGCAGAGGTCTCAAGTTCAGTGGGTGCTGCCCCAGCCAGGTCATCTGCATCCTTAGCACCAGTGTAGTTGGTGAGAAAACAGTCTTCTATTCGACCTAAAAATTCATCAGCGAACACTGAGCAATCGGCGTTCACCAACGTCTTCCGCAGACATGACAGGAGCTGATAGAAAGAAGAGAGATCATCAAGTCATGAACACAGCGTTGATATATATGTACCGTAATCTGCTCTCCCATCTGCAGGCAAATTACCACAGTACAAGCAAACTTTCTTTCTCTTTCTTTTCACCTTCTCTACACGACCTTTGTGAAGGAGACACCGCCATTACATACTCCCTTAGGTTGCTTTGAGATAGGCGCCAGGAGGTGGTAAGAGCGACAGCAGACAGCTGGGAGAGGATATAGTCCTCATATATGATATTGTCAAGTAGGAATACGTCGAGTACCTGTCTACCCTGATTATAAAAATATATTACGCTATTGCGCTTCCTTTTTTTTTCTTTCATCCACCACATGCAACTATTCCACTTGTTGTTGGAGATAAATATATATCTATATAAGAAACAAAACCACAGAAGTTGGAAGGGGATGAATGTATAAAGGATATGTATATGCATTATACAGCATATGGTCTGGTAAGGATAGAATATCGCTGATGTGACCAAGAGTATATAGCTTAATCACATGTTGGTGCTTAATGTGGGCTTTGCAATCAACCTATCCAGTTTTTATTGGACTTTTTAATAATTTTAAGTGGGACTGTATGGTACACAGTTTGTTTAAGATTGCATTGAGCATGTTAATAAATTTCTGAGGACGTTTATTTATCTGCGAAAGTCGTTTTAACAATTGTGTTTTCTACAGTACTGCTTATTTTTCTACAACCCCCTTCTATCCCCTGAACACCATCTCTCTCACACTCACTCTTTTTCACATTTCCTCCCTCTCTTTTCCATATTTCCTCCTCCTCTTCCTTTTACCCCCAGATTCCCTTCTCGCTCTCCCTTTCCCACATTCACTCCTTTTCCTTTTTCACATTCCCTCCTTTCTCTTCCCTTCTCCCCCCTTCCACACTCTCCCTCTATTCTTCTCTCTCTTTTCCACATTACCTCCTCTCTTTCCCTTTTTTCCACATTCACTCTCTATTTTCCATTCCTTCCCTCTTACTCTCTCTCCCTCACTTTTTACACATTCTCTACCTCTCTCTCTTGTTATCATTCCCCCATCCTTTAGACTGTAAGCTCGCAAGGGCAGGGCACTCCTCCCTATTGTCTCCTGTGCTCACAACACTTGGTTTTAACCTGTGGCATCTAATTTTGTATTGTTCTCTGTGCTATATGTTTTACCCTGTCTGTATTCTTACCTTGTAAAGCGCTACGGAAGTTGATGGCGCTATATAAATAAACAATAATAAAAATTCTCTCTCTTGCTTATTTTGGTTTCCCCGCCTCTCTTTTTCTTAAGGATACCCTTTCAATCTCACTCTCTCTCTTCCACATGCCCCCCTCCCGCTCTTTTCGATTTTTTAAAAACTTTTTACCACATGTTCTGTTTTGTTCTCTTTTCTGGCCTACTACAGTCTGTTTCCCCCCTCTCTTTCTTTCTTTCTTGCCCCTATAGATCTTCCTGTCTCTCTCTATTCTGTGTTTCCCGTGTCTCCGTTTCCTAAATTTCTTTTATCTATTTTCCACTCCGTGATTGAGTTTGGGGGTTGAGAACGACATTTGCTCTATAGCTAGCCCTGATGGACAGGCTGGATGTGTGGCCCGTATAATCATAAAGGCTTGTGTGGCCTGAAGTACAGGATTCCTGCTATGGTCTGCACTAGAGAGCTGCCCTACTGCTGCCTGGTTAGGGAATGGCTTATGAAAGTAGTAGAGATGAATTAGGGGAGATTTTGTTAAACAACACAATTGTTATAGATGACTTTAGGTTCCTTTTATCAAACTGCCCTCCAGGACATTCCAATTTGAGATGTTAAAAGTTAAAGATACTTAGGGAGCCAAAGTCAATATGATGGGGCACAGAAAATGGCTGCACACTACAGTGAAGAGCATCTATTGGAGGGGTTGAGGCTGCTGTACATGAGTGTAGCTCTGTACTGGAAAAGAGCTATGCTGGGAGAAGACGAAGGGCTCCTTAATGCATACCCAAATTCAGGTCAGCTTTAATAAATAAAGACTCCTCCTTGGAGGCTGTGACAGGATGACACATCGTCAGTGGTAAAGCTCACCTTCTGTAAAGAGGTCAAGCCGCAGTCTTGTCGATACCTTTTGTGTATTGGAACGCTGCTGCAAGGAGATAAAAAGGGGAAACTGGTTCAAATGTATTGAAGAAAATAATGCAATGCTAGAAAGAAAAGTGTATAAGCCTCTGGCATTAATATGATAAGATTCATGCTCACATAGCATAATGCACAGAAAGAAAGAACGATTCATATTGGCAGTTTCAGGGAGCCACAGGGAGAGTGCTCGGGCTGGCAAGAAATGCTGAGCGCAGGCACGCGCACTTTTAGAGGGAGGTGGAGGATGCGGCTGTCAGAGCCGCTGCTCTTAGACGCGCCATGGGACCGGGAAGAGGTGAGTTGGCTGCGGCGATCTGGGGGGTTTCACACAGCGGCGCACCCCCAGGGAAAGGACCAAAACCCAGTATAGTCAAAATCCTGAGTTTTGGTCCACCTTAAGATATACTCAAATCTTCTATCTTCCCTTTTCATGCATGAAAATACGACAGGAAAGTTTTTCCAACATGATAAAGTCGTTCTATGTGGTCATTTAGCACAATAATGGGAATAACACAGCAGCACAGAGGTGATCAATAGCGACCTGTCTGTCTGGGCTTAAGAATAAACGATATTGGGACAAGGCAGGATCATTGTTTGCTCTACTAATCCAATAACCCATTAAAACCCAACGCTTACACATCGATCTGCAGCAGGTGGACAATTAACCAGTTTCAGTTAATAAGCCAACGTGCGAGGAGAAATAGAATTAGACCCTGGATTGATTTACAGCTTATGAACAGGTCACCAATAATGGAAATGAAGCAAGATATCTGCAGTCTTCTGTTCAGAGACAAATTAAACTTCAGCAATTAATGGCTGAGGTCTTGTAATTTCATCCGGTCGTA
The DNA here is from genome assembly GCA_027917425.1 of Gastrophryne carolinensis. NCBI lineage: Eukaryota > Metazoa > Chordata > Amphibia > Anura > Microhylidae > Gastrophryne > Gastrophryne carolinensis. Next base: position 401,394,440 of record CM051235.1, on the reverse strand, counting down.
AACGAATCGAATTTTCCAGCAATGAAAGATTGTATTACCAGCAGAGATCCTGATTTCAGATGCCCTGCAGGTTAAATCCTTAAACTGGACCTTCTCCCTGAATAAGAGCATATCTTATATGTTTCCCCCACCCTGTGCATACAGATTGCCCACATTAAAAATGATCCTACCTGCATCTACTGCATTTTCTGAGACTTTAAACATCCAAGATGGTGGCCATGGAGACAGGAAGTGTCTTTTGACTGTGTCGCTCTCCATTCTGGGATTGCTGTCCTTTTCCTGACCCCAGCTCTGCTCGGTCTGTGCAAAGCACCACCCCACTGCACCCCCCTCCTCACCTCAGTAAGTGATACTTCTGAGGCAAGATGGCAGCGCCCATATGTTAGAGTCCTGAACAGAGTTGCAGCCCAGTGGGGAAAAATACAATTCTGTGAAATACTCACCTGTAGAATTGGTATTATAAGTATACAGTACGTCCTGCTCCAGATAGATTACTTACACTTGGGTTATCCTCCGCCAGATGGCGCTGCACTGCAGAGACATGTAAAAACAGGCTCCTCCCGGCCCCTCAAATACCCAGGGACCTCCCACAAATCCCCAGCATTGAAAAGCAGTGAACAAGAAGCCGGGAGAATCCAACCACCAAAACTGGTAACTATAACAATGATAACAATCACCATATGGGGATCCAGAATAATGCAAAAACCAGGGTGGGGTGGAGCAAAACGTACTGTATACTTATAATACCAATTCTACAGGTGAGTATTTCACAGAATTGTATTATTCTTAGTATACAGTACGTCCTGCTCCAGATAGATTACTTACACTTGGGACATCCAATAGCAGTGTCCATAAAGTAGGGTGGAATCCTCAACAAAAAAGGTAACAGCAGACAGTTTAAACCACTGCCGCCTGCAAAACCTTGCGGCCAAAAACAGCATCAGCTGAGGCCCTAACATCAACCTTGTAAAACTTTGAAAAGGTATGAACAGAAGACCAAGTAGCGGCCTTGCAAACTTGTTCAACAGAAGCCTGGTGCTGAAAAGCCCAAGAGGCACCAATAGCACGCGTGGAATGAGCAGTAAGGCGGAAGGGAGGATTCTTCCCCTTAGCAGTGTAGGCCTGAATCACAGCCTGATGGATCCTGTTGCTGATAGTAGACTTAGCAGGAGCCAAACCCTTCCTAGGACCAGAAGGGACCACAAAAAGAGCATCAGTTTTCCTGAAGGACGCAGTGACTACCAGGTAATACTTCAGACACCTGACCACATCCAAGGAATGCAGAACCCTTTCCTTAGCGTTGCTAGGATTAGGGCACAATGAAGGAAGAACAATATCTTGATTCAAATGAAAAGCAGACACCACCTTAGGCAGGAAATCCGGCTTAAGCCGAACACCACCTTATCCTGGTGTCTCTCAAAGTATGGGGGCTGGATAGACAGAGCCACCAGCTCAGACACACGCCTGACCGAAGTAATAGCCACCAGAAAGACAACCTTGAGGGTAAGTACAGCCAGCGCAGCATCCTGAATAGGCTCAAAGGGAGCACCCTGCAAGGCAGACAAAACCAAGTTCAAATCCCAAACTGGGACCATAGGTTTACGTGGGGGAGACGCACATGAGTGACCCCCTGAAAGTCTTAACCAAGGAATGCTGAGCAAAAGACTTCTGAAAGAAGACAGACAGGGCAAAAACCTGACCCTTCAGAGTACTGAGTTTTAGACCCAACTCCAACCCATGCTGTAAAAACTCCAGAACCCTGGGGACTGAGAACACCCTACAGGGAAGAGACCTAGACTCACACCAATCAACGTAGGTACGCCATACCCTATAATAGATGGAAGAAGAAATTTTCTTCTTCACCATGGTCTCAACCACCGAGGCAGACAAGCCTTTCTCCATCAAGATGGAGGTTTCAGCAGCCAGGCCGTCAAAGCCAGAGTTTGTAAATTGGGATGGCGTAAGGGGCCCTGAGTGAGCAGATCTGGCACCCCTGGCAGAACGTACTGGTCTACTGCCATCTGCACCACGTCTGCGAACCACACTCTTCTTGGCCACCTGGGGGCCACCAGAATCACTGGCACCCCTTCCAGAGCAATCTTGCGCAGGACCCTGCCCAGCAGGGGGAATGGAGGAAAGACATACAGGAGCCGAAATTCCTGCCATGACATGGACAGAGCATCTGTGGCCAAGGCCAGAGGATCCTGAGATAGGGAGACAAAGGCCGGGAGCTTGTGATTGTGACGGGATGCAAACAGATCCACATCCGGTAGACCCCAATGGTGACACAGGGACTGGAATACCCTGCTGCAGAGGGACCACTCCCCCTGACGGGAGGTCCCCCTGCTCAGAGAGTCTGCCAGTAGATTCTCTGCTCCCGGAATGTACACAGCCGAAATGCATTGAACATTGGCCTCCGCCCATGTCAGAATCCGCGACACCTCCTGGAGGGCCCCCCTGCTCCGGGTCCCTCCCTGATGGTTGATGTAGGCAACCGCCGTCCTGTTGTCTGAGCGCACCTGCACAGACAGACCCTTCAGGTGATGGGTCAACTGCTCCAGAACCAACCTGATCGCCCGTAGTTCCAGAATGTTGATAGGCAAGTGGGCCTCCTGAGGGCCCCACCTCCCCTGGAACCGCAGGGACTTCCAGAAGCCCCCCCAACCCGACAGACTGGCATCCATGGTGACCGTCTCCCAGGAGGGGGCCAGAAAGGACCTGCCCCCCCAGCAAGTTCCTGGGATCCAACCACCACGAAAGGGACCGCCGGACCAAGGGGGGGAGCACACAGACCCCGTCCAAGGACGTTGGGTCCTTGTCCCATACTGACAGAAGGTGAAGTTGTAGAGGCCTCAAATGGAACTGAGCAAAAGGCAACGCCTCGAAGCACGCCACCATCAGGCCCACCAACTGCATTCCCTGCCTGAGTGAGGGCTGGGGACACGACAGCAGGAACCTCACCTACGCAGTTAGAGCTTCCACCTTCTGTTGAGGAAGGAATATCCTTGACTGAACTGTATCCAGAACCAGGAATGGGGTCACCGAGGAAGGGGACAGAGATGACTTGGGGTGATTGATCACCCAGCCGAAGGACTCCAGGGTGGACACCACCAGCTGAGCGTCCAACTCTGCCTGCTGTAGAGACCGAGAGGTGATGAGTATGTCGTCCAGGTAGGGCAGCCTGCGTATGCCCCTTGACCTCAACAGAGACATCACTCCCGCCAGCACCTTGGTGAACACTCTGGGAGCTGAAGTGAGGCCAAATGGTAGGGCCACAAATTGGTAATGTTGATCTTCCAACACGAATCTGAGAAACCTTTGGTGTCCTGAGAACACAGGGATGTGAAGGTAAGCGTCTTTGATATCCACAGACGTCATGAAATCCCCTGGGCGCAGGGAGCTGATGGCCGAGCGCAGAGTTTCCATGCGAAAGCGCCTGTTCCTGACAAATTTGTTGAGGATCTTTAAATCCAGAATGGGCCTGACTGACCCATCTTTTTTGGGAACTGTGAAAAGGTTGGAATAGAACCCTTTGCCTCTTTCTCTTAAGGGGACCTTGCAAATGACCTCCATACCCAGAAGGCCTTGCACGGCCTGCATCAAAACCTGAGCTGAGGCAGGGTCCTGGGGGATCCGGGACCTGATGAATCTTGGGGGGAGGGGGGGGGCGCACAGCAAACTCTATCTTGTAACCAGAGGACACTACCTCCTGAATCCACCGGTCTGAGACGTGGTGCCTACAGACGTGAGCAAAGTGCTGTAGACGTCCCTCCACCCCGACGGGCGAGGGCGCCCCATCATGCCTGAGGGGGCTTGGGAGAGGATTTGGGCTTAGACCCCCATGAGGAGCCAGGACGTCGTCCTCTGCTCCTATGCCAGGAATCAGTACGAGCCCCCGCGAAGGACACCCCTTTTCCTTGTTTAGCACCACGGTAGGGGAGTGAGAGGGAGCCCTGGCCCTGAAATGGCCGAGACTGCCGCCTGCGCTGGGGCAACTTACCTCCTTTAGCAAAAAGGTCTAGGCGGTCCCCAAATAGGCGTAGCCCCTTAAATGGAAGCCCAGTAAGGGCCTTCTTTGCAGCATTGTCAGCAGCCCACTGGCGCAGCCAAACCGCGCGGCGTATAGCTACCACCAAGGCAGAAGTTCTCGCACACATCCTAATGTCATCATCCAGGGCAGACAGGATAAAGTTTACAAACACATCACACTTAGACAGAGCATTAAACGTTTCAGGTGGCAATTCATCAGAAACACCGTCAAGTACACTTCTGATCAAGGCCCTGAGTGCCACAGATGTAATGGCCGAGGCGGAAAACCGGGCGCAGAGCCGTCCCCACAAATGCAAAGGCATGGCCCGCCAATTGGTCAATGCGCTGGTCCTCGGCATCCCGCAGAGTAGTAAAATCAGGGGAGTGCATAATAGAGGTGTTAGACAGCCCCAGAATAGGGGATCCACCTCGGGGGGCGAAGACCAGCACTTGACCATATCAGCAGGAAAGGGATACTTTCTGTCCCAACTCTTAGGTATACCGGGAAGTCTACTGGGACGTTCCCACTCCTTAAGCACAAGGTTATTGAAATGGGTTTGCTCTGGAAATTCCAAACGAACCTTAGCAGTATGAAAAAGCTCACCCCTTTGCCTGGGTGCCGCAACAGGGGGAGAGATGGACAGAACCTCGAAGATCGGAACCAGCAGTCTGTCAGTATCATCCGGGGCCCAGGGGTCAGAGCCAGAATCGTCATGACCCCTGGGTCTCTCGTCAGATGACCCTGAATCAGAGAACAGCTCCCCTTCGTCCGAGGGGGTGTAGCCACATAGATGCAAAAACTCATCAGGGAAAAGAGTGGCATCAGGGGTTAAGTGGCGTTTTTTAGCGGTGACCTTACGCGCTAAAGTACTAACAATCAATTTTTCAACACTGGCCAGTCTAGCAGCCACATCAGGTTGAGAATCCCCGCTTGTATGCGATGCAATGGGGGTGAGACTCAAGCTTGGGGGAGTAGGTGAAGTGAGCCGAGGTGCAGGCCCAGCCACAGGCGGGGCGGGTTGCAAGGTTAGCGCCTGCTGTGCGCAAGGAACACAGACTCGTGCACTGTCACCGCTGATAGGTGTGACCCCACAAGCTACACACAGCCGGGCTTGTCCCGAAGGAACCCCGGTCACATTATCCTGAGATGTCTCCATATGGTGATTATTAGGCACAATATGCCAGTAGGGATGGACGCTGTAAAGCAACCCTGGATGCCCCAATGACCCGCTAGGGAAGTGGGAGTAATTATACTTGGCCCAACTATCAATTACACCGGGCCGGGAGAAGCCGCTGGATTCGCCCGTCTGAAAGACACAATGAGAAGGAGGGACGTCAAAACCATGCACAGTAAGGAATGAGCATAAAGCCGCCCGCGGGGGCACGTACGGACCGCGGTAGGTAAAACCGTCACACACGCACCCGCGCGACCAGACAAGATGGCGCCGAGTGAACCTCGAAGGGCGGGCTAGAGCGGGCCGCGACGCAAGGCGCGCCAAGCCAGGCCCCCCCCCCCCCGAAGAGCGTGAAGCCCACGGACAAACAGCCAATGAGAACGCAGAAGCATCTGAGGTAACGCCGCCGCCAGGCACGGGACATCCAAATGAAGGAAAAAACGCACGCGGCGGCAGTTGTAATAGTAAAAAAGCCAAGTCAGCACGGCGGCTGACACCACAAATATCAGTCAAAACAGACCAAAAGTCAATTGCACAAAACACTGACACACTCACCCACCCCCCCCTTCTTTCCCCCCCGAAGGCTACAGGGAGAATGAGGGAGGATGGCGGCCCTCTGTACAGGACACACCGCTACACGGGGCATGGGGCAATAATGCGGGAGGGGCATCCCATGAAGGCTCACCATCAGCCTATACCGCCTACCCTTTGGTGGGGGATTGCGGTGGAGCGGCGCTCCTTAAGCATGCATGGTGCTGCCTACCTTCACCCGACCAGCACAGCCCAGGCTGGGAGGCACATCAAACGAGGAACGGGTGGGAATAGTCCAACAGGGCCACAGGCTAATAGCCCCGCTCACCTGCGAGAGAGTGATAATTTCATGTCTTCGCAGTCAGCACTGCAGAGAAATCTGGGGATTCGTGGGAGGTCCCAGGGTATTTGAGGGGCCGGGAGGAGCCTGTTTTTACATGTCTCTGCAGTGCAGCGCCATCTGGCGGAGGATAACACAAGTGTAAATAATCTATCTGGAGCAGGACGTACTGTATACTAAGAATAGAATAATAATCAGGGCCTGCTCCAGGTTTATGTGGGCCCTGAGGCGGCATGGTCTCAGTGGGCCCCTCTGCAGTGGAGAGTCGCGGGTCAGGGGTCTATAAATTCCATGGCCAAAACAAAGAAGGGATGCTTATCCCCCAACCCCCTATTGGAGCTGTTTTTTCAGTTTGGCCCCACATGAATGGGCAGAGTATTGAGGAAGAGCTGGGAGGAAGAGGGATAGATGGGCACAAGACAGGAATGGCTGGGTAGAGCTGGGTTGGGGGGTAGATAAGCAGAGATGGAAGAAAGATGGATAGACTGGCAGAGGGGTAGATGGGCAAAGCTGGGAGGGCATGGCTGGAGAGGTGTAGAGCTGAGGGGATGGGGCAGAGCTGAGGGTAGAGGGATGGATGGGACAGGGTTGTGGGGTAGAGCGGAGGAGGGAGGGGTTAATGGGGAAGAACTGGAGGGGCATGGATGGATGTGTCAGAGCTGAAGGTACAGGGATGGATGGGGCTGAGCTGAGGGGGCAGGGATGGATGGGGCAGGGCTGAGTGGATAGGGAAAGATGGGTCAGGGCTCAAGGGATAGGGATGGTTGGGTCAGGGCTAAAGGGGATAGCGATGGATGAGGCAGAGGTGACATACAACCAATGGGGCAGAGCTGAAGAGACAGGGATGAATGGAACAGAGAGACCGAGAAAGGAAGTGTGTGTAGTTCTTTAACCACAATGTGCCAGCTGTCAGTGGGCCCCCCTGGGAGGTTGGGCCCTCGGGAGCTGACCGGGTGCTGATGTCGGCCCTGATAATAATAATGACTAAAAACGTAAAATATATGAATTTTATAACATATAAGATAGACTCTTATTCAGGGTGAAGATCCGCTTTAAGAACCAGCACCAGGTTGGTTATAAGGGTATCTACGGCTTGTCCTAACACAAACCCTTCCTGCAGGAATTCGAGGACCACCGGGGTAGAATTCTTATTCAGACTGTTGACTTCACAGTAAGAGGCAAAACCTTTCCACACCTTCTGATAAATCATCATGCTTGTCATTTTCCTGCTTTTCAGTAGCGTCATGACAACTCTTGGTGACAGTCCCTTTCATTTTAGAATTGCCGTTTCAAGATCCAGGCTGCTAGCTTCAAGTTTCAAAGGCCTGAATGTTGTACTAGTCCCTGAGTCAGCAGATCCAGAAGTAAAGGGAGCTCTTACGGATTGTCTAGCAACATCTTCAAGGCAGCAAACCAACTTCTTCTGGGCCAAATCGGGGCTGACTTCTGCTGGTTTCATGGCAATTATTCTCACTACCTCAGGAAGAAGCTGCGATGCAGGGAAGGCATAAGATAGACTGAACTGCTAGATGTGGGCCAGTGCGTCCACCCCCAGGGCTCCGCTCCCCCCCGCCAATAGGGAAAAAATTAGAGAGGGATCTGATTGACTGTTGAAGTGGTGTGAGAAGCCAAACAGGCCAGATTCTTTTGGACCTTGGACCTTAAAGAAGACCCTGTACATAACTGCAAACCTCAGAAATCGGCGATGTTCCTGAGCAATGGGGATATGCAGGTAGGTTTCCTGCAAGTCTATCATGACCATAAGGTCCTATGGCATCAAAAGGTTCCTTACAGTAAAGAGGTTCCTTACAGTAAAGGTTTTCCTGGTCTCTAGGTGGCTGAGTCAAAAGAAAAGTATTTGAAAGGTTCCACAGGAACTCTAGATGATACCCTTTTGCCACTCTACCAGGAAGAGGGAGAATCTGCCTCCCACAGGGATTGCGGCATCAGGGCCGAGGTTTGTCAGCTTGTGGAGGGGGATTGCAGATCAAATTAGGCCTGCTTGGGGATGAGTCATTAACTGAGATGGAACCTTTTGCCTAAAAGAGGTTTTGTTTCTGAAACGTTTAGGCCTCGAGGCACTGGGTGCTTCTCAGCGGTAGTAGAAGTACCTGTGATCACAGGGGGTAAAGGAACCTGTAATGGCGGAGCCCGAAGGGAAACTTCCCAGGAGTTGGACGCCGTGTCTAAACAGCTGACCTGCAAACTTCCAAGGTGGAAGCCCTGTTAGCCTCCTCCATGTTGCTCAGAATATCCAGTACATAACTGGCAGCTTCATTCCCCAATCTATGTTCAAAACAGACTTTGCAACAAGCTCTGTTCCAAGACTCTGGTAGGAGAGTGGGGAAAATAATACAGAGCCTATTGATCTTAGCCTCCTGAGCCTTAGACTTGGAAGATCCGTCTTTATCTTTTTCCTTAGGCTCAACACTTGGATTTGACTAAAGGAAAAAAAAAAAGGAAAAAGAGGCTAAGACAAGGCTCCTAGGTGATAACTGATCAAATATAACAGTGCAACCTGTGAAACAGTAGATGCAATATGGCTCACCATCTATTTCTGGGGCATATCTTCCTTTGACCCGCCTCCTCCACTGCCCTGTGTGGCAGGGCAACCCGACCTAGTGCCTACCTGTAGTGAAGCTCTGTCTCCTCTCACCACCGCCGCCGCCCGGGTGAAGAAACCTGCGTCTCTGCCGCCGCCTGGGTGAAGAAACCTGCGTCCCCGCCGCCGCCACTCGGGTGATGAATCCTGCTCAGACGCAGGAAAAAGACATTCCTGCCACAGCCCGGAAGCCGGAGATGAAGGGCACGAGCTCGCCCAGTGCAGTCTGCCCTGGAAGCGCGTCATACGCTTCTCCTCCCTGCCAGAGGGGAAGCAGATGGGGCGCTTAAGCAGCCCTCACCAGCTCCATCCAAAAGAACCAGCCAAGGGGTTGTGGAGCTCCAGAGGACCCCCTGGCCACAGGTGCCCCGCCCTGTGTAATTTACAGCCTGGGGGGTCGGCGAGCACCTCCCCAGGTCCTCGGGTGATGAAACGAAAAATTGAAAAAAATAACAAGAAATGATAGGGTCCCAGCCATTTTTCTGGAGCGGAAACACAAAATTGAGGACTGGGGGAAGGAGTGGGGCATTTAATCTGTCCCAGTTTGTGTTTCCTCTACAAGGAGAGGAGCCACTCTCTGTCTGGCCATCCTAAAGGATATAGGGAGAACATTAGACATATGTGGGCAGCAGTGTACTGGCCATGTCCCTGGTCTTATCACCCTATGGTCTAGAGTTGAGCAGCCTAGAGTACAGCATGGCCTAGGTAAGATAATACATCTAACCACTTTCTTTGAAGTGGACCCCAATGGATTTATTGCACAGGTGCAAGAGAAAAATAAAATATACTCACCTTCTCTCCCCTGCAGAAGCTACATCAGGATCCAGCATTTTCAAAAAACTGTTTTTGTGCACCCAGTCACCTTTGTGCTGAGAGGCACATGTCCCAGGGCCAATCTCCAAACTTGGTAAGTTTTAAAGCGCCAGTTCCCAAAGAAGCTGTTGCAGAGAAGAAAAGGTGATGTTTACCTGGACAGTTCCTTTAACTAGTAAGTATGTAAGCATGATTTCTCTTGGCTAAATCAGGATGCCCTGCTGGAGAGGAACACCACTTTAAAGAGGAATACCACCTGGGATTTTCACTCTTCCAAACACTGTTATGAAAAGGAAAGGTAAGGGTGTTTGGACCATTCCCCTGGCCAAATATTTTTTGTGTCTGGGGCTCAGAACAATATGACCAGGCGCGGCGGGAGGTATAAAAAGGAGACGGCAGCCATCTGCGCTGCCACTCCCGGACGAACACTCGCTGGGCACGGAATAACGGCACCCGGGCTGGTGCCGGTGCACCGAGTGGTATTTATTTTAACTTAAGGCAGTTATAAAGCTAAAATTGTGCCCTTTAAAACCTGGGCACAGTTAAAATAAATACCACTAGGCGTACTGGGAAAATTAATTACTACAACACAGCCGAAGACACCATTTTATCCACTGTATTTTAACCTTCTAAACGGTTAACTGATCCTTGGGAGCAACTACATCTCACATACAGGTATCTATGTCTAAACAGGATGTAAAATCTATGTAAACGTTATTCTTAAAGGGCACTGAAGAAGCCAGTCAAGGCAAAACTAGTCTGCCCCCATGCATTATTGGAAGCGCTATTATGGGACCTTTATCATTGTATTCTTACTATGCATGGGAGATATATGCTTGTCTGTTATATATACTGGTTTTAAAAGTTCATAATAAAAATGTATACATTTTTTATACAAATATTTAAATGTTTCATATTGGTGAGGTCATATTGTTCTGAGCTCCAGACACAAAAAATATTTCGCCAGGGGAATGGTCCAAACTCCCTTGCCTTTCCTTTTTATAACTGACTAGGGAGCCACAACGCATAACCAGCCCACCCCTTTTTCACTTTTTTCCCCCTTACCATACATGTATTTTTAGGACTTGTGGAGGGTCGAGTAACAATCGGCTGACCCCAACATAGGGGTTAACCTGTTTGTACCTCTAAACACTGACTGAATATTGTGTGGGAGCCATTAATCACCTGTGTGAATGGCGATATCTGTCGATAATCCATCTTGTCTTGTCAAACACTTCCTCCCAGTTTGGCTGGCCAGACATAAGTTCTATGTCAAACTTGTATGGTATCCCTAGAAGACAAAGGTGTGACTTATCATATACATCATATATGCGGTGCGTGGGGCAAGGAGAAGGTATAAAAAAGGTATAAGGAATTCGGCCCCCTAAGGCATTATGTGTAAGCAGGGACCTAGCTAAGTAAAAGTCCCTTGGATTCACACACCTCTTTCAAATTGTCTTGCAAGGGGACATGTACAGTACTGTGGGAGCACACATGCCAGTTACTAATGCCCAGTCTCGCCCTGGCAACTCCTGATTAGCCAAAGGCCAAAATAAAGCTTATCCACTGTGGGTGGATGGGTGTTTGCTGGTTAACCTGCTGCCGACCTTCTGTTGTCTGAAACCTGGATCAACGTCTACCTGACCTTTCTTTAACCCTTCAGATCAGAAGTGTCAAACTCAAATACAGAGTAGGCCAAAATTAAAAACTTGGCAGAGTTGGAGGAAAACCTTGATATTTATTGAAAAAAATGTCTATCAAATGGTGCACTCAGCTCCTTTTGGCTTTTCTTAGCCAGCTTATCTTATTCTGGGCCGAGGAGAGCTCTTGAGGCCGAATTGAGCATAGTGCACCATAGCCCGCATTCCTCGCTATGCTGCAGCTGGGGGCGTGCCCGTGCCGGACACTGACAAATGCCTGGTGTCAGCATGTGCCCATCTAGAGGTGTAGTGGAGCCCAGCTGCAGTCCGTGCATGAGATGTTGGATTGATGGTCAGTTAAACCGGACCAACAGCCTGCTACAGTTGGAAAAGAAAGGTAGCGGCCATTTTGGAGCTTCTTCTCCCAACTGACATAACTGAAATGCACAGTAACAGGAAGCCCAGTACGACTTCTTGTTTGCAGGTGGCCTGCAAGCCCATGAGTGGCCATCTTGTTTATAAAATGTATCCAAATAGGCATTAGAAAAATACAATTCTGTGAGTACTTACCTGTAGAATTGTTCTTGGCTGTGTCCTGTTCAGGTTGCTCCACTTCTTACATGTGGGCAATCCGCCACCAGGTGGCGCTGTGACTGCAAGATAAAAATCGTAGCTCCTCCAGGCTCCATATAAGGCAGATGTCTCCCAGCAATCACCATAACAGGCAAAAGGAGATAACAAGAACAAGGGTGGGGTGGAGCGACCTGAACAGGACACAGCCAAAAACAATTCTTCAGGTGAGTACTCACAGAACTGTATTTTACTCTGTGTCCTGTTCAGGTCGCTCCACTTCTTACATCATCCAAAAGCAGTGTCCAAAAAGAAGGGTGGGATCCCCATTGAGCAATAGCATGTAGTTCATGACACTAGCGCCTGAAGCACCTTACTTGATGGCTCTGACCACATCCAAGGCATGGAGTGTCCTTTCCTTAGAATTAGTTGGAGCTGGACACAGGGAAGGCATAACAATGTCCTCATTAAGGTGGAAAGAAGAAACAACCTTAGGTAAAAAATCCGGTTTAAAGCAAAATACCACCTTATCTTGATGCCGCTCAAAATAAGGAGGCTTCATACAAAGCGCAGTCAGCTCTGAAACGCAACGCACCGAGGTGATAGCTACCAAAAAGATCACTTTCAGAGTCAAAATGGATAGCGCAGCATCGCACAAGGGCTCAAGGAGAGGACCCTGGAGAGCAGAAAGCACCAAGTTCAAATCCCACACCGGTAAAAGAGGCTTATGCGGTGGACGTACATGAGTAACCCCTTGAAAAAAGGTCTTGATAAGGCCGAAACCTGGCCCTTGAGAGTACTCAGCTGGAGACCCAAGTCCAAACCATGTTGTAGAAAATCCAAAATCCTTGGAACAGAGAAAGTGCGACAAGGGAGACTCTTGGACTCATACCAGGCAATGTAGGCATGCCAAACTCTGCTATATATAATGGAAGAGGATTTCTTCCGAGCCTGAATCATGGTACGCATGACCGTGGCGGACAGCTCCTTCTCCATCAAGATGGAGGTTTCAGCAGCCAAGCTGTCAAAGCCAGCGTTTGTAAATTGGGGTGGCGCAGCAACCCCTGTGTGAGAAGCCCTGGATCGTCGGGCATGACGTAGCGATCCACTGACAACTGAACTATGTCCGCAAACCAACTCCTTCTTGGCCAGCGAGGAGCCACCAAGATGGTTGGAACCCCCTCCTGGGCTATCTTGCGCAACATTCGACCCAGGAGTGGAAACGGAGAAAAAGCCTAAAGGAGCCTGAACTCCGTCTAAGGAATCGCCAGAGCGTCCGTGGCGAAGGCCAGCGGATCCCTTGACAGGGAGACGAACCTCGGAAGCTTGTGATTGTGCCTGGACGCAAAAAGGTCCACATCCGGTTCACCCCAGCGGCGACACAGAGCGTGAAAAATCTTGTTGCTGAGAGACCATTCCCCCAGACGAGAGGCCCCCGTGCTCAGGGAGTCTGCCTCCTGGTTCTTCACCCCCGGGGATGTAAACCGCCGAGATGCAGGGAACATTCTCCTCTCCTCCGAGGAGTCAGAAAGGACCTGCCCACTAAAAGATTTCTGGAGTCCAACCACCACGAGAGGGACTGCCTGGCCAGAGGAGACAGTGAGAATTCCTGCTCCAGGGACTCCTATGTCCGGTCCCAACCGGTCAAAAGATTCAACTGAAGAGGCCTCACGTGAAACTAAGTGAAGGGCACAGTCTGAACTTCTGATGTGCCTGGAAAATCGGGAAGTGCAGGTAAGCATCCCTGATGACCATAAGGACTCCATGCGAAAATGCCTGAATCTGAAAAACTTGTTGAGACCCTTCAGGTCCAGGATAGGCCTCAGAGTACCGTCCTTCTTGGGCACTGTGAACAGATTGGAATAGAACCCTCAACCTCGTTCCTGGCGAGGCACAGGACAAATCACCCCGGACAGCAGAAGGCGTTGAACAGCCATTCTTAGGCCCTGGGCCATCAATGGATTCTGGGATATTCGTGACTGAAGAAATCTTGGGGGCGGCCAAGCTGTATTTTGTAACTGGAGGATACCACCTCCTGAATCCACCGATCCGAGACGTGCAGTCTCCAGACGTGAGCAAATAGCAGAATGGGTGAGGGCGCCCCCTCATGCCTGAGAGGACTTGGCAAGGGGCTTGGATTTAGTTCCCCAGGAGGGATTGGGTCGGCCGCGAGACCTACCTCGTTCCCAGGAATCTCTGCAGCCACCTGAAAAGAAAGAGCCTCTTCCTCCTCGAAAGGAGCGATAGGCAGACGAACCCCGAAAGGGCTGAGCAGACTTGGTCAGGAGGTCCAGACGTTCCCCGAATAACCGAAGCCCCAAGAAGGGGATACTAGTGAGTGATTTCTTGGCAGCCACATCGGCTGACCACTGCCGCAGCCAGATAGAGCGACAAAGTGCAACCAGCAGGGCCGAAGCCCTGCCCCCAAGTCGGACACTATCGTCCATAGCCGAGACTACAAATGCAATAAAGTCCACGCAGGCTAGAAGGTCCTCCACCCGCTTGCGAGATCTGGCAAGATCAACAAGATGTCTCACCTTCTTTCTGATGGCTAAGGAGACAATGGCCATGGCGCAGACAGGATGAAGGCCAGCACCCACAAAGGTGAAAGCGTGACAAGCCAGCTGATCCATGCGCCGGTCAGCAGGGTCGCGCAAGGAAGCCGCATCGGGTGACGGCATAACCGTGGTATTGGATAGCCCCAGCACAGGGGCATCCACCTCTGGGGGACGGGACCAGAGGCTAACCAACTCCTCAGAGAAAGGATACCGTCTGTCCAGACCCTTAGGCACCGACGGCAATTTATTAGGCCTTTCCCATCCCTTAAAAAACATTTTGGAAAAATGGCCCTGTTCAGGAAAGACAAGTCGCTGTCTCTCTGGCCGGAATAAATCCCCCTGCTTCTTTTTGGCCGCCTTCGGAGGTACAATGTGCAAGGTCTCAAACACAGAAGATAGCAATTTCTCCGTGTCATCAGGGATCCACATATCTTCATCCGAGGAAGACCCAGGGTCGCTGTCATAGCCACCCGGTCGCTCCCCTGAGGAGGCGGAGTCCTGAAACAACTCACCCTCCTCCATGGAGTCCCGACCACCAAATACATGGTCATCATCAGCATCAACAAAAGGCGAATAACCCGGCTCAATATGCCGCTTCTAACTCTTGGCCTTGCCGGCAGCCGAGCGAGATAACTGTCTCTCCAGGATGGCCACTCGGAGCGCCAAATCTGTTTGAGACCCCCTGCTGGTTTCCCCCTCCCCACAGGCGTGAGGGTGTCGGCGAGGCCCCAGGTAAAATAGGGCAGGGGACAGAAGCCCTGTTCCAGAAGATCCCTCTCAGTGCAAGGTACACAAACTGCGCTGCGACCGCTCAGATGGCAAGTACCACACATGAGACAGAGCTCCCCCCCCCCCCCCCCCCCCGTATAGGCTCACCATTGCCTATGGCCAGCTACCCTTCGGGAGAGGGTCTGCGGCCCAGAACAGAGCTCTGCCGAACGCCTGACCCTCGGCGTTCCCCTACCGTCACCTGTTCCGTAGCCGAGGCTGGGAGGCAGGATGGGTCCACGGAAGAAGGCGGGAATAGGGATGCAGTGGCCGACAGGCTTAGGATGCCCCGCTCGCCTGCGATATACAGAGAGAGTAGCAAACGATGCTCGCAGTAAGACCTCTCCAGGCTGGCCATTGGGGATTTTTGGGAGACGTCTGCCTTATATGGAGCCGGGAGGAGCTACGATTTTTATCTTGCAGTCACTGCGCCACCTGGTGGCGGATTACCCACATGTAAGAAGTGGAGCGACCTGAACAGGACACAGAGAAAAAGGTAAATTATTTTTTATGTGCAGCAATATAAATTGCCCTGGAGAGGGATGCATATGGGCGCTGTTTGTTGTGTTGGGCTGACAATTCATTTTTGACTGTTAATCCGCTTTAAGGTCTACTGTGATCTGGGGGGGGGGGGGTATTTCAAACAGCAATTTGGGATGCTTGAAACAACCCCCCCCCCCCCCACCTCCAGATCGCTGGTAATAACGATCGGGCCTTCTTTTGGTCCACTTTATTGATCCAACCCTGAAGTCTTGTATACCAGCCAAATACATGGTTGGTCCTCTTTAATGCAGCATGCTACTTTCCATGATGGATGGGATAGGGTTCTCTGCCTTCCTTTTCCTCACACAGTTGCTATTCACAGTCATTGGCAGGCTGAGCTGGCTTGATGTCATCCTGCATAAAGGGAGACAGCAGCCAGCTCAGCCTGGTTGGCAGTTACCAACCACTGAGGGAAGTACTTCCCAAAAAAATCATAATAGGGACGGGGTTTTACATCAAAGCCCCGTCCTGCAATCTCGCCAACCTCCAGACTTTCTGGAGTTAATGCTGCTCTGGTGCTTGGGAGTCTGGTGGAAAATCTCCTAGTTAGTGTCTTTGTTTTGTCTAACTTTCCTTCTGTATATTAATCCCTCATATATCAATTGGCTAGTGGATTCCAGGCCGTTCATTAGTCCATGCGACATCCTTCAAGCACCAAAATTTGCTAGGATATCACACCTGACCAAAACCTTTACAGGCCTCAGAGTGCCCGGGGCAAATTCTTTCAGTAACTAATTATAGCAACTTTAAAAGACAGACAGACATTTTGATTTGATTACTCAATTACTGCTGCAGGTTTTGTACTTACTGTATGTGCCATCCTCACTCAGATCATCACTAATAACCAGGCAGGATAACTGGGACTGAGGTAAAGGGTTACTGCAGTTATAAGGACTGATAATCATTCCCAAAAACGTTGCTCCTCCTCGAGAGAAATAACTCTGGATAAACAACAAGAACAAAATGAGAGGGGGCAAATCACCATTAGCTCTGATCAATAACATAGCTGTCAGAATTACAAACAAACCACATTTTCTTTGCTCCAGCACATAGAGGTAGAGGAAACCAAAGCAAGTGCAAGCCCAGGCTTCCCAATAGGACCACAAATTGAGTGGGTGGGGTATAACACTGACCTTTCCTGCAAGTGCTGCAGTACTCACTTGAGTTCTGTGAGTACTCACCTGTAGAATTGTTTTTACTATGCACAGCACGGCCTGTTTCATGTAGTCCTTACGTCTGGGTATTCCGCCACAAGGTGGAATTGTGGCTCCTCCCGGCCCCATATAAAAACCGGAATCAACCATAGACCTCCAGTGTTGAAAAGCAGTTATACAAGAAGCCGAGAGGTAATAAAGGTAAAAAAAGGTTAAAAGAACCCTCACAACTAACTTTGGAACAAATCACCATACAAAGGCAACCAAAGATAACGATAACAACGAAAGGATGAAACAGGCCGTGCTGTGCATAGTAAAAACAATTCTACAGGTGAGTACTCACAGAATTGTATTTTTCCTAGTGCACAGCATGGCCTGTTTCATGTAGTCCTTACGTCTGGGACATCCAAAAGCAGTGTCCGTAAGGTAGGGTGGGATCCCCAAAGAGTAGCAGCAGGCAGTTCAAACCACTACTGCCTGAAGTACCTTGCGGCCAAAAGCAGCATCAGCTGAGGCCTGAACATCAACCTTGTAAAACTTGGAAAAGGTATGAACAGAAGACCAAGTAGCTTACTACTACTACTTACAAACTTGTTCAACAGAAGCTTGGTGCTGAAAAGCCCAAAAGGCACCAACAGCAAGAGTGGAATGAGCAGTAATCCGGAAGGGAGGAACCTTCCCTTTAGCAGAATAGGCTTGTACCACCGCCTGACGTATCCACTTGCTAATAGTAGATTTAGCCGGAGGCAAACCCTTCCTAGGTCCCGCAGGAAGAACAAAAAGAGCATCAGATTTTCTGAAAGCAACCAAATAAAACTTCAATGCCCTGACAACATCCAGAGAATGAAGGGTCGGTTCCTTGGAATTAGCAGGGTTAGGACACAAGGAAGGTAAGACAATGTCCTGATTGAGATGAAAAGCAGACACAACCTTAGGCAAGAAATCCGGCTTAAGCCGAAACACCACCTTATCCTGATGCCGCTCAAAATAAGGAGGTTTAATGGAAAGCGCCGCCAGCTCAGAAACTCGCCTGACCGAAGTAATAGCCACCAAAAAGGCCACCTTAAGAGTCAGAATGGGCAACGCAGCCCCACGGATAGGCTCAAAGGGAGGGCCCTGCAGAGCAGACAACACCAGATTCAAGTCCCAAACTTGAAGCATAGGTTTACATGGCGGACGCACATGAGTAACTCCCTGGAAGAAAGTCTTAACCAGCCGGTGATTAGCAAAGGATCTTTGGAAAAAAAAATTGCCAGAGCGGACACCTGTCCCTTGAGTGTACTAAGTTGAAGGCCCGAATCCAAACCATGTTGTAAAAACTCCAGGATCCTGGGGATAAAAAACACCCGACAAGATTTGGACTCACACGAGGCAATGTAAGCATGCCAGACCCTGTAGTAGATAAAAGACGAGGACTTTTCCGAGCCCGAATCATGGTATCAACAACAGAGGCCGGACAACCCCTGTTTATCAAGATGGAGGTTTCAGCAGCCAAGCCGTTAAAGCCAGCGTTTGTAAATTAGGATGGCGCAGCTGTCCCTGAGTGAGAAGATCTGGATCCTTGGGCAAGACGTACCGATCTACTGCCAACTGCACGACGTCTGCGAACCACACTCTCCTTGGCCAACAGGGGGCCAGCAGAATGGCTGGTACCCCCTCCTGGGCAATCTTGAGCAGCACCCTGCCCAGCAGAGGAAAGGGAGGGAACACACAGAGGAGCCGAAACTCTGTCCAAGGAATTGCTAGAGCATCCATGGCGAAGGCCAGAGGATCCTGAGAAAGGGAGACAAATCTTAGAAGCTTGTGATTGTTGCGGGACGCAAACAGGTCCACATCCGGCTGACCCCAGCGGGGACACAGGGAGTGAAACACTTTGTTGCTGAGGGACCATTTCCCCAGCCGAGACATCCCCCTGCTCAGGGAGTCTGCCTCCAGGTTCTCCACCCCCGGAATGTAGACCGCCAAGATGCAAGGGACATTCTCTTCCGCCCAAGACAGTATCAGAGACACTTCCTTTAGGGCTTGCTTGCTCCGAGTCCTCCCCTGATGATTGATCTAGGCAACCGCCGTCTGGTTGTCCGAGCGAATCTGAACAGCCCGACCCCAAAGGTGTGGGGTCAACTGGGAGAGAACCAAACTTATCGCCCGCAGTTCCAGAATGTTGATGGGTGCATGGGCCTCCTGGGGTCCCCACTGACCCTGAAACTTCAAAGAATTCCAAACTCCCCCCCCCCAACCGTCAAACTGGCATCCGTGGTGACAATCTCCCAGCACGGCAGCAGAAAGGTTCTGCCCACTAGAAGATTCCTCGAGTCCAGCCACCACGAGATGGACTGCCTGGCCAGAGGGGACAGACACAGGGTCCCGATCCCAAACTGACAAGAGATGTAACTGAAGAGGCCTCATTTGAAACTGAGCAAAGGCAACCGCCTCGAAGCAGGACACCATCAGACCCACTAACTGTATTCCCTGCCGAATGGAGGGATGAGGACACAAGAGCAGAGCCCGTGCCTGCATCTGAAGGCCATCCACTTTCTGCTGAGGGAGAAATACCTTGACCTGAGAGGTATCCAGAAGCATGCCCAGGAAGGACCTCGCCAGAGATGGAGACAGTGAAGACTTGGGATAGTTGATCACCCAGCCGAAGGACTCGAGAGTGGACGTCACCACCTGAGTATCCTTCTCGGCCTGAAGAAGAGACTGAGCAGCAATCAGAATGTCGTCCAGGTAAGGGAGGATGCGAATGCCCTGGTTCCTCAGAAGAGCCATTACGCCCGCCAGCACCTTGGTGAATACCCGAGGAGCCGAGGTAATACTGAACGGTAAGGCAACAAACTGGTAATGCTGATCCCCCAGAGCGAACCTCAGGAATCTCTGATGACCTGGAAAGATTGGTACGTGAAGATAGGCATTCTTGATGTCCACGGTGGTCATGAAGTCGCCCGGCCGAAGGGTGCTGACAGCCGAGCGCAGAGTCTCCATGTGAAAGTGCTTGAACCAGACAAACCTGTTGAAACCCTTCAAGTCCTGGATGGGCCAGAGAACCATCCTTTTTGGGGACTGTGAAAAGATTGAAGTAGTACCCCTGAACCTGTTCCTGGTAAGGTACCAGACAGATGACTCCTGACTCCAACAGGCGTTGAACCGCTAGGCGCAATCCAGACAGAGCAGACAGAGGATTTTGAGACATCCGGGATCTGAGGAATCTTGGGGGCGGCCAGGCTGCAAACTCTATCTTGTAACCGGAGGACACCATCTCCTGAATCCACCGGTCTGAGACGCGAAGCCTCCAGACGTGAGCAAAGAGCCGAAGCCGCCCTCCCCCACACGGACGGGTGAGGGCGCCTCCTCATGCCTGAGGGGCCTTGGTAGGGGGTTTGGGCTTGGAATCCCAGGAGAGACCGGGACGCCCACGGGATCTGCCAAGGCCCCAAGAATCTCTGCGGCTACCCGAGAAGAGAGAGCCACGACCTCCTCTGGGGGCACGAAAGGAGGGGAAGGAAGCGGAGGGCCCCCCGAAAGGGCCGAGGCTGCTTCCTACGCTTCTTAGCTGCAGTGTCAGCCGTCCACTGACGCAACCAAACAGAGCAGCGCATAGCCACCAAGAGGGCCGAAGCCCTACCGCTCAGCCGGACGGCATCATCCATGGCAGTCAGCACAAAGGCAACGAAATCAGAGCAAAGCAAGAGGGCCCTATAATCCTTCCTCCTCCTACCAGTCATGGCGCCATCCGCGAGACGCTTGAGCTTCTTCTTAAGGGCAATAGCCATAATGGCTGCAGCACAAACCGGACGCAGGCCTGCCCCCAAGAAGGTGAAGGCATGACAGGCCAGCTGATCCAAACGCCGGTCCGCGCTGTCACGCAGTGTAGTAGTGTCAGGGGATGGCATGACCGAGGTGTTAGCCAGTCCTAGAACAGGAGCATCCACCTCAGGGGGGCACGACCAACGCTTGACCAGGTCAGCAGAAAAGGGATACCTTCTGTCCAATCCCTTGGGCACCGTGGGCAATTTGTTAGGACGTTCCCACTCCTTGAGCACCATACCAGAGAAATGGCCCTGCTCCGGGAACTCCAAGCGTTGTTTGTCAGGGCGAAAGAGCTCACCCTGCCTCCTCTTCGCCACCTTAGGGGGGCGATGTGCAATGTCTCAAATATATCCGACAACAGTCTATCAGTGTCATCAGGGAGCCAGGTATCCTCATCAGAGGCAGACCCCGGGTCACTGTCGTACCCTACCTGATAGTCCCCAGATGAGTCGGAATCCTGGAAAAGCCCCCATCCTCTAGGGAGTCATGGCCACCAAACACATCCAGGCCCTCATCCTCCTCAGCAAAGAGGGAAGGCACAACGTCAAGATGCTGCTTCTTGCCAGAGGTCTTGCCCGGCACAGGTCGGGCCAACTGCCTTTCAATGCTGGCCACGCATAGTGCCAGATCAGATAGGGACCCCCTGCTAGTATCCCCCTCACTGGGGGCTAAATGCAGACGCGGGGGAGTAGGAGATGCCGGAGGGAGCGCATAACTGGGAAGAGAAACACCCATCCCAGCCTGGTCCGCAATAATACCTTGGGCACATGGCACACAAACTGCGCCACCACCACTCAAAGGGGATGCCCCGCACATAACACATAGCCGGGATTGCCACGAAGGACCCCCGAGCACGCTATCCCCAGAAGCCTCCATATGGTGATTAACACGGGCACAATAGGCCAGTATAGAGTAAGGGCTAATAAAAGCCACCCGGGATGCCCCCCAAGGGATGCCCACAGAGAGGGCCAGGAAGGGAGATGTGGGGGGGGGGGGGGAAGAAGCGGGACCGGGAGAAACCACAATACACAGTTATCCCGCCTGAAAAACATAAGCAAAATACACAAATGTATCCCGCAGCACATGCCCCAAAAACAATAAGCAACCCCCAAGGGGTACTCACAGACCAAGAGACAGCACGTGCAGCACCGCAGTCGATCGCCGTACAGCCGGTCCACACGAATAGAAGAGCAGGATAACAGATCACCGCCGCCGCCCCGTAGGAAGATGGGCTCCAGACACAGACACAGCAACCGCAAAATGGCGCCGAAAGAGAACCTCGAGGGGCGGGCCACGGGGTATTACGTGTTACGCGAAAACGCACTCACATGAACCGCGACAGTGCCATGACAGTCCGCATCGCAAACACAGCAGAAGCGCCCCCCGCCGCGGAGCGTGTTACAACCGCAGCGGCGGTGAGACAACAACAACAGACGAATAACCATCTGCCGCTACCACCCCCCCCTGCCCCTGAACACCCGTCGGGGAGAGGGGGAGAAGAAAGAGGGCAGGCAGCGGCGGGAGCAGCCCAGACGGGGCCGGATGGTAGGGAGGAGGGGGCAGGGGACACCAAAGGAAAGGGAGATGGAACAAAACAAGGGGAGACTAGCTAGCAACACAAGTCCCCCAAACACAACTCACCCCCTACACATAGCAAAGGCAGGACTTCCACATCCCTCAGCAGGCTCACCATAAAGCCTATAGCCGGCTACCCTTTGAGGTACAGGGTCTGCGGCTTGGAGCAGCGCTCCCCGAGCACCTGACCCTAGTGCTCCTCTACCCTCACCCGATCCATCAGCCAAGGCTGGGAGGCACAGAGGGTCCGGAAGCGGGTGGAAATAGACTTGCAGGGCCACAGGCTTGGTTGCCCCGCTCACCAGCGCAACATAGAGAGCCATCTTCTATCTTCGCAGTATCATTTCAGAGAAAACACTGGAGGTCTATGGTTGATTCCGGTTTTTATATGGGGCCAGGGAGGAGCCACAATTCTTCTGCAGTACACTGCGCAACCTTGTGGCGGAATACCCAGAGGTAAGGACTACATGAAACAGTCCGTGCTGTGTACTAGGAAAAGTCATATTTTCTAGGCTGAATGATAGTTTAGCATTTGTTACTTCATCCTACCAGGGCACAGCCTTTTATACCCACCTACCATTCAAGAGGCCCAAATATTTATCGTAAATCAAACTCATGCTTGGAACTAAATATGCTGAGCCAGAGTCCCTTTTTAACTAATATGGCTTACATTTATGCTGATAACAATGCTCAGTCCCACCCATACACCAAATGGCTCACATCCCCGTTTCCTGCTTGAGTAAACCACCAAAGGCCTCTCTATACCACCCATACAACCCTGGGCACCACCATATTGCCCAGAATGGAGATATATAAAGCCCTGCAACCTGTTCATACCATCTGGGCCCCCATACCATGTGGTAATGCATATCGCTTGCGCGACTGCCCATACAACTTAGCTCCATTATGTGGCTGGTGGGATCACCAGTGGTGGTGACACTTCTAATTTATTGATGGCAATGGAGCTGCCTGGACCCTATGTAAAGTATCAAAGCAGCCACAGGCAGCCCGAGCGAAAGCAGAGCATGGCGATTGGCTAAGCGACCCGTGCCTAGGTGATCCGTGGGGATACACACAACGATGCATCCCAAATCAAGATGCCCCATCTGAGAGGAGCACAGCCTGGGAGAGGGAAATCACCCGGTTTTATGATGGACTGATGGCAGTCCAGGAGCTGGAGGGGGGTGTTTTATACTGTCTGTCTGACAGTAATATTTAACCAGGATTTCCTGGCAGTTATATAGATTTTTGTCCTAAGGAGAAATTCAAACATGCAGACGAGATTCATGTCAGACCTGGTACTTGGCCTGTGTGTCAATATCTCGGATGGAAGGATTGGGGTCAAACGCTGGATGAGAGTGATACCAGCCGATGACGTTGTAGCCGCGCAGTGACAAGGCTTCAGATGCCTGCGTCTGGGAGACCGGGTCCATCTCACACTGCAGCCCAGTACTGAGGCTGTTACAGGGCTCTGCGGTCCAAATCTGAAAAGAAAGCATAATTATTCCATTGCATATCCAATACAAACTGGTGGTAACATGTCATGGCTTACTTTTCCTAAACGATCACCAAACCCAAAGTAAAAACAGGCACTCACCTTCTCTCCCGCAGGCTGCGGCCAGGTTGGCTGCTCAGAAACATTCTGGTCTCTTTAAATGGGGCTTGTGCGCTGCCCTGCCCCTCACAGCAAACACTGTGCTTGTGCGCAGCACCATTCATTCATTGCAACGGATGGGGCACTCCATTGTTGAGTTTACCGGCGACCCCAGGGGTTTCACACAGCAGGGCATACCAATTTAGGATTCCCCAGGGGTAGGCTAGCGGCCGTCCCTGGAGTCTTTTGGACTGCCTTTATATGACTGAAACTATGAGGTCCATGAAATAGATTTTTAAAAAGCACTGTATGTGGCATATACATGATACAGCACCTCCAGCTAACATCCAAGCTTGGTTTTCTTATCTTTTAGACTCAAGGCCAGCCAGAATGGCTTTTGTGCTGCTTAGACTGGACTTCTGATTTGAAGGTGGACCTCAAGCCATTACCCCTTCCCCCACCTGATTTGAGCGATAAAATAAATACTCACCTGATCGACACAATCCTCCTACAATTATAGCAGAAACAGGACCCACTTCCATGGCCGTTGCCCTAGCACCTGACTCATTTTAATATTCAGAAACGGGGAAGTGTGACCCGGGCTGCCCCGCTGTGCATCAGTAGGTAGAACAAAGAACGGATGCTGGCTGCGGAGGCTAATATGATGCTCAATGGCAGCTGTAGAAGAGGACCCAGAAGAGGTCAGTTGCTGGACTGCCAGTTCTTTTTTACCGGCGCCGATGCACAGCGGGGCAGCCAGCATATTAAAGATGGGCTATGGTCATTTCTGACCATAGTTTCTCTTTAAGTCTCCCCATTGGTGCAGTAAATGAGTGACACTAAAGGCCCTCAGTGCTACAACTACATTGCTTTGCTTCCAATGTGAATAAAGGGTTAAATTGGACCATCACCCTTGGGTGATCGGCCCGGGAATCTATAAGATTCCCGGGCCGATCACCTCCCTCCCCGCGGGACATCCGAGATCGGGATGCCCCACCGAAGTGGACCAAGACCCAGGATAGTCAAAATCTGGGGTGTTGGTCCACTTTAAGGTGAGCAGGTACTTTATCGTTTTAATGCAACCCCCCAAAATCAGGCTTAGCTGGGGAAATTGTAGGGGCAGAACCATATACATGCATATTTCAGAAATAAACATACCCCGGGAATCCCCCTTCAATTAGAACCTCATATAACCATAAAAACCAAACCAGACAGAATAGCCACCTGTCTGCAATCCCACATGCACCCATTCTCAGTTCAAAATCCAATAGGGTTTGCTGGGCAGCCATGTGAGCCCCATTGGCCACTGCCAGTCACATGAGATGCAAAAGCCCCAATGGATCATGAGTATACCCGCTTGCCCTTTGGGCTTACTAAATGGTATCAAATTGATAGGCATCCCAAACCAGAATGCCTGGCAGCCCAGCAGCAGTTTAGATTGGAGGTCCGATTTAAATACTACTGAGCATTGTTTCAATCAGCAACATTAGTTTATAATAATCAGTACATGGTCCAGGACCTCACGGAGATAAGGGGTTGATTGATGAAGCACTGTATATGTGGCATGGCACCTCCAGCTAACATCCAAGTTTGGTTTCCTTATCTTAACATATATAATATTCACACCTGTTTTAAACCAGACCACCTCTTTAGTCCCTGACAAGAGATAGCTGTGTTATTTTAGCACCACTCACAGAGGCGTTTTGAGAATTATCTGGTTGCCTACAGCAAAGCAGCTGAAGCTTGGCTATGAAACAGATCATAACCCTTTAAACACGGGTGAAAGCCCTCCTCAGGCGCATACCAATGTGGGATGCCCATATGTGTGCGAAACCCCCCAGTTCACCCACCCAGTACTTATCTCAAACTGGTGATCCCAAAATGTATCCATGGGTCTCCCTGCACGGCAATGGTTCCTTTTTGGAGGAGGCCTCTGCATGTGCCAAGGAAACACCAATATGAGGAAATTCTGAGGAACCGGTGTGTTTCACACACAGAGGCATCCCAAACCTTTTAAATGGATGAAAATCCGGGGGTAGGGGGTGTGCAAAATCCCAACTTCCGGTTCATTTTAAATTGAAATTTAAAATCTGGAGGAGGAAACGCCAACACTGTATACCGTTCTTCTAGAAGCAGGAGATATATTCCAGTGTTTTGCACCTAGAACATAAAGTCTCGTACACATGGATATCTCAGAAATACACCTACCTCTACAATATGCTCCTCAGCAGAATACCTTCCTCCTAACAAGCCGATCACCTCTGCCAGAGAGACATGCGCATGCTTAAATAGAGGGAGACAGATCAGTGACAAAGGCTTTCCTGGGAGGTCAGAATTCACACGCAGCATTTTATACTTACTAGATCCAAAATCAGCATGGTCTCCGCTGATACTCTCACCTGGAAGGGAGCCTGAAAGGGATTTATACATGAAAATGATATTCCAATCAGGTCTACTCGCTTACTATTGATTTGCCAGCTTCCTCCCTTGGAAGCTTGAGCAAAGTCTTTAAAGTGAAACAAAACCCACTGTGGCAGGCCCTCCATCTAAAATATTCCAGGCCTGGCCACTGGCCTTCCCGGCGAGCATCCAGAATCAGGATGCCGCAGCCCTGCATCTTCGGGTTGCGAGTACCCTCAGCTGAATCCCATTGAGGTCAATCAGAGCCGTTTGCCAAATTACATAATCATGGCCTTTTCTGGGCATTCTGGGGGGTTTCACACAGTGGGGCATCCCAATTCGAAATGCCCCCGGGGCATGAAACAAAACCTGTGATAGTTAAAATCCCAGGTTTTGTTCATTGGGCACAATAGTGTACAATAGAAATTGCATGCTGCCTCCAAACTGGTAATGTTCAAAAATGTATGGCATACGTCAACGCTGTATACTTTTATGTGAAAGTGATCCCAAAACTTGCCTTTGTTTCTTCACTTATATAGTACAATAATGTGATGTCATCAGATCAATACCATTATTGCAAGTGACAAAACACACATGGACAAAGGAAGAGGGAGGGGTTCTGTTTTGTGATTTTGCACATAAGAACATTGGTGGAAGAGGTGGTAGTGGTTTCCCAGTAGAAGTCAGCAAGACAGGACAGACACAAAAATACAATTCTGTGAAATACTCACCTGTAGAATTGATATTATTTGTATACAGTACGTCCTGCTCCAGATATAGTACTTACACTTGGGTTATCCTCCGCCAGATGGCGCTGCACTGCAGAGACATGCAAAACAGGCTCCTCCCGGCCCTCAAATACCCGGGGACCTCCCACAAATCCCCAGCATTGAAAAGCAGTGAACAAGAAGCCGGGAGAATTAACCACCAAAAAACTGGTAACTATAACAATGGTAACAAATACCATACAGGGGATCCAGAATAATGCAAAAACCAGGGTGGGGTGGAGCAGGATGTACTGTATACAAATAATATCAATTCTACAGGTGAGTATTTCACAGAATTGTATTATTCTTAGTATACAGTACGTCCTACTGCAGATATAGTACTTACACTTGGGACATCCAATAGCAGTGTCCATAAAGTAGGGTGGGATCCCCAACAAAAATGACAACAGCAGACAGTTTAAAACCACTGTCACCTGCATAACCATACGGCCAAGACAGCATGAGCTGAGGCCCTAACATCAACCTTGTAAAAACTTTGCAAAGGTATGAACAGAAGACCAAGGTAGTGGCCTAGCGAACCAGTTCAACAGAAGCCTGGTGCTGAAAAGCCCAAGAGGCATCAAGGCACGAGTAGAATAAGAATCAAAGGGAAAGGAAGATTCTTCCCCTTGTTGGAATAGGCCTGAGTAACAGCCTGATGAATCCAATCGCTAACAGAAGACTTGGCAGAAGCCAAAAGACCCTTCCAAGTACCAGAAGGAACATCCATTAAGGTAATAACCAAGGCCAAACTCCCAGAGAGCAGACGAGATCGGGCACATTCAGGATGTAATGACCATAGGCCCCAAGGAATATCAGTTCTCCTAAGGGACACAGAGACTACCAAGGAAAAACTTCCAACACCTGTTCAAGGAATGCAGAACCCTTTCCTCAGCGTTGCTAGGAAAAAGGCACAGCAGGAAGAACAATGTCTCGAATCAATGAACATAAGACACCACCTGATGCGGAGAGTCCGGCTTCAGGCGGAACACCACCTTATCCTGGTGCATCTCAAAGAATGGGGGCTAGGTAGACAGAGCCGCCCGCTAACACACGCCTGACCAAAGTAGCAGTCACCAGGACAACCTTGAGGGTAAGAACAGCCAGACGGCATCCTGAATAGGACCAAAGGGACAAAACCCTGTAAGCAGACAGAAGGAAAGGCAAATTCCAATCCCAACAGGGACCATAGGATTACATGGGGGACGCACATGAGTACCCCCTGAAAGAAGTCTTAACCAAGGAAGACTGAACCAGAGACCACTTAGGCAAGGTGGACAGGGCAGAACCTGACCCATCAGAGTACTGAGTTGGAGAACCAACTCCAAATCATGCTGAACTCTAGAACCCTGGGAACCGAGAACGCCCGACAGGGAAGAGACCTAGACTCACACCAATCAATATGGGTATGCCATACCCTATAACAGATAGAAAAAGAGGAAGAAGCTTGCTCCTAGCCTCCCCATAGTCTCAATCACCGAAACAGATAAGCCTGTCTCCATCAAGATGGATGTTTCAGCAGTCAGGCCGACTAGGCCAGAGACTGTAGATTGGAGTGACGTAAAGGGGGCCCTGAGTGATCAGAGCTGGCACTCCTGGCAAAAGGTACAGAAAAACTACTGTCCTCTGTACCATGTCTGCAAAACCACACTCTACTAGGGCACCTGGGGGCCACCAGAATCACTGGTCCCCTTACCAGAGCAATCTTGCGCAGAACCCTGCCTAGCAGGGGGAATGGAGAAAAGTCATACGGAACCGAACGTCCTGTCATGACGTTACTAAGGCATCCGGACCACTGCCAGATGATCCTGGGACAGAGAAACAAAGGCCGAGAGCCTGTGATAGTGACGGAACACAAACAGATCCACAACTGGTTGGACCCCATAGTGACACAGGGATTAGCACATCCTGTCGCAGAGGGGCTCCACCGGAGCGAATATCACTGATATGCAGGGAACATTGTCTCCACCCAGATTAGGAACATAGACCCTTCCTGGAGGGACCACCAGCTCCAGGCCCCTTCCAATGATTAATGTAGGACACTGTCGTCGAACAGACTGAGCGCCCCCAAACTGGCAGGCCCAGAAGGGAAGTAGTGAAGCGAGATAGAACCAACTGAAAACGCTCACTGTTTAGACCATCAATGGGCGTAAGGACCTCCTAAGGGCCCCACCACCCCCAGAATCGCAGGGAGTTTCAGAAGAAACCCCCCCCCCTTCAACTTGATAGGTTGGTATCCATGGTGACCGTTTCCAGGAAGGGGCAAGAAGGAACTGCCCCCAGACAGGTTCCTTGAGTTCATCCACTCTTCTTACCAGGTGGGAAGGCCCACAGACCCTGCTCCAGGGATGCTGGATCCCTGTCCTGTATTAACAATAGAAGTCGCAGAAGGGCCCAAGGGGAACTGAGCATAAGGGACCTCTTCGGAGCAAGCCACCAACGGGCCCACCAGCTGCATCCCTGCCTGGCGAAGGGACCGTGACAGCAATGAGGGACTGAGCCCATATGAGCAGATTGCCCACTTTAATGCTGAGAAGGGGAGATTCTGGTTTGAACCTAATCCAGATCCATTCCTAGTAATGGAGTTACCTTTTAAGGGGACAATGAGGACTTGGGGTGATTGATCACCCATCCAAATGACTCCCAATGGACACCACCAGCCGGGTATCCAACTTAGCCTGACGTAGAAACTGGGAAGTGAGAAAGGACGCCCAGGTCGGTCATCAGAGACATCACTGCCGTCTGCACCTGAGTGAGCACTCTGGGAGCTGAAGAGAGGCCAGATAACAAGGCCACAATTAGCAGTGTTGGACTTCCAACACGAACCTGAAGAGCCTCGGTGTCCTGAAGGCACAGGGATGTGAACATAAGCATCTTAGAGCTCCACAGACGGCAAGAAGCCCCCTGGGCGCAAGGCGCTGATGGCCCATCTCAGAGTTTCCATGCAGAAACTGCCTGTAATTGGAGAATAGCTGTGAATCCAGAATGGGCCAGCCTGACCCATCCTTTTGGGGGACTGTGGAAAAGTTGGTGTAACGGCCCCTGCCTCTGCCTGTTAAGGGCAATCTGCAAGTGGCCCTCAGACCTCGCAGGCCTTGCATGGCCTGTGCCAGCAACTGAACAGCGGCAGGGACCAGGAGTACCTGGGACCTGATAAAACTGGGGAAGGCCACGCAGCAAACTCTATCTTGTATCCGGAGGACACAACCTCCCGAATCCACCAATATGAGTCGTAAAGCCTCCTGACAAGAGCAAAGTGCCGCAGCCATCCCCTCACCTAGACGGGCGAGGGTGCCCCATCACGCTTGAGGGGGATTGGTGGAAGATTTAGGCTTAGCCCCGCCGGAGGGGCCAGAGCGTTGTCTGCTGCTCCCGGGGCCGGAGTCTGCGCGAGCCCCCACGAAGGACACCCCTGGTTCTTGTTTAACACTAAGGAAGGGGGAAATAGGGGTGCCCCTGCCCCGAGGGGGCCTAGACGGCCGCCTGCGTTGGGGTGACTTACCCTTTTTGCCAAACAGGTCTAGACGGGCCCCAAACAAGCGTTGCCCTCTAAAGGGAAGCCCAGTAAGAGTCTTTTTAGTAGCATCGTCAGCACCCCACTGTCGCAGCCAAATCAAGCGACGTATAGCCACCGCAAGGGCAGAAGTACTTGCACACATTCTAATGGTGTCGTCCAACGCTAATAGGATGAATCTTACAAACACATCACAGTTGGAGAGTGCATTAAACACCTCCCAGGGGAGATTATCAGAGTGATGATCAAGCATCTTTCTGACGAGGGTTCTAGTGGCCACTGCAGTAATAGCCGCGGCACAGACCAGGCGCAACGCCGTCCCTGCACAAGAAAAGGCGTGGGAGGCCAGCAGCTCAATGCGCCGGTCCTCAGCATCCCGAAGGGTATTATGAGCAGGGACTGTAATAAAGGGGGGGGGGGCATCCACCACGGGGGGGGGGGGGGGATGACCAGCAATTAACCACCTCAGGGGGAAAGGGGTATTTCCTATCCCAGTCCCCTGGGACCCCTGTAAGTCTACTGGGGGATTCCCATTCCTTGAGAACAAGAGCATGGAAGTGAGCCTGTTCTAGGAATTCCAAACGTGCTGTTGCTGTATGGAAACGCTCCCCTCTCGGCTTGGAAGCTTCACCAGGGAGAGAGATAGACAGAGCCTTAAAGACCTTGATCAACAAATCGTCAGTGTCACACTGGCCCCAGAATTCAGGTCCAGAATCGTCATGACTCCTCGGCCTCTCATCAGATGAGCCTGAGTCAGAGAATAGCTCTCCTTCATCAGAAAGGGAATAGTCACACGGAGTAGAAAACTCCTCAGTTCCCATAGGAAAAACAGAAACAGGAGACGTCAAGTGCCGCTTCTTACCAGGGCCCTTGCGCTCTGACAACCTCGCAATGATCTGTTCAGCCGTGGGCAGTCTGGAAGATGCAACTGGCTGCAACTCCCCCTTTAGATGCGACTCAGCAGGAGTGAGATTTACGCATGGGGAAATAGGTGAAATGAAGCGAGGTGCAGCCACTGGCAGGCCTGATTGCAGAGCCAGTTCTTGCTCGGCACAGGGTCCGCAGACCCGTGCCCTGTCAGCATCAGCATGGGGTTGTCCACACGCTATACACAGCCGGTCTTGTCCCAGAGGGACCCCGGTCACATAATTCTGTCGGCTGACACCTTATCTATAAAAGTCCAAAGACAGACAAGGCCATATAAGTGCAAGGATCCAATACAGACCACACAGGCACCCCCCCCCCTTTCTTCCCCCCCCCGACTACGGGGGGAACGAGGGAGGATGGCGGTCCTTGGTACAGGACCCACCGCTACAAGGGGCAGTAATGCAGGAGGGGCATCCCATAGAGGCTCACCATCAGCCTACACCGCCTACCCTTTGGTGGGGGACTGCGGAGGAGCATCGCTCCATAAGCACGCGTGGTGCTGCCTACCTTCACCCAACCAGCGCAGCCCAGGGAGGCACAACACAATGAGGACGGGTGGGAATAGTCCAACAGGGCAGCAGGCTTTAATAGCCCCGCTCACCTGCGAGAGAGTGATACCTCACGTCTTCGCAGTCAGCACTGCAGAGAAATCTGGGGATTTGTGGGAGGTCCCTGGGTATTTGAGGGCCGGGAGGAGCCTGTTTTGCATGTCTCTGCAGTGCAGCGCCATCTGGCGGAGGATAACCCAAGTGTAAGTACTATATCTGGAGCAGGACGTACTGTATACTAAGAATATGGCGCTATTCCAGTGTGTGGTGCAGAAGAGGGAGAAAAGTCACAACCGAGGACTTTGTGCAAGGTGGCAGATTCCGAATCTGGGTCCCTCCCATTGATGGGTGAAACCAGCCAGAGGGAGGGTAAGGCCCTGCTTTTATTGTAGTACTGAGGTTATATTATGGGATTTGGAGCTTAGCCTAAAGGGCTAGTGTAGCCTCAAAGAAGAAAAAAAGCCATAGATCTCTAGCAGAGCTTTGGCTCCTCAACTGCTCTATTTTTGTGCCCCCCCCCCCCCTCAGCAGTGATGGAGCCTGTTGTGATTTCCCCTCCCTCATTTCCTTGTGGATAAAGAAAGGAGAATGCAACAAATGCCTCATGGTTTCTAGCAAGTCAGCATTTTCATGTCTGTATGACATTTCTTTGTGCTTATGATTATGTATTCTATTTTTTGATTCCATTACTTGTGGTGAGGCAAGTTGTGAAATGTGCTCTACCTGTTTCTCGTCAGTGAAGTCCAGGCAGGGGATTAGCTGGAAAGGGTCGAATGAACTAAAACGGAAAAACAAAAGTTTATTTTTTGGCAACTAAAAAACAATTTGAAAGGGAAAGATGGAATTCAAACAATATAGTATTATTCTTGCATGAGCATTTTTTTAAATCTACCATATGGTTCATTTCTCTTTATCATCACACAGGAAAAAGTCCCTGAGGCTGGTTTCACATCAGGCAATCGCTGGTGTCAGCTTGTGGAGGGCGGTCATTGCTAGCACTCTCCACTCACATGGAGGGGGATCACTAGCGCTGCATCCTCAGGATGCTGCTGGCAAGGGTTTTGCTGAGTGCTCTGAACACTCCACAAATGCCTGAGGCATATGTCAAAGTGCCTATAGATTACTATAGCTCACCCGAAAGAGCGAATGCCCCGCAGAAGCGCTGGTGTGAGACCAGCCTAACAATAAGGTAATACCCTCCTGTCACCAGGAGAGGTCAGACGTGAGCTGAAGATAGCAGGGTACGACCCAAAGCTCTTCACCCCCGGGTTAGACATTTAAAAGGAAAGACTGGTTAATAGCCAGGCAGCTCTCAACTGGTCTAAGCCATTTGATCTGATCATCATCCAACTGCACCCTACTCATTCAATCGGGCCTGTACTGCTGACAGACCTCTGCTCATCTCAGAGGATTTTGCCCTTATTTGGCTCAGTTCTGATGACACCCAAAATGACCCTTTAATGGTCAAACAGAAGGTGAGATGAGATCCTCCAAGGGGGGCCCCAGAAACCAAAAAATACAGGTTCTAGCACTTTCCTACCATACACTAGGCCAGATAGGAAAGTATATTATGATCCAAAACCTACCTCTTGACTGGCCTTGGGCCTCTGGAGCATTTTGAGATCTTCATCTTCTCGTGTCTTCGAGCAAGCTCCTCTGCTGAGAGATGCTAACAGAGAGGAATCATGTTAGAAGGCGACGATCAAACACTCTTCTTAAAGTGGATGTCCAATCAAAAGTTAGAACAAAAACTCCTAGCCAGAGGGAAGCAGTGGCAGGTATGCTTGGCTGCTCGCCCTCCACTTGGCTTTCTAAGCTGCTCATCAGTGGATTGGAGCGGACCGCGCAAAAGCGGATTGGAGTGGATCGGCGCTCCCTGGGGGTTTCACACAGGGGGCATTCCAAATCAGAATGTGCCCTGGAGTGAGAACAAAATCTCAGGTTTTGTTTCTCTTTAAGTTTACAGCATGGAGGCATCATCGCTCGGGAACACAAGGGACAGGGCCACCAATACTTAGCTCTTTTTACCTCTCACCTATACTCACCATGTTTCAGGGCAGCAGCCTGTCAGACTCTCACTGTCAGGCTGCTAATGTTTACATGGGATGTGGAATGCAAAGTATCTGTCCTGTCCCCGGCCTTACTGAGCACCTATGTACTGCGGGGAATCGTTTTGCATTACTTAGCACCTATGTACTGCGGGTCATCGTTCTGAATTACTGACTACCTATGTACTGCGGGTCATCGTTCTGAATTACTGACTACCTATGTACTGCGGGTCATCGTTCTGAATTACTGACTACCTATGTACTGCGGGTCATCGTTCTGAATTACTGACTACCTATGTACTGCGGGTCATCGTTCTGAATTACTGACTACCTATGTACTGCGGGTCATCGTTCTGAATTACTGACTACCTATGTACTGCGGGTCATCGTTCTGAATTACTGACTACCTATGTACTGCGGGTCATCGTTCTGAATTACTGAGCACCTATGTACTTTGGGGCATCGTCCTACATTACTGAGCACCTATGTACTGCAGGGTATCATTCTGCATTGGTTTGGTAGTATTTGCCTATTCCTGTGCACAGGAGTTTAGGTAAACTTGTAGGTGCGCTAGAGGGAGGAAGAGAGGTTAGTTGAAATTCTGAAATAAACCCTTCTAGGAAGGAAAAAGTTTTGTCTTTAGTGGTGCATTCAAAATTCCCGTTGTAAATGCTGGAAATGAATAAAAAGTTAGGTATGTTTGAGGGCGGTATGTCTACCAAATTAATCAAGCCAGCAACAACCAGTATTATTGCTTCTGGTTGATTACTCCTCAAAAAAACCCAGGTTTAGTGGTGGTTTTTAAGTTTCTCTGTCTCTCCAACTTAAAGTGGACCAACACCCAGGATTTTGACTATCCTGGGTCTTGGTCCACTTCGGTGGGGCACCCCCGATCGGGGTGCCCCGCTGTGTGAAACCCCCCGAACTCACCTCTGTCCACGGCGACGGACAAGCCGCGGACAATCGGCTCCTCCGCCGCCGCCTCCCGCACGTCCCTGTCGACGCGCGCGTGCCCGCGCCGGCCATTCACAGACGGCCGGCGCGGGCACGTCTAGAGGGGCGCGAGGGAGGCAGCGGCCATAAGCAGAGGCCATTAACCCCCGCACAGCCTCCCCCAACAAGCACTTGCCGCATACAGTAGGAGAGCGGCCATTAACCCCCGCACCGCATCCACCTACAACAGCAAGCGCTTACTATAAATAGATAATAAAGTGGACCCTAACCTCTTCACAGCATTTTACTCATAAATGGTATCCATACCGCTCTCAGTCAGCGGCTACCGACTGACCAATCACAGCATCTACATTTCCTTCAATAAATTATACAACCCCAGTCCACTCTCAAGTAAACAAAACAACACTTTTTAACTAAATTTTCAGCTACACCTCTCAGCTACAACCAATTCTAGGAAGAAGCACCTCATTTCCTACAATAAGAACACAGAAGACATCTATACTCTAAAGAAGACCTACAACCAACAGGTGAGTCCTAAAGTGCACCTACAACTACAAGTGCACCCACAATCAATTTATTAAGGCGCCTGTACAAAGAATCTAAGCGCCCCATAGAGTGTTTTTCACACTGGGCATTTTCCAATCTGTTTCACCATTAAGTTGGAGAGACAGAGAGACTAAAAAACCACCACTAAACCTGGGTTTTTTGGAGGAGTAATCAACCAGAAGCAATAATACTGGTTGTTGCTGGCTTGATTAATTTGGTAGACATACCGCCCTCAAACATATCTAACTTTTTATTCCTTTCCAGCATTTACAACGGGAATTTTGAATGCACCACTAAAGACAAAACTTTTTCCTTCCTAGAAAGGTTTATTTCAGAATTTCAACTAACCACTCTTCCTCCCTCTAGCGCACCTACAAGTTTACCTAAACTCCTGTGCACAGGAATAGGCAAATACTACCAAACCAAACTATCAATCAAGGGATAGGTTCTCCCTTATCAGGTGCAGCTACAACTCTGCGCTGATCTACCCCCAACAATACCATCGTTCTGCATTACCGAGCACCTATGTACTGCGGGTCATCGTTCTGCATTACCGAGCACCTATGTACTGCGGGTCATCGTTTTGCATTACTGAGTACCTATGTACTGCGGGGCATCGTTCTGCATTACTGAGTACCTATGTACTGCGGGTCATCGTTTTGCATTACTGAGCACCTATGTACTGCGGGTCATCGTTTTGCATTACTGAGCACCTATGTACTGCGGGTCATCGTTTTGCATTACTGAGCACCTATGTACTGCGGGTCATCGTTTTGCATTACTGAGTACCTATGTACTGCGGGGCATCGTTCTGCATTACTGAGTACCTATGTACTGCGGGTCATCGTTTTGCATTACTGAGTACCTTATGTACTGCGGGGCATCGTTCTGCATTACCGAGCACCTATGTACTGCGGGTAATTGTTTTGCATTACCGAGTACCTATGTACTGCAGGTCATTGTTTTGCATTACTGAGTAATTATGTACTACGGGGCATTGCTCTGCATTACCGATTACCTATGTACTGCGGGTCATCGTTTTGCATTACTGAGCACCTATGTACTGCGGGTCATCGTTCTGCATTACTGAGTACCTATGTACTGCGGGGCATTGTTCTGCATTACTGAGTAATTATGTACTGCGGGGCATCCTTCTGCATTACTGATCACCTTACAAAGCGGGGCATCGTCCTGCATTACTGAGCACCTATGCACAGCGGGGCATCGTCCTGTATTACTGAGCACCTACGCACAGCGGGGCATCGTCCTGCATTACTGAGCACCTATGCACAGCGGGGCATTGTCCTGCATTACTGAGCACCTATGCACAGTGGGGCATCATCCTGCATTACTGAGCACCTATGCACAGTGGGGCATCATCCTGTATTACTGAGCACCTATGCACAGTGGGGCATCATCCTGCATTACTGAGCACCTATGCACAGTGGGGCATCATCCTGCATTACTGAGCACCTATGCACAGTGGGGCATCATCCTGTATTACTGAGCACCTATGCACAGTGGGGCATCATCCTGCATTACTGAGCACCTATGCACAGCGGGGCATCGTCCTGCATTACTGAGCACCTATGCACAGTGGGGCATCATCCTGCATTACTGAGCACCTATGCACAGTGGGGCATCATCCTGTATTACTGAGCACCTATGCACAGCAGGGCATCGTCTTGCATTACTGAGCACCTATGCACAGCGGGGGCATCCTCCTGCATTACTGAGCACCTATGCACAGCAGGGCATCGTCTTGCATTACTGAGCACCTATGCACAGCGGGGGCATCATCCTGTATTACTGAGCACCTATGCACAGTGGGGAATCATCCTGTATTACTGAGCACCTATGCACAGCGGGGGCATCCTCCTGCATTACTGAGCACCTATGCACAGCAGGGCATCGTCTTGCATTACTGAGCACCTATGCACAGCGGGGGCATCCTCCTGCATTACTGAGCACCTATGCACAGCGGGGCATCCTCCTGCATTACTGAGCACCTATGCACAGCGGGGGCATCCTCCTGCATTACTGAGCACCTATGCACAGCAGGGCATCGTCTTGCATTACTGAGCACCTATGCACAGCGGGGGCATCCTCCTGCATTACTGAGCACCTATGCACAGCGGGGCATCCTCCTGCATTACTGAGCACCTATGCACAGCGGGGGCATCCTCCTGCATTACTGAGCACCTATGCACAGCAGGGCATCGTCTTGCATTACTGAGCACCTATGCACAGCGGGGGCATCCTCCTGCATTACTGAGCACCTATGCACAGCGGGGCATCCTCCTGCATTACTGAGCACCTATGCACAGCGGGGGCATCCTCCTGCATTACTGAGCACCTATGCATAGCGGGGCATCGTCCTGCATTACTGAGCACCTATACACAGCGGGGGCATCCTCCTGCATTACTGAGCACCTATGCACAGCGGGGCATCGTCTTGCATTACTGAGCACCTATACACAGCGGGGCATTGTCCTGCATTACTGAGCACCTATACACAGCGGGGCATCGTCTTGCATTACTGAGCACCTATACACAGCGGGGCATCCTCCTGCATTACTGAGCACCTATACACAGCGGGGCATCGTCTTGCATTACTGAGCACCTATACACAGCGGGGCATCGTCTTGCATTACTGAGCACCTATACACAGCGGGGCATCCTCCTGCATTACTGAGCACCTATACACAGCGGGGCATTGTCCTGCATTACTGAGCACCTATACACAGCGGGGCATCGTCTTGCATTACTGAGCACCTATACACAGCGGGGCATCGTCCTGCATTACTGAGCACCTATACACAGCGGGGCATCGTCTTGCATTACTGAGCACCTATACACAGCGGGGCATCGTCTTGCATTACTGAGCACCTATACACAGCGGGGCATCGTCCTGCATTACTGAGCACCTATGCACAGCGGGGCATCCTCCTGCATTACTGAGCACCTATACACAGCAGGGCATCGTCTTGCATTACTGAGCACCTATGCACAGCAGGGCATCGTCTTGCATTACTGAGCACCTATGCACAGCGCGGCATAGTCCTGCATTAGTGAGCACCTATACACAGCGGGGCATTGTCCTGCATTACTGAGCACCTATGCACAGCGGGGCATCCTCCTGCATTACTGAGCACCTATGCACAGCGGGGCATTGTCCTGCATTACTGAGCACCTATGCACAGCGGGGCATCCTCCTGCATTACTGAGCACCTATGCACAGCGGGGCATCCTCCTGCATTACTGAGCACCTATGCACAGCGGGGGCATCCTCCTGCATTACTGAGCACCTATGCATAGCGGGGCATCGTCCTGCATTACTGAGCACCTATACACAGCGGGGCATCGTCCTGCATTACTGAGCACCTATACACAGCGGGGCATCCTCCTGCATTACTGAGCACCTATGCACAGCAGGGCATCGTCTTGCATTACTGAGCACCTATGCACAGCGGGGGCATCCTCCTGCATTACTGAGCACCTATACACAGCGGGGCATCCTCCTGCATTACTGAGCACCTATGCACAGCGGGGGCATCCTCCTGCATTACTGAGCACCTATGCACAGCGGGGCATCCTCCTGCATTACTGAGCACCTATGCACAGCGGGGGCATCCTCCTGCATTACTGAGCACCTATGCACAGCAGGGCATCCTCCTGCATTACTGAGCACCTATGCACAGTGGGGGCATCCTCCTGCATTACTGAGCACCTATGCATAGCGGGGCATCGTCCTGCATTACTGAGCACCTATGCACAGCGGGGGCATCATCCTGCATTACTGAGCACCTATGCACAGCGGGGCATCCTCCTGCATTACTGAGCACCTATGCACAGCGGGGGCATCCTCCTGCATTACTGAGCACCTATGCACAGCAGGGCATCGTCTTGCATTACTGAGCACCTATGCACAGCGGGGGCATCCTCCTGCATTACTGAGCACCTATGCACAGCGGGGCATCCTCCTGCATTACTGAGCACCTATGCACAGTGGGGGCATCCTCCTGCATTACTGAGCACCTATGCATAGCGGGGCATCGTCCTGCATTACTGAGCACCTATACACAGCGGGGCATCGTCCTGCATTATTGAGCACCTATGCACAGCGGGGCATCCTCCT
Source organism: Gastrophryne carolinensis (assembly GCA_027917425.1). Lineage (NCBI taxonomy): Eukaryota > Metazoa > Chordata > Amphibia > Anura > Microhylidae > Gastrophryne > Gastrophryne carolinensis. The sequence goes on along the minus strand of CM051235.1, from coordinate 401,354,899 downwards.
GCATTACTGAGCACCTATGCACAGCTCGGCATAGTCCTGCATTAGTGAGCACCTATGCACAGCGGGGCATCGTCCTGCATTACTGAGTACCCTACCATTACGGAGCATGCTACTGAGCAACTTAAAAGGAAGTCCAGTCATTATGACTGTCCTTCCGCTATAACTTAAATTTGGATAACCCTTACGAAATGTTCATCCTGTCGGAAATATATATTTATTGGCATGGTGAGGATAAACAAGCATTGTAAACCTCAAATGTCTGTCCTTCCAGGTCCCTCATGTCACACCAATTGCCCCAAGGGTCTCTGACACGCCTTCTCCTGGTACGCTAAAGAAAAGGGAAATAAATACAAGACAGTATTACTTTATAACTAGTATTTAACTCTTAAATTATTATTATTTATTATTATTATTATTATTATCTAGTAAATGTGTACTGTGTGACTCTTCCTACATCAACTTAGGAAGTTTGGTTTACTCTAAGTTGGTGTAGAAAGTATAGGCTCCCCACACGCCCCTGCTCGTCCATTCACCTGGTGGGAGTTCTGGCCTACAAGATGGCAGCAATCACCAGCATCGCCCGACCATTAGTCGCTGGATTCTGGGGCAGTAAGTGTTTTTTATTTATGTCACCCCTCACTGCTTGAGCCCAGGATTCCCTCAACTATATAACTTACCATAGTCTGCAGGCGGTGGGCGAATTCATAGGCCTCCAAGGTATCTTTCACCAATTTGGACTTGGTCTTGTCCACCGGCTGAGGCCGATTATAGACAGCTTGCTCTAAAAAATGTGCAGAATTCTGGGTAAATGGTACAGACCAGATCAGACAGGAAGAACATGACTGTGAATAAGAATTACCGCAGCCAAAGTTAATGGCGCCAATTAACTCCAGGTAAGTGTGGATGCGCCCGATGCAGTTTACGTCGCCGCAGTTTTTCAGTCCAGGGCGCACAGAGGTTTTGTTCAAGTAGTTTGGCTTACAACTCTTCCTACAGCAAAGCAAGAAGGAGAATATCAGGTCATATGACACATCAGTGAGAACATCGATACATCATCAGTATTGCTCATGCTAATGAGCAATGTAAAGGAGACCTGTTGGCAAAAAGTCCGTCTCCCTGATCCCGCTTAGACTAACCTACAAAGCTCTATCCAGTCTGGCACCATTTTATCCTTAGGTTAGCGATACCAACCTGACCCCAACCTCAGCTCTGCCCCTGACCTTCTGTCCTTCATCCTGGTCACCGACTCTCAATCCCACTTTCAGGACATCTCATGTGGCTTTCCACTTCTCCGGAATACCTTCCCTGCTAAATTTGTTACACCAAGCTTTCAAAAGTGCCCTCAAAACCCACCTATTGAGACAAGCAAACAACCTGACTTATAGAGGAAGCTTTTTGTAACCCTGCAGCCTCCCCACCCTACCTTTGTGCTAAGCCCAAACAACTCACCTGATCACTGGAGCTGGTGGGGGGACTCTGAATGATGAGAGCGACAGTTGGACTTAAAGGTTAACTATGCTCAGAAATGATCATAGTCCCTCTAAAATATGCTGCAGCAGGGCACCTGATCGCTGTGCGTCATGCCAAGGAAAAAAAAGGACGGCATCTGAATACTCACCTCTTTCCGGTTACGCTTTCACATGACCGCGAGCAGCCTATCAGAGTGGCCGCCAGACATAGAAGGATCCCAGAAGAGGCTTATAGGCACAATGCACATCGGGGAAGTCCTGGTCAGGCTGCCCCGCTGCATATTAAAGAGGGACTATGGTCTTTTCTGATCCTAGTTCCTCCATAAAGTGAATGATCAGTACAGTCACACTGCTGCACCACATTGGGTGACAGACCTGCATTATCTCCAAGATGGCAGTGCCCAGGACCAGAGGTGCTGGGTATCCCTGGACTTCCGCTTTAAAAGGAACTCAACTCAAATTCAGCAACAAAATTTGGTTCTCATTGCAATTCTATTCCTCCAGGACCACACAAAACTGTGGTCCTACAACCACTCTGTCTCTTGGTGCTCCCAGCACAAGTCAGCATGGGAAGCCACAGTGGTCTCACATCTGTTTCTGACCACAGCTTTGAGTCACGGGCAGAGCATGAAAATAACGGGCAGAGCACGCATGAAACAGAAAGAGTATTTATTTTACACAGTTGCCAAGGGAGATACGGTTGGAGGAAGTTAGTGTGTGCCTAGACAGGGGCTTTAAAACGGACCTTCACCCTGAATAAGTTGTCTATGTTGTATGCTTCCCTCACCCTCTACATACAGATTGTCCACATGAAAAATCATCCTACCTGCACCTATTGCATTTTTTTAACCTTTTAACATTCATGATGGTGGCATGTAAAGGTCCAGGCTGCCTGCAGACAGGAAGTGTCTTTTGAATATGCCGCTCTGCATTCTGGGATTGCTGACCTTTTGCTGACCTCAGCTCTGCTCTGTCTGTGTGAAATACAGCTATAACCACCCCCCCATCTTCTTCACAGAATGTGATGTTTCTGAGGCAAGATGGCGGCGCCTGTATCCTGGAGTCCTGAACAGAGTTGCAGCCCAGTGGGGGAAGAAGTGACTCAAAACTTAAAGTATATTAATTTTAGATGTTGGGGAATACGGATTTAGAGGTTTGGGATTTTCATTAAGTGATGCTGAAGGTCTGGTTTAAGTAATTCTGCACAGGGCCCACAGCGGTGGTACCATATAAATAAATACAGTTCATCAGAATTCCACAGACATCAGCCCAGATGCAACATCTTGCTCTGCCTGTCACCCTTTCCTGTCTTCTTCTCTTTTGACTACCTCTCTACTTCTTGTGGACATTCACTTTCTCCACTTAAAATTCTCTTCCCATACAACTGATTGTTTCTCAATCCTTCAAGCTTTCAAATGTGGCCTCATCTTGGCAGACAAGCATACAATCTGGTGGGAAGACCACTTTGATGAATGGAATCACACAACAAGCTTCCCTAAGGCCTCAAACCAGCCCAGCAGCGGGTAATTTAACCAAAAACCATGGACTTGTGGATTCAAATCGAGGCAAACAGCTCAAGTTAAATGACATTTTAATGCGACAAGCGCACACGAGCAACAATACAAGTATGAAATATGACACATATAGGTCTGAGAACGGAATACAGGTTTACAGGTGAGTAATTACGAATAGAGATGCAACAGAAAGTCAGGTCACCTTAGCCAAACAAATAAAGTGTAGTGATGTAGGGCACCCCAGAGAAGTGTGGGGAAGGCTTGCACAATTCTGATCCTATCAGCATAATAGCATGTGACTTCCCTACAAATAGCCTTTATGATGGGGTCCCTCAGACTCCTCTGGGAGGAGGGCTCTTCCCACCCTCCTAGCCTACACTTGGAAAATTGACAGGACCATTTTTGGGTCATAACTTTCACTTGCAGAGATGCAAGACCCTGGTTCTGGTGTTAAACCTGATGCCGTGCACCCAGTGAGTCCAATAATGGGGTTCTAGGATGACTCAGAACCAAGATCTCAGGTTCTGAGCTCAGTACAGAAATGAAATAGCTATGTGAGGATGCAGTTTTGTGGCCCAGTTCTGATTCTTTATCTGTATTTATTCTTTACCACAGGACCACCAAAGGTGGGTGCTGAGAATTAGTTTTTTTTATTAAGTGGACCAAAGCCTGGGAGTTCACTATCCTGGGTTTTGGTCCATCCCCCTGCATGAACCCCCACTGGCGTCTCCCACCTCTCCAACGAGCCCACAGCACAGATGCAACTCTTCTCCAATCAGCTTCTCCAGGCTGTGCATATTAAAAGGCAGCTGGAAAAACTAAATGGAAGTCTAGCCGCACACATCACTGCCACACGGCACCTCCTGCAACCCTTAACTGTGCGCGGCCACGCCAGTCAATTAGTTACAGTAGATGTGACAGTTCACGGCCCAAGGTTTCACGCAGCGGTGCATGGACCAAAACCCGGAATAGTGAAATTCCAGGTTTTGTTGCACTAGGGATACAGAGCCCTCGCCTCGCTCTCCATGGGACTAAATTGACCAGAGGCCTGTGGTCGAAGTGGCTATGGAATAGAGAAAATGCTTCAAGAGACCAACATCTCCAGGTTAGCCAGCTTTCGGCAATTGGCAACCTCAAATATGCCAGTTGGCTGAGCCGCCACTATGCCAGCAAAATCCCCCCCCAAGTTTTTGTTGGGGGGCATGTGGGGGTTTTAGTCTGCTTTAATTACCATCCATCTAAAGATCACCATATAAGGCATGTTTGCCGTTAAGGACACCAGGTCGCCTGCATAAACTGAAAATAAATAGTAAACTATAGTAAATTGTAACCACCCCTTACCATTGGTCCAGGATGTAATTGCGTATCCTGAGGTAGCGATCAGGAGTTTTTGCTGGGCGCCCCTCAAAGAATTCCGGGATGGCCTGCTTTTCTTCATCTTGAATAACATCTGGGTCTATCTCCAGCTCCTGGTCAGGGGGTTTAAGCTCTTCGGTCTCATCTTGGGGGTCCTCGTGCTCATAGGGAGGTGATAAGTGACCAGTGTCCGTTTCATTATCTTGTGAGTTAGGACAAAGCGGGGTCTGGGTTGCCGTCTGATCCAGTGTGCACTCTGTACTGTCATCATCCATTGCTGGAAAAGACGGACGAGGATACGTGTGATCTTTTCTTTGGCTTATTCGCTCAGGTTCATCTGTGTGCGTTTGCGCTGCTAGGAGGTGACTTTTGCCTGCTGGGGGATGAATGGCTTCCTCGTCCCCTGGGCAGATCCTATCTGTGAGATTCATGATGGTGTCAGGAGGGTCCTCTCCTCTGTCTGCTACCTCGTCCATCTCATCCGTTATATCAACCTCTTCATCATCTGATAAGGCCTCAATCTTAACAGCATTGAGGTTGGGGTCTGCTCGACCTCGGAGGGTGGATAATGCATCTCCTGCAGCAGGTTTCTCCACCAAGGGGGAGTGAAAGATGTGGAGCTCTGCAGTGGTCATCTTGTTACCATTCTCTCCATCCTCCATCTTACACTACAAACAAAAAAACACTGTTTAATCTTGTAAACTACACAGAGTTAGACCAAAGCTGACCAAAACCCTCTAAAACCTTGCTCTGCCATGCCTAGGCCTGTGGAGCCAGTAAGTCAAAGTCCAGACTCCGACTCCTCTATTTTTTTCATGCTCTGGCTCCTTCATAAATGGCCAGTAATTAGTAAAAACAAATGTAATGTACCTGGTCTCATCTTTTCTCCCCCGCAGCGCCTCTGTGCAGCATCGGCATCTACCTACTTACTAATGAGGGAGATCGAACGATTCCATACTGCATCTTCTGGAAGGCTTTATGCCCCATATGCACACCTACTTCATTCAGTGCAATGGCACGGGGGGGGGGGGGGGGGGGGGGGGGGGGGCAAAATATGTCAAACCCATCTTGGTACGCCCCCTCTATTGCCCTGAATGGAGTAGGGGAGTGGGGACAGGTACAAGGCTCCATGAGAGGCAAGTATGAAAATTCCGGCGCTGCATGGGGGACCCGGAACTGCACAGAGGAGATCGGGGGCGAGTATAATCTTGTTTTGTTTCTGCCTGGACAATCCCCTTATACTCCTATATGTTTCAGGCATTCTAACTAAGGGCCTTGGGGCAGAATGAATCTCCTGATTTAAACTCCGACTCCACATCACTGCCCATGCCGACCTTGTGGAGTTCTCATAGCAGTGCAACCCAAATCGGGATTCCCTGGGGACAGCGCGTGCAGGTTTTGATCCGCTTTTAACAAAACCCACCAACGGCCGGCCTGGAATCTAAAAGATTTTCCCCGGGGCATCCCAAATCGAGTTGCCCCGCTGTCTGAAACCCCCCGGGTGCCATAAAAATTCATCAGTTACCGCTCCAATGGTGCATGCGCCTTCTGACAAGTGGCTCTAATTGTTTACAATAGGGGCGCGCAATGCTGCATCTTCTGCATCCCCATTTGCGTGCGCATGCTGCCGCCCCAGCCATTTATTGATTTCAATTCCTTGCCGAAAGGGAGTAAACACAGGCTCCAATAGGACAAGAGCTCGCACATGCGCCATTGGAGCAGGGAGAGGAGAGTTTTACTGTGCTTTCTGCGGGGTTTCACACAGCGGGGCATCCCAATTCCAGATGCGGCGGGGACGCGGACCGAACGTGAAAGAGCCCATAGATCGTTTCACAGGCGACTGCAGGGCAATCACAAACGCCCCACAATCGCGCTGGTGTGAAACCAGCATTAAAGTGCACCTATACTCAGATCTTGATCTTTTTCCTCAGTGCAATTTAACACCATGTTTAGCTGTGCAAATGTTTTATAAATTAAAAAAAAAAGATGCTACATAGCACTGAGGAAAAAAAAAATCAAGATTACATTTTCTTTCTCATGTTTTTTGTGAGAACATTTTTTTCATAGTTTTTTTCCTTTGCAATAATGCAATTCAGCATTATTTTAGCTATGCACATTTAAATGCATATTTTAAAATGTGCACAGCTAAAATGGTGCTGAATTGCACTAAGGAAAAAATAATTCTAATAAAGTTTTTCTCACAGAAAAACGTGAGAAAAAAATCTTAACTTAAAAAAAAGCTAATTAACATATGACTGCCATTCACTATAATACTACTTCCTGTTTTTTTTTTTTTTTTTATTAATAATGTGCAAAGGCTTTAGTAGAAAAAAAAAGGAACACTGGCTGGGGATGGCAGGTGACAACATAAACCTCCTTTCGGAGTAGTTGCACTTTAAAGAGATTCTGATCCCTCAAAAATTGACAAGAATATCAATTGAGAGGCAGTCAATAGGCTTACAGAAACATTAAAGGAGCTGCAGGATTTTCTGGCAAGTACTGGTTGTGTACTCCATATGACAACAATCTCCCTTTTCTTCATATGTCTGGGCTGTGGTGTAGGGTGGCAAGATGCAAGAGAAGCATCCAAGCCAAGTCTGCCAAAAGCATATACATGGAAAGTAATTCAAAGAGGTATGTTTGGTGCAAAGCCAACACTGCACATCACCAAAGGTACACCATACCCTCAGGGACACCATTGGAAATCTGGGGGTGACCTGAAGAGGGCTGTATTCAAAAGGTGTCCCCACAATCTGACAAATTTGGAACTTTTGCAAGGAAGAGTGGGCAAAGATTGCCAAGTCTAGATGTGCCATGCTCATGGACCCCTACCCAAAAAGTCTAAGTGCTGTCAAAAATTCATTAAACAAAATGATTATTAAGGTTTTGTTGATTGACACAACCACATTATTTTTCCACCCAAAGGGTTTCTGACCAGAAGGCATCCCAAATCTTGATGGGCCTAGGACAGAGAACTGCACAGCCCTAGAGCCTAGGTTTTGGCCCTCTTTATTAATGAGGATGCCTTTGCTGAATAAGCCTCAATAAAATGATTACCTTATTTTTACAGTATTGCCTGGCGTAGCTCTTCACTTGCAGCACAGTACGGCTCCCGATCAGCCTTGCAATATTCGTCCATCTTCTCCCATATTTGGCCTGCAATGCGCAGCAATAAAATAATTGTATCCAAGCCCAGGAATTTTTTGCCAAAAAACAGAAGCTCCCCCCCAACAAAAATACATCTGCATAGCATTGTAAAAGTTGAAAATATTTTTCACTGCACCATCACTGTTTTTTAAGGAAAGGCAAGTCAAACATTACAATTAGAATTTATAGTTAAAGGGGATCTAACGTAGAAAACGACCATCAAAACACCCTCCCCCCAAGGGTATGCGGTTTTAGGATGTTCAGCTCATTTTACAGCTTGTTAGGCGTCATTAAAGCAGAACAAAACTAAGGGCAGACGGTTCTGGAGTCTAAAAGATTCCAGGGCTGGCTGCTGGCCTTCCACCCCCCAGGGGTTTCCCAAATAGGGATGCCCCACTGTGTGAACCCATTAACCTTGATTTCCAGCTTCAATACACAGCAGTCATAAGTGGACAACCCACACAGACATCCCTGAGGTGACAGGACCTTGGGTCGCCACTCACCTCCCTTCTGTGCTCCACAGGCTGTCCAGCAGCAGCTCTAAAAGCCGGCTGATGGCCGTTCCAGAAGCCGTCCATCAGGGATTCAAAATTCTGCTCAGAGGGGGGCAGCTTCATCAGCCCGGGAAGCTGAACTTCCAGAGATGCACAACCTGCAGCCCACAGTGTCCTCAGATGCAGCCCCTGGCAACCCATCCCTATATTTCATCATGTGGATTGCCTTGCCTGCAGTGCATGCGGCTGGCCACTAGAGACAGTGTAGAGCTAATTCCTGAAACAGGGCCCACCTCAGCTATTCCTCTCCTCACCTCTACTTCTACTTACCTCTTCCTGCCTCACATCTGCCTCACCTGTTACCACTTCTGCTCACCTCACCTTTCCCTACTTTACACCTTGCCCACTTCTTCATTCCGCCTCACCTCTGCATATACATAAATTATATACAGGTCCTTCTCAAAAAATTAGCATATAGTGCTAAAGTTCATTATTTTCCATAATGAAATGATAAAAATTAAACTTTCATATATTTGAGATTCATTGCACACCAACTGAAATTTTTCAGGTCTTTTTTTGATTTAATACTGATGATTTTGCCATACAGCTCATGAAAACCCCCAAATCCTATCTCAAAAAATTAGCATATCATGAAAAGGTTCTCTAAACGAGCTATTAACCTAATCATCTGAATCAACTAATTAACTCTAAACACCTGCAAAAGATTCCTGAGGCTTTTTAAAAAGCCCAGCCTGGTTCATTACTCAAAACCGCCTTCATGGGTAAGACCGCCGACCTGACTGCTGTCCAGAAGGCCATCATTGACACCCTCAAGCAAGAGGGTAAGAGCCAGAAAGACATTTCTGAACAAATAGGCTGTTCCCAGAGTGCTGTATCAAGGCACCTCAATGGGAAGTCTGTGGGAAGGAAAAAATGTGGCAGAAAACGCTGCACAACGAGAAGAGGTGACCGGACCCTGAGGAAGATTGTGGAGAAGGACCGATTCCAGACCTTGGGGGACCTGCAGAGTAGAAACATCCAGAGCCACCGTGCACAGGCGTGTGCAGGAAATGGGCTACAGGTGGCGCATTCCCCAGGTCAAGCCACTTTTGAACCAGAAACAGCGGCAGAAGCGCCTGACCTGGGCTACAGAGAAGCAGCACTGGACTGTTGCTCAGTGGTCCCAAGTACTTTTTTTCTGATGAAAGCAAATTTTGCATGTCCTTCGGAAATCAAGGTGCCAGAGTCTGGAGGAAGACTGGGGAGAAGGAAATGCCAAAATGCCTGAAGTCCAGTGTCTTGTACCCACAGTCAGTGATGGTCTGGGATGCCATGTCAGCTGCTGGTGTTGGTCGACTGTGTTTTATAAAGGGCAGGGTCAATGCAGCTAGCTATCAGGAGATTTTGGAGCACTTCATGCTTCCATCGGCTGAAAAGCTTTATGGAGATGAAGTTTGCATTTTTCAGCACGACCTGGCACCTGCTCACAGTGCCAAAACCACTGGTAAATGGTTTACTGACCATGGTATTACTGTGCTCAATTGGCCTGCCAACTCTCCTGACCTGAACCCCATAGAGAATCTGTGGAATATTGTGAAGAGACAGTTGAGAGACGCAAGACCCAACACTCTGGATGAGCTTAAGGCCGCTATCGAAGCATCATGGGCCTCCATAACACCTCAGCAGTGCCACAGGCTGATTGCCTCCATGCCACGCCGCATTGAAGCAGTCATTTCTGCAAAAGGATTCCCGACCAAGTATTGAGTGCATAACTGAACATAATTATTTGAAGGTTGACTTTTTTTTTATTAAAAACACTTATCTTTTATTGGTCGGATGAAATATGCTAATTTTTTTAGATAGGATTTTGGGGTTTTCATGAGCTGTATGGCAAAATCATCAGTATTAAAACAAAAAAGACCTGAAAAATTTCAGTTGGTGTGCAATGAATCTCAAATATATGAAAGTTTAATTTTTATCATTTCATTATGGAAAATAATGAACTTTAGCACTATATGCTAATTTTTTGAGAAGGACCTGTATAATGCTTTGAGTTTTCCTGTTGAAAACTGTATTTTCTCTACCTCTGTTTTATTGCACCCCCTTGAAGTGAAATATTAAGTGATGCGGCCCCTGCTATAGATTTCTATGGCATGCACTGGGCCATTGACCGGTCTTAGACTCTAAGGACGGGTTTGGTCCACTTTAAGTGTAACAGGTTCTTATTTTGTAACCAAATGCTATGTGCAATCAATTAATAATATACATGTAGTTATTGTGCTTCAGGAACTGTAAGCGTGCTTACCAACCCCTGCTCAAACAAATCTTTCTCTTCCGTGGTCCACTTTACAGCTCCACTGCTGGGTTTAGAAGGCGATCGGACCCTAAACAAGGAAAAAAATCAGCCCTGTTTTACCCATAGAACCATGAATGCATAATTTCCTTCCACTAGGTGTCAAAGTTGCCACCCTGCCCAACCTCATCCAAACATATAAGGGTCGATTCATGGTCGGTGCACCGGCTGATTCATGCTCGTCCAAATGGGAAAGGTTTTTGTTTTAGTGTAAATTTGTACACTAGCATCCTGCAGCAAAGCATGCGCAAATGTGGCAATTTAATGAAAAAAGAAAATGCCAATTCCAATGAGTAACAGGCTTATTTCATTCCGAAAACACATGCTGGCAATGTCCTTTTTAGGCCCCAAAGTTTAACAAAAACAACAAAAGATAATAGTTAAATTATTAAGCATTAATATGCAAACCAAAGAGGGAGACTTAAAGAGAACCCTGTCATCTGGGACAAAACATTGGGCATTCATTTACCTTTTTCTAACTCTTGCTGGTGTACATTTTAAAAACAAAATGGTGGCTCATGCATTTGCAGGCCACCTGCTGCAGGCCAAGTGCTGCTGGGCTTCCTGTTACTGTGAATTGCCCGTTATAGGTCAGTTGAATCCAGGCAGCAGCATGGCTGAGATGCTGGCAGAGGAATCTCCAATGTAAACAATGTTAAAATTCAGTGTTTTTGCCCTCCTAGACAGAAAATCTTTTTTACAGTTTATGTTAAATACAACTATATTGTGGTCACTGTTCAATATTTTCACGTTTCTGTCCCTATCAGGTCATCATCATTTGATATTAGCAGATCCAAAGGAGCATCACTTCTAGTAGGTACCTCTACAAACTGATTCATATAGTTATCTTGTAGCAAGCTGAGGAATGCTCTCCCCCTTGTAGTAGAAGCAGAACCGTGTCTCCAGTCGATTCCTGGATAGTTAAAGTCCCCCATCACCACCACTTTACCAGCCTGTGATACCCGCTCTATCTGTTCATGTAGCTGACCCTCTATTTCCTCAGTTATGTTTGGGGTTTTATATATTTCACCAAATTGTATTTTAGGAAGGCCAACTTCCCGAGACTCAGAGCTGCACTCGAGGACATAGACTGGAAGCATATGTTGAGGAATAAGGATACAGATGCCAAATGGGAGTGCTTGCGGGGCTATTAAGGGACTACATACGGTACATAAATATGTAACTATGCATAATATAAGTATAAGTAAATATAAGTGACAACCAGCACAGTTTTACTAAGGGCAGAAGCTGCCAGACTAACTTGATTGGCCTGGACAGAGGGGCGGCTGTAAATATAGTTTTTCTGGATTTTGCAAAAATTTGACACTGTCCCCCATAGACGCTTATTGGGGAAATTGAGGTATTCAGGATTAGAAAATACAGTTTGTAACTGGGTTGAAAATTGGCTGAAGGATTGTGTGCAGATAGTTGTGGTTAAGGATACCTACTCTGAATGGTTACCAGTTGTAAGCAGTGTATCCCAGGGTTCAATGCTAGGCCCACTATTATTCAACTTGTTTATAAACGACATAGAAGATGGAATTAAATGCACTGTCTCTATTTTTGCAGATGCCACAAAGATATGTAGCACAGTGCAGTCTATTGAAGATGTTCACAAGCTTCAGGCTGACTTGGACACATTGAGTGTCTGGGCATCAACTTGGCAAATGAAGCTCAATGTGGAAAAATGTAAAGTCATGCACTTGGGGTCTAATAACGTGAAGGCCACATATATCCTCGGGGGAGTATAACTGGGAGAATCACTTGTTGAGAAGGATCTGGGGGTACTAGTAGATCATAGGCTAAATAACAGCATGCCAGCATGCCAAACAGCTGCTTCCAAGGCCACCAAGATACTATCATGCATTAAAAGAAGCCTGGAATCACAGGATAGGGATGTCATTTTGCCTCTTTACAAGGCATTTGTGTGCCCACCAAACTAAAAAAAAGGAATGAAGGATCTTAGTTATGAGATTATGAGAATTAAATCTGTTTAGTCTTGAGAGGAGAATACTGAGGGGGGGACATGATTGTATAAATATATAAATGGGCAATACAAAAAATATGGGGGAACACTATTTCAGGTAACAAAAGTCTTAAAGGAGCCACAGCACTCAAACCAGTTAGCTTGCTGACCAACCTACAATCTGTTAACTTGTTTAAAAACAAAATAAAACTATTTCAGGTAAAATCCTCTCTAAAGATAAGGGGACACTCCCTTCTACTGGAAAAAACGAAATTCAATCTCCAGAGTCGACAATCATTTTTTACCATAAGAACTATAAATCTATGGAATAGCCTCCCACTGAAGCTTGTTACAGCATCAACAGCTGATAGCTTGAAAAAAGATTAGATGCTTATTTAAAAGATAACATTAAAAGTTACTATTAGCTGTTATCAGTAGAAAAAAAGCTCCCCTACCCCAACACCTTTGGTTGAACTTGATGGACATATGTCTTGTTTTCAACCTTATTAACTATGTAGCTATGCAACTGGAATCAGAATATTCCCCCAAAAATGGAGAAAAAGAAGACTCCAAAATGGCTAATAGACCTTAGCAGAAAACACAGAAGCTGGAGAGATCAAATCCCTATGGAGAAACAGTAAAAGAAAGGGAAGAAACACGGGGGACCATCAGGAGCAGTTAAGCACTTAACCAGCCAAATGTGCATTGGGCAGGGCCATTTGCGCTTCAAAACAGCAGATTTACCTTGCATAAGGTCCAAACTGTGCTTCTCCCGTGCGTTTGCCGTTTGGTGCGCTTTACAGGTGCACACACAGCCATGAATCATGTGGAAAGTGAATCTACCTTTTAGCCTACATACAGCTGTACTCCTATCATACGTACATGCAAATACGCTAACTACAGTGCCCTACTCCCATGATGATGCTAATAGGAGGGATCTCTGTTATATGCAATGGAGTTCTACTTTCTAAGGTGAAAATCCTGTGAGCATGTGTCCTCAAAGCTGTAGACACTTCAACCTGGGTCAGAAAAAATGTGAAAAGGAAAATAAAAAATGGGGAAAGTAAGTGCATGAATTTTTCACTTCCTAAAACAGACAATCTATTTTAAGATCTGTGTATGGGATGCCCCTTCAGCCCCTAGCAAAATCAAATGGGGCATAGAGATATTGAAGTGTCTTTAAGACTCTATGCCTGGTGGCATGTGTTTAGGTCTGCTTTAGAGAAATATAGCCAGCACTCTCCTGGGTTCTGCGTTTTGCGGAGGCGTTTGGCACTGCTATGTACAGCTGTTTTCTGTTCCCCCATTGTACAGTGAGTAAAATTGGGAGTGGCATCTAAATTCGGCCAAATAGGTAGCAGGAGTGACTGGGTCCTGCAGCCCTGGACCTTACCTATGGTTGACAGGCAGGGTTTAAACCGGACCTTCAGCATCATTTAATGAAAAAAAACTATTCCCCAGCATCTAAAATGAATATATTTAAAGTTTTTAATCACTTGCTTTTTATTCTTTCCTTCACTGGCCTGCAGCTCTGTTCAGAACTCTAGGATACGGACACCGCCATCTTGGCTCAGTAGCATCACATACTGAGGAGAGGAGAGGGGTCATAAGTGCAGGGGGGCGGGGCTATAGCTGGGCTTTGCATAGACAGAGCAGAGCTGGGGGTCAGGAAAAGGTCAGCAATCCCAGAATACAGAGCAACACAGTCAGAAGACACTTCCTACTTGCAGGCTGCCTGCACCTCCATGGGCCGCCATCTTGGATGTTTAAAGTCTCAGAAAATGCAAAGGATGCAGGTAGGAAGATTTTTGATGTGGGTAATCTGTATGTACAGCGTGGGGGAAACATATAAGATAGACTCATATAGGGTGAAGGTCCGCTTTAATAAGCCTTAGCCAGGGAAGTAGCAGAGCTGTTTGAGAATACTTACGTGGTTACACGAGTTGTTTTCTTTTGGGGGCTCCTAAAAAAGAACAATAGTGTTAAGAGAAGACAGTGGTCAGGGTTGTACTCTCACCGGTAGTCTGAACACGCCTGCACAATGCAGCACTGAACCCCTCTTCAACATGTTATGTTCTTGTCTCTGTACCCAATTTATTAGGAGGAATTATAACTAAAAACACAAGGACCTTAGCTGTTTCTGAGTTCAATTCTGCTGTTGGCAGGCAAAAGATCTTCTGGAGGTTTACAGATAAGAGTCCCCTTTCCAGATGTTTTTTTTTTGTTAAAGGGGAACAGCACACCCAATTTTGACTTTCTGGGGTGTTGTTCCTCTATGCGGCGTCATCCAGAATTAGGATGCCCCTCTGTGTGTATCCCATCATACATTCATCTTCCTGTGGCTCCCATGGCACAATTGGGCGAGGACAAGCACGCCGATTGGCTGAGAGACCCACCCAGCCAATCAGCGCACTCGCTTTCATTCACCTGCCTTCAGCCAGCCGCATACCCCGCTTACCACCTAGACTAGTGGTGCGCCCATGCACGTGGCTAAAGGCGAGCGGGGATGAGGCACAGAGACGTGGAGAGGACTCCAAAACAAGGTGAGTGTATTGGGCATCCCATTTCGGGATGCCCCAAGGAGTTTAAAGAGGAACTACAAAGTTCCTCTTTAAAGCGGAACAAAACCCAGCAGCAGCCGGCCAGATTCCAGGGGCGTCCACTGGGACAACCTGAATCGGGATGCCCCACTGTGTGAACCCCCCCCAGTTTACCCATAAACGCTCATCTTTCCCCGCTCCAACGGTGCATGCATGGGCTCTCATTCAAAAGGAGCCACCTGCTGAGACTACGTAATTCGGCAGGCGGCTCTCATTTGGGTTGATTCTGAGCCTGGCGAAAAAAATCACTCTTTTCTTTTAGGAGAGAAAACTGCTTTTGTTTTTCATTGTCTACCTTGGGACTGATTCAGAGCCAGGTGAAATGTTACACCCGGTAGACAATTAAAGTGACTGGCAGTTTCTGGCTTAAAAAAAAAAGAGTGAGAATTCTCAACTGGCTCTGAATTGACCCCAATGTTTTCAATGGTGAGCGAGTGCTGCCGCATCCTCTGCTCCCACCCCAGCCATTTAGATAGGCTGGGGAGAAAGTGTGGCTCCCCATTAAAGTCAATGAGAGCCGCTTGCCAACAGTTAAACAGAGCAAACCACTCTCACTGGCTGAGCACACCCTGCATTCGCCATTGGAACACGGAAAAGTTATTTAGGGATTTCTGACGGGGTTTCACACAGCAAGGCATCCCCAGGGTGCCCCCAGGAAACAGATCAAAACTCAGGAAAGTGAAAGTTCTGGGTTTTGTTCCTGTAAGAACATTTATTATTGCCCCTGCTGGTATGCAGCTCTTGTACTGGCTCCTGTCAGGTTGTGTTACTTACTGAGTGGGGGTACTTACCTCTTGATGGCGCTCTTGTCTGCAGGGTTTATGTCTGACCAGATCTTGGCTGGAAGAGGATTGTGGGATAAATAATATCTGAAAAGCAGCTAAGGCCAATCTGTTACCTGCAAACACTGATAAAATTATGGTAAAGCACAATTCCGGGCAAAACGACTAACATTTGGTCTAAATGTGGGGATGTACCATTACATTATTTTTCCCTTAACCAGGGACAGTCCTGGCAGATAAAGTAAAAAAAAACCCTTACTTTTGTCCCCCCAAAGCTGATAAGTCCCTAACCAGGTCCCAATCGATCAAATACGGCACTGGCATCTCTCGCCTAGTATCACAGAAAACAAAGGGAATATAAAGGGGTTAAAAACATTTTCCCCTACCACTTCCACTTGTACCTCCTGCTTATTTTCTGGTTATGTGACAACGTTAAAATGAACCTAAACCTTTAATTGAAACCCTGTGGCATGGAGGGACCTTTCCACAGGGACAAAACTAGCCTTTCCTACTCCATCATGCCTCAGTAAACCCTGCATTGGAGAAATACTCATCTTTTCCTAGCAGAGCTCCATCTGATGGAAAGCAGGAAATAGGCACATACCGTATATACTCGAGTATAAGCCGAGTTTTTCAGCCCACTTTTTGGGCTGAAAAAAGCCGCCTCGGCTTATACTCGAGTCCGGGGCGGACTGCCAGGGAAGGCCGCAACCCTGAACCCAACAGATGCTGGAGGGTGAGGGGCGGCCGCTGCGGGTCTCTGCTGTACCCGCTGCTGCCGCCGCCGCTCTCGTACACACAAACACGCACACACATTCACACACTGACCGGCAGTTCCAGGCTGCTGCGCACTGGTCGTCAATGGGCGGCGTCCAATGTTTTCATTGGACGCCGGCCACATAGGGCACGCCCACCGTCGACCAGCGCGCAACAGCCAGGAAGTGCTGGTGTGTGTATGAGAACGGCGGCGGCTGGCGGCTGCAAGGCGGAGCTGAATGGAGGGTGTTGTGTGCCGAGCGACCGGCAGGAGGAGGAGGGGAGGGGGACCCCGCTGCCCCTCTGCAGGGTAACCTCGGACAAACCCTGACCCCCGACACCTGCGCGTCTGAGAGCGGCGGCGGCGGCAGCAGCAGGTACCCACAGTGTGTGTGTGTCTCTTTCTGTGTGTGTCTCTTTCTGTGTGTGTGTGTGTGTGTGTGTGTGTGTGTGTCTTTTTCTGTGTGTGTCTCTTTCTGTGTGTGTGTCCCTTTCTGTGTGTGTGTGTGTCCCTTTCTGTGTGTGTGTCCCTTTCTGTGTGTGTGTCCCTTTCTGTGTGTGTGTGTATGTATCTCTTTCTGTGTGTCAACTCCAATTCCAATTGAAAAAAGCCGCCTCGGCTTATACTTGAGTCAATAACTTGTTCCATTTTTTTGTGGTAAAATTAGGTGCCTCGGCTTATATTCGGGTCGACCTATACTCGAGTATATACGGTATGTGTGGCAGTTGTCCCTTCTCTAATGTGAGGTCTGTAGCTAGTTCCTGTCCCGTCAGGAGCGCTATGGAGGTACAAGGTTCCCTCGCTTCCTGCCACTGCTACTGTGGCATCTATCAAGCTCCAGAGGGCCTGTTACACATGAACATCACAGCAGGTATTATACCTCTGGCTTCAGTGTAAAAGACCTGGTCAAATTTCCCACAGAAAATAATAGGCACCTCTGTTTGGCCATGTACTCTGTACAAGCTGGAACTGAGGGATCAACCAGGGCCCCAGGGGAAAAATATAGACTGCAGGATTGGAGGCAGGTAAGCAATGGAGTCTTGTGTCTCAACAGCACTTATGATATGGGGAAAAGTGCACCTTTAAAGGCCCCCCCTCCAAAAAAAAAAAGTACATGGCCAGTTACTATGACTGAAGTGGGGGCTGTTCATTTTCAGTGGTTGCTGCAAACATTGCGGTGCTCATTTTTAGGACGTAGTATGTTTTATTCTACCAGACAAGGGGAGGGACCAAGAGTCTCTTCCTGGAGATATTGTACTGACAAGGTGGAGCAACTGTCAAATGTGATAGAGGAGGAAAAATCAAATAAGGAGGTAGGCTACTGGTAACATAAAAGTGGTTAAAACCCCATTATAAGTGTTAACATTATTTTGACTACAATTAGAATCACAAACTTAAAAAAAAAAAAATGTGTGAAGAAATTTGGGGTTTTGATCTTCTGATTCATGCGCGGCTTGGCCTGGCTTTCGTTTTTGCATGGATATGTGCGAGTGCAGCAAGGGTAGGTGCATACTGTTTACTGGACTATACTATGGCACCATGGCCGCTCCCCTTGCTGTACTCACTCACGCTCAAGTCTGCCGGACTCTGAGAGCTGCCATGGGATCGAGGACTGAGGTGAGAACATGGCAATTCAACTCGGTCATCAAAACGGGATATCCTGTGGAGTGGGATTTCCCTGGCCCTAGAGTCTTTTAGACTGAGTTGTGGTCCACTTTAAAGTGTCCATGCAGACACTGACTCACGCCCATCTTATCCCCCTTGGGAACTGTATAAAACAGTCATTTAAAAGCACCTGAAAATCTCTGATTATATGTAAACACCTTATATAATCTAAGTGAAACGGATTCCTTTGCTTCAATTTCTGGGTTAAGCTGGGAAGGACGTATCATGGAGCAGATTTATAAGTCTTGATCATTCTCTGCTGTGGTCAGAGTGTGGGAACACTGTGGCTTGTGGTGCATGCTGAAGCTGAACGTTCTAAAGGTTAGAGCAGCTGCAGGAGCACTTTTTTGCATGGTTCTGGAGATATGAAATTGAAAATTGCCAATATAGCAGAACTCGACTTGAAAAAATCACGAGCACCACGTCTCCACTCCATTTGTAACAAACAAAATATTATGGTAGGAAACCGAAATCGATCACAAAAGGATACTCCTCCTCCAGCAGCATCTTCTCAATGGCAGCTCGATTCTCATCGCTGATGGTGCTGTCCAGGGTCCAGGGCTGGATGGAAGCAAATAAAAAAAAAAAAGGAGGGACTCTTGCCATCAAACATGAATGCAGCATGGTACCAATAAGCAATCTTAATTTGAACTCCTTTTAAAAATTATGGGGGTTCTACATTTGGTTCTAGGAAAAATGCTGTCAAATGAATCAGGAGGTGGGCGGGGCTAAATGAGTCACTTTAAAGGGAAAGTCCAGTTTCAATTGCATTTTCTGAAAGTATATATTTTTTGTCATGTCAAGGTGCTGAGCTGATCTTTAATTTTTTTACCCACGTTAGCAAATGTGTGTTTTATGGAAGCAGTTTTTACTACCGCCAACCTGTTGCTATTGGAAACTGTACACCAAGATCTACAAGAAGAGATATGCGAGCCCTGACACACAGGACACAGCTGCTGGGCATGTGTAAGGGTCGGGGAGCTCCCTCACCTCAGCAGGGGCCATAACAGCAGTGTCCTGTGTGTACAGGGCTCACCTCTCTCTTCTTGTAGATTTTGGTGTACAGTTTCCAATAGCAACAGGTTGGAGGTAGTAAAAACTGCTTCCATAAAACACATATTTGCTAACATAGAAAAATACAAGAGCAACTCGAGGACATCATTGTGGCCTGACAATATACACTTTCAGATTTGCCTTTGAATGTGGATGTGGAGAAGCAACATAAAACTCTAGGGTTAATGCTCTCCATTTTTTGGGGAGTATTCTGATGAGTGAAGACAAGTGAAACTCACTTTTTCATCAACGCCAGTGCACATGGGCAGGGCACAGCAACAACCCTCTGGCAGCCACGTGCCCCTGCGACAGAATGGCCAGCCTGGGTGTGCACAGCCAAAGGGAGATGGCTGCAGGGATGTCTCCATGGCATAGAAAGCTGCTCCATGGGCTCATTGGTAAGGTGAGACACAGTGGAGAAGCCAAATCAGATCCTCCCTGGAAGAGGAACAAAACCCTGGAGAGTCAAAATTCTGTGTTTTGTTCCTCTTTAAAGTGAAGCTCTGTTAAAAAAATGACTGACAGCCCACTTACGTCCCTGCCCCTGGCGAATTACTAATGCTATGATGAGCTACTCACTGTCAGGGCAGCGTCGCTCTTCCACACGGAGTCCAGATAGTGATCAGGAACAAGGTCAGTGCTCAGCTCCTCGCAGCTCCTATAATGGGAATAAATATACTAGGCCCAATCAGGAATAGCAGCACATGACATGTGCAACGTGTACAAATTAAAGGGGAAAAAACAGTGAATCACATTTAGAGGTGTGGGCGGCACAGCAGTTTAGGTGTTAATTAATTGTGGAGGCTCTACTTACACCCTGTCTATTAATGTGCCAGTCTCTTAGGGGGGACTAAACATAAACTTTGTCTATTAATTCTCTGATAGCTCTCTGTCAGCCAATTTTGGTGCCTAGGGCTCTGATAGCACTCTGCCTGATAATTTTGCTGCCTAGGGCTCCAACAGCACTCTGCATGCCAATTTTGGTGCCTAAGGCTCCACTAGCACTCTGACTGCCAATTATGGTGCCTAGGGCTCTGATAGCACTCTGTCTGCCAATTATGGTGCCTAGGGCTCTGATAGCACTCTGTCTGCCAATTATGGTGCCTAGGGCTCTGATAGCACTCTGTCTGCCAATTATGGTGCCTAGGGCTCTGATAGCACTCTGTCTGCCAATTATGGTGCCTAGGGCTCTGATAGCACTCTGTCTGCCAATTATGGTGCCTAGGGCTCTGATAGCACTCTGTCTGCCAATTATGGTGCCTAGGGCTCTGATAGCACTCTGTCTGCCAATTATGGTGCCTAGGGCTCTGATAGCACTCTGTCTGCCAATTATGGTGCCTAGGGCTCTGATAGCACTCTGTCTGCCAATTATGGTGCCTAGGGCTCTGATAGCACTCTGTCTGCCAATTTTGATACCTAACGCTCTGATAGCACTCTGCCTGCTAATTTTGCTGCCTAGGGCTCCAATAGCACTCTGCATGCCAATTTTGGTGCCTAAGGCTCCGATAGCACCCTGCATGTCAATTTTGGTGCCTAAGGCTCCGATAGCACTCTGCCTGATAATTTTGCTGCCTAGGGCTTCGATAGCACTCTGTCTGCCAATTTTGCTGCCTAGGGCTCCAATAGCACTCTGACTGCCTGCCAGTTTTGCTGCCTAGGGCTTCGATAGCACTCTGCCTGCCAATTTTGGTGCCTAGGACTCCGATAGCACTCTGCCCGCCAATTATGGTGCCTAGGGCTCTGATAGCACTCTGCCTGCCAATTTTGATACCTAAGGCTCTGATAGCACTCTGCCTGCTAATTTTGCTGCCTAGGGCTCCAATAGCACTCTGCCTGATAATTTTGCTGCCTAGGGCTTCGATAGCACTCTGCCTGATAATTTTGCTGCCTAGGGCTCCAACAGCACTCTGCCTGCCAATTTTGATACCTAAGGCTCTGATAGCACTCTGCCTGCCAATTTTGGTGCCTAAGGCTCCGATAGCACTCTGCCTGATAATTTTGCTGCCTAGGGCTTCGATAGCACTCTGCCTGATAATTTTGCTGCCTAGGGCTCCAACAGCACTCTGCCTGCCAATTTTGATACCTAAGGCTCTGATAGCACTCTGCATGCCAATTTTGGTGCCTAAGGCTCCGATAGCACTCTGCCTGATAATTTTGCTGCCTAGGGCTTCGATAGCACTCTGCCTGCTAATTTTGCTGCCTAGGGCTCCAATAGCACTCTGCATGCCAATTTTGCTGCCTAGGGCTCCGATAGCACTCTGACTGCTAATTTTGCTGCCTAGGGCTCCAATAGCACTCTGCATGCCAATTTTGCTGCCTAGGGCTCCGATAGCACTCTGACTGCTAATTTTGGTGCCTAGGACTCCAATAGCACTCTGTCCGCCAATTTTGGTGCCTAGGGCTCTGATAGCACTCTGCCTGATAATTTTGCTGCCTAGGGCTCCAACAGCACTCTGCATGCCAATTTTGGTGCCTAAGGCTCCAATAGCACTCTGACTGCCAATTTTGGTGCCTAAGGCTCCAATAGCACTCTGACTGCCAATTTTGGTGCCTAGGGCTCTGATAGCACTCTGCCCGCCAATTATGGTGCCTAGGGCTCTGATAGCACTCTGTCTGCCAATTATGGTGCCTAGGGCTCTGATAGCCCTCTGCCTGATAATTTTGCTGCCTAGGGCTCCAACAGCACTCTGCATGCCAATTTTGGTGCCTAAGGCTCCAATAGCACTCTGACTGCCAATTTTGGTGCCTAAGGCTCCAATAGCACTCTGACTGCCAATTTTGGTGCCTAGGGCTCTGATAGCACTCTGCCCGCCAATTTTGGTGCCTAGGGCTCTGATAGCACTCTGCCCGCCAATTATGGTGCCTAGGGCTCTGATAGCACTCTGTCTGCCAATTTTGATACCTAACGCTCTGATAGCACTCTGCCTGCTAATTTTGCTGCCTAGGGCTCCAATAGCACTCTGCATGCCAATTTTGGTGCCTAAGGCTCCGATAGCACCCTGCATGTCAATTTTGGTGCCTAAGGCTCTGATAGCACTCTGCCTGATAATTTTGCTGCCTAGGGCTTCGATAGCACTCTGCCTGCCAATTTTGCTGCCTAGGGCTCCAATAGCACTCTGACTGCCTGCCAGTTTTGCTGCCTAGGGCTTCGATAGCACTCTGCCTGCCAATTTTGGTGCCTAGGACTCCGATAGCACTCTGCCCGCCAATTATGGTGCCTAGGGCTCTGATAGCACTCTGCCTGCCAATTTTGATACCTAAGGCTCTGATAGCACTCTGCCTGCTAATTTTGGTGCCTAGGGCTCTGATAGCACTCTGCCTGCCAATTTTGGTGCCTAGGGCTCTGATAGCATTCTGTCTGTCAATTTTGGTGCCTAGGGCTCTGATAGCCCTCTGCCTGCCAATTATGGCGCCTAGAGCTTTGCTAGCAACTCTGCCTATTGTTTTTGGGGCCCAGGAGTATGCTAGCACTCCGCCTATCCATCTTGGTGCCAAGGGATCTTCTAGCACTCTGCCCATCCATTTTGGTGCCTAGGGCACTTCTAGCACTCTGACTATTAATTATGGCAACTAGGGACATGCTAGCACTCTGCTTATTCTAGAGATTCACTAGCATTCTACAAATTCATGATGGGGGTCTAAGTATCCACTAGCACTCTGCCTATTAATGATGGGGTCTAGAGATCCGCTAGCATTCTGCCTATTAATGATGTAGTCTAGAGATCTGCTAGCACTCTGCCTATTAATGATGGAGTCTAGAGATCTGCTAGCACTCTGCCTATTAATGATGGAGTCTAGAGATCTGCTAGCACTCTGCCTATTAATGATGTAGTCTAGAGATCTGCTAGCACTCTGCCTATTAATGATGTAGTCTAGAGATCTGCTAGCACTCTGCCTATTAATGATGGGGTCTAGAGATCCACTAGCATTCTGCAAATTAATGTTGGAGTCTAAGGATTCTCTAGCACTCTGCCTATTAATGATGGGGTCTAGGGATCTGCTAGCACTCTGCCTATTAATGATAGGGTCTAGAGATCCGCTAGCATTCTGCCTATTAATGATGTAGTCTAGAGATCTGCTAGCACTCTGCCTATTAATGATGGGGTCTAGGGATCTGCTAGCACTCTGCCTATTAATGATGTAGTCTAGAGATCTGCTAGCATTCTGCCTATTAATGATGTAGTCTAGAGATCTGCTAGCACTCTGCCTATTAATGATGTAGTCTAGAGATCTGCTAGCATTCTGCCTATTAATGATGTAGTCTAGAGATCTGCTAGTACTCTGCCTATTAATGATGGGGTCTAGAGATCCACTAGCATTCTGCAAATTGATGTTGGAGTCTAAGGATTCTCTAGCACTCTGCCTATTAATGATGGGGTCTAGGGATCTGCTAGCACTCTGCCTATTAATGATGTAGTCTAGAGATCTGCTAGCACTCTGCCTATTAATGATGGGGTCTAGAGATCCACTAGCATTCTGCAAATTAATGTTGAGGTCTAAGGATCCTCTAGCACTCTGCCTATTAATGATGGAGTCTAGGGATCTGCTAGCACTCTGCCTAGTAGTTTTAGAATTATAGGATCAGCTAGCATTCTGCCTATTTATTTACACTTATTGCCTATTGTTTTTGGTGCATATGGACCTGCTAGCACTGGAGATGTGGGGGATTTCATGAAGTTCCCTGTCGATTTTGCATGGAGTAAAGGGGAGTTGGGGGGGCACCAAGGCCTGTGATATTATTGACAAGCATGTTGCCTGTTAGTGGGAAGCCCCCTCCTCACACTTTTCCCCACCATGCTCTCTCCAGGATGGTCCCTAGTTACCATACATCAGCACAGGGCCTCCCTGTCTATGGATTCTCCCATTACAGCAGTTTATAAGCTCCTCCCACTGCATCTTTAATATGCAAAATAAATGAACGCTGCCAGTAATGATAGTAGCATACTACTAGTATAGAAACCTATTAAGATTCCAGCAATATGTCCTCACCCCTTGCTGCAGTCAGCCACATCTCCCTCAATGTCCACATCCGCCTCCTCCGCCATGTTGCCCCTTAGGGTAGGGGAATAGGTAGGTCTTGGGTACCCCCAGGGGTTACCGGGTACCGGAACGTGGAATTCCGGGCCTCACACACTAGAGGAATACGTCTCTGCAGCCTCGTAGCCAATCAGAACGCTCCATTCGCCATGTTGCTACACCCACTGTGTGAGGCGAGCTTCCATCTTACTACACCCTAAGGCTTTGATATGCGGTAGTCAGCAGACATCATTGTGCACGTTTCTTCGTATGTTAAAAAGAAACATGTCTAAGAAGTATAGTCGAAAGTCGAAAAATACATTTTAAAAAGCAATGGCTCTTCAAAAAATGCTGAGGGTGGAGAAAAATGGCGGTCCGCTAAGGGAGTCATCTTACTACACCCAGGTTTTGCTTTGCTGAATTAGTTTTAGCAAAACTGTATTATTTATGCCATTGCAAGTGAAATCGGAAAATGGTAACAATAATGCAAATGTTAAATAAATCTCCGGCAGTAGGTTTTTTAGATTCCGGGGTGTAGCAAGATGGCGGCGCTAGGAGACAAGCTAGGTTCCTCTCGTTTTTCAAGAGATGTTACAAGTTTAAAACACATGACCTACAGTGTGGGCCGTATCGGGGGCGTTAGAGGCACTCGTCCGGATTATTGGGGGCAGTTACGCTGCACCACGTGACCCTGAGTTGCCCCCTGGGCTGCTTGTGGTGAGTATGGTTGCTGACCGAAGTTGATCAGCTCAATTGCGTAGCGAACTACAAGTCCCAGCTGTTCTGTAGGTTACCAGCTTGCAGGGCATGCTGGTACTAACAGGTATGTCGCTGACAAGCTCTACAGCGCTGTACACAGATCACTAAGCCATTCCCACCAAGCTCTGTGCCACAGGAGCTTACACTCTCAATCCCACTCTACACACTATTATTAAGCTTTTAATGTGATAATACATTTATTTAGCTCTGACATATACAGCACAGCGCGGTGTTGAGTCATTCCTATCAGACTCATACGAGCTCATAAAAATGAGTTTGCTCTCTTTAAACCGGACCTTCACCATGATTTATTGAAAAGCCCAAACACAGTATCTAAAGTTAATATATTTTTTAATATAAGTTTTTAGTCACTTATTATTCTTTCCCCCACTGGGATGCAACTCTGTTCAGGACTTTAGGATACGGGCGCCGCCATCTTGACTCAGAAGCAGCACATTTACTGAGGAGAGGAGAGTGGGATAAAGTACAGGGGGTGAGTTATAGCTGTGCTTTGCTCAGACAGAGCAGAGCTGGGGTCAGGGAAAGGTTAGCAATCTCACAATGCAGAGCGTCACAGTCAGAAAACAATTCCTGTTTGTAGGCTGCCTGATGTTCCATGATCCGCCATCTTGGATGTTTAAAGGCTCATAACATGCAGTAGGTGCAGGTAGGATGATTTTTAATGTGACCAATCTGTATGTACAGGGTGTGGGAAACATATAAGATAGACTCTTATTCAGAGTGAAGGACCACTTTAAGAGATTCTTAGTTACACTCCACCACACCCCACAGCATTTCCTCTGGCCAACGCGCCCCCACCAACAGACATAAAAAAGCCTGTGGACACAGCAAGTAGAGTGGGGATGTGTCGTCACCAGAGACCTGTGCATGAGCTGTGGGATCAAGGATTGAGGTGAGTATATACAAGGTAACCAAAGGGTTTCATACTGTGGGGAATCCCGAGTGGGATGCTCATCGGTGAAGGATTGAACCCTAGAGAGTTTGGCCCACTGTAACCCTTTACCTGGAATGTCCCTTTAAAGTGAGCCTGTCTGTTATCCTGGGGAACCCCAAATTGGGATGCCCCACTTGGTGAAGCCCCCCAGATCGCCCACACATCTCACCCACAGCACATGTGCAGGCATGCATACTAATGCTTGGCTTAAAGCGCTGAGATGCGGTATAGGGAGCTGCTGCATCCCCAGTTACCCTGCAGTCTGGGGTGCGGTTCTGCCCCCATCCTATCTGAAATGGCAGGCGCAGGAGCACACCTTAGCTGCAGGGATGCGGCCTGCGATTGCCACATTGGACTCTAAGAAAGGTAAGCGAATGCGGGCCTGCCCACCGGGGGGGGGTCAACACAGTGGGGCTTCCCGAATTCCAGGGGCACTAAGTTGGACGTCTCCAGAGTCTCTTAAAATCCCGGGCCGGCCTGGCTGGTCAAAGGTCCACTTTAAAGCAGAGATTTTCAACCTCCAGGGCTTTACCAGAGCATCCTGAATCGGGATACCCCCCCATTTTTTTTAAACAGAACGGGAGTGACAATTCTCTTTCCTTGCTCCATGGTCACATATACGAGCCCTGGAACAATCAGACTAGACTTAGATATTATTCCAGATGGACGGCTTACTGGGGTGTTACACGCACCTGCCCAGATTACAGTCTTAATCCAAAGGTCATGATAGAATTTGGGATTGCTACTAATAAGGCAAGTGTACCGTATTTTCATTTCCAGCTGTTGCAGGCAGTGCAAGGCATCCCGAATTTGCATCCTCCTTCTGATACCTTGCTTCAATAGTAGCGATCCAAAATTCTATCAGGACTCTTGGATCATTTTATTGTGGCATATGTGTCTATATTATACCCTCCTGTTATGTATATACAGTAGCACTGACATATTCTGTAGTCTTTTACCAAGAGCTTTGAACCCACATTTAAAGTTTTATACATTAAAAGACCACTATCGCGTAAAAAATGGGCCAATAATAAAAATGCATAGAAATATGCTGGATGACACCCAGCATCAAGAAATACCCAGCCAGGATTGTTTTCAATTTTATTAATGGAAATCAGGTGACAGGTTCTGTCACCCCTGATACACTAAACCTGTCACCCCTGGATTTTATTCCTACCAGGAGAAGAAAATCACAAGCTTGGCAGGAGTTTTATTCAGTCCGGGTGTATAAGTGACCCCTCCTCTCATTAGCCAACGTGTTTATATAGGTTTTTAATATTACACAATTTTGTGATAGTGCTCCTTTGACATACTGTAGCACCAGCATATGTTGTGCTCTATACAGAGAGCACTGGGCTGTTACCATTGGTCTCTGCTCCAGTTGAGCTTACACTCCACATGTCCCCTCCTACATGGACCTGTGCTACTATTTTTTAATGTTAATTTAATGTTTTTCTTTATGTTAATATAGCACTGACATATTCTACAGCATGGTACAGAGAAATCTGAACCTTACCCATCAGCCTTGTCTAAATCTATTTCCTTCTCCGATGTTCAAGGTCCGAGGAATGATGGCGCTTGCCAGATGTGCCTGGATGTTCCGCCAGAGGATGCTGCCGCTGCACAGACTGATCTCCTCTAGGATAAATCTCTATCGCTGCCTCCTGGACACCAGCAATCTCCCCATACATAGGCAGAGCATGCTTACTGAATGCAGAGCAATGCTGAGGGACCAGTGGGGCTGGCCGACCCGGCTGCATTTACAATCAGCACAAACTCTAAAGCAGGTTAGTTTTTTGTCCAGAAGCATCCACACCTCCCCAAGGATGAACGTGCTGCCGCCACACGTGTGGCTCTTCATCAAGCCCGCACAGAAGCTGTTTGCCATCATCCTGGGCAGGTGAGATTCTCAGAGAGATCGGCCTACATCAGTAACATTATTATAACAGTATTATTTTTCTTTAGATATAGTGGGGAATGGGGACATGTATCTGCCTGTGTAAAGATTGCTTGTTACTTCCTGTTCTGGTAAAACCTATGGTTGAAATGGAAGCTTAAAGTGGACCAAAACCCATGGTGATCGTCCTGGGAATCTATAAGATTCCTGGGCCAATCGATTCCCTCCCCTCGGGGCATCCAAAATTGGGATGCCCTGCTGTGTGAAACCCCCCAGGTCGCCCCATACACTTATATGCTTTCCTGGTCCAATGACGTATGCGTGAGCAGTGGCCGCATCCCCGCTATCCCTCTAGAAAGGGGAGCGCCAAGCATCTGTGAATGGCCGATGCGGGCACTCTCCCTGTTAAAGGGAAGCAGGCGATGCGGCCGAGCGTGCTGATTGGACTACCGGCTACGCATGCACCACAGGACCGGGAAGAGGTGAGTTGATTTCGGCGACCTGGGGTCTTTTACACATCGGGATACCCCTGATCAGGTTGCCCCGGGGGCAAGGACCACAGCCCAGGATAGTCAAAATCCTGGGTTTTTGTCCACTTTAAAAGGAAGAAAGAATCAGCAATAGCCATCTGCATAAAGCGGACCTACACACCCCCTAGCAATGCTGTGCCAGGGTGGGTTCTGGTTCACTAAACTTACCCAACATGTCCCCTCAGGACATCTGTGAGCCTACATTAGATAGCTACTCAACCCTTTCCATCAGGGGAGGGGCATGTGGCAGCAGTGCACCCACACAAAAGCTGCACCTCCCCCAGTAGGAGACAGGCCTTATTGCACATGCTCCTGTCCTCATCAATGCCTGATTTTGATAATATTTCAAAAAGTTACTTTGTATTAGTGTCAAAACACTACACAATTCCGCGGGAGGTCAGTTATTCCTTCAAATTCAAACAGATTCCTTTCAACACCTTTTAAATAATGTCCACCTTTTATGTGACTCAAATTTAGGCTTTTGTGCACATTTCCATCACCATATTCTAAATCACGTACCAGATAGCCAACAAAAGCTTGAAATATGATTTAGCTCCTCTTTAGAGTGTTAAAACTTGTTTGTGTTTTCCAGCCAACTTTAGGGTATAATGGAACAATGCTATTGAAATTGGATCCTCCTTATTATCCAAGGCTCTCTATAGATCCACCATTCCAGGGATTATAGCTCATAAAAATGAAAATAAAGGCACATAGCATAATATCCTTAAAAATTCAGAGCACCTGCCCACATTTATTAGGCTTACCAGCATTCACAAAAAGATATGCATTTATACTCAAGATTCCAACTTCAAGTACTGGAAAGGGGGCGCTGTAAAGACCTCTTATGTTCTTACACACGCTACCTTCAATGTAATCTATATCAAATGCAGCTGCGTGTCTCCTCACCGCCTCCCCGGCCGCCGGACTGCGGGAGCGCTTGCTGCTTCTCCTCTCAGTAGCTACGTAGTATCTCTTCACAGTGCTAGCCCCGCCCAACGCGTTTCGTCGTCGCTGGACAACTTAATCATGAGCTGCAAGCCCTGTGTGACGATTTCCCTCCTCTGCGATCTCCATCCCGCTGGTACGTGATTTAGAATATGGTGATGGAAATGTGCACAAAAGCCTAAATTTGAGTCACATAAGAGGTGGACATTATTTAAAAGGTGTTGAAAGGAATCAGTTTGAATTTGAAGGAATTATTGACCTCCCGCGGAGTTGTGTAGTGTTTTGACACTAATACAAAGTAACTTTTTGAAATATTTACAGACTGATCCAACACTGTCTGAATTACTCCAGCGTGGTTATTTGTTGTATAAAAATAGATAATATTTGAATAATTTTTGTTTTAGTACAGCGCGGTGTGTGATGAAAATATTTTATCATATGTGAACATATGATTTTGATATTATGGTTGGATTAAAGTGGTTCTCAGTGGCATCCTGATTTAGGATCTCCCGATGTGTTCCGGCATTCCATTGAACTGGCGATCCCACAGCACAGGCGTGGACCTTCTCCTGTATCCCCTGCACTTTTTCATACCCAGCATGCATCTGCACCAAGCATATCTGGATGGCTTGTGGCAGGTGCACGCATCCAGAGGAAGCGGCCATCAGGATGCATGCGTCAATGATCATTCATGGACATGCTTTACTATACAAGGCAATGAATGATTGAAGAGGCCCAAACATGTGACATAGGATTGTCTATTCAAAAGTAATGGGCAAACGGAGGTTTAATACCCAGGAGCATCCCAAATTTAAAGGCTCCTTTAAAACAGACCAAACCCAGGGGTGACATTCCAGCGTTTAAGTACCCTTTAAAGCAGACTGGCCTGGGTTCTAAAGGACTCCAGGCCCAGCCACTTACCTACTCCTGGAGAATCCCAATATGTGTCAAACCCCTAGGATAGCACAAAAAACTCACCCTTTCCTGGGGCTCCTTTGGTGTTTTCATGGCCTGCAGCTACATCTTCACTATCTCTTCAATTCAATAGGCTAGGTGCAGGAGTGCACCCAGACTAGAAGGTTGGGGATGTGGTCAGCTGGCTTGTCACAATAAAAACACAACAAAACTCCACTAAAAAGTAAAGTTATTATTGACAAGATACGATTTCTACTTCGGATGCTCAACAATGTTATAGTCCTCACTAAACCATAAAGTCCTAAACAAACATGGTGGAGTTTCCAGCCTTTAAATCAATGAATCCTCTATAAGAATCAACCTGGGTGCATTATTTTTATCTTTAGTGTGTAAAAAGTCCCATCATCAACATGCACAATATGGGCCTTCTCCTTTAGGAGTCTGCAAATTACAACAATTGAAAAATCCTTCCAGCTGCTTTGCTTTTCACTGAAAACAGCACCCCAGGGCATGTAAAAAATAACTTTCCATAGGGTGATACATATAACCTAAAATAAAGCGTGGTGGATACTCACAAAGAATGCCGGTAAAATGTACTTTAAAAATACAGGCAGGAACCTACCTACTCATTGCAGCATGCCGCTAAAGGTCCCATGCTGCCTCACTACCTGGCAAGACTAACAAGCCCCGCCTAGATTCTTCCTAGAACCCAACCATGGCCAGACGTGGCTACTGAGAGAGTGAGGCAGCACGGGATCTTTAGTTGGACGCTACACTCAGCACGCCCTATTCATTCTTCTCCAGTAAGATCCACTTAGTTCCTTTCACCTATCCACCCCTTACCCAAATCCACTCAGCTCCCCTAGTTCTTCTTACACACCACCAGGCTCCCTTTTCTTCATCCCTCCTCTCATCTACACTTGTCTCCCCCCTCAGCCACAGCAATTTATTTCTCCTCTTTACACTTGTATGATGATGATTTATTACAGTGGAGGCAGTTACATTGCTGTGCCACTGGATGGGGCTGTTGCACCGCATCTCACTCCCTATTAGTTTTTAGATTCCCAATAATGCAAATAACATGCCATTTAAAGTGGACCAACACCGAGAGGTGATCGGCCCGGAAATCTATAAGATTCCCGGGCCGATCACCTCCCACCCCGCGGGACATCCGAGATCGGGATGTCCCGCGGGGTGAAACCCCCCCAGAAACCCCAAATAGCTTAACTGATCTTCGGCGGCGGCCGTCCGCCGCCGCCTCCCTCGCGCCCCTGTAGGCGTGCTCGCGCCCGCGCCGGCCGTCTGCGAATGGCCGGCGGGGGCGCGCGCGCGCCGAAAGTGACGCGAGGGAGGCGGCGGCGGCGGCAGCCGCTTGGACGTTCCTGATCCCCGCCTGGACGTTGGCGGGGATTGGACCGTCCAGTCACGTGGGAGCGGGGACAGGTAAGGTTTTGGGGCTTTCTGGGGGGTTTCACACAGCGGGGCACCCCCGATCGGGGTGCCCCGCCGAAGTGGACCAAAACCCAGGATAGTAAAAATCCTGGGTGTTGGTCCACTTTAAGCTCTAAAAATACACAATTTTTTCCATAAGGGACAATCTTCCCTTTTGCTCTATAAAAGTGCCTTACTTTTTTAACCCAGTCAGAACCTTCTTCATGCTAAACTTAATTTAGGTCAAATTTGCCTATTTTTTCCCAGATAAATCTTTCCTTACCTCCTCGCCCACCAAACTTATATCCACCAAACTTATATCAGTACCACTTGGTGCACTGCCGTTATAACAATGCAGAAAGGCTGCTTGCTGGATATACTGTAGATAGGCATCTATATACCATCAAGTGCTAATGCCAGGTTTACTATGGGTGCTCGCCACATTTCTTTCTAATGGTCTTACAGGACTCCAATAAAGGGAATTGCCCAACCTACCTAACGAATTACCTAAATCTTAACACATTACTTTCCCCACAAAGGAGGGTAATACCCCAGACCAGGAGTTCCCATCCCTTTCCATTTTCTAATTAATTCAATTACCATTTGGGTGGTAAATAGGGGGTGTCAATATTCACCTAAAATTGAGTTAGAAATGCACAAAACAACCATTTAAAGTGCATGAAATGCAGTTTTCATTACATTTTAGGTGTAGTAAGAATAGATGGCAGCAGATCAAGTTGGGGTATAGTTCAGTCTGCAGCCTTGCCCTAAGATTGTTCATACCACTGGTTGCCCTATACCAGGGATCCCCAACCTACAGTACCAGGGATCCCCAACCTACAGCTCAGGAGCCACATGAGGCTCCACAACCCCTACTGTGTGACTTACGGATGGTCTGTGGTTAATGAGACAGTTCAACAAGGCTGCACTCCGTTTCCTGGCCTTCCAGTGTGACATCCTGTGATGCTCGCTTCATGGTCCAGGTTGGAATCTGGGAAACCAAGTGAGATTTTGGAAGCGGCACAGGTGGGTAAGCTGGCACATTTTTCAGCCTTTGTGTCTGGGGGGGGATTCTACTTGTTGGGTTAAAGTCATTCTTAGGTCTAGGCTTGTGACCATCTATCATCGCTAAATTTGGCTCTCAAGGTAAGAAAGATTGGGGAACCCTGCCCCTGGACCATTGCTGCTCTGTCCTATAAAAGCACCTATCATGCAGTTTGGATAGCCCCCTTACCCCTTTCCAACCACTGACTTACATGTGATTCCAGCCTTTAAACAAAGGACGAAGAACACAAAACTAATGGTGTAATTTGTAAAGAAGTGGTCAAAGGATTTGAAACTTAGTCTTCAATTGTGCAATTGATTGCACTAACTGGTCAGTCTTGTACCGTAGTAGCTCTAATTTGGATACTGATACTCAGAGGCTCTCAGTATTTTGCCATCAAGTGCCATTTTCTAAAATAATATGTTGGGTGTTATATTTAGGTTGTCGCATAAACCATGTTAAAAATGCACAAACAGCCACTTAAAGTGGACCAAAACCCACCCTGGAGTCTGTGAGACTCCAGGGCAGGCATACTTGCTCCTCCCGGGGCATCCAGATTTGGAATGCCCCATGTCACCCAGTAAACTTCCTCTCCGATCCAAATGTGCATGCGCAAGCGGCGCCGCTCCCTGCTATACCTTTAGCAGAGAGGCATTTATTAATGTCCTGCGCTGGCACGCTCCGTGTTAGCGGGTAGTGGGTCTGCTTGTCAGGACTCGGCTGGAGCCGAGTCTTAGACGATCCTTAGACAAGTGGACTGGAGCGGATCTGAGCGCACCAATTGGACAGGAGGCTGCGCATGCACTGTAGGACTGGGGAGAGGCGAGTTAGTTTGCGCGACCTGGGGGGGGGGGGGGCGGGGGGTCACACAGTGGGGCATCCCCGATAAGGTTGCGCGAGGGCCAAGGACCAAAACCCAGGATAGCCAAAATCCTGGGTTTTGGTCCACTTTAATACGGAACAAATTCCTGAGCTTCTGGCCCTAAAAGATTCCAGGGCTGGCCGCTCGCTTTCCCCCTGGGGCATCCCCAGATCACACGTAATATCTCACCTCTTCCTGGTCCAGCAGTGAATGTGCAGGCTCTCTTTTGATCAGAGCTGTTTGCCGTGACAATGTAATTAAGCTTAAAGTGGACCAACACCCTGGGGTGATCGGCCCGGGAATCTATAAGATTCCCGGGCCGATCACCCCCCACCCCGCGGGACATCCGAGATCGGGATGTCCCGCGGGGTGAAACCCCCCCCCAAGCACCCCAACTCACCTACCTTATCCTCCCTCGCGCCCCTGTAGGCGTGCGCGCCTCCGCGCCGGCCGTCTGCGAATGGCCGGCGCGGGGGCGCGCGCGTCAAAAGTGACGCGAGGGAGGCGGCGGCGGCCGCCGCCGCTTAGACGTTCCAGTTCTCCCCTTGTACGTCGGCACTGGGAGCGGGGAGAGGTGAGTTTTTCGGGGGGTTAGGGGGGGTTTCACACAGCGGGGCACCCCGATCGGGGGTGCCCCACCGAAGTGGACCAAGACCCAGGATAGTCAAAATCCTGGGTGTTGGTCCACTTTAAATTGTTTCCAATTCGGATAGGCTGGGGTGGTAGAACACCCCACTGGGGATGCGGGCACTTGTGCTTCCCATTCAAGCAAATTAGAGCTGTTTGCTGAATGATTTAGTCACAGCAAACGGCTCTGATTGGATGACAGCCCAATCATACACCACTGGACTGGGAAGAGCTATCATGGGTGATCTGGGGACTTACACACGGGGGCATCCTAAAACAGGATGCTTCTGTTGCGCAGACCAGAACCCAGGATACTCAAAATCACAGGTTTTGCCCTGCTTTAAAATGTATAAAAATCCCCAAAATGCACATAAATAGTTCCCATCACCTTTGGAGCAGTTTATATCTGAGACCGATTTGCCTCATAGCTAAAGTTTAGGCAGCAGTTTAGGTTGAAGTATAGATCGGTAGTCTACAGCTGTACTGCTTACCACCAGTGGCACGTGTAGACCCTAGACCAGGTGGTTTCCAACCTTTTTTCATCAAGTACTACTTTCCAGTTGACCATTTTCAAGTGTGTGAGGTTTGTCATCCACCTAAAAGCATTGTAAAACAAGTAAATGAAAACAAATTACA
Organism: Gastrophryne carolinensis; assembly: GCA_027917425.1. Lineage (NCBI taxonomy): Eukaryota > Metazoa > Chordata > Amphibia > Anura > Microhylidae > Gastrophryne > Gastrophryne carolinensis. The sequence goes on along the minus strand of CM051235.1, from coordinate 401,320,125 downwards.
AAAATGTGCACATAGATAGCTTTCATCACATTTTGGAGCAGTTCAGTATGGTGCAAAGAAGAGTTATATGTATAGATGTCAGCAAATCCGTCGAGTACCACCTGGTAAGATTTTGAGTACCACCAGTGGTACTTGGTCTAGACCACATGCATATGTTCAACCTGTGGCCCTCTGAGCCATCTGATGTCGCCCTTGACCTGCTGTGGGGAAAATGGAAGGGGTAAAAAAGGGCACAGTAAGGACCGGAGGTGATATAAGAGGTGCACACTAGCAAAGAGAGGTGCAGCGGTGGCTTTAGAGACCCAATTACATTAATTGAGCAACACCAATCCTGGGTGAAATTTCTATAACAAGATAAGTCAAGATAAGTTATTCTAAGCATACAGCACGTCCTGCTCCATCTATAATAATTACACATGGGTAATACTCCGCCAGAGGGAGCTGTTCACTGCAGACATGCAAAAACAGGCCCCTCCTGGCCCTTCATATACCCAGGGACCTCCCAGATTTCTCTGCAGTGCTGAACTGCGAAGACATGAAGATATCACGCTCTCGCAGGCGAGCGGGGCTTTACAGCCCGAGGCCCTGCGGGACTATTTCCACCCGTCCTCTTTGGAAGAATATGCCTCCCAGCCTGGGCTGCGTTGGTCGGGTGTAGGTAGGCAGCACCTTGTGTGCTGAACGGAGCCACGCTCCACCGCAGTTCCCCACCATAGGGTAGGCGGTTAGGCCGATGGTGAGCCTCTAGTGGATGCCCCTCCCGCATTGTTGCCCGTGCCCCTCATAGATTTAATCCACTGGACGCTGGTCCGCTTCTCCCTCGCTTCCTCCCGTAACTCGGGGGAAAAGTAAGGGGGGGGTATGTGTGGCAGTCCTAGTGCAATATTTCACGTTAAGGCGTTTTTATTATAATCGGGTGTCAGTGTCGCGCTCCTGCTATACAGTTGCGAGCCGTTTGTTCTTTCATTAACAACTGCCCAGACGGCAGCATCATTTCCAGCGTGACAGCATCTTTATGCATGCGCTTTCTATCCATTACTGTCCTCCTTATCTCTGTTGGTTAGAGCTTCACGCTCTTTGGGGGAGGCGGGGACTCGGCATGACGCGCTCCGCGTCACAGCCTGGTCTGGCCCGCCCCTCGAGGTTCGCTTGGCGCCATTTTGTCAATCTTCGCACGCGCGGTACGGTCCGCCTCCTCCCTTGGTCATGTAAGTGCCCTGCGGGGCGGCATTGTTCTATGTGTTTATTCGGCTGAGCATGGCACTGACAACATCCCTCTTGTCCCATTATGTCTTTCAGACGCCAGGACTTCGGTGGCTTCTCCCCGTCTCACATATATTACAGCGGGTCCACATAACAAATTCTCCCACTTCCTAGTGGGTCTTGGGGCATCCAGGGTTGCCTAATGCGTAAATCCCTGCGGGCATACTGTTCAGATAATCACCATATGGAGGCATCTCAGAATTATGTACCCGGGGTCCCTCTGGGACATGACCCGCTGTGTGCGGTGTGTGGTCAGCCCCATGCTGATGCTGACAGAGCACGGGTCTGCGGACCGTGTGCTGAACAGGCACTGACCCTGCAATCAGGTTTGCCAGTGGCTGCACCTCCCTTCAATACACCCGTCTCCCCGGACCTAAACCTTACTCCTGATGAGTCTCACTCGAGCAGGGATGACCTGCAAGCTGTGCCGCGCGTGCTGCCTGGATTGGCGGAGCGTATGGGCCCTGGAAAGAAGCGGTCCCTGACGCCTCCTGGCTCTCTGGTTCCTAACGATACCGATGACTCTGCTGATATGCAGGACCTTGATCCTTCTGAGGAAGGTGAGCTATTCTCAGATTCCGGCTCCTCGGATGAGATGCCCGGGAGCTGTGATGATTCTGGGCCCGGTTCTTGGGGCCTGTGTGACACAGTTGAAATTCTTATTAAGATCTTTGAGGTTTTGTCAATCTCCCCTCCTGGAGAGGCTCCCAAGCCTAAGAAGGAGAGTTTCCACACAGCGCCGCCGCGCTTGGAATTCCTGGAACAGGATCATTTCCAGAATCTTATATCCCAAGAATGGGAATCACCTTGTAAACTTAAAGGGGTCCCAGGGGTCTGGGATTGGAAGTACCCTTTCCCTCCTGATGTGGTTAATTTTTGGTCAGCACCTCTTGTGGTGGATGCACCGATTATAGGGGTTACTAACCCCCCCTTCATGACGACTCCTTATTACCGTACCCTTCGGGATGCTGAGGACCGCCGCATTGACGGACTGGCTTCCCACGCCTTTTCGTGTGCAGGGACGGCTCTGCGCCCAGTCTGTGCCGCGGCCATCACTGCGGTGGCCGCCAGGACTCCTGTTAGAAAAGTACTTGACCACCGACCTGAGGACCTCCCCTGGGGGGTGTTTAATGCGCTATCAGACTGTGATGTGTTTGTGAAGTTCATCCTCTCAGCGCTGGATGACACCATTAAGATGTGTGCTAGAACCTCTGCCCTTGTGGTAGCTATTCGCCGCCTGGTCTGGTTGCGACAGTGGGGTGCTGACGATGCTACGAAAAAGGCTCTCACTGGCCTTCCCTTCAGAGGACGGCGACTATTTGGGGCCCGTTTGGACCTTTTTGGGAAAAAGGGTAAGGCACCCCTGCGCAGAAGGCCGCTCCGGCCTCCCCGGGGCAGGGCCACCCCTCCACCTCCCTACGTTAGTGTCAAACGCGAACCTGAGGTGTGCTTCCAACTGTTCGGTGTGGATTTCCACCATGGGGTGGGCAGGCAACGCCCTGGGCCCTCTGGCAGGACTAAGTCCAAATCTGCCAAGACCTCCCAAGCATGAAGGGTACTGCTGCAGCAGCTGTCTCCCATCTAGGAATGTACCTTCTTCTTCTGGTGGTTCCAGGAGGTAGTTCCCCTGGACACAGGATAGCTTTTGCTGGGCGGTCCCTCTCAGTGGTTGTCAGGGTGCTTCTAGCCCCTGTTTTTCCCTCAGGAATTGGTGCAGGCTGTACTGGGCCTACAGAGTTTGGGCTTACTTACAGGTTGCCCTTAACAGTATGGGGCTATGGCCTCTATAGTAACCTTCCTCCTTCCCTCAACAGTATGAGGCAGTCTGGGCCACGCTGGCCTATGGTAGGCCTGGCAATTCTACTCTCACAGGTAGTCCCTATATGACATCTCTGTCTTGGGACACAGGCGCCCTGTGCAAGGGGGGCTTCCAACCTCCTGTGGAGTTCTAGATCTTCTTAGTTCCCCCTGTGTCTGCTGGACACCAAGACCGTTACTAGGCGGTGTGGCAGGACCAACCCTGCGGCTTGAGGCATTGTTGGTGGCCTCTCTGTCGCTCCCAGGCTGCTCGCCATGGCGCGAATGGGGGTGATGTCTCGGACATGCCTGGGGGGGGGCATCCGCATTAGGACCTACCGGGTCGTCTTTCCTTACTTCCCAGTCTCTACGTCAGGCCGAGTGGATTGGTCGGCCGGCGGTGTCCCTCGGGAGCTACTGGATGGGTGCTCAGTCACCTCAATCCCTCTTGGTCCCTTATCTGCTATCTCCATTCCTTGGATTCGGTTCAGGCTTGAGCCTTCTTCCTTGGCAACAATTGGACTCCTGGTTACGGGGGCTCTGCCCCCCTTTGCTAACATCTTACTTTCACCAGGCAGGATTGCAGCTGGTGGGCCCGTTCGTGGCGTATCAGATGATGTCCCCTATATACAGAGCCCTTGGGCTCTTCGGCACAGTATGTTATTGATCCTACATGGGGTTCCAGCACCCCTGGGGCTTGGTCTGTGCTCATTCCCCCTTGGTAAGGTGGTTCCTCTTGAGCTGATCATATTCAAGGGCCCTGTCAGGGGGCACCCCCTTCTTTGCTTGCATCTTCCTGTGAATGGTCACCTTGGGTACCAAGTCTCGCGGGGGGGGGGGGGGGGGACTTTCTTCCCAAGCCCCCCGTGGTTCCTAGGTAGGGTCCCTTAGAGGGTCCATCTTACCTACTGGTTGTTGCAACAGTGAGCGTTCCGTTGACTCTATACGGCTGGACTTCTCCTCTTTTAGGACCTGTCTATTTGGGGACTCTTGGTCTGTTGGAAGACAACGGTCTGTTTTGTTGATCCCTCTGGAGGGTTCCTGATCCCAATCTGGGCGGGGGTCTACGCCCCTGCTCCTCAGCGGTATTCGCTCCAATAGATGCCTTTCAGTGGCAGGTTATGCTATCCCGGTGGCGCTCTAAGAGCCAACTAGGGTGGCTCTGTTGGGTCTCGCTTATACCACAGGGGCTCTGCCCTTGTTTTTACTGTCCCAGAATATTCTGACTCTGGTCATGGGGGCTTAGTAAAATTATGCATAGACTTTCTATTTTATATGCCTTCTCTTCGTTCACCCTACTATGTGGGGTTCTGTGCACAGTTGTGCTGATAGAGAGACCCGTGAGATTGATGGCCTGGGTGGCATTGTGAACTGTGGTTCGTAGATGCTTCTGCTGAGGTCTGCTGACCTGTACGCTCTCTCAGGAGTGCGGTTCTGCCCTTGTCAGGGCCCTTCTTTTGTCGTCTCACTCTACTGACTCTTGTCTGGGGCTTGACAGCTGATTCATTCACCCCTTGGAGACGGGCTTATCTTCTGGGTGACTTGGTCTATGGGGGGCTAGGAGCAAGCTTCCTTGGCTTCCTCTTCCTCCGTCTATTGTGGTTCATGGTGTACCCATACTGATTGGCATGAGTTTTGGTCTCTTACCTGTTGGATGTTCTTGGTTCCCAGGGTTCTAGAGTCTTTACAGCATAGGTTGGGGTTGGCTCCCCATCTAGGTACTCTGAAGGTCCAGGTTCTGTCCTGGCTGTCTTCCTGTAGGAGTCTGGTTCTGTCTTCCTTGTGAGGAATTCTCTTGGGGTTTGCTCATGGGCATCTCCCAAGTAGTTTCTGTGGTTCCTGTTGGGATCCATTTTTCATTCTATTTGCCCTGTGGATTTTCCCTTGGGACTTATGCTGGATGCTGTCTGAGCTGCTTTGTAGTCCAAGTCGCTTCTCTGGGGGCTCCTGCCTCAGTCAGACGTGTGCCTGAGAAGGTGGATTTGATTACTCAGCCTTGGCTCGAAGTGCATATAGATATATATATATATATATCTATATGCACACCATGCCATGGTGGTATTCCGTCTTATGCTGGACCTCTTTGCCCAAGTGGTGTTTTTATGATCATTGTTTAAGTCCTTTTAGTCTAACTACGGACCTTATTCTTAATAATGCTAATGTTAAGGGTCTACATTCCCTCAACAGGTGTTGCAATTTTTCCTGTTGTTTTTTTGTCCCTTAGGGGAACTGATGCCCTTGGGGTCTGCGGGCGCCTCCTTATGTATGCGCCTGATATCGCTTGCTTCCAGGGCTACTGCGCCCTTTGGATTGATCTTACTTGGATGCCTTCTGGTCCCGAGTAAAGCTTTCGGCTTCTTGCTAATGAAGGGGTCAGTATTCCCGCCTTTTGACGGGTGACCAGTTCTCATTCCCCTTGGGAGAGTTCTACGTTTTCCACGAGGCTTCTGTTGCCTGTGGGCTGGTTGGGCCGTTACACTGGCCTATTCCTTTAAGGGGGAAGAATCTCCCTTTTTCATTTTATTCCGTTATATTGGTGTTTGGGTACCATTGGCCCTTCAGCACCAGGTTTTTTTCTGTTGAATAAGTTACTAGACTGTTGCTTGTCTCATAAGATCTCGTTATGAGATTGACGTTAGAGCCTCTGCTCATGTCATACCTGGTTGCAAAGTTTTGCAGATGACAGCGCCTTTACTGTCCGCTGTGCCTTGTTTTTTGGGGATCCCACCCTACTTTATGGACACTGCTATTGGATGTCCCATGTGTAATTATTATAGATGGAGCAGGACGTGCTGTATGCTTAGAATAATACAATTCTGTGAAATACTCACCTGTAGAATTGGTATTATACGCATACAGCACGTTTTGCTCCACCCCACCCTGGTTTTACATTTTTCTGGATCTCCTGTATGGTGATTGTTATCATTACTATTGTTACCAGTTGGTGGTTGGTTTCTCCCGGCTTCTTTTCTCACTGCTTTTCAATACTGGGGATTTGTGGGAGGTCCCTGGGTATATGAAGGGCTGGGAGGGGCCTGTTTTTGCATGTCCGCAGTGAACAGCGCCCTCTGGCGGAGTATTACCCATGTGTAATTATTATAGATGGAGCAGGACGTGCTGTATGCGTATAATACCAATTCTACAGGTGAGTATTTCACAGAATTGTATTCTTTCTATATTTTATGCTTGGCATTGATGGGAGTTTAGATGAGTTCAGTATTCGGGACATGCTTAACATTTGGGATTGATAGGGGTAGGGGGACCCAAAAATTCGGAGAGGTAAGACAATCAGCATGTGTATTGGTAGCATGTGATAGTGGTGTAGTGGTGGAAAGACATACTAGTGCAAAAAATCACTCTAATGCAGTCTGTGGAGACAGTGGCTATTGGGGATATACATACCATAAAGGCACTGAAGGCATATGCACAAGCGGTCCCGGAACAAGCTTCCTGCCCAATCGCGGGGCTGTATTTCCCATAGTTGTCAGGTGAGGTTTGCAGGCTTTATAGCGCTCGATCGAGGGGGGGGGGGACCCCAGCAATCGGGATGCCCCCCCCTCAGTGGACCAACACCCATGTTTTGTAAAATGGGTGTTGGTCTTGTTTGAGGAAACATACAAGTAGTTGATGAACCAGCTTTCTAAGAAAATTGAGACTGCAAAAAACGTACCTCCAGTATAAAAATTGAGGCCAACTTCTCTTCTAGTGACCTGAGATCTGTTTGGAAAAGATCTAAACTGCAACGGATCCCCTCCAACTGTCGGTTTCAGCCACTAAAATTCCAGGTTTGGGCAAGCTATTTCTGTGGATGCCCCTATCCTACAGTTAGGGTTGCTGCATGGCAGGTATTTTGTTTTGTACTCCACTGGCCTGGCTGTGCCGGTATTTGTTTATTCTAAGTATGTCACACACCCCGCTTCAGGTTATTAAATCATTAGAACATGGGTTATACCTACCGCTAGGTGGCAGTCTTGCAGAGAAGTCCAGAAAAAGACAAGCCCCTCCCGGTCTATACATACCTGGTACCTCCTAACAAATCCCCAGTGTTCTTCTCTGCAAGGTGGCGACAAGACAGAAGAAAGAAGTCTCCTGCTTGCAGGTAGCCGGGGTATCACCCCCCCCCCCCAGGTCTATTTCTGCCCGGCTCTTTTTGTGTTTATCCCCTTGTTTAATGGCAGCCTCCCAGCTTAGGCTGTAGGCCGGGCAAGGGTAGATGGCACTTATGGTGCCTAGGAGATTAGCTCCTCCGCTCGACCCTATATTATGGGGCATAGCGGTGTTCCGGTTGGTGATCCGGACGTGGGATGCCCCAGCCCTTATATCCCCAGTAGCTTTGTCTTTTACTTTACTTCATGTTTGTGTGTTTTTTTGTGTGTTTGTGTGGGCAGGGACGAGTGGTCTGTGGCTGGCTGTCTGTCTCTGCGAGTGATTCATGCTTGGGGGGGCTCCCCGAGCCCCTGTGTTTGTGACTTGGTCGGGCGGCGGGTCCGCCGGCCTGCTTTTTGGTATTTGGACGGGCGCCATGTCGGGCGCCCGTCGTTTGACTGGGATCCTGGTTTGCAGCTTAGTACAGCCTGTCGGCTGGGCCAGGCGGCGCGCTGCGCCGCCGGCCCGTAGGCCGTCGATCGCGCTGGGTGCTTTACTGCGGGCGGGACCGGGCGGCATGCGTGCCGCCGGTCTGCCCAACGGCCTCTGCGGGCGCCATTCTTTGTGGCGCCCGCGGCTGGCTGGGCCTCAGTGGTGGGCGGGGCTGCGGCCCGCGGCGTGTCTGGCGGGAGGCGGAGGGGCGGGGCCACAGCGGTTCCCGCGTTTCTGCTGGGCCTGCCCCGCGTCCTCTCCGTCTCTCCCTGGCCGCCATTGCTGTACCTCCCGGAGCTGCGGGATCCAGGTAGGCTCTTCTCGTTTTTAGGCCCTACGGCCGCTATTATAAGGAGGGTGGGGCGGTTAAGCCGGTCTGGGATTCCGGCTATTATATGCTTCAGGGGCCGGGCTTCTGCGCTCTCCTCCACCCCCCCCCCTCTCGCTGGGGGTGGTGGCGGGGTTTTTCAGCCAGGCTATGGGCATGTTGGCTGAACTTGTTGTCCATTCTGCATATAGATTTCGTTGGATTGCCTTAAAGCTATGTTTATTTGATTGTTATATGTATCAGGCCCTGTCTCCCTTTTTCTGTTGTCTGGGCCGCCCCTGGCATCTCAGTGTTTTTACTATTGTGTGTTTGCCAGTGTTCTTGTTGTGCTTGAATATGACTGTTGTCTCTTTTCCTTGTTTTTCAGATCCCGGGATTCCTTCCTGCAGGGCTCTCCCGGTCTTATATACCTGGCTAGTTGGGGGGTGGTCTTATAGTCATTCCTAGGTTGATTGCTAAATTCCCCTGGCCAGGACTGGATATATATATATATATATATATATATATATATATATATATAGATTCACATATCTATTTTTGCTGAATTACTAGAGGGGCATCCCGGGTCGCTTACTGCGTAAATCCCTGGGTTCTGCAAATACCATAAATTTCACCATATGGAGGCTGCCAAAGATACCGGAAACGGTCCTTCGGGACAATCCAGGCTGTGTGGGGGATGTGGGACTCCGCTACCGGGAGATGATGTCATTATTTGTATTCCATGTGCACAGCGGAACATTGAGCACCAGTCCGGCACCCCGGTGCCTGGTACTTCATCGGCCGCGCCATCTCCCTCCCCTCCCTACCTGTTCCGGACCCCGTGTGACGTTGTCATGGGTGGGGATTCGCAATCTGAGGTGTGCGCCCGTCTGGCCAGCCTCGAGAAAATGTTTTCCACCTTGGTAGCTCAGAAGGTTACGGCTAAGCGAAAACATCTGTCTCCGCCTCCGCCGGACTCCGATGGGGAGGTCGTTGAGGATCTGGATTGGCCAGATCGTCCCTTTGAAGAGGGTGAGCTCGTTGAGGAATTAGAGGATCTGGAGGGCCAGCAGTTGCTGGGCGCTGAGGGGGACCAGGCTGAAGGTCCCGTTCCTGATACTCATTCTATTTTGACCCAAATGTTTGAGGTTTTGGATTTGGATCCTCCTGAAGTTGCTCCTCGGCCTAAGGGTCAGCTTTTTGGGGTGTCCAAGCAGCACTTGGAGTTTCCCAGTCAACAGCATTTCGAGGACGTTGTCTTTAAGCAATGGGAGCAACCTACGCGTCTCGTAGGGGTACCGCCCAGCCGGGATAGAAAATATCCATTTCCGGCGGATTTGATTAAGCGTTGGGCTGTCCCTCCCGAAGTGGATGCTCCGGTCTTGGGACTGTCTAATACGGCGGTTGTACATTCTCCTGACACGACTTCTCTCAAGGACGGCGAGGATCGCCGGATTGATCAGCTGGCCCGCCATGGTTTTGTCTGTGCGGGTTCAGTATTGAGGCCTGTTTGTGCTTCGGCACTTTTGACGTTGGCAGTTAGGTCTATTGTCAGGGACTTATGTGTGGATCTTGAGCCTACCGGTGATGAGTTTCTTGCTCTTAAGCGTTGTGAATCCTCTTTGTCGTTTATTCTGGCCGCTCAGGATGATGCCATGTTGATGTGTGGCAGGGCTACTGCTCTGTTGGTGGCTATTCGCCGCTCTGTGTGGTTGAGGCAGTGGACGGCTGATTTTAATTCTAAAAGATCACTCACGGCCCTTCCCTTTCTGGGTTTGAGTCTTTTCAGTGAAAAGCTGGATTCTGTTGCCAAGGGAGGTAAGTTACCTCAGCGCAAGAAATTTCGCCGTTCCTTTCAGGGGGCGGCCCCCTTCAATCCGTCCTTTCGGGGAGCCAGAGCCGGCAGGGGTGCGGGCTTCTCGGCTTCCAGGGGCGTCAGTTGGAATAGGGGTAGAGGCCGTGGACGTCCTGTTCACGCCTGGGGCGCCAAGCCCAAGCCAGCCGCCAAGCCCGTTCAGCAATGAGGGGGCGCCCTCACCCGTACGGGTGGGGGGACGGTTGCGACTCTTCTCCCGGGTATGGGACCAGGAGGTCTCGGACAGGTGGATCCGGGAGGTGGTGTCGGCCGGTTACAAGCTGGAGTTCGAGTTCCGCCCTCCGCCAAGGTTTTTCAGGTCTCGGGTACCTTCAGATCCTTCGGCCGCGCAGGGGCTCCTGGCGGCGGTAAGGAATCTTCTGGAATTGGCAGTCATCTGCCCGGTCCCGCCGTTGGAGGTGGGGCGCGGGTATTATTCCAATCTCTTCACTGTACCCAAAAAGGACGGGTCGTTCCATCCTATTCTGGATTTGAAGTTTCTCAACCGGTTTGTGCGTCCCCGGAAGTTTCGCATGGAAACCCTGCGGTCGGCGATCGGTTCGCTCAGGCAGGGGGACTTTATGACGTCCATAGACATCAAGGATGCATACCTTCACATTCCAATTTTTCCGGCTCATCAGCGGTTTCTTCGCTTTGTGGTGGAGGATCAGCATTTTCAGTTTGTAGCTCTTCCTTTCGGCCTCACCTCGGCTCCGAGAGTGTTCACCAAGGTGTTGGCAGGGGTGATGGCCCTGCTCAGGGCTCAAGGGATTCGCATTGTGCCTTACCTGGACGATCTTCTCATCATGGCGTCTTCCTTCAGTCAAGCGGAAGGGGACACCGGCATTGTGGTGTCTATGCTGGAGAGGTTCGGCTGGGTGATCAACTACCCCAAGTCTTCTCTGGTTCCGACCAGGGTGGTGACTTTTCTGGGGATGTCCCTGGACTCTTGCCAGCACAGAGTTTTTCTCCCTCAGGCCAAGGTTCTGTTGATTCAGGATTTGGCTCAGCTTCTTCTTTCCAATCCTCGCCCGTCCATCCGGCTGGGGATGAGACTGGTGGGGTTGATGGTAGCCTCTTTCGAGGCAGTTCCTTTCGCGCAGTTTCACACGAGAACGCTTCAGCTTCATCTTTTGGCGTCTTGGGACCGGCGACCGCGGTCGTTGGATCGGTCCTTCCGGATGTCCCCTCGAGTTCGGCGGTCTCTTCTGTGGTGGATGGTCTCGGACAATCTTCTGAAGGGCAGGTCATTTTTGACTCCGCTTTGGGAAACTGTCACCACGGACGCCAGTTTGTCAGGATGGGGAGGGCTCTGGAAGGATCTTCGGTTTCGGGGGCGGTGGGGCCCTCAGGAGGCCCACTTGCCCATCAATATTCTGGAGTTGAGAGCCATCAGGTTGGTTCTGTCTCACTTGACGCAGCATCTGCAGGGCCTGCCGGTGCAGGTTCGGTCGGACAATCGGACGGCGGTTGCTTACATCAATCACCAAGGAGGGACTCGCAGTCTGGGTGCCCACAGAGAGGTGTCTCTGATTCTAGTTTGGGCGGAGACTCTGGTTCCTTGCATCTCGGCAGTGTACATTCCAGGAGTGGAGAACACGGAGGCGGACTTCCTGAGCAGGTGCTCGTCCCGCCGGGGGGAATGGTCTCTCCATCCCCAGGTGTTTCGGTCGCTTTGTCTCCGGTGGGGGATGCCGGAGGTGGATCTGTTTGCCTCTCGTCACAATCACAAGCTTCCGACTTTCGTGTCACTGTCTCAGGATCCTCTGGCTCTGGCGGCGGATGCCATGGCTCTGAGTTGGAGGGACCTGGGGTTCCTTTATCTGTTTCCTCCGATTTTCCATGCTAGGCAGGGTTCTGCGAAAGCTGGTTCTGGAAGGAGTTCCCGCCATTCTCGTGGTGCCAAGGTGGCCAAGGCGGGTGTGGTTCGCAGACATCGTTCGTCTGGCGGTGGATCAGTTCGAGCTGCCTCTTCGGCCGGATCTTCTCACTCAGGGTCTACTGTGTTACCCCAGTTTACCAACGCTGGCTTTGACGGCTTGGCTGCTGAAACCTCCATCTTGAAGGAGGAAGGCCTTTCGGATTTGGTCGTTCGGACTCTTATCAGTGCCAGGAAGAGATCTTCTTCTTCCATCTATTATAGGGCTTGGAGATCTTATATTGATTGGTGTGAGGCGAGATCTTTGCCCTGCCGGGTCTTTTCTATCTCTAGGATTTTGGAATTTCTTCAATCTGGGCTGGACTCTGGTCTGCAGCTTAGTACCTTGAAGGGGCAGGTTTAGGCCTTGTCTATCTTTTTTCAGAGGTCTTTTGCTCTTCATTCTTTGGTCAAGAGTTTTTTCCAGGGGGTTTCGCATCTGCGGCCTCCTAGGAAGCCTTTGCTCCCTGTTTGGGATTTGAATTTGGTCCTCTCTGCTCTTCAGGCTCCTCCTTTTGAGCCTTTGCAGGATATTGCTCTATCCATGTTGACTCAGAAGGTTGTCTTTTTGGTGGCCATCACTTCGGTTCGGCGTGTTTCGGAGTTGGCAGCCTTGTCTATTCAGGCTCCTTATTTTGAGAAACATCAGGACAAAGTGGTTTTTCGTTTCAAGCCAGACTTTCTCCCTAAAGTGGTTTCTGCTTTTCATCTGAATCAGGACATTGTTCTTCCCTCCTTGTGCCCTAGACCTGGGAATGACAAGGAGGGGGCGTTGCATTGTTTGGATGTGGTACGTTGTGTCAGGTACTACTTGCGTATTACGTCTTCGTTTCGTAAGACTGATGCCTTTTTTGTGGTGCCCTGTGGGGCTAGGAAGGGTTTGGCTCCGGCTAAGTCTTCCATTAGTAAATGGATTCGTCAGGCGATTGTTGGGGCCTACTCTGCCAAGGGGAAGGATCCCCCTTTTCGGGTTACTGCTCATTCTACTCGTGCGGTTGGTGCGTCCTGGGCTTTTCAGCACCAGGCTTCTGTTGAACAAGTTTGTAAGGCTGCTACTTGGTCTTCGGTTCACACTTTTTCCAAGTTTTATAAGGTTGATGTGCGGGCCTCAGCGGATGCTGTTTTTGGCCGCAAGGTTCTGCAGGCTGCAGTGGTTTGAGTTTTCTGCATTATAGCCTGGTTGGATACCCGCCCTTTTTGGACACTGCTGTTGGATGTCCCATGTTCTAATGATTTAATAACCTGAAGCGGGGTGTGTGACATACTTAAAATAATACCATTTTGTGAATACTCACCTGTAAAATGGGTATTATAAGTGTGTCACACACCCCGCTTCACCCGCCCTTTTTGGTATCCTGGTTCTTTATATGGTGAAGCTTTTTTGTTATAATTGAGGGTTACCGTTGTTTTTTTTCCTGGTACCTTGTCTTATTGCTGTTTGAATTACTGGGGATTTGTTAGGAGGTACCAGGTATGTATAGACCGGGAGGGGCTTGTCTTTTTCTGGACTTCTCTGCAAGACTGCCACCTAGCGGTAGGTATAACCCATGTTCTAATGATTTAATAACCTGAAGCGGGGTGTGTGACATACTTATAATACCCATTTTACAGGTGAGTATTCACAAAATGGTATTTTTTAATGGTAACTATATTTGCGGGTACACTTTTCCCATTCCCAATTACCAGTAAAAAAACTAATACTGCCACCTCCAGGCCAGTAAAGTACAGAAAAAAAATACCGGCCAGGTGGCAACCTTACTAGACCTTTCCCCCCACAATGGCTCAAGCAGTCCAGACTACTCTACATTCAGTATAGCCCAAACTGCAGCCAAATGCCATCTAACTTATCTCAATGAAAGAAAAGCATTTGGACCATACAGTATCCCATCAATATGCCTAAAACTTGTGCGGATCAGATCTCACCAGTCGTGGGAAGGATTCTTGCAGGTCATGCTCCTGGGTGCTTCATGTGGTCCCAATTCTACAGATATTGGCAAGCACGCAACTCTTTCATAATGAAGGTTTTTCAATGCATAGGATTGTCACATTTGAAATTATTTACCAACTCTGTGGATGGAGGGGTGCAGGGGATGCATCTGGGGTAAGGGTGAATACCTGTGGGGTGTCACACAGCGGAGGCAAGTTAAATTCCTGTCCTGAAGTCTTTTAGCCTGGGTTACATTGGTTTGGTTCCACTTTTTAAACATTGATTATTTAAAGATGCTGTCCTGATGTATCCTGTTTTCATATCATTCACTTTACTATATACTATGTAGCATCTTGCTGCTAATAGTCTTTGTACGGTTTGTTTTACCATGTTTGTGCAGGATGCATTACATTGTAAAACCCTCTAGAGTGAACTCATCACAATCCTCTCTCCCAAAGTTCATGTGCAGCTTGGCCCCAGTATCCCTTCTTTGCACGCTCGCTGTGCCCAACAGATTTAAATGTCTGCCTGCACAATCGTGTATAGCGAAGACAACTGGGGATGTTGCATATCTGCAGCAAAGCTTAGGCCATGGCTTCCCTGCTCCCTATAGCCTGCATGGCATGTAAACCGGACCAACAGCCTGGCACAGTTGGAAAAGAAAGGTAGTGGCCATTTTGGAGCTTCCTCTCCCAGCATCTCAGCCATGCTGTTGCCTGGATTCAACTGACATAACTGACAATGCACAGTGACAGGAAGCCCAGCAGCACTTCCTGTTTGCAGGTGGCCTGCAAATGCATGAGCCGCCATCTTGTTTTTAAAATTGACCCCAGCATGAGTTTGAAAAAGGTAAATTAATTTTTATGTGCCGCAATCTAAATTTCTCTGGGGAGGGATACATATGAGAATATGAGTTTGTTGTGTTGGTCTGGTTTATGTCATTTTTAACTGTTGTTCCTCTTTATGTCTGCTCAAATAGCAGGAATTCCTGGCGAGGCCTCTAAAGCAAGGATCCAGGTGTATATCTGGGGACCTTATGTTGGAGCCACCCAGAATGCATTGCACAAGCAACAGCCTACCTCTACATGGTTATATCTTTCTTATGTTACTTTGCTTACCCAGCCCTTCTTTTTTGGTTAATTGGGAGGGCTTATTAAGTGTATTGGGAGTCTTTCTTTTTTTTAGCATATTTATCAGCTCATTGCACAAATAAATTGCACATAGATTGGTTATTTGACCCTTAATTTTGTAAATTCTATCTAACCATTGTTATATGACAACTTTTTATTCTCAGGTGGGGTATGTTGGCTTAGAAGCTTGTTGTCTCAGATTTTAAATGTATGTTGGCTATGTATCTTTAAAGTTGATAAATGTATCAATTTATATTATTTTATATATAGTTACCCATGAAATAATTGCTTAGTGGTGCCCTGTGCACGTTTTAACATTCCTTGGCTGCTGGAGCTGGCATCGGGGTTTAGATGTGAATATCTGAGGAACTGTGGAATGTCACACAATGGGGCAAAACAAGGGAGTTGATTTTGCTGCACTTTAAAATAATCAATTTTTTAGACCGTAAAAAGTATCCCTGTTGTTTAAAGTTATATTTAAGGCAAACTGATCGTCCCATTGTTTCATGCTACACGTTGCACTGTCCTAAACTACAATCCATTCTCAAAAAGACCCTGTAGCTCCTAAGTTATTTGTAAAAGTATTAGAGCACTGGAGATTTCTAGAAAAAAATGAAGAAAAACAGTGGGTGTTGCAACAGTGATGTGATGTAAGCAGACTGTGATAAGTGTGAAAGTTAGGCAGGGTTTCAGAGCTGCAGAGAAAGGCAGTCAATCAGGACGTCTGGGCAGGGAGTGGGGGGTGTTTTTGTTCTTGATCCACTGAAGGTTGATTGATGGACCAGGTCAAATGGGTGGGGACTGAAAGCTGAATGAGGAAGTGATTTTTCTAACTAAGGAGACAGACAGAGGAGGAAGCACAATGCTCGAGCCAATCAATGTAAGGTAAGCAAGCTACTGATATTTATTATATAACTACTTATATAACTACTGACTTGCCAATCGCTTTAACTTTAAAATCCAAAACCCTGGATGTGGTTGGGTTTTGGCTCATTTCCCCCGTTTGCCCATTATTTACCCTGAATTTGCAATCCCACATTGGTTGCGCTATGAAATGATCATTACTTGATGTAAATCGTATTTGCCTAGTGAAAGATCCTTGCTTATGTGCCTTTCACTGGTTGCTCTCTCCGAGATGCCCCTGGGGAGGGCCTTCACCTAGCCCTAGGGTATTTTAGATGATAATGGGTTTTGGTCCACTTTAAAACATCTGTATGTAAGGCTAAATGTTTCCTGTAATAGTATAATGTAAATTTAGAGTGGAAGAAGTGAAGAATGGGACAATATGCAGCTCAGCAAGAGAAAACTGTTAACTGGCTTTCTGTTCTGATTTTCAGGAGTGTGAGGAAGTGGTGGCGTGCTCTCCCTGCCAACAAGCGCCAGCTCTTTAGGGAAAGTGCATGGCGGAACAGGTGGAGGCTCTCACTGAGCGGAGCTGGGCTGGGATTCCTCTTCATCCTCTTTTACTTCACCAACCTGGAGGAGGCCCCGGTCACTGGTCGCATGCGGCTTCTGGTGTTTCGGAAAGAGCACTACGACCTCCTGACCGCGCTGGAATATGAAACGGTGAGTTGAGCTTTATAGGGAATGCCAGAGAAATGAAGGAAACAAATCTTGCTGAAACCAGAGATGCAATGATCCAAATGATATACTATCCTAGGAGATTTATTTATCATCTAGATCAGCGGTTGGTACAGGTGGTACTAACTGGTGGTACTTGACAAGGCTGCAGACTGACCTGCACCTGTACACCAACCTGATCTGCTACCATCTATACTACACTCAAGCATTTTTTTTAATGAAATTCATTTACTCAAATTACTATTTTCTATCTTTTGATCACCAAGGTTGTGACCAAACTGATCAGTGTGTGTGTGTGTGTGTGTGTGTGTGTGTGTGTGTGTGTGTGTGTGTATATATATAGACTTTAGCTGACCTGTCTGCTTGGTGTAAACCTCTCATTTCTTGTCCCCCTCCCACTTGGGTTTTACCTTTATCTAACCCTCTTCTCACTTCCTCCCCCTCCCACCTAGTAATAAAACCACTTGGAAAAGCAAAATAAACAAATCACTAATAGATCCCCAATTTAGACAGCAAGGTTCCTCTTCTGCTTGTGTTACCCGCTCCCTTGGAATGTGGTCAGTTGGTATCATATAGCATAAACGAGATTGGAATACTCTGAGACCGGGTGTGATACCAACACCAGCCTCTGGTAGGAGGGGTAACGAGACCCCTTGTTCTGGGGCCTATAAACATGGCTGGCAAGAATGGCCAGACACTCTAATCTTACCATCAAGAGTGACACATGCTGCTTTTAACATCAACAAGGAGAAGACCAGAAAAGTCTGTGGGGACTGACACAAACCGCAGCCCAGACAGACTATTTAAGTATTTGCTATTTATCTTATTTACTTAGTTCATTCTGTTTTATCACCTGTTTCTTGTTTTGTGGTTTTCTGTTTGTTTAAATTAATTCTAAAAATACAGCAGAGGGTCACTAATGCTCTGAATTAAGGATCTAAAAAGCTCACGCTATTTCTGAAGAGTCTGGCTACCTTATTTGCCTAGGACGCTCGATCCCCCACTGCCTGGAAGTGGTTGTGGGTCGATCGATCCGTTCAATCTGATTGTGTTGTGTGTAGCTTATATAGAGTTGAACCCTGTTTGGGTTCTGGTGGCAGCGATTTATAGCCATGCGTGTGGCCGGTTTGATCGGATGAACGATTAATAGGTCTGATCAACCCATGCAATAGTCACAAATGTGGTACTTGATTCATTCAGAAATTGATAAAACTGATAAAAAATGTTGGGAACCCCTGACCCTAGCTCTACCTGGCAAAGCATTGCTAGGACAGCTTAGGTCTATTTTAAAGTCGTTAGAGGAAAAGTCCACATTCCCGAAAAAGGCAGTTATGGCTGTAGGGCTTTTCCCCTTCTACAAGTGGTTTGCAGTGCAGGGCATTTGGCAAACAGATCCACCCCCAAGTGGGGTCCTCTCCATTAATCATCTGCTAGACGCTCTCTAACGTAACGTAAACCAACAAGCAAGCTGAATAAAGGGAGCTGCCCGCCTCCATGTTCACCTCTAGAGACAGAGGTATGCCAGGATAACAGCTGCAGGATCGCAGGCTATGCGAGCATGCACAGTGATCACCAGGGTTTCACATAGCAGAGCATCCCAAATTGGGATGCCCCATGGAGTCACGACTTTCCCATCATACGTCAGATCAGGTGTGCTCTCAGACACGAGACCCTCTTCTTACCTTCTGTCTGCTCTTGGTAAGAGAAGCCGACATGGTGGATGGGCACTTTCTCAAGAAACCTCTTTTCAGAGGCTCCTATTTATCTCTAATGGGGCACACTGTACTGAGGCCATACGCAGTGGTGCACCGATTTTTCATACCAGCGTTGCGGCTGAGGGATGCATGAGGGTACCCCTGATCTGAGATCTGTAGGAGTAAGTCAACGAAAGTGCCTCTCCCTGGGGGCATCCCACTTTGCTGGGTGAAACCCTGATGATCACTTTGCATACTTATATAGCAGGCATTGACAGATCCCAGACCTGAACCCCATCCAGGACATGGTAGCAAACTGGACCCCATCACAGACCTTACTGGTGATTTCTCTTGTAAATAAGAATAAATCTCTACAGCAATATTCAAAAAGTATTGTAGAGAGTTCACTAAAGGTCAGATATAAGGGCTTACATTTTCTTAATATCCTCTCAACTTCATTGTTGCTTCTTTTATAAACTCATCTGAGGCAATGAAAAGGCGCCGCCGCCGCATGCTTAAGGAGTTGAGAATGGATCTGGTATTTGTGTTGTTAAGTACCAGCTGTGAACAATTCTCCGTGATGAAAAGCTAATGAATTTTGAAAGAAGTGCTGTTGTAAAAAAAAGAAAAAGAAGAAAAAACCGAGGAGCTCACATTTTTCAAGGACAAACTAGGCAGCAGGATGTTAATGCGCTAATAAAGCAGATCTTGCATTCCTT
The DNA here is from genome assembly GCA_027917425.1 of Gastrophryne carolinensis. Classification (NCBI taxonomy): domain Eukaryota; kingdom Metazoa; phylum Chordata; class Amphibia; order Anura; family Microhylidae; genus Gastrophryne; species Gastrophryne carolinensis. The sequence goes on along the minus strand of CM051235.1, from coordinate 401,301,356 downwards.
GCTGCCACCGCAGCGTCCTTCTTGACAGTGCGGCCAAGCCATCGACTACATTTCAGATATTCCACAGCTTTCTTAGAGTACAAAGCGGGATTCACACACTCATGATGGAACGAATGACCCTATTGTCAGAAACATAAAGGCAAATGCGAGCGCCGGAAAATGGAGACATTGAACCGAAACGCAAAGACAGCTTTTCTATAACGCTTTTGATCTGTGATTGGGTCCAGCATGAACTTTCGCTGTCAAGAACTATTACCTGGTGGGCACTAAGCTAATTAAGTAATACTTTCCAAAATCTGCCGGGAAATGGAAAGACTGTGACCAGAGGTTAAGGCTTCCGAATTAAAGTAGCATTGTCCCATTTTCTAAAAAAGAAAGGTATTTCCTTAAAGAAACCAGTTCTATTAAAGGGACTGTGTGATATATTATACGGACAAAAAATCTGCTGTTGCCAAAACTACCATATTTTTGCCATAAAAGATGCATTTTTCCCCCAAAAATTAAGCAGGCACACGATAAGCGGCGCAAGAGCACTGTAAGGTATGGTGTTTTTTGTGTGTGCCTATAATGAGGGATGCCACAATGCCTGTAATGGGGGATGCTGCACACTGCCTGTAATGATGGGTTGTGCACACTGCTTGAAATGGGGGATGTCGCACACTGCCTGTAATGATGGGTTGTGCACACTGCCTGAAATGGGGGATTCTGCACACTGCCCGTAATGAGGGATGCTGCAAACTGCCTGTAATTGCAGAATCAGGAGGGACTCTGTAGCAGGGGGAATTTTAGCACAGCATTTGGTAATGGGAAAAATGACTAATATGGTTTCTGCTGTGTCCTGAAATAAATACTTATTTATACTGTTTCTTTTTTTTTTTTTTTTTTAGCATCGATCACGGTAGACAGGCAGTCAAATCCATTTTGATTGGTTCCAGGACTTTGTATCTACATTGTAATTGGTCAGGGCAGTTGCTGCTCTTATGGCAATGTAAATGTATGCTTTTATACATTGTGTCAAATTTAACAACCAACCTTCTGTACCACTACCAGGTGTAAAGTTGTTTGGTGTTAGCAGGGGAGCTCACAAGGCGGGTGGTCCAGGGCACTGGACCCCCCTGACCTAAGGGAGACAGCCTTTTGGAGCCCTCTAAAATGCAGCATGGCCACTGTTTGCATTAGGGGATGCTTATCGGCAATAAGCAACCAAGCAATTGTAATGTAACAAGTAAAAGCAGCATTCAAAAGAAAGCAGTTCATGGTGCTCAGAACATATCTCAGGAAAAGGAGGAGTGGACTGTTGGGGCCAATTCACTCCGATGTTATTACGGGGGGTGATTGCGCTTTTCAGGCAAGCGCTCTGCAAACACTTTTGAAACTCTGCCAATGTTATGCTATGGGAAAAATTCAGGTAGGGGATTGTTATTGTGGAGCGTTTGCAGTGTTTTGGAGGCTGGTGCAAAAGCAATTCCACTCCATTGTGTGTAAAGCGCTATCGCCAGCACTTTTCAAATGCTGAAAACCAGTGCTTGGAAGGCAATTTCACTGAAAGCATGGTGTGAATGGGGTCTCACTGTTCACAAGGTACAGAGTGTACGTGTCTAGCCACAAAGATTTTAACAGTAGCAGGAGCACTGAGAAAGTAATCATAGAAGTCATCATACAACATACCAATCGATGCTCCTGAAGTAGTTACAGCCTCATTTACAGTTACAGTTCATCACTTGCAGAAGCCCCACTCCATCTGTGCCACACTACCTATGGACCCCTCCCCAGATAAAATTAGTGGGTGCTGGTTGTTAGGCTAGTGGTTAACCATTCTTTGGTACAACGACTTAGGTGTGCTTAAGGTTTCAGCCCCCTGCATTGAAATGAATGGACCACGCTGTGTACAAGCACATGGATTGATGTGAAGATTGCGACAGCCCACGAGGGACCCTGGAAGGTTTCTGAGCAGTGGACCGGCCAGGACCTGCTGAGCTGGAGAGAAGGTGAGTGCCTGTTTTTATAATTTGGGATTTAGTAACCCTTTTAAGGTTATCTTGGGTTCCTTTGTGACCTTGTGGACATTTATGCCTCTTTCTCTTGACGTGGTCTTTGCTTGTCGACCACTGTTGAGGAGGATAATAATTAGTCTTGCACTTCCTCTATTTGTACATAATCTATTGATTGGTGAAGTACAAACTAACTTAGAGATGTTTTTTAATCTTTTCCCAGTCTGATGATCATCAATAACTCTTCCTCTGATGTCCTATGAGGTCTCTTTCTTCGTAGCATGACCTTGATAGATCCTTGTTCTTTAAGGTGGACCAAAACCCAGTCATGCTTGATAGATTCTTGTTCTTTAAAGTGGACCAAAACCCAGTCATGCTGGCAGTGGAGTCCCAAAGACTGCACAGTCAGGTGAAAACTAACTTTGGGGCATCCCAATTTGGGAAGCCCTGCTGTGTCAAACCACCTTTGGTGGCATCATCAGCATTTCTCCATCCAATGCATGGTGAGCCAGTAATACATTTGGGTTTTATGGGAACCTGGGTGGCATTTTACACGGTGGAGCATCCTAATTTGCCCCAGAGTAAGGCCAGTGGCTGGCACTGGAGTCTTTTCGACTCCAGGGTCAGCTACTCAAGGCTTTGTTTCACTTTAATACCTTTTATATATACCTGCACAGTCATTCAAAGTTTTCAGTCAGTTTAGTTTATTTTGTATATTTATTGAGTCACCTGGTGGTCTCATCACAAAAGCAGCACCTCACACATCTTGACATGTACAGCGCCTGTATGTGAAAAAAGCTGGAGCAAGTTCACTGCAGCTGTTGCTAGGAGACCAGTGGGCTAAATGCAGCAGCTGTCTGCCATCACCTCACTAAATAAAACCAAGCAGATCCCTCCATCGAGCAAACATACGAAACCATTTTAATTTTAAAATTTAAAAGTAAGGCATACATTTTTTTTCTTTACTTTTGCCACATTATTTATACACAAGTTAAAGTTGTGTGGCTATTTAATTATTTATCTTTTTAATGCAAATATTCACAATATACATACATACATGTTAGGAACTTGTTCTTCCTAGGAGCTTCTACCCAGTCAGTCTATTCCTAGACACAAATTGGATAAGATAGCTAGTGGAAGAATTAAATTAAAGGAAAAAAACATTGTAGGTTGGATCGGAGGGGACAGCTACTACAGTCCAAGGATCCGCTTGATGGGGGGAAGGTGGGTTACTTAGTTCAAGAAGTGGAAGGTTTAGAAGTGAAAAACATGCCAACATTGTAGGTTCAGGCTTTGGGTCACTATCTTATCTAAGGATACAGCATAGACCATGCATTGTATTCTGTTGGGCATCCATGTTGCAACTGTTCACTTAAAACCCATGTAAGGTAACATTCAAAACCTTCATGTATTGGTCAAGGCTCCCTTGCTCACCTGCTGCACATTGCAAGTTGTCTACAGCTCTGCCATTGTGACAACCTCAATCCTAGTTCTCACACTTTCAGTCTCACCTGAAATGTGTGACAGTATACAGGTTTGCCCAAGATCCCAAATAAAGAAAAGCCCACCCTATTTAGTCCTGTCTTGTAGTCCATGCACGCCCTCTTGAAGCAGTGCAGGGCCGAAAGGAAACCAAGTGATGCAGCTTGCAAGTGTGGCTAGGATTCCAAACTGCTCTAGCCGCAGCGTGGGATTGAGGAGAGGTAATCGACCTGGGGGGTTCACACAGTGGGGCATCACAAACCGGGGATTGTGAAAATCCTGGGTTTTGGTTCACAGAAATGTAAATTCTGGACAAAATTAGCTAGCTCGGAATGGCTCCCAGACCTCAACCTCAGGAATAATCAGTGGCTTCTCCAAGATCACCCAGGAGGTAAACCCTTCATATTTATATATTTTGGAGAGTGACCTGCTTTTCTGGTAATTACTGTACCTGCTAATTACTATTTCCTTGCATATCTATAGGGCGGGCGAGGGGGTTCATATCACACCCATTGCCATCCCCTCAGAGTCAGGACCAGACGCTCTTCATTTAATCTTATTATTGTTATTTTCCCATGAATCCTACTCCTGTTTATAGACGCATGTTGCGCGATTTCATTTCTCTCTGGCACCAGAATGAAGCAATTTTCTTCTACTTGTGTCTTTGGTTTTAAAGGAGTCCTGCTGTGTCCTTTGCTGGTCACCAGAGGGGGCCACTCAAGGCCCATCATGCTGCAGACAGATAGAAACATAATTTCTAGATGGAATGTGAGTAACAACGTCAGGTTGTTTCAAAGCCGTCCACGTAGCCTTTTTTATTAAAATGTATCATAGCTTGCCACAGCCGATGAAATCTTCCTCACGGGACCATTCCTTGTCATTTTCTCCTCTATTGTGTAGGGCTTGTTGCATAAAAATGGCTATGTTTGGCTATCCGTCAAGCCTACATGTATGTGCATGTAGTATAGACATAATGTTACATTGTGCCCATGTAATATACAACAGTAACTGTTCACAGGGTACAAAGTAATTAGGATTGAAAGAAATCCCACATTAGGATGCACCAGGGAAGGCGTAGTAAACAAACCTCTTTTTAATAGGGATGGTAAAAATTAAAAAGACAAAATAGAGGCATCCCAAATAGTTAAGAGTCCAAAGAAAAAGTAGTAGTTTAAATGATAGTCTAAACAATTTACACCACCCACAAAAGCAACCTATGTGTACTTATAGTGGATTATGGGCTAACCAGGTTCTTCTTCATAATAAACTTGTTGATATCGGGCAGCATATTTTTAACTAAGGTACAAACAGGTCACCATTTCCTTTTCTGCATTGGATTTCTGTAGGGGTGGAGGGACAGGATTTTTGTCACCCACCCTTCTCCTATTGGCTAGTGTTTTCTGGGGGTTGGATTATGCTCCCTCACTGGGCAACCCATGAAAGGAGTGTAAATGACTCCAGAGCTGGCTGCTAGCCTTTACCTGTATCCTGTCCCGGAACGCCCTGCTGTGTGAATCCCCTGGGGTCGCCAGTAAGCTCCCGCTGTGTTCTCCATCGGCCACATCCCTGGCTTCCCTGCAGCTGTGCTCACTTCTCGCACCCGGCCATTCAGATAGGACAGACGGGCAGGAGCGCTCACTTCACAGGGAAACCAGGGATGAGGCCAGCTGGTGCATGTCATCCAGCAGCCAATCTCAAAACTGCAAGAGGGTGTGGCTTTGGCGGTAGAAAAACATGTTTGTTTTGTTTCCCCAAGAAATCAAGAGAAAAACAAGACTTCCAATAACCATTTCCTTGACATTTGAAAGCTTACACACAGTCATTGGTTAATTCTTGATAGTGGTGTTAATTGTGGTTAGATGTTATAGGTGGGGCACAAAAGGGTATGCAATAATTGTGAATGGTATGAGGACAGCGGGGTGTCACAGTGAGGTTTTGTGTGAATTTTCAAAACTACTTATTGTTTGGTATTGTTTATTAAAGGAACCAGTAGCGACCTGAGGAAAGAAAGCTGGTCTTTGAAATGACAGTGAAAGGGTTACATGGGGTTTACTCATGCTCTTGCCTGATAGTTTGTAGCTTTTTCTCAGAGGAAATTCCTTTGGTGTGAAGGTAAAAGCGCATTCAAAGCCCTTGAAATTCTGCTTCTGCGGACATCTAAGGAGCGCTGCCCATTATCTCCGGCTCCCACCAACAAGGCCATTTTTTTTTTTTATCCCATTCTTTCCCTACAAAAAAAAAAAAAAAAAAAAAAAAAAAGATACATTGCAATGGCAGATTTTCCAAGCGCAGCAAATCCCCGTCCTCCATTTCCATTTCCTTTCTGAGATAAACAGTCTTTGAAGGGGTGGCGTGGCGTACATCTCGGGGTCTCCCAAGTTCAGAAGCTCGGGAGGCGCTCGCTACTCCCAACCGAGACCAGATATGACATTTTCATATAAAATGTGAGATTAAGGGCCAGCAATGTGCTGAGCTGTGCTTTTCTCGGCTGAGCCTATGTTTTTGCTGTTACCTTTTCAGCTGATTGAAGAGTTTAAGGATGAAATGCTTCCTGAGGAGGACGAGCGTTATCAGCTGGTGCAGAAGATTGTCCAACATCTTATCGCCTGCAACAGAGATCTGCCTGAGGTGACCAAGATTAAGTGGACGTTGCACGTGGTGGACAAGCCGATCACAAACGCCTTTGTGCTACCGGTGAGTCACTGACTGTATATAAGCGGGTATGGTTTGATGCAGATCTAGAAAAAAATTAGAGGAGGCTAATGAGGATGATCATGATAAAGAATGCAGAGGTTAGTGTAACATTACACAGACCATCCACTGTAAAAGCTCCCAAACTTGGTGCAATACTCCCTTTTCCATCTCATAGTTTCGTTGGCTGGTTGGACACCTCCACGCCCCCAAATGAGGTTGCCAGGCTGGCATATGCGGCTCCGTTGTACAATGGGCACATTTAACAGAGAAGTGGTATAGAGGGGATGAAGACCATTGCTTAATTTCAAACTCTGCTGGGTGGGGAAATTCTTCACTGTGATGACAAAGAGGTCATGACCACAATGTCTGGAATCTTTCCCAGTTTTATATCCCAGCAGTGGTTCAGGCGGGGTAAGTAATCACTGCCCAGAAGTGGGATTTTGCAGACTACCCTGCTGACATTTCTGCAGAATTATTCTAATTGCTGATTTCAATAGGTAAATATGTTTAAAATACAATACTCCGATGCTAGAACAGTACATAGAATGTGGCTCACAAACTCACAAGAGGCCAAATTACTTACTACTTACCGTAGTTCCTGGATCACCAGCACCCACTGTACTGAATGCATACCTCGGTTTTGATTCAGACTGCTAGGTGTTTCCGATTAACCATTCCATGGTCCTGTTTATTAATTGATTATTTCTGATTACATCTCTGTTTGATGAAATGCGTGTCAGACTGCGTTGTTGAACACGCACAAGGATATTGCACCCATGCTGCAATTTGCTTGGGAGGTCATGCCCAAATAATGACCCATTAAAAGGGCTGTTTGAAAGTTATTGGAAACATTCAGTGAATGTGACAATCATGCCATAAACAGAACAAATTATTTAAGGGACATTCCAAAAAATGGGTCAAATTTGCCTGCTTTTTGGTCAACCAATGCTGGCTTTCAGGGATAGCATCTTTCATTTACCAGCATTTTGAACTCTCTAATAAACCTCGTGGAACTTGCTCTCTTCTGCTGACTTATTTTTCAGGGTCCCCAAAATGAACTGGTATTTGGAGGGACCCTCACAATGAAACCTACATGGATGAGTCATATGCTGCTCAGGAGGCCCTGCAGAAAGGAGGAAGTTCACTGGAAGTTATAGAGAAATATAAAGCAGGCCGAATGAAAGATGCCACTTCTGACAGCAAGCATAGGAAGAGCCGAAAGCAGGACCATTTAACCTGCGACAAACGGGTGATTTGCTATTAACTCCAGCCCCCCCATTACCTGCCTCCCCACTGCCCATGTAGGCTATGCGGGCTTGTAGCTTTCAGAGCAGGGGGGCCACCGAAGCTGATGAAAAATGACTTGTCAACAGAGGGTGACAACATCTCAAGTAGGCTGGCAGTTAAATGTAGCTATGTATGTTGGGTTTTGTTATGATTGGGGGAATGTATTTATTATTCTGCTCTTTTTTTGGGGAGAAACTCTGTACAACCAAAGAATTCTTCGAAAGATTACTTCCAGAAAGACGTGCCCACTACTACAAGCTGGGTACACCTAGAAAGCTTAACGTGTACTTTCAGGAAATATATTTCAAATGTAAAGAGTTGTTTTGGTTGAAAAAGCTCAAGGTGCGCACTTTGTCTGCAGAGCTGAAATTTTCAATTAAAATTCCTTTACGCGCATACTTTATTCTGGGATGTTTGGTAACCCTACCCTTGAAAGTACCCGCACATGTTGGGTATTGTTCTGTTCAGGGGCCCTTGCTTTTTCAGCTTTAACTTGATTTTCTTGTTTGCATATTGTTTTTTAGGAGGAAAATGTGGCTTTGATTCTGTTTTTTTATACTTTTTATAAAGAAACCCTGTGCAACCAAATAATTCATTGAGGGATTATTTTCAGAAAACTGTGCCCATGTCAGCTTGGTACATCTAGAAAGCTTGAGGTGTGTACTTCCAGATAATATATAGTTTGTCAGGGGTATTTCAAATATAAAGGATTTTTTTTTCTTGAAAAACTGCAAGGTGTGCATTGTAGTTGTATTTTATCTTAAAAGCTCCTTAAAATCTTTATCTTAAAAAGTTCTGTTTCAGTTTGGGGGAGTATCCTGGGCAGGAAAGGGTGTCCACTAATAAATATGTGGTACAGTTGTAACGCAGTATGATTTTTTTGGAAAAGGTACTTTTTTTTTATTACAATAAAAACCTACAAATTGTATTGTATTAAATTATATTTCACCCACAAATATTGAGAATACACTAAAACAAGGCCAAACAAGACATTTCATGTTAAAGCACAGATTCAAAACAATATATAAACTTCTTGGGAAATAGCTGGAAATCCTTTTCAAAAATCACAGTTTAACATGTATAGCACAAACTATTGAAAAATGGTCTGGAAACAGAGTGTGACAAAATCTCAAGGTAGACTGGCAGTCAAAGGGTTAAACCATTTTGCCATAGAAATTCTATAGGAGTGTAAATGGCCTCTGTCGGTATGACAATAAACAAAAGGATACATGCCTTACCTCCACTGCAATTGGCCCCTTCAGGAGTTGCACCCCTGCTGGCTTTTGCTTGTTTGGCCACAGTCTGCTAAAAGCAGAGCTATGGCATACCTGCGCTCCCTAGTGGGATGTGGGGGGGGGGGGGGTTCTTGAAGTTTTTAAACAGTTGACATGGACAAAGACAAAACAGGAATTTAAAGTTTGAAATTCAAATCTAGTTTCCCTAGTGTCACAAGTATACTTTTTACTGTAACTCACTTAGAGCAACCTTCATTGTGTGACATATGATGACTCAAAAGGGTTGAAAGTGGACCACAACCTGGTTTTGAACCTCTCTCTTTAAACACCCCTCCCCAGGCATCCTGATTCGGAATGTCCCACAGTGAAACCCGCTTGTATGCCCATAAAACTACCTCTAGCTTTGATCTAGCAGTGCATGCGTAGGCCTCTAGTGGTGCTTAAAGCGGACCAACACTCAAAAATGAGGAGCAACATAATAAACAGTGCTCCTATGCATCCCTCCCTAGGGAAATTTAGATTTCTGCACATAAAAATGCATCTACAAGCCATCTGCAAACAGGAGGTGTTGCTGTGTTTCCTGTTACTGTGCATTGTCAGTTAAGTAATTTGAATACAAGCAGTAGCATGGCTGAGATGCTGAGAAAGGAAGCTTCAAAATAGCCGCTACCACTACAAAATCCGTGAGCTGGTGTTTTAGCTTTGAGTGGATGTTTTAGCTTTGAGTGCTGACAACGCTTCAGTATCATGCATGCAGATTGGGCAATTGAGTTTGAGGAAGGTTTTTTTCCAACTGTACTAGGCTGTTGGTCCAGTTTAAATGCCTGCCAGCATGCCAACGAAGTAAGCAAGGATGCCACTCTTGGGCGTCTCAAAATGTGTTTTGGTCTTTTTTTAAAGCGGTCCTAAAAGACTTTACAATAAGTCCATTGAAGAACCTCCCTCATGGGCATTACAAATTGGAATGCCCTGCAGTGTAATAGTAATACAGACAAGCTTGAGAACAGGCTGAAATAATACTTCTTACTTACAGGCTCTAGCACTGTGGGAATCTGCAGCAACTACTCCAACACTGTAAAGAAGCCTACTACTTTCTGCTCATGAGTGCTGGCAAACCAATGCTTGGCACACGCATAGCCAGTTGCCAGGGGTTACATGCAGAGTGGGGGGAGCATGGGATATATTTCACTGCAGTGGTGGAACATGAATATTTAAGTATTTGAATTAGTTCTTGGGCTTGCCTCTTACTATTAGACTGTGACGCATCCCAAATCTCAGGCTAGGGAGGGCTATGGTATACAAAGTACAGACCTTCAACAGGCTGTGCTAATAAAAGTTTCTGACCCGGACTGATGAACTCAGGTGTGTGTGCGTGTGTGTGTGTATATATATATATATATATATATATATATATATATATATATACGGAGATAGCTCAGTGTGTTAATACCTAGCAGCAGGATAAGCTTCTGGAGCTGGATGGAAATCCTGATATGATCTTAATGCTATAAATGGCTGAAGTTCTGGAGTGCTGAGATTGGAGAATTATTCTTTACCCACATCCAGGCTAATACCTTGCTGCTCCAGAAAGGGTGTCAACCTTCAATGTCCTTTAAGAGCCCCGGTTCTTTTTTTGTAAGTCATAAAAATAATAACTGCTTCTGATTATTATAATGACTAACTCAAGAGATTGAAGAACAAGCTTTCGGAGCCCCCTAGGCTTCTTTTATAGCAGATTATGCCCCTGTGCTGCAAATGAGTGTAAAAGGGCCAGTCGTTCTAGACACACATATGGAACCATTTGATGTCAGAAGTGGTATTGTGTGTTTTTAAATTTTGCCTGAAGAGAATTTCTGGTGTACCATTTGCTATATTCAGAAGTCCTTTTAAACCTAGTTTTCAACATAACACACACACACACACACACACACACACATTTGAATAAATATATATATTTATATATATATATATATATATATATATATATATATATATATATATATATATATATATTCAAAACTAATAGGTTTTTCCAGTAACTGGTCTTAAAAGTCATTTTGATATTCTGGTGATGTTAATTGTAATATTTTATTTGCTAATCAATTTAACTTGTGTTGTAGAATGGTCAGATATTTATCTACACTGGCATGCTGGCCCAAGTGGAGGACATTCATCAGCTCACTTTCCTAATGGGTCATGAAATAGCACATGCTATCTTGGATCACACTGTAAGTACACATTTTATGAGAACATTTTGTGGTTGCTCATGAGATGTGCTTTTCAAGGTTGGGGCTTGCATTAGCAAGCATGAGGTCACACACGCTCGCCTGGCAAACTCTATGGAGCACTGACAGAGCAGTGAACAATCAACCGTGGGAATGTTCACAATGTTTGGGCTTTCATCTGATCATATAGCACAATTCTGAAAGTTAATGGATGTTTGGGTGAGGGTGGGGGGATGAGGCTTGGAAGAGCCAAAAACAAGTAGCGAGCCACCTTGAGAAGAGACCCCTGTCTGGCTTAGAAATGATGTCTATGTCAGGACCTTCCCTTCTCTTTGCATCACAGGGTCATCCCAATTTGGATACTTGCTGCAAAGCTTGATATTGTGCAGCTGATAAAAACCTCTTCCACATTCAGGCATGGTTTACTGCCCCCACTGGCACCCAGTGGGTTCACACATCACTTTACACCTGCCCAAGCAAACCCAATTTCCTGTCAGTGATCACACTGGAGAGAGCATGGAAGAGGTGAATATTAGCCTCCCCTGGAGTCAGTGGTGTGCAGAGGGGCATCCAAATCAGGATGCACCCATGCTGCAAAGAGGAGAAGAGGTCTGATCAGTAATTACAGAACTTTCATCTTTGCTCTGTAGTGGAAAAAAGAGACCAAAATGCACATTTTGCATTTGCTCTTCCAAGCCCCCCCCCCCCCCCCCCCCCATAGAGCAGTCAATGTCCTAGAATTGTTCCACAAGGCCTGTAAGCCCAAACACATGCCGACAATCATGAGACAAATGTTGTATAAAAATAAAACGCCATAGCCACACATTGTCCATCTCAGATCTGAGTGCTTGGAATGTCAAAAATAAGCACAAAGAGATTATTTGAATGGCTCCACCTATTTCCTTACAGGATGGGCAATCCTGTTCTTTTTGATCGGTATGTTCCCTAAATGTCAGTGAGGCACTATGAGGCAGTTGAAAGAGATTTACACGCCCTGGCCCTGGCCTCTAACCATGTGAATGGAAAAACAGAAAATAGAGAAACAACTGTTGGGGGTTCAGGTTATTTGGTGCTGTAAGGCCACGTGGGACAATAGAAGAGCGTGGTCAGGGTACAAGCTAGGGTCGGTCCAGGCGGCAATCACAGAATGGTCAAACTAAAGGAGGTCGGCAACGGAATCAAACAGGAGTATTACAGGATCAAGGCACACTCAGCTAAACTCTATCACAGGCACCGGAGTACTGGAGGGGTAAAACCTTTATAGGGCTGAGCACTACAGGGGTGTGTAGTGATTTGTGCACATTTCAACTATGGGCTGGATGCCCAATAAGCTTTGAGGGGCGTTACGCCCTGGTTATACCTAAAAGGGGTTGGCCCTTTTAAATCAGCCTCCGGGGGCCACTCTGTGTGCAGCGCTGCCGGAGGGCATATGAGGAACGTGCTCGCGCGGAAGCGGGGCCGGGCAGAGGAGGAGGCCGACAGGCAGGAAGTGTCCCGGTGCCCGTAGATGCGCGGGACCAGGACCCAGCTGAGTTTGCCATGACAGGTGCATGTTCGTGGCTCGTCCTCGTAGTGTGCAGCTCTCCAACAATGGCCAAAAAAGTCACCTTGACCAAAATTTGCTGGAGAAAATAATTGATACCAACATTTAAACCAGAACGCCCCTTTTTTAACAAAATGGATGTTGTTCCCTGCGCAAGGGGGCATCCTGATTGCTGGTTCCGCCCTATGGCAGAACACTGCTGGATACCCAGGGGTTACACTGCAGAGGGCTCCGACAATCAGGGTGCCACCCTGCACAGGGAGCAACACCCATTTTTTTCCCCTGGTCTAATTGAGCACCATGATTGGCCATTGTGGTCACACGTTTGCTGGTGGCCAGATACCAAGGGGAAACCTTGGGACAACGTGACAATGGCTGCCAGGAAAAGCGATTTGAAAGGTGAGATTGCACCCTGCACAGGGAGCAACACCCATTTTGTTAAAATTGGGTGGCGTTCCGTATTAGTAAATAGTAGAGGTTCCTCTCCAGCCAGGTATTGATCATCACATCTTCATCTCATATACCAGCCTATGTTGGGTTAGTGGAGGGGGGGATGGTTTTGCTGGAACGCTGTGTTTCCTCTATTCGGCACTGCCTATAAAAACTTAATTGGACCATTTTATTGTACTGATGTATTTTGAAGCTGCCTGGCAGAGGCAAGTGCTGAATTATGAACCTGCTGCCGATCAATACTCGTTCCTTCCTCCCCTGATTAATAGGCCTCGGTGGGCCTGCAGATCTCACAGCATTTTGGATGAATCCAGGGAGTAAGTAATCGGACCTCAAAGCAATAATGGTATTTGAAATGATAGTGGTAACTGCTGCTTTGTATGCTATATTTGTGTGTGTGTGTGTGTGTGTGTGTGTGTGTGTGTGTGTGTGTGTGTGTATACATATATAGGTTGATATACATCTTTGTGATTAAGATTTAAAATGACACTACATACCACACAACTACAAAACATAACGCCTTGATTTCAACTGGCTTCAGTTATCCATTCAAGCCAAGATTTCCCATTGCCTTCAATGGCTTCACCTCTTCCCTTTCATATCAGGACTTAAAGAAGCACCGTGGTGACCTAATAGCCTGTCCTCCCTGATCCATCACCATTGCTGCTTCCATTTTGGCCATAGTTTGACATTTAGCAAAAAGACTACAGACCAGGAAGGTGATAAGTCACCTGGTGCTGAAAGGAGGAAACATTTTGCAACTTACTGTGGATGTATCTACACGGTCAGCCTTGTGTCCCAGGCAGCCTGGTCCTTCAACAGTAATATTACACTTCCTCTTACGATTCAGTTTCCACTTGGTCCACCTGCCCACCAGGTATTTTTATTTCGCTGTGCAGGTGTGGTATTGCATTTTGTAGATCTGCTTGAACCTACTTTGGTCCACTGACCAGATTACAGATCCTTTAGGACCCTTCACACCCAAAGACACTGGTTCACCTCTTTCCATCTGTAAGGTGCTTCAATGTCCCTGCTTGTTGGACCTCACGTTTTAAAAATAAGTTATTTTCAGGTGCCTATCCTGGGTAAACCTGTCTTGTAAAAATTGGGTAGAAAAACTCACGCACATTAATGTTTTTATGTATGCCTGATGATCTCGAGTAGCAAACCACCAGAGACCCCTGTCAGGCTTAGAAAGGATGTCCATGACTGGGCCTCCTCTTCTCTTTGCAGCACAGGGTCATCCTAATTTGGATGCTAGCTGCAAACCACTAGCCCAGTGATGCTTAATATTGAGTAGCAAAGACTCAAGTCAATCAGCATCCGGGAGGGTGTGAAAAGTAGGATCTCCATTTTATACTGCTGAAAAGCATTTAAAGAGTGTTTTAACCTATCTTCCAATTTCCTCCCACAGGCAGAGAAGGCCAGCGTTGACCATTTTTTGGACTTCCTGTTCCTTATATCTTTGGTTGTGATCTGGGCGATCTGCCCCATGGACAGCCTTGCGGTCCTCACTCAATGGATCCAGTCCAAACTGCGGGAGGTAAGGAAGCTCTGTTCACAGTGTAACCTTGGCAGATGAGTCCAGTAAGCTGTTAGGCTGTTGCCATCATTCCAGATTGGCATGGTCCCGGCGGCCATTTGATTTTTCATATAGTCAATCAATAGAGATAAGACTCTTACTTCTGTTGGTTAGTGCAATCCCTTGCTGACAATGCAGTTGTAACCTCACATCTTTGCTGCAGATGGTAAAAACCAGACCCAGTTGCAGGCTCACAGTAGAGTCTAGGTAAGTGATTATTTTCCTATTGCATGGCACGGCCTGCTTCAAGAAGTCCTTACGTATGGGATATTCCGCCACAAGGTGGCGCAGTGTACTGCAGAAGAGTTGTGGCTCCTCCCGGTACCCTATAAAAACAGGATCACCAATAGACTTCTCCAGTGTTTCCTCTCCAGTGATACTGCGAAGATAGAAGATGGCTCTCTATATTGCGCAGGTGAGCGGGGCAACCAAGCCTGCGGCCCTGCAGGTCTATTTCCACCCATTTCCGGACCCTCTGTGCCTCTCAGCCTCGGCTGACGGATCGGGTGAAGGTAGAGGAGCACTAGGGTCAGGTGCTCGAGGAGCGCTGCTCCAAGCCGCAGACCCTGTAACACAAAGAGTGGCCGGCCATAGGCTTTATGGTGAGCCTTCTGAGGGATGTGGAGATCCTGCCTTAGCTATTGAGGGGGTGAGTGGTGTTTTGGGGACTGGTGTTGCTGGTTTATTTCACCTTGTTTTACCACTCTCTTTCCCCTTGTTTCTGGGGCTCCCGTTCCCCCCCCCCCCCCCCCGCGCCCCTCCCTACCCTGGCCCTGCTCCTGCCACTGCCTGCCCGCTGTCCTCCTCCCCTGCCCCCGGCGGGTGTTCGGGGGGGGGTTTAGCGGCGGGTGGTTATTTGCTGCTGTTGGCTTCGCTGCCATCACCGCTTTGTACACCGCTCCACGGCGGGCGCTACTGCTGTGAGGCGTTTTCTGAGTGTAATGGGTATCGCGTCATCCCCCCGCGGCCCGCCCCTCGAGGTTCTTGTTCTGGCGCCGTTTTGTGGCTGCTGCGTGTCCGGGGCCCCTCTTCCTCCGTGGGCTGCGGCGGTGATCGGTTCTTTACCATCCGTGGCTTGGCGATCTTCGGTGTGTGCTGCACGTCCGGTCTCCTTGGTCCGTGAGTCCCCTTTGGGGGTTGCTTATTCCTTTTGGGCACGTGCTGCGGGATGCTTATGCGTTTTTCTGTTTATGTCTTTCAGGCGGGATAACTGTGTGTTGTGGTTTCTTCTGGTCCTGCTCCTTCCCCCCCCCTCTGTCTCCCCTCTCCTGGCTTCTGGGGGCATCCCTTGGGGGGCATCCCGGGTGGCTTTTATTAGCCCTTACCCTGTGCTGGCCGATTGCGCCTGTGTTAATCACCATATGGAGGCTGCTGGGGATGGCGTGCTTGGGGGTCCTTCGGGGCAATCCCGGCTTTGTGTCATGTGCGGGGCATCCCCTTTGAGTGGTGGCGGCGCGATTTGTGTGCCGTGCGCCAAAAGTGTTATTGCGGACCAGGTTGGGTTGAGCGTTTCTCTGCCCAGTTCTGAGCTCCCTCCGGCATCTCCTACTCCCCCGCGCCTGCATTTAGCCCATAGTGAGGGGGATACTAGCAGGGGGTCACACTCTGATCTGGCACTACGCGTGGCCAGCATTGAAAGACCGCTTGCCAGGCCTGTAACGGGTAAGGCCTCTGGCAAGAAGCGGCACCTTGATCCCACGCCCTCCCTTTTTGCTGAGAAGGATGAGGGACTTGATGCTTTTGGTGGTCGTGACTCCCTAGAGGAGGGGGAGCTTTTCCAGGACTCCTCTAGGGACCAGCAGGAGGGGTACGACAGTGACCCTGGGTCTGCTTCCGAGGAGAATTCATGGCTTCCTGATGACACTGATAGACTGTTGTCTGACATTTTCGATACCCTGCACATTGCCACCCCTAAGGTGGCTAAGAGGAAACCGGGTGGGCTCTTTCGTACTGATAAACAGCGCCTGGAGTTTCCTGAGCAGGGCCATTTCTCTAATATGGTCCTCAAGGAGTGGGAACGTCCTAATAGATTGCCCACGGTGCCCAAGGGTTTGGATAGGAGGTATCCCTTCTCTTGTTGCCTTTGTGCTTACTGCCATGGATGATGCCGTCCGGCTGGGTGGTAGGGCCTCGGCCCTCTTGGTGGCTATGCGCCGCTCTTTTTGGTTGCGTCAGTGGGCTGCTGACACTGCAGCTAAGAAGGCTCTCACTGAGCTCCCCTTTGCAGGGTTGCGGCTTTTTGGTGAGCGTCTGGATGTCCTAGCCAAGGATGGTAGGCTACCTCAGCGTAGGAAGCAGTCTCGGCCCTTTCAGGGCATTCCTTCTCCTTCGCTTACTTTTGTGCCTCTAGGAGAGGTTGTGGCTCCCTCTTCTCGGGTAGCCGCAGAGATTCTTGGGGCCGTGGCAGGTCCCGTGGTCGTCCCAGTCTCTCTTGGGGTTCCAAGCCCAAACCCCCTCCCAAGGCCCCTCAGGCATGAGGAGGCGCCCTAACCCATCCGGGTGGGGGACGGCTTCGGCTCTTTGCTCACGTCTGGAGGCTTTGTGTTTCAGACCAGTGGATTCAGGAGGTGGTGTCCTCCAGTTACAAGATAGAGTTTGCAGCCTGGCTGCCCCAAGATTCCTCAGATCCCGGATGTCTCAAAACCCTCTGTCAGCTCACGGTTTCCGCCTTGCGGTTCAATGCCTCTTAGAGTCAGGAGTCGTTTGTCTAGTGCCTTACCAAGAACAGTGTCATGGGTACTACTCCAATCTTTTTACGGTCCCCGAAAAGGACGGGTCTTTGAGGCCCATCCTGGACTTGAAGGGTCTCAACAAGTTCATCAGGTTCAAGCACTTTCGCATGGAAACGCTACATTCGTCTGTCAGTACCCTCCGGACGGGCAACTTCATGACCACTGTGGACATAAAGAATGCCTATCTTCACGTGCCAATCTTTCCAGGTCATCAGAGATTCCTGAGGTTCGCTCTGGAGGATCAGCATTACCAGTTTGTGGCCTTACCGTTCGGTATCACCTCGGCGCCTCAGATGTTCACCAAGGTGCTGGTGGGTGTGATGGCTCTGCTGCGGAACCAGGGCATTCGCATCCTTCCTTACCTGGATGACATTCTGATTGCGGCTCAGTCTCTTCATCAGGCCGAGAAGGATACTCAGGTGGTGCCGTCTTTGGTGAGGTCCTTTCTGGGCATGACTCTGGATACCTCTCAGGTCAAGGTTTTCCTGCCTCAGCAGAAAGTGGAGGGCCTTCAGAAGTAGGCACAGGCCCTGCTCTTGTGTCCCCATCCCTCCAACCGGCAGGGGATGCAGTTAGTGGGCCTGATGGTGTCCTGCTTTGAGGCGGGTCTCTCTCGTGGTGGCTGGACTCAAGGAACCTTCTGGTGGGCAGGACCTTTCTGCCTCCGTGCTGGGAGACTGTCACCACAGATGCCAGTCTGACCGGTTGGGGGAAGTCTCTCGAAGTTCCAGGGTCAGTGGGGGCCCCAGGAGGCCCATGCTTCCATCAATGTTCTGGAACTGCGGGCTATCGGGGCTGTTGACTGTTCAGATCCCCTCGGACAATCAGACGGCGGTTGCCTACATCAATCATCAGGGGGGGACTCGGAGCAAGCTAGCCCTCAAGGAAGTGTCCCTGATACTGTCTTGGGCGGAGGAGAATATACCGTGCATCTTGGCGATCTACATTCCCGGGGTGGAGAACCAGGAGGCAGACTCCCTGAGCAGGAGGATGTCTCGGCTGGGGGAATGGTCCCTCAGCGCCAAGGTATTTTGCTCCCTGTGTCACCGATGGGGTCAGCCGGATGTGAACCTGTTTGCGTCCCGCCACAATCACAAGCTTCCAAGGTTTGTCTCCCTGTCTCAGGATCCTCTGGCCTTCGCCACGGACTCGCTTGCGATTCCTTGGACAGAGTTTCGGCTCCTTTATGCGTTTCCTTCCTTTCCTCTGCTGGGCAGGGTGCTGCTCAAGATAGCCCGGGGGGGTTCCAGCCATTCTGGTGGCTCCATGTTGGCCAAGGAGGGTGTGGTTCGCAGACGTCGTGCAGTTGGCAGTAGATCAGTTTGTCTTGCCCAAAGATCCAGATCTTCTTTCTCAGGGACAACTGCGTCATCCCAATTTACAAACACTGGCTTTAATGGCTTGGCTGCTGAAACCTCCATCCTAATGGACAAGGGGTTGCCGGCATCTGTTGTTGATACCATGATTCTGGCTCGGAAGAAGATCTCGTCCTTTATTTACTACAGGGTCTGGCATGCTTACATTGCCTGGTGTGAGTCCAAGTCCCTTCCTTGTCGGGTGTTTTCTATCCCTAGGATTCTGGAGTTTTTGCAACAGGGTTTGGATTCGGGCCTTCAACTTAGTACACTTAAGGGACAGGTGTCGGCTCTGGCAATTTTTTTCCAAAGATCCTTTGCCAATCACCGGCTGGTTAAGACTTTCTTCCAGAGCGAGAAATTATCAGGCAAAAGGAAGAAAAGAAGTCACACGATGACAGGAAAGAAGCAGCAGAAGAAAGAGATGAAGAGGAGAGAGAGGAGTACCTGGAGCGGAGGAGCGGAGAGTGGGTCCGCAGGATCGCTGGCCGGAGAGCGGGGAGAGATGGCGGCCGCATGTCAGCTGCCGCCGCTCAGAGCGTCTGACGGCGGTGAAGACCAGCCAGTGAAGTGGCGGGAGGTGTGCAGCGGAGGATGCGGCGGGGAATCCTGAGCAGCAGGGAGGGTGATGGAGAGTGCTGATGCCGGGACCCGAACGGAGGTGAGACAGGAGGCGGTCGGGAGCGGCAACATGGCGTCTGACAGTGAGTCAGCCCTGACACCTCCCCCTAGACAACGAGCATTGCAGGCTGAAACCATAGAGAGAGAGCCCGCACCGGTAGCACCGCTTAACCTACACCAGAGCCTGCATAAGCCGCATCTACAGGGGATCCCGGGAGGCACATCCCTAGCTCAGGGGGAAAACAAAATGGCGGCAGGGGGCACGGTGTTATGGAGCCCGGACGCATGCAGAAAGGCAGACACACGGGGGCAGGGCCCTGTCCAAATTCCAAAAGACAACAGCTCGACAGAGACCTAAAATCAATATACCCCATGGTAGCTACTGTAGTGCCTCAAACAGAGAAAATTACCCCTGTCAAAGCAGCCAAGCAGGAGCAGATGGGGCACCTGTGGATAACGCCGAGAGGGGGCCCCTAGCGGACAGAGTCTCGCGGTTTGCGTACCTTCCGAGGGAGGAGAGCCTGGGATGTGGAAAACCTCTCACTGACAGCATGGAGGAGTTAGAAGCCTGCGACCTGGCCCAGACTACTGACCTGCTGCGCCGCCCTCCCAGCCCCCTTGGGTCGCAGGGGGGCGATGAAGACACCGACCCACTGGAGCTGAGCGCCTCACAACTCCCAAATACCACGGTGGCAGAGATGTCGGGAGCGCCGGACCTCTCACAGTGCGGCTGCTCATCATGGCTCTCCCAACAGGGAGAAGAGAGGCTCCCGGAGCCATCTCCCCCAGGGAGGGTCTCACGATCAATACCCTCCCCCCCTGGGGGTCCTCTACTCCAGCCTATCTCAATAGCGCTGCCGCCGCCGGAGGACTCCTCTACCCCACTTCTGACACATCGAGACAGAACCGATCTAAGGCTGATCCCTACTCCTGACAATATCCATAAAGAAACCCTGTCGTTCCTGAGAGCCATCCCATCCAGAGCGGATTTTGAAGCGCTGATCGCCCGCTATGAGTCAGCTTACAAAAAGGAGATTGCAGAGGTGCGCGAGCAAATCCAAACGCTCGATTCCAGAGTCACAGCCAACCAGACCTCAAATGAAACAGCGTTAGCGGCACTGACAGCACAAGCGGAAGTACAGAACCTGCAAATACTACAACTCCAGCTGCCGCATGATGACCTGTAAAACAGGCACAGGCGAAACAACTTACGGCTGAGAGGCGTCCCAGAAGCCACCGCAGGAGAAGATGTGAGACGCATCCTAACCACTATCTTCAATACGTTGTTGGAGAGAAATGTGGATACTCCAATCGAGATCGACAGAGCACATAGGGCCCTCGGTCCGCGTAACCCTGACCCTGCGTTCCCGAGAGACATAGTGTGTAGGATACACTTCTATAACGTGAAGGAGGAGATAGCACGTAAAGCCTGGCAACACGGTCCAGTGGACTTTGACGGAGCAAGGGTCACCATTTTACCAGACCTCGCTAAGCGCACGCTACAGATGCGGAAGTTGCTGAAGCCAGTCCTGGAGCTGATCAGAAGCGTGGGTGTGACATACCGATGGGGCTACCCGTTCCATCTGATAGTCCTTAAAGAAAGGGCCACCTACATACTCAGAACCTACCAGGACCTCGGGGGTCTCTTCTCTTTCCTGGGATGCGATCCCATCCGGGTCCCCAATTGACTTACACTCTCATCGGAGCCACCCCTGCAGCACCGTGGCGGACTGCCTCAAAGACGTCCCAGACCCAGAAGGCCTGAGTTGAGGGGTCAAAGGCGGGAGGAGAGACGACTAGAGGGACGCCCTAGCCCTATGGACAGAGAAATGTGACCTAACAGTCTGGAGGACGTTCCTTCCTAGTGCAGTTGGACTGCCGTTGTTCACGAGGGGGGAGCGGGAGCCGCTGGGGGCCTTACGGTGGGCCCCCGCTGGGGGGCGGTGGGCCCGGCTGCTATGTGTGAGCTGCCTTCACTGAGGGGACGTGGGCGCCTTGGGCCGCGTGCTCGCCTCGGCGGTGGCTGGACCTGTTCGCCACCCTGCGGGCGCCCGGGGGGGGGGGGGGCCCTGATCGGGGCACCTGGCCCTGGATGTGAGAACAGCTCCCACCCCTGGTTTGAGGTTTGACAGGTTGCTTCGTTCGCTGCCTTCCTATAGTTGATTCATTTGTTTATAACTTTTGCCCAGTTGATAAATTTCTGCCCGGGGACTGAGATTCTGGCGCAGTTCCCCCAGTTAGGCCGGTGTTGATCTTCCCCCTTGTGGAGAAGATTGAGACCTAGCGTAAAACGCATTCTAGTTCTCCTCCGGAGGGGTGGTTGGTAGGGTCCGCCTGAGAGTGTGCGTTGCCCGCCTCCAGGCCCCAACAGAGGTTGTAAATACACTTACTACATTTTCCTTCTCTGTTCTGTTCTGTTTCTTCTACTTAACGCTGTCCCACTGCTCCCTTCCTTCCCTCCCTTTCCCTGACTACCTTTCCCTCGATCACAGAAGCCCTAAAGCCACAGCTGCGATAAGTGCCAGTTACCACCTCGCTCAAGGTGGTAGTTCTACGCGCCCCCGGGGATTAACACGGTTGATCTTTCCCTCTGTCCTATGTTTTGTAACTGAGATCCTTCTTGTGTACTAACATGGGTGAAATTAATCTGATCTCTTTCAATGTCAAAGGGCTAAATACCCCTGAGAAGAGGTCCATGATATTGAATAATCTAAGAGCGGCCTTCCTGCAGGAGACGCACTTCTAATCATCCAACCCGCCTACACTCAGGAACAAGGTATTTCCGGTTTCCTACCACAGCTACTCCCCAGACTCGCAGTCCAGAGGGCATACTCCTCTCGAGGTCTGTGCCATGGGAGGAGGTGGGCTCTCTGAGTGGTGGAGGGGGGAGGTGGCTGTTCGTTAAGGGGAAGATTCGATCCGAGCTTTTCACCTTGGTGAACCTCTACCTCCCAAACTCGGGGGCAGATCACCTTCTTAGAAGAAATGATGGAGGGTTTGGCAGAGTACACGGAAGGTAGGCTGATCATAGGAGGCGATTTCAACTTCCCTATGGAACCATTGATAGACACCTCAATACTCTTATATGTCCTACACTAAATTGAAAATGGTGAGGAAGTTGCTACATGCCCATCAACTGGTAGACCCCTGGCGGATTCTGAACCCAGACACCAGAGATTATACGTTCCTCTCCCACCCACACAATATGCACTCCAGGATTGACTTGTTTCTGGTGCAGCACCACTCTCTCCCCCGGGTCTCCTCTGCATCAGTAGGTAACATTACAGTCTCTGACCATGCTCCGGTTAGCATTAGACTGGCACCTCAAGATCATGTGCCGAGGGCGTGGTCGTGGACGTTAAAGAAATCACTAAGAGAACACCTCTCTGGACATTAGTGCCCCAGTGCTATGGGAGGCTCATAAATGTGTTATACGGGGGGCATTGATTCAGAGAGGGGCAAGGGTCAAGAGAGAGCGGTGCAAACAAATTGCTGAACTGTTGGAGGAAATTAAGAAACTGGAAGGGGCCCACAAGCAATCACTGGCGGGGGCGCAACTAGCATCCCTGACCTCTCTCAGAGACCGACTCCAGAATATTTATAGCGATAGGGTTAAAATTCAGCTCATTAAGAGCCGGAGAGTTTTTTACGAGACAGGAGACAAATGTGGGAGAATCCTGGCCTCGGCTCTGAGAGGGGAAAGGGCGAGAACATACATTCCCAAAATCCTAGACCACAGAGGGAAGCTGGTCCACAAGGATAAAGAAATAGCAGAGGTCTTCAGGAACTATTACAAGATGCTCTATAACCTCGCGGGGTGACAGGCTAGAAAACTATATTAGCCAGTCAGGCCTCCCACGGTTGCCGCGGGACCTAGTAGAGCGGTTGGAGGATCCCATCACTGCTGGGGAGTTGGCAGGGGCCATTAAGAACTCCGCAAATGGAAAGACACTGGGGCCCGATGGTCTCCCGCTGCTCTACTACAAGGTCTTTGCGGGTGTTTTGTCCCCGCACCTATTGGGGGCACTGAACTCTATCAAACACGGAGCGTCCCTACCCAGCGACAGCCTCCGGGCCCAGATTTCGGTCATACCGAAGGAGGGTAAGGATCTGACGCAGAGCTCAAGCTATAGGCCCATTTCTGTGCTCAATTTAGATGTCAAGTTATTTGCCAAAATACTCGCTTCCCGCTTGTCCCCTCATCTGCACCATATTATCCATCTAGATCAAGTGGGTTTCATGGCCTTTAGAGAAGCAAGGGACAACACCATTAAGGTGCTTAACTTGATAGATCTGATTCACAGGAGAGAGCTCCCCGCGGTTCTCCTGGCCACCGATGCTGAAAAGGCCTTCGATAGGGTGCAATGGGACTATATGGTGGAAGTCCTACGATACGTAGGCCTCGGACCTGGCATGCTATCCTGGGTCACTAGCCTCTATCAACACCCATCAGCGGTGGTGAGAGTCAATGGGCTATTGTCGGAGCCTTTCAGCATCGGGAATGGGACACGGCAGGGGTGTCCTCTCTCGCCACTCATTTTTATCATGACCCTTGAACCCTTCCTCTGTAGAATTAGAGCTAACCCCGACATCCAAGGCATATCCCTTCCCTCGGGCCATTATAAAGTTGGGGCCTACGCAGATGATCTGATCTTTTTTGTGTCCTGTCCTGAGGTCACCCTTCCCAACTTGATACGGGAATTGGACGCATACAGGGAAGTCTCGAACTATAAAATGAACCTACAAAAATTGGAAGCCCTGAACATTAACCTGCAAAACCACAGCGAGGTAGCCCACCAGAACGCATTCTCATTCAAGTGGGCAAGGGACCACATTACATATCTAGGAACGAAAATAGGCCGCTCATTAGACGGGATATTCCCGCTTAACTTCCCCCCTCTGCTAGGGAATTTTAGTAAAGACACTGAGGCCTGGGCCCTAAAGAAATTATCATGGTTTGGGAGGTGCAATGCCCTAAAAATGAATCTACTACCGCGACTGCTTTACCTTATGCAGGCGCTCCCGATAGAGATCCCCGGTGTCTTCCTGCAGAGAATGGGGGCCCTCTTTACCAAATTTGTATGGATGGGGAAAAGCCCCAGGATCCGGAAGACAATCCTGAGAAGGTCCAAGGAGAACGGAGGGATAGGTCTGCCTGACCTGAATCTGTATTACACCACTGTGCACCTATGTAGGCACTCCCAAGAGAAACAGTGGGTGCAGATTGAACAGAACACACCGCTCCCACTAAAATTCCTACCCTGGCTGTCTAAACCACAGTTGGGAGGGGTAGCTAGGCACCCAACGATTGGGGCAACCATAAAAGCCTTTCAGAAGTGTAGAATGCATAGTGGCATATCACCGGACTTTTCCCCGCTGTACCCAGTCCTGGGAAAACCGGCGTTCCCGCCGGGAGTCTCGGGAGGGACGGTAGAGAGATGGCTGGAGTGAGGGGTGGGAAGGGCTTGTTACTTCCAATGCCAGGGGGACTGGAGTCACTTGATGCGCTGGCGGACTCACGAGGCCTACCTAGATGGGGTGCCTGGCAGAGTATGCAGCTGCGACACTTCCTTTCCTCACTACAACGACGGACACGAGAGAGCAGAGAGCTCTCCACATTTCAGAGGCTCTGCGAGGGGGAAGGCCCCGTTAGGCACATACTCTCTCTTGCCTATAAGGTGCTGATTAGCCCAGAAGAAGAGGAGGCACCACCCTTCATCTCAAGGTGAGAGGAGTCCTTGGGCATTTCCTTTACCTCAAAACAATGGACCAAGATAGCCAGACTGGCACACGAGACGGCTAAGTGCACCAAATACAAGGAGTGTAATTGCAAAATCTTAACTGGGTGGTACAGAGTCCCCACCAAGCTTAACAGTTGGTTCCCAGAGGTGTCTCCTCTTTGCTGGTGATGCGGACAGGAGAGAGGTGACCTCTTGCACATTTTTTGGTCCTGTCCAGGGGTGCAAAGATTTTGGTCCATAGTTGGGGAGGTTATGGAGAGGGTGGTGGGGGGAGGGATCCTGGGGGGGGTGGACTTCTTCCTTCTCCACCACTCAGAGATCCCTGCTGTGACAGACTCTTCCATTGGATTTTAAAGGCACTGTTTTTGCGTAGACCCATTACTTTCATTTTCTTGAGCATGTCCCAGACAGACTGCCATGGTGTTGTTGATTGTATTACAGACTGCTATTGTGCTACAGACTGCTATTGTTCTACTGATTGTGCTACAGACTGCTATTGTTCTACTGATTGTGTTACAGACTGCTATTGTTCTACTGATTGTGTTACAGACTGCTATTGTTCTACTGGTTGTGTTACCGGCAGAGTTGAGGGATTGTGTGCCCTGCTCCCATTGGTCCGTGTGTTTGTCATGCAGTCCTCCATCAGGTCCACGGGGGAGGTCCCCTTGCATGGAGCCTTGCATATAAGGCACAGTGTGGCACTAATAAAGTTAAGTTCATCTTCACCCTCAATACTGAGTTCTGTCTCTTATTGGGGGAAACGCTATTTTACAATTCACTAGCCCTTGTAAGGGCTGTTCCTGGTTCCTCACGGATGACTGTGGGATTCCTGCAGCACCTCTCACCATTGGGAAAAGGACGTCTCTGGCGGGGAAGCCCTCCGGCGATAAGGGTTATCGCTACAATTGGTGGCAAGCGGCGGGATAGTCCTTTCTACCCAGAGAGAGTGCTACCCTGATGGAGAGTCAGTATGACAAGTTGAAAAGGCTGACTCTGAAGGATCTACTCGAGAGCCGGAGAATGTCAGCTGGCAACCGCCCACATCAGGAACTGATAGCCGAGCTGATCGAAATGGATTGTGCAGCAGTGAGGACCGAAACCAATATAGAGGCCGATGAAGACGCTCTCGTTCAAGCGGTTCGGAACAGAGTGTCGGTCTATGGCCGAATCCATCACAGGAACTGATCGACCGAGTCTTCGCCGCAGCGGAGGCAGAGGCCAGTAAGCGAAGGGAAGATCGTCGACTTTCAACCGAGCAGCCTCTCAGCCTCAGTTACACTGGGGGGAGAAAGATTCCATTTGCAGCATTTAAGTCCTTCCAGGAAAGTGACGTCGAGATTGACGGATTTCTGGCCGATTTTGAACGGCAGTGCGCTTTACACTGGGTACCCACGGAGGAATGGGTCACCATATTATCAGGGAAACTATCTGGGAAAGCTTCCGATGCTTTCCGGGCCATCCCTGATGCGGACTTACCACACTACCATCTGGTAAAGGAGGCTTTGTTAGCCCGGTACGCTGTCACCCCGGAAGCCTACAGGCGACGATTTCGGGAATCCCAAAAGAAGGGAGGGGATTCTTACACGGAGTGGGCATGTCGCCTCCATCGTACAGCATCACACTGGGTCACTGGATGCCAAGCCACGACCACTGAGGATGTACTACAGTTGTTTTTACTAGAACATTTTCTCAATGCCCTGCAACCAGAGCTAAGAGAGTGGGTATGTGACCGGAGGCCTCTAACGCCACCTGAGGCTGCTCGTCTAGCCGACGAGTACACCGATGCTCGCCGGACAGAACAGTCCGCTCAAAACCACCACCTCCCATCAAATTTCAAGCACCTGTGGCTTCAGCGCCAACTCGTTACTCTGGGCCACATAGGCCAGCGCAGCAACCGAACCTCTCCACAGTTCAGTGCCATTGTTGCAAACAATGGGGACATTATCGCAGGGATTGCGCCCTAGAGCCTCCCCGAAACACGTGGAGGCAAAAACAGCCTTCCACCTCCCGTACTCCTGCGGCACACTGTTTGGAAGCTGAGAGCAGTTCGGAAGAGTATCTGGGGGTACTGTATGAAGCTGATCCCGTACAAGCGGCCATCCAAGACAACCGACAGCACCATCGCCAGGAGGTACGAGTCAATGGGCGCACCGCGCAAGGATTACGCGACACCGGAGCCACACTTACCTTGCTCCAACCTCATTTGGTCAAGAACAAAGGCTGCACCGGACACACCGTTACAGTAAGGGTGGTGGGAGGAGCTGTGTTTCGACTCCCCACCGCCCGAGTACATCTTGACTGGGGCGCTGGATCCGGCAGGGTACATGTGGGACTTATGGACAACTTACCCGCAGAAGTACTATTGGGAAATGATCTAGGACCAATGACTTCTGTCTACGCTACCTCGGTGCCTGCCAGCATCAACCCTGATACAACCCGGGCTCCAGCCCGAGCTGCCGACTCCAGCCCACTGGTCGGGGAGACCCAGGGGTTTCGTCTGCATCACGTCATGTCTGTTACAAGAAGCCCAGAAGAGGATCAGCCATCAGGTTACGTCCTTCCAGAAGGGAAACTTATGCCAAACACTATTTTTGTTGGGGGCATTGACCGTCGGATTGATCAGCATGAATGTAAGTATTTTTTGTTCAAAGTATGGCGCTGTAAAGAATGTCAAAATTATTAGGGATGCCTCTGGCGTTTCTAAGGGTTATGGTTTTGTCTCCTTTTACGATGATGTAGATGTGCAGAAGATTGTGGATTCTCCGATCAGCTTCCATGGAAAGAGATTGAAACTTGGACCAGCTATAAGAAAGCAAAGCACCTGAGCACACATCCAACCAAGGACTTTGGTGCTGAACTCACCAACGCCACAATATCCCAGTGTTTGGACCCCACCCATGACCGATTCCTATGTACAGCCCACGCCAATGTTTAGTCCTGTTACTCACTATTTGCAGACTTGTCCTTAAACAGAACTCTGCCCATAACAAGAGTCCGGACAGCCCCACGTTAACCCGAACAGGGTCAATCCGGGTCTGCCGGGTGTTCCACAAAAAGGGGGCATTGAGACAGACTCTGCCATTGGATTTTAAAGGCACTGTTTTTGCATAGACCCATTACTTTCATTTTCTTGAGCATGTCCCAGACAGACTGCCATGGTGTTGTTGATTATATTACAGACTGCTATTGTTCTACTGATTGTGCTACAGACTGCTATTGTTCTACAGATTGTGCTACAGACTGCTATTGTTCTACAGATTGTGTTACAGACTGCTATTGTTCTACTGATTGTGTTACCGGCAGAGTTGAGGGATTGTGTGCCCTGCTCCCATTGGTCCGTGTGTTTGTCATGCAGTCCTCCATCAGGTCCACGGGGGAGGTCCCCTTGCATGGAGCCTTGCATATAAGGCACAGTGTGGCACTAATAAAGTTAAGTTCATCTTCACCCTCAATACTGAGTTCTGTCTCTTATTGGGGGAAACGCTATATTACAATTCACTAGCCCTTGTAAGGGCTGTTCCTGGTTCCTCACGGATGACTGTGGGATTCCTGCAGCACCTCTCACCATTGGGAAAAGGACGTCTCTGGCGGGGAAGCCCTCCGGCGATAAGGGTTATCGCTACACCTGCCAAAAGGTACCGGAGGTCCGTCATGGGACAGCTAATTAATGCTGCGAGGGCGTGTATCCCGATACAGTGGAAAAGATCAGATCCGCCCAGTGTTGCCCTCTGGCTCAGGAAGGTCTCAGAAATTGAGAGATTCGAGGGAATTATCACTGAACGTAACGAGGCCTCGGAGGCGCACCGCCTCAGGTGGGGGAGTTGGGATGCATTTGCCCTCTCGCCAGAATATAAGGAGTTAGTGGCGGCAAATCAGTAGAGGCGTCTGCTGTGTTTGGCCTGTATTTGTGTATTCTTTCTTTCTTTTCGTCTTTCACTTTCTTTTTGCATCTCAAGATGCCTCGGGTCTTGCATTAGGGGCCAAGGAGAAGCAAGAGAGAGTCCAGGACTCTCACGGTCCGGAGTTGCTAGTAGAGGGGGGTGGGCGCCCGCGGGCGGCCCCCGCTCTTCCTGGACCTGGTGGCCGCGGCTCTGTGGCGCCCTGGGCGGGGGGTGCGCAGGGGTGGCGGCCCCCGCAAAGGTGAATTGTAAAGAGATTAGGCGACGGAACAAGTTAAATAACAAGACAATGAGAAGTTTTTGATCTGTTTGCTATTTCTGTTACTACTTATATGTACATCTATTGCATATTTGTTGTCGTATCTTGAAAATGAATAAATAAAGAATATATAAAAAAAAAAAAAGACTTTCTTCCAGGGAGTTACTCATGTGCGTCCGCCACGTAAACCCTTGCTTCCGGTTTGGGACTTAAATTTGATGTTGTCTGCTCTGCAGGGTTCTCCCTTTGAGCCTATCCTTGGGGCTGCGTTGCCCATTCTGACTCTTAAGGTTGCCTTTTTGGTGGCTATTACTTCTGTCAGGCGGGTTTCTGAGCTGGCGGTGCTTTCCATTAAACCTATTTTGAGCGGCATCAGGATAAGGTGGTGTTTCGGCTTAAGCCGGATTTCTTGCCCAAGGTTGTGTCTGCTTTTCATCTCAGTCAGGACATTGTCTTGCCTTCTTTGTGTCCTAACCCTGCTAATTCCAAGGAACGGACCCTTCATTCTCTGGATGTTGTCAGGGCTCTGAAGTTTAATTTGGTTGCTACTGAGTCTTTCAGGAAATCTGATGCTCTTTTTGTTCTTCCTGCTGGACCTAGGAAGGGTTTGCCTCCGGCTAAATCTACTATCAGCAAGTGGATTCGCCAGGCGGTGGTACAAGCCTATTCTGCTAAAGGGAAGTTTCCTTTCCTTTTCGGATTACTGCTCATTCCACTCGTGCTGTTGGTGCCTCTTGGGCTTTTCAGCACCAAGCTTCTGTTGAACAAATTTGTAATGCCGCTACTTGGTCTTCTGTTCATACCTTTTCCAAGTTTTACAAGGTTGACGTTAAGGCCTCAGCTGATGCTGCCTTTGGTCGCAAGGTACTTCAGGCGGTGGTGGTTTGAACTGCCTGCTGCTACTTTTTGGGGATCCCACCCTACCTTATGAACACTGCTGTTGGATGTCCCATACATAAGGACTTCTTAAAGCAGGCAGTGCCATGCAATAGGAAAAATACAATTCTGTGAGTACTCACCTGTAGAATTGTTTTTACTATGCATGGCACAGCCTGCTTCACCCCACCCTTGTTATCGTTATTCTTGGTTGCCTCTTTATGGTGATTGTTCCAAGTTATTTGGGGTTTTTTACCTTTTTTATCTCCCGGCTTCTTGTATAACTGCTTGTCAACACTGGAGAGGTCTATTGGTGATCCTGTTTTTATAGGGTACCGGGAGGAGACACAACTCTTCTGCAGTACACTGCGCCACCTTGTGGAATATCACATACGTAAGGACTTCTTGAAGCAGGCCGTGCCATGCATAGTAAAAACAATTCTAAAGGTGAGTACTCACAGAATTGTATTTTTCTTTTATCAGGCTTATGTGACCAGGGACTGCGGATGGTGTTATTTAATAAAAATTGGTCTCTATAAAAGTCCTACCAGATTGTCCTGCTTACATGCCTTTGCTCCCATAGCATTTATCACGCTCCATAGGGCTCGGCATCTCGGGGAATTGCACACTGGGTCCCTCACTTCAGCTAATGTCTCATCAGATGTTTATGGTGGAGTACAAAACAAGGCCAAAGCATCCATAGAGAATAAGTGCAATCTGGGTTTCTGCTCCTCATGCCACTTTGAGGCCACAGACCCACCAAGCTGACCTCCAAGACCCTGGGTCCAGGGGAGCATGATAGATGCCTTCGGCAAGTAGGGGAGCCTAGATGGTGGTCCTGGTCTGAGGTCTACCAGGAAATTCTTTCACTTTAAACACCTTAGGGGTGTTTTGTTTATTGTATATCATCTGTACAAATGGAAAAGTTCTGTAGAGATGCAGAATTTTCACAAATAATTAACCCCCTTTTTTTTCAAGTCAAATAAATGCCCCAAGCTCTGCTGAAGGTCTTTTTATAGAAGTTTCAGGCAGATTGTTTGATGTTAATAATATTCATGGTCTTTTCACACCTTCCTGCTTGTGTCACATAACACAAGCGGGAAGAGTAATGTGCTCATTGAAACAAATGGGCTCTTTCACATCAATGCACTGCATTGCAGTAGCTTTAGGAGGCCAGATACCTTCGATCAGAATCTTAGACTTAGGTTATTGGCGGAAAATTTGTTCACATATAAATAAAGGTAATATCATTTACACACCCATCAGAAGACATACAGCCTATCACCTCATGTTTAATGCATTAAATAAACAATAGTGTAGAACAGGGGTGCTCAACCTTTTGAAAAGCACAGACCACTTAAATAATTTGGAACCCGGTCATGGGCCACAATAATTTTATTCTAAGTATGTCACAAAACCCACTTCAGACTTTAATAATTACACTAGGGTTAACGCACCTCTAGGTGGCAGCATTGCAGAGAACTTCTCCAAAAAAACTTCAACAGGCCCCTCCCGGTCTATACATACCTGGTACCTCCCAAGAACCTCCCAGTGTTGTTCTCTGCAAGGTGGCGACAAGACAGAAGAAAGAAGTCTCCTGCTTGCAGGTAGCCGGGGTATCCCCCCGGCCCCCCCCCCCCCCCCGTGGTCTATTTCTGCCCGGCTTTTGTTTGATAATGGCAGCCTCCCAGCTTCGGCTGTAGGCCGGGCAATAAGGTAGCCGGCACCATTGGTGCCTAGGAGATTAGCTCCTCCGCTCGACCCTTCATTGCGGGGCATAGCGGGATTCCCGGAGTGGTGATCCGGATGTGGGATGCCCCATTTTATAGGAGTTAGTGGTCAGGTTGTGTCTTGCCCTGGGATATTGTGTCTCTTCCGGGGTGTGGGACGCGCTGGGGACAGTGTCATGTTTTTAATCGGTGACATGCTGTGTGAGTGTGCTGCTGCGCTCTACCTTGTGATTCCCTTTGTGTTTTTACGTTGTCTGATTTCACTGTATGCCTGCCGTTTTTCTTTTTCCCCCATGTCTGTGTGTATATCCCCTCAGGAGCCGGGGGGGCGGGGCCTCGCGGCGTGCTGCGCCGCGGTCCCGCCGGTGGCTGAGCGCCGTACCCGGCGCTTGCAGCCTGCTTGTCCGGCTGCTCAGGGGGGACCTTTTATCAGTGTGTGGGTCTGTGTTTTTTTTTTTTTTTTTTTTTTTTTTTTTTACTGTCCGGCGCTGTACACTGGGAGCCGGCGGGTGGCTCCGCCGGTCCCGTCATCGAGGTCTGCTTGCGGTACCCGCCGGCAGACGCTGACGCTGCCTGGGGGCGGGGCCGCGCACGGATTGGACGCCCGGAGGGGCGGGGCCTTCTCGGCTCCCGCTCTCCCGGAGCTTCTCTCTTCCTCCTTCTATGCGTGTGTGCTGGCCGCCATCTTCTGCTGGCTGCGCGGTTTTCCTCTCCTCTCCAGGTAGGCGTTTTTGGCTTGTCTTGCAGTGACCCCTCGGATCCTTTTCCTCCCTCCTCGCTCCGGCGCATTTTTATGGTGCTGGTTGGCATTAACCATTTCCGTTGCTCTGGTTAATGAGGGGGGGGGGTGGTGTGAGGGGGTTTTGTATATTATGTGGTTTTTTGGCCATGGTGCTGATTGACGCCTGTCCCTCTCCCTTTGTGTTTTTCAGATCCTGGGATCCCGTCTGGCAGGGCTCTCCCGGTCATATATACCTGGCTCGTGGGGGGTGTTTTTTCTTTGCAATATATATATATATATATATATATATATATATATATATATATATACACTTATATGTATTTTTATAAGGGTCTTATGCTATTCCCCTGGGTCAGGATCTTGTGATTGTCCTTAGACAAGTGTTAGGTTATTAAGGGGGATCCCGGGTCGCGTACCGCATAAATCCCTGGGTTCTGCAAATACCATAAATTCACCACATGGAGGTTGCCACAGATACCGGGAATGGTTCTTCGGGACAATCCAAGGTGTGCGGGGGTTGTGGGACTCCGCTCCAGGGAGATGATGTCCTTTTGTGTATTCCTTGTGCACAGCAGAACATTGCACGGCAGTCCAGTACTCCGGTGCCTAGCACTTCTTCGGCCGCGCCATCTCCCTCTCCCCCTCGCTTATTCCGGACCCCGTGTGACGTTGTCCTGGGCGGGGATTCCCAGTCTGATGTATGTGCCCGCTTGACCAACCTTGAGAAGCGGTTTTCTGCTATAGCCGCTCAGAAGGTTTCAGCTAAGCGGAAGCATCTGTCTCCGCCCCCGCCGGATTCAGATGAGGAAGTGGTGGGAGATCTGGATTGGTCGGATCGTCCCCGTGAAGAAGGTGAGCTCATTGAGGATGAAGATTCTGATGTTCAGCAGTTGCTGGGTTCTGAGGGGGATCAGGATGATGGCCTCCCTCTCGATTCCTCTACCATTCTGAGCCAGATGTTTGAGGTTTTGGATTTGGAGCCTCCGGTGGTTGCTCCCAGGCCCAAGGGTCAGCTTTTTGGGGTGTCCAAGCAGCGTCTGGAGTTTCCCAGCCAACAGCATTTTGAAGAAATTGTTTTCAAGCAATGGGAGCAACCTACACGTCTTGTTGGTGTGCCGTCTAGCTGGGATAGGAAGTATCCCTTTCCGGCGGAATTGATGAAGCGTTGGTCTGTCCCCCCTGAGGTAGATACTCCGGTCTTGGGACTGTCCAACACGGCGGTCGTGCATTCCCCTGACACGACTTCGCTCAGGGACGGCGAGGATCGCCGGGTTGATCAGCTTGCCCGTCATGGTTTTGTATGTGCGGGTTCGGTGTTAAGGCCTGTCTGTGCTTCGACTCTTTTGACTTTTGCTGTCAGGTCTATTGTCAGGGACTTGGGGGTGGATCTCGAGCCCACCAGTGATGAGTCCCTTGGACTTAAGCGCTGCGAGGCGTTTTTGTCCTTTATCCTGGCCGCTCAGGAGGATGCCATGCTGATGTGTGGCAGGGCTACTGCCTTGCTGGTGGCTATCCGGCGCTGTGTGTGGTTGAGACAGTGGACGGCCGATTTTAATTCTAAAAGATCGCTCACGGCTCTGCCCTTTTTGGGTTTGAGGCTTTTTGGTGAGAGGCTGGACTCTGTTGCCAAGGGAGGTAAATTACCTCAGCGCAAGAAATTTCGCCGTTCCTTTCGGGGGATGGTCTCGTTCAATCCGTCCTTTCGGGACGCCAGTTGGAATAGGGGCAGAGGCCGTGGCCGCCCCACTCGCGTCTGGGGTGCCAAGCCCAAGCCGGCTGCCAAGCCCACCCAGCAATGAGGGGGCGCCCTCACCCGTTCGGGTGGGGGGACGGTTGCAACTTTTCTCCCGGGTGTGGGACCAGGAGGTCCCGGACAGATGGATCCGGGAGGTGGTTTCGGCCGGTTACAAGTTGGAGTTCGAGTCCCGTCCTCCTCCAAGGTTCTTCAGGTCTCGGGTGTCTTTGGATCCTTTGGCCGCGCAGGGGCTCCTGGCGGCAGTAAGGAATCTTCTAGATTTAGCTGTCATTTGCCCGGTTCCTCCTTCAGAGGTGGGGCGCGGGCTTTATTCCAATCTCTTCACGGTCCCCAAAAAGGACGGGTCCTTCCGTCCTATTCTGTATTTGAAGTTTCTCAACAGGTTTAATCGTCCTCGGAAGTTTCGCATGGAAACCCTGCGGTCTGCGATCGGTTCGCTTCGGCAGGGGGACTTTATGACGTCCATAGACATCAAGGATGCGTACCTGCACGTGCCGATCTTTCCTGCTCATCAGCGGTTCCTCCGTTTCGTGGTGGGGGATCGGCATTTTCAGTTTGTGGCTCTTCCATTCGGTCTCACCTCTGCTCCAAGAGTGTTCACCAAGGTGTTGGCGGGGGTGATGGCCCTGCTCAGAGCTCAGGGGATTCGCATTGTGCCTTACCTGGACGATCTTCTCATCATGGCTCCTTCCTTCAGTCAAGCAGAGGGGGACACCAGCACGGTGGTGTCTATGTTGGAGAGGTTCGGCTGGGAGATCAATTACCCCAAGTCCTCGCTGGTTCCGGCCAGGGTGGTGACCTTTCTGGGGATGTCGTTGGACTCCTGCCAGCACAGAGTGTTTCTTCCTCAGGCCAAGGTTCTGATGATTCAGGAATTGGTCCAGCTGCTCCTCTCCCATCCTCATCCGTCCATTCGTCTGGGGATGAGACTGGTGGGGTTGATGGTGGCCTCGTTCGAGGCAGTTCCCTTTGCTCAGTTTCATACGAGGACTCTTCAACTTCATCTTTTGGCGTCTTGGAACCGGTGTCCGGGGTCGTTGGATCGGTCCTTCCGGTTGTCCCCTCGGGTTCGGCAGTCCCTTCTGTGGTGGTTGGTCTCGGACAACCTTCTGAAGGGCAGGTCGTTTCTGACTCCACTTTGGGAGACTGTCACCACGGATGCCAGTTTGTCAGGCTGGGGAGGTTTTTGGAAGGATCTTCGGTTTCAGGGGCAGTGGGACCCTCAGGAGGCCCACTTGCCCATCAATGTTCTGGAACTGCGAGCCATCAGGTTGGTTCTGTCTCACTTGACGCATCATTTACAAGGTCTGCCGGTTCAGGTTCGCTCAGACAATCAGACGGCGGTTGCTTACATCAATCACCAAGGAGGGACTCGCAGTCTGGGTGCCCACAGGGAAGTGTCTCTGATTTTGATCTGGGCGGAGACTCATGTCCCTTGCATCTCGGCAGTTTACATTCCGGGAGTGGAAAACACGGAGGCGGATTTTCTGAGCCGGTGTGCGTCCCGTCGGGGGGAGTGGTCTCTCCATCCCCAGGTGTTTCGGTCACTTTGTCTCCGGTGGGGGACGCCGGAGGTGGATCTGTTTGCCTCTCGTCACAATCACAAGCTTCCGTCCTTTGTGTCCCTGTCCCGGGACCCTCTGGCTCTGGCGGTGGATGCCATGACCCTGAGCTGGAGGGACCTGGGGTTTCTTTATCTGTTTCCTCCGATTCCCATGCTAGGCAGGGTTCTGCGAAAGTTGGTTCTGGAAGGAGTTCCCGCCATTCTCGTGGCTCCAAGGTGGCCAAGGCGGGTGTGGTTCGCGGACATCGTTCGTCTGGCCGTAGATCAGTTCGATCTGCCTCTTCGGCCAGATCTTCTCACTCAGGGTCAACTCTGTTACCCCAGTTTACAAACGCTGGCTTTGACGGCTTGGCTGCTGAAACCTCCATCTTAAAGGAGGAGGGTCTTTTGGATGCGGTCATTCAGACTCTTATTAGTGCTAGGAAGAGATCTTCTTCTTCCATCCATTACAGGTATTGGAGATCTTATATTGATTGGTGTGAGGCTAGGTCTTTGCCCTGCCGGGTCTTTTCTGTGTCTAGGATTTTGGAGTTCCTTCAGGCGGGGCTGGACTCTGGTCTTCAGTTGAGTACCTTGAAGGGGCAGGTTTCTGCTTTGTCAATTTTTTCCAGAAATCTTTTGCTAGTCATTCCTTGGTCAAGACTTTTTTCCAGGGGGTTTCGCATGTGCGGCCTCCTAGGAAGCCTTTGCTCCCAGTGTGGGATTTGAATTTGGTTCTTTCTGCTCTTAAGGCTCCTCCTTTTGAGCCTTTGCGGGATGTCGCTTTGTCCATTCTTACTCAGAAGGTTGCTTTTTTGGTGGCCATCACTTCGGTTCGGCGTGTTTCAGAGCTGGCAGCTTTGTCTATTCAGGCTCCTTATTTTGAGGATCATCAGGACAAAGTGGTTTTTCGTTACAAGTCAGATTTTCTCCCTAAAGTGGTCTCTGCTTTTCATCTTAACCAGGACATTGTTCTTCCTTCTTTGTGTCCTAAGCCTAAGAATGTCAAGGAGAGTGCTTTGCACTGCTTGGATGTGGTACGTTGTGTCAGGTACTATCTACGTGCTACGTCTTCTTTTCGTAAGACTGATGCCTTTTTCGTTGTGCCATGTGGGCCTAGGAAGGGTTTGGCTCCGGCCAAATCTTCCATTAGTAAATGGATTCGTCAGGCCATTGTTGGTGCTTATTCGGCCAAGGGGAAGGATCCCCCTTTCCGCGTTACTGCTCATTCTACTCGTGCGGTTGGTGCGTCCTGGGCTTTTCAGCACCAGGCTTCGGTTGAACAAGTGTGTAAGGCTGCAACTTGGTCTTCTGTTCATACCTTTTCTAAGTTCTATAAGGTTGCTGTGCGGGCCTCAGCGGATGCTGTTTTTGGCCGCAAGGTTTTGCAGGCTGCAGTGGTTTGAATTTTTGTTCTGCGTTATTGCCTGTTCGGATGCCCACCCTTTTCTGGACACTGCTGTTGGATGTCCCTAGTGTAATTATTAAGTCTGAAGTGGGGTGTGTGACATACTTAGAATAATACCATTTTGTGAATACTCACCTGTAAAATGGGTATTATAAGTATGTCACACACCCCACTTCACCCGCCCTTTTTGGTATCCTGGCTCTCTATTTGGTGAAGTTTGGTTCTTTACGTTGAGGGTTACATGGTTTGGTTCTGGTACCTTGTCTTACTGCTGTTCTAATACTGGGAGGTTCTTGGGAGGTACCAGGTATGTATAGACCGGGAGGGGCCTGTTGAAGTTTTTTTGGAGAAGTTCTCTGCAATGCTGCCACCTAGAGGTGCGTTAACCCTAGTGTAATTATTAAAGTCTGAAGTGGGGTGTGTGACATACTTATAATACCCATTTTACAGGTGAGTATTCACAAAATGGTATTTTTTTCAGAATGTTTTCGTTTGGAATATCTTAATAAAGATTTTCTACACCACTCCCCTACATTGATATGTAACAATCCCCACATGCTAGCAATGCACATTTGCTTACCTCTTTGAACAAGTATACAATTATTATGGAAAAAATATTTTACCAAATTATTCAGCCAAAGATTTCACCCCGGGTTGGTTTTGTACAATCAATGGCCCCACGTTCCTCCATACCACCACTGTCACTGTGCTATTTGCCAATGCGCCCCACCTAAACCAGTCTCTGCAATCACCTGTCCTTGCTATATCCCTATTTAACTATCGTATCATGTCCGTTCTATTTACCCCTCCCACTTTCTCCACATCAGATTGCTCTGAGGTCCATATGTGGCCCCCCGTGCCACTGGTTGAACATGTGTGGTGTAGAATGTTATCTTAAAGTGGACCAACACCGAGAGGTGATCGGCCCGGAAATCTATAAGATTCCCGGGCCGATCACCTCCCACCCCGCGGGACATCCGAGATCGGGATGTCCCGCGGGGTGAAACCCCCCAAAAAACCCCCAAACACCTTACCTGATCTTCGGCGGCGGCCGGCCGCCGCCGCCTCCCTCGCGCCCCTGTAGGCGTGCTCGCGCCCGCGCCGGCCGTCTGCGAATGGCCGGCGGGGGCGCAGTGACGCGAGGGAGGCGGCGGCGGCGGCAGCCGCTTGGACGTTCCTGATCCCCGCCTGGACGTTGGCGGGGATTGGACCGTCCAGTCACGTGGGAGCGGGGACAGGTAAGATTTTGGGGCTTTCTGGGGGGTTTCACACAGCGGGGCACCCCCGATCGGGGTGCCCCGCCGAAGTGGACCAAAACCCAGGATAGTCAAAATCCTGGGTGTTGGTCCACTTTAAAATCTTCAATGCATTTTCAATGGCTTTTTAACAAGGTGACTCAAAGTTAAATATTAAGCTCCCACCCCTGGTCCCCTCCCCTAGAGTTTAGTTACTGTTGGGGGCAAAAAAAATAAACTTGTCTGGTCCTTACAGAACTATTTTTTTTTTCAGGGTGCTACTGCCATGGGCCACTATGAAGGTGCAGAGAATCAGCATCCCTGCTGCTTCTATTGTTCGCAGCGCCACCAATAGGCATTTAAGTTGCCTGACTGTGGCTAAGCTGCCCCCCAACTGTCCCCCAATGAACACAGCTCTGTTAGGTAAAAGTCAATAGCTCTCTAGGTTAGGTTAGTTTAGTGTCCCTGTGAACTAGGACCTATTCTGGCACATAGATGCAAGGGAGAGTGTAGGTCTGCTGTAAGCTCTTCAAGGTAAGTATTGCTACATCTGTATGCAGAAGGCACTCCTGTAGTAAACAAAGACAAAGATTACAGATATGATAACCCTCTTGAAGATAAAGATTACAATTTGTTACAGGTAATCCACTGTACAATGTTTAGTGGTCATTAAAGCCCCTTAGGGCCCTTCCACCCTGTGTGAGTTTCCGGGGTGGGTATGCTCTAGGTCCACTTTAATAAGCTACTATTTGTAAAGTGTATTAATAACTGATGTTGAGTTTGGTTTTGCTGCCTGGAGTCCTTTTCGAAAATGTGCACATAACTATTGCTCTATACACATCACAAAAGCCTGAATGTAGCTGCTCTCATGGACTCTCTTTTGCCAGAGTGGCAGGCAGCAAAGCCAGAATTCGATACATTTTTCTTATTAGATGTGTTTTTTAGCTTCCAGTTTGGCCTCGGGGAGGTCAGGGCCTGTCATATTTGGCCTGCTAGTGATGGTGGTAATATCCCTGCTCGGGATTCTTCGGGGGATTGTTGTTCTTTTCCTGGAGACGTTGACATTAAAATATTGTCAGGAGGCCTTGAACTTACCAGCGTGTAAAACCTGCCATCTTTCTTGCAGATAATATTTGCAAGGCCTTTCAGCAGGACGTTGGAGGCCGAGGCTGATAATGTCGGACTTGAACTTGCTGCAAAGGTAAGAGAGCTCTAATTCTTGGGCACTGGAGAGCTTAAAGAGAAACACCAGACCTTTTGTCTGTTGTTATCCCTCCCCCATCCTTCACAACCTTTTAGATGTTGGCGTTATCTAAAACGCCAACATCCTACTGCACTCCACCTGTCACCCCCTTAGCGCTCACTGACTGACCTCAGCGGGCTTACCCATACTTACCTCTAGCTGCCTGCTCTTCAAAACTCACGCCCCACTCCTCAGATCTCGTGCTCTTCTGTGCTGAGTGTCATTGCAGCCAATGCAATGATGCTGCACATGTGCAAGATCTTAGGGGCGGTGCAGTGTATGCTGGGAATCCAAGATGGTGCTGCCCTACAGAGGATGACCGGGGAGTGGAGGGATGCCAAGCGTGATGCATCCAGGTAAGTTCATATTAACTATTTTCTAAACCGGAGAGGCAGGGGGGCTGAGCAAGCCAGGTCAGTTTTTACAAACTCCCCATGACCTGTACTGTTCCTAATAAGAGAGGAAAGACAAAGCAAACAATTAATTCCTTAGTCCTGTTGGCTGTAGCGATCTGAAGTGGCCCACGCACTCCTGACTGGGCTTGGACGCACACACTCACGTAACCCATCAGTGAGGGAGCCTGCTACCTTTTGACTCAAAGCAGGGACACACCCTGAGGCCATCCAGGTGTGAGTGCTAAAGGAAGGAAGTGGGATCTATTCTGCAAGTGGGAAGGTAGTTTTTTTCTAACTTGCTGAACAGGGACTTTAAATGTTCTGCATTAGCTGGTTTTGTGAGGGTTCCGTATGCCATATTGGCGTTTTAATTTGATATTGTTAATAAGCATGCAAAAGTAAAAACAGAAACACCATATAACTGAATGCCACCCCTGGGTTGCTGAGCCCTTTTGAAATGACCAGACACAAGATATATGCTTACCTTCTTTCCTGACAGCTCCTTCCTTTAACTCTGGTGCTTTGAAACGTTTCTGAGCACTTCAGTCATGTCCCATGACCGGGAATTTAATCTGCAACCCTCCGGCCGATTCCTTACCTCTAAGCCATGACCGTCCCTTATGTATGGTTATGTACAATAGTTTTCCTGCTGCAGTGTAGACTTTCAAAATACAGTTGTACAGCTGTACAGAGAATGTTCCCTTTACAGCTCGTCAGTCTTGACATGACGGCAGACAAACCATAGGAGGAGAATCTCCTTTGACAGAAAGTATGTAGTCATGCAAATCGTGCCCCCGCTCTCAATAACAGATTTCAGCCCCCTGAATCTGCCTTCTCATGTTATCATCCTGCATATGCAATGTTTAGTAGTGCACCTAGGAAGTGTCTGCCTGGCTAAATGGCTTGGCTATGCTTAACATTTATAGTATGTTTTAATATATTCTTTGTTTGCTGGGTCAGCAGACATCACATATTGATCAGTGATGCAGACACTGGCCGTAGATTTTACATCGGTAGCTGAAGACATATAATCATCCATATTTATACACAGTGGATTTTTTTTATAATAACATGGTGTTCTTTTAGAGGTCATGGGTCTTAAATATTTGCTGGAGGGGGAATGGCCGCTTGTTACTAAAGTTGTTTCACCGTGGGGACATAATAGGCTCCTAGGCAAACACGCTCCAATTGTTTCAGGTGTCCAAAGGAGGATGGATGCTGTTCAAGTAGGTAGCATAGGGTCAATAAAACAAAACAATTGGCAAAATATCCCAAAAATTAACCCCACATATGCCACTTCCATTAACCCTTGAAATGCCATGCACACAAATTCTACCTGTACACTTCTCTGACCGTTAAGTGGCAAGCACGTGGAATCTACGTAGCTGGTATTTTTCCACAATTGCAGCCATAAAAAAAAAAATGCTCCCCCCCCCCCCCAACTGCTGCGCTTTTCCTCTTACTGCAAGGGGCCTCCATTCTCCCCCCCCCCCCCCCCCCCCGGGGCTTAAGTGAGGCAGAAAACACCCGTTCCCTGCCCCATGTGGCAGCTTCTCGCTGGCCACTGCAGAGAGGGGCCTTTTATACTGGGAGGGAGATGAGATGACATCTCACTCAGCCGGTATAAAAGTCCATTTCATCTCACTCAGCCGGTATAAAAGTCCATTTCATCTCACTCAGCCGGTATAAAAGGCCACTTCTTCCGACAGCTGGAGTGATCGTAGGAAGTGCATAGCTTCTGCTGCCCACATGGGCTATGCAGACTTGAAGCCTTCATGGCCGGGGGCTACCACTTCGTTTTTTTGAAATTTGTAAGTGTTTAGCCCTTGATAGTGCGTATACTAGTTGCATTTCACTTGAAATTCACAGAAAAGGCTCTACTCGATTTGGGGTGTCTCCTGGACAGGTACAGGGAATATACATATGGGGCATTACCCCCCCTCCCATTCCGATAGGCACTGTGGCATTCCCCCACCCCATTTCCGTAGGCAGTGTGGCACTCCCATTCCCATAGGCAGTGTGGCATTCCCCCCATCCCATTCCCCATTGACAGTGTGACATGCCCCCATCCCTTCTGCATAGGCAGTGTGGCATTGCCCCCCATCCTATTCCCCATAGACAGTGTGGCACTTCCCCATCCCATTTCCATAGGTAGTATGGCATTCCTCTATCCCATTCCTCATAGGCAGGGTGGCATCCCTCCTCTCATTCCCATAGGCAGGGTGGCATCCCCCCTCTCATTCCCATAGGCAGTGTGGCATTTCTCACTCCCATTCCCATAGGCAGTATGGAAATTCCACTTTCGTAGCTAATCAGGCAGTAATGTATTCAACAGATGTTTGATACAACTTTTTGATGCATTATCCACTGTATTTCACACCATAAGACGCACCAGTTTCCCCCAAAAGTGGAGGGAAAATGCCTGTGTGTCTTATGAGGTGAATGTCTTTTTTATTCCAAGTATGTCACACACCCCGCTTAACATATGGGTTATGGTCCAGTAGAGGGCGAACTTCTGCAGAGATGAAAGCAAAGAAAGAAGCCCCTCTCGGTCCATAAATACCTGGGACCACACATTCCCCAGTTCTATCTCTGCAGGACGGCGAGCAAGTCAGAAGATGTATGCTGCTCTTCCTTGCAGGTAAGCCGGGTTCACGCCCGGCCATTTTTTGCCATATTGCTGCCCGGACCTTTATACAGTAAGTCCAATACTAGCCTCCCAGCCTTGGCTGCAGGTCCGGGTGAGGATAGGCAGCACCTTAATAGCCTATCCCGGTCTCCCGGTCCTAGGGTCCCTAGAATAATTTGGGCTACTTAAATTCTCCCACTTGGGACTTAAAGGGACATCCCGGGTAGCTTATCAGCGTAATTCCTTCTGGTCATTGCGACTACCATTAAAATCACCATATGGAGGCACCACAGGATACCGGGCTTGGGCTCCCTTCGGGTCAATCCCGGCTATGTGTGGGTTGTGGGGTATCCCTTACGGGGGAAAATGTACTAATTTGCATACCATGTGCGCAACAGGCCATAAAGCGGCAGTCGGGGTCCCAGGCGTCTGGGTCAGTGCCGCCCGTCTCATCTCCTTCTCCACCCCGCATTATCCGTACCCAAAGTGACACGGTCATTAGTGGGGAGTTGCACTCTGAGGTATGTGCTAGGCTGGCCAACCTCGAGAAAATTATTTCTAGCTCAGTGGGCAAGATGGCCTCTGCTAAGAAAAGGCATCTGTCTCCGGCTATGCCGGTACTTGATTTTGATGATTATGACTCCCTTGACTGGTCTGATTATTCCCTTCTTGAGAAGGGGGAATTGTTTGAGGAATCTGAGACTGAAGAACTGCAGTTCTTTGATTCTGATGCCGGGCAGGCACTGGGGAATGCTGTGGATACCCCCAAAGTCCTGGCCCATCTCTTAGAGGTTCTGGATATTTCCCCACCAGCGGAGGCCCCTCCGAAGAAGGGGGAATTCTTTGGGTCATCTAAGCCTCGCTTGGAGTTCCCAAATCAGGATCATTTTGATAGCATGATTCTTAGAGAATGGGAGAGGCCGAGTCGGCTTCCCGGTGTCCCGCAGGGATGGGATAGGAAGTATCCCTTCCCTGCGGACGCGGTGAAGTGATGGTCTTCCCCTCCCGAGGTCGATGCGCCCATCTTAGGGTTGTCCAACACCTCCGTTGTACATACTCCTGACGCCACTACCGTTAAGGATGGCGAGGATAAGCGCATTGATCAGATGGCATGCCATGCCATGCCTTTGCCAGTGTGGGTTCAGCCTTGCTGCCTGTTTGTGCATCTGCACTCGTGGCTGTGGCTACCAGGTCTGAGGTTAGGGACATGTTAAAAGGGTCCCAACTCAACCCGGCCAGTGTTGAATTCACAGTCCTTAAGAGGTGTGAATTGTTCATGAACTTTGTGTTGGCGGCTATGGATGACACTATTATCATGTGTAGTAGAACCTCGGCTCTGCTGGTGGCCATGCGTCGTTCAGTATGGCTACGACAGTGGGAGGCTGACATAGCGGCCAAGAAATCACTTACAGCACTGCCCTTCCTGGGTATGCGGCTGTTTGGTGACCTCAGCGTCTGAAGCAGCGTCGCTTCTTTCGGGGGGCAAGCTCCTTCAATCCTTCCTTTCGCGGTGCCAGAGTGGGCAGAGATCTTGCCTACTCTAGCTTCAGAGGTGATTCCTGGAACAGAGGCAGGGGACC
The DNA here is from genome assembly GCA_027917425.1 of Gastrophryne carolinensis. NCBI lineage: Eukaryota > Metazoa > Chordata > Amphibia > Anura > Microhylidae > Gastrophryne > Gastrophryne carolinensis. The sequence continues at coordinate 401,257,123 of CM051235.1, read as the reverse complement.
CTCCAGCCTCTACCTGGGGTTCCAAGCCCAAGCCCGCTGCTAAGCCAGCTCAGCAATGAGGAGGCACCCTCATCCTTACGGGTGGGGGGGTGGCTGCGGCTCTTCTTCCAGGTCTTGGCGCAGGAGGTCACAGACATGTGGATATTGGAAGTGGTCTCGTCTGGGTACAAACTGGAGTTCGAGTACCGACCTCCTCCCAGATTCCTAAGGTCTCGGTGTGCAGCAGGAGTGCCCTCAGGGAAGTCTCTCTGATTCTGACATGGGCGGAGAGCAATGTTCCTTGCATCTCGGCAGTATACATTCCGGTAGTGGAGAGCACGGAGGCGGACTGCCTGAGCAGGGGATTCTCTCGCCGAGGGGAATGGTCTCTCAACCACAGGGTGTTTCGGTCCCTGTGTCACAAGTGGGGGACTCCGGAGGTGGATCTCTTTGCCTCTCGGCACAATCACAAGCTCCCCACCTTTGTATCTTTGTCTCGGGATCCTTTGGCCCAGGCAGTGGATGCTTTGTCACTTGCCTGGAGGGATCTGGGGTTTCTGTACCTGTTTCCCCCCTTCTCCATGGTAGGCAAGGTAGTGCGCAAGCTGGCTCTAGAGGGGGCACCAGCAATTCTGGTGGCCCCAAGGTGGCCAAGACAGGTTTGGTTCGCAGACGTCGTAAGACTGGCGGTAAATCAGTACAGGCTGCCCCTGTTTCCGCTTCCACTATTCATGACATATGGGTTATGGTCCAGTAGAGGGCGAACTTCTGCAGAGATGAATAGAAAAAAAAGAAGCTCCACCCAGCCCATAAATACCTGGGACCTCCCACACAATCCCCGGTAATCGTCTCTGCAGACGGCGAGCAAGTCAGAAGATGAAGTCTCCTCCTTGCAGGTAAGCCGGGTTCACACCCGGCCATTTTTATCCCTATTTCTGCCCGAACCTAATTATGCTTAAGTCCCCTAATGCCTCCCAGCCTTGGCTGTAGGTCCGGGTGACCGTAGGATTCACCTTAACAGGTGTACTGATAGGAGCCACGCTCCTCCGTGAGACCCCATTACAAGGGGTAGGCGGCTACCAGGTTGGTGACCCTGGTTTGTGATGCCCTGTCCGTTCCCCCATGTTCTACTGCAGTAGTTCTCCCTCCCTCCATTTACTTTATTCCCTTTATTCACAATGGGAGGGGGGCCTGTGACTTCTCCCTTGTTTTTAACTTTCATTTTATCTTTCCAGTTGATGTGGAGCATCGAAAAGTAATCCTTCAATGAATTGATGTATGCGTGTGTGTGTGTGTGATTTTACTGTTCGTTTGATACATGCGGCGGCCGTATTGAGAGCCGGCCGCCCTGTCCGTCTCTGCACGTGTGGCTGCTCGGGCTAAGGGTGAGCTTCTCCCCCCTCCTGTCTGTGAGGAGAGGGGGCGGGGCCGGGCGCTCGGCGCGCTGGCGGCGGCCCGCCCCACTCTCTCTGGCGCCCTCGGCGGCGCCCGGTCAATGGAATCGCGTTGCTGGGTGAGGATGGGGAGGGGGCGGGGCCAGGCGCGGCGCGCAATCCGCTCCGGCCCGCCCTTCTTCTTCCTTCTGCCATCAGGCTGGGGATCGCCTTTTGTGCGGTGAGTGCTCTGCGGGGCTTTGCTTGATGTGCACTGTTGCTTGAGTTTGCGCCTTATCCAGCGCGGTGGCGACCAAGAACACTGAGGAATCGCATTGTCCCATCTTGCGGTTTCGCAAATTTTGTCAATGACCACGTGCGCGCTGGGCGTCATTAGTGTTATTGTACTACTTGCCCATACATTATGTTTATTACTTACATGAAGAAATAAGTATGCCATATTATTATTATATACATTACTATTATTATTATATACTATATTATATTCAATGTTATATACAATGTTATATATATATATATATATATATATATATATATTTATTTTATATGTTTTGCCACATTCTGCATGTATGAGTGCTTGTCTTGGTGTACCTTACTTACGGGGGCCCCCATTTTGTTATTGTGTCCTGGGTTCCCTTGGCCAAAAAATAAGGGCTTGCAAATCCTCCCACTAACGGACTTAAAGGGCATCCCGGGTAGCTTCTAGCGTAATTCCCGCTGGTCATTGCGACTACCATACAAATCACCATATGGAGGCTCCCCAGGATACCGGGCCCCGGCTCCCTTCGGGGCAGTCCCGGCAGTGTGTGGGTTGGGGGGTATCCCTTGCGGGGGATAATGTGCTGGTTGCATACCATGTGTTCAGCAGGCCATAACACGGCAGTCGGGGGCCCAGACGTCAGTGCCGCCAGCCTCATCACCTACCCCACCTTGACTTATCCGTACCCCAAGTGACATGGTCATTAGCGTGGAGTCGCAATCTGATGTATGTGCTAGATTGGCCAACATCGAGAAATTGTTTTCTAGCTCTGCGGCCAGGGAGGCCCCGGCTAAGAGAAGGCATCTGTCACCGGCAATGCCGGTTCTTGATGATCTTGATTCCCTTGACTGGTCTGTTTATTCTCCGCTTGCGGAAGGGGAACTGTTTACGGAATCTGATGGCTCTGAGGATCAGCAGTTTTTGGATGCTGATGCTGGGCAGGGTCTTGGGGATGCCGTGGATACCCCCAAGATCCTGGCCCATTTATTTGAGGTGCTGGCTATTCCTCCTCCGGCGGAGTCCCCTCCGCAGAAGGGGGAATTTTTCTTTTGGGACCTCTAAGCCTCATCTGGAGTTCCCAAATCAGATATCCCTTTCCGGTGGACGTGGTGAAGCACTGGTCGTCCCCTCCCGAGGTCGATGCGCCCGTACTGGGATTGTCCAACACATCTGTGGTGCACTCTCCAGACACCACCACGATTAAGGATCGTGAGGACCGTCGTATTGATCAGATGGCTTGACATGCCTTTGCTAGCATGGGTTCTGCCTTGCGGCCTGTTTGTGCTTCTGTACTCACGGTTGTGGCTATCAGGTCTGTGGTTAGGGGCCTGTTGAGGGGTTCCCAGCTGGACCCAGCCAGTGATGAATTTGCAGCGCTTATGCGGTGTGTATCGTTCATGACCATTTGTCTTGTCTGCCTTGGATGACACAATATGTATGTATTGCAGAACCTTAGCGTTGCTTGTGGCTATACGACGCTCTGTCTGGTTGCGCCAGTGTGCGGCTAACATTGCGGCTAAGAAGTCACTTACAGGGCTACCCTTTCTGGGTATGCGGCTGTTTGGAGATACATTGGATTCAGTTGCAGAAGGAGGAAGGCTTCCGCCACGCAAGAAGCGGCGTCGCTCCTTTCGGGGGCAGGCTCCTCTAATCCTTCCTTTCGCGGTGCCAGAGTAAGCAGAGGTGCTGCCTATCTTCAGGGGTAATTCCTGGAGCAGAGGCGGAGGATGGGCCCGTCCAGGACCTGTCTGGGGTTCCAAGCCCGCTGCCGAGCCAGCTCAGCAATGAGGGGGCGCCCTCACCTTGGCGGGTAGGGGGTCGGCTGCGGCACTTTTTCCAGGTCTGGGCCTGGGAGGTCACAGACAAGTGGATCTTGGAAGTGGTCTCTTCCGGGTACAAGCTGGTGTTCGAGTACCGGCCTTCCCCCAGATTCCTCAGTTCTCGGGTTCCCTCGGACCCCCGGGCTGCGCAGGGGCTCCTGTTGGCGTGGTAAAGTCTTCTGGACATGGAGGTCATATGTCCGGGGCTTTTCTCAGAGAGAGGCCGTGACTATTATTCCAACCTCTTTACGGTTCACAAAAAGGATGGATCCATCAGAACCATTCTGGTTTTTGAAGCTTCTCTACAGGTTCATCAGATCCAAGAAGTTCCGCATGGAGACTCTGCGCTCAGTCATCAATTCCCTTCGTCAGGGGGATTTCGTAACATCTATAGACATCAAGGTTGTTTACCTTTATGTACCAATCTACCCAGCACACCAGAGATTTCTCAGGTTTGTGGTGGGAGATCGGCATTTTCAGTTTGTGATCCTCCCTTTCGGGTTGACTTCGGTACCAAGTTCACCAAGGGGCTGGCGGGCATAATGGCCCTTCTCAGAGCCCAGGGCATTCACATTGTGCCGTATCTGGACGACCTACTCATTACAGCTTCTTTTCTATGTCAGGCGGAGATGGACTCCAGGGTGGTGACGACACTGGAAAGGTTTGGATGGTTGATCAACCACCCCAATTCCTCTCTCCCCATCAAGGGAGATCTCTTTTCTTGGCATGAATCTGGATACCAGTCAGGCCAGAGTGTTCCTTCCTCACCCAAAGGTGCAGAGGGTTCAGGATCTGATACGTATTCTCCTCCTCCTTTTTGACCTGGCATTTTTTAATATAAATTTTTGGTTTTAAATGGTACAACTTTAAATTTTTAGTGTTGTTACCCACACCCTGTACATACAGATTGCTCTCCAAAGAAAAAAACACCCAGCATCTTCTGCATGTTATGAGCCTGGAAACAGCCAAGATGGCGGGTCAGGTAATATCAGGCAGCCTGCAAACAGAAAGGGCCTTGTGACTGTGTTGCTCTGCATTCTTGGATTTCTGACCTTTCCAGGCCCCCAGTTCTGCTGTGTCTGAGCAAAACACAGCTGTAACCCACACCCTGCACTTTATCCCGCTCTCCTCTCCTCAGTAAGTGTGATGCATCTGACCAAAAATGAGATAAAATAATTACTACAATAAATCCGAAAACAAATTAAGATTCAAGTACAACAATCCAAAGATAAATAACAAAGGACATAAGTTTAAAAAAATATAGCAATTATATTGATGTGTGGCAAAATAAAGGTTTACATGCAAAGGACTAATTAAGGTACGCATTAAAATGCTTTTAGAAGGCATACATGAAATTTATTGATTCAGGTATGCATTGCTAAACAATTTATGGCCTCGGCCATGCTGATACATGCAATTCATTGGAGCTGAAGGCGCGCAGACTCCTCCACATAGCCACAAAACCTGTTCAACAATAGCAATCCGAGCCCTCAAAGGTGTCGGAAGTGGTTTTTAAATGAAACGGATTTATTGGGTGGTAATCAGCTCTCTGATTCACACGGAAACACATCTGATTAGTGGAAGTTTTCTGAACGAACGGAAAATTTCCGATTTGGAACGGAAAGCTTCCGAATATCGAAAGAGCATATACGTCTATGCCCGAACGTTCGTGCGAATCCGAAATGGCCAAAAAAAATGGAAAAAATGACTAACACCCACCCAAACTTCCGATTCCCGATCCGAAATCAATTAACTTTTGGATTTTGAATCGACCCTTATGTCTTGGAGCTCAGAGCTATTCGGTTGGTTCTGTCATGCTTGACGCATCACTTACAGGGCTTACCGGTTCAGGTTCGATCAGACAATTGAACTGCGGTCGCTTACATCAATCACCAAAGAGGGACTTGCAGCAGGAGTGCCCTCAGGGAAGTTTCTCTGATTCTTGCATGGGCGGAGAGCAATGTTCCATGCATCTCAGCGGTATTCATTCCGGGAGTGGAAAACACGGAGGCGGACTTCTTGAGCAGGGGATCCTCTCACTGAGGGGAATGGTCTTTCAACCACAAGGTATTCCGGTCCCTCTGTCGCAAGTGGGGGACTCCGGAGGTGGATCTCTTTGCCTCACGTCGCATTCACAAGCTCCCAACGTTTGGGTCTCTGTCTCAGGTTCCTCTGGCCCTTGCAGTGGACGCCATGTCTCTTACCTGGAGGGATCTGGGGTTCCTGTACCTGTTTCCTCCCTTCTCCATGGTGGGCAAGGTGGTGCGCAAGCTGGCTCAAGAGGGTGCGCCAGCAATTCTGGTGGCTCCAGGGTGGCCAAGACAGGTTTGGTTCGTACCACAGTTTACAAACGCTGGCTTTGGCGGCGTGGCTGCTGAAACCTCCTCCGTCTTAATAGAAGAAGGTTTGTCTGATGTGATTCAGACACTTGTCAGGGCTAGGAAGTGATCTTCCTCTAACATCTTCTACAGGACTTGGAGGTCCTATATTGATTGGTGTGAGGCTAGGGCCTTGCCTTGCAAGGTGTTTTTGATCCCTAGGATTTTGGACTATCTTCAGCACGGTCTGGGCCTGGGGCTCCAGCTTAAGTACCTTGAAAGGGCAGGCCTCTGCCCTGGTGGTCTTCTTCTAAGGTCCGTTGTTCCTCGAAAGCCTTGTGCCTGTTTGGGATTTCAATTTTGCATTTTCTATGCTTACACAAAAGATTGCCTTTTTGGTGGCTATTACCTCTGTTCGCTGTGTTTCTGGGTTGGCGGCCCTGTCTATTCAGGCCTCTTACTTTGAGAGACACCAGGACAAGGTGGTTTTCCGCTTTAAGCCGGATATCCTTCCTAAAGTGGTATCTGTTTTTCCATCACATTCAGGATGTGGTTCTCTCTTCCTTGTATCCTTAGTCTAGCAATGACGAGGAGAGGGCCCTGCACTTTTTGGATGATTGTTGTGTGAAGTACTATTTCTTGGCTACTTCTCTTCTCTGTAGGACGGACGCCTTGTTTGTGGTGCCCTCTGGGGCCAAGACGGGTTTGGCGCCGTCAAGTCTACCATTATTAAATGGATATGTCTGGTCATTGTTGGGGCCTATATTGCCAAGGGGAGGGTTCCTCCTTTCAGTTTACTGCTCTTTCTACTCGTACTGTTGGGGCTTCCTGGGCTTTTTAACACCAGGCTTATGTTGAACAAGTTTGTACAGCTGCTACTTGGTCTTCTGTTCATACCTTTTCCAAGTTTTTATAAGGTTGATGTGCGGGCCTTAGCGGATGCTGTTTTTTGGCCACAAAGTTCTACAAGCGGCAGTGGTTTAATTTGTGCACTTTTGCCTGTTGGGATCCCCACCCTTTTTTGACACTGCTATTGGATGTCCCAAGTGTAATGAATATTTCCGAAGCAGGGTGTGAGACATACTTAGAATAATACCATTTTGTGATTACTCACCTGTAAAATGGGTATTATAAGTATGTCTCACACCCTGCTTCGTCCCACCCTGAGTTGTATCTTGGATCCTCTGTTTGGTGATACTGTTTTTCTCATAGATTTTATTTGCTCTTCCTGGTCCCCTTACTGCTTTCTTATACTGGGGAATGTGTGGGAGGTCCCAGGTATTTATGGGCCGGGAGGGGCTTCTTTTTTTCTATTCATCTCTGCAGAAGTTCGCCCTCTACTGGACATAACCCAAGTGTAATGAATATTTCCTAAGCAGGGTGTGAGACATACTTATAATACCCATTTTACAGGTGAGTAATCACAAAATGGTATTTTTTATTGCTGGGGGTTGGGTGCTTAAAGTGGACCAACACCCACGGGTGATCGGCCCGGGAATCTATAAGATTCCCGGGCCGATCACCCCCCACCCCGCGGGACATCTGAGATCGGGATGTCCCGCGGGGTGAAACCCCCCCAAACACCCCAAACTCCTTACCTTATCTTCGGCGGCGGCCGGCCGGGGGTGCCCCACCGAAGTGGACCAAGACCCAGGATAGTCAAAATCCTGGGTGTTGGTCCACTTTAACAAGTACAGATTGAGCGCCAGTGGTGGTGCGATCATACCTGCTTGTCCCTGGCCTCTGCTTTGTGATGCCTCGGCTCTGGTGTCCACAGTAGACGCAGGATGCAGGGGGGCAGATGAGCAGCATGGTTATGGGTGTCTATATAACACTATCCAGGGTAGGCTTTTGAGAAAGAGCTGTGCTGCAGCCGCTGGAGGTCTGTATGTAACACGCTGACATCACTAGGTGCCAGCCTAGGAGCATCTCATTGACTGGTAGACAACAGAGGAAGAGGTCATGGGGCTCATGGCTGTGTACTCGGAAGTCAGTGTGGCAAAGTGCAGCAGTTGACTGAGCAGGCTGGAAGCTCTTCAGGGAGGCGATTTTCCTTTCAGCAGCACTATAATGGGTGTTCAGGACAGGGAGTAGCTTTCGCCGTTAGGCTTCAGACATCTAAAATTACACTACTATATAGACCAGGGGTACTCAACCACTTCTTGTAAAGGTCCATATACAGGCATCTGGTGAGAGGTGAAGGTCCGAACTGGGAGTGGATAGTTACAAATCAGCGCACTGGGGGGGGGGGCTATATATTCCACAGGCAAAACTAAAAAAGTCTGGGATGGATGGGGCAGAGCTGAGAGGACAGGGATGGATGGGGCAGAGCTGAGAGGACAGGGATGGATGGGGCAGAGCTGAGGGGACAGGGATGGATGGGGCAGAGCTGAGGGGACAGGGATGGATGGGGCAGAGCTGAGGGGACAGGGATGGATGGGGCAGAGCTGAGGGGACAGGGATGGATGGGGCAGAGCTGAGGGGACAGGGATGGATGGGGCAGAGCTGAGGGGACAGGGAGTGGATAGTTACAAATCAGCGCACTGGGGGGGGGGGGGCTATATATTCCACAGGCAAAACTAAAAAAGTCTGGGATGGATGGGGCAGAGCTGAGAGGACAGGGATGGATGGGGCAGAGCTGAGAGGACAGGGATGGATGGGGCAGAGCTGAGAGGACAGGGATGGATGGGGCAGAGCTGAGGGGACAGGGATGGATGGGGCAGAGCTGAGAGGACAGGGATGGATAGGGCAGAGCTGAGGGGACAGGGATGGATGGGGCAGAGCTGAGGGGACAGGGATGGATGGGGCAGAGCTGAGGGGACAGGGATGGATGGGGCAGAGCTGAGGGGACAGGGATGGATAGGGATGGATGAGTGCAGGGCAGGGGTCCAGAAATCTGGCACCGAGGTCCGCATTCGGACGCCGGTCCACCAGTTGAGTACTTCTGACAGACCTTGCTAATCAACATGCTTGCCTCCCCCACATATCAGCCTTATTGCAGCGACTGTTCATGCTTGCACCCAGCCACACAATGTAGAAGACAGGCAGCGTGTAGCTGATGAGAGCTGCTTGTTTTAGTAGCATAATTCCGGGTGTCAGTGGCCTAACACAGCTGGTCTCTGCCCTATACACCCATTTTATTGACTGCTGCTAAATGGAAAAGACCTTCCCTTCATGGAAAAGGAAACTGCACTGTGGTAATAAATAGATGCTGGGTGTCTCCTAGATTTAGAAAAAAAAAAAAACGGCGGCACCAATAATAGGAATATAAACGCAATCATGTAAACTTTATTATCTTCATAGGAAATGAAACTTATCCTTAAGCAAGAGAATTTAGTAAGGAACACAGTTTTTTCTGATTTTGTCAAGTGAGTTAAAGAATCACTACACTTCCTCTTTGTGCAAAAATGCAGGGGGCATCCTGAATAAAAATGGAGCATCCACCTGATTCTAAGTCTCCTAACTGATTTACTACCCCCTGAGGCATCCTAAAAGAAGCCCCTTTGAGTGAAACCCCCCTGGATCACCTATAAACACTCACTTTTTTCAGGGGTACCACAAAGCTTCTCCGTGGCTGAGGTCTGCTCCTGCACCCGGCCATTCAGGTTGGCTGAATTTGGGATTCCCCATAAAGGATCAAAAAAAATTTATTATACCATTTGGTCCAGAAATGTTTTTTCTTATTTTCCTCCTCTAAACTCTAGGTGCGTCTTATAGAGGAATAATATGGTATACAGCTTCATCTATATGTATCTCTATGAATTCATTGCTCAATGTGTGCACTTGCAGTGGGGGGAGATGCTGCAGTCAGCAGTATAAGCTTGTGCTGGGTACAGATATGTTGTTTCTACAACTCATTTCTGTTATGAATATCCTGAATATCTTCACTTGGTTGTGGTTGTGTAACTCTTACAGGAATAGAGCCTACCTAATACCTTCATACTTGTCTGCCCATGACACTGGCTTGAATTTAGAATGAATATAGTTCTACAAACTTGCTGTTTCCTGTACCTAGTGGTCTACCTGATTCTCAGTTGCATGGGTTCTCCTTTTCAAGTCCATCCTTACTGTCAGGGGCGCATTTAAATGCCTACTACTGTAGGTCTGCCAGTACACTACTACCACTATTCTTGTGACCTGCATCTTTGTGTACAACCTGGCTTTCCTAATCATTAGTCTTTTTCATTGAACTTTAGTTGCTCCGGCCTGAATGCTATGTCTGATCCTGATCTACCTACTCTGCCTTGACCTAAAAACAATTTCTAAACATGTTCCACCAGTGGCTTGAATATTGACTCTTGCTCAACCTTTTTGGTTAATGTACCTAGTTGCTATCTGCTTTCAGATACTGATCACCAGATTTCCAGTTGCCTGATTTGAGATTCTCCTGCAGCCAGTAGCGTAACTAAATGTGATGAAGTCCTGGTGCGAACATTAAATGGGGCGCTTTCTTGGCACATACAATAAACTTTTTCGGAGTCTTTCAACTCAGTTGCATGCAGTTAGACAACAAAAGATTGTAACTCCAGGTACAAATGGTGCTTCCTCTCTCTAAATTATGCCAAGTGAGAACAAATATGATAAATAAGGTATGGGAGCAACAATGATGGGAACCCCTGACTATCTGGGCCCCTATGCAGTTGCATTGCCTGCACCCCTGTCTGCAGCTTACTTCCAAAGCGTGGCCTGAGTTTATCTTGCAGCTCAAGACACTGGTACTAAGCTTGCCAAGAAAAAAAGGGCTCAGTAGCCTTTAGGAAGATGCTTCTAAGCTTTGGACAGGATTCCAACAGCTTCCCAGGAAGTAGCATCCAAAAAGGCTATCATGGACAAAAGAGTGAGAGCCTAGCAGCCTCAAGAAACATAAGCTCAGGAACCAACTTGCTCACAGACATGAAGTGGCTAGGATAGCAAATTACTTCTATACCTGGCAGGTAAAGTAGTGGTGTGTAAATATATTCTCAGCCAGGTGAAGCAGCTTACCGGGTACAATGGCAAAGGCAACCTAAGGGGACCCCTGTTGGTGGCTACTGAAATAGCAGCTGTGTTGTAAAGCAACACAGTACCACCAGCAGGTTGTCCACGGAATTGTTCGGACCTTTTAATTTTGAAGCATCCACAGGCAGTTTTGATGTGAAAAGAAGAAATATAGATCCCAGTCCTTGGGTCAATAGAGTAATTCCCCATTTAACATGCAACGTCTCGTAAAAATATTAAGTAATTTGTCAGAATTCATTTTGATACAGGTGCTTCCCAAACAATGGTTTCTGACTTGTGGGTTGTGGGCTCCTGCCCTTTGCACTTGGCCTCATTAAGTCCAAAGCGTGTTCTCAATTGGTCTTCCTGAATTCTGGATTTCTGCCCTCGTTCATGTTCCGGGAACAGCTCCAGGTTTAGGAGAGCTTGGTGGATAATTGAGCATTCATTATAGGTGCACCTCGTTTTTCATGTGATATCTGTAGGAGACAGGACAGGTAAATTTAATGGAAACACATTAGAGCGAAATCCTCACAGGGACATAAAGAATTGTAGATCCGTCTCATTCGATTGTCATCAAGGGACATGAAACCCTGTAATGAAGCCAACATATCCCACGCAGCCTGCAAATAGCAGTGATTTCCAGGAAAGTCTGCCCCCGTGCTGCTCTTCAGGAACTATGGACGAATAATAGACTGACCTTTACATTTAGTAATAGAATGTCTGCGAGGGGGAATTTTAAAGCAGACCTATAGTCAAAAAGTCCACTAAAACCCACACTGCTGGGGCAGTCCAATTTAGGATGTACATCTAATTTATGATCTATGTGAAGCCCAAATTCCAATTACCTTTCCACATTAAACTTTATGAGCAAATTCTAATGGCTAATGGCGGTCACATGGGCTGTTAGAGCAGTGTGGAAGCATGGACTGCTTGCGTAATTCTGCTTAATGTTGGACTTGCAGGAATTGATAGGTAGCAAAACATCTGAAATCTGAATGCTCTTGGGGAGCACTATAGCTCTATGTTGCTGGCATAGCCACTGCAGCATATAGTGGCCTCTGACTTTCATTATTTACTTGATTTAAATTCTCACCTAGCTCTGAATCCACCCCATTTTACAGGCAGCAGCAAAAAGTCTACAGTGTAAAGGAGACTTGCAAGCCATGCAGACTGTCGCATTTCATTTTTTCTAGCTTTGATTATCAGTTTTTTTTGCCCTAGATTACCCTTTCTTCCAGTTCTTCCCCTTGTCATAAACCACAAATGGTGTCTATAATCTTGGACGAAGAACTGCCCCCTCACATAAGGATGCTCAGTGTCTCCCCTCCTCCCAGCATGATCTACAGCCATGGAGGCACACTGCCAATTCACAGCCCATGCTGACAGACTAGTTTAACAGACCCCCCCCCCCTCCAGGGGAGCAGCGGACCCATGCATAGGGGCTGGTGCCCTGGCATTCTGTTTGCCTTCGAGCTATGGGGTCTCTAGCCTCTATGCCTGGTGTGCCGGCTGATGGGAGGGAGACTGCACTTCATTATTTTTTCAAATGAGGTGCATAAGCTGGGACACTTCAATAGCCATTCTTGATGAATGCATTGACAACTTATATAAGGGTGGTCTTAAAGACTGCCTATTAGTACCAAGTACCAATGATACACAGCGCTCCAGGCCAACCCACATATTCTTAAAAAAAGGATTCCTTAGGTAAAACTTTAAACCTCAATATCTTGGCCATTTCCCCCAGTACAATAGATTATGGCTATGCCTGAGGTCCCTTATTATAAGGTCAGTCACACTTAAGAATTTTGATCCATAGATGGGATGACATATGGATGAATTATGGTTCAAGGACAGGCTGCATTTTTCTACTTGTAAAATGTAGATAGCCTCTTAGAACCTGTGAGCATAGTATTCAGTTGTAGCATGCAAAAATCTTATTGGAGCTTGTAAGCTCAACATTCTGGTATGACATGTAAGGGGTCTCTTAGAACTTGTGAGTGCAGTGTTCTGGTATAAAATTTAGGCAGCCTCTTAGAACATGTGTGAATGTTCTGGTGTAAACTGTAAGGTTCCACTTTAACTGTATACAGCCCAGTGGGCCAGAACTGACAACCGAAAGGGTTAACCTTGTGAGCCTTGCCAGACCTCAAGGGGTTAACAGGTTTCAGTGGGCTACACAGCGGTGCTAAAGACAGAGAGATGGGCGTCCGGCATCCTCGGTAGCTCTGCATGCTTGCGACGATGAGCATCCCAGCATGAAATCTAGTTGTGCGGGAGATGCCCCGCGGGCTGGCCAGGTGATAATTTCCTTACAGAGCAATACTTTTTCTTGGGTCACATATTCAACACACAATGAAATATGGACTGTTGGGATCTTAATACCTAATATGCTTTATTAGTGAGAATTTGGTCCTACTTCAGCCCTGGGCCCACTCTGCCTTGATGGAAAAAGATGGGATCTGCTCAGTCAATTTATAACTGACCTGCACATGGGCAGGGCAAATAAACATAGACAATATTTAAAGGACCAGTCCAGCTAGATGGCCAGTTTTTTTCAATCCCACAGTCCTGTGGACAGCAGCTCTTCAGTTTCATCACTGTCCGCTGTGGTTCCTAATTTGTATTCAGCAGTGATGCTCAGAGCCAGATAGAAGGAACACACCGGGCCCCAAAGCATGGAAAACAAGCTGTGGTATCAGGCCTACCATGTACTAGGAGGTAGATGAGCATTTTTTCAGGAGCCAGGACTGTCCCTTTAACACCTATTTGCAGTGCAAGATAAAAAAGAGTCCTAGCATTTAGTAGAGAAGAATCCCTAGCTTTACAGACCTTTAGAAAGAGACGTCCCTTCTGCACTTTGCTCTGTCCCCCTACCTGCCGTCATCACTGATGCCACTGCAGACCTTTTCATCTGACAGTTTCTCTGCTCTGGGCTGCTTAGTGTCTGTTCTCTCCCATCCACTTTACTGTCTCCATGCCTGATTGCTGTAACAGAGGCAGATATGCTTCTAAATGACCTAATTTCCTCAATCACTCCACTTTTTAAAATCACATATTCATAGATCCCTCCTAAAGCAGAGGATTTGCTAGACTTTCTGGTACCTGGGGTAAAGATTAGAAATGGCGCCCCCCACCTGTTCTCAGGCTCCCCTTTGGCATCCCCTGACCTGCTGCACCCGTTGCAAGTGCCCCCCCCCCCCCCGTTCCCCCCCAGCTACGCCTCTGCTTAAAGGACAACTATATTATACACCCATGAAAATGAAAGACTAGTATATGAAAGGCGATGGAAAAAGGCTCCCCTCCCGTACTTTTTGTCTACTTGAAGCTTGAAAAAAGCACTGAGTTAGCAGAAAGTGATGTCAATGGAAATGTTCTGTTCAGAGGCCACACGCACCTGCCGCACTGGCTTTTTATACAGATGCTGTAGGTGGGAGATGTGCTGCGCAGGAGTGAGTGGAACGCAAGTGGATTATTTCTTACCTTGTCTGAGTGGATTTCCTATCATTAAAGCGGAACAAAACCTCTGATTTTGACTATCCTGGGTCCTGTTTCGTACCCTGGGGGCATGCCGAATTGGGATAATCCGCTGTGGGAGACCTCCCAGAACAACTCGCCTCTTCACAGTCCAACAGCTCATGTGCGGGCTCTTGTCCGACCAGAACCGTGCATATGTAATGCTCGGCAAACGCAACTGTTTACATAAAGGGCTTCAGCAATGGGGAGCACAGTGGGCACATCATCAGCTGTGCCGTGCTCTGGCCCTAGCCTATATTATGGTGGGGGCGAGAGAATGCTCACAACCCAAAGATGCGGGGATGCGGCTGTCGGATGTTTACTTCACCAAGGGCACCAGGAAGCATATGAGTTCTTCAGCGACCAGTGGGGGGTTTCACACAGCGGGGTATCCCGTATCAGGATTCCCCTGGGGAAGGGCAGTGGCCTGCCCTCCAATCTTGTTGATTCCAGAGCCAGCCACTGTGGGTTTTGTTCCACTTTAAGCAACAGAAGTAGTGACTTTGCCATCAGACCCCAGAGCAAACACAATCTTAAAGACCCCTATCATTAAACAACAAATTGAATGTTATTATATGACAGGCTACAGAAAAAGAAAGTTTCAAAAAAAGTCAGCAAACAGTGATGGATGTCATCATTATGTGACAGGACTGAGCAGCCAGGCAGGGAAAGGGAACAGCATGTGTCTGCTCACAAAACTTTCAACACAGTGCTATGTCTAGCGACATCACAAGCTCTGACCCATCATAAGTTTCAGTTGTGTGCCTGGCATTTCCTGACACAAAAACGTAGCTGTGAACCAAAATTACCAGGTCCCAGTTATAATGGGTGTGATTTATGTGTCTGAAAAAACAGCTCTGTACTTAAAGGAGCACTATCGCAAAAAATGGCCCAATGATAAATGCCCATATAAATATGGTGGATGGCGGGAAGAGGGGTCACCTATACATCCAGCATCAAGAAATATCCATCCAGGCTTGTTTTAATTTTATTGTAATGGAAGGAAGAGGAAATCTGGATATTATTCCTACTAGGAGAAGAAACCACAAGCTTGGCAGGAGTTTTATTCAGTTTGGCTGTATAAGTGACCCCTCCTCTCATTAGCTGATGTGTTTATATGGTTTTTAATATTACACAATTTTGCGATACACCTCCTATAAAAGCTTTGTGAACAAATACATGCTGCCCTCCCTCCCTGTTCCAGGCTGCTGAGTTCTGTCACTTTCTGCTGATTCTTTTTTTCAAACGTCAAATGATTTTTTTTTTAAATAAGTTTGTTAGTCAAATATTTCCTTTTCTAAAAGCTATATAACATATTAGCATTTTATTTTCACAGTTGTTTAATAATAATTGTCCTTTAAAGTGGACCAAACATCACTGGCAATCCCATCATGCGTGCACGGGCTCTCAGCCAACACTTGCTTTTTCACAGAGCCCAGGATAGAATGCAAGGAGGGGCTGGCATCCCTACACCCACTCCCTCCAGCTGTGTTTGCCCACAACTAGGCATTCAGATAGGCTTGCCACAGGAGCACACATCTGCTATTGGAACGGTAGTCAGGGATGTCACGTCCATTACGCATGCTGCCATGTAATCTCGGGAATGAGTAAGTATAAAGGCCAAACCACAGGGTTTCATACAGTGCGGCATCCCAAATCATCATGCCCCCAAACAGGGAATCGCCCGGTCCTGGAGTCTTTAAAGTGGTCCAGTCGCTAGCCTGCCCCCTGGAATCCTATACCGAATGCCCCGCTGTGTGAAACCCCCTGAGGCGCCGGTAATGTTGCCTGATCCTGGAGGCCCCCATGTTGCTGTCTGAACCAATCACCAGGATAGCCAAGATCCCGGTGATTGGTCCACTTTGAAGCACAAGGTTCCCCTGCTTTCCTGCAACCATTCCTTGTGACAACATGAGTGGCCAGCAGTTTCAGCAAGGTGAGCATGTGAGAGGTACAAGCCCAGACCAAGGCCCAAGTAAGTCTCTATGGGAGTCTTAGCCTGGTCAAATGTTCCACAGTACATATCCAGCAAGTCTGAAGCCAGACTCCCGGCCCCTCAAATACGCGGGACCTCCCACAAATTCCCAGATCTTCTCTGCAGTCTGGACTGCGAAGGACAAGAAGATGGCTCTCTCTTCTCGCAGGTGAGCGGGGCTATTAGCCTGCGGCCCTGTAGGACTATTCCCACCCGTTCCATTGTTAATTTGCCTCCCAGCCTTGGCTGCACTGGTTTCGGGTGAAGGTAGACAGCAACGCTTGCTGTCAGGTGCTTAAGAGCGCTGCTCCACCGCAATCCCCCACCAAAGGGTAGGCGGTATAGGCACTTGGTGAGCCTTTATGGGATGCCCCTCCCGCAATATTGCCCTTGCCCCTCTCTATCGGTGGGCCCTACGTTAGGTGGCCGCTGCCCTCCCTCGCTCTCCCTTGTAGTTCTCGGGGGGGGGGGGTGTGAGTGTGTGTTTCTGTACATTCACTTTTGTATGGTGTGCTTGGTTGCCTTGTAATCCTGTCACCGCACAGCTTTGGACAGCTTGGACTTTCGTAGCTGTTTGTGAAAGTTTTTGTGTTTGTTTGTCATTTTCTTTGTTAATCTTAGTATACAGTACGTCCTGCTCCAGGTATAATACTTACACTTGGGTTATCCTCCGCCAGATGGCGCTGCACTGCAGAGACATGGAAAACAAGGCCCCCCCCCCCTGGCCCTTCAAATTCCCAGGGACCTCCCACAAATCCCCAGATTTCTCTGCAGTGCTGACTGCGAAGACATGAGGTATCACTCTCTCGCAGGTGAGCGGGGCTATTACAGCCTGCGGCCCTGTTGGACTATTCCCACCCGTCCTCCCTGTGATGTGCCTCCCAGCCTGGGCTGCGCTGGTCGGGTGAAGGTAGGCAACACCATGCGTGCTTAACGGAGCCATGCTCCACCGCAGTCCCCCACCAAAGGGTAGGCGGTTTAGGGCTGATGGTGAGCCTCTAGGGGATGCCCCTCCTGCATTATTGCCCCATGCCCCGTGTAGCGGTGGGCCCTGTACAAAGGATCGCCATCCTCCCTCATTCCCCCCGTAGCCCGGGGGGAAAGAAAGGGGGGGGTGTGTGTAGTGGTCTTAGTGTATGTTTTACACGTTATGGCCTTAGTCTTGCCCCGGACTAGTATTCCTGGGGTCAGAGCCGCGCTGTTTGTTCCTTACTGTGTAGTAGTCGCCGCCGCCGCGCGCACTTCTTCCTTTACTGGATGTGCTGCGCCGGGCGGCGACGTCGCCTCAGACGCTGCGGCGTCTTCATTGGCAAATCATCTTTTCTAAGTGTACCATTCACTTCGCTCCTCATGACAGTTTGTAACTACCTCAGAGCTTCGCGCTCTTCGGGGGGGCGGGGACCTAGGTTGGCGCGCTCCGCGTCACTGCCCGCTCTGGCCCGCCCTTCGAGGTTCGCCTGGCGCCATTTTGATGCTGGTCTCACGCACGTGTGGTAGCGATCCTCCTCTTCCCTTGGTCTGTAAGTGCCCTTGCGGGTGATTTTCATGATCCTTGTTTACTGCACATGGTTCTGACACCCTTTATTCCCATTATGTCTTTCAGACTGGTGAACACCATTGGCTTCTCCCAGCCCGGTACTAAATTATAGCGGGCCTTGTAATATTCTCCCACTTCCATAGCGGTTCTTTGAGGCATCCAGGGTTACTTATTGTGTAAATCCCGACTGGCATATTGTGCCTTGATTAATCACCATATGGAGGCATCTCAGAATTATGTGACCGGGGTCCCTCTGGGACAAGACCGGCGGTGTATAGCGTGTGGACAACCCCATGCTGATGCTGACAGGGCACGGGTCTGCGTACCCTGTGCCGAGCAAGCCCTGGCCCTGCAATCTGGTTGGCCAGTGGCTACACCTAGCTTCAATTCACCTATCTCCCCAGGCTTAAATCTCTCTCCTGCTGAGTCGCCTACAAGTGGGGAATTGCAGCCTGCTGGCCCTTCCAGACTGCCTACGGCTGAACAGATTTTTGCTAGGATGTCAGAGCAAATGGGCCCTGGTAGAAAGCGGCACCTGTCGCCCCATGTTTCTGTATGCTCTATGAGAACTGAGGGGTTTGCTACTCCGTGTGACTATACCCCTTCTGATGAAGGGGAGTTGTTCTCTGACTCGGGCTCTTCTGATGAGAGGCCGAGGAGCCATGACGATTCTGGCCCGGAATACTAGGGTCAGTGTGACACTGACGACCTGTTGATTAAGGTCTTTAAGGCACTGTCTATCTCTCCCCCCGGTCAGGTCCCCAAGCCTAGAGGGGAGCGTTTCCATACTGCGACTGCACGTTTGGAATTTTTAGAGCAGGCTCATTTCCATGCCCAAGGAATGGAAATGCCCCAGTAAACTTCCAGGGGTTCCAGAGGACTGGGATAGGAAATACCCTTTTCCCCCTGAGGTGGGTAATTGCTGGTCACCCCCCCCCCCCCCGTGGTGGATGCCCCGATCATAGGGGTCCCTAACCCCCCCTTTTTTACAACCCCTGCTTATAGTACCCTTCGGGATGCTGAGGACCGGCGCATTGAGCTGCTGGCCTCCCATGCCTTTTCTTGTGCCGGGACGGCGCTGCGCCCGGTCTGTGCCGCAGCCATTACTGCAGTGGCCGCTAGAACCCCCATCAAAAAATTGCTCGATCATCACCCCGAGGATCTCCCCTGGGAGGTGTTCAATGCACTCTCCAATTGTGATGTATTTGTGAAGTCTATTCTATTAGCGCTAGATGACGCGATTAGAATGTGTGCAAGAACGTCCGCCCTTGCGGTGGCTATTCGTCGCTTGCTCTGGCTGCGACAGTGGGGTGCTGATGATGCTACTAAAAAGACTCTTACTGTGCTCCCCTTTAGAGGGCAACGCCTATTTTGGGCCCGTCTAGACCTGTTCGGTAAAAAGGGCAAATCACCCCTTCGCAGATGGCCGTCTCGGCCTCCTCGAGGCAGGGGCACCCCTCCTTCCCCCTACCTTAGTGTTAAACAGGAACCAGGGGTGTCTTTCCGGATTTTTTGTGCAGACTCTTGCCCCACGAGCAGCAGACAACGCTCTGGCCCCTCCGGCAGGGCTAAGCCCAAATCTTCCACCAAACCCCCTCAAGCATGATGGGGTGCCCTCGCTCGGCTGGGTGAGGGGATGGCTGCAGCACCTTGCTCTTATCAGGAGGCATCTCACCTCATTCTGGTGGATTCAGGAGGTTGTGTCCTCCAGATACAGGATAGCTTTTGCTGCACGGCCTTCCCCAGTTTTTATCAGGTCCCAGGTACTCCTGGTCCCTGCCCCTGTTCAGTTGCTGGCACAGGCCATGCTAGGCCTGCAAGGTCAGAGGGTCTATTGCAGATTGCCCATAATAGGCAGAGGCAAGGGCCGCTATACCACCTTCCACAGCCCCCCAAAGGATGGGTCGGGTGGCCCATTCTGGATTCACAGCAATTTTCTAATTACAGGCAGTTTCCTGCATGGAAACTCTTGAGTTGGGCCATCAGCACCTTGCGCCAGTGGGCGTCTTGCCGTCTGGGGAACTCTTCAATGCTTATGTTTACATTCCTGTGCCCTCAGATCTCTGAGGCTCTCCAGGTTCGTGTTGGAAGTCCAACACTGTTAATTGTGGCCCTGTTATCTGGCCTCTCTTCAACTCCCAGAGTGTTCACTCAGGTGCTGTCGATGGTGATGTCTCTGATGAGACCAAGGGACGTCCGCGCGATGTTAACTTGCACGGCAGGAGCACGAGTAGCTAAAGCGGTCCCTCATGCTCAGTTCCCCTTGAGCCCGTCTGCGACTTCTATTGGTAACATAGGACAGGGATCCAGCACCCCTGGAGCAGGGCCTGTGGGCCTTCCCACCTGTATGACGGTTTTCTCTTGAAAGTGGATGAACTCGAGGGACCTGTCTGGGGGTAGTTCCCCCTTGCCCCTTTCTGGAAACGGCCACCATGGATGCCAACCTTTCAGGTTGAAGGGGATGGTTTCTTCCGAAACCCCCTGCGATTCTGGTGTTGGTGGGTCCCTTAGAGGGTCCTTATGCCTATTGAAGTTTAAACAGTGAGCGTTTTTCAGTTGGCTCTTTCTCGCTTGACCATTCCCCTTCTGGATTGCCAGGCTGGGGGTGCTCGGTCCCTCTGACGGCAGACGTACTACTTTAACCATTGGAAGGGGCGGACCTTCCAGGGATAAGGTGGAGTTCCGCCTGAAGCCTGATTCTCTACATCTGAAGGTGTCTTATGTTCATTTATTTGAGTTATTGTTATCCACGGCTATCCCCCTTCCTAGCGACGCTGAGGAAGTGGTTCTGCATTCCTTATACAGGTGTTGGCAGTTTTTTCCTTAGGAGTCACTGTGTCCTTTAGGGGAACTGAGGTTCCTTGGGGCTTGTGGTCATTACATCCTGAATGTTCCCGATCTCGTCTGCTCTCGGGAGTTGGGCGGTTTGGTCCTGGTTGTTACCTTAATGGATGTTACTCCTGGTGCCTTGTTTCGGCCTTTGGCTTCTGCCAAATTTATTAGCGATCGGATTGTCAGGCTGTTACTCAGGCCTTTTCAGGCAAGGGGAAGAATCTCCCTTGTTGCCTTGATTCCTTTTCTACGCGTGCTTGATGCCTCTTGGGCTTTTCAGCACCGGTTTTGCTGTTGAACTGGTTGGTTAGGCCACTACCATTGGCCTTCTGCTCATACCCTTTGCAAGGTTTTTACAATGTTGGTGTTAGGGCCTCAGCTCATGCTGTCTTGGCCGTATGGTTCTGCAGGTGACAGTGCTTTATACTGTCTGCTGTTGTCGTTTTTTGTTGGGGATTCCACCCTACTTTATGGACACTGCTTTTGGATGTCCCAAGTGTAAGTATTATACCTGGAGCAGGACGTACTGTATACTAAGAATAATACAATTCTGTGAAATACTCACCTGTAGAATTGATATTATTTGTATACAGTACGTCCTGCTCCACCCCAATGATTGTTATCATTGTTATCATTACCAGTTGTTCTGGGTGGTTTAATTCTCCCGGCTTCTTGTTCACTGCTTTTCAATGCTGGGGATTTGTGGGAGGTCCCTGGGTATTTGAAGGGCCGGGAGGAGCCTGTTTTTCCATGTCTCTGCAGTGCAGCGCCATCTGGCGGAGGATAACCCAAGTGTAAGTATTATACCTGGAGCAGGACGTACTGTATACAAATAATATCAATTCTGCAGGTGAGTATTTCACAGAATTGTATTTTTTTCGTTCATTTTTCATTCGTACGAGCGTTCTGGCTAATGCGTATATGCGCTTTCGATGAACGAAAGCAAATCGGATCATTTGCGTTAGTTCGGATCATTTTCCAATCAAAATCTGATATTTTTCGTTTGTTCAGATAACTTACGTTATTGATATGGGCTTGCGTCTCATTCAGAGAGCTGAATGCAGAGGGACCACCACCCTCTAAACCCGTTTCATTGGCGATCCCCTTACGGGACCATTTTAACCTCGGAAACAGCAGATATGAACCAGTCTAGTGCCTTTGTGGAGCATGAAGAACTCCAGCTAATGGGCATTGAAATTGTCCGGAGGGCCGAGACCAGATTGCACGGGCGACGCATGCATATCGATGGCATGCATGACGTTGAGCTGTTCGAGCTCACCAGACTAAATTGCGCTTCCCTCCTTAAATTGTATAATGAGCTGAAGCCATGGTTGGCCACAAGGAAGGGGCAAGCAATTTCAGGTATGACCAAGATGCTTGGCTGCCTGCAATGTTTGGCGAACGGCTTGTTCCAGAGGCTGGGTGCCCTCTCCGTGGGGATCTCCCAGCCTATGCTGAGCCGCGCGCTATCCAAGTTTTTGGAAGGCATGGCTACCATTTGTCAGAAATATATTTGTTTTCCTGACGACATGGTAGCCAGGAACGCGATTAAGCTGGCATTTTATAACATCACCGACATGCCCAACGTCATGGGTGCCAATGACTGCACCCACGTTGCCCTGGTGCCTCTGGCAACCAACGAGTACATCTACAGGCAAGTCCAATCTGTCATTTTTTAATATAGTTTACCTAAATGTTCTTTTACAATTTTCCAAATCCCTCCTTGTAAATAGTCCCTGTGAAATAGTTGACATTGTATATCTGTTAATCCCTCCCTGTAAAATCCCTCCTTGTAAATAGTCCCTGTGAAATAGTTGACATTGTATATCTGTTAATCCCTCCTTGTAAATAGTCCCTGTGTAACAATGGACCGTATTTAGCTTCTCAAATGTTTTTCATGTTGGCCAAAGGGAAACATTTTAATGTGGCCCTTAAATAGGCACTTTTAATCTTTACTTGATCCAACATACATATCCTTTTTTTTTAATCAAAAAATACTTATGTACTTGGTTAGTGTTATTTGTATTGGCCCACAGGTTTTTGGTAGGGTGTTATTAGTTTGCTAGTTTACCTTGCCTTGCTAATTTTTTTTTTCTTTTATCCCAGGAACCGCAAAATGGGCCACTCCATGAATGTCCAAACAGTGGTGGCCCCGGACATGCAGTTCCTTAGTGTGCTCGCTGGGTTTCCAGGCTCATCCCATGATGCCTACATTCTGAGAAGATCTGGATTGTACCGTCGGTTTGAGTCTGGAGAATTCTCCGGTGGATGGATCCTTGGTAAGTTGACGCCAATAACATCATTGACTTTCCAATGTATGCCTATGAATATAGTTTGGGACCCATGTATGAAACTATGCCTATTTTTCTCCCTTAATTACATGTGAAACACGACCTTAACCATTAGATTTATCAAACAACAAACCCTTGTCAAATGTTTGTCCAGCATTTACAAATAAGAAATTTCTACTTTATAGTAAATTAATTTTTATTCATCCCCACACTCGGCTGCAATTATGTTCTTGACTATATGATAGGGTTTGCGCCATCTTTGCTTACATGCATTACACTTACTGAGTAGAGGAGAGTGAGATAAAGTGCAGGGGCTGGGTTAGAGCTGTTTTTGCCTCAGACAAAGCAGATACGGGGTCCTGAAAAGTTAAGACATCCCAGAATGCTGAGCAGCACAGTCCTAAACCAATACCTGTTAGCAGTCTGCCTGATTTCCCATCATCCTCCATCTTTGATGTTTAAATTGTGGCAACATCCATTACATGTAGTTAGGTTTTTTTTTGGCTGCGCAATCTGTATGCTCACGGTGTTGCTCAAATGTTACATAGCCTCTTAGTCTTGGTGATGACGTTTTTTGGATTCAATTTAGGGAGTAATGTGTAATTTATGATATTTTTAACTAATTTTTTCAAGTGATTCTGGCTATCCACTCCTTCCCTGGCTGCTGACGCCTGTCCTTCACCCCCAGAATGCCACACAGGATGCCTACAATCGGGCACACCGGAAGACCAGGGCCGTGATGGAGAGGGCGTTTGGCCTAAAAACCCGCTACAGTACAACCCCAAGAAGGTCATTGATATCATTCTGGCGTGTGCTGTATTACACAATGATGCCATCTTGCAGCGTGTCCCCCGGTATGTGGATCTGCCCCCCTCTCCACCCAGCCAGGCCCAGATGAAGAATATCGTGGCACAACTAGTGCCTCTTGGCAAGCAGTGCGTACTAATTTGATTTCAACACATTTTTCTTAATTTGTTGTGTCTGTGTTTGTTTTGTCCCTGTATTGATTCTTTAAGATGATTTTGCTTTGTTTTTATATTTTTGTTTGGTACTGTCCAAACTAGTAATGATGTAATTACTAAAAAATTGACACCTGATTTGAGACTCGTGGCTTTTTTTGTGCCCAATTTGTTATAAGTCATCAACTTGGTCAACCACAGGTCATGTCACAATCGTTTTTATAAAATTTTATAACTTAAAATTGGAGTTGATGGTCACTCCCATAGTTCATGTAAATACATGTTAAAACAACAAATGTCATTATTGACAAATCATGGCACATAGCAATTGCCCACAGGCAGTAGTAGTTATGCACTCCAGGCCGAAGTTTAAAACAAATATAAAATACACACACACATGGGACAAGCATTGGCATGACAATATTTTTTTTTAAAGAAATAGGGCCACATACACACCCTCTCCTGCTTGGCCACATTTGCCACATGCACAGGTGGTGTAAACATATTAAACTATTAATAACTAAAATATTAATAATATCTTGTGGCTGGCTTAGCCAGTTTATGTAAATTAATATTCCTGAATGGCGTGTAAATTATGTAAATAATTAATCTATCTGAATGGGTTGCCAATTTATGTGATAACTAAAATATTAATAATATTATGTATATATATATATCTATCCTGCCCGGCTCTACTAAAATAGGCAAACACATATACAAATATTATCAATATCTGGCCAATTATAACACAATGGATACACGCATAAGACTGTACGACTGTAGGTTCTTTTGACTTCTGGTATATGCAGAGGACACTGAGACAAGTAGTAAATAAAGAGATATATTGTAAACAAAATAACGCAATAATGCATTGCAATAATAATGCAATCAAATCTTTCAACACAATACAATACAGTTCTGAGACTGACATACATATATACAGGGATTAAGGCAACATTAAAAGCATTACCCTCCTGAAACGGGCACCCACCAGCAGACCTTTTCAGCTGGCCACCTTCATTCCTCCTTTCTCCTGTCTCTCCTCTCCTGCCTCTCGCCCGGCCCTTCTCATGTCCCAGCCGTCTCCTTCCTGCCTTCCTCCCTGCCTCAGGTGCAAGCCGTCCCCTTCCTCCCTGCTGCCCCCTCAATTATACACAAAAAAGCTTTTGATCTCTGGTCTTCTTTGATGACTGGTCTTTCTCCCCTCTTATCACCCTGGTCATAAGTTTTGTGTTCTCCTAGTCCCAACCTTTGTTTGGATTTTATTGCTTTATTGTCTCAGGATGCTGATCCTATCTGATTGGAATCCAATTCCTGCCCGGCCACCTGTGCATGCTGGTATTGTAAACTATTTTGCTGTATATTCCTATATTTAAATATGCAACATTATTAACAATATTGATTTTCCATAAAGGCCCATTATTTACAGTGGAAAGCAGCCATACCTATGCCACATCTATGCCTGTTAGTCAGTGGCCCACCCAAACAAGAAGCCCCAGTCCAAATCCAAGTCCGGTTCAATCTCTGCTTAGGGTTCAAGATAGTAGTTTGCCAGGCAAGAATGTCCCCCAATCATGCCGATAAACAAGATGAGCCAGAAGCAATGTAATTAGGCCAAAGCCTGCAGCGCAACAGCTTGAGTGGCAGGTTCAGTGAGGCTTGAGCTCAGGCATTGGCTAGTGGGCTACCTCAGCACTCTAATGAGCTATACCCTGAGGGGATATTTGTAGGGCTCACCAGACAGGTCAATACAGTGGGGATGTAGAGCAAAGATGTTGAGCAGATACAATCTAAATAGGCCTTAAAACGGGGGATGCCCATAAAACCCTGGTGGTGGGCCTTGGAGGTGGCCCATCACCTGGGCATGTGTGGCATTCATAATCTGCAACTGTTCCAACATGTTTCTATTGGTAGTTCGAAATACAGCCAGCATGGCACTGAAATTGTTAGTTAAGGTGGCCATGTGGCTGTTGCTATTTCAAACTTCCTCAAGCATGGCACTGAAATTATTAGATAAGGTGGCCATGTGGCTGTTGGTCGACCTACATTCTGTCAGCAGGCTGTTTAAGGTATTATTTAATGTCTCTAATTGGGCATGATGCTGTTCGTTGTTTCTTTGATTTTGTTGGCGAAATAAACGCCTCTCATGGTGCCATGCTGACTCCATGATCGGCATGTGCCTCCCCTGGGAAACTGGGTGACGTAGCGGACTACGGCTCCCAATTCCCCGGGTTGGGGCACGTGCTGATGATGTTCCTCTAGTTCAGCCACAGATCTGCTTGCCAAATCCTCTGCACCAGAGCTAACACTGGGGACTGTAGGCTCAGTCTCTGCATGCTGCCCACGATGGGCTGGCAGCATGCAGCCAGCTTCACTCTGCTGCTGAGGATTTGGTGGAGAAACATGTTGGGACAGTTGCAGATTATGTTCCAGGGGGGGCTGTAGTGAAGGTCCCATAAAGGTGCCATCCTCCTCCAGCTCCTGGATTTCCTCCATCAGTGTGTGTGTCTGTTGGGACATGTAAAAAAAAATGTTCAGTTTGTGCACTACATATGTAATTCCACCCAAAAAAACCATGGAAATTCACATGCATCAGCAAATTCAGAAAAGGACACTTACACTTACCTTATATATTGGATCCTGGGTCCTAGGCAGCACGGAAGTTGACGGTGTGGACAAACTGGCTGAGGCTTCCACAGTAGCTGAGGGATGATGCTGGGCTGCATTGTTTAAAAAAGGCATGTAAACACACAACTATGCATTTTTGATGTGTATTAATACATATGTTTCACTAAAACACGTGGGCAAGCAGGAATGGCAACTCCCCCAATGGTCCAAGTTGACCTTCACTATGAATGCCATTATCTGTTATATATATTACTCAACAAGTACATACACATTGGTCACCTAAAACAAACAAAACATGCATGTACTGGCTGTTATGAGGCTTCACACATCCATAAAGGGCCATTAGGGGCCCACACTCAGCTTGCAAATATTATTTGGCTTAAGATTATGGTGGTTGCCATTCTTCCTATGTAAACCTTTCAATCACCCCAGATAAAGTATTTCTGACCAAAGCACAGCTCAAACCCAAGTGGCCTAAAGTTAAAGATGGAGGTGTTGGATCAGATTGACTAGAAGAACATAACAGGCAGTCCTTTGGTAATCTAAATACTTTAATAGTGTCCATTAACACTCTCAAAGGTCATGTATGGCCAAGCAAATTAGAAAATTAACATTCCACAGACATGACAGACCCTGGTAAAATTGTTACCTCCACTACAAGGCACTCACTAGGGGCATTTGTTAATATATGCCTTGGAGCCTCATTTTACACGTAGAAAACATATCACATACACACTAACATTACTAACCTGCGGGAATATTCAGGATGTCTGTGTTCCGTCGCCCCGAGTGTCCCTCTAAGGCCACGGGATGTAGCAGGCCCAGCACCATCTCCTCAGCTGGGGTAAATTGAAGTTTTGTGGGGAAGCCTCCGCCAGTTTGTAAGCTCAAAAAGATAGTTTGGCAAATTTAGCAAAATGTTGACAATACAAGAAGCAGAGAAATCCACAAAGTAGATATGTACCTGTAATTACGCCATTTATTTTCTTTCTTCCATGCTGCATACTTCAAGTCGATATTTTGCTTTGAATCTGCTCAACATCTTAGCTCTTCCCCTTCTGCATTGACCTGTCTGGTGAGCTCCTCTAAAATGTCGGCTTTGCGCTGTTTGCTGGTTGATTTTGATCTGCGCCCTTAAAGTTCATTATAATGCAAGGTGAGCCCACTAGCCAATGCCAGAGTTTGGGCCTCCCCAAACCTGCCACTCAAGTGGCCTCTGTGCAATGTGCGTCCTGTGGCTTGCGGTTCTGGCTCCTCAGTGTTTGCAGGCAAATCGGGGGACATTCTGGCCTGGCTGTGTTGGGGTGTAATGTATGACTGCTGGCTGGCTGGAGATTGAACAGGACTTGGATAGAGACTGGGTGTTCGTGGCTGGGTGGCCACAGAAGTAGCAGGCGTAGATGTCCCATATGGTGAATGCCTTGCCACCTGTGCCGGTGGAGAATGTGGCCGAGGAGGAGAGGGTGTGCTTGATGAAGTAGGGCTTTGTGCCTTGTGCCTCTTTGGGCCCTTCGAAGTTGCATGCCCCTTGGAGGTTGTAGGACGTTCCTGTGGTGATGCCGCGCTTGAGCTTCTTTCCCGGTGCCTTGGCCTCTTGCCATGAGATTTTTCTGCACGTGCGGGTGGTGATGGTGAGCTCGGGCTGCTGGGGCTTCTTGGGCTTCTTTGCCGGTGCCTTGGCCTCTTGCCATATTTATCCACACGTGCGGGTGGTGATGTCGAGCTCAGGCTGCTGGGGCTTCTTTCACGGTGGGTTCTCCTCTTAGTCTGGGATTTGCCCACACGTGGGTGGGGTGATGGTGACCTGGGGGGGCTGGGGCTTCGCACTCTCTTGCTGTTGGTTTGCTGGCCTTGGGCTTCCTCTTTGTTGCTGCCTCCTTCTGGTTGCTGGTGCCTTGGCCTGAGCACTGCGGGTTGCCGGCAGCTTAGTTTTGGGCATCTGGGAGCGAGTTGTGGGGCCTGCAGAATGCTCCTTATCCTATGTTTATTTTGTGTTTTGTAGACGATGCTGGAGCGCAGGTACGACTACCTGCCCAACTCATTTGAGAAGAGGACCGTCGCCCTGGAGATCGTCTCCAGGATCCAACATCAGACTGACACCACCTTCACCCACACGCAGATCATGCAGCATTGGTCGGACCTGAAACGGCTGCACATGCCCTGGGTGCGGCGCTTTTTCGGACTCCATTTCCCTAGTAAGTACTTAGCGATTGCATGCTAGATGTAAGGAATACAGAAGGTAGGCATTTATTTTTAAATGCTTCTCTTTTCTAGTGTTGGAAATGGAGTACCGAATCCAACGCACCCGGAGGCGCACAGGCCGATCAGTGCTGCATGAATCTGCAGCTGGAAGTGAAGATGGTGTTTCTCCAGGGCGACGGTCCTACCCCTCCTCTGTTGGTTCCTCCGACCAGCCCCTGGACCTTTCCACAGAGGAGGGACGGCACGGCGTGGGCAGGGAGTCGTACCCAGCGACGCAGCCAGTAGCCTCTGGTATGTGACTCTTCATGTAACCGCACACACATACATGCTATTTCCAACAAAGCTGATTCCCTTAATCTCTTTTTCTAGATGTTTCTGGAGTGGGTGAAGATGTGGAGTCTGCAGCAGATCACGCCCAGGAGGCACAGAGAGAAGGTGAGTGATGTGACACACACATTGAAATTGACATTTGTTTACTGTTGATTAAGTCATTATAAGTGACCCTATTTGCCATGTCTCTACAGCCTCTACTTCACACCAGTGGCAGGACCCAGGACGGAGGGTTGTCCCCAACAAGGCAGGCGTCGGCCACCAACCAAGTAAGTTGTAATGTCATTCTTTTGAGTATGTGGTAATTGATCTGATCACCCAGATACATCAAGCCATAGTCAATTGCATTAGCATGAATGACATATGCCCACTTCCTTAGATTAATGGCTTAGCAGAATGACATATGCCCACTTCCTTAGATTAATGACTTAGCAGAATGACATATGCCCACTTCCTGAGATTAATGATTTAGCAGAATGACATATGTCGTCATGAGTTAGGTTGCCAACTGACAAACATTCCATCCACAGGTGAGAAACATGTATTTGTCTCAAAATAATGTTTTTTTTTTATTTTATACAGGGACCATACTGGCAAGAGTGGAAGCCACGAATAGAAGGGTCCTTGAGTTGATGGCCGAAATGCAGCTCGGCTCGTTGGGGATAACAGAAGACTAGTGTTCTGGGTCCTGCCACTGTGTTGTATATATTTTATGATGTACATAGTTTTCAACTTTTATATTTGTACAAATTTTTAAAGTTTTTTAACATAAAAAAAAAATTGTTACATTAAAAAAAAAAAAGCCAAACATAAATGGCCTTGTATAAAAAACCAAAACCCCAAAAAATGTTTCAGTGTAATTTTTTAGCAAAAATACATTAACACCAAACGAAGGGTGAATAAAATATTTAGAGATGAAGATTCAGATGACCGCAAAGTGGTTTGGGTAAGTTTTAGGGGTCTAAAATGCAAGAAGAACCTAACCGGGAAGTGGTTTGGGACAGTATTAGGGGGCGAAAATGCAAGAAGAACATAACCGGGAAGTGGTTTGGGTAAGTTTTAGGGGGCGAAAATGCAAGAAGAACATAACCGGGAAGTGGTTTGGGTAAGTTTTAGGGGTCTAAAATGCAAGAAGAACCTAACTGGGAAGTGGTTTGGGTAAGTTTTTTAAGGGGCTAAAATGCAAGAAGAACCTAACCGGGAAGGGGTTTGGGTAAGTTTTAGGGGGATAAAATGCAAGAAGAACCTAACCGGGAAGTGGTTTGGGACAGTTTTAGGGGTCTAAAATGCAAGAAGAACATAACCAGGAAGTGGTTTGGGTAAGTTGTAAGGGGCTAAAATGCAAGAAGAACCTAACCGGGAAGTGGTTTGGGTAAGTTTTAGGGGTGAAACATGGAAGATGTAGGAAAGTGCAAAGTGGGTTGGGACAGTTTTAGGGGTGAAACATGGAAGATGTAAGAAAGCGCAAAGTGGTTTGGGACAGTTTTAGGGGTGAAACATGAAAGATGTAGGAAAGAGCAAAGTGGAGGCCGCTACTTGGTCTTCTGTTCATACCTTTTCCAAGTTTTACAAGGTTGATGTTCGGGCCTCAGCTGATGCTGTTTTTGGCCGCAAGGTTCTGCAGACGGCAGTGGTCTTTTGGGGATCCCACCCTACTTTACGGACACTGCTACTGGATGTCCCAGACGTAAAGAATCTTGTCTGGAGCAGGACGTACTGTATACTAAGAATAATACAATTCTGTGATTACTCACCTGTAGAATTGATATTATGAGTATACAGTACGTCCTGCTCCACCCCACCCTTGGTTTTCATTATTCGTGGATCCCCTGTATGGTGATTGTTATCAGTGTTGGTTTAGTTAATGGTTGGTTATGTTATCATTCTCCTGGCTTCTTGTTTAATACTGGGAATTTGTGGGAGGTCCCGGGTATTTGAGGGGCCGGGAGGAGCCAATTTCGCGGTCTCTGCAGTCCAGCGCCATCTGGCGGAGTAATACCCAAGAGTAATGAATCTTATCTGGAGCAGGACGTACTGTATACTCATAATATCAATTCTACAGGTGAGTAATCAGAATTGTATTTTTTGGCTGGAATATTGGGAAAAAATGGCCAAGCTTTTCTTTTCTGGGCTCCAAAGGAACACTGCCTGGGAGGGCAGTAAGTGGCTAGGAGGAACAACAGCGTGTGGTTCTAGTTCTAACATAATAAGTATAATTATTTTTTAATTTTGTTAATTGTAATAGATGATTAGAAGGTTTTAGTTTTTTTTTTCTCTAATATGGGACCAACACCTAACACAGTTACACAGTGCCTTCTGGGTCAGGCTTATCTGTCTGTTTTTCCCCGGCTCTCATAGCTGTTTGGTTTACTTTTTGCTCCAGCACCAGGTCCCTGCTGTGTTTTTTTCATTCTTAATTTAATATGTCAAGCACGGGCAAAAAACAGGTCCAGCAAATCAAGCTTATGCAATGTCATGAACATGATTACAATGGAGTGATTTACCCTCATAGCCAGTAATTGATATGTCAAACCACATCAGCAAGACAAGCATTTTATGTACAACGAAGAACAGAACTTGAGAAAAACAGCCAGAAACTAAGAGAAGAGAAACAGGACTAAAAAAGAAATTGGGAAAAAAAGAATATATGCAGTGGATATAAAAAGTCTAGAAAGTTGTAACTAATGGGTGTGGGGCTGACCAGGGGGCATCCAGATTGCTACATAATCCCTTGTGCATCAACCCCTGACACCTCTCACAATGCTTGCTTTCATCCTCGATCCTTGGGTGAAACTAAGCCCACAATTTACTGCCGGCGGTAACGTGGGCCAGCCCCTATCGATAAGGGCCAAAAAAGAGAAGGTGGCTCGTCCACACCCATTAGGTACGAAATGGGTGTGGGTCACCTTTAATAACACCTATAATCTGTACAATCGCAAAACAAATTGAAATCTTTTTGGGTGGAAGATGATACGGTTGCATGAATGTAACACCCTTAAAGTAATACTCTGTTGAATGACCCTTTACATTTATGAAAGCATTGTAACAATTGTACTTTGTGAACAATTGTAAGCAAAGGACAGGGCTGACAGCAAAGGCTCATAAACGTTAGATGAGGCAAGGAAGGGGCAGGAAGTGAAGATGCGCAACAGAGGTTGCAACAGCCATGGCATGAAATCACTGGAAGTAGGATACAACAGGTAACAGGATCAAGGCAGATGATTGAGCATTGAGTCATTGCTGTACCGCACTTATAATAGTGCTTGTGCATGTGTGCCAACAATTGCTTATGTGCGTGCGTATGCATGCATGCGGGCTAACTTTAAGGAAGTTGGGCATCTGCGGGAATATTGTGGAGGGACCCTCGTATTCACTTGAGAACTTGAGAAAAACAGACAGAAACTAAGAGAAGAGAAACAGGACTAAAAAAGAAATTGGGAAAAAAAAGAATATATGCAGTGGATATAAAAAGTCTAGAAAGTTGTACCTAATGGGTGTGGGGCTGCCCAGGGGGCATCCAGATTGCTACATACTCCCTTGTGCATCAATTCCCGACACCTCTCACAATGCTTGCTTTCATCCTCGATCCTTGGGTGAAACGAAGCCCACAATTTACTGCCAGCTGTAACGTGGGCCAGCCCCTATCGATAAGGGCCAAAAAAGAGAAGGCAGCTCGCCCACGTGATCCCGGCACAAAGTGTACTGGGCTGGCCCCACACCCATTAGGTACGAAATGGGTGTGGGTCACCTTTAATGACACCTATAATCTGTACAATCGCAAAACAAATTGAAATCTTTTTGGGTAGAAGATGATACGGTTGCATGAATATGACACCCTTAAAATAATACTCTATTGAATGACCCTTTACATTTATGAAAGCATTGTATTTTGGGTAGGTGTTTATCAGCATGGCACATATCTAAATCGATTAGATTGCATGAAATCACCCCACAGATTTTCAATTAAATTCAGGTCTAGGCTCCGACTGGGCCATTCAAAAGCCTTGATGTTTTTCACTTGTTGGCGTGGTGGTATTTTTTGGATGCTTGTTGTGCTAAAAGATGAAATTCCTCTTTTTTTCTTCCACTTTTTAGCAGGGTCCTGAAGGCTTTGTGAACAATTGTAAGCAAAGGTCAGGGCTGACAGCAAAGGCTCATAAACGGTAGATGAGGCAAGGGAGGGGCAGGAGGGGAAGATGTGCAACAGAGGTTGCAACAGCTAAGGCAAGAAATCACTGGAAGTAGGATACAACAGGAAACAGGATCAAGGCAGACGATTGAGCATTGAGTCATTGCTGTACCGCACTTATAATAGTGCTTGTGCATATGTGCCAACAATTGCTTATGTGCGTGCGTATGCATGCATGCGGGCTAACTTTAAGGAAGTTGGGCATCTGCGGGAATATTGTGCAGGGACCCTGGTATTCACGTCTGCATTCCTAAAGGTTAGTCCAAGGTGAATTGGCCAAAGTGTATCCTTTACCCTGTGTAACCCTACAAAAGGGGGATTTATTTGAGTAGGCATGCACAATGGCTTTAATTTCCCCAGAAATGCAGTTGTCTATCTGCTCACTCCTCTGTATTTTTTTTTCTGCATCATCTGTCTAGTCCTCGTCCTGCGATCAGCAACTTTCAATTGCTGGATCACTTCCTGTGCCACTCAGGGCCTGAACTCCATTCACAGGCTTTTCTAGCTCCCACCATCATTCACAGGGGCAAGGACACTCCCTCTTTATTCACTGCAATGGAGGGGCAAGTCGGACATTGGCACACGCCCTCAATTTCAATGAATAGAGGGGTTGTGATTGTGCTCCTGTTACTGATGGTGGGGCACAAGCCCGACATGCTTTCAATCCTGCCCCCTGTCTGGCCCCTGGGCTGCAATGCTGGCTGGAATCTAGTGATCTGTTGAGTTAGTTTGACAGTAGTGAGTTCCCTTTTCTTTTTTGATTAGGTGGTCAATTACTTTATACAAAGCCCAGAGTCTCATCTGGAAAACATTCTAGTTTTTCTCCAATTTTCTTTGCCACCCATATTGATAAATGTGCTAAATGTATCTTTGGCAATTCATGGCCATTTAGGATATAAAGTAAAAAACGATTGTGATTTAGCGGTCAAGGCAGCCATGTATGCAAGATAAAAGCTAGGATGAAGATCAGAGCAGCTTGGCAAGATGTGTGCCTCCCCAGAGTGCATGTAAATGCCAAATCTTCATGTTTGACAGGATTGTCAGAGAAATTTAAGTGTTCCCTATCTGAAAGAACATTTCCGGTAAGTCTGGGAATTATAATGGCAATAGAGTGAGAACAGTTAGCGATCAGGCTTGATAAAGTGATCAGGAGTAAGCGAAGAAGAAGCCAGGGATGACTGATTATGGTGGATTATGATGAGATGGCTATTTTGTCATTCTCTTTATCATGACCCAGGATGGGAATCTAGGGAGGAATAGCGTGCTGCTCATGCAGTATCACTGTGCGATGTATCACTGTTATGTGCGTGTCTGTCGCATTAAATCTTGGCGGCCATCTGGGCTGCCACTCCTAAAACCGTCACCACTTTTCGTGCTGTTCGTCCTGGTTTAATTGGGAAATGAAAGGTTGTGTTGTGACACCTGGCAATCCTGATTTTACGATGATATATATTTTTAGCTGGCGCTCGTTTGCCAGTTTTGTTACAGTGATGAACTACAGCCCAGTATTTTTTAAGAAATATGTTCTTTCTGAGCAGGAGAAGACTAGAAGATATAATACAGCCCTTTCTCTGTAGACCCAGGTTCTGAGCGGACGACAGAATATCATCATGCAAGGTCACCAGTGTTGCCCTTCAGGAATCTGGTTGAGAAGAAAATGTGCATTGGCCTCACCTTTTATCCAGGGAGATGGCTCTCCTCCAATAAAATTTGCTTGCGATAGAGAAATTCAAGAAAGATCCGCTCTTATTTCTGTGGGGGAATTGTCTTAATGCCAGACAACATGGTTCCATATTTAAGCTCCCACCTCTGTGAACTGTATCTTGCAGGCTCCCCCATTGCAACTTTAAAGTGGACCAAAACTCAAAAAAGAAAGTTTAGTAAATTGGTCCCCTAAAGCCCCCCTCTGGCAAAAACTATTTGAGGGAGTTTAATTGAGGATGTTCTTGAATTCCAGGCTGATTCTTTGCTGCATAACTGCATGGGAGTGGCCATCTTGTCACACATATAAGCATGAGCGGAGAGGTGTGCCAGTAGCCGCCCACACCAAACTGAGATATAAATACCTCCGAAACATGGGCAGCTTGTGTATTATATTATATAAACACACACACTGTATAACCAGCTGCTAGAGGGATTATGTGTGTGAACAGAAACCCTTCAACAATGTATCTTTATCATGGTTCACTGCGGACTCATTATTTACCGCGCACCTATTCAGTGAATGTAAACTATAGGTATCTTCTAAAGTGATACCATTCTTTCAGCTGTTCTGCAGAGCAATGAGTCATCACAACTGATGGTTTTCTACTAAAAATAAAGGATTGCACTGATATGTGAGGCAATTTTGTCTGTGGGATTAGGTTTTTATATAAGCTGGACTGTATTTGGCAAGATGGCCGCTGCCATGCAGTTATGCAGCATAGAATCTGCCTGCTATTCTATAACATCTGCATGGAGTTATGCCCTCTCAAATTGTTTATGTCACCAATTACCAGAGTGTGGCTTTAGGAGTGTAATTTACTTGGCTGTTTTTTTTTACTTTTGGTCTGCTTTAGTAGTAGTTCCTTGTTGCCTGCCCTGACCATGATCAAAATTCCTGGATGGGGGTAGTATAATGTCTCATGCCTCTTTATTGTGGTGGTGCTTTTGTCAGCTGCACACCAGGTAGATGTTTATGTGCGGCCATCAGAGGCCGATCAGATTACCTTTTTTTTTTTTTAGCTCGATTTTCCTTGTTAGGAGACATTTTTTTAGCCAGCTCTAATCCATTAATATAAGAAGTCCAAGAATCAAATGTGCTCATTGCTTCCTGGTGAGTTTGAAGGGCTGCTTTATTATGTATTCCTGAGCAGCGTCTTCCTTTGGCTTGGCTGTGCCATAGTTTTACAGTATGCTTATGAAAGTTTCTTTGCTTAAAATAAACTTTGTCTAGGGCTGTAGGCAACTCCAAGCCCTCAACTGCATTGACCTGGTCCAATTCCCAAGCAAGCAGGAAACCCTGTCTGTCACATGACAGTGATGAAGTTCGAGGGTGCAAAGCCAAATGTTCTGGTGGTGGTGGGTTGTAAATATTCTGAGATCACTTTTCTATCGGGCTGCAAAGCTATAAAAGACCTGACTTTTTTATTTTTATCAAAGTACAGTTTTCCATTTTCTAAATACCTCAAGTACTGCTTGAACTTTTGGAGCAGTTTTTAGAACAAATTTGCTTGGGTAAGGTTTTTTAAATTCCCCATAATGGTCCGGGAATGGAAAAAAAATTTAAATTATTTAAAAACTCAAAGTTTAAAGTTCAGATGTTAGCAGATTGGGTTGGGATGCAGGCCAGTCTGCAGCCTCATAGCATACCACCGGATAGGACCATGCATTTCACCAGTGGTGCTTGTATCACTGGTTGGGAACCCCTAATATACACAATTTAATCTATTTGTTTGTAGTGCAATTGGTTTCAACCAGAGGTGGGATTCAAATTCTTAACTACCTATTCCCTCTATATAAAGTTGTCAAGTGCTGCACACATATTTCGATTTTTATAATAAACGTTTGCATGCAATCTAATAAACAGCAAACTTTGTAATACTATCAAAATGTGTCTAAGCAACATGAATGGATTTTATAACTTATTTGTGTCAGTTCTCAGTTCTGGGAACTGCTACAGTTTTAACAACTGGTTCTGTAGAACCAGGGAGAACCTGCTGAATCCCACCCCTGGATTTACCCAAGGTTAGCTTTATTACAAAATGACATGTAGGATACCCAAATGCCAGTTTCCCTTTAAAGGACCAAAAGTGGGTAGAACTGTACCAGTCTACCTGACATCCTGCCAGTGACACTACAGTTTATTGAATGCAGTTGCTGTTCCTCTGGCCACCAGTGGGTGTCTCACAGGTCGGCACCTGCCCTGGGGAGTTTCATATGCTTGCTACTATCCTGGCCAGGCTCAGCTGATTTTTGTATTCACCTTGCTTTTCTGTCTGTGAACGAGCAGGCGTGGGGCCACTCGGCTCTCATCCTGATCTGTGATTGAGAAGGCATTTGTTTTACAGAGACTGTTATATTCACATGCCTAGCTTGTCCCCATTACCCAGCAGGTTTCTTACTCCACTCCCGGAGGATGCTAGAAATGTAATCTTCCGGGTGCTTTCTGTGTCTAGTCTAGTACTAACTCACTGGAATCCGTTTGTATCCAATTTTATTATATCCATGGTTTAGTCCCATATTCCTGTATTCTAATGTCTGACTTTAGGTTTATTGTTTGCAGCATTTAAAGTGGAACAAAACCCTCAAGGCACAGATCTGGAATCTACAATATTCCAGGGCCAGTTGCTAACCCACATTCCACATCTGGATGCCCCACTGTGTAAATCCCCCCCAGGCCCCTGCAAAACTCACCTGCTTTCAGGTTCCCTCTGCAATGTAGACACCACTGGCTGCATCCCCAGAATCTTAGGGCCCTCCCACAATC
The DNA here is from genome assembly GCA_027917425.1 of Gastrophryne carolinensis. Classification (NCBI taxonomy): domain Eukaryota; kingdom Metazoa; phylum Chordata; class Amphibia; order Anura; family Microhylidae; genus Gastrophryne; species Gastrophryne carolinensis. Next base: position 401,219,449 of record CM051235.1, on the reverse strand, counting down.
TGCTCATTCAGATAGGCTGGGGGTGGGTGCGCGGGTGCTGCAGGCGATCACCATAAACAAGCACCGTTTGCTGATCATTTATTATGCACAGCAAACTGCTCTGATTGGACGAGAACCTGCGCATGCGCTGTAGGATCAGGAAGAGGTGAGTTGTTCTGGACGATTTGGGAGACTTCACACAGTGGGGCATCCCAATTTGGGATGCCTGCAGAGCAGGGAACAAAACTTGGGATAGTCAAAAGCTTGGGTTTTGTTCCACTTTATATCTAGTGTATTGTTTTCAGTTGTATTGCCTGATAGTAAGTTCACAATAAAGATATAACAAATGTAAATTCCTATGCTTTCTATAAATATATTATCTAGTTAACAGAAGGCTGTGGTGCATGCAGTCCATCTGGTTCATTGCTCATTCTGACGGAGAAACCTGCCTGTGGGGTTCTCCACTTGAATGGTCTGTCCAAAGATCATTTTTAGTCCTATTATACAGCATACAGTTTCCTGGTAATGATAGATGTAGGGAAAAAAAGACCAAAATGCTGAGTATAAGATCTAGTATTTGTAAGAATTGGGCCCTCATCAGGTTTAACCTGTTTATTCTCCTGCAGGCATGCATTGATGTGAGGGCAAGTCCTGTCTTCTGGAAGCAGATGGACCTGGTAGATGAGCTAGTAGGTCAGCCACGCAAGCCAGAATGGCTCTCCACCCACCCATCACACGGGAACCGAGCTGAGCATCTGGAAAGGCTCATACCAAAGGTAAATGGGTGTAAATGATTTTTGTGCCTTGCTGATTCTCATTTCGCATGGATGGTGAGATTATAGTGACCAATGGCTGGATATATTGAGTCATTTTAGTATTGTTAGAAACTTTCCTGCTCCTAGAGTCCTTTGCCACCTCCCGGCAGGTATGTGATGGCTGGCTCTTCCGGATGCTCAGTGTGGCTGACACTGCAGCTGACAGTGTGGCCAGCTTCCCAAGTGTCTCTCAGCAGTCTGCCCCTGGTGGAAGTGTGTCACTCAATGTAGGCGGCACAGGATTCTGATTTTAATGAGCCTATGTGCACTGTGTGCCTGACCGGGACATGGAGCCCTTAAGGTGGACTGTACTAGTCTGAGCGACTTCTCCCTGGAACTGTGTGTCCTATATCTCTTGCCCCTTACATCCTATTTGTCACCACCCCAATAAAAAAAAGCCCTGTCCACTTTGCCCATGATATCCTTGAGCTAAGGTGCTTTAGTAGTGTGTATAGTTTGATTATCGTTGCCAACCTTGCTTTGTTCCTGACCTTTGCTTGCCATCTGGACCAACCATTGCCTGAACCATGTCTTCCTGGTATCAACTTCAGTCTGACCTCGCTTTTATCTGACCACCCTGTGTTGTCCATCCATCCATGATCCCTGCCATCCTCAGAGCTTCTGTGGCCAGCTTCCTAGTGTGTCCTGGAAGTACATAGGTTTCCGCAGCCTCAAGTGACATCTTCTGCCCTATATAAGTGCTAAGAGCACTTATATAGGGGGCTTGACTATACTCAGCAGCAACACTGGAGATTGGGGGTTGGCAACCGAGACCAGCAATCTGTCAGACATCACAGGTATTTGAGCTGCTTAATCAACCTGGTCATTATGTGGTTACACCACTCATAAAAACACAATTTATCAATAATAGGTGATTACAAAGCATAGGAGGAAGCCAAGATGGTTCAGAAGCTCATGTCAAAACTGAAAAGTGCACACTACAAGGTCACAACTTTTCTTTATCATATGAATTCTTCCTGCACCATGGCCATGTGGTATACCCTACTGTATGTTAAATATTTAGTTGGGGGAAGAGCTTACAATCTGGAATAATGTATTAGCTGATACTCATATGAATGTATTATATACAGTAGTACATTTTAGGCATGCAATGGGAAACTTGAGAAAAAAGTGTATATATCACTCAGGGTGTTAAACTGTGTGAGATAAAAAAAGAAAGCTGTTTGCTTCAGTGGTTTTAGGTTTCTGAAGCTGTTTAATTATTTTCATGAAGAAAAATAATATGGTCCTGCATCAGAAAGGCATTCCCATTCTTACCTGTGCTGTACCCCCACCCAAATGTCCCACTGGTTCCACAGTGTTCTGATAATAGCAGACTGTCAGCACAGCACAAAAACGAGTCTCTCCCCAGCCTGAACATGCCCCCCCCCCCACCAGCCCCAGCTGCATTGTGCCCTGGACTCTGCGGTCAGACTGGCGCACACCTGCTCCAGAAGGCAATCCGCCACCTCTAGCCGCCGGCCAACTCCCGGCTAATGCATCCAAGGGCACCTGGCCCAAATATTATTGAGCTGTGCTTCCTTTGTGCAAGAGCACAATAGATGTTTTAATCATTTTAAGATTTGCTAAGTGACTTTTACATCAAATAAATTCAAAGTAGTTTATTACCGAGGACAATGGATTCTCCGTTCGCTCCAGAGGGATAAAATAATGTATAGAAAGTGGCGGGATTTGTAAGTGAGTGCAAATGATGTCTTGAATCCATGAATGTATGGGGTGGAGGGAGCAGGGAGCACCCAGTCATGTGAGGTCATATTTGAAGGGCTTCACCAAACCTTATACCCTTATAGATTGTGAGCACCCCCTCGTCGTGTAATCCCCTTTGTACTATAGTAGATTGAAAGCTCTCCCTTTATTCTAAGCATACAGCACGTCCTGTTCCATCTATAATACTTACACATGGGTAATCCTCCGCCAGAGGGCGCTGTTCACTGCAGACATGCAAAAACAGGCTCCTCCCGACCCTTCATATACCCAGGGACCTCCCACAAATCCCCAGATTTCTCTGCAGTGCTGAACTGCGAAGACATGAAGTATCACGCTCTCGCAGGCGAGCGGGGCTTTACAGCCCGTGGGCCTGTGGGACTATTTCCACCCGTCCTCTTTAAGAAGAATATGCCTCCCAGCCTGGGCTGCGTTGGTCGGGTAAAGGTAGGCAGCACCTTGTGTGCTTAACGGAGCCATACTCCACCGCAATCCCCCACCATAGGGTAGGCGGTTAGGCCGATGGTGAGCCTCTAGTGGATGCCCCTCCCGCATTGTTGTGCCCCTCACAGAGTTAGTCCCTGGACGCTGGTCCGCTTCTCCCTCGCTTCCTCCCGTAGCTCGGGGGAAAAGAAAGGGGGGGGGGGTATGTGTGGCAGTCCTAGTGCAATATAACACGTTAAGGCCTTTGATCTTTTATTATACTTGGGTGTCAGTGTCGCGCTCCTTGCTCCACAGTTGCGAGCTTGTTTGTCCTTTCATTAACATACTGCCCAGACGGCAGCATCATTTTCCAGCGTGACATCAACTTTATGTATGCGCTTTCTATCCACTACTGTCTTTCTTTTTTCGTTGGTTAGAGCTTTGCGCTCTTTGGGGGAGGCGGGGACTCGGCTTGACGCACTCCGCGTCACAGCCTGGTCAGGCCCACCCCTCGAGGTTCGCTTGGCGCCATTTTGACAATCTTCGTGCGCGCGCGTGGTGCCATCCGCCTCCTCCCTTGGTCATGTAAGTGCCCTCCAGGGCGGCATTGTTCTATGTGTTTATTCGGCTGCGCATGGCACTGACACCACCCCTCTTGTCCCATTATGTCTTTCAGACGCCAGGACTTCGGTGGCTTCTCCCGGCCTCACATATATTACAGCGGGTCCACATAACAAATTCTCCCACTTCCTAGCGGGTCTTGGGGCATCCAGGGTTGCCTATAGCGTAAATCCCTGCGGGCATACTGCTCAGATAATCACCATATGGAGGCATCTCAGAATTATGTACCCAGGGTCCCTCTGGGACATGACCGGCTATGCGCGGTGTGTGGTCAGCCCCATGCTGATGCTGACAGAGCACGGGTCTGCGGACCGTGTGCTGAACAGGCACTCACCCTGCAATCAGGTTTGCCAGTGGCTGCACCTCCCTTCAATACACCCGTCTCCCCGGACCTAAACCTCACTCCTGATGAGTCTCACTCGAGCGGGGATGACCTGCAAGCCGTGCTGCGCGTGCTGCCTACGGCGGAGCAGGTGCTGTCTGGATTGGCGGAGCGTATGGGCCCTGGAAAGAAGCGGTCCTTGACGCCTCCTGGCTCTCCGGTTCCTAACGATACCGATGACTCTGCTGATATGCAGGACCTTGATCTTTCTGAGGAAGGTGAGCTATTCTCAGATTCGGGCTCCTCGGATGAGATGCCCGAGAGCTGTGATGATTCTGGCCCCGGTTCTTGGGGCCTGTGTGACACAAATGAAATTCTTATTAAGATCTTTGAGGTTTTGTCAATCTCCCCTCCTGGAGAGGCTCCCAAGCCTAAGAAGGAGAGTTTCCACACAGCGCCGCCGCACTTGGAGTTCCTGGAACAGGATCATTTCCAGAATCTTATATCCCAAGAATGGGAATCGTCTTGTAAACTTAAAGGGGTCCCAGGGGTCTGGGATTGGAAGTACCCTTTCCCTCCTGATGTGGACGATTATAGGGGTTACTAACCCCCCCTTCATGACGGCTCCTTATTACCGTACCCTTCGGGATGCTGAGGACCGGCGCATTGACAGACTGGCTTCCCACACCTTTTCGTGTGCAGGGACGGCTCTGCTCCCGGTCTGTGCCGCGGCCATCACTGCGGTGGCCGCCAGGACTCTTGTTAGAAAAGTACTTGACCACTGACCTGAGGACCTCCCCTGGGGGGTGTTTAATGCGCTATCAGACTGTGATGTGTTTGTGAAGTTCATCCTCTCAGCGCTGGATGCCCTTGTGGTAGCTATTCGCCGCCTGGTCTGGCTGCGACAGTGGGGTGCTGACGATGCTACGAAAAAGGCTCTCACTGGCCTTCCCTTCAGAGGACGGCGACTATTTGGGGCCCGTTTGGACCTTTTTGGGAAAAGGGGTAATGCACCCCTGCGCAGAAGGCCGCTCCGGCCTCCCCGGGGCAGAGCCACCCCTCCACCTCCCTACGTTAGTGTCAAACGCGAACCTGAGGTGTGCTTCCAACTGTTCGGTGTGGATTTCCACCATGGGGTGGGCAGGCAACGCCCTGGGCCCTCTGGCAGGACTAAGTCCAAATCTGCCAAGACCTCCCAAGCATGAAGGGACGCCCTCGCCCTTCTGGTTGTGGTTGTCTTTCCCTCAGGAATTGGTGCAGGCCGTATGGGGCCTACAGAGTTTGGGCTTACTTACAGGTTGCCCTTAACAGTATGGGGCTATGGCCTCTATATTAACCTTCCTCCTTCCCTCAACAGTATGAGGCAGTCTAGGCCACGCTGGCCTATGGTAGGCCCGGCAATTCTACTCTCACAGGTAGTCCCTATATGACATCTCTGTCTTGGGACACAGGCGCCCTGTGCAAGGGGGGCTTCTGACCTCCTGTGGAGTTCTAGATCTTCTTAGTTCCCCCTGTGTCTGCTGGACACCAAGACCGTTACTAGGCGGTGTGGCAGGACCAACCCTGCGGCTTGAGGCATTGTTGGTGGCCTCTCTTTCGCTCCCAGGCTACTCGCCATGGCGCGAATGGGGGTGATGTCTCGGACATGCCTGGGGGGGGCGTCTGCATTAGGACCTACCGGGTCGTCTTTCCTTACTCCCCAGTCTCTATGTCAGGCCGAGTGGATTGGTCGGCCGGCGGTGTCCCCTGGGAGTTACTGGATGGGTGCTCAGTCACCTCAATCCCTCTTGGTCCCTTATCTGCTATCTCCATTCCTTGGATTCGGTTCAGGCTTGAGCCTTCTTCCTTGGCAACAAGTGGACTCCCGCCTGACATCTTACTTTCACCAGGCAGGATTGCAGCTGGTGGGCCCGTTCGTGGCGTATCAGATTATGTCCCTTATATACAGAGCCCTTGGGCTCTTCGGCACAGTATGTTATTGATCCTACATGGGGTTCCAGCACCCCTGGGGCTTGGTCTGTGCTCATTCTCCCTTGGTAAGGTGGTTCCTCTTGAGCTGATCATATTCAAGGGCCCTGTCAGGGGGCACCCCCTTCTTTGCTTGCATCTTCCTGTGAATGGTCACCTTGAGTACCAAGTCTCGCAGGTAGGCGGGGGGGGGGACTTTCTTCCAAAGCCCCCCGTTGTTCCTAGGTAGGTTCCCTTAGAGGGTCCATCTTACCTACTGGTTGTTGCAACAGCGAGCCTTCCGTTGACTCTATACAGCTGGACTTCTCCTCTTTTAGGACCTGTCTATTTGGGGACTCTTGGTCTGTTGGAAGACAACGGTCTGTTTTATTATTGGTCTGGAGCTTGAAGCAGGATGATCCCTCTGGAGGGTTCCTGATCCCGATCTGGGTGGGGGTCTACGTCCCCTGCTCCTCAGCGGTATTCGCTCCAATAGATGCCTTTCAGTGGCAGGTTATGCTATCCTGCTGGCGCTCTGAGAGCCAACTAGGGTGGCTCTGTTGGGTCTCGCTTATACCACAGGGGCTCCGCCCTTGTTTTTACTGTCCCAGAATATTCTGACTCTGGCCATGGGGGCTTAGTAAAATTATGCATAGACTTTCTATTTTATATGCCTTCTCTTCGTTCACCCTACTATGTGGGGTTCTGCGCACAGTTGTGCTGATAGAGAGACCCGCGAGATTGATGGCCTGGGTGGCCTTGTGAACTGTGGTTCGCAGATGCTTCTGCTGAGGTCTGCTGACCTGTACGCTCTCTCAGGAGTGCGGTTCTGCCCTTGTCAGGCCCCTTCTTTTGTCGTCTCAATTTACAGACTCTTGTCTGGGGCTTGACAGCTGATTCATTCACCCCTTGGAGACGGGCTTATCTTCTGGGTGACTTGGTATATGGGGGGCTAGGAGCAAGCTTCCTTGGCTTCCTCTTCCTCCGTCTATTGTGGTTCATGGTGTACCCATACTGATTGGCATGAGTTTTGGTCTCTTACCTGTTGGACGTTCTTGGTCCCAGGGTTCTAGAGTCTTTACAGCATAGGTTGGGGTTGGCTCCCCATCTAGGTACTCTGAAGGTCCAGGTTCTGTCCTGGCTGTCTACCTGTAGGAGTCTGATTCTGTCTTCCTTGTGAGGAATTCTCTTGGGGTTTGCTCATGGGCATCTCCCAAGTAGTTTCTGTGGTTCCTGTTGGGATCCATTTTCATTCTGTTTGCCCTGCGGATTTTTCCCTTGGGACTTAAGCTGGATGCTGTCTGAGCTGCCTTGTAGTCCAAGTCGCTTCTCTGGGGGCTCCTGCTTCAGTCAGACGTGTCCCTGAGAAGGTGGATCTGATTACTTAGCCTTAGCTCGATGATATATATATACAGTATATATACAGGTCCTTCTCAAAAAATTAGCATATAGTGCTAAAGTTCATTATTTTCCATAATGAAATGATAAAAATTAAACTTTCATATATTTGAGATTCATTGCACACCAACTGAAATATTTCAGGTCTTTTTTTGTTTTAATACTGATGATTTTGCCATACAGCTCATGAAAACCCCAAAATCCTATCTCAAAAAATTAGCATATCATGAAAAGGTTCTCTAAACGAACTATTAACCTAATCATCTGAATCAAAGAATTAACTCTAAACACCTGCAAAAGATTCCTGAGGCTTTTAAAAAAGCCCAGCCTGGTTCATTACTCCAAACTGCCATCATGGGTAAGACTGCCGACCTGACTGCTGTCCAGAAGGCCATCATTGACACCCTCAAGCAAGAGGGTAAGACCCAGAAAGACATTTCTGAACAAATAGGCTGTTCCCAGAGTGCTGTATCAAGGTACCTCAATGGGAAGTCTGTGGGAAGGAAAAAATGTGGCAGAAAACGCTGCACAACGAGAAGAGGTGACCGGACCCTTAGGAAGATTGTGGAGAAGGACCGATTCCAGACCTTGGGGGACCTACGGAAGCAGTGGACTGAGTCTGGAGTAGAAACATCCAGAGCCACCGTGCCCAGGCGTGTGCAGGAAATGGGCTACAGGCTACTTTTGAACCAGAAACAGCGGCAGAAGCGCCTGACCTGGGCTACAGAGAAGCAGCACTGGACTGTTGCTCAGTGGTCCCAAGTACTTTATTCTGATTAAAGCAAATTTTGCATGTCATTGGGAAATCAAGGTGCCAGAGTCTGGAGGAAGACTGGGGAGAAGGAAATGGCAAAATGCCTGAAGTCCAGTGTCAAGTTCCCACAGTCAGTGATGGTCTGGGGTGCCATGTAAGCTGCTGGTGTTTTATAAAGGGCAGGGTCAATGCAGCTAGCTATCAGGAGATTTTGGAGCACTTCATGCTTCCATCGGCTGAAAAGCTTTATGGAGATGAAGTTTGCATTTTTCAGCACGACCTGGCACCTGCTCACAGTGCCAAAACCACTGGTAAATGGTTTACTGACCATGGTATTACTGTGCTCAATTGGCCTGCCAACTCTCCTGACCTGAACCCCATAGAGAATCTGTGGAATATTGTGAAGAGAAAGTTGAGAGACGCAAGACCCAACACTCTGGATGAACTTATCAAAGCATCATGGGCCTCCATAACACCTCAGCAGTGCCACAAGCTGATTGCCTCCATGCCACGCCGCATTAAAGCAGTCATTTCTGCAAAAGGATTCCCGACCAAGTATTGAGTGCATAACTGAACATAATTATTTGAAGGTTGACTTTTTTTTTATTAAAATCACTTTTATTTTATTGGTCGGATGAAATATGCTAATTTTTTGAGATAGGATTTTGGGGTTTTCATGAGCTGTATGGCAAAATCATCAGTATTAAAACAAAAAATGACCTGAAAAATTTCAGTTGGTGTGCAATGAATCTCAAATATATGAAAGTTTACTTTTTATCATTTCATTATGGAAAATAATGAACTTTAGCACTATATGCTAATTTTTTGAGAAGGACCTGTATACACACCATGACGTGGTGGTATTCCGTCTTACGCTGGACCACTTTGTCCAAGTGGTGTTTTATGATCATTGTTTAAGTCCTTTTAGTCTAACTATGGACCTTATTCTTAATAATGCTGAAGTAAAGGGTCTACATTCCCTCAACGGGTGTTGCAATTTTTCCTGGTGGTTTCTTGTCCCTTGGGGGGACTGATGCCCTTGGGGTCTGCGGGCGCCTCCTTATGTATGCGCCTGATATCGCTTGCTTCCAGGGCCACTGCGCCCTTTGGATTGATCTTACTTGGATGCCTTCCTGGTCCTGAGTAAAGGTTTCGGCTTCTTGCTAATGAAGGGGTCAGTATTCCCGCCTGTCTGACGGGAGACCAGTTCTCATTCCCCTTGGGGAGAGTTCTAAGTTTTCCACAAGGCTTCTGTTGCCTGTGGGCTGGTTGGGCCGTTACACTGGCCTATTCCTTTTAAGGGGGAAGAATCTCCCTTTCTCATTTTATTCCGTTATATTGGTGTTTGGGTTCCTTTGGCCCTTCAGCACCAGGTTTTTCTGTTGAATAAGTTACTAGACTGTTGCTTGTCTCTGTTCATACCTTTCAAAGGTTTTGTTATGAGATTGACATTAGAGCCTCTGCTCATGTCGTACCTGGTTGCAAAGTTTTGCAGGTGACAGCGCCTTTACTGTCTGCTGTGCCTTGTTTTTTGGGGATCCCACCCTACTTTATGGACACTGCTATTGGATGTCCCATGTGTAAGTACTATAGATGGAGCAGGACGTGCTGTATGCTTAGAATAATACAATTCTGTGAAATACTCACCTGTAGAATTGGTATTATACGCATACAGCACGTCCTGCTCCACCCCACCCTGGTTTTACATTTTTCTGGATCCCCTGTATGGTGATTGTTATCATTACTTTTGTTACCAGTTGCTGGTTGGTTTCTCCCGGCTTCTTTTCTCACTGCTTTTCAATACTGGGGATTTGTGGGAGGTCCCTGGGTATATGAAGGCCCTGGAGGAGCCTGTTTTTGCATGTCTGCAGTGAACCGCGCCCTCTGGGGGAGGATTACCCATGTGTAAGTATTATAGATGGAGCAGGACGTGCTGTATGCATATAATACCAATTCTACAGGTGAGTATTTCACAGAATTGTATTTTCTGTATCCTCCCTTATTTCCTAATAGATTGTAAGCTCTTCATCATCGATTGCATGATCTGCTCTCTTCTGTATCCTCCCTTTTACCCTTAAATAGTGAAAGTTCTACTCCTTCTGCGAAGGTTAATGTATGCAATGGGCACCGGGACACCCCAGGACACCACCCATTTAGTGAATGGGATTTGTACAGGCTATACTATTATTATAGGCACATTTTGTCTCCTGCAGCGCTTCTATCCTAAGCCAGTAGTATAAAACTTACCGCTGTGAGCATTCACCTCAGTGTCCTCATTCTTACTCATTCATTTAAAGGGAGTGCCATGCCTACATTGCAATAAATTTAGTGGCAATGGCCAGTCACTGTTACATAGGCTAGGTCTGCATGAAACACTAACTCTGTAGTTTTATAATACCAGGACGGAAGCAATAAAGGGGTCAAACTTTTTTTTTTTTGCATGCTAGTACTTACAGCTAGTCTGGAACCAAAAAGGAGGTGACTACTGTTTGTGGGTTCTTTTTCATTTCACTCTGCAGGGCATTCCAAATTTCAATGTTTTTAGACTGCAGGTTTAGTTTAAACAAACCTACAATTAAAAAAGATAGTCACTTAACTTTGAACCAGTTCTGAGGCACACGTTAACCCAGGATGGTGTTACTGACCCTTAAAGGCAGTGTAGTATTTAACATCTGGTACTGTACATTAGCTAAAAACAGATGATAGCATGCAGCTAATACTTTTCAACAGAAGTCCACATATGTTCCAGTGAAGGTATGGAAAACACCCTGCAGGCCTTCAGCTTCAAACACGCAGCCATTTGATGGTACAATTTATTCCACAAGATCAATTGCACTGCCTATTTCACCGGAATTGGATACTTGTATTTTATATGTTCTCAAATAATCCTTCCAAGTCAGATAGAGGGAAGTTATAAAATACAAGTATCCATATTCGGTGGAAGAGACGGTGCAATTGAGCTTAAGGAATGAATGATACCATCAAAGTCAAAACCAACTTTGATGTTGGGGTGTCGATAATGGCTTTGTGTTTGAAGCTGAAGGCCTGCAGGGTGTTTTCCATACCTTCACTGGAACATATGTGGACTTATGCTGAAATGTGTAAGCTCCAGGCTATTATCTGCCTTTAATTATTATTTAGGAATCTGATACTACTGATACTTTCATGCATGATTTGAGCTTTTTTTTATTAACCTTAAATTTGTCCTAGCGCGGTATTTGCTTTCTGTTGTTTTACACTGTACATGAGACGAGGACACCTTATACTTGGACATACCCCATGTCACACTATGAAGCCTTTAGTACTTAGTTCAAGGCCAAAACTCTTTCCCAGCCTTAAAAACAGGTGCATGTATTGTGCGATCTGTTCAGAGAATGTATTTTAGTATAAGTTTCTGCTAGATATGTTTCTGTTATGAATATTAGGGATAGAGACAAACTTATACCCCCACACTTACATGACAGCCAGGAAGATGATCAGCAAGGGCAACCCTGTTAATTCTCTTTATAGCCTTCTATTATCGAGAAGAAACATTTAAAAATACTGGCCATGATAATGAATATTCTGGAAGCAATTTTTGCTCCTGAATGATTGCTTTGACGAGCCGGCCAAACAGTTGAATGCGCCTTTGAGTGGCTTTCCTTGTGGCTGAAGCGCGTAATGTCTGTGGATACGGATATAATTGGATATACATGTGGATCCGCTTCCATTGATCTGATTCCGGACGAGCACTTGTGATGTGCGGCCGCATGTAAATAAATTGCTTGCAGATGCCGCTAATCTCGATGGTTGCAGACTGGCGCCCCTCCTTCCACTCACTGAGCTTAAATGCACAGAAACATTCATGCTTCACTGTTACATGAAAAAGCGATGAGGAGAATACCGGCTATTATGAATCAGAGAGAGTCTGGGAAGATGCAGAATAACCAGCTTTAAATTGCATATGCATACGGCACTACCATTAAAGAGAAACCCTGGACATTTTTGTATGGGTTCTGTTTTAAACACTGATCTCTAGAGGGCCCCCAAACACTGTCCTATGACTGGCATATCCTCTGCTGCATTTGGAGCATCTGCACCTCTGAGCACCACCCATGCTCTGGCTGCAGAAACATAGGAGACCATACGGTCCATCTAGCCTGCCCTTATGTGTATACTATATGTTCTCTTTATCTTAGGATAGATGTATGCTTATCCCAGGCATTTTTAAATTCACTGACTGTCGATTTTTCAACTACCTCTGCTGGAAGTTTGTTCCAAGCGTCTACTACTCTTTCTGTAAAATAATATTTTCTAACATTGCTTCTGATCTTCCCCCCAACTAGCTTTAGGTTGTGCTAACCTTGTTCTATCATTAAGCTTTTTCTTAAAAACACTTCCCTCCTCAACCTTATTCAATCTTTTCACATATTTAAAGGTATCCATCATGTCCCCCCTCTTCCTTCTTTCCTCCAGACTGTACAAATTAAGTTCTTTAAGTCCTGATAAGTTTTAAGTTTAAGCCCTTCTACCATATTTGTTGCCCGCCTTTGGACCCGTTCTATTTGAATAATAATGCCTTTTTGCAGATAAGGTCTCCAGAACTGCACACAGTATTCTAGCTGTGGCCTCTATACAGCGGCATCACAACCTCCCTCTTCCTACTGGTGATGCCTTGAGCTATGCAGCCGAGCATCCTGCTTGCTTTTCACACTGCCTGGCTACACTGACCTGCAGGGTGTTTTCCATACCTTCACTGGAACATATGTGGACTTATGCTAAAATGTGTAAGCTCCAGGCTATTATCTGCTTTTAATTATTATTTAGGGATCTGATACTACTGATTCTTTCATGCATGTTTTGAGCTTTTTTTTTATTAACCTTAAATTTGTTGTTCTATCATTAACCCCCTTGTTCTATCATTAAGCTTTTTCTTAAAAACACTTCCCTCCTCAACCTTATTCAATCTTTTCACATATTTAACCCTTTAACCGCCAGCCTACCTTGAGATTTTGTCACCCTTTGTTGCCAGACCATTTTGCACTATTTTGCTCTCCCCATGTTCAACTGTGATTTTTGAAGGGATTTCCAGGGATTTCCCAGGAAAGTGATATATTGTTTTTTTCAGCGGAGCCTGGGCTTTAACATAAAATGTCTTGTTTGTCATTTTCTAAGTGTATTCTCAATATTTTTGGGTGACAATTGTGCAAAAAAAAAAAAAAAAACTATTTTTTACAATTTGTAGTGTTTTTTTGTAATAAAAAATGTAAGTTTGTCAATAAAATCTTATTGCGTGTGAAATCCTAATTTCTCCCGGTTACAGCGGTACCACATATGTATAGGTAGATACCCTTTCCTGCCCAGGAGACTCCCCCAAACTGAAACAACGCTTTAGGAGATTTTAAGATAAAATACAACTGTGCTATGCAATATGCGCACCTTGCAGTTTTTCAAGAAAAACAACCCTTTACATTTGAAATACCCCCGACAAACTATATATTCCCTAGAAGTACACACCTCAAGCTTTCTAGTCGTACCAGGCTTGTTGACATGGGTGCAGTTTTCTGGAAGTAATCCCTCAATGTATTCTTTGGTTGCACAGGGTTTCCCTAAAAATGAATAAAAAAGCAGAATCAAAACCACATTTTCCTAAAAAAACCTATATGCAAACCAGAAAAAAACAGAAAACCTGAAAAAGCAACATCCCCCAAACAGAATGATACCCAACATGCATAGGTTCTGTCAAGGAAAGAGTTGCCAAACACACCAAAGTAAAGCATGTGCATAACGGTAATTTTACTTCAGATATTCAGCTCTGCAGACAAAGTGCGCACCTTGTGCTTTTTCTACCAAACCAACCCTTTACATTTGGAATATCCCCCATAAACCATATATTCCCTGAAAGTACACATGTTAAGCTTTCTAAGCGTACCCAGCTTGTTGTAGTGGGCTCATCTTTCTGGAAGTAATATCTCGAAGAATTCATAGGTTGCACAGGATTTCACAAAAAAATGTATAAAAAAGCAGAATAAAAAACACATTTTCCTAAAATATCAATATGCAAATAAGAAAAAACAAGCTAAATCTGAAAGCGCAAGGTCCCCCGAGCAGAACAATACCCAACATGCATAGGTACCTGTAACCTTTTGACTGCCAGTCTACTTGAGATTTTGTCACCCTCTCCTGACAGGATATTTTTCACCATTTTGCGTGATGTTTAACTGTGATTTTTGCAGGAATTTCCAAGAAAATGGCATATTTTCTTTTTGTGGCAGAGTTTAGGCTTTAACATGAAATGTCTTGTTTGTATTTTTTCTACTTTTTTAAATATTTTCAAATAAATAAAAAAATAAAAAAATATATATTTTTTAAATTGTCTCCTTTATTTTAAACAAAAACATTTATTTTATTAAAGAAAGCCATATTGCATGTGAAAGCCCCATTTCTTCCGATTACAATGATACCACATATGTATCGGTAGCCCCCCGTTCCTGTCCAGGTGATCCCATAAACTGAAAAGAGCACTTTATAACATTTACAAATAAAATACAACTACTATCCACATAATAAAGGGTTAAATAAAAAAAAATTGGTGTGGGATCCCCCTTTACGGGGGGGGGGGCACCATTTCTTGGGGGAATTTTAAGGTTTTTTTGGGAGGCAGGTAAATGGGGCCAAACTAGCCACAGGTGACTTGCCAGACCCCCGAGCCCTGTGAACTGGTATAGGGGTCACATGGACCCCTTACCAGTTCACAAAGGGTTAAAAGTAAAAAAAAAAAAAAACACACACACAGAGACACACTTTAAAAAAAACTTTATTAAATAAAAATATTTTTTTAATTATTTTTTTTTTATACTTACCTCCCATCCATCCCTGTGTCCCACGCTGATCACTTAGGCTTCTGCTCTCCTGCTGGGTTACAGGTAACAAAGGGTTAATTAAAAAAAAAAAATGACATAGGGTCCCCCCTCAAAGGGAGGGGGACCCCATTTTATTTTTGGGATTTTTAAGGGTTAAAACCCTTAAAAATCCAAAAAAAGATGGCGTGAGGTCCCCCCTACCCAGCATAACCAGCCTGTGACCAGCTATGGGGGCTTGTAGAACAGGGCGCAGGGGCCAGCTTTAGTGGCCCCTGGCCCTGCGGCTACAAGCCGTCATAGCCTAGGGCCACGGCTCTTCTGCCCCCCCCTGGGCTTTGGGGAGGCAGGTAATTTGGGGGGCCAGGGGTTAATGGCAAGTCACCCGCTAGCGCAGGTGACTTGCCAGACCCCCGAGCCCTGTGAACTGGTATAGGGGTCACATGGACCCCTTACCAGTTCACAAAGGGTTAAAAGTAAAAAAAAACACACAGACACACTTTTTTTAAAAAATATCTTTTATTAAAAAAAATAAATGTTTTTTTAATATTTTTTTTTAATACTTACCTCCCTTCCATCCCTGTGTCCCACGCTGATCACTTAGGCTTCTGCTCTCCTGCTGCTGCTGAAAGCCTTTTATACCTACTGGGCTACAGGTAACAAAGGGTTAATTAAAAAAAAAAATGACATAGGGTCCCCCCTCGAAGGGAGGGGGACCCCATTTTTTGGGGGGATTTTTAAGGGTTAAAACCCTTAAAAATCCAAAAAAAAAATGGCGTGAGGTCCCCCCTACCCAGCGTAACCAGCCTGTGACCAGCTATGGGGGCTTGTAGAACAGGGCGCAGGGGCCAGCTTTAGTGGCCCCTGGCCCTGCGGCTACAAGCCGTCATAGCCTAGGGCCACGGCTCTTCTGCCCCCCCCTGGGCTTTGGGGAGGCAGGTAATTTGGGGGGCCAGGGGTTAATGGCAAGTCACCCGCTAGCGCAGGTGGCTTGCCAGACCCCCGAGCCCTGTGAACTGGTATAAGGGGTCACATGGACCCCTTACCAGTTCACAAAGGGTTAAAGTAAAAAAAAAAAGACAGACACTTTTTTTGTAAATACTTTATTTAAAAAAAAAATATTTTTTTACTTTACTCACCTCCGATCTTCATCTTCTGTGTCCCGCGGCGATCTGCTGTCAGTGACGGCTGGGCAGAGGAGGGGGGAGGCAGGCGATCGGAGGATCGCCTACCTCCCTCCTTCCCTGCCCAGCCGTCACTGGCATCTGACAGCTGAACCGCCGGGTTCCCCCGATGACACCCGGCGGTGACGTCACCGGCCCCGCCTCAAAGAGGCGGGGCCAGAATCCAAGATGGCGGCCGCCATCGGAAGACGCTGCTGAGGGAGGAGGGCTGTTATGCCCCCTCCAGAAGACAGAAGCGCGGGGAGGGGGGATCGGAGCCCCCCCCGTGAAGAGGAGAGCCTGCGGGAGCCGGTGGGGACAAAGGTAGGTAACTGTCATTTTTTTTTTTTTTATTAAAGAAAACTGGGCGGCTGCTGAAACGGGGGGGGGGCACCCGGTCCGGGCCCTCCCCTGCAGCCGGAGGAGCCCCGATGGGCGATCGGAGCCCCTCTGGCTGAAGAGGAGACCCGACCGGATCGAACGAGGGGTCAGGTAAGTGTCTTTTATTTTTACTTTTTTTTTATTTGTGGGGAAAGTCAGGCACGTAAATTTTACGTGGCTGGCGTTTAACTGTTGGAGAGGCAGCCACGTAAAATTTACGTGGCTGGCGTTTAAAGGGTTAAAGGTATCCATCATGCCCCCCTCTTCCTTCTTTCCTCCAGACTGTACAAATTAAGTTCTTTAAGTCCTGATAAGTTTTAAGTTTAAGCCCTTCTACCATATTTGTTGCCCGCCTTTGGACCCGTTCTATTTGAATAATAATGTCTTTTTGCAGATAAGGTCTCCAGAACTGCACACAGTATTCTAGCTGTGGCCTCTATACAGCAGCATCACAACCTCCCTCTTCCTACTGGTGATGCCTTGAGCTATGCAGCCAAGCATCCTGCTTGCTTTTCACACTGCCTGGCTACACTGTCCAGTCATCTTGCATCTTTCAGTAATCAGTATCCCTAAATCTCTCTCCTCAGAGGTCCTGGATAACACAGTACTGCCCATACGATACTCAGAGCAGGGATTCATTCTACCCGAGTGCATGATTTTGCACTTGGAGACAGCACTGTGTCCTTGGCTACACCTCGCTTATAATAGCAAACTAGTGTAAATTTTATTGAAGCCCTATACCACCTGGTTCCCTGCTTTTAGCCACGATATATATGATAATGGTAGCTACCACCCTACTGAAAACTTTACCCAAGATATCTGACAATGAACCATCTACACAGGCTTACAATAACAATAGATATATAATGACCATCTGAGCTATCCTGATAAATTGTTCAAGAATAAAGTGCATTTCCAGCCTAACGGGCAATATTATGTAATCAAAATGTCAGGAGGGAATTCAAAAAGATATCACAGCATCTCTGGAATCTACCGCAGGGTCACCAGATGTAGAATCCACACGTTCTGTGACAAAGTCACTTCCTCAGAATGACCCAGAGTAAGTGACCAGATTTGTCACGCAACGAGTGGATTCTTGGATTCTGCCCCTGTAGCTTCGAGAGATCAGTTAACATGTTTTTGTACTTTCTCCTCCTTTCCACTCTTTCAAGCCTGGATACCCATTAACCTCTCCACTGGCGATCGATCAGTTGGTAATGCAGGATGGGCCACATTCGCTGTGTCTGGCACTTTGCATACCTGTCTGACAATTCACACTGGCTTCCTGCAGTTATGTGGGATATACATGCGGCTCTGGAACATGAGCATAAGTATCATAAAACAAAAAAAGCAGCTAGACAAAAGTAGGGGGAGGTAATCTGGAACCCCTAGAAAGATAGGACTACAAACCAAACTCCACGATGTAGCATAAAACTTGTATACTTCGTTGCGTGCTTACTCACCACACAGGAGAGGGGGAAAGGGGGGCGGTCTATTTCACACTACTGGACAAAGTAAACCCTGATTTGCGGCTGTATTCCCAAAGGGGATCCAAATACAGAGTGGACCAGTGCCACTTCGCAAATTTTTCCAGGTATTTGCACTTTCAATGTCCTGGTATCAAAGAAGATGGTAACCAGGGCGCAGGTTCACGCTGCTGGCTGGGCCGGCTGATAAAAAGGATGTCATGTCGGGGTGTGGGGATGGAAGGGGATGCATGAGTGCATGGCAGTACCTGCAGGTCCCAGCAGGGAACACTATCCACTGCTGGGCACAGCCGTAGCCTCAGCACCTCTTCCTCACCCAGTTGCCCAAGTCCACCAAATGCAGCATGTGTGTCCTTTCAGCCTAGATATGATTCTGCTCCAAATTCAAAGGTGCACCAGGACTTGCATCACTTGGTGTGTAGGGAAGGGAGAACTTTGGGCACCTACACTGTAATGTTTCGGTGCAGGGAACAGCCTCACGGGTGTGTGTGTGTGTGTGTGCGCATGCATGCCTGAATTTCTGGCTTACTACATCTCAAATTAAGATGCATAAGAGGTGGGGTTTCTGCAGGACTTCCTGGTCTTAAGCAAAGCAACTCCGTTTAGTGTAGGGTCAGGTCCAGGCACTAGCAGCTCTCATTTCTTAGATTGGGCTTGGTCTTTAAAAATACTGCAACAGAATAGCGCAGTAATGTAGGACTGGCGGTGGGAGAGACCAGTTGGGGCCTCCGCATGGTTGTGCAGGAACTCCAGAAACTACTGGGCACAGTGACTGTTCGGGAAACCGCCTGCATATGTCCACCTAACAGGGACTCCAGCTATATAACCTGAGGGGAGAGCACAACAAAGCAGCAGGCATTTGCCATTTTAAAGATGTCGAGTGGGACTGATGATTTCTGATACACACCTTGTTTTGAGTCTATTAAAATTCCTAAAAGTCAGGCATCATATGTACCCTTCTGCATTTTACCCATGATGACCAGTAGGGTTCACTGGTACTGCATGCTTGAGAGCGTGCAATGTTTGTCCTCCAGCTATCTCCCCTATACCTGACCCGGGCCATTTCTAGGGGAGAGCGAGCAAGGCGACCGCTCTGGGCGCCAAGGCCATTGGGGTGCCTTTAAGCCATCCTGTTTTCTATGGATGAATTGGGGCCACTGTTGGTGATATAGGCCATAAGACAGGGCCCTCATATTCCCATATTGGGCTCAGTCATGGGGGAGGGGGCACTGGCTGCTGATAAGATAGAGGCTCAGCATGTATACAAACAGTAGAGAATACCGCGCTACACAAAGGAAAACAAATGAAGTCCAAAGCTCAACGTAAAAAAAGAGTCCTTCCTCTCAGTGGTTAAAGATTGTTCAGCAAAGATACAGAGCTTCAGATGGCCAGCAGATTGAAATTTTTTCCTCATGTATGAGGATCTTCAACAGAGAAAATAATGATCCCAAGGTGTGCAGACAAATCAACATTCAGTGCAAGCCGCCACCAGTAATAAATGGCCTCTTACCAAAGTTAATCAGAATGTAGGCTTTGTATAATATTATATAAGTGCCTTCACCGCACAATTTCCTCAAACAGATAGCTGCCTGCCTTAGGCTAGATCTTCACAAGACAAGGCTTGGTTCATCTAAAAAAAAATTTAAGGTTCAGTGCATAGAAAAAAAGAAAAAAAATCTCTAGTGTAACACCATTTAAGATTAACACAATATTTATTCCACGATTTTGCACTCACAAGAATAAAATCAATAAAAAGCATTCATCGATATAGGTAAGGTAACACGTCTCACCACATCCCGTTGTGTAATGACACTTGTTATTGGGCGGAGACAGGGACGCGTCTCCAAGACGCGGCTGGCGCGCTCCCTCACTCTCACGTGACCAGTCATCCGGACATAAAAACGGAGGTTGCACACACGCCGAACATCCGGGTCAAAGTCCCAGTCAGGGACGAAACGCGTTGGAGTTTGGCGGTGTTCATATGAGCAGTGAAGTCACAACGGGATGTGGTGAGACGTGTCACCTTACCTATCGATAAATGCTTTTTATTGATTTTATTCTTGTGAGTGCAAAATCGTGGAACAAATATTGTGTTAATCTTAAATGGTGTTACACTAGAGATGTAGAGATTTTCTGTGCACTGAACCTTAAATGTGATTGTTATGAAAAGAGGCTCAGCATGGCACATACCTGTATGAGACAGCAGCACCATAGGATGGGTCAGGATGGTGCAGATGTTCTTCCTTCCCGCACTAAACGCTATTTTCACAAGAAAATGTACTGTACCTGACCCTACAATTGTGTAATGTTTGCTTGGTCTCTCTAATGTACATTATACTTTTAGCAAAAATCCCTTTATCTATCTGTTTTGTTTTTGGGCTTCCTACTTTTACACAGAGATGTCTCTTAAATCAGGATCTCATGGGAAATCTATATGATCAGTTCTCTTTATAGCAGGATACCTCTGTTTAGGTGTGTGTGTATGTATATATTCATGTCCAAAGGTTTTGAGACTGACCCATACATTGATATTCATAATGTTTCATTTTTTAGTCAGATCTATACTGAAGTACTATAACTTCATACATTTTTACATTTTTATTGACCAATAATACACCCAGTCTATGCGACGACTTAATATTTAAAGCGCTGACCCTTAGGCTCTGTTCACACCTCTCCATTGCGTATGCCAGAAGCTCAAAACAAATGCTGCACATTCAATGCGTTGACAATACTTTTTTCACAATAAGTAATGCAGCTGAGTTGTGTGAACTATCCCATCTAGAATTATGTGCCGCGACGCAGAGAATGTGCAGAAGTTTGAACATAGCCTTATTTTTCAAATGTTCTGCAATTTGCCATGCTGGCAAATTGGATATCAGATTTTGGGCCAAATCCATGCTTGACAACATCTTTTTTTTTTTTTTTTTTGCCCACCCACTTTTGAAAGAGTGAACACAGGGATTCGGATCTGGGGTGTTTCCTGGCCATGGACTCAAAAGGTCAATGTTTTGAGTCCATCAGTGGTCCATGCTGAAAAAAGCATTGCTCTTCACCAAATGTCTACTAGAAGGTTGCTTCTGTAGGATGATTGGATGTCATTCATCAATAATAGTCGTGTTTTTAGGTCACCAGTCAGTCACCAGTTGCACTCTTTTATAAAAAACAGTCCCCACACATAGTCTCAGGAGGCATCACTATGGTCAAGACACTGGACTCCTAGTAGCGTTCACCCTTTACTTCTATGAACATTCTTTCTACCAGATGCCCAAAAATAGGGCATCGGCTGAGAAAAATAACTGTACCCCAGTTCTCTGCACTCCAACCCTTGTTGGAGTGCAGCAAAATGTCAGTCTGTCCTTGATTATGTTCTTGGAAAGAAGAGGCTTCACTGCTCTTCTTGACAGGCTGTCCAGATGTGTCTGCCTCGCTGTGAGTGCAGATGCACTAACACCTGCATGCTGCCATTCCTGAGCAAGCTTTGCACTGGTGTCCTGGAGCTGAATCCTCATTAGAAAAAAACTGAATTTAACCCCCAGAGATCCCAGAAATGTTAGAGATGAGACTGTGGCTTGGACAGGGGGTTACATTTAAAATTCCTGTGTAGGAAGCTTCTGGCAGGTCCAAGAGCTGGACCCGGGGGGTGCCCAGATTTCCCCGCTCCAATGGCGCATACGTGGGCTCCTTTCCAATGAGAGCTGTCTGCTGTGACTATGTCATTCGTCAAATGGCTCTTATTGTGAATGGGGAGCACGCAATGCCACATCCCTGCCTTCTAGACTCCCCAGCCATTCAGTCTAGTCAATAAGAGCTGTTTGTCGAATGACATAGTCATGGCAGATTGCACTCATTGGATCTGAGCCTGCACATGTGCCATTGAAACCTGAAAGAGGTGATCTGGGGAGTTTCACACAGTGCGGCAGGGAAACAGAACAAAACCAGAGAAACTCAAATTCCAACAGACAAAACCAAAAAAAAAAGCCCAGAGGACTCGGCGCAGGTGTTCCCGCACCTCTGAAAGCCACTTCTGGGTTTATATAGAGGTGGAATCTGCTTCTCCATGAATGAACAGCAAGCTGCAGTCAGCAGCTTCTTACCTCATCGAGCGGCCACTCGCTCCGCTCGACGCTGTCGCCCGCTCACTGCGCCACCGCTGCTCCTGGTGTAAAATTAGCCAGTCACTCTGGGAGGATTGTGGGATACATGCTCCCGCATGTAGCAAAATGGCAGCATGAAAGTGAGATGTCCTATGCTCCCGGGTGCAGCAAGATGTCCGGGAGCTGGCAGGCAGGTAAGGTAAGTAAGTCATTAATAATCATGTAGTGGGTTGCATGTTTATTAATTACCTTTTTTATTTAAAAGTAAACTACTTTAAATCATATAAACAAACAGGAAGCCATATCACTTTAAACTATTACTACAGATGCTCTACATCAGGGGTCCTCAACCTTTTTACACTAAAGTACCCCTTAGTCATCTGGAATAACCACCAACTACTTCCAAGAAGGCGATTAAAGTCATACATTAGTCGGAAAAAAGAAAACCCTATACTCACCTTTCATTCAGTGCATACTATTGCTGCTGGTACAGTGTCAAGACCCCGCGTTGGGAGTCTTCGGCGCTCTCCGCCCCCCACCACCACACCAGCAGCATCAGCCTTCGCTGGATGAAAGGTGAGTATAGGTTTTTTTTTCTTACTAAAGTATGATTAAATTATTAATGTTGCAAAAATAAGTAGGTCACAGACCTTGTAGCACTTTTTAATGAATAATGTTACTAGTATTATATACCATACCTGTCAGACCTGTTGGTGTACCCCTGAACATTGCTGCGTACCCCCTGGGGTATGCGTAACACAGGTTGAGTAGCAGTGCTCTACATGGTTGTACTACCTAAAAGACCTGTTGAACTATCCAACTTTTTAAAAAGAAATTGATACATTTGGCAAAACATAGAATGTCTGCAGATAGCACAATATCACGTCCCAGATTTTCAGATACTTAATTTGGAAATGGAAGCAGCCCCTAAACACTTCCCTTCATCTGCTATTTTGGGAGCTCTGGTTGCCAAGAGACGAGTCTGTGTTTAACCAATACAAAGGCACCTAAATGGGTACCAGCGCCTACTACTATGAGACTTGAAAGTGGCAGCGCTCTGTCATAGAAACGCCTGACTGAAAGGGTTTTTGCCAAGCACATGGAGAAAATGTGGGAAGAATACTAGAAAGGTTTCACAAGAAGCCACAGTGGAACTGACATGACATGAACACAGGGCCAGATTAAGTGTGGTGGAGGCACAAAATTTGGTGCAGGCCCCCGAAAAGTAATTTGTTTTCCCTTAAAAATAATATTCTAGCTAAGTAACTGATGGTTGCCGGTGGTTGTCTGGCACCCGCCTACTTACACCCGCCTACTTACTTGGAACATCAGATTGAGTGCGAGCTGTTCGGGAACTCCTGCTTTGTCGTTTTGGGTGCGGGGTAGTGTAGTCACCCGGCTGGTCCAGTAGAAAACAGTTCCCAGCATTGAGCTGCCAGCGGCTGTGCTTGGTGGCCTATGGGTAGTGAGCAGCCTGCTCTAGACTCTCCGTCCTGCCCTGTGGTGGCTTTGGGTGCCCATGCGCAGGCTCTCACTCCCGCCGGTAGCTTTCATGCTGGCCCCACTGCCCGTCAGACCAAAGACTGAAAAGTCTCCTGGACCAGGTCATAACCCAAAGGTTGGTGGAGGCCCCCTTTTCAGGGCAAGTGGTGGAGGCTCTGGGGCTTGCTCCCCCCTCATAATCTGGCCCTGCATGAACATGATGGCAACCAGGGGCATAGGGCATACAGGGACAATGCCGGTAGGCCACCACATCCCCTGCACTGGCCAGCTGCCAAGGCTCTGGCTTCCTGGCGGGCCGGGTGAACGGGAGCCACTGCGGGCCACCCAGAGTATCTGGCGGCCCTCGGCAGCTCCCATGCACCTGGCCCATGGCTAGAAGCCAGAGCTGGCAATAAATTAGCATGCAGTCCGCCATTGCAGGAGGCCAGGTGGCGGTCCACAGCGTCAGCATGACGCTCTGCCGAAACTCTCATGCTGCTGCCTGTGATGCCCGGATGTCATAGTCTGATGCACAGAACAACAGATAGCGGGCGGCCCTGGCTCTGCAGCGGCATCCCTGGGTTTCTGGGCGGCAAAACAGCGAGGGGAGTTGGGGGATTTTGCCATTCAGCTAGTTATGGGAGGATTCTGCCACTCAGCATGTTATGGAGAAATTCTGCCACTCAGCATGTTATGGAGAAATTCTGCCACTCAGCATGTTACGGAGAGATTCTGCCACTCAGCATGTTATGGGGGGATTCTGCCACTCAGCATGTTATGGGGGATTCTGCCACTCAGCATGTTATGGAGAGATTCTGCCACTCAGCATGTTAGGGGGGGGGGGGGGGGTTGCCACTCAGCATGTTATGGAGAGATTCTGCCACTCAGCATGTTATGGGGGGGGGGGGGGTTCTGCCACTAAGCATGTTACGGGGGGATTTTGCCACTCAGCATGTTATGGAGAGATTCTGCCACTCAGCATGTTACGGGGGGGGGGGGGGGGGATTTTGCCACTCAGCATGTTACGGAGAGATTCTGCCACTCAGCATGTTATGGGGGGATTCTGCCACTCAGCATGTTATGGGGGATTCTGCCACTCAGCATGTTATGGAGAGATTCTGCCACTCAGCATGTTACGGGGGGGGGGGGGGATTTTGCCACTCAGCATGTTATGGAGAGATTCTGCCACTCAGCATGTTATGGGGGGGGGGGGGGTTCTGCCACTAAGCATGTTACGGGGGGATTTTGCCACTCAGCATGTTATGGAGAGATTCTGCCACTCAGCATGTTACGGGGGGGGGGGGGGGATTTTGCCACTCAGCATGTTATGGAGAGATTCTGCCACTCAGCATGTTATTGGGGGGGGGGGGGGTTCTGCCACTAAGCATGTTACGGGGGGATTTTGCCACTCAGCATGTTATGGAGGGGTTCTGCCTCTCGGCATGTTATGGGGGGATTCTGCCACTCAGCATGTTACTCGGGGATATTCTTAGTATACAGTACGTCTTGCTCCAGATATATTACTTACACTTGGGTTATCCTCCGCCAGATGGCGCTGCACTGCAGAGGCATGTAAAACAGGCTCCTCCCGGCCCCTCAAATACCCGGGGAGCTCCCACAAATCCCCAGATTTCTCTGCAGTGCTTACTGCGAAGACATGAAATTATCACTCTGTTGCAGGTGAGCGGGGCTATTAGCCTGCGGCCCTGTTGGACTATTCCTACCCGTCCTTCGTGTGATGTGCCTCCCAGCCTGGGCTGCGCTGGTCGGGTGAAGGTAAGCGGCACCATGTGTGCTTATGGAGCGCTGCTCCACCGCAGTCCCCCACCAAAGGGTAAGCGGTATAGGCTGATGGTGAGCCTTTATGGGATGCCCCTCCCGCATTATTGTCCCATGCCCCAGTAGCGGTGGGCCCTGTACAAAGGGCCGCCATCCTCCCTCATTCTCCCTGTAGCCTTCGGGGGGGAAAGAAAGGGGGGGTGTGGATGTCAGTGTATAGTGATTATGTGCATACGGCTTTTTGTAATGTCTGTTTTGGACTAGTATATGTGGTGTCAACCGCCGCGCTGACTTGTCTTTTTACACTTGCAAATGCCGCCACGCGCTCCTTTTCCTTCATTTGGATGTTCCGCGCCGGGCGGCGGCGTTACCTCAGACGCTTCTGCTTCCTCATTGGCTGCTTGTCGGTTGGACTTCGCACTCTTCAGAGGGGCGGTCACGGCTCGCTCTGGCCCGTCCTTCGAGGTGCTTGGTGCCATGTTGTCTGGTCGCGCGCGCGTGTGACGTTCTTACTTACCGTGGTCCGTAAGTGCGCTCGCGGGCGGCTTTATACTCATTGTAGTGTGTTTTCGGTTCTGACACCTTTTTCTTCTCATTGTGTCTTTCAGACGGGTGAATCCATTGGCTTCTCCCGGCCCGGTGTAATTGATAGTCGGGCCTTGTAAAATTACTCCCACTTCCCTAGCGGGTCATTGGGGCATCCAGGGTTGCTTTATAGCGTCAATCCCTACTGGCATATTGTGCCTTATAATCACCATATGGAGGCATCTCAGGATAATGTGACCAGGGTCCCTTTGGGACAAGACCGGCTGTGTGTAGCTTGTGGACAACCTCATGCTGACGCTGACAAGGCATGGGTCTGCGTACCCTGTGCTGAGCAAGCGCTGGCTTTGCAATCTGGCCTGCCAGTGGCTACACCTCGTTTCACTTCACCTACTCCCCCAAGCTTAAATCTCACTCCTGCTGAGTTGCATACAAGTGGGGATTCTCAGCCTGATGTGTCTTCTAGACTACCTACTGCTGAACAGATTATTGCGAGGTCCTTAGCGCGTAAGGGCCCTGGTAAGAAGCGGCACCTGACGCCTTATGATACTGTTTTCCCTATGGGATCTCAGGAGTTTATGAATCTGTGTGGCTATACCCCTTCTGGTGAAGGAGAGCTCTTTTCTGTCTCAGGCTTATCTGATGAGAGACCAAGGGGTCATGATGATTCTGGCTCTGACCCCTGGGCCCCGGATGACACTGACAGATTATTGACCCAGATCTTTGAGGTTCTGTCTATCTCTCTCCCTGGTGAGGCTCCCAGGCAAAGAGGGGAGCGTTTCCATACAGCATCATCACGTTTGGAATTTCTAGAGCAGGCACATTTCCATTTCCTTGTGCTCAAGGAATGGGAGTGCCCCAGTAAACTTCCCGGGGTTCCAAGGGATTGGGATAGGAAGTATCCTTTTCCACCTGAGGTGGTTAAATGTTGGACATCCCCCCCTGAGGTGGATGTCCCGATAATAGGGCTATCTAACACCCCTGTCATGCATCCCCCTGATTCTACTACCCTGCGGGATGCTGAGGACCGGCGCATTGACCTGCTGGCCTCCCACGCCTTTGCATGTGCGGGGACGGCGTTGCGCCCGGTCTGTCCCTCTGCCATTACTGCTGTGGCCACTAGAACCCTCATCAGAAATATGCTTGATAGTGCCCCTGATGATCTCCCTTGTAAGGTGTTTAATGCACTCTCTAGTTGTGATGTGTTTGTAAATTTTGTCCTAGTAGCACTGGATGACACCATCAGAATGTGTGCAAGAACTTCTGCCCTCGTGGTGGCTATACGTCGCTTGGTCTGGCTGCGACATTGGGGTGCTGACAATGCTGCGAAGAAGGCCCTTACTGGGCTTCCCTTTAAAGGGCTACGCCTGTTTGGGGCCCGTCTAGACCTGTTTGGTAAGAGAGGTAAGTTACCCCAGCGCAGACGGCTGTCTCGGCCCCTTCGGGGCCAGGGCCCCCCTTCTACCCCCTACCATGGTGTTAAACAGGAACCAGGGGTGTCCTTCCCGGGGCCTCGCGCAGATTCCTGTCCCAGGAGCAGAAGACAACACCCTGGCTCCTCCGGGGGGGGGCTAAGCCCAAATCCTCTCCCAAGTCCCCTCAAGCATGATGGGGCGCCCTCGCCCGTCAGGGTGAGGGGACGGCTGCAGCACCTTGCTCAAGTCTGGAGGCATCACGTCTCAGACCGGTGGATTCAGGAGGTAGTGTCCTCCGGCTACAAGATGGTGTTTGCTGTGCGGCCTCCCCTAAGATTATCAGGTCCCAGGTACTCCTGGTCCCTGCCTCTGCTCAGGTGTTGGTGCAGGCCGTGCAAGGCCTGCTGGGTCCGGGGGTCATTTGCAGATTTCCCTTAACAGACAGAGGCAAGGGACTCTACACCAACCTTTTCACAGTTCCCAAAAAAGATGGGTCAATCAGGCCCATTCTGGATTTGCAGATCTTCAGCAAATTGTCAAGTACAGGCGCTTTCCGCATGGAAGCTCTGCGCTCGGCCATCTGCTCCTTGCGCCATGGGGGCTTCATGCCATCTGTGGATATCAATGATGCTTACTTTCACATCCCTGTGTTTTCAGGACACCAAGGTTCCTCAGATTCGCGTTGGAAGATCAACGCTGCCAATTTGTGGCCTTGCCATCTGGCCTCTCTCCAGCTCCCAGAGTGCTCACCAAGGTGCTAGTGGGGGTGATGTCTCGGATGAGGCCAAGGGGCACCGCGTGCTGCCCTACCTGGACGTCCTCATCACTTCCCAGTCTCTACATCTGGCAAGTTGGATACTCAGCTGGTGGTGTCCATTCTGGAGTCATTTGGATGGGTGATCAACCACCCCAAGTCCTCACTGTCCCGTTCCTTGGTAACTTCATTCCTAGGAATGAATCTGGACACAGTTCAGACAAGGATATTCCTTCCTCAGCAGAAGGTGAACAATCTGCTTGCACAAGCTCAGTTCCTCCTAGCTGTCCCTGTCCCTCCACCAGGCAAGGGATGCGGCTGGTGGGCCTGATGGTGGCGTGCTTGGAAGCGGTCCTTTATGCTCAGTCCCACTTGGGGCTTCTGCAACTTCTCCTATTGTCTGTATGGGACAAGGACCCAGCATCCCTGGACAGGGTCTGTGTGCTTTCCCCCCTGATAAGGAGGTCCCTCTTGTAGTGGATGGACTCAAGTAACCTGTTGGGGGGCTGATCCCTTCTTGCCCCTTCCTGGGAGACGGTCACCATGGATGCCTGTCTATCAGGTTGGGGGGGGGGGGGTTTCTGGAAGTCCCTGCGGTTCCAGGGGAGGTGGGGCCCTTAGGAGGCCCATACACCTATAAATGTCTTGATGCTGTGAGCGATCAGGTTAGTTCTGGCTCGCTTTACTACTCCTCTTCAGGGCCTGCCTGTTCAGGGGCGCTCGGTCAATCTGACGGCAGTTGCCTACATCACTCATTAGGGAGGGACCCGGAGCAAGAGGGCCCTCCAGGTAGTTCTCTGATCTTGACCTGGGTGGAGGCCAATGTTCCCTGCATATCGGAGGTATACATTCCGGGAGGGTCCCTCTGCAACAGGGTGTTCCAATCTCTGTGTCCCCGCTGGGGCCAACCAGATGTGAATCACAAGCTCCAGGCCTTTGTCTCCCTGTTCCAGGATCCTCATTCAGGTTCTGTATGTTTTTTCTCCATTCCCCCTGCTAGGCAGCGTCCTGCGCAAGATTGCTCTGGAAGGGGGGCCAGTGATTCTGGTGGTCCCCAGGTGGCCAAGAAGAGTGTGGTTCGCAGACGTGGTGCAGATGGCAGTAGATCAGTGCTTTCTGCCAGGAGTGCCAGATCTGCTCACTCAGGGCCCCTTACGCCATCCCAATTACAAACTCTGGCTGTGATGGCCTGGCTGCTGAAACCTCCATCTTGATGGAGAAAGGCTTGTCTGCCTTGGTGGTTGAGTCCATGGTGAAGGCTAGGAAGAAGACTTCTTCTTCCATACATTACAGGGTATGGCGTACCTATATTGACTGGTGTGAGTCTTGGTCTCTTCCCTGTTGGGTGTTCTCAGTTCCCAGGGTTCTGGAGTTTTACTGCATGGGTTGGAGTCGGGTCTCCAACTCAGTACTTTAAACGGTCAGGTTTCTATCCTGTCTGTCTTCTTTCAGAAGTCTTTTGTTCAGCATTCCTTGATTAAGACTGCTTTTAGGGGGTTACTCATGTGCGTTCCCCACGACAACCTATGGTCCCTGTTTTGGGTTTTGGACTTGGTCTTGCCTGCCTTGCAGGATGTTCCCTTTGATCCTATTCAGGATGCTGCTCTTGCTGTACCTACCCTCACGGTTGTTCTTTCTGGTGGCTATTACGTCGGTCGGGCGTGTGTCTGAGCTGGCGGCTCTGTCTATCCACCCCCCATACTTTGACAGACACCAGGATAAGGTGGTGTACCGCTTTAAGCTGTTTTTTCTGCCTAGGTGGTGTCTGCCTTTCATTTGAATCAAGATATTGTTCTTCCTTCATTGTGCCCTAATCTTAGCAATGCTAAGGGATGGGTTTTGCATTTCTTGGATGTGGTCAGGTGTCTGAAGTGTTACCTAGTAGTAACTGCATCCTTCAGAAACACTGATGTTCTTCTTGTGGTCCCTTCTGATCCTAGGAGGGGCTTGGCTCCTGCTAAGTCTACTCCAAAATGGTTTTGTCAGGCTGTGATTCAGGCCTATTCTGCTAAGGGGAGAATCCTCCCTTCCGCCTTATTGCTCATTCTACTCGTGCTATTGGTGCCTCTTGGGCTTTTCAGCACCAGGCTTCTGTTGAACAAGTTTGCAAGGCCGCTACTTGGTCTTCTGTTCATACCTTTTCAAAGTTTTACAAGGTTGATGTTAAGGCCTCTGCTGATGCTGTTTTTTGGCCGCAAGGTTTTGCAGGCGGCAGTGGTTTAAACTGTCTGCTGTTACCTTTTTTATTGGGGATCCCACCCTACTTTATGGACACTGCTATTGGATGTCCCAAGTGTAAGTAATATATCTGGAGCAGGACGTACTGTATACTAAGAATAATACAATTCTGTGAAATACTCGCCTGTAGAATTGGTATTATAAGTATACAGTACGTCCTGCTCCACCCCACCCTGGTTTTTGCATTATTCTGGATCCCCTGTATGGTGATTGTTATCATTGTTATAAGTTACCAGTTTTTGGGTGGTTAAATTCTCCCGGCTTCTTCTTCACTGCTTTTCAATGCTGGGGATTTGTGGGAGGTCCCAGGTATTTGAAGGGGCCGGGAGGAGCCTGTTTTACATGTCTCTGCAGTGCAGCACCATCTGGCGGAGGATAACCCAAGTGTAAGTAATATATATGGAGCAGGACGTACTGTATACTTATAATACCAATTCTACAGGTGAGTATTTCACAGAATTGTATTTTTGCCATTCAGCATGTTATGGGGGGATTCTGCCACTCAGCATGTTATGGGGGGACTCTGCCACTCAGCATGTTACGGGGGGATTTTGCCATTCAGCGTGTTATGGGGGGATTCTGCCACTCAGCGTGTTATGGGGGGATTCTGCCACTCAGCATGTTACGGGGGGATTTTTGTCATTCAGCATGTTATGGGGGATTCTGCCGCTCAGCATGTTACGGGGGGGGGGGGGCATTCTGCCACTGAGCATGTTATTGGGGGGGGGGATTCTGTCACCCAGCATGTTATGGGGAATGGGAGGGGGGTTCTGTGCCTCAGCATGTTATGGGGGGTTTTCAGCCTCAGGGCTTGTTATGGAAGGAATTTTGTCATTCAACATATTATGGGGGGATTCTGCCATTCAGCCTGTGATGGGTGGGGTTCTGCACACTGCCTGTTATGTGGCGTGGATACCGCGTCGGACACTTTCAGAAGGACCGGTGTAACAAGAAAAGTCCTGGACTGTTTTTTAACCCCTGTCCGCCCCTGATGGCAAGTGAGGCGTGCCATGTAATTGTTATATGAGGGAGTAGAGGGAGATATGGACGAAAAGTAAAGGTGATGTTAACGTAAAGCAGTTAGAGATTTTAGGTATGCTTACTGCAAAATCTAAGCGGACATTTGGAGCTTGTTTAGACATTTTCGGGTTTCACACCCCAAGTTCACTGTATTTGTTAGAGGCTATAGTACCACGAATGCCGGGATTCAGTAAACAGGAAGGCAGGGGAAAGGACCCGGAAACAGGGATTTTATTTTATAAGGCAAGCGCAAACAAAATAAAAATGCAAAATGGAATCTCTACCACAAACACTTCTACATAAACGCTTGCCACAAACGTTTGTCACAGGACCCTTGGTGGACTAAACTTGAGTCTTGGGCTGATGATATCATCAGTACCGGTAATTGGAAAAAAATGTACAATAAAGACTTCTACAAAGCTTTAATTAGTCCTTATTCTCTGTAGATCGGATGTTTTATTTTTTTGCCCAGTTTGTCCAGCTCTCTTCTATGACCAATGAATGAATTGGGTCCCTTTCCCTGATGCTCCACATTAAACAACGTTAGCAAGCCTGTATTTCTAAAATGGAGGTCAGGCAACACAGAAAAGCTGGTGGTAAGGAATTTTATTGGCTGCTGTAACCATCACTAACCGGTCACTCTGCCGACACTTTTACAGAAAATGCTGCTTGCTGTAACGATTGAGCGGAAAGATAACACAGTTGATACAACCAGTTTGTGGAGTGTAATGTGCCATGTCCTGTTCGATTACAACATTATGGCTACACTCCTCTCCCCCGCCTCTCACTCTCCTCCGTCTGGAGGGCATTTTGCTGTAGATTGTGTCTTGATGATGACACACGGGTCTCTTTGGGGATGATCCATTTTCAGCTCATCAAGAGGATGGCTGGTAGCATTTCTGCGCTCACAATATGTGTTTTCCTGATAAACGCTTCATTAATGATCTTTTATCACCATCCCAACCGCCGGCACAAGGGTGAGTTATCCCCCCTCAACGATGCGCGGGCCATGACAACACAAAGAAAACAAAACACTTGTGTATGTGCGCGCTGGTGGTGGTTTTACAGTTCATTTCACTGGGAGAAACTCAGGTTTCCCTCACAACTTGTGGAGAGCGGGTGGCACATTAAGCCACTGGAATAATTAAACATGACGAATATAGCCAGTCAACTCCACCACTGTGCAGAGAACTTCCGGTATCAGTATATTTTAAGGCACTTTCTTAGCACAGAAAATTGTGTTGCTTTGCAAATGTTATAAACCTACACATGGAAGCCTGTGATAGACAGGACCACTCAACATCCCTAGGAAGGCCGAAATCAAGCATGATTACTCAGCAGCCTAGGATGCCCTGCTCTTTGACAATCCATGGGAGCCCCCAAAATGGCCTTAATTACTATATAACAAGGGTGTCATTACCGTGTTGCAGCATCCAGCAAGGGTAAGTATTAAAAACAATTTTGGACTTTCTAGGACTTGTTAGGGAGTGGGCCATTCCAAATCAGGATGCCCTGGGGGGTGGTAATCAGCAGACCAGTCATTTTTGAGTCCTGTGAACTATCACATAAGTATGTCAGGTATTGGGGGGTGGTGGTTAGGTTTAATGTTCTAGTTAAGTGAAAACAAAAAAATAAGCCTGTGGCTTAGGCTACGTTTACACGTTTTGTCTTGCTGCGTCTGTGCTTTCGCATTTTCGCAGATCTGGCTGAATGTCGGCAGCCACGTGACAGCGGCAGCCAATCCAATGCTGGATTTCCCTGCGGGAACGAGGGTAAGATTTCTCCCATTGGTCGCTGGTAATCTACACCACGAGCTGGACCTTCAAGTACTACCCTGCCCCCTAATTCCCCAGACCTGAACCCATTTCAGCATGTGCATCTGTGGGACCACCTCAATTGTTGTGTTGATTCTATGGATCCCCCCCACACACACCTTTCAGGTGGTTTGGGGTGCACTGCAGTCAACATGGCTCCAGCCATAGTGAATCACTGCCAGCCCGCCTAGCTGCTGTCCTGCTGCACAAGCCAGTTACTCTGGATATTAGCTGCTGCTTATAATAATGTGACTGTGTATTTATAATTTTTGAATTAGTAAACCTAATTCCTTAAATTAATTAAACAATTACTAGATTACTTACTTGTTTAAGGAGTTAGTTCATTTGATTTATTGTATTGCGCAATAGTTTTATAAGCCTTTTATGATCAATTTGTAGTGTCTTGGATCTTTTTTGGCTTTATTAGGCAATACAAATATAGAAGGGCAAAGTCTAGCACAAGGGCAGAACATCAAGGAGGTAGGACACCTCGGAGGATACAGAATGGATAGGCGTGGCAGCTTAGAGGTCAAGGCAGCAGTGTGCGCAGAGAGGAGGGGGGGCAGCTGGAAATTTAGTCAAGGTGGAATGGAAACAGCTTCATCTTTTTTATCTAATGCAGGTGTTTATTTTTGGCATTACATGTTACTTTTTTTTTTTTGCGCCTTTACATAACATTTGGTGTTTGCAGTAGTGATCAATTGAGAAAATTTCAAATAGTTTTGGAAGAATAAATTAAATTTTTTTTATTTTAATTGATCAAAAAAACTTAGTAGAACCATCAAGCAACTACAAAAAAAATATCCTCTACACACTGACCTTGTCCTTCTTTATCGTCCCCCAGGCCCTGCAATTAAGAGAGTCCTGCGGCTGTCCTCCGCTCTCTACCAAGGATGACCCCAGACTGATTTTCGAGAAGAACAAAAATCAGCTCCTGCAGGCCTATAAAGCACAGGAAGACAGGATGATAAAGGGGGCCCTGCAACCAGTCCAATTGGAAGATGGCGCTCCCCTCGCCCCTGCCGTCAGAGCATCATAGCCCATGGACAGACACCTGGACTAACCCCAGACACGCACCTTACAATCCTACCAGGAGCCTTTTACTATAAGAGCTCTAACTGACCTGATTTCTCTGAGTAGTTTTATATGCTGGTGCTACAGCTTTCAGGACAATATTTCTAAATCCATAGACTTTTTTTTATATCATGCTGATGGTCAACATATTTCACTTTTTAATAATGTGAACGCAGGATGGTGGGCCCACACCCTAATCAAGAAGGGCAGTACCAGGGGGACAGAAAGTAGTCTCCCTCTACTGGGACAGCATTGACTTCTGGTCCCCCAGGAAAAGAAGACATTCTTCTATTTGTGAATGTAGGTCTGCTTTAAAGCAACCTGGTATTAATTATATTTGTTTGTTGGATCATGACTAAAACTTACGACTTTTATTCCATTCTTCCTTCAAAATCACATAAGGGCTCACAGTACACACATAAACATTGCTCTAGTGGTAACCTTGATCATTTAGTTTTTTTTTTAGCTTTTGTTTTATTTTTGTTGTTGAAAATGTTGCTACTGCACCCACACAGTCTACAGCACCTGTTACAGTCTACAGCAGGCATACTCAACTGGCGGACCGCGGTCCGAATCCGGACCGCGGCCGCCAGTTATCCGGAACGCAAAGAAGATGCCGCAGGTGGAGCGCTGCTCAGTATTTGGGTCCCCGCTAGTGCAGCCGAGCAGCCTGATGCTCTGTGCAGCCTGGTATAGTAACCAGCAGGGGGCGTAATGACGAGGCACGCAAGGGGGAGGTCCAGGGAGGTGGAGGAGACGCACGCTGTTTTTATCTGTCAAGCAGAGCTGCCGTCAGATGTAAGCTGTAATGGAGCTCATCTGCCTTGTGACCTGTGCTTCCTGACTGGCCGTCTCACCTCCTCCCAGTGTGTATGTTTCCCCCGAACATGTTCCCCTTCCATCTCCCAGCTCTCACTGCCTTCCCGATTGTGGTCAATTCAGAGTCGTTACACTCCTGCTGCCCTCTCCATAACCCCTCTGTCAGAAGTGACGCTGACACCTTTTGTATACCTGAAATACCCTCGCGCTGTGCTGTGTGACACCCTGTATTCCTGGTAAGCTATGTCTATCTGTCTGTGTGGCTACTAACTCATTCACTACTTCCCTGCTCTCTGTGTGTCTTTCCATCTGTAACTCCCTGGACTTTGTCACCTGTTTGTTTCTATTTCTCCATGAGTTCTCTGTCTTTTTATCTCCATCTGGTTGCACACTTTCTCTGACTCGCTCTCTGTCTATTTTCACTCCCTTCTCCTTCTTTGCCTCACTCCTAGTAATCCTCTTGCCTCTTTTTGTGTCGCCTCTTTACAGGGGGGAAGGGTCGCCATTCATCAATGGCACAGAGAGCTTTGTTTTGTTCCTAAGCAACTATTATCCATTTTTTTTCCTTTTAATTTTACTTTCATTACTGTTCAGGATATTTACCAGCCGTGGCATCTAAAAGACACCAGGGCTGGCTGTTGCTCTTTGGCAGGGCATTTTGATTACCCTGCCGTGTGAAACCCCCAGGTTCACCACTAATTATTACCTGACTGGCGGCGCAATGATGCATTGCACAGGCTCACCACCAAATAGTGTGGCTG
The DNA here is from genome assembly GCA_027917425.1 of Gastrophryne carolinensis. Lineage (NCBI taxonomy): Eukaryota > Metazoa > Chordata > Amphibia > Anura > Microhylidae > Gastrophryne > Gastrophryne carolinensis. Next base: position 401,183,799 of record CM051235.1, on the reverse strand, counting down.
TATCTTCAATTATGTTTCTTTGCTGCATTTGCATAAGAGCAGCTAGGAAACATAAATGAAGATACAGCCACGCTAATTGGTGGAGAGACATGCATGCACCATTGTGCTGCCGGTCACATAAGAATTAACAGAAAATCCAGGGGTTACACATGGCAGGGCATCCCAAATTAGCATATTCAGCAGAAGAGGAATATCCAGCCCTGTTGTCATTTAGACACCCCTCATCCATCCAGTCCCATCCCTCTTATTCCCAGCTCTTAACCATCCATCCCTCAAAAACTGCTTTCCCTTTTCTCCCTCAATGGCCAATACAGATAATGCTGGGGGGAGGGGTTATTATTTGGGTCTCCTAATAGAATATATAGCCCCCGGTGCGCTAATTTCAGTTATCCCCCCCCCCCCCCGGACCTTCAACCTGCTGCAGGCCACGATTAACGGACCACTACTCAAAGTTCTTGAGTACCCCTGGTCTACAGCACCACAAGAATGGGTGCCCGCTCCTCCTCCCAGCACTGCCATCAGGGTAGTACAGACAGGGCTCTTGTAGATGCTGCCCTGATGGCAGCCCTGTGACTTCTCATCTGCCACACTTTCAGGGAATCCAGGTACTCCCTGACGCTTGCAGCCCTGACACTTATCAGTCTCTGTACAGTTACCTGAGGGAAACATTTTGCCATAAATGCTATGTAAAGCTCACAAAAAAGCAGTGCGCTGAAGCCATTTTGGCAGACATCTTTCTTATTGTCATCATTGGCAGATGTGTGCTGCTATGGCTGCATCTTCAGTAGCTTCTCATTGTCACATTTATGGAAATTCAAGAATAGGGGGATGAAGAGAAAGGAGGTGACCGGAACAAATGTATCAAAGATATAAAAAAAAAATGTCTGGCATTCTGCTAAATCATTATGGTCAATGTGGAGAAAATCCCATATTTGATGTAATTAACTTTACAATATTATATTGATACAGTATAGTATAGTATATAGTATGTGACCCATTGTTGACATATAAAAAGAATTATATTCTAAGTATACAGCACGTCCTGTTCCAGAAGATATTTCTTACACTTCGGTTATACATTCAGTAGATGGCGCTGGACTGCAGAGACAGAAAAGTGGCTCCTCCCGGCCCCGTACACACCCGGGACCTCCCACAAAATCCCCAGTTCTTCTCTGCAGTCTGGGCTGCGATGACTAGAAGATGGCTCTCTCTACTCGCAGGTGAGCGGGGCTATTAGCCTGCGGCCCTGTAGGACTATTCCCACCCGTTTCCTTTTATTGCCTCCTAGCTTAGGCTGCACTGGTTGGGGTGAAGGTAGACAGCACCGCTGTTAGGTGCTAAGGAGCGCTGCTCCAACCGCAGTCCCCCACCAAAGGGTAGGCGGTACAGGCCCATGGTGAGCCTTCTGGGATGCCGCATCTTATGCCCCTCGCCCCCTGTCCCCGCAGGTTTATCCCTTTTTGAATGGTTGCACTGGTTTCTTTTGCCGCTGCGTGCTTGTACTCTGCTCCGCGGTCGGCGGCGACATCACCTCAGGCGCAGCTGTGCCATCATTGGCTGGCTTTGTCATGTGGGCGCGTTTTCGCTCTCTTCGGGGGGCGGGCCTTGTGACTGACGCGTTCTGCATCACTGTCTCCGCGGCCGGCCCATCGAGGTATATGCGGGCGCCATTTTAGTTTTCTGCTGCGTGTGTCTGGCGTCTCCTTATCGCAATCCGTAAGTGCCCCTGCGGGCTGATTTATTTTTTATTCTCTGTATTGCACATTGCTTACGGGATCTTTTTGCTTATGTCTTGCAGGCGGGTCAAACTTGAGTGGTTTCTCCCGGTCCTATCCCCTCTATTTAGTGTTAACTCCCTATTGGAGGGCTATTGTATTTATATCTCCCACTTCCCTAGAGGGTTATTGGGGCATCCCGGGTAGCCTTATTGGCGTCAATCCCAATTGGCCTATTGTGCCGCAATAATCACCATATGGAGGCTTCTCAGGATAATGTGCTTGGGGTTCCTTCGGGACAAGCCCGGCTGTGTGTGGCGTGTGGGGTATCCCCTATAAGTGATGATGGTGTGTGTTCACTGTGCCCAGCAGACGCTTGCATTGCAGTCTGGGTTACCGGTGGCTGGGCCTGCGCCCCCTCGGTCTTCGCCTACCCCCACGCTTACATTTGACTCCCAGTGAGGTGCATACCAGTGGGGAGTCTCATCCTGATTTGGCTGCTCGGGTGGCCAGCATTGAGAGACATATTGCTGGCTCTGTCGGCTCCCCGGGATGCCAATGAGTTGGGATAAGCGGTATCCCTTTCCTGCTGAAATGGTGAAACGGTGGTCATGTCCTCCTGAGGTGGATGCTCCAGTTCTGGGGTTGTCTAACACATCCGTCATGCATTCCCCTGACTCTACTACACTAAGGGATGTGGGGGACAGGCGCATTGATCAGCTGGCTTGCCATGCTTTTGTCTGTGTGGGGACTGCGCTCCGTCCAGTCTGTGCCTCTGCTATTATGGTATAGAGCTCTTCTGCATTGTGAGGAATTTGTTGCATATGTTTTCTCTGCCTTGGATGATACCCTTAGAATGTGTGGCAGGGCTTCTGCCTTGTTGGTGGCGATGCGCCGCTCGGTCTGGCTGCGCTCTCACTGGGTTTCCCTTCAAGACGGCTGCGCTTCTTTGCGGAACGTTTGGACTTGTTTGCTAAAGGAGGCAAGCTGCCTCAGCGTAGAAGGCAGCCCCGGTCCTTTCGGGGTTCAGGTGCCTTTTCTCCTTCCTTCAGGAGCTCCAGAATTGGACGGGGAGCTTCCTTTGCTGGAGCCTGTGGAGATTTTTTGGGCAGGGGCAGAGGACGTGGCCGCCCTGGCCCCTCCTGGGGTCCCAAGCTTAAGTCCTCTCCCAAGCCCCCTCAGGCATGAAGGGGCACCCTCACCCATCCGGATGGGGGGACAGCTTCGGCTCTTGGCTCATGTCTGGAGGCGTCATGTCTCAGACTAGTGGATTCAGGAGGTAGTATCCTCCGGTTACAAGATAGAGTTTGCAGCCTGGCCGCCACCAAGATTCATCAAATCTCAGTTAGCTCAAAACCCCTTGTCAGCTCAGAGTCTGTCCAAGGCCTTCTAGATCTAGGCGTCATCTGCCAGGTGCCTTTGAGGGAAAGGGGCAAAGGCTATTATTCCAATCTTTTCATTGTTCCCAAAAAGGATGGGTCCATCAGACCTATCCTAGATTTAAAGCTTCTCAACAAATTTGTCAGATTCAGACACTTTCACATGGAGACTCTGTGCTCAGCTGTGACTTTGCTACGCTCAGGGGACTTCATGACCTCTGTAGATATCAAGGATGGTTACCTTCATATACCTATCTTTCCAGGTCATCAGAGATTCCTCAGGTTCGCTCTGGAGGATCAGCACTACCAATTTGTGGCCTTGCCCTTTGGTCTTACCTCGGCTCCCAGGGTATTCACCAAGGTGCTGGCAGGAGTGGTGGCTCTGCTGAGATCTCAGGGCATTCGCATTCTTCCCTACTTGGACGACATGCTTATCGCCTCTCAGTCCTTCCATCAGACAGAGCTGGACACTCAGAGGGTGGTGTCCACACTGGAGTCATTCGGCTAGGTGATCAACCACCCCAAATATTCCCTGTCTCCTTTCATGGTGAAGTCTTTTCTGGGCATGATTCTGGATTCAGCTCAGGTCAAGATCTTTCTTCCTCAGCAGAAGGTGGAGGTCCTTCAAGAGACAGCTCAGCTCCTGCTGTCTTGTCCTCATCCATCCATCAGGCAGGGAATGCAGCTGGTGGGCCTGATGGTGTCTTGCTTCAAGGCGGTTCCAAATGCTCAGTTCCACATGAGGCCTCTTCAGCTTCACCTCTTGTAAGTATGGGATCGGGACCCTGTGTCCTTGGATCAGGTGTTTGTCTTGTCCCCTCTGGTCAGGTGGTCTCTAGCGTGGTGGCTGGACTCAAGGAACCTGCTGGGGGGCAGGTCCTTTCTGGGTTTCACCACGGATGCCAGTCTAACAGGTTGGGGGGGATTCTGGAAGTCCCTGAAATTCCAGGGTCAGTGGGGCCCTCAGGAGGCCCATGCCCCTATCAACATTCCGGAATTGAGGGCGATCAGGTTGGTTCTCGCCCACTTAACCCCACACCTGAGGGGTCGGGCTGTTCAAGTCCGCTCAGACAACCAGACGGTGGTTGCCTACATCAATCATCAGGGAGGGACCCAGAGCAAGAGGGCCCTCAAGGAAGTGTCCCTGATACTGTCCTGGGCGGAGGAAAATGTTCCCTGCATCTCAGCTGTGTACATCCCGGGGGGGAGAATCTGGAGGCAGACTCTCTGAGCAGGGCGACCTCTCGTCTGGGAGAATGGTCCCTCAGCAGGGTGTTTCGCTCCCTGTGCCACCGCTGGGGTCTGCCGGAAGTGGATCTGTTTGCATCCCGTCACAATCACAAGCTTCCAGTCTTTGTCTCTCTGTCCCAGGATCATCTGGCCTTGGCCACGGATGCCCTGGCAATGCCTTGGACGAGGTTCCAGCTACTGTATGTGTTTCCCCCGTTTCCCCTGCTGGGCAGGGTGCTGCGCAAGATAGTTCAGGAAGGGGTGCCAGACATCCTGGTGGCCCCCTGTTGGCCAAGAAGAGTGTGGTTCGCAGACATCGTGCAGTTGGCAGTAGATCAGTACGCCCTGCCCCGGGTTCCAGATCTGTTTACTCAGGGACACCTACGCCACCCCAATTTACAAACGCTGGCTTTGACGGCCTGGCTGTTGAAACCTCCATCTTGATGTAAAAAGGGCTGCCCGCCTCGGTTGTAAATACCATGATCAGGGCTAGGAAAAGGTCCTCTTCTTCCATCTACTACAGGGTTTGGCGTACTTACATTGGCTGTTGCGAGTCTAACTCGCTTTTCTGTCGTGTGTTTTCTATTCCTAGGATTCTGGAGTTTCTCCAACATGGTTTGGATCTGGGTCTTCAGCTCAGTACTCTGAAAGGCCATGTTTCTGCTTTGGCTATTTTTTCCAAAGATCCTTTGCTCAGCATCCCCTGGTCAAGACCTTTTTCCAGGGGGTTACTCATGTGCATCCCCCATGTAAGCCTATGTTACCAGTCTGGAACTTGAACTTGGTCTTATCTGCCCTGCAGGGGTCTCCCTTTGAGCCCTTGCAAGGGGCTCCTTTGTCCATTCTCACACTTAAGGTGGTCTTTTTGGTGGCTGTCACTTCTGTTAGGCGGGTTTCTGAATTGGCGGCGCTTTCCATCAAGCCTCCTTATTTTGAGATACACTAGGACAAGGTTGTGCTTCGTTTTAAGCCAGATTTTCTGCCTAAGGTTGTTTCTGCCTTTCATCTCAATCAGGACATTGTTTTGCCTTCTCTGTGTCCTAATCCTAGTAACCCTAAGGAGAGGGTTTAACATTCTTTGGATGTAGTCAGAGAAGTTCTATTTGGTGGCTACTCAATCCTTCAGGAAGACTGATGCTCTTTTTGTGCTTCCGTCTGGACCTAAGAAAGGTCTGGCTCCGGCTAAGTCCACTATCAGCAAGTGGATACGTCAGGCTGTGATACAGGCCTACTCTGCTAAGGGGAAGGAGCCTCCCTTCCACCTTACTGCTCATTCTACTCGGGCTATTGGTGCCTCTTGGGCTTTTCAGCACCAAGCTTCTGTTGAACAAGTTTTCAAGGCTGCTACTTGGTCTACTGTTCATACTTTTTCAAAGTTTTACAAGGTTGATGTTAGGGCCTCAGCTGATGCTGCTTTTGGCCGCAAGGTTTTGCAGGCGGCAGTGGTTTAAACTGTCTGCTGTTACTTTTGGGGATCTCACCCTACCTTATGGACACTGCTATTGGATGTCCCAAGTGTAAGGAATATCTTCTGGAACAGGACGTGCTGTGTACTTAGAATAATACAATTCTGTGATTACTCACCTGTAGAATTGGTATTATATGTATACAGCACGTCCTGTTCCACCCCACCCTTGTTATCATTATCTTTAGTTACCTCTTTATGGTGAATGTTCTTATGTTCAAAATTTTATATTTTGGTTATAGTTTTCCCGGTCTCATTTTAACTGCTTTTCAATACTGGGGATTTTGTGAGAGGTCCCGGGTGTGTCTCTGCAGTCCAGCGCCATCTACTGGATGTATAACCTAAGTGTAAGAAATATCTTCAGGAACAGGACGTGCTGTATACATATAATACCAATTCTACAGGTGAGTAATCTCAGAATTGTATTTTTTGGGGGTAATCTATGTATTCTTTCCTAGCGGACCCGTTTCATCAGACTTCTTCAAAAGACAGAAAGATGTATACCCATAAATTCTATACAATAAACATTTTAACTACACCAGTAGTATCAAGATACAGGTACAGGTGTGGTATTATTCACAACAGCAGAATGGAGAGATCGCTTGCGCAAGGCAGAGAAAGGTCAGTTAGAGGCTGCCTACATTGTAATAGCAGGCAAGTGGTTGCTGTTCAATGTAGCGCATTGTATAGTAATGTAACAGCAAGACTGCATATTAAATTGTACAGTGTGAGGAAAGTCCCAGCTCGAGTTTTATTACAATTCAGACCTTCCCAATTAAAAGACAAAAACATAAAATAGCCATATCATCTTTTTTCTTGCATAACCGTTTGGGTTTTGAAGTGGAAATGTTCACCAGGTAGGGAATCTAATGGAGTATAAGCATTTTCCTCTAATTAGGAAATACCTAACCATATGGGGTATTCACTAAATTCTGGCAAGCCATTTAAAAATTCCATTCTGTGCCGGAAGAGTGACACTGGGCTGTGGGGCTGTGGGTGAGGTAAGTGTTGTTCTTTATAACTTCCCCTGCCTGCCCTGCCTGGGCGGAGTTACCCAAAAACTGAACTTCCACTTTAATGACAGCTAGTACTGAACACCTGTGAACATGAAAAGCTACTATAGGATAGGCTACAAAAAAGCACAATGTCATGTTTTCTGTTTCATTATTTTTACTGGCAGAATGAGTTACAGTTATACATTTAAGCACAGAGTTGTACATATATGATACGCAGTTCAGGTTACTTTTATATCAACCCTACTGTTATGCTTAATAATGAGGTGAGTTGACTTCAAAGAGGTATGAATCCTAGCCCATCAATGGGGATGGGGTTACTTAAAATGGATAACCCCCCGGGGATTTCCTTCCATTCCCAACTCCAGGTCTTTGTTTCCTTTTGAGCCTGTAGTGTCATTCATTTGGCGTGGGAATACGAGTAGCCGAGATCCATGAGTTTAAGTTTTATGAAATTTGCACAAAGGTATCATCAGTACCATGATCAGAGGATGAACAAACAGCAAATCAATGCAGAAGAGAAATAGTAAACTCATCTAGAGTACTGTTTCTCAACCTGCGGTATACGTACCCCAGGAGGTACGCACCGCAGCTTGAAGGGGTACACAGAGATGTACAGGGGTGCACCAACATGGTTGGTCTGATGGGTTTGTATATCATTTTAACAGTAATACAGTAAAGGCCTGTGACCTACTTTTGGTAACATTTATAAGTTATCCCCTCCTTGGGGGTGCTTGGCTTGAATTTCGTGTTTTTTCTCGTCACTAATGGATACTTGGCCTAAAACAGTTGAAAACCACTGATATAGAGGACAAAATATTTAGTGAATAGAACATTAGTGTAGTAGAGAAATTGGGAGATTTGGAAATAGGGACAGAAAGAGATACAACCCTCGCCCCCCCCCCCCCCCCCATCACCACTAATGTTAGGATTCGTGTATTGCGTTCAGGGTTCTCACGTCAGCAAAAACTGCTCATTCTAACTGCTGTTAGGATACTACACAACTTTTTCAGCAATGAAAAACTATCAATGACTTCAGCAAATGAAATGAAATGTTTTTTTCCATGTCTTAGCTGTAACTTGTATAGCTGCCAACAATGTTGTGTTCTAAGACACACAAATCACAAGCCCTGACCTTTCGTAAGTTTCACCTGTGTGCCTGTTATTTTTTGACACACAAATATAGCTGTGATAGGCTCCAAATTATAACTTATACAGCTTGTCACAGAAAATATGACTTGCCCCGAAACATAAGCACTAGCAGGATTTTCAGCATTTTTGCTAATGCGTGAATTTATAATTCAGCTGCCGGGCTTCAGCAGAGGGACAGGAGTGGCTGTAAAGGAGGGTGAGGATACATTAAGTGAAATGTTTGATCTTGCTGGCTCTACCCCAGCCTGCTGCCATGCCAGGAACTCATTCAATCCCCCAGCATTCCCCTGATATCAACTTGATCCGTGCAAGTACCGTACTGGTGCTGCTGTACAGCCACTGGCAACTTGATTTCACTGGGCCCCGTATCCTACCACTGCCAGCCTGCTTTAGGCTTACATGTGCCTTAAATCAAAATGGCGGCAGCAGTACAGCAGCTCTTTTAAGGCACATGTAAGGATGTATGTGCCAGGCTGGCCAACCTCGAGAAAATTATTTCTAGCTCAGTGAGCAGAAAGGCCACTGCTACGAAAAGGCATCTGTCACCGGCTACGCTGGTAATTGATTTTGATGATTATGACTTCCCTGATTGGGCTGATTATGAATTGTTTGAGGAATCTGAGACTGAGGAATTGCAGTTTTTTGATTCTGAGGCCGGGCGGGCGCTGGGGGATGCTGTTGATACCCCCAGGGTCCTGACCCATCTGTTAGAGGTTCTGGATATTTCCCCACCAGCGGAGGCCCCTCCAAAGAAGGGGGAATTCTTTGGGTTCTCTAAGCCCCGCTTAGAGAATGGGAGAAGCCGAGTCGGCTTCACAGTGTTCCTCAGGGATGGGATAGGAAGTATCCCTTTCCGTTGGACGCGGTGAAGTGCTGGTCTTCCCCTCCCGAGGTTGACGCGCCCATTTTAGGATTGTCCAACACCTCCGTTGTACATACTCCTGACGCCACTACCCTTAAGGATGGCGAGGACAAGCGCATTGATCAGATGGCATGTCATGCCTTTGCCAGTGTGGGTTCTGCCTTGCGACCTGTCTGTGCATCGGCTGGCTACCAGGTTGGAGATCAGGGACATGTTAAATGGGTCCCAGCTCAACCCGGACAGCGTTGAATTCACAACTCTTAAGAGGTGTGAGTTGTTCACGAATTTTGTTTTGTCGGCTATGGACGACACTATTACCATGTGTAGTAGAACCTCGGCCCTGTTAGTGGCCATGCGACGATCGGTCTGGCTGCGCCAGTGGGCGGCTGACATTGCGGCCAAGAAGTCACTTACAGCTTTGCCCTTTTTGGGAACGCGGCTGTTTGGAGACAGATTGGATTCTGTGGCGAAGGGTGGGAAGCTACCTCAGCGTAAGAAGCTGCGTCACTCCTTTCGGGGGGCAAGCTCCTTTAATCCTTCCTTTCGCGGTGCCAGAGGGGGCAGAGGTCTTGCCTACTCTGGCTTTAGAGGTGATTCCTGGAACAAAGGTAGAGGACCAAGTTCGCTGCCATGCCAGCTCAACAATGAGGAGGCGCCCTCACCCTTGCGGGTGGGGGGACGGCTGCGGCTCTTCTTCCAGGTCTGGGCCCAGGAGGTCACAGACAAGTGGATATTGGAAGTGGTCCCATCGGGGTACAAACTGGAGTTCGAGTCCTGGCCTCCTCCCAGATTCCTAAGGTCTCAGGTGCCATCGGATCCTCGGGCGGCGCAGGGGCTCCTGTTGGCGGTAAAGAATCTCCTGAACATGGCGGTCATATGCCCGGTGCCTCTTTCAGAGAGAGGCCGGGGCTATTATTCCAACCTCTTCACGGTTCCCAAAAAGGATGGCTCCATAAGACCCATCCTGGATTTGAAGCTTCTCAACAGGTTCACCAGAACCAAGAATTTCCACATGGAGACTCTGCGCTCAGCCATCAGTTCCCTTCGTCAGGGGGATTTCATGACTTCCATAGACATCAAGGATGCTTTCCTTCATGTACCAATTTTCCCAGCACACCAGAGATTTCTCAGGTTCGTGGTGGGAGATCAGCATTTTCAGTTTGTGGCCCTCCCGTTCGGGCTGACCTCGGCACCGAGGGTGTTTACCAAGGTTCTGGCGGGCATAATGGCCCTGCTCAGAGCCCAGGGCATTCGCTTTGTGCCGTATTTGGACGACCTACTCATTACAGCCTCTTCCCTCTGCCAGGCGGAGCTGGACACGAGGACAGTGGTGGCGACGCTGGTAAGGTTCGGATGGGTGATCAACCACCCCAAGTAGTCTCTCTCCCCATCAAGGGAGATCTCCTTTCTGGGCATGAATCTGGATACCAGTCAGGCCAGCGTGTTCCTACCTCAGCCAAAGGTGCAGAGGGTTCAGGATCTGATACGTGTTCTCCTGACCAATCCTCGCCCTTCTATCCGGCTTGGGATGACTCTGGTAGGTTTGATGGTGGCCTCCTTCGAGGCAGTCCCCTTTGCTCAGTTCCACATGAGGTCGCTTCAACTTCATCTATTGCTGAAATGGGACAGATGTCCACAGTCCTTAGATCAGTCTTTTCTGATGTCTCCCAGGGTTCGGCAGTCCCTTCAGTGGTGGCTGGAATTAAGCAATCTGATGAGGGGCAGATCCTTTCTAGCCCTTTGTTGGGAGACGGTTACCACGGATGCCAGCCTGTCGGGCTGGGGAAGTTTCTGGAAGGATCATCAGTTCCAGGGGTTGTGGGGTCCTCAGGAGGCTCACAATCCCATCAATGTTCTGGAGCTCAGAGCTATCCGTTTGGTTCTGTCACGCCTGACACTTCACCTACAGGGTTTACCGGTTCAGGTTCGATCAGACAATCGTACTGCGGTAGCTTACATCAATCACCAAGGAGGGACTCGCAGCAGGAGTGCCCTCAGGGAAGTCTCTCTGATTCTGACATGGGCGGAGAGCAATGTTCCTTGCATCTCGGCAGTATACATTCCGGGAGTGGAGAGCACGGAGGCGGACTCCCTGAGCAGCGGATTCTCTCGCCGAGGGGAATGGTCTCTCAACCACAGGGTGTTTCGGGGCCTGTGTCACAAGTGGGGGACTCCGGAGGTGGATCTCTTTGCCTCTCGGCACAATCACAAGCTTCCAACCTTTGTATCTCTGTCTCAGGATCCTCTGTCTCTGGCAGTGGATGCCTTGTCCCTTGCCTGGAGGGAGCTGGGGTTTCTGTATCTGTTTCCCCCTTCTCCATTGTGGGCAAGGTAGTGCGCAAGCTGGCTCTAGAGGGGGCACCAGCAATTCTGGTGGCCCCAAGGTGGCCAAGACAGGTTTGGGTCGCAGATGCCGTAAGAATGGCGGTAGATCAGTACAGGCTGCCCCTGTCTCCGGATCTGATCTCTCAGGGTCAACTACGTTACCCCAATTTACAAACGCTTGCTTTGACTGCGTGGCTGCTGAAACCTTCTTCCTGAGGGAGGAAGGTTTGTCTGAGGCGGTTATTCAAACCTTGATTAGAGCTAGGAAGAGGTCTTCCTCTACCATTTACTATAGGACTTGGCGGTCCTATATTGACTGGTGTGAGGCTAGGGCCTTACCTTGCAAGGTGTTTTCGATTCCTAGGATTTTGGAGTTTCTACAACACGGTCTGGATCTGGGGTTCCAGCTCAGTACTTTGAAGGGTCAGGTTTCTGCCCTGGCTGTCTTTTTTCAAAGGTCTTTTGCTTTGCATCATCTGGTCAAGACTTTTTTCCAAGGGGTCTCTGAGTTGGCGGCTCTGTCTATTCAGGCCCCTTATTTTGAGAGACACCAGGACAAGGTGGTTTTTCGATTTAAACCAGATTTCCTTCCTAAGGTGGTTTCTGCTTTCCATCTCAATCAGGATGTAGTTCTCCCTTCCTTGTGTCCTAAGCCTAGCAATGACAAGGAGAGGGTTTTGCACTCTTTGGATGTGGTTCGTTGTGTGAAGTACTATTTGTTCGCTACTTCTCCTTTTCGTAGAACGAACACCTTGTTTGTGGTGCCCTCCGGCCCAGGAAGGGTTTGGCGCCAGCCAAGTCTACCATCAGTAAATGGATATGTCAGGCCATTGTTGGGTTCCTCCTTTTTAAGATCACTGCTCATTCTACTTGTGCTGTTGGGGCTTCCTGGGCCTTTCAACACCAGGCTTCTGTTGAACAAGTTTGTAAGGCTGCTACTTGGTCTTCTGTTCATACTTTTTCCAAGTTCTATTAGGTTGATGTGCGGGCCTCAGCGGATGCTGTTTTTGGCCGCAAGGTTCTGCAAGCTGCAGTGGCTTAAATTGGTGCATTTTTTGCTGTATTTGGATCCCCATCCATGACGGACACTGCTATTGGATGTCCCATATGTCATGAATAGTGGAAGCGGGGTGTGTGACATACTTGGAATAATACCATTCCAATAAGTATGTCACACCCCCCGCTTCATCCAGCCCTTTAGTATTCTGGATCCTTTATATGGTGAACCTTTTATTGTTAAGAATGTTTTATTAGTTCTTCCTGGTCCCCTTACTGCTGTCATATACTGGGGAATGTGTGGGAGGTCCCAGGTATTTATGGACCGGGAGGGGCTTCTTTTTTGCTTTCATCTCTGCAGAAGTTCGCCCTCTACTGGACCATAACCCATATGTCATGAATAGTGGAAGCGGGGTGTGTGACATACTTATAATACCCATTTTAAAGGTGAGTAATCACAAAATGGTATTTTTTCTGCCTCCCAGCTTTGGCTGCACTGGTCGGGTGACGGTAGGTAGCACCGCTGTCAGGTGCTTAAGGAGCGCTGCTCCGACCGCAATCCCCCACCAAAGGGTAGGCGGTATAGGCCCATGGTGAGCCTTATGGGATGCCCCTCCCGCGCTATCACCCCTCGCCCCCTGTCCATCGGTGGGCTCCTGTTAGGTTGGCCGTTGACCTCCCTCGCTCTCCCTGGTATTTCTCGGGGGGGGGGGGGGGTGTATGTGTATTCTTCACTCCTTGGGATTGTATTCCGTGGTATGCTTTGGTTTTGTGTTGCCACGTGTGTTGGTTGCACTGGTTGCTCTTTTTAAAAATGCTGCCTCCGCCACACGCGCTTGTACGGTGTTCCGCGGTCGGCAGCGACTTTACCTCAGGCGCTGCTGTGCCATCATTGGCAGGCATGGGCGCCTTCGCTCTCTTCGGGGGGGCGGTCCTTGCGGCTAGCGCGTTCTGCATCACTGTCTCCGCAGCCCGCCCCTCGAGGTATCTGCCATTTTGCTCTCCTCGTGCTGCGTGGCTGGCGTCTACCTACCGCGGTCCGTAAGTGCCCCTGCGGGCTGGCTTATTTTTTATATCTTATTTATGCATACCGCTTACGGGACCTTTCTGTTTATGTCTTGCAGGCGGGTCAAACTTAATTGTGGTTTCTCCTGGCCTATCCCCTCTACGTAAGCCTATGTTACCAGTCTGGGACTTGAACTTGGTACTATCTGCCTTGCAGGGGTCTCCTTTTGAGCTTGTGCATGAGGCTGCTTTGTCCATTCTTACTTAAGGTGGATCTGTCAGGCTGTGATTCAGGCCTATTCTGCTAAAGGGAAAGATCCTCCCTTCCGCCTTACTGCTCATTCCACTTGTGCTATTGGTGCCACTTGGTCCTTTCAGCACCAGGCTTCTGTTGAACAAGTTTGCAAGGCCGCTACTTGGTCTTCTGTTCATACCTTTTCTAAATTTTTCAAGGTTGATGTTAGGGCCTCAGCTGATGCTGCTTTTGGCCGCAAAGTTCTGCAGGCGGCAGTGGTTTAATCTGCATGTTGTTGCTTTTGGGGATCCCACCCTACCTTATGGACACTGCTATTGGATGTCCCAAACGTAAGGAATTATCCCTGGAGCAAGACGTGCTGTATACTTAGAATAATACAATTCTGTGATTACTCACCTGTAGAATTGGTATTATATGTATACAGCACGTCCTGCTCCACCCCGCCCTTGTTTTCATTATTCTTAGTGCCTCTGTATGGTGGTTGTTAAAATTGTTTGATTATGGTTGTTATTCTCCCAGCTTCTTGCAACTGCTTGTCAAAACTGGGGAATTCATGGGAGGTCCCTGGAATATCAGGGGCCGGGAGGAGCCACTTTTTGCTGTCTCTGCAGTCCAGCGCCATCTTGTGGATGTATTACCCAAACGTAAGGAATTATCTCTGGAGCAGGACGTGCTGTATACATATAATACCAATTCTACAGGTGAGTAATCACAGAATTGTATGATTGCATGGCACGGCCCGCTTCGGTATTCATAACAGTTGGGTTATTCCGCCACAAGGTGGCGCAGTGATGCTGCAGAAAGCTGTGGCATCTCCTGGCTCCCTATAAAAACGGGATTAACCATAGAGTTCCCAAGTGTTTCCTCTGCAGTGATACTGCGAAGTTAGAAGATGGCTCTCTCTCTTGCGCAGTTGAGCGGGGCAACCAAGCCTGCGGCCCTGCATGTCTATTTCCATCCGTTTCTGGACTCTCACTGCCTCCCAGCCTCGGATGACAGATCGGGTGAAGGTAGAAGAGCACTAGGGTCAAGTGCTCCTTGAGCACAGCTCCAAGCCGCAGACCCTGTAACACAAAGGGTAGCCGGCCATAGGCTTTATGGTGAGCCTAATAGGGATGCAGAGTTTCTGTCCTGGCTTCTGAGGGGGTGAGTAGTTTGGGGACTGTGTCCCTTATTTCCCTTATATCCTTTTTGGGTCCCCCCTCCCCCCCTCCCTGGCCATGGCTGCTCGCCGCTGCCTTCTCGTCTCTCTCTCTCCCCCCCTCTCTGACTTTGTTGGGGGGGCGGTAGCGGCGAGTGGTGATATCTGTGGTGTTTTGAAGTTTTTTGTGTATTTTGTGGTGTTTTTAGCTGCGTACTGAACTGCACTGCGTTCCGGTGCTGTGGGCGCTATAACCTGATGTGATTTTGCTTTGTCATGGCGCCGGCTGGGTCACGTGAGCGCTGTTTTTCGCGCTCTTTGGGGGGCGGGCCAGGTGATGCGGCCCGCCCCTCGAGGTACCTCTGCCGGCGCCATTTTGGACAAGCTGCGTGTCTGGATTTTTCCCTTCCTGTCTGCAGCGCTGCTTCCTCCGGTGGGTCGCCTTATCCAGCGGTCTGTGCCTGTTTGACCCCGCGGTGTCTTTGGTCCGTGAGTCCCCCTTGGGGTTTTTTTTATTGAATTGGGGTGTATTTGCTGCGGGATGCTCATGTGTGTTTTTACTTATGTCTTTCAGGCGGGATACCATTGGATTGTGGTTTCTCCCGGCTCCACTTCTTCCTCCCCCTCATTCCCCCTTTATTGACTTCTGGGGGCATCCCGTGGGAGGGCATCCCGGGTGGCTTCTGTCTTAAGCCTGTACCCACTGCTGGCCTATTGCGCCTGTGTTAATCACCATATGGAGGCTTCTGGGGATAGCGTGCTTGGGGGCCCTTCAGGGCAAGCCCGGCTGTGTTCCATGTGTGGGGTATCCCCTGTGAGTAACAGTGTCACGGTGTACGTGCCCTGCGCTGAAAGTGTCCTTGCGCTTCAAGCTGGTTTGCCTGCTTCGCTTCCCAGCTCTGCGCCTCACTCAGCTTCATCTACTTCCCTGCTCCTGCAATTGGGCCCCAGTGAGTGAAATGTTGGCAGGGAGTCACATTCTGATTTGGCTCTGCGGGTGGCTAACATTGAAAAGCAGCTTGCCAGGACTGTTCCTAGGAAGGTCTCTGGCAAGAAGAGACACCTGGATGCCAGGCCCGCTCCCCTTACTGAGATGTATGTTGGGATTGATGATCTTGGTGGCTGTCACCCCCTTGAGATGGGGGAGCTCTCCCAGGATTCTGACTCCTCTGGGAACCAGCAAGAGGGTTGCGATAGTGACCCTGGGTCTGCGTCCGGAGAGGAATCATGGTACCCTGAGGACACTGATAATCTGCTGTCACATATTTTTGATATTTTGCACATTGCTGCCCCTGAGGTAGCTAAGAGAAAGCAGGGGGAGCTTTTTCGCCCTGGTAAACAGCATCTAGAGTTCCCTGAGCAGGAACATTTTACCACCTTGGTGCTTAAAGAATGGGAACGTCCTAACAAGATGCCTGCTGTGCCCAAGGGTTTGGATAAAAGGTATCCCTTTCCTGCTGATCTTGTTAAGAGGTGGTCATTTCCCCCTGAAGTGGACGCTCCCGTGCTAGGCTTGTCCAATACTTTGGTCATGCCTTCCCCTGACACTACCACTCTGCGGGACGGTGAGGACTGGCACATGGATCAATTGGCCTGCCATGCTTTTACCTGTGTGGGGGCTGGTTTGCGCACGGTATGTGCTGCCACCATTACTGCTATTGCCCTTAAGAAGCTGCTCAAGTGTCTCATTGATGGCGCAACAGCTGGTAGTGTGGGGGAGGAATATAGGACTCTCTTACTTTGCTCTGATTTTGTGGCCTTTATCCTTACTGCTATGGATGATGCTGTGCGGCTGTGTGGTAGGGCCTCTGCGCTCTTGGTGGCTATGCGCCGCTCTGTCTGGTTGCGCCAGTGGGCAGCTGACGCTGCGGCTAAGAAAGCTCTCACTGGCCTCCCCTTCGTGGGGCTGCGGCTATTTAGGGAGCGTCTTGATGTTCTAGCCAAGGATGGAAGGCTGCCTCAGCGTAGAAGGCAGTCTCGACCCTTTAGGGGGTCCTCTGCCCCCCCCTTCCTTCCGCATTCCCAGAGTGGGCCGTGGCTCCCTCCTCTCCAGTGGTTGCAGAGATTCTTGGGGCCGTGGCAGACCCCGTGGTCAGCCCTGTATCTCCTGGAATCCTAAGCCCAAACCCTCTGCCAAGCCCCCTCAGCATGAAGGGGCGCCCTCACCCATCCAGGTGGGGGACGGCTTTGGCTCTTTGCTCACATCTGGAGGCTTCATGTTTCAGACCGGTGGATTCAGGAGGTAGTGTCCTCCGGTTACAAGATAGAGTTTGCAGCCTGGCCCCCCCCCCAAGATTCATCAGATCCCGGATGTCTTTAAACCCCCTGTCCGCTCAAGTGTTGCTTCTGGTGGTTCATTGCCTGTTAGAGTCTGGAGTCATTTGTTTGGTGCCTCATCAAAAAGGGGTCAGGGGTACTATTCCAATCTTTTCACGGTTCCCAAAAAGGACGGCTCTCTGAGGTCCATTCTGGGTCTGAAGGGCCTCAACAAATTTGTCAGATTCAAGCATTGGAGACGCTGCGCTCTGCTGTCAGTACCCTTCGCCCAGGCTACTTCATGACCACTGTGGACATCAAGGATGCTTATCTTCATGTCCCTATCTTTCCAGGTCATCAGAGATTTCGAGGTTCGAGCTGCAGGATCAGCATTATCAGTTTGTGGCTCTACCCTTCGGTATCACCTCGGGTGTTCACCAAGGTGCTGGCGGGAGTGATGGCTCTGCTAAGGAACCAGGGTATCCACATCATTCCTTACCTGGACGACATCCTGATTGTGGCTTTTCCTCAGGCCGAGTGGGACACTCAAATGGTGACATCCACTCTAGAGTCTTTCGGCTGGGTGATCAACTATCCCAAGTCTTCTCTGTCTCCGTCCTTGGTGAGGTCCTTTCTGGGCATGACTCTGGATACCTCTCAGGTCAAGGTGTTTCTTCCTCAGCAAAAGGTGGAGGGTCTTCAGATGCATGCTCGGGCTCTGCTGTCGTGTCCTCATCCCTCCATCCGTCAGGGGATGCAGTTGGTGGGCCTGATGGTGTCCTGCTTCGAGGCAGTGCCCTTTGCTCAGTTTCACATGAGGCCTCTTCAGTTGCACCTCTTGTCAGTTTGGGATCGGGACCCTGTGTCCCTGGATCAGGAATTTGTTCTGTCTCCCCTGGCCAGACAGTCTCTCTCGTGGTGGCTGGACTCAAGGAACCTTCTGGGGGGCAGGTCCTTCCTGCCCCTGTGCTGGGAAACGGTCACCACGGATGCCAGTCTGACCGGCTGGGGAGGCTTCTGGAAGTCCCTGAGGTTCCAGGGTCAGTGGGGCCCACAAGAGGCCCATGCTTCAATCAACGTCCTGGAACTGAGGGCGATCAGGTTGGTTCTTTCTCGCCTATCCACTCACCTTCGGGGTCGGGCTGTTCAGATCCGCTCAGACAACCAGACGGCAGTGGCCTACTTCAATCATCAGGGAGGGACTCGGAGCAAGCGAGCCTTCAAGGAAGTGTCCCTGATTCTGTCTTGGGTGGAACAGCATGTTTCCTGCATCTCAGCGGTCTACATCCCAGGGGTGGAGAACCAGGTGGCGGACTCCCTGGGTGTTTCTCTCCCTCTGTCACCGCTGGGGTCAGCCGGATGTGGACCTGTTTGCGTCCCGTCACAATCACAAACTTTCCAGATTTGTCTCTCTGTCTCAGGATCCTCTGGCCTTCGCCACGGATGCCCTGGCAATACCTTGGGCGGAGTTTCAGCTTCTCTGTGTGTTCCCTCTATTTCCTCTCCTGGGCAGGGTCATGCGCAAGATAGCCCAGGAGCGGGTACCAGCCATCCTGGTGGCCCCTTGTTGGCCAAGAAGAGTTTGGTTCGCAGACGTCGTGCAGTTGGCAGTAGACTGGCACGTCTTGCCCAAGGATCCAGATCTTCTCACTCAGGGGCAGCTACGCCATCCCAATTTACAAACTCTGGCTTTAACGGCTTGGCTGCTGAAACCTCCATATTGATGGAAAAGGGGTTGTCTGTTGTTGATACCATGATTCGGGCTAGGAAGAAGTCCTCATCCTTTATCTATTACAGGGTCTGGCATGCTTACATTGCCTGGTGTGAGTCCAAATCTCTTCCCTCTTCCCTGTCGGGTGTTTTCTATTCCCAGGATTCTGGAATTCTTACAACATGGTTTGGATCTGGGCCTTCAACTTAGTACCCTAAAAGGCCATGTTTCAACTTGCCAATCACCGGTTGGTTAAAACCTTTTTCCAAGGTGTTTCTCATGTGCGTCCACCCCGTAAGCCTTTGCTACCAGTCTCGGATTTGAATCTGGTGTTGTCTGCTCTGCAAGGGCCTCCCTTTGAGCCTATCCGTGAGGCTGCCTTGTCTATTTTGACTCTTTAGGTAGCCTTTCTGGTGGCTATCACTTCTGTAAGACGAGTAAGACGAGCTAGCAGCGCTTTCCATCAAACCTCCTTATTTTGAGCGACATCAGGATAAGGTGGTGTTCCGGCTTAAGCCGGATTTCTTGCCAAAGGTTGTGTCTGCCTTTCATCTCAATCAGGACATTGTCTTGCCCTCATTGTGTCCTAATCCTGCTAATTCCAAGGAGCGGAATCTGCATTCTCTGGATGTGGTCAGGGCTATGAAGTTTTATTTGGTCGCTACTGAGACTTTCAGGAAGTCTGATGCTCTTTTTGTTCTCACTTCTGGACCTAGAAAGGGTTTGCCTCCAGCTAAATCCACTATCAGCAAGTGGATCCGTCAGGCGGTGGTTCAAGCCAATTCTGCTAAGGGGAAGGAACCTCCCTTTAGGATTACTGCTCATTCCACTCGTGCTATTGGTGCCTCTTGGGCTTTTTAGCACCAAGCTTCTGTTGAACAAGTTTGCAAGGCCGCTACTTGGTCTTCTGTTCATACTTTTCAAGGTTGATGTTAGGGCCTCAGCGGATGCTGCTTTTGGCCGCAAGGTTCTTCAGGCGGTAGTGACTTGAACTACTGGCCATTACTTTTTGGGGATCCCACCCTACTTTGGACACTGCTTTTGGATGTCCCAACTGTTATGAATACCGAAGCGGGCCGTGCCATGCAATAAAGAAAAAAGCAGCACCTGTAGAATTGTTTTTGTTCTTGCGTGGCACGGCCCGTTTCACCCTACCCTGGTTATCGTTATTCTTGGTTGCCTCTTTTTGGTGTTTGTTCCAAGTTAATTGGGGTTTTTTACCTTTTTCACGTTTTTTACTTTATTCTCTCCCGGCTTCTTGTCTCACTGCTTGTCTATGCTGGGGAACTCTATGGTTAATCCCGTTTTTATAGGGAGTCGGGAGATGCCACAGCTTTCTGCAGTACCACTGCACCACCTTGTGGCGGAATAACCCAACTGTTATGAATACAGAAGCGGGCCGTGCCATGCAAGAACAAAAACAAATCTACAGGTGAGTACTCACAGAATTGCTTTTTTGCGAACAATTGTGAAAAAGTACAGAGGGGAAGATTTTTTTTATATTTAGTATATTAGTCAAATATTTGCTCTCCTTTGGCCTATCATATAACAGCATTTCCCTTTACCGGGGTTTTTTTGATAGTTGTCCTTTAATATACAAGGTCAGCTCTCTGCCCCTCTCCTTGCGGAAAGCTGAACCTGCCCCGCGTTTCTCTGCGTTTTTATTTAGCTCATTAAAAAAACGCACCTCAACATCTGACGTTCAAAGAAAAACATGAATAGCGAGACATAATCCCGGCCTCCCTGTAATCCCAGTACGACTCGTTATAACCCAACATCTGATCCAACACGATGATGGATCGTCACCAGGTCCTGATGCCCCCCCGCCACTTTTGTGAGGCCCATTAATAATCATTCTGCTGCTCGCCAGTTTTTAATCCCCCACCCCAGCTCTCACAAGACAGTTTGTTTGATCAGGAAAATAGCAGATTAATATTCATAAGGAGGGTGCAGCATAAATATTCACAAAGATGAGCGATCATACATTCTGCTCCCATCCAGCGGCCTTCATTAGAGCGTGGATCGTTCATGCAAGGTTACGTGCTGAAGAGCAGAAGTTGCAGACTAATTACTGCAAGTTATGTAAGCGGGGACCTTGCTACTGACGCTCCTTCTCTATCTCTCCGAGTAATCAGCAGTGCCCCGGGCGTGGAGATTGGAATGTGATCGTTCTTCCTAAACTTCCTAATTAAGTCCTCTTAGCTGGGCAACCATTGCCAGCATCAGCATCTAAATATAACAGTCCTCCTGACACCCTTAAATGGACCTACATTTTTGGTGCCTGCTATCCCTTCCCAGGCTCAGCAGGATTACAGTTTACCGGGTCCCGACGCTTAAAATGGTCCTGTGAAGTGCCATTTGTTCTTCCAACACTGAGCATGTGGTTGACGGGAATGTAGAAGGTAGAGTATTTTCTCTGATTTTTGGCTTTCCTAGGGGATTCCAGGAGGAACCTCAAATTAGGATGCCTGGGGAGGGCATAAAAGTTGGCCTATAGGTCATTTGGAGCTAAGGCCAACTTTAAAGAAGAAGAACATGATAAAAGGAGACGAGAGCTGGGAATGTGTGAGAGCACAGAAGAATTCAGCTAAGTAGTGGCAGAGAGACCTGTGTACTCATCTGAAAACCCTCCAAAGGGTGTAGCTGCCCCCCCCTTCAGCTCCCCATGCTTAATAGAAAGGCTAGGGAATCAGTCCCTAAAGCTCATTAGAATGAATAGCTCACTACGATAATATGCAGATATTAAAGGGGCAGTCCAGGCAAAAAGACCTACTCACTCACTAAAACAAGGGAGTAACGTGATGGGGAGTGATTGCCGTGGGGCCAAGAAGGTCAGGGGCCCCATCATTGTTGCTCCTCCACCTTATTTATCACTTGGCATCATTTAGAAAAAGGAAGCACCATTTGTATTTGCTGTTTTGGTCTTCAGTGGTCTGTAACCGAGTTGAGAAACAGAAAAGTTGCACCGTGAAGGGCCCCATTTATTGTTTTGCACCAGGGCCCTGTCACATTTAGTTACACCATTGTGATCAGTCCTAGTTAGTATAAAACTTACCAGCTCCTGAGCCCCACCATGAGAAAAGCCATGCTGCAATTTTTCAAAGAATATGACACGCAGTAATTCTAGATAGTAGCTGGCTCTAAAACAGGGGTGCACAACCTTTTTGGTATAAGGGCCACATTGTCTTATTGTTTCTATTCAAGGGACCCCAATAAAATTTAGGGTACCCACAATGCCAAACCATTTACTGGAGGTAAGCTTTAACCTTAAAGTGAGGTGGGAAGTAGTGGAAAACGGTAAGGAAGGGAGAGGTACATTGAGCAGAGGTGAGGTGGGAAGAACTGGAAAAAGGTAAGATATGGAGAGGTACAGTGATCAGAGGTGAGGTGGGCAGATATGGGAAGAGGTTAGCCGAGGTGGGTAGAGGTAGGCAGATGTGAGGTTAGATGAGGTAAGATGTTCTGAAAAGTGATGGACAAAAGCGAGGTGAGATAGGACAAGGTAGGCAAGGCAAGCTCTGCTCTCCAACTCTGCAAGGGGTACTGGGGGCCACAACTGAGGGCAATGAGGGCCACAGGTTTTGCATCCATGCTCTAGAGCAGCGGTACTCAACTGGCGGACCAGGGTCCGAATGCGGACCTCGACACCAGATTTCCGGACCCCTGCCCTGACAGTCCTGCACCCAGTTGCTTCTGTGTTGCCATGCTCAGCGCTGCCCCATTTACTTGTTACCAGACCTTATAGGCAGTAACATTTTGGACATCTCAGTCTTCCACCCCTGTACACGGTCTGCACAGAGTTCACAGGGGGTTAAAAGCAGTGTGCCATGGGCCAGAGCTGTAGGTTCTGTGGGGCCCAAAAAGCTCCTGTTTTTTCCTAGTGCCCAATAGAGTTCTTGGGGTGGAGGCAAGCAGCCTTTTTAGGTTTGCCAGAGGAATCTATAGCCCTCCCACCCAGTGCGCTGATTTCTAACTATCCACTCCATCCCACAGCCCCCGTCCAGACCTTCACCTCTCACCGGATGCCTGTAATTGGACCTTTACAAGAAGTGGTTGAGTACCCCTGCTCTAGAGTCTCTAGGTTCTCTATCGTTTGTAACAGTTGACATCAGCTTATGTTTTGTGTCTCTTCACATAGCCAGCTATATAGCAATGCTGTTGCACTAATGACTTCACCTGTGTGTCTGTGTGGAGATCCACAAATCATGACTTGTTGGGGCTTTCATTGAGAGGATTGTGTAACACTGGTTTATATGTAAAATAATGAGTTCTTTTTATTCAAGACACATATTAAAACCACTCAAACAAGCCACAGAGGAAGCATTGTGTTTGTCCAGTTTTAATATAGTGAATGCTGACGTGTTTCACCTATTTAGAAGCTTCCTCAGAGATCACATTGAGTAGAAACAGAATATGCCCCTAACCCTGTCCAATATAACCCAGTGAATATCAACAAAGGGCAGACATAGAGAACACAGAATGATATATTGAACTTCCCGCAGGGATGGATCTCAAAAGGTTCCCTAACCTTTATAAAGACCCTTATAAGCAGTGTAGAGGCCTTGCGCCTTGCTTCCCTAGAGGCTGAAGGGCAGTGTCAGCACCCGGCAAGGTGGGGCCGGCCTTTGGGGTGCCCACATCTCCTCAGAATGGTGGGGTTCCACATAATGGGGGCATCTCGATTTCGATTCCAGGGGAGGAACTGCTGGCTTTTTTTCTGATTTTAAGTTGCCCACCCCAGCTGATTTCCTATCCCTGGAGCATCCCAATCTGTGATACCTTACTGTGTGAAACCCTCTGGGATCGCTGGCATACCCACTATGAAAGCAATTCCACCCCTGAGTTTTGGTCCGCTTTACAGGGGCATCTCAATTTGGGATGCCCTATTTGTGAACTCCTCCCCCCCCGGTTTGGTTGTTAACTCAAACTGGCGATCCCACAGTGCATTCAACAGTTCTAGGAAGGTAATGAACAAAGGGGGAGGGGGTCACACACAAGGGCATCCAAAATCAGGAGAATCTAGATTTGTTTAGACTCCAAGGTCAGGTTTAAAGGGGTTTGATGTACTTCAAAGTAGACAAAACTAGAGTTTTGGTCCAAATAGCATGATCCTTAGGGGGCATCTAGATTTGGGGCGTCACTCAGTGATGTGACGCAACTTTTCACCACGAAGCGGCCCCTGAGACCATGCCGCCCAAGGGCCCACATAAACCTGGAGCCAGGCCTGGGTGGCTGCTTTATCAAGAGTGTCTTTCCATGGGTCCCTTTAAGGCGCAGCTAGAGAAGCTTTTCTTCTATAAGGGGAACGCCTTGGTATAGGTAGGTGGCCTGGACACGCCTTTTCCTCGCCCCCTCCCTAAGTCTTCCTTTTAACGCAGCTAGAGAAGCCTGACACCCCTGTGAGATGAATGGGCAGATAAAGCTGCGTCTCCCAGCTCTGCCACATTTTGTGCTCCGCAGCTAATTATAAAAAGATTCAATGCATGGCACCAGCCGCCAGCATATCTATCATAGTTTACTGTTACTGGAGTGTTGCAGAATTTGACAAGCGTGCCGCATTTACACAGGTCCAGCACTTAGAGGGAAATGTTTGGGGGGATTTTTTTTTCCTCTGCACTTGTAGACGATGCAATGTTTTAAAATGATGGATGAAGTCTCGGGAGCTTTACCATGCGAGACATTTACCAATGCAAAGCAAACAGAGATATTGTGTGAGCGGTGATCGGGAGGGTTAAACGTACAGGGACAGAAAAATCTAACTTTGCCTATAAACCTTAGCAACATGGTCACTATAACTTTTATTAAAGCAGCTATAAATGCATGTCCAAACCTTTGGGGATCCTCCGCTGGTATTTACTGTGTCCTATAGACAGGGCATTATACAGCCTCAATGTTGAGGTTTCAGGTGGCTAAAAAACTTTGCGTTCAGTCTAGATTTTATAACCCTCCCACATACTAGAAATTGGTGCATGATATTTTAGAATTTGCTTAACGCAGCGACACTGGCTACTTCCACGATTTGCAGAACCAAAGTGCTTGTCCTTCTTGAAGTTGCATTTTCCAACGTTGAGCAGTGTAAACGGTTTTGAATCGAAAGTGCTTCAATCGTCCTTAAAAGTCCTTAACAATACAATACGGTACTAGTTATTTCTTGTAATGTGAGTACACTATCAAGTAATTATAAGATGTGCACCAATTCTTTGTAGTGAATTCACATACAAAATGTGCAAATATACACATGTAGATATATATACAAAAACCAGCAAATGCATGTTATACGACAATCTATGGGTTAATTGCAAAAGAAACAATTGAGACGGATTGCACTTAAATGACGAAAGCCCAGGAGACAAGCAAAATAAAGATAATGTAAATACTAACCTTTTGGTAACAAGCAGTCTATGGGTATACATGTAAATATTACCTGCAGTGCAGCCAAGCAGAAGGTAGTTATTCTCACTCAGGTGCGCTTAGTAATAGTATAGCCAATGGTGGGACTCCTTTCCCGTTGAAGGTTGAGGGTAAGGAGATCAGGTGTATTGTGGGGGTTATGTTCGGGGGGCTCCATCCATTCTGGATGCCCCCCCCCCCCCGAGCTTGTTCTTATTGGCTGTCTGCGGGACCAACACCCTTTAAAGAAAATAATGGGCGTTGGTCCGGTTGAAGTGCTCTTGAGAAAGACACCTAACCACCAACTGCTCCCTGTGCTCCAAGTTTAGGGCAGCCCAACATTCTGAGCACATGTGCACTTCACTGCCCCTTAGTGTGTTATTCACCTTTGTGTAGTCAATGATATGGTGTTAATTCACTGGTATAGCCACTGTGTGTAATTCACTTGAGTTTTACAGGCCCAAGAAGATCCCAAGGTGCTACAATATATATATGGGCAATGTGGGGCGAACGGCAGTGACACGGACAACAGTTCTTAAACAGCAAAGGCAGTTTTATTGAGAAAATAAAATGTTCAAAAGCAAAATATCTATATAAATCAAGTGGTTACTTCACCAACTTAATGCAAGTCCAGGGTTTAATACTCCAGCAAGCTGCAAGTCCAGGGTATGTCAGGTCCACTTCACAGGGCATACACGCCCACTCTGCTCATCCACACAAGAAGCCTAGGCTCCTTCCTCCAGGCTGGTCAACAGCAAACTGACAGGATCAGCGGCTCCTTTTATTCAGGCTTCCCCTGCAATCACCCTGATCACCTGTGAAAGGCCTGTAGAGGACTGGGGCATGTGACCTGGGTCCTGAAAACCCGGCATGGATCGTGCCTGATACAGCAGCATAGCAGGGTAAAAATACACACCATTCAGGACTTTTCCACTTTACCTCAATATATATATATATATATATATATATATATATATATATGAAATACATTTGGCCATAGCCCCTGCCGATATTCCTTCCTTAGGGTGTAGAACTAGAAATGGCTAGTTTCATTTTTCGAATCGTCCTGGAAACACAGTTTTTTTTTGCTTTCCCTTCCTGTAAGATGACAGGCAATCAGTCATTGCATAGGTGTGGCAATGACATCAGTGCCACACACAACAATAGCAATGAATGGAGGAGGCGGAGCTTTACAACTAAAACAATCTGGGATTTGTGTGAAGCAGGAGCACTAAAAATTGGAAAAAGGTAATCCTCATGGGGGGAGCAATTCAGGGGATGCTAGTTAAAAATGTGGGTTTTGGTCCACTTTAAAATGAACCTATCACCAGGATTTTCACTATTTTGTTCATAGGTAAATTTTAAATACTTTTTAGCTAAGCATTTGGCTATAGAAAACATCATTATATAATACAATAATACAAAAGTATAACAATTATGGAAACAATTCCTACAATAGATGTACTTTCACCTGTTTTTTTCCAGCAGTGACGCTGGTTGATCAACATAACAGCCAGGCCAGTCATGGCAGCTCCTGGATTCAATTCAGGATAAAGTCTCTTCCATGTGTTTTTTCCTTTGTAAGACCCATTACAATAGCCAGAGAGAGTGCGGATTTCTTTCTGTATGAAGAATACAGAGAAGTCTTTTCACAATCACTCTAATACAGTAATTGTATCACGGAGCCTATTACGACGGCTCAGCAATTCATTGATTTTTAATGGGCATGGGGAAATCCATCTGACCTGTTTTTTCCCTTTCTGCATGTAAAGTGCAAACATACAGAATCCCTTCACGCCTCTAAAAAAGTAATAAAGTCATCAGCCTGCCTAATGGAAAAATACATTTGCCATAATTAGAGCGCCATTTCAGAGCGGGGTGGCACTCAACCAGATGATGGCTGCAGGATATGGAGACAAGCCATGTCTGCCATTTTTTCGATTGTTATATGGCCTCATAATGGCTCAGTGATGAACGGTAATAGAAGGCTTCTATATTTGCTTATATTAATATCATAATAATTACGATTTTATTATTTTCATTTCATATACAATCTGCAGTAACATCCTCTCACCACTATGTGGCAGGCTTTGTTTTTAAACTGCAAGTATTTCACAGAATGTATTTAGCACATGTTCACACCAGTGGCTACGTTCACACGTGTCCGGTTGCGTTTGCAGCATGCGTTTTGCAGCAGGAATCCTGTTTTGCATCCCCCCTTTTTTCATGTTTTATTTTGCGCTTGCTTTTAATTGATAGCCCTGTTTAATGGGATGTGTTTGTGGCCAGGACGTAGCAGGCAAGATTTTTTGCGAATGCATTTTTCTCCTCTCTGCCGCACTGGGGTGGTGTGAAAGGGGCCATAGAGGTGCCATTGATGGATTTTCTTTGCGGTACCGCTGCTTTGCCGCAAACGCAGAAAAGCATGTGGTAAAGGACATGTGGATGAGGGCTATGTCTTGCATTTAAAGTGGAACCAAACCCAGATTCTTGGGTTTTGTTCCTTGCTCATCTGGGAATCCCAATTAGGGATGCCTGCTGTGGGAAACCCTTTAGATCGACCAGTAAAATTCACCTCTTCCCAGTCCGATAGCTAGGGGTAGAAGCACGAGCACAGCCCAAAGATGTAGGGTTGTGGCCTCTCAATGTTTACAATGGCAAGGGAGCCAGGAAGCAGGTGAGTTTTGCTGCACCTCAGGGGCAGGGGGGTGCACACAGTGGGGAATCCCAGTTGCCCCTTGGGCGTTTTAGATTTTAACTTTGTTTTGCACTGCGTTATGCACACATTTGCCTTTTTAATAAAAGAAAAACAAAGAGGGGCTCCTGTGGGGTACAGGTATGGGCAGGGGTATTAACAAGGGGTATTAACAAGCCCCTTACCCACATGGAGAGCAGATGGCTTGTCACCCACTACCCCTTAATGTGGTATAGGGGTCTTTGGGAGTTACCAGTTCATTGGTAGTGTGAAGAAGGGGCCAGTGCTGTCATTGTCCAGATTCTCTAGTGCCAGCAGTGGCTCCTTTATGGATGGTCTGTCTATCTGAAGGATCACTTTAGATGCAGATGATGCATTGAATCACAGCAACAGAGGAGCTTAGATACTAGTATACTAAGACTCCAGGATGGCACCCCTATGACAAAACAGACCATGAGAGTTTAGCAGGTGGCACTCCCCCCAGGGCAGAATACAGCCCAGCAATCTGGCAGACCCTTCCCCTTGCCCCCATCCAGACCAAACAGTGCTACTGTATTAATTAAAAGAAAAGACAAAACTTGCCAAAATAGAAAAAAGTCTGGTGCCCCATCATTGGCCCTAGGATGCTCCACCCCAAGGGCCTGTACATGGTATTTAGCCAAGCCAGGGCATCCTAACTTTAGGATGTTTCTACAATTAAAGATTCTTATTGTGTGCAGCACAGGGAAAGGGATTAATGTGTCATCCAACAAATTAAAATGGGTTTGTTTTTAGTTCAGCACGAGGAAAGGGGTTAGTATGTAGTGTGGGAGTGGAATGTGCCCCTGAAATATTCATGAGCCAAACAGACCCTTTTCAGTTCAGAGACCAAACACATTAAGGTGGACCAAAACACCCTGCGGGTCAACTGAGGAGTCTAAAAGACCCTAAAAGGCTGATTCTCTGTTCTGGAGCAGTTCGATTAGGGATGCCCCACTGTGTGAAACCCGCCCATTTCCAACATTGCATTTGCAGCCCGTGGCCGCATCCCCACTAACCCTCTGGCTGATATAAGCTCTCACACCAGGCTTATTTGAATGGCCAGCACTGGCAAATACAGCCAGATGGATTGATTGCAGTTTATTCTGATTGGCTGGAAGCCCGTGGATGCCCTCTTGGAGCATGAATATAGGCTAATGATCTGATGGGTAGTAGTAGGGGGAGGCTTTGCTGCCACCGTTTTTTCCAGTTTACCAGGCGAGGCCAGGAATATAATGCACATGTGACTGTTCATCACTGCGGAAGGGGAGAGACGTGCATTAGATACCCCCGGGAGTCACCTTCTTACTCCTACCCATAGTAACACCCTGGACTTGGGCATAGATGCTGACTTACTCGGCATCTATGCCCTCGGATGCCAGCCGCTATGTCTAGGGCTAGCATCTCGGGAGGAGGGGGGGGCTTTTTTTGGAAATAAGCTCTGACCCTAATCTGAAGCTCATCTCTACTCCGATCCAAACCGAGCCACATTCCGACCACGTTCCTCCTGCGCAATACCTCTCCTCAAAAAGTTTCTCTTTATTCAGCCTTTCACAGCCGGCACATTAATCATTGCGGCAAATGCTACATAAATATATCCATTCTCCGCACAGACGTAAAGCGCTCTCCGGAGGGTCGTCATACATATTTAATTATTGCACAAATAATGTTCACAGCAGACGCTGTCCGACTCCTGGGTGGCAGAGCAGCTGCAGACCGCGGCGCGGTACAATACTGGCCGCATTTTACATAGTTCTCGCATATTACCGCTCTATAACCAGGTGATGGGCGGCTGATCGGGAACCAAATAAAATTAGGCAATTTTTGTGAGAAAAGAGCTGAGATCAATTACTGGAAAATGAATTATTTAATTGGAGAGCAACGGAAACATGCAATTATAACCGCTTGGGTAGAAAAGGAAGAATGGAACTCTTAAAATACCTGACTGGATAATGTACATGTATTGTCCTCTGTAGAGAAAGCGGACGCACTCTTTAGCTCGCAATTATATCATTATAGCAGCTTGGTGGATGCTTTCTTTCTAAAATAATCCAAGGGGAGCTCTGGACAATAAATTCACTAAATCTAACCAAGGACATTGTCTGATTTAATGGCAGCTGTCATTGCTGTGCAGTCTTGTACACTTCCCCCACTTGGGGTCCTTGTCACGCCCGCTC
Organism: Gastrophryne carolinensis; assembly: GCA_027917425.1. Classification (NCBI taxonomy): domain Eukaryota; kingdom Metazoa; phylum Chordata; class Amphibia; order Anura; family Microhylidae; genus Gastrophryne; species Gastrophryne carolinensis. The sequence goes on along the minus strand of CM051235.1, from coordinate 401,154,013 downwards.
TGTGCTGGAATTGAATATCAGGCTTCATGCCGGGAAAAGTGGGCTTGTTACTAGCTCTGCTCCATTGCCAGCCGAGCACTTACCGGTAGTTATCAGATACAGCGGGGTCAGGGCTCAGAATACAGACAAGGAAAAGCATACACTGTACAAATGAAAATAGGTGTGAAACAGAGGCTTTTACAAAGTGAGGAATCTCAGGGCAAGCTGTAACCCAGCTTAAAGTAGACCAAACCCCAGGATATTGACTATCCTGGGTATTGGTCTGTGCCCCACTGTGTGAAACCCCCAGGTCGCCTGAACGAACTCACCTCTTCCCAGTCTTATGGCACCTGCGCGGCCACTATTCCAATCAGTGCACTCGGAACCGCTCGAGCGAGCTGGCGGCTGCATCCCCTGCTATCCTTTACCAGGGAGTGTGCCCGCGTTGGCCATTCACAAATGCCTGGCATGCGGCCTGCTAAAGGAATAGCAGGGATGCTGCCACTGCTTGCACATGCAGCATTGGACCGGGAACGAAGGTGAGCTTTTGGGCGACCTGGGAGGTTTCACACAGCAGGGCACCCCCGAGTATGCCTGCTCTGGAATCTCATAGACTCCAGGGTGGGTTTTGGTCCTCTTTAAGTCCAGTGTATATTGGACATGATAGTCTACCACTGCTGTCTCTCTGTAGAACAGCCAACAGAGTCCACAGCATATGTCTGGAAGCCCAGGCGTTTGGCAGTCTGGCTGAAGGAGTAGGTGGCCCGGAGCACCCTGCTTTGTTGGTTTGAGGAGGAGCTCAGCTAGGTTCTCCATACACAAGCCTGGCTTAAAGCGATTGGCCAATTACATGTTAAAATCAATTGCCTGGCAGCTTACCTGACGCAGTGTCGGTCCCATGCTGTCTTTTTGCTCTGGTCATTGAAAGGAAGGGGAATAGGTAGCGCCATAGGTTCTGCAGTGTCCATTGCTTCTCCCCTGCACTCTTTGTTTAGGGCACTTGGGGAGACAAGCACCCCGGGAAGAAACAAATCTCACTGGGTCCCACAACACCACCTATTCTCCAGTCAGACCACAGTCTCTGACAGTGTCAGACTGGGGTGTCTGGTGTCCACCAGGAGAATGACCCCGGGGGACCCACCTTACGGTTACAGTACATGTAAATAATATTGGCTTATTTTCAGGGCTCATATACACAGAAGTTAAAAAAAAATAAACAGCAGCTTACCTTGCCAAGCATTCCTCCAACACTGTGCTTCCTCTAAGCTCTGCACCCTGAATGAAGAAATGTACTTCCTTTTCTGCCACTTCAGTACCACCCTGCTGATGTAGGCCAACAATACTAGCTCAAGGAGCTAGTCCAGACCATGCCCCCTTTGTATTGATTGCTTTAATGTCACTCTCAAAGCTGCTGTTCAAGCCCAGCTAACCTCTCCCTTCGTTCTACCCACTGAGCCTTCTCCTAGCAAGCGCTCTCACTCCGAGCTCTATTATGCTGATAATTATGCTGAATCACAGCTTGAAGGGCTACACCCACATGCTTCAGAAGAGAAATCATAGGGTAAAACTGTAAAAATTGATATAGCAGCAATGTCTTCTTTAATTTAATAATGGAAAACAGTTTAGGACATTTCCAAACATAGCCTGACGCAATAGTCTAACAATTGGCTATGCTTGAAATATCACTTTAAAGTGGACTAGTCTGTGTTATGGTCCTTGCCCCCAGGGCCTCTTCCTCTGCATCCAGTAGCTCAACCTGATCCTGACCACAACTTCAAGGTAATGTTCTACCAGGGACCCCATAGCAAATATTATAGTGAGCTCCTGCAGGGGGCATCAGGAGGTCCCTCAGGCCAGGACGACCCACACACCCAGATATAGGCTAGTGCTGCTTCCCTCCAGAGGCTGACCACAGCCTGGCCATGAAGACATGTAACAGAGTGGTGGCTTCTCCATCCCCACTGTTATTAGGTAGTTCAGGTGTAGTTACATAGTTGGGCCACTAGGTCAGTATAGACATTGGTTCATGCGGACCTATATAAGGGGAATCAGGAAATGCAAAATTGTCTTGTGATCATGGAGAGAAACTGAGCAGGAGAGTAAGAGAAAGAAAGAGCATTGGCCTTAGCCCTCAGAGTTAGGAAGCTGGGAGAGGATGGCGGGACAGGCCTTGACCCTAAAAGGGGTGTTGAAGGAACACCCTTGAAGCACTTGTCACTGAAGGGGGGTCTTGTAGTTAAGGAGGACTCCTAGAGGGCAGACCCGGTGAGGCCAACCAGTCAGATGTAAACTTGTGGGATATTGTGTGTACAAGCCAGGGACCCCAAACATCCCTTAGCCTAATAAAAGGGGCACATTCTTCAGTAAAATCGACCAAAAACTAAGTTGTGTTCTGTGGTGTAATCCACTGAAGATCCAGACCTGCCCCCATCTCCCTAGGCCACCAATTACCCCCTTATGGAAGGAGAGTCTACTCCTGTTCTACCTGCACCCCCTCTTACATGGACCTGCAACCTCTTTGGGGGTATCACGCAGTCTGTAGATGTGATTTTCACTACAGATGCCACAAATCAGGGCTCATACAGAAATTCTCCATGAAGTATACATCACCATGCTGCTAGTGGCAGTGGAGGCCAGACACAGCCCTTTACAGCTTCTCCAACAACATTCCCTGAACCTCTCCATCCTCAGTTGCTCTCTAGGTGCCACCTGCAGGAACAGCAAGATACAGTGAGCCTGTGTGTCTGTCCATAACATTGCTTGGTGCGGATGACCTCCTGCTTCCTGGACTGCTGACCCGCAACATAAATCTGGCTCCCTTCTGCCACAGGCCTCAAATACACTGTAACACAGTATATAAAATTTCACTGCAGCACATTGAAAATGAATGGACAGTGAGTGATGCAGTATAGAAGTCTTATGTATTCTTTACCAATTAAACCGGACCTTCAGCATCATTTAATGAAATGCCCCAACCCTTAAGAAACTATTCCCCAGCATCTAAAATATATATAATTTAAGTTTTTAGTGACTTACTTATTATTCTTTTCCCCAATGGGCTGCAACTCTGTTTAGGATTCTAGGGTACGGGCGCCGCCATCTTGCCTCAGAAGCATCACATACTGAGGAGAGGAAGGGGGTGGACAAGTGCAGGGGCGGAGTTATAGCTGTGCTTTGCATAGAAAGAGCAGAGCTGGGGTCAGGAAAAGATCAGCAATCCCAGAATGCAGAGCGGCACAGTTAGAAGACACTTCCTGTCTGCAGGCAGCCTGCAACCCCACGGGCTGCAATCTTGGATGTTAAAAGGTAAAAAAAATGCAACAGGTGCAGGTAAGATGATTTTTAATGTGGGCAATCTGTATGTAGGGAGTGAGGGAAACATACAAAATAGACTCTTATTCAGGGTGAAGGTCCGCTTTAACAAAGGGTTATGTTTAAAAAAAGACACAACACAGCAGAAAAAAATCACCCACTTGCAGGCAGTTTAAAGGCAGTCCCACCTGGCCTTTGAACTGGTATAGGGGTCAAAAGTTCAGAATGGGTTAAAGTGGACCAACACCCAGGATTTTGACTATCCTGGGTCTTGGTCCACTTCGGTGGGGCACCCCCGATCGGGGTGCCCCGCTGTATGAAACCCCCCCGAACCCCCCGAACTCACCTCTCCCCGCGCCGACGGACAAGCCGCGGACAAGCGGCTCCTCCGCCGCCGCCTCCCGCGCGTCCCTCTTGACGTCTTGACGCCCCTCTTGGCGCACGTCTAGAGGGGCGCGAGGGAGGCTAAGGTAAGGAGTTTGGGGTGTTTGGGGGGGTTTTCACCCCGCGGGACATCCCGATCTCGGATGTCCCGCGGGGAGGGAGGTGATCGGCCCGGGAATCTTATAGATTCCCGGGCCGATCACCGGTGGGTGTTGGTCCACTTTAAAGGGACTGTAAACTTCATGGCAGTATTTAGCCACAAGCAGCTGTTGTGATGCCTGTCCCGTATGCCTCTCCTTAATTTCCAGCAGTGTGTGGCAGAAGCTGTAGCAGGGCTCCAAAGTTTGTCCTCCTTTCATTTCATTTCTGCAAATATAATGATCCTACAGCTACTCTGTGCCTTGGAGCTCTCAGTGTGAGCGAGCCCAGCAAGAGGTCCCAGAGCTTTTTCTGACCACAGCAGAGCATTCTCATAAAGCTGCACCATGACACGCCTGTCCCAGCTCAGCCATGCCCAGAATTGAATTAAAGAAATCAGTTTTGCCTAGAATACATAAGGTATTTATATCAGAGATACATCAGAGATTTTTTAGGTGCTTTAAAATGGCTAATGTATACTGTTCTCAACACCAGAAAAAGTAATTTTACTAATACTTACCTCCTTCCTTGATATCCATTTCCAGGTGCTGTCCCATGCCGCTCTTTGTTGAAAGCAGACAGATGGAGGACACAGATCTTCTATCCTGCTCTCAGTTCCTGACACTCACCCCGGCCACAGGAAGGGGCTTTTTATTGTGCTAGGAGTGATCTTGCGGAGAAGCCCTTTGCACCCCGTCACTCACAGTGCTGGGGTTCGAGGTGAATCTTGTTATCTTTTCTTTGAGCAATCTGTTAAAATTTGACCTAGACTAACTTTCTTGGGGAAATTTAGAGAATCGTCCAAATCGAAACCTTTGTGATTCGGCTCATCTTTAATGAGTATTTTTGCTTGAATCTTATAGCTTTTTTGTTGGTATCTATTTTCTGTGTGCATTTGTATTTAACCTGCCCAGATTCCTGTATCTTTAGGTACAACTCATTTTTCCAATATTTCCAATACACACTTTGAACTTCTACTACTCGCTAGACCATGGCACACGTTTGCACTGGGGATCATGGTTTTGTGACCGTTCTTAGGAAGGACGTAGAGCTTTTGCAGTATCCTCTCTAAGATGTGATCAGATGGTGATGTGTGTTGGCGCGGCCGCTCTTTCAAGCATATGACCTTCTCAAGGTCATTACAGAACACAGGCTTTAACTTAGTCAAAAAAAGCAACACGTTCCTTGCTTGAACTCCGCAACATCTATTAGCGGCTTCATACTCAATGTTATTATTTCCCTGACCCAACATTCCCGCTCTGTGAATTACATTGGATTTTCTTCAAGGCTTTTGACCTCACTGGACATGATTTTTTGCCTTTTTTAACCATCTTTTTATATCTAAGTTGGATTTAAAGTAATTACCTTTTTCCTTCCTTCTGGCTACATTGATCAAACCTGGATATGAGGACTTGAAGGAATCAAAGTTCTTCTACAAGAAAAAAAAGGTTCTGTTGAAAAGCTGATGATTTCTGGATGTGCATTGAATAAATAATTCAGAGCAACACAAAACGAGCACAGAACAAGCTGTTTGTGATATTAAGATATCAAATGTTAACAACGTTTAGCGTAAGAAGAAAACTGTCAGCAAATGGTGCTGTGAGCAGGATCAAGATAAAAAAATAACCCTTCTGCTCTTTATTTACTTGTTTTACAAGGTTGTTCCTAGTGACAGTTGACAGTTGAAGATTCACACTTTAATTCCTTCTAATGTTTTGCACCTAACTTACACACAGGTACAGTAACTGATGTCATGTATGATGGAACCTCACGATGCTTGTTAATGGACATTAATCTTTTTAGTGGTTGGAACAACAAGTGGTTGAGGTTTTTGCCTTAAGGATTGCCACTGGTTTCCTGGTCTAGAGAACTTATGGCAGACCTCCTATCTAAAGTGACACAAGGTCCACCCTATGCACCGTTATTCCAGGCTTCTACTTTATGTTTGTGTAATATACCGTACCCAAATCCTCAAATCCTTGCTGCACAACCATAAAGAGGTAGCAAGAGTACTTACCTATGGCCGGCTCCATCACTCACACCCACACACCATCCCAGCGTAACAGATTGGCCGCTGACGGTCAAGTAGGTGCAATGTTGCATCGTCGCCCTGATAGGTAGCTTTAACCTATATCATGCTTTTTAAGCTTATGTAGCAGGGTGTGTTATCCCAGCTCTGTTTGTCTGGAGGTCTACATTGAATATAGTCTAGTCGTAGTCAGGAGAGTAGCCAGCCAAGCAGTGGAAAGTGCAAGGTAAAATAAAAGATCTAAATCAGGACCAAAATAGGAGACCAGTTAAAACAGATTAGACAAGGAACAAGAAGTCATAGTAAATATTGCTTTCATAAGAACATCATTAAAGTATGCTAATTAATTTGATCACAAGCTAAACTGCCACAAAATGGCAGTTTCATTTGAAGTGCTTTCACATTTATTGCAGTTATTATAACTTATAAGGCTGACTCCCAAAGCTGAGCTGCATTTAACTGAATCATCGCTGGAAAGCACCAGGGGGCGCTGCTGCACAGTCAGGGAGCAATATAATGGTCCGTAAAAAAAAAAAAAAAAAAATACCGGACGTTTTGGGGCACCAGGCTGTGGATAGAAGGTGATAAATAAAATTCCTTTCTGGGTATAAAATCACTTTAAGTGGAGCTAAATTAAATGCAGAGTCCAATCAGCTCACAAAAATAAACTTTACTACCTGCTTGATCCTTAGTAGTAAGTAGTAGTAGTGGGGTTTTTTTTATTGCGTAAAATGATAGAAGAGTGTCTTTCCTCCCAGACAGCTTATTTCTTAAAGTGGACCAAAACCCACCGCAATCGGCCTGGAAATGTGTAAGATTCCCGAGGTAATCAATTCCTTCCCCCGGGGCATCGACAATCGGAATGCCCCGCTGTGTGGAAACTCCCCAGGTCGCCCCATAAACTTACCTTGTTTCCCGGTCCATGCATGAGCCGCGGCCGCATCCCAGCTATGCCCGTGCCAGGCATTTGTGAATGGCCAGCGGGGGCATGCTCCCTCATAGAGCGTAGGGGGGATGCGCCTGCCAGCGTGCTCGAAGCTGCCGGCCTTAGACGAAGGCTTACACCACGTGACATTAGCGACTCCGCGCGCGCTGATTGGAGCGCCCACGCTTGCGCCGTAGAACTGGGAAGAGTTGAGTTGGGCTCGGCGATCTTGGGGGGTTCTCACAGCGGTGCCCCGGGGAATGGACCAAAACCCATGATAGTCAAAATCCTGGGTTTCGGTCCACTTTAAGCCTGCTGTGTCTGAAGATTTTTGTTCCTGGATTTTTACTCCATGTTGTAGTTAAGTGAGCATTGCTGTCTCTTCAGATTAGTATCACATAGGTAGGAGAGGAGGAGAGCTCATGTAAAGGCTTGTGTGTCCAGGTAGATGGACCCCCCTCTCTAAAACTGGACTTACCTTGGGGCTATTACTAACCCAGTTATTATTTTTCTTGTGTAATAGTGGTTCTCATAATACTGAATGATAATATGAAAATTCTCTACACATCTTTTGCTCTATGCTTGAAATGTAAATACCATTTATGTTTAATTATCACTATAGCAACCAGCATTTCTTTACAACACCTATAACCAGACGGAAAGGCCACAGCTTTTAGCCCTCATTTGTTCCAAAGGCCTCTGCACTGCTGGCTTTTACACTTACCCATCCAAGACCTTTGACTTACCTTCCTAAAAGTAAAAGTTTAAATTAGCTGATTTCTGCTTGCCCCATGCTGGCTGTTAGGGGCTGAATCTTTCATTCACCAGCACTTTGCATTTCCCATGAACCCCGCTGAACTTGCTCCTTTATGCTGACTCCAATTTCTCAGTCCTGAAAATGAATTTGGCCCTTATTCATGAAGGGATAGAGCCAGGTAGTGCCTTGTAAATGACAGGTAGCGACAGGTAGCGTCAGGTGAATGCCGGACACGGCACGCAATTACACAAGCAGAATCTGTTAAGCGACAGGAACGCCATGTAGCGTCCGATTCATCATTATCCCAGTCTCAGTGTACAGCGCCGGCGGTCTGCCTTGCATAGCGCCACGTATTACCTCTCACTACCTGTCGCTCTCCCATACATTTCAATGGACATTCTTTTATTTCTCTTTAAACAGGGGTTTTTTATATATTTTTTTTTTATCTCAAATAATGTTGTGACCTCTCCTGGCCTTGAAAAAGCCATTTTTAAAAATATTTTTCATGTTTTATATATTTATGCAGAATTGACATTACAGGTCTGGCATTAATGTGTTCATGTTACAATGTTATTACAATGTAATTCCATATGTTTTTGCTTTGTAACTGGTGGATACATGCTAAAAAACAACCTTTAATCACACAGCCTCCGGTGCTCTGGGCTACAGCGAAGCATTTTTGAGCGCCGGAGGTGTGTGAGGCTGTTTTTTTTTATGAATATGTTGTGAGTCGGTCGCACTGACCAGTCGCTAACATGCGCTCCCATACAGCTCTGTACTGGTCATGTAGCGACTCCCCACAATATATTCATCAATGCTGAACTAGCGAACCACGGCCGAGCACAGTGACTACTAGCGGGCGCTCTAAAATGCCTGCTACAGACGCTCATCTGTCGCTACCTGCCGCTAATAATGAATCAGCCTGCCCGTCTTATTAAGAAATCAGGCTGAATAAAAGACGCAGTCCCCTTTCAGAATGGAGAGAGCAGAAGACAGCCTAATTTAATCCTTTGTCTGGAATGCCACTTTAAAGTTCCTGTCCAGGTAATAACATAAAGAAGTATACACTCACTTTTTGCACCCTGCAGCTCCTCTGTGCAGCACTGGCATCTTCATACTTACCAATGAGGGAGAACAAGCAATTCCATCCTCCATCACTGGGCAGACATGGTGGCATCCATTACTATGGCTTTACATCCCCTAAAACTCCTACTCCATTTATTGCAATGGAGAGGGTGTGCCAAGGCCAGATGTGATGAACCCGGATTGGGTCGCCCCTCCATTTGCTATTATTGGAGTAGGCTCGTGGAGTAGGCTCATCTATCACCACTAGATGAATCTGCCGCTACTTATCACATTTACAAGGGCCTTAGATTCAAGGTTTCTAAACTTCCAATGAAAGTTACATTCATTATATAATATTAGTAAGAGATTTTCTTTTTTATGCTGGAGTCAGTACCTTTTTTCTACTCAGACTCAAGCCCAAAGTAGCGCAACTCCACGACTCCGACTCCACAGCCCTGTTTATAAAGCCACCGCTGCAAATGTCTTTACAGCATGTTTGAGTCTGAGCCAGAATACTACATTTCAGTCCCTGAAACAATGTGGGGGCTCCTGTCTGCTATTATTTCAGTTTCTCCTACAGCCAGCAAAAGTAACATTTAGGCCCTTATTTATGAAGGAATAGCGACAGGTAGCGACTGGTGAGCGGCCGGTAATGACGGGCACCGCCACGAGAATGCCGGCTCCCCACCACAATCACACATTTATCAAGCTAATCCTGCTTAGCGACTGAGATAGCGCCATATAGCGACTCATTCATCATTATTCCAGCCTCAGCCCACAGCGCCAGCGTCCGACCTTGAACAGCGACATGTATGACCTCTCGCTACCTGGCGCTCTCCAATGCATTTCGATGGAACAATCTTTAAATATTAATAATTAATTGGTATTTTTTTTTTTTTTTTTTAAATGTGAAAAATTCTGTGACCACTTCTGCCATTTTAGATCATTTTTTTAAGGGAAAAAAATGTACAGAATTGATATTACTGATATTAATGTATTCATATTACTAAATAATAAAAAAAACTTGTTTTTTTTTGGTTTCCAAAAATATGGTTGTTTGGGGGTTAAAAAACTACTTTTAACCCATCGCTGCCAGCGCTCTGGGGTTTAAACATGTATTTTACAGCGCGAGAATTTTTTGAGCGTGATTTGTTAATGAATATGGTGGGAGCCGGTCGCTAGGGCCAGTCGCTATCATGCGCTCCCATACAGTGCGGAACCTGTCAAATAGCGACCCCTCACCCAATATTCAACATTACGGCAAACCAACTGAGTCGCTATCAACTACCGAACAATGGCCAAGCACAGCGACTACTAGCGGGCGCTCTAAAAATGCCGCTACAGTCGCTCAACTGTCGCTACCTGCCGCTATTAATGAATCGGCCTCTTATTCATCAGGATTCAATATTTGGCTGGCAGTTTACTTTGCAGTGAAGTAAAACAAACAAGACAAGTGGAGGATTAGGCTAAAAGTCCACTGCTGACTCAGGGCTGGTGTGGAGGAGTGGAGACAGGTCCACTTCTCGTCCACCTAACAGTCTTAAAACAAGGTGGTCATGCATATGTAAAATCAGGGGGCTGGGCTTCAGAGAAGGGGCTGAATCTTACAGTAGCTTTAAGAAATGTATGAAGAAACACTACAATGAATCAGTTGGAGCTAAAGAGGGTTTTTTAATTCACTTAAAAAAACCTAAGCCTAAATTTTGTTAAATACATGCAAGCCTTTATCTTTTTGCCAATACTTTACTAATGCCAAAGGGTCGGGACTTAACTTGAAGGGGTGCAGGGGGTACGACTGAACTACAACCCAGAAGGTCAGAGGGGCCCCATCATTGTTGCTCCCCCACCTTTTTTATCATAGTTGCCATAGTTTTATTATAGTATTTAGAGAAAGGAAGCCCCATTTGTCGATGCTGTTTCAGTCTATAGTTGCCTAGCTGTATCCCATTGAGTTAAAAGACAAAAAGAAATTGCTGCATGAGGCCCCATTTATTGTTCGCACCTGGGCCCGTCATGTTCTTATTTATGATGTGCGCCGTTTACCATGTTTATGGTGGCTTTGGAGTTTTGGAGCTTTTTTGGCGCTGTGCTTTGGACTACAATGGTGCTAGAATTTGCAGCACCAGATGCTAACTGGCAGGCTGATTCATCACTAATGCCAGGTAGCGACAGAATAGCGTCTGTAGCAGGCATTTCAGAGTGCCCGCTAGTAGTCGCTGTGCTCGGCCGTGGTTCGCTAGTTCATAGCGACTCAGTCGCTGTGCAGTAATGATGAATACATTGTGAGGAGTCGCTATTTGACCAGTACAGCGCTGTATTGGACCGCATGTTAGCGACTGGTCAGTGCGACCGACTCACACCATATTCATCAAAAAAACATCCTCACACAACTCCGGCACTCAAAAATGCTTCGCTGTAGCCCAGAGCGCCGGAGGCTGTTTGAATAAAGTCTGTTTTTTAGCATATATCCACCAGTAACGAAGTGAAAACACATGGAATTACATTGTTATTACATTGTAACATGAACACATTAATACCAGACCTGTAATGTCAATTCTGCCTAAATATATAAAACAAAAAATGTTTGGGAAAAATGGCTTTTTCTATGCCAGAAGAGGTCACATTATTTGAGATTTAAAAAAAACAAAACCAAAAACAAAAACCCTGTTTAAAAAAAAATAAAAGATCGTCCATTGAAATGTATGGGAGAGCGACAGGTAGCGAGAGGTAATACGTGTCGCTCTGCAAGGCTGAATGCCGGCGCTGTTCGCTGAGGCTGGGATAATGATGAATCAGACGCTACATGGCGTTATCCCAGTCGCTCCACAGATTCTGTTTGATAAATGTGTAATTGCGTGCCGTGTCCGGCGTTCACCAGACGCTACCTGTCGCTAACTCTCATTTACAAGGCACTACCTGACGCTATGCCTTCATGAATAAGGGCCTAATTAGCTTTAATACTAGTGCCCTTATTCATCAAGCGATAGCGCCAGGTAGTGTCTGACGAGCGCCAGGTAGCGGCAGCTAACGGCGACTACCGACTCAAGTACGCCCGCGGCGGTCACAATGACGCATTTATCAAGCAAAATGAGGCTAGCGCCGGCGAGAGCGACGGCTAGCGCGGCATTCATCATGAAGCCGCCTGGACCGAACAGCGCCGCTGCAAATTCCCTCACAGCGCCAGGTATGAGCTGTCGCTCCCTGGCGATGTCCAATGCATTTCAATGGAGCAAGCTATAATTAATCATAATTAATTGGTATTAATTTTTTTATTTTTTTTTTTAATGTCAAAAAATCGGAGAACACTTCTGCAATGTTAGGAATTATTTTTAAGTCAAAAAAAAAAAAAAAAAAAAAGTGCAGAATTGATCGAACAGGTCTGAGATTAATGTATTCATATAACAAAATGATTCTAAATACATGTATAATGTTACATTAAAAAAATATGGTTGTTTAGGGGTTAAAAACTAGTTAATACACATCGCCGCCAGCGCTCTGGGGTTTAAACAAGGAATGGACAGCGACAGCACATTCGGAGCGTGATTTTTTGATGAATATGAAGCTAGCCGTTCGCTCTGGCCATTCGTTGTCAGGCGCTCACATACAACGCTGGACCTGTGAAACAGCGACCCCCCAGCCAGTATTCAACATTACCGCACACCGACTGAGTCGCTGTCATCAAGCTAACGCCGGCCAAGCACAGCGAATACTGGCTGGCGCTGAAAAAATCACGCTACAGTCGCTCATCTGTCGCTACCTGGCGCTAGTGATGAATCGGCCTCCCCGTATTTGCTGGCCTGTGTCAGCGCCTGTAGGACCCGATTGCCGATCATCCCAGTGCCAGTGAGCGCCACTTTGGCGCTGCACAATGTATTTATGAATTTCTTCCTCCTTGTAGAGATTGGCGTTGTATTTTTGGGTGCTGGTCAGCATTTTATCATTACAGTTACAAGAAATCACTGCTGGGGACAAAGGGGACACATTTTACAGAGCATTTAGGCTACGTTTTAGTTGTTGTTGTCCAAATTACACATTGCTAAGCCAAAGAAGCCATGAAAATTTTACTTTATAAAAAAAAAATGACATTTGGCCCATCTAGCTCCTGCGTTTCCATTACTGACAAGTCACAAGTTCTATACAAATAAATGTGTGTAATATTAATTACAAGCATTAAGCACTTCAATTTAATTCTGCCCTTTGTGCTCTATGGGATCTTGACCTTGCGCTGCTTCAGCCAGCGCAACCAGCTTTGCAACCTTTTGGGCGCTAGTGTTAAATAAGACGCTAGCTGGCGGACGTGTCGGGGCTGCCGTGTTTTTTTTTCACACGGAGTGCCAAAGGGGATTCTTCATTCACCCCAAAACATTAGGTGATTGCTAATATTAAAAATGGGAGGTTTTGTTAAGGGTGGGAAGTTTCCTTTTAATAGAAAATTTAGGGCCTTATTCATGAAGGTATAGCGCCAGGTGGTGCCTGTACAGTGCCAGGTAACGGCAAGTAGCGTCAGGTGAACGCCGGACACTGCGCGCAATTCCACATTTATGAAGCCGAATCTGGTGAGTGACTGGAACAACGCCATGTAGCGTCCGATTAATCATTATCCCAGCCTCAGCGTACAGCGCCGGCGTTCATCCTTGCAGAGCGCCATGTCTTACCTCTCGCTACCTGGCGCTCTCCAGTTCATCTCTATGGACGATCCTTAAATCCCTTTCCTGATCCCATTTTTGTTTTCTTAAAAAAAATCTCAAAACTTCTGACATGTATCCTGGGCAAGAAAATTAAATTTTTTGAAAACTTTTTGGATGAATAATATTTTTATGCAGAATCGGCTCCAGTGCCAGTCAATTCCCTATCTTTGGGATACCCCGCTGCTATGTTTACAAATCCTTCGATCCCATAATGTTTGCATAGATCATGGCGACCTCCCTCTGACTGATGCTTGCTCCTGGATGCTCCTGCATCCAGCCCAGGCTCTGTGGACTAACGGGGAGGCCGATTCATTAATAGCGCCAGGTAGCGACAGATGAGCAACTGTAGCGTGATTTTTACAGCGCCAGCCAGTATTCGCTGTGCTTGGCCGGCGTTTGCTTGATGACAGCGACTCAGTCGGTGTGCGGTAATGTTGAATACGGGCTTAGGGGTCGCTGTTTCACAGGTTCAGCGTTGTATGTGAGCGCCTGACAACGAATGGCCAGAGCGAACGGCTTGCTTCATATTCATTAAAAAATGACGCTCCGAATTTGCTGTCGCTGTCCATTCCTTGTTTAAACCCCAGTGCGCTGGCGGCGATGTGTATTAACTAGTTTTTAACCCCTAAACAACCATATTTTTTGATTGTAACGTTATACATGTTTTTGGAAACATTTTGTAATATGAATATATTAATATCAGACCTGTAAGATCATTTCTGCACAAATTTATTTATTTATTTTTTTTTACTTAAAAATAAATCCTAACATTGCAGAAGTGGTCTCAGAATTTTTGACATAAAAAAAAAAAAAAAAAAAAAAATAATACCAATTAATTATGATTAATTAAACATTGCTCCATTGAAATGCATTGGACAATGCCAGGGAGCGACAGGTCATACCTGGCGCTGTGAAGTAATTTGCAGCGGCGCTGTTCGTTCCAGGCGGCTTCATGATGAATCCCGCGCTAGCCGTCGCTCTCGCCGGCGCTAGCCTCATTTAGCTTGATAAATGCGTCATTGTGACCGCCGCTGGGCGTACTTGAGTCGGTAGCCGCCGATAGCTGGCGGTACCTGGCGCTCGTCAGACACTACCTGGCGCTAGCCCGTGATAAATAAGGCCCATAGTTCTATGCTGCGCATAAATATGCATGGCAATTAACACTGACTGGACAAGGGCATATATATGGTGTGGGCATATATATAGCCAAAAATAAAAATGCTACTTAGCTTTTGTCTAGCGCAGTTCCACTGCCTGGACCTGTTGGTATACAATTTACTGAGACTGGAGATCAAGCCCCCCAGTGGTCCTCTATGATGCATGATGGTGGCCATGAACATGTCAGATTTACCCCCCACAGCATGCTCGCTCTATTCATTGCAATGAAGAGTGCCTGCATGAAAATGGATCAGCCGCCTCCATTGCAATGAATAGAGTGGCTGTGGGGCAGCCATTGTCAGACTGTCTCCCCAGAGCACCAGAGGATCCTCTGCTAGACCCCAACCACTGACCACGGACCACCATAAGGGCAGTATAGGAGATCCAAGAGCTAAAGCTGTGTTTCTGACTTGCCTGGAGTGTCCATTGAGTTTTTTTGTACTGTAAGTTACTTTTAGGTCAATACTCATCAGATTTTATATTACCAATTACATAATTCTAATTCCTTTGTAGCTAAAGGTTGGACTCCAAGGATAATTTCTACTGCTGGGCCTAAGAATGATTTCCTCTGGGGGATCTCTGATCTTGATAAGTTGTACACCAATAGGTCTGGGTGGTGGAGCTACTCTGGACAAAAGGTGAGTAGCACAGTTTCTTTTTTTTGGCTGGACAGTCCCTTTAAGAAAAAAAAAAAAGCTCTCCTTGCTCTCACTTATAGCTCAATATATTTATTTCTTGTCTTGGTTACTTTGTTGTTGTGGGTTAGCTTAACAGTCCCCACTCAATGCTCACATGGCAGGCTGATTCATTACTAACGGCAGGTATTGCCAGATGAGCGTCTGTAGTGTGGTGCTAAGAGCGACCGCTAGTAGTCGGTGTAAGCGGGTATCGGTCGTTGTAACTGAGTGCCTCAGTCGCTGTAGTACGCTGGCCGGCAATCATGAATAAGATGTACGTTGGTCGCTGTAACACCAGTATTACGCTATAAGGAGCGAAAGGTAGCGACTGCTCAGAGCAACCGACTCTCAGCGACTCACACCATATTCATCAAAAAATCACCCTCACACAGCGTTGGCGCTCAAAATTGGTTCTCTATAGCCTAGACCGGCAGACGCTGTGTGATTAAAGTGATTTTTTGAACAGATATCCACCAGTAACAAAGCGAAAACACATGGAATGACATTATTTTAACATTGTGACATTAATACTTGCCAGACCTGTAATGACAATTCTGCAAAAAAAAAAAACTTTTAAAAATGAATTTTTTGAGATGTAATGAGTCCATGAGATGTAACACAATTATTTGATAATTAAAAAAAATGGAATCAGGAAAGGGATTTGAAGGAACGTCCATTGAAATGTATGGGAGAGCAAACGGTAGTGACAGGCAATACCTGGTGCTCTGGACGCTAGAGCGCCGGCGCTATATGCTGATTCCCTGTAATGATGAATCAACGCTACATCCAGCTGTTCCAGTCGCTCACCAGATTTGCTTTGATAAATGTGGTATTGCATACAGTGCCCGGCATTCACCAGACACTACCTGCCGCTATGAAGCACTAGCTGGCTCTAGACCTTGATGAATAGACCCCAAAGAGTCAGACTATCCGTGGACCAAAAGTCACTTTTGAGTTTTGGTCCGCTTTAAGATTTTTATTGTGCAAGATCACCTCCAGACTAATAATCATTCCAATGAAAGTATCTTTTAAGTTATTCTGCATGTGTCGCCTCCATTTTCCCATCACTGCATGTTGCTCAAAGCCTTGTCAATGTTCCTGAATATTTGTCAGGTTCCAAAAATGAACTACTGTGTTTTTTTCTCCAGATTGCTGGACGCGGAATGCATTTCTTGGCTGTGGATAAAGGTCAGCAAGAACTTTTATTTGTAAGTTGATATTTGGCCAATCTTTTCCCCCTGGAAGCCCAGGCAGCCGCTCTGGCCAATAGCTGCATTTATTATTACCACTGTGAACAGGCAAATGGGAAACATTTCAAAATATTTTGCTGAGACTCTCCACCTGTATTTCCCAGGTGATAAGTAACGCTGCTTACCATGATTCATGATCTAGCATGATGCTTAATCAATTTATTAACTAGCTTACATGTACATAAAAAAGAACCCCACACTGTGTCGCCCTGCCAAGAGGACCTGTCTAAACCTCCTGCAAATGTCCATATAGGAACAGAAGACCCAGCTGCTCCCATTTGAAGGTGAATGAGCCACATATAGGTTTTGCCCCCATTCCAATCGTTAACCACTGGAATGTTGGCAACAAATTGCCAAAATTTATGTAGTCTATCCTTCTATAGCTAATGGCCCCAATGATGGTATCTCACCAAGGTCACCGTTAACTGTGATGACCAGGGGAATTGCCTGGAATCCGAGGGACCCAGAAGATGGATGTCCTAGCAAGGTGAGTAAAAACTGCCCAAATGTAAAACCGGAGGGGGGGGGGGGGGCAGCAGTCCGGTGAGGTTTGGAAAATAAACCTCCCCTGATGTTCCTCTTTAATAGTGCAGTATCAACAACAGTATATTGTATGCAGGGAGTAACCTGTCCCAGAAAGAACTAGTAAATCAGAAGATAAATAATTTTCAGCAGAGCAGCTATAAGGATGGAAAAGGAAATAAGGAAATAAGGAATGAAGGACGAAGACAAGGAGATGAGATCCAGAAGGAGAATCAGAAACAAAAGAAGGAAAAAAGAAGTGGAAAGGTTTAAAGAAAGCTATATGTCCCCCAGTGGAGTTTTAAGCCCCTGGGACACCAGGGGACCCCCAATTGAGAAGTCAGTTTAAGAGTCAAACTCTAAGAAGTATTCTGTCAAAGTTTGAAGATAGCACCTTATCAAGCCCATATTTTTTCAAATTGCTTCATCTTATCTTGGTTTAATGCAGATATCCTTTCCATAGCCTTAGAGTGATTTACCCTATTCTTAAACTGAAATTAAAGGATAGGAGACTTCCTTGCTTTAGATATTACATGCTTGATCGCAGTAAAAATGTAAGGTAAGTCTTTTTTACATAGATTTAGTAACTTCTAAAGGTAGGGTTTTTTCTATGGTGCATAAAAATCTTTAATCCCTTCATAAAAACGTACCTCTGAGGGTAGTCCCTACTCTAATCTATTAATAGACTGTAAACCCAATGATAATATTAAGGCAGCAAGCAGCTCTTCGGATGCCTCTCCTCCATTTACTGCAGCAGGGGGTAGAAGCTGTAGAAGGGCTCCACAGTTTTCCATCCTTTCAATTTCATTTCTCCAGGATCACATAAAGGATCAAAAAAAAAGGTCTAACAGTCCTCCCTTGAGTTTGACCCCCTTGGATTTTGAGCACTTCTGTAATCTCTAAAAGCAGTGGGTTTAAGTTGTCCATGTTTATATGGTCCCTGCCATTGAGGCATTCTTGTAAAAACACAGAAACACTGTTTGAGATAGGGAAAGTGACATTGTAGTAACATATCCTGGATAAGGGATCACCTCATTTCACTCATCTCTAGTTTTCGATGTAAGATTGCATTATCAGCAGGGGAGCATCTGCCAAACAATATCTAACTGGCAGTAAGAGCTGGCGTAAAAAAGGGGATGTATTTAATTAGTCCAAATATCTGAACCGGGAGATCCTGAGACAGGATGAGGAATCAGCTACAGAGCCAAGATAGTAAAGAAATCCCAAACTAAATCAAAAGCATTGGACGTGGACATAAGAGCTGGAAGAAAGATCGGAAAACAACAGCATCACTGGGCACATTTGTAACTTGGCAGCAGAGGCTTCTATTACTCCTGGAAATTATTTATCCTTAAAGGATGCCCTGGGGGCAGCCAGACATGGAGTATCCATCATATATCCACTCTTAGAAGAAAATTTTAACAAATTTGTTTCCTCTGCAGGTCTGTTTAATGTCCCTCCCTTACCATTTACTAAACAGACGCTTATTGGCCCTGGGAGAGGAGGCTCATTTGTTACAAAGCCGAACTGCTGACAACCGCGGCCCACTCATTTATTGCAGTCTCAGAGTTTTCTTAGGATTTCGCACCTTCCATGAAGTGAAACAGATCCATCCAGATGGGAAATGTTTTATTTAAATATAGAAAATAAAAAAAAAACACCCAAGGATGCTACTGTTTAGTGAAAGCCGCTCTGCTTCTTCTTTGGATAATGCATCACCTGCATTGCTTTGGGGAATGTGCTGCGGAGCAGTGGCTTTGAAAGCATAGAGGCTAATTCATTACTTACGCCAGGTATCGGCAGATGAGCGTCTGTATAGCGGCGCTTAGAGCGACTGCTAGTAGATGCTCATCTGGGGGTATTGGGCGCTGTAGCAGAGCGTCTCAGTCGCTGTAGTAACCTGGCCAGCATTGATGAATGTGATGTATGTTGGGTGCTGTAACACCAGTACAGCGTTGCAGGGAGCAAAAGGTACCGCCGCCTCAGTGCGACCGACTCTCGGCGCTCCACGTCATACTTATCAAAAAAGTACTCACACACAGCGTCGGCACTCTAAATCTGGTCGCTATAGCATAGAGCGCCAGATGCTGTGTGATTAAAGCCTGTTTTTGAACACATATCCATCAGTAACAAAACGAAAACACATGGAATGACATTGTTGTAACTTTGTGACATTAACACTTTAGTACCAGACCTGTAAATACAATTCTGCATAAAAAACAAAAAAATCTAAAAAGTTTTCAAAAATGACTCTTTCTAGGCCAGAAAAGGTGACACAATTATTTGAGAGAAAACATTTTTTTCTTTTTTTAAAACCCAACATTTTTTTCTTTTTTTAAAACCCTGTTTAAACAGAAGAAAAGGAACTTCCACTGAAATGTATGGGAGAGCGACGGATAACACCTGGTGCTCTGGAAGCTAGAGCTACGCCACTATACGCTGAGCCACCTGTAATGATGAATCTTACACTACATGGCGCTCTTAGAGTCGCTCACCAGATTCGGCCTTTATAAATGTGGTTTTGCCTACAGCGTTCAGCGTTCACCAGACGCTGCCTGCCACTACAAGACACTACCTGCCGCTATCCCTTGATCAATAACCCCCTTAGACTTTGTTTCATATTCCTGCATATGCCCTGTTCTGGTTTCTCTTGCTTGTTTTGGTACCAAGGTTGGCAGACTACTATCAGAAGAATCTTCAAATTGCCAGATTTTCAAATGAACTACTACGCATACTATCAAGGGTTAAACCCTTAAAAATGTTTTTTTTAGCTGTGTGGGGTGAAAGAGGCCTGCGCAGTGGGCCTTCCTTGTGGTGGTAAGGTTTGTTCAATGCTTCACTAGCACCTAGCTGTAAATGATCATTTGCCATTAGAAGTGCAGAGACCTTCTATAGTACAGATGCACTCTACAGTTTATGACAACTGTAACCCTGTGGGGTGGGAAATGTAGCAGTGGATTTGGGGGATTGCCATCTGATGCTGGTCAATAATAAAGCAGCAGGAGGGCAGGGTAACATATTCATACCTGCCTGACGGGGTTGCTGTCACCACTCACACACAATCACACTGTCCAGGTTACTGGCGCTAGTTCTGGGTAGCTGGTGGATGTGGCCTGTGTTTATGGGTGGCGACCAATGTTTTCATTGGACACTGACCATATAGGTCACGCCCACCGCCTGAACCAGGGCCGCAGCAACTAGGAAGAGCTAGTAAGCTTGAGTGTGTAAGTGTGAGTGTGTGTGAGCCGTGGCCGCAACAGCAGCGGTGGGCAGGCAGGCAGGAATCGGTCACCCTGCCCATCTATTGCTTTATTTATGTCCCACCTTCTGGGGGAGGTGGGAAGGGAGCGATGCACTCACTGGCTGTAATAAGGGATGCCCCTCACTTCCTGTAATTGAGGGATGGCACTCAATACCTGCAATGAGGGATGCCCCTCAGTGCCTGTAATATGAGATGCCGCACACTGCGGGTAATGAGGGATGCTGCTCACTGGCTGTAATGAGGGGTGCCCCTCACTGCCTGAAATGGAGGTATGCCACTCACTGTCTGTAATGAGGGAAGCCCCTCGATGACTGTAATGAGGGATATCGCACACTGCCTGTAATGAGCGGATGCCTCTCACTGGCTGTAATGGGGGATACCCCTCACTGTCTGTAATGGATGAATGCTGCTCACTGTCTGTAATAAGGGATGACCCTCACTGCCTGTAATAAAAAATGCCCCTTTCTGCCTGTAAATGGAGATGCCACACACTGCCTGTAATGAGGGATGTCCCTCACTGTCTGTAATAGGAGATGCTGCACACTGCCTGTAATGTGGGGTGCTGCTCACTGGATGTAATGAGGGATGCTGCATACTGCCTGTAATGATGGAGGCCCCTTACTGCCTGTAATGAGGGATGCCCCTCACTGCCTGTAATGGGAGATGACGCATACTGCCTCTATTGCTGTGCACTGGATGTGATAAGGATGCCACTATCTGGCTGTAATGAGGAATGCCCCCTCACTTGCTTTAATAAGGGATGCCGCACACTGCCTGCAATGAGGGATGCTGCTCACTCACTGTAATGAGGGATGCCGCTCACTGGCTGTAATGAGGGATGCTGCTTACTACCTGTAATGGGGTGATTGGGGGGATTCTGCAGACTGCCTGGTATGGGGTAATTTTAGCACACCATTTGGTTTAGAATTTTTTTTTGTCCTCTAAATCCTGGGTGCATCTTATGATCAGGTGCATGTTATTGAAAAATCCGGGATATACTATAATTAATAGCAGAACTCTCCTTATATTATTGCAGCTTCATGTACGGTACTTCATTGTGTATAACATGGCAGAATTTGAATATTATTTATTAATTAATTAATATTAAATTAAATATATTAATAATATTATATAATATATATAAATATATAATATTAATACATTGTTCACCGAATTAAATATTAATTCACCGAATTAATTCACGACAAAATTTTTCACCGAATTAAATATTAATAAATTGTTCACCGGAATTAAATATATTAATAATATTATATAATATATAAATATATAATATTAACAAATATTAATACATTGTTGTAAATTATTGTAAATAAATATTAATAATATTAATAAATAAATAATATAAATATATACATAATATTATAATATTGAATATAGTTATAATATTATTATTAATATTTAGAGAGTACTGAACCATTGTTGGGCACTGGCTGCAGCCGAGAAGTACAATGATCTACAGCTGTGCATGCACATTACATGCCGATAAAGCAGGGAAGTCCAGATGGCAGGTGGATGAGATCCACTACTGTTCCGCAATTCTCTCATAACAATCCAATCTTCTGAAAACAAAATACAAATTTCTTGCATTCTTTAGGATATTCCTCTCTCCCTGCCACTTTACGAATAAGTGTAGACAAAAGTGAAAAATCTTCATTTAAAAATCCTCTTCCAACTCTCTCATATAGCTCAATAATACAGCATATTTTCATGTTTTTGGCTAGTGCTCCTCAAGGTTAAATAAAAGTCCTGGCAAGATTTATTGTAATAAATAATAAGGTATTGTAAATCCCAATAATTAAAACTATACAATATTATAACATTAAGATCACAAGGATCTCCAAGGATGACCCAACTCCCTAACCCCCTCATACATAATCCACCTAAAGATTGATTCCTAAATAAAATGCACCTAATGTAAGAGTCTTGATAATACATCAATATATTGGCAATAATAAAAGATTAATAAACCCCCATAATACAATTATTTGCGAATAAGCAAGTCAATAAAGGAGGAAGTAAAACTGCAAGGTAAAACGTCACAATATGAAATAAAACATATTAATTCATAATATTATGGTATTCCTGACCTGCCTGAGGAGACACCCACTGCCTCTTCCCAATTCCTGACCTGTCTGAGGAGACACTCACTGCCTCTTCCCTTTTCCATCCTGTCTGAGGAACCACCTGCTGCCTCTTTCCTTTCTGTCTGAAGAGATACCCACTGCTTCTTCCCTTCTCCCACCTGTCTGAGGAACCACCTGCTGTTTCTTGCCTTTGTCGGCCTCTCTGATAAGCCACCCACTTACTCTTTCCTCTACCCTCTACCTACCCACAACCTCCAACCTGCTTACTCACCTACCCTGTTTAGCCTCCAATCTGGACCCCCTTACCCTACTACCCAGCCACCAACCCTCACCCCCACCTAAATAGGCCCCTTACCTTCCAATCTGCACCCATAACTAAGCCCCCTCCCTAGCCTCCAATCCACACTCCCCTTGCTCCCCTCTCCAGCTGCTGACCTACACCCCACCTAAAAAAACAGGGCACCAAGAGGGGGGAGCAAAACTTAAAGCAGAACAAAATATGTTGTTTCTGTGCCCCAGGTCCATCACAAATTGGGATGCCCCTCTATGTGAAAGTCCCCAGAATGCCCATACAAACTCTCTTTGCTCCACACTGGCGGTAATGGAATGAAGCCCCTCACTGGCTGTAATGGAGGGATGCCGCTCAATGGCTGTAATGGGGGGATGTCTCTCCCTGGCTGTAATGAAGGGATGCCGCTCACTGGGTGTAATGGAGGGATGTCCCTCACTGACTGTAATGGAGGGACGTCCCTCACTGGCTGCAATGGATGGATGCCGCCCTCACTGGCGGCAATGGAGGGATGTCCCTCAATGGATGTAACATAGAGATGCCCCTCACTGGCTGTAATAAGGGATGCCCCTCACTTGTTGTAATGTGGGATGCCCCTCACTGGCTATAATGGATGGATTTTCCCCACTGGCTGTAATGAAGGAATGCCCCTTACTGACTGTAATGGGGGACGCCCCTCACTGGCTGTAATGAAGGCATAACCTTCACTGGCTGTAATGGGGGATGCCACACACTGGCTGTAATGGGGGATGCTGCTTACTGGCTGTAATCAGGGATGACACTGCCTGCAATGAGGGATGGCACACACTGCCTGTCCCTCACTGGCTGTAATGGCGGAATGCCCATCATTGGCTGTAATGGGGAATGCCTCTCACTGACTGTAATGGAGGGATGCCCGTCACTGGCTGTAACATAAGATGCCACTTACTTGCTATAATGGTGGATGCTGAATACCGGCTGTAATGAGGGATGCCCCTCACTGGCTGTAATGATGGGATGCCCCTCACTGGCTTTAATAAGGATGCCCTCACTGGCTGTAATAATGGATGCCGCTCACTGGCTGTAATGAGGGATGCCTCTCACAGGCTGTAATGGACAGATTGCTCTCACTGGCTGTAATGAGGGATGCCCCTCACTGGCTGTAATGAGGGATGCCCCTCACTGGCTGTAATGGATGGATGCCCCTCACTGGCTGTTATGAAGATGACCCTCACTGGCCGTAATGGATGGATGCCCCTCACTGGCTGTAATAAGGATTCCCCTCACTGGCTGTAATGAGTGATGCTCCTCACTGGCTGTAATAAGGGATGCCCCTCAATGGCTGTGATGAGGGATGCTGCTCACTGGCTGTAATGTACAGATTCCCCTCGCTGGCTGTAATGAGGATGCCCCTCTCTGGCTGTAATGAGGGATGCTCCTCACTGGTTGTAATGGAGGAATGCTACTCACTGGCTGTGATGGAGGGATGCCCCTCACTGGCTGTAATGGGGATGCCACTCACTGGCTGTAATGAAGGAATTCCCCTCACTGGCTGTAATGGAGAAATGCCTCTCACTAGTTTTAATGGGGAATGCCACACACTGGCTGTAATGTGGGATGCCACTTACTGGCTGTAATCAGGGAAGCCACTCACTGCCTGTAATGGCAGATGCTGCACACCGCCTGTAATGGGAGGATGCCCCTCGCTGTGTGGGGTGCTTGCCTACATGTATGTGTGTGGGGACCTTGCCTGCATGTATGTGTGTAGGGGGGGCTTGCCTGCATGTATGTATGTGTGGGGGGCTAGTCTGCATGTATGTGTGTGTGTGGGGCTTTTCTGCATGTATGTGTGTGTATGGGGGTCTTTCCTGCATGTATGTGTGTGTGGGGGGCTTGTCTGCATGTATGTGTGTGGGGGGACTTGCCTGTATGTATGTATGTGTGGGGGGCTTGTCTGCATGTATGTGTGCGTGTGGAGGGCTAGCATGTATGTGTGTGGAGGTGGGGCTTGCCTGCATGCATGTGTGTGTGGGGGGCTTGTCTGCATGTATGTGTGTGTGGGGGACTTGCCTGCATGTATGTGTGCATGTGGAGGGCTAGCATGTATGTGTGTGTGGGGGGCTTGCCTGCATGAATGTATGTGTGGGGGGCTTGCCTGCATGTATGTGTGTGTGGGGGGGCTTTCCTGCATGTATGTGTGTGTGGGGGGTATTTCCTGCATGTATGTGTGTGTGGGGGGCTTGTCTGCATGTATGTGTGTGGGGGGGACTTGCCTGCATGTATGTGTGTGTGTGTGGGGGGCTTGTCTGCATGTATGTGTGTGCGGGGGACTTGCCTGCATGCATGTGTGCGAGTGGAGGGCTAGCATGTATGTGTGTGTGGGGGGCTTGCCTGCATGCATGTGTGTGTTCGGGGGACTTGCCTCCATGTATGTGTGTGTGTGTGTGTGTGTGTGTGTGTGTGTGTGTGGGGGGACTTGCCTGCATGCATGTGCGCGTGTGGAGGGCTAGCATGTATGTGTGTGTGGGGGGCTTGCCTGCATGCATATGTGTGGGGGGTTTGTCTGCATGCATGTATGTGTGTGGGGGAGCTTGCCTGCATGTATGTGTGTGTGGGGGGCTTGTCTGCATGTATATGTGTGTGTGGGGGGCTTGCTGGCATGTATGCATGTGGGGATGCCTTGCCTGTATTATTATGTAATTCTTAGGTGGTGTTTCCTTTTAAGGGCATGACTGGGGCGTGGTTTAATTGCAAAAAATGTTCCACAGCTGCACATGTCCCTCTTTCCTGTTTTCAGAAGCATAGCTTAGCGTGTCTTTCATTTTCACAGCCTGTCTGAGTAACCACCCAGTACCTCTTTCCTTTCTTGGCCTATTTGAGTAACCACCCAATGCCTATTTCCTTTCCTGGCCTGTCATATGGGGCATCCACTGCCTCCTCCCTTTCCTGGCCTTTCTAAAGGAGACGCTCACTGCCTATTGTATTTCCCAGTCTGTCTAAGGAGCTACATACCGCATCTTCTTTTTTCATAGCCTAAGGAGACACTCACTGCCTCTTTTCTTTCCTGGCCTAACTGAGCAACCACGCACTGCCTCTTTAGCCTTCACATAGAGAAACAAATAAAACAATATGTCTGTTCAGACTTTGGCCAGCTTGGTGGGATGCAGTGTAACTGTTGCTCTAATAAAAGGAAAGACTAATTGGAATTCCAGAGGAGCGGACTCTGCAGCGCAGAACAAAGGCAGCCTCACTCTTCTTCCATATTGAGCAGAACATGGCGCAAGTTGCACTTAGTCGGCATTGGAGATAAAAAGAAAGGTCACCTCTTGCACAGCACCAGCCATTGACTGAAGCCTTCGGTATCACATGCTAAGCGGCCTGTGTCAGCAGAAAACCAAGCCAGAAGATTTTTGGCAATCGCTGTGGTCATTCTGGATTATTAGAGCGCCCGGCAGAGACGTCACCCTGTTGGCAGGAGGTAAACCGCCAATCGGGCTGATGCCAGCAAGTCAATGAGCGGTGCATACATTATATAAAAAGGGAGATTTAAAATGAATGCCTGCATAATCTATTGTGCATTGTCATTGCTGAAATCATTGCTGTAACGCTTACCTGGAAGCCATTGCTAAGGCGATACTGTGTTGCCAAAAGGGATTATTTATGTTCCCTTTTACTAATAGAAGGACAATGAATGTGCCAGGAACCACCTTCACTCCACCATTTACTGTACATTTGCTATTACATCACATTAGCACTAGGGGGCACCGCTGCTTGTCTGCAGTTTTATTGCCAACCTTTCTCAATTCTTTGCCAAAATGCATATAACACTGTAACCATTTTCTATAAAAGCTGCCCCCCCCCCCCCCTTTTTTTGAATACAAGTGAGAGTTCTTGGTCTCAAAGTAGACCTACAAAAATTGCTTTAGGTCCACATGGCAATCCCTGTTCGCACTATGAATGCACAAAAATGCTGTCCATTTTATGGGCCAGTGCACATGTATGTGCTGTGCTACACTGTGAAAAGACGCTACATGCAGTGCAATGCTACTGCAGCACAGCCTATACCAGCGGTGGCCACGGGCGACAAATAGACCACACGTGGCATTGTCTCTCAACGGAGAAGGCTGCCATTGGAGAACTGGCAGGGTCCCCTCAAAGCTATGAGGATGGCCAGTCACCCTCCAGAATGAACAACTTGTAAACAACCGCCGACCACCGGGGACTATTCATCCTAATTTGGGTGGCGGCGGCGGCGGCAGCAGAGTGATCCATGGCTACGCATGTGCTGCATCAGAAGCAGGACCTCATTGGCCAGCCTGCATGGAGACAGAGAGGAGACACCCAGTCTCAGACGGACACCTTTACATCGGCAAGAAGCAGGTTAGGCTGGGGCTGTTTGGACAGAAACTGCTTTCTAAATCAGCATTTTGGAAAATAGTGTACTGAGAGTTTGGGAGCCGGACCATGATGATTGATTTAGACAGGTCACATATGAATTGCTTTTGGTTTATAATACAATTCATATATGGCATTTCTGAATCAGTCATCATTGTTCAGCCCTGTGGGGTGGGTTGGGTGCTGGTAGATGAGCTATGGAAACATCAAACTTTATATCCTCCATTATATGTCCATACTTCAGCTTGACTACCAGCACCCACCCTGCCATACATGCTGTAATGACTTTACCTACCAATTCTCTTGCTGCCAGCTGCTGCTACTCAGGTACACAACATGACCACCAGCGACCAATCAGGTTTACGGAACAGACGTTCCCAGCATTGTGTGTCTGCTTATCCAGCCACCCCCGATGTCAACCAGGAGATACTTACTTTTTCTAGTAATGCTCCATCCTACAGTGGACCTGGCAACAGCTGCACACATCCACCACGCACACATCAGTAGGGTTTGTGTTGCACTGTAATAAGCAGCTGTTTTCAGCTACTCCATCAACAGCCTCACCAAAAAGGTAAGCATCTCTTATTTGCAGGGTTTTCCAATGGTTTAGAGGGAGTGGATTATTGTCTCTGCACCCTGGATCATCCCTGGCACAAATTTGGGGGTTTATGATCATTTGATCATTTGGGGGTTTATGATCATTACCCAGCTATATTTAGCATAGCGGGCATCCAAATTACAGCTCCCCACACATGCATACCTTGCAGTGGTTAAATGTTGTGTTGGCACTTTGTAATAAACACGTCAGTTTTGGGTTACAGTTTGGGAACTCGGTCTCAAAAAGGATCATCATCATTGGTCTATACAGTACATGTCTATGGCACTACAGCACAGGTAAGTAAAATGTATTTAAAGTGATTGGCAAGTCAAAAGTTAAAAAAGAAATATCAGTAGCTTACCTTTCATTAAGTCCCTCCAGCACTCTCCTTCCTGCTATGTCGGTATACTTAGAGGCGAAAATCACTTCTCTCACCCCCTTTTTCTGATCACACTATAGGACTGATTCAGAGCCTCTTTCGCATGCACTTTCGCATGTGTTTGTGTAAGTTTTGTGAGTTTTTGCATGCATTTTCAGGATTTTCGTTACTGTTTTCATGCGTATATGCGTTTATGCTAACGCAAAAACGCACTTTCGATGGTCGTATGTTTATCGTAAAATTTTCGTTATGTCGGGCAACTTACATTATTGGTTTGGGCTTGCGCATGATTCAGAGCCTTGATTGCCGATGACAACCCGCCCAATAAAACGGGTTTGTTTCCGCTCAACTTGCGGGGTCGTTTTGTAGGAGAAAGGTAGCTGTCGAGATGTTTGCTGAGTACGTTGAGGAGTACGAGCGCTTGCAGCTAAACGGCATGGTCTGCATCACCATGGCCGAATCCAGATTGCACAGCGCACGCATGGACATCGATCGCAAGCATGACGTTGAGCTGTTCGAGGTGACCCGACTTAACCGCGTTTCCCTCCATAACTTATATAGTGAGCCATGGTTAGCCCGCACCACAAGGAAGGGGCATGCAGTTTCAGGTATGACCAAGATGCTTGGCTGCCTGCAATTTTTGGCGAACGGCTCGTACCAGAGGCTGGGTGCCCTCTCCGTGGGGATGTCCCAGCCTACGCTGAGCCGCACGCTAAACAAGTTTTTGGGTGGCATGGCTACCCTGTGTCAAAAATACATATATTTCCCTGACAACATGGTAGCCTGGAATGCGCTTAATTTGGGTTTTTTTGATCTAGCCATTGGTG
Organism: Gastrophryne carolinensis; assembly: GCA_027917425.1. Taxonomy (NCBI): domain Eukaryota; kingdom Metazoa; phylum Chordata; class Amphibia; order Anura; family Microhylidae; genus Gastrophryne; species Gastrophryne carolinensis. The sequence continues at coordinate 401,125,295 of CM051235.1, read as the reverse complement.
CCTCCAGCAGCTGATGAATATCTATTTAGGTATGTGGTTTAGGTCAAAATTATGGCTTGCATTAACTCATTGAATCACTGTATGTTTTAATGTATATATAAATCAATTATTTTCATGTAGCCCTTAACTAATCATTTTAATGCAGACCTTAACTAATCATTTTCATGTGGCCCTTAACTAATCATTTAAATGCAGACCTTCATTAGTCCTTATCATGTAGACCTTATTTAAATTCGAGTGCCAACTATTACTTATTGGTGTTAGTACAAATTTTTTTGTCTTTAAAAAACAAACTTTAACAATAAGGATCCCTTATTTTGTTGGTTTTAACTTGGTTATTTGCTTGCGTGTTTTTGTGTACTAAATACCTGTATTTCTGCTCTTACAGGAACTGGAAGATGGGCCCCTCCATAAACGTGCAAGCTGTGGTTGGCCCGGACCTTCGGTTCCTAAGTGTGATGGCTGGGTTTCCCGGATCCACCCACGACTCCTATATCCTGAGAAATTTGAGCCTGTATGGTCGATTTGAATCAGGAAATTTGTCTGGTGGATGGCTACTGGGTAAGTTTTGAGAAATAATTTCATTAGCCTTTCAATGTATGAGTATGAATCTTTTTGGATAACCCTACCTCAACATATGGATGTTCTTTCCCTCTGATGACATGATATACAATGTAGCTAAGAAGTAGACACTAACTTTGTGTTTTATTATTTTCAGGGGATTCGGGTTACCCACTACTGCCATGGCTAATGAGAACCAGTCCTGCGACCTCAGACTCAGGCCCAGGAGGGCTATAACCGGGCTCATTGAAAGACCCAGGCTGTTGTGGAGAGGGCCTTCGGCCTGCTGAAAAGCAGATTTAGATGCCTGGACCGTACCGGGGGGGGGGGGGGGGGCCTGCAGTATGACCCCAACAAGGTTATAAAGATAATAATAGCCTGCTGTGTCCTACATAATTTTGCGTTAATGCAGCAGGTCCCCCGGTATGTTGACGTGTCCCCCTATCCAGCCACCACGGACATTCCAGACGAGTTATATGAGGACACCCAGAGTGCTTCTGGGCAATCTGTCCGGGACCATCTTATAACAAATTTTTTAATTAATTAATGTTGTTTCAAAACCCCCCCCCCAAAAAAATAACATTTGCGCTTAGATTTAGCTTGTTCTTTTCTTGCTTGCATGCATTGATATTTTAGGAAAATGTGTTTTTTATACATTTTTATACATTTCTACTTTTTTATACATTTTAATAAAAATAATAATTCATTGATAAATTGCTCCCAGAAAGATGTGCCCACTACAACAGGCTGGGTACTCCTAGAAAGCTTAAGGTGTGTTCTTTCAGGGAATATATAGTTTGTGGGGGGAAATTCAAATGTAAAGGGTTGTTTTGGTTGAAAAAGCGTATGCATGTTGGATAAGGTTCTATTCGGAGGGACTTGCTTTTTCAGATTGAACTTGTTTGCATTTTTTTTAGAGAAATATGGTTTTGATTTTGCTTTGTTATCCTTTTTTAGGGATACCCTGTGCAACCAAACAATTCATTGATGGATTACTTCCGGAAATATGTACTCACTACAACAGGCTGGATACACCTAGAAAGTTTAACATGTGTACTTTCGTGGGATACATGATTTGTGAGAAGTATTTCAAATAAAGTAAAATTCCCCTTATACGCATGCTTTACTTTGGAGTGTTTGGCAACCCTACCCTTGAACGTACTTATGCATGTTGGGTACTGTTCTCTTCAGGGACCTTGCTGTTTCAGATTTAACTTGTTATTTATTGCATATTGTTTCTTTAGAAAACTTCGGTTTTGATAATTTTTTTAGGGAAACCTGTGCAACTAAATAATTCATTGAGGGATTGTTTCCAGAAAACTGTACCCACGACAACAAGCCTGGTACACCTAGAAAGCTTGAGGTGTGTGCTTCAAAAGAATATATAGTTTGTGGATGTATTTCAAATGTAAAGTGTGCATAGTAGTTGTATTATATTTGAAAATCTCCTAAAGCACTGTTTCAGTTTGTGCTGTCTCCAAGGCAGGAAAGGGTGTCTACCGATACATGAACTGTTATAACTTGGGGTGGGCTGGCCATAGGGCATATGGGGCAAAATCCAATTAGGCCAGCACTAGGAAAGGCTGCGACCACGGAAGGAGGGGCCATTTTTTAGCCCCAGTTCATCCAGTTATAACCGGGAGAAATGGGACAATTAAATGCAATATGATTTTCTACTTTTTATTTTGAAAAAAAACTAAAAAATGTAAAAATTGCATTTTTTCCCCACTTATTTCAGCCACGAATATAGAGAAATCACTGAGAAAAAAGTGTTACTATAATAAAGAGAAATTCCTCCACTCTAAAATGGCAATATTTAATATATGTTGTGAGGATTTAAAGGGGATTCTTCTTCCACGTCTAAAATAATTTTTTTGGTATTATTATTGTTGTCATTTAATTTTAAAGTACAATCATACTTCATGGTGCTGTACATGGTAGAAATTACAGACCAGGTAAAACAGAAACAAAACATATAAAACATATAAAACAAAGGGAACACACTGACACAAGTGTACAATACAATTAACTAAAGTTTCATTCGTTAAAATTCACCTCTCGCTTTACATTTTTTAAAGATGTTGGGGGGGGTGGTATTTATCCTCACTAAAATGACATTACTTTGTTAAATGCCACCTCTGTCTTTCCATACAGATGTTTTGAAAGACACTCTAAAATGAATCGGGATTAGTCTTTTAATATAAAAATACCTCTAAATTTATATACAAGGGGTACTATGATTATTCTTTTATTGTCAAAAGATATTATTCTTTTAAAAAGTCCCTTTAGCATAAGAAAGATAATGTAAAAGCTTTGAAAGAGTAATACTTCCTTTACTCCAAAAAGATTTGGCCAGGATTCGACCTAAACTTGTCGAACACCAGTTATGAACAGTCAATTAATATTCTCAATGTAGGTTCCTTAGAGACTTGACAACCCAAAGAGGAGATGGATAGTGATAAATATTTTAAATATAATTGAGCACACATGCATATATTACAATTAAAATCTACACAAGGATATTAGACAGCTCATAAATGTCATGAATACTTAAAAATAGTTCAGCATACAGGCACATAATCAACACAGAGTAGGTTAATACATAAGCACAGGGTACCACCTAAACCTATGTAGAGGAACACAGTTTATATTATTATGTATGACACCATTACCAGACACAGTCTATATTCAGGGTACCAGAAAATTATATGCAGAGGAACACAGTTAGTGCATTATACAGAGCATCAGTCATACATGTATGAGAGAGAAAGACTAGGTTAATGGCACAGCATAACCCCTAACCATGATTACCCCTACAGACCCAAAATAGTTCCCCCTGAACTGTCCTGTCATCAGTACTGCCCTGGTAACCTCTGCCCCAAAGTTCCTCCTCCTAAGGCAGTGTGGCATCCCCTCAGTCCCATAGGCAGTGTGGCATCCCCCCAATCCTATAGGCAGTGTGGCATTCCCCCCTCCCATTCCCATAGACATCTTGGCATTCCCCCATCCCATTCCCCATAGGTAGTGTGGCAACCCCCCCCATTCCCACAGGCTGTGTGGCATTTCCCCCTTCCCATTCCCATAGGCAGCTAGACATTCCCCCCTCCCATTCCCATAGGCAATGTGGCATTCCTCCCATCCCAGTAAGCAGTGTGGCATTCCCACCATCCCATAGGCCGTGTGGTGCTCCTGGCCTCCAGCTGCTGCCGCTGCATGCTCTAGCACCCGGTCCGTGCAGTGGGTGGGTGTGGCCTGCGCCGTGCCGGCTGCTCAGACTGGGTGTTTGCGTGTGAGGCAGCAGCAGCAAGGACAGAGACAACGCCCACCGTTCCTCCAGCTGCTGCCACTGGCTCTTCCGGCCAGGGCACACCCAAACACCTGGTTCGCGTGGCTGGAGGCCAGAAGAAGGGGAAGGAGGAACGGGCGCTGTCTCCGTCCCTGCCGCTGTCTCCGTCCCTGCCGCTGTCAGAAGAGACAGTGACGGGGACAAAGCCTGCCACTCCTCTATCTTCTTCTGGCCTCCTACCATGTGGCAGGCAGCCCAGTCAGCAACCCTGGAGTGTCCATAACATGTAAGTTTACTTTTTTTTTTAGTTTTTACAGTCACCAGATAAGACGCACGGACATTTCCCCCCACTTTTGGGGAAAAATGATTTCCTTATAGGGCAAAAAATATGGTATATTACGTAATATTTTAACAATATTAATTTTCCATTAATGCCCATTGTTTACAATACTGCAAGTGATGGCAGAACCAGAATAGAATTTAGAAATATCAGGTGCACACCAATTATTCTTTTTTAAAAAAGTTTTTTTACTTTTTTATTTTGCAGTTTTAGACCCATATTCGGTACATACAGGCAAGGGTTAAATAGCACATCATCTCAAACATATATACAGGGACAATAATATATCGGTTGCAGCATATTAATTGCGCAGGTAGGTTAAATGTCAGACAATCTCATTTTGTATGTGAGTCCTTTCTGTGATATCAATAAAAAGTAGAATAACTGCTATGTGGCTACAAAAATCAGCAGTCATGTAGCAATAGAATAAATTGTATCAACAGTGTGGGCTCACTTGCATTCTGAGAACAAAATCATACAAGGCAATGGTCTATGATGCTTACAAAAAAGAAGGCACATTTAGATACATCAGCAGACACTATCATAATGCACTGCGTGGTAAAGCCTAAGATGCTATTATACATCAGCAAACACTGTCACAATATACTGCATACTGAAGGATAAGATTCTATTATAAGTTTACATAAGCATTATATCCTTACAACTTGCATCACACAAGAGGCAGTTTATGTACAATCATTGCGCTTTAGCATAAACCTTGTAAATATAACCCATAACGTATCACAATTTATAATGCATAGATAACAAATCTGTACAAATAGTAAGCAGTGAGGTATTACCCAAGTTTTTTGTATAGCAAAGGTGGGGGTGGTGCTCCCACATTCCGGGGATCACGTCCCCTTTATCAAGGAATAGCGCCCTATTGTTAGCAGCCTCTCACGCGCTTTTAAATGGTTCCCCCTGGCCGGCCGCCATGTGACCTAACGCGCCGTCGCGTCACTTCCAGTGCGGTGCCGCGTGTCACTTCCGGTCTCTGCGAGTCCCGATCCGGCATCAGTCAGAGGCTGGATTGGTGACCTCACTGACTGGGAGGCACCAAATCTCCAGTCTGCGGCTGCGCAGACGCACGGGGCTTGTTGCACAATATGTTACTTCTCTGTGTATTACAAAAAGATACAAAAAGACTTTTGTTTTCTGAATTTTTGATCGGGGGATCCTCTGAGGGGGTTTCTTTATCTGATTTGCGGCTGCAACACCTATGAAAATTAATATAAAAAAAAAAAAAACAATAGAAGAAAGGCAGATAAGTCTCTATCAGACCTTTGCTCTGGCATTGCTACAGTACACTGAGAAGAATGTTAGCTCCTCGGCTTAGAATCTCCTCCTGCTCTGAGCATTTATCTTGCATCCTTCATGATCTCAGGAAGGCTTTTATCTGTAAACCAATTAGAGGGCATAAGAGAAGACATTAATTAGAGGGAATTAACCAGACCCCCTCCCCTTAGAATGGGAGCGGCAGGTTCACCATTTCCACCCTGACCTGCATAACCCACTCCTATTGTTAGCAATTATCTCCATAACTTACCCAGAGGAGCCGCTAACTTCTAAAATACTAATTGTCTGTCAGCTCCCGGCGGAGGGGCGGCCTTATGCTTCCTCACTAATTGCTGAGGGCAGTTAATTGTCCTGAAATAAACACACAACATGGCCTTTAAAAAACCATGCTGAAGCCAGGTACCATCCCTGTATTATTATGTTTTCTATTATGGAATAAGGGAGGTTACACTCTGATAGGATATACAAGATAATGCATAAGATATATAAATCTTTTAGGGGATAAGAAAGGATGCAGAAGGGAAAAAGATTACACTGTAATAGGGTATAAGGGAGGATGCAGAAGATGAAAACAGCTTACAATCTGTTAGGGTATAAGGGTGGATACAAAAGATGGAAGAGCTTACAATCTATTAGGGTATAAGGGTGGATACAGAAGATGGAAGAGCTTACAATCTATTAGGGTATAAGGGAGGATACAGCAGCAGAAGAGCTTACAATCTATTAGGGTATATGGGAGGATATAGCAGGACAAGAGCTTACAATCTATTAGTGTATAAGGGAGGATACAGAAGGGGAAGAGTTTACAATCTATTAGTGTATAAGGGAGGATACAGAAGATGGAAGAGCTTACAATCTATTAGGGTATAAGGGAGGATACAGCAGGAGAAGAGCTTACAATCTATTAGGGTATATGGGAGGATACAGCAGGAGAAGAGCTTACAATCTATTAGGGTATAAAAAGGATGCAGAAGGAGAAGAGCTTACAATCTATTAGGGTATAAGAAAGAATGCAGAAGGAGAAGAGCTTACAATCTATTAGGGTATAAGAAAGAATGCAGAAGGAGAAGAGCTTACAATCTATTAGGGTATAAGAAAGAATGCAGAAGCTGGAAGAGCTTACAATCTATTAGGGTATAAGAAAGAATGTAGAAGGAGAAGAGCTTACAATCTATTAGGGTATAAGAAAGAATGCAGAAGGAGAAGAGCTTACAATCTATTAGGGTATAAGAAAGAATGCAGAAGCTGGAAGAGCTTACAATCTATTAGGGTATAAGAAAGAATGCAGAAGGAGAAGAGCTTACAATCTATTAGGGTATAAGAAAGAATGCAGAAGGAGAAGAGCTTACAATCTATTAGGGTATAAGTAAGAATGCAGAAGGAGAAGAGCTTACAATCTATTAGGGTATAAGAAAGATTACAGAAGGTGGAAGAGCTTACAATCTATTAGGGTATAAGAAAGAATACAGAAGGGGAAGAGCTTACAATCTATTAGGGTATAAGAAAGAATGCAGAAGGGAAAAAAGCTTATTAAGGTATAAGGGAGAATGCAGAAGAGTTTACAATCTTTTAAAAGGAGGAATGATTTAAAATTTATTAGGGCTATATTGTGGATACAGAGGGAGAAAGAGTGTACAATCTATAAGGGATAAGGGGGGATAAAGTATGAGGAAGAACTAATCAATTGTGAGTGTGATCTCAGCTGTTCTACTGAAGTGCTCGCTCACACAGAAGCCTGAGGCGTTCCTGGGTGTTCCTTCCCAGGGTGGATGGAGGATTCTGGGGGAGAGCCATGGGGGTGTCCTTGAACAAGCCAAGGGATCCTGGGACTCCTTCTACAGGAGGCATTAGTTCCCCCACAGTGTCTCAGCCCAGAGAGAGTTTATCTTTCATTCATTCTTATCATTTTACAGACGTGTATGTTTCAACATTATTGCCTTTGCAAAAAAAGTTGTGTATGCTTTAAGGAGGAAGCGCATGGATGTCGCAAGGTGTGGTGTCAGATCACTGCTTTGGGAAGTCAGGGATGGTTGAGCTAGGCTAGCAAAGTGCTGAGAGTCCTCACTCATGGGAAAGCGGTGGCCATCTTTCTGTGACCTCCGCTCATAAACCATTTGCAAGCCACTGGATGGAAGCAGGGACTGATCGGGGAGCTTAGGTGGGTTACAATGCTTCCAGCTGCACAATTAGCTTAGGTGAAGCTGGTCGAACCCGAATATAGACTGGCTGAAGTCCCTATTTGGGTTTCAGATCCCTAACTCGCAAAGTTCGGTACAAACCCGAACTTTGCAGTTTGGGTCTGCGTTCACCCAACACTACTTACAAACCTTATGTGATTGGTCTGAACACTGGCATAACTAAATATGAGGTTGGCTCTGGTGTGTCCTCTGAGTCTCCTACTGTATGCGTTTGCGACTGATCCCTTTATAAGGAGAGGATAAAGAAGCATGTTATGTGGGGTTCCTCTGGGTGAGCCTCCTTTGAAGGTTTTTGCTTACGCTGGTAATGTATCTGTGATGAACAAGGCAGAGGAGGTCACCTCACTGATATCATAAGCGTCAGACTCCAAGGTCAGTTATGACAACAGTGAAGTTTTCTGGATGGACAGAGAGGGTGAGGCCTTCCCAGTTCCCCAGCAGGAAATTGCCAATGCCAATGAATGTTGCTTAATTTATCTAAATAATGCCAAATGAGCACAAATATAATAAAAAAAAGATGAAGGAGCAACAATGATGGGGCACCCCTGACCTTCTGGGCCCCGGTGTGGTCGCATCCCCTGTACCCTCTCAAGTTGATGACGCTGTTACATATATCTATGTGTAATTTTTGTTGTGCATTCTCTTCTGCATGTTGTGTTTTCTGCTTGCTATGACTTCTTTTTCCTGTCTATGTTATCCACCATGTAAGGTGACCTTCTCTTACTGCATTCATGTTCTAGTAATGACATTTCCTGGTACACAACAAAATGTCTATCTGGATTTAACTCTGCTGCACCCAGCACTCACACTCTGGAACAGGCCTAGGGATGGTCAAACTGGTTGTGTTGTCCTGTCCTGAAAATGTTACTTTTGGGCATAGATGGCTATTGTTAGCTTGCACCCACATCGGAATGTTTCCTCCGTATTTAACCCATCCTTGCAGGGAGTCTACACATGCCCAGAGCAGTGGGGGTTAGGTGCCTTGCTTAAGAGCTCTTCGGTCATATCTCATGGCCTGGAATCCAATCTGCCAACCTTCAGCCACAAGACTGTTTCCTTACATCTAGGCCACGACTTTGGTAGCATGCTGGCAGGGTGGGTATTTTCCAATCTTGGTCTAGGCCGTTCTTGCCAGACTGGGAGAATGGTGGCCGGGTGAAAAGCCCTATAGGTCATCATGGTCAGCTCCTGGCCTATTTTTGCCCTGTGCTTGAAAATACTTTCCCAATAGCAGTTGTCAGCACAGGACATGAGATCTACTCTGAGGAAGCTCCTGGTGAGTCGGGTCCTGAGCCTGGCCTTTCCTGAGCCATCGTCTGTCAGGGATTGCCCAAGCTTCGTCATGAGTAAGGTTTTGACCACTCATTCATCAAGGATTTCATTCAAATTCCAGTGAAAGCTCTACCTTAGAGGTATCCAGAAACCTTGCAGTCTGGCTGAGCAAATTTGTCTTAATGAGGAATGTCAGGATGAGTTAGAAACTATGAACCATTTATTGCCTCAATGTCCCTTTAAAGCAGGACAAAACCCTGGAATTTGATTTACCCAGGTTTTGTTCTGTTCCCCTGGGGAATTCTGAATTGGGATGCCCACTGTGTGAAACCCCCAGAACGCCGCTTTTCACTCACCTCTTTCTGGTTCCAGTGGCTCTTGCACAGGCTCTACTTCTCCAATGAGAGCCATCTGCCGTGACTGTGTAATTTGGCAAATGGCTCCCGCTGACTAAAATCTCTGTTGGAGGGAGAGGGGGGTTCTGTTGGGGGGATTTCACACAGCAGAGCATCCTGATTCGGGATGCCGGGGGGGAGGTCTGCAGCTGACCCAGATGGGTTTTGTTCCGCTTTAAATTAGAGATATGTAAACAGATAGGGTTGGTGCTTGCCCTTCTTCTCCAAGCTTTCCTATCAGATTGGGTGTATGGGGCATGCAAGAGCAGAGGGAGAGCAAGAGCAGAGCATGCTACTCGAGAGCAAAGATCACCAGCTAAATGTAGATTTCATACCTTTCAAATGACTCCCTTGGTGAATCTAAGCCCCAAGATTTTTAGCCACAGTCATGGGGTTGTCGATCAAATACCTAGGCAAGCCCTGCGGACCACGTGACCAATGCGTCTAATTGTGGGGCTCAATTTAGGCAGGGATCAACTAATTAGGGTTACAATGTATTACGGTACAAGGGAAGATACAGAAGGATAAGGGGTATACAATCTATTAGGGTATAGGGTGTATACAGAACCAGAGCTCCCCAATGCTAAGCTGTGCATACTGGTAATGAACGTATAATTACTGGAAAGCATCAGGGGGTGGGGCTGCTCAGTCAGAGAGCAATATGGCCAACTGCATCCAGTTCGTATTGTTATGAATATTGTGCAAAGGCTTTGGTAAAAAGGAAACACAGGCTGTTTAGGTCACTGGGCTGCGGAACCAGTGTGTAGATATTCCAATCTGTTGGTGGTGGTGTGTTTATATCGGAGAGGAATGAACAGGCCGTTAGTTTCGATGCACCTCCGCCGGGAGTCGCCTGTCATCCTTCTATCACTTCTTTAATTAGCGCCTGTGTCGGTTCACTTTGGAAAGAGCACGAGGCGCGCTCAGGCTGACAGTAAGTTAGCGTCGGCACTGCTGGGACGAATGCTGGCACGCACGCCACACGGAGGTGTGATGGATCTGCTCAGCCACGTACCAAGTTCACGTTAAAGTCGCTCGCACATCCACTTAATTAGACCTCAGACAAGCAGAAAAGGTCATTGTCACAAATTAATATGAGGTGCCGGCGGTCGTTAACGTCATCAGACGCTGGCGCCATCATCAATGTGGCATGTTAAATAAAGTGAGATGACTCGCTGACGGAAAATTGGGACTTCAACGCATGGCTGATAGTAATGGCATTTAGGTTGGAGGGCCACAGGTTAGCACATACTTTAAACAAGTAGATGACACAATGTCACAATGGAACAATGACAAAACAATGTTAAAAAATACAAAACTTGGCTTACAAGCTTGTAATCTAAGTGCAAAGGTATGTATTGCTGATCAGGCCAGATAAAATATGTGCCACCTCCACTCTCAGCAGAAATTTAAATGTTTTAAATTATCGGTATGGTGAGGAAAATAGGCAATACAATTTAATATCTATGGCCTGCTCCTATCTCAGACTTGACATGAGCATCAGCAGGAGGTCTCAGCCTCAATGCAAACCCCACACAGCAAACTGACGAAGATCGCTCTGCCAGGAGCCACCCTCTGCTGACACACACACAGGCTACAGTTGTCTAAGCTTTCATGCAGATGAGGCCATCATTTAATAGGGATTTATGGAATTTTTCTGCATCCTAGCCAGTTACCAGCTACATTTTCATAATCTGGCCAGTGCAGTGAGAAACCCAGTGAGACTTGCCTGGAACCCCCGGGTAAGGACATGGTGGAATGGTGGGAGCCATATAGGAAGCCCTTGTTTGATCTCTAAGTATGACTGGAACCCAGCTGTATCCAGTGACACCAGAACTGACAGTTGGAAAGTTAAGACCCATATTAGGTTAGAAAGATCTTAGCCAACAGCACCAAGGGGAGGAGATGTAGGGCTTTACCAACCAGGAGGTTAAATGTTCAAGCAAGCCCGAGGCAAGCTGTCCACATGTGGGGGAGGTAACACTGGATATCTAGCCAAGAAACAGGAATACACAGGACAACTCATGCCTCCCTGTGGTTCAGGGGCCTAGCTAGGGGGGAGCAGGTCAGGGGGCACCAAAGGGAGGCCTAAGAACAGACAGGGGAGCCATTATGAATCTTTGCCCGGGGTTCCAGAAAGCCTAGCTACTCCTCTGCTGTGGTTGTTCTGCATCACTGCCTAACATCGAACGGCAACTGATATTTACATTGTCTGCTAAATTCTGATTGTATTTACCACTGGGTGTGAACCAGTAACACCAAATAAGAACAACTTCAGGGTGCCGACAAGATGCAGGCCACCCCACTGTAAAGTCACTATCCTGAGGGCTCACTCTGGGTCTCAGAGTTCTGGGCCTCCCACAACAATTGACCCACTTTCACTATCAAGTTACAGCTGAGCAGGGTCTCTTCAGGGTGCCCATCAGACGCAGTCCACCCCACTGTAAAGTCACTGTCTCCAGAGGCCTGACAATATCCTCTCCTCACAACAGAGCCTCCATTCTTGTAACCTGGCAACAAGCACCCCTTTCTAGGCAAAACAAACAGCTCACCTCAGCAATGCAGGACAACTCCTCAGCCTCTGCAAGTGTGTAGGGGCAAGCTGGGGCCTTCCTTCTCCATCCCTGTGGTCGCCACCCTGCCACCGCACTCTTGGGGGGTGGGGGAGAAAAATCGTACTTGCTTCCCCCGCACTGTGCCACTGATCGGGCCCCCCTCCCCCCAGACTCCAGCTCAGGCCCGGGGCGGTTTCGGGCCTTTTCTGGCAGGCCCAGTGTCAGCAGCTTGTCCACTCTGTTGCCCAAGTGGCTCCAGGCTGCTCATGCTTCCTAGCTCCGACCCATTTTTAGCAGGCCTCCCTCCATTCCCCCTCTGGCCGAAACTTGCGAGATCCCTCTGCCCACAATAAAAAAAAAAAAATAGATAAAAGCAACACTTACCTTCCTTACACATTTATGGATTCGCACAAACAAATGGAATCATAAACATTTCACTATAACAATATGCACGCCTGCACAATAGTCCAAACATGTTTATTAATGTGAAATTAAAAGGCTCTAAATAATGCCACCAATATAACCAAAGGTGTAATGCTCAAACATGACAATACTAGAGCAATAACATTACACATATCCATAGAGTACTCTGGAATCTACCAGTACTGCGCTTACTTTAGATACACATGTTCCCTAACATAGTGAATGAGGAAAGAGGCTTCTATACTACTGAATTTGACCCCATTTTCGAGTGTGTTATGCCTTTTTAGCATGTCGTTAAAAAATGCCTTTCTGCACCTATTCAGATGTATGAAACTTTTTTTACAGTACTTGCTGAATTGCACCTGGTGTACACACATTCTGGTAGGAAAATGTGCGACAGAGTTTGGGGTTCTTGAATTTAGGAGGATCTCAATGTGGTGCACGTTGGTACTCACTGCGGTCGCTGATACTTTCCTGAAGTGAAGCATGCAGGACTCTCAGGATTGAGATGGCACACTTTATTGATCTTCTTCACAGACAAGTTGCAAGTCAGACAGTACATTAATCACAGTTCTATTTCTGCTGGGCAGCGCCTGACAAAGACTCTCAATCCTTGTTGATCTTTAGTCCTCCTTAAGAGTAGTAGTCTCTCCTCTGTCAGCATATAACTGGGATCTTCCCTCCCTCTGTTAGGGTTTCCCTTTATGCCATCTCCTGGTTCCCTCCAAAACTTGTGACCCAATCACAGGAACCCACTATCCACACAAAACTTCAAGCTTCCTGGCTCAATTACTAAAATAACAATTCCTGATCTTGGACTACACTCTAGTGACCATTTACTGTAATTACACTTAAATCTAGGTTCTGACCTATTTCCTCTCTATTTAGATCAATGGGTGGTCATCTCTATTTCCTCTCTATTTAGATCAATGGGTGCTCACCTCTTTTTATAGGTTTTTACTGTTACTATCTATATAGGCCCTACACACGGCTAGTTGTGCGGACTAGTTGGCTCTAAACAGGAGGGACACATTTTTTACAATTATTTTAAATTTGTTATTAAAGAAAAAAAGAAAAAACAATCTTGCCTATCTGAGACTACACAGTAGTGTCCATTTACTGTAACTTCAATTAAATCTCAACACCTAGGTTCTAAACTATTTCCTCTCTATTTAGATAAATGGATGCTCATCTCTTTTTATGGGTATTTACTGTTACACACAAATGACCAAAACATTGTTTTGCATGAGAATGCATTTTCTTACACAATACATTTTTTTACAAACTTTACTGAATCAAGGCCATTGTACATTGAATATTAGATATGACCAATAATAATGTAACATGGGTGTTACCTATTATCAAATGAAAATATAGCAACCATCCTGGATATATGTGCATGAGGGCAAAATACTGAACATTGTATTGATGCTTTTAAACCTAGATAAACAAAAAGGTAATTCCTGGGGGCTAGAATGTTACTCCAGTTTGTGCTCCAAGTACAGTAGCGTAACTTAATGTGGCCAGGCATTAAATGGGACCCTGTCATGAGTCCTACATTAACCCCTTTAATATTCTTTTTCACTGATTTGTATACAACTAGATTACTAAATACTAAAACAACTCAGAGACATGCTTCTTTATCCTGTACACGGTGCCTTGTGAGCCCAAATCTGATACATGCAAAGTAGAGTAGCCACAGTGATGGTGCTCCTGATATTATGGGCCTAGGTGCGGTCGCTACTCCTAACCCACTATAGTTGCGCTCCTGTCCAGGCAAATCTATTGTTTGGTCTATTGGGAGGAGCTCTTACATTTGTGGAAACAAGCCTTTATTTAATAGGGCTCCCGGGGCTTATATCACATGTAAATTATGGAGCTAGCCTTGAGGTAGTCAGAATAGCAGAACCCAGACATTGCAGTGTCTGCTATTCAGATAACAGAGAATACATGAACCAGATGTCCAGTTGATCTTGCTAACCGTATTAATCAAGGTGAAGCATCATTGGCACCAATCGATTTGTTAAAGAAAATTACTAAATTGTCTGCAATCAGATTAGAATGGTTCCCTGGAAATGCCTGCTGCACCTGCTGAGTGATGAATGAGAGTTCGTTGCATAACCGTTGTGGAAACAGTAATCGACCATAAATCGGGCAATACACTCTGCCTTACTGTCTAAAATTCTTAGGTGAAGTGTACAGCAGGAGCAATCTCACAAAATATGGCCCAGCTACTGACTGTCCTAACCCAACATGGTGAGCTCTGTGTTACCTGGGTTTTGGTGGTATTTAATTTTCAGTGTGGGTTATGACCGAATGCAGGGGCAGTCCAGTCCACAGGGTCAGGGGGCCTACATTGTCACCTGCCAGCACTGGCGAGTGACATGGCGGTACCCTGCCCGACTACCCGGCCAGTCAGGCTCTGAGTGCTAGGTTACCAGCCCCTATGCCACAGGGACAGGAAGGACATTTTTTGATTATTTTAAAATTTGGTATTAAAAAAAAAAAAAACCAAGCATGCCTATCTTTTTTTTTAATTGAAAACATGTCCCAACTGCCATGATTTTTTCAATTAAATAAGTTGCAACTTGTATACAGTCATGAGAATTGCAAAATCTGGTATGGAGGTGAGAATCTCCCCTGAATCAAGTGCAAATAGCAAGAATCCTGGCATGGTATTATAGTTTGATATTGCACAGAACCGAGAACATCTCCCCCTAATAGGAGAGAGAACTTTGCCATTGTCAGTTTACAGTGAATGGACATATGTGTATACACAGATATGTGTATAACAGAACCCCTCACACCTGCAAAAATGGATAAGCCTAGTGAGGTCACACAAATACATATATTGAATAAAAAATATTATTTTTATCAAGAAGAACCAGATACATAAAGCAAAGACCCCTATTAAAAAACTACAGTGCAATGTATGCAGATCTATACATATGAATTAATAATAATAATAATAATATTAATAATAATAAACAATCATATCACCAAATCAGGGTATGCTCCTGCAACCGTGGTTACCTCACCACCAGAGGCATACATAGGTTTTACAGGGCCCAAAAGCAAAACTTATAATGGGCCCCCCAAAAAAAGACACACACATCATTAAAGCAGAACAAAACCCAGGAATTTGACTTTCTAGGGTTTTATTCCAGTCCCCCGGGCATCCTGAATTGGGATGTGAAACCCCCCAGAACTTTCACTCTCCTCTTCCTAGTTCCAGCAGCACATGCGTTGTCTCTCATCCAATGAGAGCCGTCTGCTGTGACTGTCATTCGGCCATCAGGATGCAGGGGATACGGCAGCACATGCTCCCTGTTCACAACAATGAAAACCATTTGTCAAATGACGTAGTCATGGAAGACGACTATTATTGGACGAAAGCCCGCACATGCACTTTTGGAGCAGGGAAAGGTGAGGGTTTATGGGAACCAGGGGGTTTAATACACGGGGAAAGCAAGAAGCTGGCCCTGGAATCTAAATGCTGGGCGTGTTTTGTTCCACTCTAAAGGTGACCAAAATCTGTGACACCTGGCCCTAGAGTCAAAAAACTCTATCCTTCTCAGGGGCATCCCAAAAGCCCTTCTCAGGCATCCCAATATGTGAAACTCTTGGGATTGGCCATTATATTATTGTGTTTCTCGATCTCATAGTGCATGTGTGGGCCTCCCCAGCATCACTCCATTCGATGAGCGCAGCCTCCCCAGGCATTTCACCCTGAGGCAGTCGCCAGGAGGAGGCGTCTGAAAATGCACTCAGCATTGTTTGCCCTGAATTAATATGCACAGCAATCAATGCCAATTAAAGGAGAGCCTGTGAATGTGGGGTGGCAGATTTAAAATGATCTTGGGGGCTTAAACTCACATGGGCATCCCAAATCAAGTCTGTGGTCTAATTAGAGTTCTAGGAAGTTTTGGTGCCGTATGGGGCCATGGGTCATTGACAATGGGGCAGAGTAAGTTCTGGTTCTTCCCGAGGCGCTTCTAAAGTATGCATTGTGGGTGTGCTGTCTGCAGGGAACACTAGTCGAAACTAAAATGTCAGCACCTTGTTTTCCCAAGTGCTCTATACACAGAGTGCTGGTCGTAAACAATGAACTGGCATCTTAGTTCCACCCTGCAGAACCTACAGGTCTGGCCCCTGCTATTCCCGCCAGACAGCGCGCCATCTCTGGGGTAGCTCCAGTCTGGCACTTTTGTCACAGATGCTGCAAAATGGGGGGAGACAGCTTACATGGGGCCCTCTTAGCCTAAGGGCTGGTAGCAGCTGCTGCCCCTGCTTCTATGGTATGTATGCCCCTGCTCACCACTTCCCTTGTGGTTAATATTTATTGGGGTGTTAGGCACATATACATAAATAGGAGGCTTGTGCATTATAATAATTATTTACCATAGTAATAGTCAGGGACAGATTATGAGGGGGGGGGGGGGGGGGCTCCATCACTTGTCCTGCAAAGGGGGCCTCCACCAACTGATCTTAGGCCTTGTCTACGGCTGCCCTGTAATTAGGTAAGTGCCTCCGCATGGATTTGAGTGGCTGAGCATGGGAGAACGCCACATCTACAGGGAATCTGGGGATACGACTACTGCCAAAAACAGCACCATGGAAGCCCTGAGGCTTCACACAGCAGAGCAATCTGATTTTGGATGCCCTAGGGACAGGCTAGCAGCAAACCCTAGTTTTTTTTAGACTCCGGGGAGGCCAAGGCAGACTTTTATTGTATCTGCATCCATGTCTATTTCTCAAAAACAATCACCTGCCCCCCTCTGCTCCGGAGGATTGATCTGCAGGCTGAGGAATAAAATTGTGTTTCTGCAATCCAGATGCTGAGCAGGGGATCTTTATCTACATGATGGAGGAGCTCCATCACACGCAGACCCATCAGAATTAATTGAAGGAATATTCGACCGCTCACCAATCAGAGGAGCAAATAGTGCGGCATATCCACAACTGAATGAAAAAAAATATTGATGACGAACCCACCATCTGGCCATTATTCTCATCCCTGCTATGACGCCATTCATCTTCAAACAATATTTTAGCAATTTCCAAACCTAGGGCGGATTTGCAAGGGGATGAGGCCGGCTGGGTTTGTAATAGTATTTTATTGACTTTACAATGACATGGAGTGAGAGAATGGAACAAACTAATTTATAGCCAGAAGGCAACAAACTTTGAGGGGCGACTATGTTTCTCTGCCAAATCTGGTTACCAAACTGCCACCACCACACACAACATCAAACGAATGACCGAAGAGGACAGGACGCCCGGAGGAGGAGAAGGGATCACCTCACCTTACAGTGACCCTGCTTGGGAAAGGTGGCTGTCAAAATGACAGCCATGATCATGTCACAGTCGTTGGGGTGGGCATAGGGCCCCATCACACTCTTTCTCTAGGTGGGCACCTGGAGGAACAAAGATTCTACCGCAAATCAATAGAAAATTTAATTTATTCAATACAAAAAAGCTAAAAACAACACAAACACTATGGACATTTAAAAACAAGGCAAGCGAACACAAACTGCTTAGATATATACAAGGGCTCCATCTGCACTTGGAGCTGTAGCTATGAAAAAAACTTAAACCGGACCTTTACCGTGAATAAGAGCCTATCTTGTATGTTTCCCCCACCCTGTACATACAGATTGCCCACATTAAAAAGCATCCTACCTACACCTACTGCATTTTATGAGCCTTTAAACATCCAAGATGGCGATCCATGGAGTTTCAGGCTGCCTGCAAACAGGAAGTGTCTTCTGACTGTGCCGCTCTGCATTCTGGGATTGCTGTCCTTTTCCTGTAAAGCACACCTATAACCCACCCCCTGCACTTACCCCCCCCCCCCCACTCTCCTCAGTATGTGATACTTCTAAGTCAAGAGGGCGGTGCCCGTATCCTAGAGTCCTGAACACAGTTGCAGCCCAGTTGAGGAAAGGATTTTAAGTAAATTACTTAAAATGTAAAAATATATTAATTTTAGATAATGGAGACTAGTTAAGGGTTTGGGCTGTTCATTAAATGATGCTGAAGGTCCAGTTTAATAAAACAAGAGAATCATCTACAAATAGGTGATCAAAATTCAATGTGTCAATTCAAAATCTCAATAATAAACTAAAGTACTACAGTGCTAATACACAAACAGCAAAATATAACCATAATAGAAACAGCTAAAAACAAGAGGCAGATAGTATGTCGTGGCCTCTCTGCTTTATATTAATCCCAGTGAATTGGTGATATCATTTATATTTTTTCTATTATTTACTATCTTCCGCTCATGGTTTAGCCATCACCACTATGGTTATGTTTAGCTTTTTGTATATTACCTTGTTTTCCTGAAAATAGTAAGAGTTTTTAGCATTTTCGCCCTACCCTGAAAATAAACACAATTCATAATGCAGCTGCTGGGCTTCAGCAGAGGGACAGGGGTGGCTGTAAAGGAGGGTGAGGACACATCATGGCTTAAAAGAAGAGTAAGGACACATCAAGTCACACAGGTAAGCTTGTCTGCCTGGAGTAGAAATGTATGATCTTGCTGGTTCTACCCCAGCCTGCCGCCATGCAGGGCACGTGGCTGCCCCCCCCCCCCCCCTATGTACCGTACTGCTGCCAGTCGGGTATAAGACATTGTATCTCAGGGAAACACGGTAGCACAGGTCTTTAGTTTATTATTGAGATTTTTCATTGACTGACACATTGTACTTTGATTACTAAATTGTGGTTACTTTTTTTTTTTTTGTATATTATTGATACTTGCTATGAATTGACACATTGTGATTTTGATCACTCATTTTTGCATGATTCTCTTGTTTTATTAAAGTCATATTCCATAACCTAGAATCAGGTGGGAAATGGTGGTGTTTGGGGGCATAATATGGGCACTGAAGTAAAGACTGGGCCCCGAATTACCTAGAATTTGGTGGGGAAAGTGTTGGGGTCCAGGGCGATGACATGGGCCTCCAGGGGAGGAGGGGACATGCACACTTGCAAATTTGACTTTGAGGCCCATGTCATACCCCAGGTCCCACCACCTTCCCTTCCAGATTCTAGTTAATGGGGGTTAATGGGGGGCTCAGCACAGCCCAAAGATGCAGGGATGCGGCCTCCATTGTTTACATTGGAGAAGGAGCTCTGGAAGCAGTTGGGTTTTGCTGCACCCAGGGGGATATCCTTATCTGGATACCTCGGGGGAAGGCCAGCGGCCAGCCCAGGAATATTTTAGATTTTTGTTCCACTTTAATAAAGATTACAACAACCTATTTAGGCAGCTTGCGTTAAAGTTCATTACTAGTGATGAGCGAGTAGTATTCGACCGAGCCGGTATTCGATCGAATACTACGCTGTTCGTCATACTCGATTTCGATCGAGTACAGCGGCGATGGCGCACTCACAATTCGTTTCCCCTCCCACCTTCCCTGGCGCGTTTTTTACACCAATCATCATGCAGGGGGGGTGGGACAGGTCCTGGGAGGACGCTGGCATCGCGAAAACGGCGTCTACACGCATTGGCTGGAAAAACCATGTGACCTCGAATATACAAAACTCAGCACTTCCTCTTCGTCAGCATTAGCAGCTTGAACTTAGTGAGGGACAGACGCTCACAGCAGGGAAAGACAGGCTGTCGCTGGCAGGGCCCCAGAAGCTCGGAATATCGCTTTTACCACCATCTATACCAGCTACCAGAAGACAAGACAGTCCTTAATAGCCCTTATTAGGGCTGCTACGCTGAACAGTATATAGCTCATTTTCTATTTAGTCAGGCAGGGCCCCAGAAGCTCAGAATATACCTTTTACCACCATATATACCAGCTACCAGAAGACAAGACAGTCCTTAATAGCCCTTATTAGGGCTGCTACGCTGAACAGTATATAGCTCATTTCTATTTAGTCAGGCAGGGCCCCAGAAGCTCAGAATATACCTTTTACCACCATATATACCAGCTACCAGAAGACAAGACAGTCCTTAATAGCCCTTATTAGGGCTGCTACGCTGAACAGTATATAGCTCATTTTCTATTTAGTCAGGCAGGGCCCCAGAAGCTCAGAATATACTTTTACCACCATATATACCAGCTACCAGAAGACAAGACAGTCCTTAATCCCTTATTAGTGCTGCTATGTTGAACAGTATATAGCTCATATTCTATGTAGTCAGGCAGGGCCCCAGAAGCTCAGAATATACCTTTTACCACCATATATACCAGCTACCAGAAGACAAGACAGTCCTTAATAGCCCTTATTAGGGCTGCTACGCTGAACAGTATATAGCTCATTTTCTATTTAGTCAGGCAGGGCCCCAGAAGCTCAGAATATACCTTTTACCACCATATATACCAGCTACCAGAAGACAAGACAGTCCTTAATAGCCCTTATTAGGGCTGCTACGCTGAACAGTATATAGCTCATTTTCTATTTAGTCAGGCAGGGCCCCAGAAGCTCAGAATATACCTTTTACCACCATATATACCAGCTACCAGAAGACAAGACAGTCCTTAATAGCCCTTATTAGGGCTGCTACGCTGAACAGTATATAGCTCATTTTCTATTTAGTCAGGCAGGGCCCCAGAAGCTCAGAATATACCTTTTACCACCATATATACCAGCTACCAGAAGACAAGACAGTCCTTAATCCCTTATTTGTGCTGCTATGTTGAACAGTATATAGCTCATATTCTATGTAGTCAGGCAGGGCCCCAGAAGCTCAGAATATACCTTTTACCACCATATATACCAGCTACCAGAAGACAAGACAGTCCTTAATAGCCCTTATTAGGGCTGCTACGCTGAACAGTATATAGCTCATTTCTATTTAGTCAGGCAGGGCCCCAGAAGCTCAGAATATACCTTTTACCACCATATATACCAGCTACCAGAAGACAAGACAGTCCTTAATAGCCCTTATTAGGGCTGCTACGCTGAACAGTATATAGCTCATTTTCTATTTAGTCAGGCAGGGCCCCAGAAGCTCAGAATATACTTTTACCACCATATATACCAGCTACCAGAAGACAAGACAGTCCTTAATCCCTTATTAGTGCTGCTATGTTGAACAGTATATAGCTCATATTCTATGTAGTCAGGCAGGGCCCCAGAAGCTCAGAATATACCTTTTACCACCATATATACCAGCTACCAGAAGACAAGACAGTCCTTAATAGCCCTTATTAGGGCTGCTACGCTGAACAGTATATAGCTCATTTTCTATTTAGTCAGGCAGGGCCCCAGAAGCTCAGAATATACCTTTTACCACCATATATACCAGCTACCAGAAGACAAGACAGTCCTTAATAGCCCTTATTAGGGCTGCTACGCTGAACAGTATATAGCTCATTTTCTATTTAGTCAGGCAGGGCCCCAGAAGCTCAGAATATACCTTTTACCACCATATATACCAGCTACCAGAAGACAAGACAGTCCTTAATAGCCCTTATTAGGGCTGCTACGCTGAACAGTATATAGCTCATTTTCTATTTAGTCAGGCAGGGCCCCAGAAGCTCAGAATATACCTTTTACCACCATATATACCAGCTACCAGAAGACAAGACAGTCCTTAATCCCTTATTTGTGCTGCTATGTTGAACAGTATATAGCTCATATTCTATGTAGTCAGGCAGGGCCCCAGAAGCTCAGAATATACCTTTTACCACCATATATACCAGCTACCAGAAGACAAGACAGTCCTTAATAGCCCTTATTAGGGCTGCTACGCTGAACAGTATATAGCTCATTTTCTATTTAGTCAGGCAGGGCCCCAGAAGCTCAGAATATACCTTTTACCACCATATATACCAGCTACCAGAAGACAAGACAGTCCTTAATCCCTTATTAGTGCTGCTATGTTGAACAGTATATAGCTCATATTCTATGTAGTCAGGCAGGGCCCCAGAAGCTCAGAATATACCTTTTACCACCATATATACCAGCTACCAGAAGACAAGACAGTCCTTAATAGCCCTTATTAGGGCTGCTACGCTGAACAGTATATAGCTCATTTTCTATTTAGTCAGGCAGGGCCCCAGAAGCTCAGAATATACCTTTTACCACCATATATACCAGCTACCAGAAGACAAGACAGTCCTTAATAGCCCTTATTAGGGCTGCTACGCTGAACAGTATATAGCTCATTTTCTATTTAGTCAGGCAGGGCCCCAGAAGCTCAGAATATACCTTTTACCACCATATATACCAGCTACCAGAAGACAAGACAGTCCTTAATAGCCCTTATTAGGGCTGCTACGCTGAACAGTATATAGCTCATTTTCTATTTAGTCAGGCAGGGCCCCAGAAGCTCAGAATATACCTTTTACCACCATATATACCAGCTACCAGAAGACAAGACAGTCCTTAAGAGCCCTTATTAGGGCTGCTACGCTGAACAGTATATAGCTCATTTTCTATTTAGTCAGGCAGGGCCCCAGAAGCTCAGAATATACCTTTTACCACCATATATACCAGCTACCAGAAGACAAGACAGTCCTTAAGAGCCCTTATTAGGGCTGCTACGCTGAACAGTATATAGCTCATTTTCTATTTAGTCAGGCAGGGCCCCAGAAGCTCAGAATATACCTTTTACCACCATATATACCAGCTACCAGAAGACAAGACAGTCCTTAATAGCCCTTATTAGGGCTGCTACGCTGAACAGTATATAGCTCATTTTCTATTTAGTCAGGCAGGGCCCCAGCAGCTCAGAATATACCTTTTACCACCATATATACCAGCTACCAGAAGACAAGACAGTCCTTAATAGCCCTTATTAGGGCTCCTACGCTGAACAGTATATAGCTCATTTTCTATTTAGTCAGGCAGGGCCCCAGAAGCTCAGAATATACCTTTTACCACCATATATACCAGCTACCAGAAGACAAGACAGTCCTTAATAGCCCTTATTAGGGCTGCTACGCTGAACAGTATATAGCTCATTTTCTATTTAGTCAGGCAGGGCCCCAGAAGCTCAGAATATACCTTTTACCACCATATATACCAGCTACCAGAAGACAAGACAGTCCTTAATAGCCCTTATTAGGGCTGCTACGCTGAACAGTATATAGCTCATTTTCTATTTAGTCAGGCAGGGCCCCAGAAGCTCAGAATATACCTTTTACCACCATATATACCAGCTACCAGAAGACAAGACAGTCCTTAATAGCCCTTATTAGGGCTGCTACGCTGAACAGTATATAGCTCATTTTCTATTTAGTCAGGCAGGGCCCCAGAAGCTCAGAATATACCTTTTACCACCATATATACCAGCTACCAGAAGACAAGACAGTCCTTAATCCCTTATTAGTGCTGCTATGTTGAACAGTATATAGCTCATATTCTATGTAGTCAGGCAGGGCCCCAGAAGCTCAGAATATACCTTTTACCACCATATATACCAGCTACCAGAAGACAAGACAGTCCTTAAGAGCCCTTATTAGGGCTGCTACGCTGAACAGTATATAGCTCATTTTCTATTTAGTCAGGCAGGGCCCCAGAAGCTCAGAATATACCTTTTACCACCATATATACCAGCTACCAGAAGACAAGACAGTCCTTAAGAGCCCTTATTAGGGCTCCTACGCTGAACAGTATATAGCTCATTTTCTATTTAGTCAGGCAGGGCCCCAGAAGCTCAGAATATACCTTTTACCACCATATATACCAGCTACCAGAAGACAAGACAGTCCTTAATAGCCCTTATTAGGGCTGCTACGCTGAACAGTATATAGCTCATTTTCTATTTAGTCAGGCAGGGCCCCAGAAGCTCAGAATATACCTTTTACCACCATATATACCAGCTACCAGAAGACAAGACAGTCCTTAATAGCCCTTATTAGGGCTCCTACGCTGAACAGTATATAGCTCATTTTCTATTTAGTCAGGCAGGGCCCCAGAAGCTCAGAATATACCTTTTACCACCATATATACCAGCTACCAGAAGACAAGACAGTCCTTAATAGCCCTTATTAGGGCTGCTACGCTGAACAGTATATAGCTCATTTTCTATTTAGTCAGGCAGGGCCCCAGAAGCTCAGAATATACCTTTTACCACCATATATACCAGCTACCAGAAGACAAGACAGTCCTTAATAGCCCTTATTAGGGCTGCTACGCTGAACAGTATATAGCTCATTTTCTATTTAGTCAGGCAGGGCCCCAGAAGCTCAGAATATACCTTTTACCACCATATATACCAGCTACCAGAAGACAAGACAGTCCTTAAGAGCCCTTATTAGGGCTGCTACGCTGAACAGTATATAGCTCATTTTCCATTTAGTCAGGCAGGGCCCCAGAAGCTCAGAATATACCTTTTACCACCATATATACCAGCTACCAGAAGACAAGACAGTCCTTAATAGCCCTTATTAGGGCTGCTACGCTGAACAGTATATAGCTCATTTTCTATTTAGTCAGGCAGGGCCCCAGAAGCTCAGAATATCGCTTTTACCACCATATATTCCAGCTACCAGAAGACAAGAGAGTCATTAAGAGCCCTTATTAGGGCTACTATGCTGAACAGTATATAGCTCATTCTAGCTATATACACACTGCACACAATGGCTGCTTTAGTGAGGGGTAGCTGCTGCTGCTGGAATAGGGACAGAAAGACTTCAGTGGTGTATTAGCACCTATATACAAAACTATATACACTCTGCTCAAAACGGCTGCTTTAGTGAGGGGTAGCTGCTGATGCTGGAATAGGGACAGAAAGACTTCAGTGGTGTATTAGCACCTATATACAAAACTATATTTTGCACTACTGTTTTGTGTCCTCTGTGCCAACAAAACCTTGTTATATACCCGGTGCGTATAGGCACCATTTCACCTTCTGGCAGTATACGGCTGTATAGCCAGGTGTTTTTCTTAAAAATATTTTTATATTTGGCACTACTGTTTTGTGTCCTCTTTACCAACAAAACCTTGTTATATACCCGGTGCGTATATAGGCACCATTTCACCTTCTGGCAGTATACGGCTGTATAGCCAGGTGTTTTTCTTAAAAATATTTTTATATTTGGCACTACTGTTTTGTGTCCTCTTTACCAACAAAACCTTGTTATATACCCGGTGCGTATATAGGCACCATTTCACCTTCTGGCAGTATACGGCTGTATAGCCAGGTGTTTTTCTTAAAAATATTTTTATATTTGGCACTACTGTTTTGTGTCCTCTTTACCAACAAAACCTTGTTATATACCCGGTGCGTATATAGGCACCATTTCACCTTCTGGCAGTATACGGCTGTATAGCCAGGTGTTTTTCTTAAAAATATTTTTATATTTGGCACTACTGTTTTGTGTCCTCTTTACCAACAAAACCTTGTTATATACCCGGTGCGTATATAGGCACCATTTCACCTTCTGGCAGTATACGGCTGTATAGCCAGGTGTTCTTAAAAATATATTTATATTTGGCACTACTGTTTTGTGTCCTCTGTGCCAACAAAACACTGTTTTATACATGGTGCGTATAGGCACCATTTCACCTTCTGGCAGTATACGGCTGTATAGCCAGGTGTTCTTCTTAAAAATACTTTTATATTTGGCATAACGCGTGGCCAAAAAAGTAAAACGTCTGAAATGCGGAGGGCTAGCGCAAAGGGACGTGGACGAGGACGGGGGCGCGGAAATGCTGGTGGGGGCACAAACCGCGTTGAAGCCAGTGGGGATACAATGCGTGCTGGTGAGGGGCAGCCAGCATTACGCTCATCCAGCTTCCCTGCCTTTATGGGACAGTTATGCGGGGGGCGGGGTACACCTCTGTTAAGGCCTGAGCAGCGTGAACAGGTGGTGCAATGGATGGCCGATAACGCTTCCAGTCACTTGTCCACCACCCAGTCATCCACACAGTCTCACTCTGACCCTCCTTCCTCCCAACCTGGCCAACAGAGTCAGCCCAACCTTGACCCCTCCCAGGACCTCTTTTCGGGTCCTTTTCCAGATGTGCTGCAAGAATCCCAGGAGCTAGCAGAGGAATTTGTTTGTAGTGATGCCCAAACACTTGAGTATCCGCCATCTGCTAGTGAGCGATGATGATGAGACGCAGTTGCCATCAAGGGAGGCTGTTGGAATGTCCAGTGGGCAGAAGGAGGAGCAGAAAGAGGAAGTGGAAGAGGAGGTGGTGGACGACGAAATGACCGACCCCACTTGGACAGGGGTGATGTCCAGCGGGGAAAGCAGTGGAGATGCGGTCTGCGCATCACCGAATAAGGCAGCAAGAGGCAGAGGACAGTCCAGAGGCAGAGGACAGTCCAGACAGAGAAGGCAGGCCACAGCCAGCAGGGCCGAAGCTCTTCCCGGCAGCAGGCAGTCGCGCGAAGCTCCCCCATCAAGGCCTCGTACTTCTGTGGTGTGGAGATTTTTTAACGTTTGCGCGGATGACAAACTGAGCGCGGTTTGCGCAATCTGCCACTCAAAACTGAGTAGGGGCTCTGAGAAGAGCAATCTGACCACCTCAGGCATGCGCCGTCACTTGGAATTCAAGCACTGGGCTGAGTGGGAGAGAGCAAACGCAATACAACCTTGCTGCCACTGCCTCTTCCCCTTTGTTGTGTGCTGCCACTGCGGTCCAGACCTCCAGCCAGGACACCTCCACATCTGCCTCTGCCTCGGCTACTTTGGGGCCTTCTCCTTCAGCCCCACCTTCCCCCGCATCTTCGTCTGCACCTTCCATCTCTTCGTCCCATCAACTGTCCATCTCGCAGGCGTTCAACCGCAGGCGGAAGTACGCCTCCAGTCACCCCCAAGCCCAAGCCTTAACCTGCCTCATCTCCAAACTGCTGGCCCTGGAGATGTTGCCGTTTAGGCTTGTGGAGACGCAGGCCTTCCGCGACCTGATGGCGGCTGCCGCACCTCGCTATTCCGTCCCTAGCCGCCACTATTTTTCCCGGTGGGGCGTCCCCGCCCTGCACCAGCACGTGTCGCGTAACATCAGGCGGGCCCTGAGGTACGCAGTCAGCGCAAAGGTCCACTTGACCACCGACTCGTGGACAAGCGCTTGCGGCCAAGGACGCTACATCTCTTTGATGGCACACTGGGTGAATGTTGTGGAAGCGGGGACGGGGTCGCAAACAGGGACGGCCTACATACCACCCCCGCCCAAGATTGCCAGCACGGGTTCTGATAGACCCCCCTCCTCTTCCTCCTCCTCCTCCTCCTCCTCCTCTGCCTTAACATCGCCCTCAGCCCCTAGCTGGAAGCGTTGCAGCACTGGCGCGGGGAGACGTCAGCAGGCGGTGCTTAAGCTCATCAGCTTGGGCGACAGGAAGCACAGCGCCGCAGAGGTGAGGCACGCCATATTGCAGCAGACAGAGATGTGGCTGTCGCCGCTGCAGCTAGGACCAGGCATGGTCGTGTGCGATAACGGCCGTAACCTGGTGGCGGCTCTGGAGCTTGCAGAACTCAATCACGTACCATGCCTGGCCCACGTTTTTAACTTGGTAGTACAAAAGTTTCTAAAGACTTACCCCAACCTGGCAGAGCTACTGGTCAAAGTGCGGCGCTTGTGCGCTCACTTTCGGAAGTCAACTGTAGCTGCTGCTAGCTTAAAAAAAATCCAGCAACGCCTCCATTTGCCTCAACATCGGCTGTTGTGCGACCTGCCCACTCGCTGGAATTCCACCTATTGCATGTTGGCCAGGGTGTGTGAGCAGCAGAAAGCATTGATGGAGTACCAGATGATGCATCCACGCGTGCCTCCAACTCAGCTCCCTCAGTTTGCCAACCACGAGTGGCCATGGATGGCAGACATATGCGATGTATTGCGTATCTTTGAGGAGTCCACTAAGAAGGTCAGCAGCGAGGACGCTATAGTGAGCGTAACCATCCCGCTCCTATGCGTCCTTAAAGAATCGCTCATCGCAATAAGGGAGAACGCATTGCACACAGAGGAGACGGGGGTAGGAGGAGACGCAACGCAGGTAGACAGTCAGACCACACTTTTGTCTGCTGCTCGGTGGCAGTTGCAGGAGGATGAGGAGGAGGAGGACAACGTGGAGGTGGCTGTGGAAGAGGATGCTGGCGGCGAGGGTAGCAGTCAGGCTGTGTGCGTCCCATTGGTTCAGCGCGGATGGGGCGGAGAGGAGGAGAAAGAGGAGGAAATGGAAAATGATCCTTCTGGTGGGGGCAGTGAGGTCATGCCTACTCAGAGTCTGGCACACATGGCTGACTTCATGCTGGGCTGCTTTTCCCGGGACATACGTGTTGTCCGGATATTGGAGAACAAACTATACTGGGTCTTCGCACTCCTGGACCCCCGGTATAAAGATAACTTCTCCTCTTTTATTCCGGTAGAGGAGAGGACGAATCGATTACTGGAATACCAGAGGGAACTCTTGCAGAACATGATGCAGATTTTCCCACCCAGCATCGCTGGCGGCAGAGAGGAGAGTGTCTCCCAGAGTCTGACAACATCGATCAGGCCCACAGCCACCAGGGGAACACTCTCCAAGGTGTGGGACACGTTCATGTCACCCCCTCGTGCAACTTCCATCACTGCGGGGCCCGCTATCAGCAGGAGGGACAAGTATCGGCGGATGTTGCGGGACTACCTGGCAGACCACACCCCTGTCCTCCCCGATCCCTCGGCGACCTACACTTACTGGGTCTCCAAGTTGGACACGTGGCTGGAACTGTCCCTGTACGCCTTGGAGGTGCTTGCCTGCCCTGCCGCCAGCGTGCTATCAGAAAGGGTGTTCAGCGCAGCCGGGGGCATTATAACCGATAAGCGCAGCCGCCTGTCAACCGACAGTGCCGACAGGCTGACGCTAATCAAAATGAACAGCAAGTGGATTGACCCGGACTTTGCTTGTACAACAGTGGAAAGCAGCCAAGAGTGAAGTGCCATCTGTATGAAGTGCCATTTCCTCCTCCTCCTCCTCCTCCTCCTTAACCGCCGTAGAATTGCTGTATTAATAAAAAAAAATTATGGCTCACCTCTTGGGCTTAATACAATCAATTTTTAAGAGGTCTCAGCTCGTGGGACTCCACACAATTTTTAAGAGGTCTCAGCTCTTGGGACTCCACACAATGTTTGAGAGGTCTCAGCTCTTGGGCCTCCACACAATTTTTAAAAGGTCTCAGCTCTTGGGCCTCCACACAATTTTTAAAAGGTCTCAGCTCTTGGGCCTCCACACAATTTTTAAAAGGTCTCAGCTCTTGGGCCTCCACACAATTTTTAAAAGGTCTCAGCTCTTGGGCCTCCACACAATTTTTAAAAGGTCTCAGCTCTTGGGCCTCCACACAATTTTTAAAAGGTCTCAGCTCTTGGGCCTCCACACAATTTTTAAAAGGTCTCAGCTCTTGGGCCTCCACACAATTTTTAAAAGGTCTCAGCTCTTGGGCCTCCCCTACTGCTGGGGTGACACACTGTAACAAACCTCCTCCTGTAAGCTTCCCCTACTGCTGGGGTGACACACTGTAACAAACCTCCTCCTGTAAGCTTCCCTGACTGCAGGGGTTCCACACTGTAACAAACCTCCTCCTGTAAGCTTCCCCTACTGCTGGGGTGACACACTGTAACAAACCTCCTCCTGTAAGCTTCCCTGACTGCTGGGGTGACACACTGTAACAAACCTCCTCCTGTAAGCTTCCCTGACTGCTGGGGTGACACACTGTAACAAACCTCCTCCTGTAAGCTTCCCCTACTGCTGGGGTGACACACTGTAACAAACCTCCTCCTGTAAGCTTCCCTGACTGCAGGGGTGCCACACTGTAACAAACCTCCTCCTGTAAGCTTCCCCTACTGCTGGGGTAACACACTGTAACAAACCTCCTCCTGTAAGCTTCCCTTACTGCTGGGGTGCCACACTGTAACAAACCTCCTCCTGTAAGCTTCCCTGACTGCTGGGGTGACACACTGTAACAAACCTCCTCCTGTAAGCTTCCCCTACTGCTGGGGTAACACACTGTAACAAACCTCCTCCTGTAAGCTTCCCTGACTGCAGGGGTGACACACTGTAACAAACCTCCTCCTGTAAGCTTTCCTGACTGCTGGGGTGCCACACTGTAACAAACCTCCTCCTGTAAGCTTCCCTGACTGCTGGGGTGACACACTGTAACAAACCTCCTCCTGTAAGCTTCCCTTACTGCTGGGGTGACACACTGTAACAAACCTCCTCCTGTAAGCTTCCCTGACTGCTGGGGTGCCACACTGTAACAAACCTCCTCCTGTAAGCTTCCCTGACTGCTGGGGTGACACACTGTAACAAACCTCCTCCTGTAAGCTTCCCTTACTGCTGGGGTGACACACTGTAACAAACCTCCTCCTGTAAGCTTCCCTGACTGCAGGGGTGCCACACTGTAACAAACATCCTCCTGTAAGCTTCCCCTACTGCTGGGGTGACACACTGTAACAAACCTCCTCCTGTAAGCTTCCCTGACTGCAGGGGTGACACACTGTAACAAACCTCCTCCTGTAAGCTTCCCTTACTGCTGGGGTGCCACACTGTAACAAACCTCCTCCTGTAAGCTTCCCTGACTGCAGGGGTGACACACTGTAACAAACCTCCTCCTGTAAGCTTCCCTTACTGCTGGGGTGCCACACTGTAACAAACCTCCTCCTGTAAGCTTCCCTGACTGCTGGGGTGACACAATGTAACAAACCTCCTCCTGTAAGCTTCCCTGACTGCTGGGGTGCCACACTGTAACAAACCTCCTCCTGTAAGCTTCCCTGACTGCTGGGGTGACACAATGTAACAAACCTCCTCCTGTAAGCTTCCCTGACTGCTGGGGTGACACACTGTAACAAACCTCCTCCTGTAAGCTTCCCCTACTGCTGGGGTAACACACTGTAACAAACCTCCTCCTTTAAGCTTCCCTTACTGCTGGGGTGACACAATGACGCAAGAGGACATGTCTGACCACATCTCACACACACACACACACACACACACACACAATGACAATTAGGGGTGGGGTATATTTATTTTCCCCCTTGCCTATGCCATCTGTGGTTGTCATTAGGCAACGTGATTTTAAGGGGTGCAGAATTTTGTTCTTCTTTTTTGTACAGTTTGGCTTGGGGTCCATGGCAATGTAGAGGAAAGAAGGTTTCCTTGTCTTGTCTCACTTTACGTAGAAGTAATATTGTGTTTGGAGTGTATTGTTGAGAGGCTGTGATAGTGGCGTAATAGTGCGACTTGGGCGCGTTATATGCACCCAGACATGCTTCCCCTGCTGTCCCAGTTGCATTCCAGCAGTGTTGGCATCATTTTCTGATGTTTCAGGGTGGACTTGGTGACCTCCAAGTGGTCGAATTGAGATTTCCAAGTGTCGAGCATTTTTTTCCCATAGACTATAATGGGATTCGATATTCGGTCGAGTAGTCGAGTAACGCGGTCTATTCGAATCGAAATTCGAAATTTCGAATATTTCACTACTCGCTCATCTCTATTCATTACATTTGTTTACCTAACAGGTTAGGTTAGGGCCCTGCTAAAAGAGCCTACTTTGACATGGTAGCAGGATTAAAATCTATTAGGCAGTTTTTTTTTCATTTTTGTTTTTGGATAAATAATGTATTTATACATTTGTGTAGGATCAAAACGGGGAGGGGCAGACATCATGGCTGTATGGGGCCCCAGAATTCCTAGTGGTGGGCCTGTGTAAGACCATTGTATCAGGCTACATTTGGCACTGTCCTAAATTGTTTACCATTTTTAAATTGAAGAATAAATGGCCGAGATATTTAGGTTTAAAGTTTTAAATTATTCTAACTTCTAAAGCAAGTGAGCGTTGTCCTTGGATGCTGCATAATAATCAGCTTAATGGGCAGAGTTTGTAAGCAGGAGTTAGAGTGAGGAAGTCTATGATATGTACTTGAAACCACCACTTTGGTGTACATAGCTAAGGTAAACATGCTATGCTATGGAAAACTGTTTTCTTTTATAACACAAAGTTGCAAACAAATAGAAAATGTAAAAAATCACAGACAAGCTTAGCACATTGAGGACATCATTTTGCCACATAATAATGGAAACTTTTCAAAATGCCATCAAAAGTGGGATTAACCTTTAATTCATGAACTGATTTTTTGATGAACCTATTTGCACTTTATTAGGGAGTGCAGATAGAGCCATTTTATATATCTAAGCAGTTTTTATATGTCCATAGTGTTTGTGTTGTTTTTAGCTTTTTTTGTATTAATGTATGAATAATTGGATTTTCTTTGTAGGCAGCTTTTGCTTCCCATGGCTTCTTGTTTGTGCATTTCTATCACTAACATTCTAACAATTTGCATGTGTGCCCTTTTTTAGTACTTTAGTACAGAGTGTATACCTGGGCTGTTGATTCTAACCTGGATGGCATTAGTGACCATTTATAAAAGGCAGGGAGGGCAGTTTTACATTCTGTCACAAGCCCCATTAGGAGCTGCCTCCCCTACCTCTATGATATACACACCTATGTATACTACCTTGGCCCATCCTCCGCTCTCCCACTGCCTGCAGAATCACTTGTTCATTTTGTACTTGTACTGTCCATTCTCCTATAATGACCTGATAAATAGGTTCCTTAAACCCAGCACCAGTTCAGGAAACCAAAAGTATATGTACTGTACAGTCAGGTTTATGTGGGCCTTTGGGTGGCATGGTCTCAGTGGGCCCCTTTGTGGTAAAGAGTCGCGTCACTTTACCAAGTGACGTCCCAAATCTGGATGCCCCTAAGGATCATGCTATTTGAACCAAACCTTTGGTCTACTTTGGTATACCAAACCCCTTTAAACTTGACCTCGGAGTCTAAACGAATCTTGATTCTCCTGATTTTGGATGCCCCTGTGTGTGACATCCGCCCTTTTCTTCATTACTTTCCTTAAACTGATGAATGCTCTGTGGGATCACCAGTTTGAGTTAACGGCCAAACCAGGGGGGGTCTTTCACAAACAGTTGCATCTCAAATTGAGATGCCCCTGTAAAGCAGGGGTGGAATTGCTTGCATAGTGGATATGCCAGGCTTCTCACAGTAGGGTTTCACAGATTGGGATGCTCCAAAGTTAGGAAATCAGCTGGGGTGGGCAACTTAAAAGCAGAACAAAACCCAGCACTTCATTCCCTGGAATCTAAATTGAGATGTTCCATTGTGTGGAACCCCTCCATTCGAGGAGATGTGGGCACCAGCTGTGGCGGTGCCCTCCCAGTCCAACATCGGTTAAGTGCTATTGCACATCCCAAAGGCCGGCCCTGTAAGTGGGCCCCCTGGACGGTGGGGACCCCCTGCAGCTGCCCCACCTTGCGGGTGCTGAGACCGGCCCTGTGTACAGTACATAAAACATGGCGATAGAAAGGCTAATCACTAACATGTCTCACCTAATAAGAATATTAAGAGGCACACTGAGAGCAGAGTGAGCTTTCCAGTCTGCTTGTAGTACACCATAGATTTTTCAGGCTGACTTTACCAGCTCACTAAAGAGTGTATCTGGGCTTCCTCTGCCCCCTGGACCCTATATAAGCTATAGCAGGTGCTATAGTGGACCAAAACCCAAATTTTTAACTTGCATCCCCTGAATTGCTCCCCCTATGAGGGGTACCTTTTGCTAATTTTCATTGCTCCCAATTCACTCTAATCCCAGATAATGGTGCCTGTTTTAGCTGTAATGCTCCGCCTCCTTCCATTCATTACCATTGTTGTGTGTGGCAATTATGTCATTGCCACACCTATGCAATGACTGATAACCTGCCATCTTACAGAGAGGGACAATCGGTGTTCCAGGTTGATTCGAAAAGCGGAAATACCCATTTCTAGTTCTACACCCTAAGAAGAGAGTATCAGCAGGGGCTTTGGCCAAATGTATTTCACAAGTTCAGTGGGTTTTGGTCCACTTTAAATCTATGCTGTTGCCTGCTTTCTTAGGCGGAAGAGTGAACTTTATGGCATGGGCCCTTTAGGGATATGGGTCTATTTGTGACCACATGACCAGTGACCCCCTATTACTACGTCACAGATGAGGTTGGGGCTAAATGTCCCAATCCGAACTTTCTATCAGTTATCTAATCTCATTCTTGCAGAGACATTTTTGTGCCGGTGTCAGCCTCCTGACAGCTGATTGGAAGTGATGGCTACCGGCTTTGGTTATTAAAGCAGTGAAGTTTCACCTGTGCCCCATTCTGCTGATTTATCCGTCACTTATTATGAGTTGCAGTCTATGCAATTCTCTCTCCGAGATGCCTGTGTCATATTAAATATTAATGCTCCTGCATTTCCTGTGTGCCGCCATAACACTTCTTCTGCTAAGAAAGTCTTCCGAAAAGTTTTCTTTCACTAAAATAAATGTGAAAGGGCGGAATTGGTTTAACCCTGCCTCCAATGTTCCTGGGACTCAAAATATTAAGATTTCAATTTCACTGAGATGGAAAGTAGGGGGAAATCTTCTCAACCCTGTTCTATTGACCCCAATGTTTTTGTTGAGAGCTCAAAATCCTTGTGACAATATGAGAATTCACCCAACAGTAGATCAATGATACAGGAGCTAACATACTTATTAAACAAAAACTCAGCTTGACCTGTTGGGGAGCAGGAACAGTGTCATAGATTTTACCCAGAAGTCCAAGAAATTCTATTCTGGTGACACCCACCATATGTTTTTGTTAGGAGTTTAAAACCTGTGTTAAAGCTACAATTTACACAGTGACCCTAGGGGCCACTGCACCCCCACCTGCAGGCATCCCAGTTGGTGATGCCATGTGCTACATTCTTTGAAGTCCATTTTTAGTCAAAAATAAAAAACACAGATTTTCACATCCTGCCCCCCTCAGCTGCTGGCACAATCTCTGGTGCACAATCGGCCACATGGCATCCAGACGTAGCCCCCCCATGCCATCTCATACCGAGAAGCGCTTTGAGACAGTGCCTGGCACCCCCCCCCCCTTCTGTTGCAGTGAATTAATGTGCACTCCACCAGTTTGCTTGTGAATGTCCATCAGTTTGCTCGTGAATGGTGGATATGCTCCTGAAGAATCCCCAGGTGTGTGCACGCTGCAGAATCAGATCTCAAAAACAGGTACACTAGCTGCTGTGAGAGACAGATGATATGTATCTGTAAGGGTCTGTCCCTGGCAGCTGATACCTCCTAGACTGGCGATGTAACATTAACAGGTTCCAGAGTCCTGTGCCATGGAGGCCGATTCTGCTCTTGCTGATGACCTCCCCCTCCATTGAAATGACTGGGTAGGCTCCAGACACTGACTGTTACACGGGGTGGCCACCGGTGAATCAAGATCAACCTGCACATCATGGGAGATGATCTTGATATCAGTTTTACACTGCTGCACTAGGACTGAACAACTGCTGGAGAAAAGGGGAGGAAGGTTTTTTTAAAACCCTTTAAGGAAAGGTGAGTTGCCAGGGACGTCCTTAGGGATGGAGAATGCAGTGGGCTTTAAGTTTCTAAAGTCTGAAGAGACTTTAGAGCCACTGAGCAGCCCCCCCCCCCCCCCCCGAGGAGGATTCTTCCCTTGCTGGCTCTCTCCCCCTTCTTTCTGTCAGAGTCTGTATTTACCAAGAATGGTGATGAATAACACATGGGTTTAGAATTGGGGCTTCCCTATATCCCTTCGAGCTACCTTCCAGAACATTCCATCATATGTTCGGCCTCATGTCTGACATCTGATAGTTGTTAACTCTCTAAACCCTCTAACCAATCACTACCCTTCTAGTTATAACTATGTTTCTACTCTGCATTCTGTTACGACTAACAGCCATTCATTAGCTTATGCTTGTCTGTGGCCAATTCCCACTACTGCCATCTGGAGTCTAATTGTCCATGCACTTCCATGGTTGGAACCACAAAAGAGCTTAATTTCTTATTATTTCATTTTTTAATATTCTTTATTTATTTAAGCATTTTTATGAGTACATTGCAACAAACAAATACAATACAGGACACGGCGGAAAAAATAGGGGAGAGGGGACACGGGGGAGCCAGGCCACACGCCATTCAGAAATAACACAGAACAGCAATTCTTACGCTAAACAGTCGGTACTTCATAGCTACCACCGAGGGCGGCAGGTATTCTCTCGATGTGTTGGCTACTGCTTATATCGTTAAGACTCCAGTTGATTACTACTCTCCTCCGCGCTGGAGAGCCTGGGGGCCTGTCTCACCCACTTCCGCGAGTCGAGACAGGGGAGGGGGGCTCATAAGGGGGAGACGGGGGAGGAGGGGTGAGGAAAACAAGGGGGGGCAGGGGGGAGGAGGCAGACCAAAGCTATGTAGCAAACCCCCGGTCGCGGGATGCGCCACCGAGGCACAAGTACGACTCCATCCCAGGGGACCCTGTCTCTACTGCATCCCACTCGATCTAGGCAGCGTAAACGCAGCCCGGGGCCCGTTCAGCCATACAGTGCTCTAAACCCCTCCGACTCCTGGAACATTAACCAGGACATCCATGTGGTCCTGAACTCTGTTGTGGAGCGACAGCGTAAGATCCTCCATCTCACAGATATTAAGCACTTCACCTAACCAGGCCCTCACAGATGGAGCGCTACCCCGCTTCCAACACCTGGGGATCACTTGTTTAGCTGCGTTGAGTAAATGGACCCGCAGGGTTTTTTTGTGTTTCCCAACCTGATGTTTTGTCAAATGGAGTAGACCTGGGCCGGGTCCTCCTGCATATCCACCCCAGTAACCTGCATGATGATGGGCAAGATCTCTCTCCAGAATTCTCTAATCTTAGGGCAAGTCCAGAATATGTGGAACATCGTGCCACGCTCAATGCCACATCTCCAGCACTTTGGGTCTACTGCTGGGTACATCTTACT
Source organism: Gastrophryne carolinensis (assembly GCA_027917425.1). Taxonomy (NCBI): domain Eukaryota; kingdom Metazoa; phylum Chordata; class Amphibia; order Anura; family Microhylidae; genus Gastrophryne; species Gastrophryne carolinensis. Next base: position 401,088,223 of record CM051235.1, on the reverse strand, counting down.
AAGCTTGTCAGGAGTGTAATACTAGCGTGTGAGGATTTTATAGTTCGTCTCCTGCACCTTCGAAGCTACTGAGGACTTATGCGCTAACGTAAATTTTTTTTCCCTCTCTTTCTCTCTTAAGGGTCTACCCAGGTCCCTTTCCCATTCTCCCCAAAAGGCCGGGGGGACTGTCCGCACGTTTATTAGCAGGGAGTATAGCCTGGAGATTAAGTGCGGGTATGGCTGCCCCGCTAGGCAAATCCTCTCAAATTCCGTAGGTCCTCTACACAAATCTCTTCTAAACCCTAATTGGGATAGGAAGGACTGGAAGCGCAAGAGAGTCCAGGGGTCTAGCCTATCACTCTCCCACCTAGTTCTCAGGTCCGCCAGAGAGACCCAACCCTCTCTGCCTATCAGATCACCACTTCTCAACTGAGGCAGGTTCCCCCACTCTCGCAGGTCTGCTCTGAAGCGGCCTGAATGTAGCAGGGGGTTACCAACAACTGGCACCACCGGGGAGGGCCAGGGGGAGAACTCCGGATGCTCTACTCCCTGAAAACTCCCAGGGTCGCCCCAATGGTCGGATGAGCCCTTGTCTCCGGAGTGGAGGGTGACCTGTTCCACACCAAACTCTCCAGCTGGGCGGGGGTCATAGCTAACTCTAACTGGACCCATCTTTTAGATGCTCGGCAATTCTGCCACTCACATATTCTTTGCAGATGTGTGCCTGCCCAGTACATCCTCACGTCCGGTAGTGCCATGCCCCCTGCATGCTTGGGTCTACCCAGTAACTGAGACTTCAATCTCGCCCTCCTCTTGCCCCAAACAAATCCTAGCAATGCGCTATTTATTTCCCGGAAGAAGCGTAACGGGATGCGGATCGGGAGAGCCTGGAACAGGAACAACAGCATCAGGAGAATAGACATTTTAATAATGTTAACCCTACCCATCCAGGAGAACGCAGGGCGATCCCAGGTCTCTAAATCTGTCTTGATTCTCCGCGCCAAAGGCCAAAAGTTCAGGGCCAGGACGTTTGACAACTGGCTAGGCAGGTGTGTGCCGAGGTATGGAATAGAGGACCTTGCCCACTTAAATGGAAATGACTGTTGTATGTTTCTTACCGTCTCACCAGGAAGCGAGACATTCAGGGCCACTGGTTTATCAAAATTTATTTTGAGGTAGGACAGCCTCCCGTACATCTCGAATTCCCTCATCAGGACTGGGACCGACACTGCAGGGTTTGTGACAGAAAAGAGCATGTCGTCTGCATAAGCAGCGACCTTGTGTGTGCCATCTACCAAGTCTACCCCACGAATGTCACTGTTGCCTCTAACCTTGCAAAGGAACGGCTCTAGCGACAGGGCAAGGAGCAAGGGGGACAGCGGACACCCCTGTCGGGTCCCATTCCGGATGAGCACCGGCTCAGAATGTAAGCCGTTTATCCTGACCCTGGCTGACAAGGTGGTATATAGGGCCTCAATCAGCAGCCTCATCCTATCCCCTAGGCCTATATGCCAAAGGGTTTCCCGGAGGAAAGGCCAGCTCATCCTATCGAAGGCCTTCTCCGCATCCGAAGATAGGGGCACGGCAGGGGTAGCAGAGGCCTTGGCCCTGTGTATCACATTATCCCTGGCTTCCCTGCCCAACACGAACCCCGTTTGATCAAAATGCACTAACTGCGCCACTGCAGGGGCCAATCTAATGGCCAGGATTTTCGCATATAGTTTGAGGTCCGTGTTGAGCAGGGAAATGGGGCGGTAACTCTTGCAGGACAATGGATCTTTGCCCGGTTTATGTATTACTAAGATATAGGCCTCCAATTCCCTCCCCAAGAACAAGTTCCCATGCTCATAGTACCTACGCCTGCATTTCTTGATCACAAACTTAGCCTTCTGTCTAAGCAGTGCATTGAGGGCCTCTCGGGCCTGTGTCAGCACCCCGAGTACCCCCGCTGCCTCTGTCTGTGAGTCAGCTCCAGGCGCTTAACTCTCTCTGTGAGCTGCTCTAGCTGCCTCATTCTTTCCCTCTTTAATTTAGATGCATGGCTGATCAGAACCCCTCTAATAACACTTTTGTGTGCCTCCCATAACAGCAATGGCGACACTTCTCCATTATCATTACTGCTAAAATATGCTTCTATTCCTTCTCTGACTGCTTGGACTACTACTTCGTCCTGCAGTAGGGACTCAATGAGTCGCCTTGTCAATGGGGGAGGGGGTCTGTCAGTGAGGTTCAGTTCGAGGGAGACTGGGGCATGGTCCGAGAAGGAGGTTGGAAGGATCCCACTATCTGTCATCAGGCCCAGCAGGCGGTGCGAGACCCAGAAGTAGTCTATCCTGGTGTATGTCCCGTGCACCCTCGAGTATAAGGAGTAGTCCCTCACTCCGCCACGTGTCCACCAGCTGCATGCTATGAAGCTTTTTCCTCAGAGTTCTCAACGCTAGGTGGGATACCGCCTATCTGCCCGCTGAAGAATCTAATAGTGGTTCCATGGCCAGGTTAAAATCGCCCGCCAGGACTATTTCTCCCTCAGCAAATTCCTCGATCTTATTCAGTGTGTGTCTAAGGAACTGAACTTGACCCTGATTGGGGGCGTACAAGGACACCAGGGTGTAGATTTTTCGGCCAAGGAGACATTTCACCATCAGGAGCCGCCCCAGACTCATCCCCCCAGGAATCCCGCAAAGTGAACGGAACCCCACTCGTTATCATTATCGCTACACCCTTCCTTTTGGCGTCTGCGGCGCAGCTGGTGAACACGTGTGGGAACAGCCGGCTACATAGCCGGGGGGCCCCTGACCTCTTAAAATGTGTCTCCTGAATAAAGGCGATTTTTGCTTTGAGCCTCCGCAGCTCCTGTCCTAGAATCGTCCTCTTCTCCGGGGTGTTGAGGCCCTTCACGTTCATAGAAATGAACTCCATTGCGGACATATCCCAGCAACCACCGCAATTCTACCAGTCCACGATGCCGCGCTGAGGTCTCAACACGTCACCTCCCCCGGGGTAACTGCACAGGCGGCCAGGATAACGGGTAGGGACTGGGGAGGAAGAAGGGTGTGGACCAAGGGGTTGGAAGGAGGGGAGACTTGAATGTATGGGGATACAAAGGGGGTGGGCAAGAACAGGTAAGAAAAAAACTAATCGACAACAAGACTACCGGAGCAGTCAACCGGAGGACAGCTCACAGGGGGCCTCCGTAACTGGTGCTACTTTTTGTTCCCCTCCACTCCTCCTCCTCTAATCGGATCCCGCGAGCGCTGGTTCCGACAGACGCTGCGTTTCCCCGTCTGTGAAGGTCAAATGTCCTACACAGAGGGGGGCACCAAGTATTCGTGGGGGGGTGGAGGATCAGAACACGGAGCAGCAATGAGGGAGCCGCACTATTTCTACTAATTTCTAATGTTGCAACCCAAGGCGTGGTTAATGAGGGGGTGCAGTAGAAGTGCATCATGATACAGCCCAACCTGCACTTGGAACAGATGAACCGCACTAACTCTGAGGGGGCCGGTAGCGGGGACCACAGGCCTGCTGCCACCCACCCCAACCGGACCCAACCAACTTGTACATTTGCAACTCATGAGACTCGGTGGATCAGGAGGACCCACTCGCCTAGCCACCAACACTCCCCTCCAAGCCAGGGGCAAGGATACAGGGACGGATGCCCCGCAACAGGAGACACGATGTATCCCCAGAGTGCAAGTCAGCAAGGGTGACTGAGCGGGGTGTCCCCCCCCCCGAAACCCCCAAGCTCAACCTTAACTTATAACAGGCACAAGAAAAAGAAAATGAGACAGAGTCCCAGAACGCCCGCCCTCCGGTCCCGCAACTGCGGCCTGGACAGCCAGCGCCCATGGAACCCGCGTCCCAACAGAGACCGTCCAAATCTCAGGGGGCGCCATACCGCCCCGATAACTGGGGGCGCACCGGGGATTCCAGCTTGAGGGGGGCGGCAGGGAGGGGCGGCGCGGCCAATGCCCCACATGTCTACCGACGGCACCCTCTCAATCCTCTCCCGGCGCCACGGAGAGTGGGAGCTGTCTTTTGAATACTGCTAGATCGGGCACCATCCAATCCGGGATGTCTACTGCCGCGGCCTCCAGGAAGCGGAACAAGTCCGGGAGTTGGCTCAGGGATCTGAGGACAAAGAGCTCCCCATTTCTTCGGACCAAAAGCTGGAAGGGTTGGCCCCAACGATACGAAGCGCCTTGCCTCTGGACGGTCTCAAGCAGTGGCTTCAGGAGTCTCCGCATATGTAATGTTCTCCGCGAGAGATCCTGAAGGATAATGATCTGCGCTCCTCTAAACTGTATTGGGCCCCTCTCCCATGCCTTACGAAGCACGTCCTCCTGTGGGAGCTGTCTTTTGAATACTGCTAGATCGGGCACCATCCAATCCGGGATGTCTACTGCCGCGGCCTCCAGGAAGCGGAACAAGTCCGGGAGTTGGCTCAGGGATCTGAGGACAAAGAGCTCCCCATTTCTTCGGACCAAAAGCTGGAAGGGTTGGCCCCAACGATACGAAGCGCCTTGCCTCTGGACGGTCTCAAGCAGTGGCTTCAGGAGTCTCCGCATATGTAATGTTCTCCGCGAGAGATCCTGAAGGATAATGATCTGCGCTCCTCTAAACTGTATTGGGCCCCTCTCCCATGCCTTACGAAGCACGTCCTCCTTAATTTTGAAGAAGTGGACTCTGCAGATTATGTCTCTCTGCCTTCCTGCATCAGATGGATGGGGACCAAGGGCTCTATGTACATGGTCCAGCTCTAATGCGGGAGCTGGAGGTGCCATTTTGAGCCCCACTTACTGTTCAGTATCTCTGTGAGCAGCTCCAATGGCCAGTGCTGCTGCCCAGCAATGTAAAATCTTGCTATCAGTGATATTCTTCCATAGCCCAGATATCTGCTTTAAATGCTAAGTGCATTTAGCATAATTTTAGAGGTTTTGTTAAAAGTATTTGTTCCATAAAAACCCATGAGTAAGCCAGACCCATCACCATGTAAGCTGGTCTCAAAAGTTGGCATCTCTGGAACTGTCAGTTTGCTCAATTATATATTTTTTGTTATCTACATGATTGAGAATATATATATATATATATATATATATATATATATATATACTGTACAGCCCAGTGTCAGACAGCTGGGTTTGTGTCCAAGATCCTGGGTCTTCCAGCAGGACAATAGCCTCGATTCAGAGAGACACAAAAAAACTTCAGTTTTCGTGCCGATCTGTTTTTTTTGTGAAATGTTTCCGTTCTCGTATGAGCGTACGAGCGATTTTATGCATGCATTGAAAACTTTCTGTAAAGTTTCTGTACGTTCGTACGGCAGATTACGAATTACGAGGATGTCATTTTCCATCCAGACTTTTCCGTTTTATTACCACATGTTACAACGTAGGCTTTCATTTTTGCCCTTTTCCCATCGTATCCTCCAACGAATCCTTTTCGTTTCCCGATTCTGTTTCCATTTTACAAAAAATAATCGTCCAGACGGAATCCTTACGATCTTGCGCCTGCGCACTACAAACTTAACTCATTAAAGTGCTTGCCTACATATTTGCCACCCTCACTTCTACTACAATGTTTAGCTAAATCACTTAGCACTATCCTCCATCTTCCCTTTTGGAACCTTAAAGCTCACCCAAACCACTTCTCGGTCATGTGACTATTCATCTTTAAATATTTCTGGGCCCATTAGTTTTGTGTTAATGTATTTTGTAAATGAAATGACACTGTAACATTTTTTTTTGGGATGCCATCATAAAATATAAAATGTATCAAAATTTTGTAAATTTTACATTTTTACAACTATAAAAAACAAAATACATAGCAATGGCAGGCCACTGAACATTATTCTTCATCTGTGGTCCCCAACAAGTTGCGCACTCTGGCACTGTTAAAAAGCGTAAATTAAAATATTGGTATAACCTTGTTGGGGTCATACTGCAGTGCACCCCCCCCCCCCCATTGGTCCAAACACCTAAATCTGGACTTCAAAAGCCAGAGGGCCCTTGCCACCATGGGCCGGGTTTTGCATAGTGCCCGATTAGAGAACCCCTGGCCCGCATTCTGCAGGCAAAGAACGGGCATCAGGAGCAAGGGCGAGTGGCACATCTTGCAGTTCCTGCAACCAAATATAAAATAATTACACAAAGCAAAGGTAACCAACAATCCAAATATAATTCACAAAGGACATAAGTCTAAAAAAATATAGCAATTATATGGATGTGTGGGAAAAGAAAGGTTTACATGCTAAGAACTAATTTAGGTCAGCATTAAAATGCATCTATAAGGCATACATGAAATGTATTGATTCAGGTATGCATTGCTATACAATTTATGGCCTCGGCCATGCTGATACATGCAAATGCCTTGGTGCTAAAGGCGCGCAGACTCCTCCACATAGCCACAAAACATGTTCAACAATAGCAATCCGAGCCCTCAAAGGTCCCATAAGTGGATCGGAAATGAAACGGATTTATAGGGTGGAGATCCGTCGGAAATCAGCTCTCTGAATCAGACAGAAACCATCCCAACAACGGAAGTTATCTGAACGAACGGAAAATTTCCGATTTTGTTTGGAAATGTTCTGATTTGCTTCCGTTCATCGAAAGAGCATATACACATTTTCCCGAACGTTCGTGCAAGTAGCAAATGGACGAAAAAAAGCAAAAAAATGACAAACACCCACCAAAACTTTCACAGACAGCTACGGAAGTCCAGACGAATGTGTCTCTGAATCGAGGCTAATGATCAAACATTTGTCAAAAAGCACCCAGAAATGGATGGCAACCAAGCACTGGAGAGTTCTGAAGTGGCCAGCAATGAGTCCAGATCTAAATCCCATTGAACACCTGTGGAGTGAACTTAAAATAGTTTTTGGGAAAAGGCGCCATTCAAGATCTGGAGCAGTTTGGTCCAACATACCAGCTGAGAGCTGTAAGAAACTTATTGATGGTTAAAGGAAGTGACTGGTTTCATTTATTTTTCCAAAGGGTGTGCAACTAAATAAGTATAGTTAAGGGTGCCAATAATTTTGCCCAGCCCATTTTTTAAGTTCGGTGTGACATTATGTCCAATTTGCTTTTTTACCTTCCTTTTGTGTTTAGTTCCAATACACACAAAGGGAATAAACATGTGTATAGCAAAACATGGGTTGCTGCAATCCTTTTCTGTGAGAAATACTTCATTTCCAAATTTCAGGGATGCCAACATTTATGGCCATGACTATATATATATATATATATATATATATATATATATATATCAATGTTTCATTGTGTTGCAGTTTCAGAGTAGCGCTTCGCAAAGTCTATTTTATGTTACCAAGTAAATAATACTCTTAAATAGCTGAGCCACCAGGCTGCCCACAGACCCCCCTCCATACTATACTGAGCGCAGCGCCTGGCTCTGTGTACAGAAGGGAACTGCTTGTTCTAATAAGAATCAAGATGTGAGTCTGATGTTTGTTTAATCGCTGTGTTGACACAAGGTCAGAGCTCTTATAAATTATTGTACAGATTAATCATGTTTCCGTTATCGAGACACCCTGCCTCACAGTCACAGAGCTATATTCAGCACACCGCCAGGAGGCTGAGCCACAATTATGTCTTTATTTTAGACCTGATCTACTTAGCAAAATGGAGAAACTCGGCCTTTCCCAGGATTCATGAAAAGTGCCATTATATTGTAAGATGACAAGGGCAGTGCCCTCAGTTCTAATGTCCTCCTATATCAATGTGTATCTGTAGCACTTTTGTCACATCTGACTCATATTACTTGTGTATTATTGCTATCCTGTAATCTCTACACTACCTTGTGCAGCGCAATGAAAGATGTTAGTATTGTCAAAAAGACTAAGCTCATCAACGTAAGTCATGCAGGTGACCAAGCTCAAGGAACAAGGTAACAAGATAAGCCAGAGAGATACAAACCATTGGCATCCATTTCAGGTGCCAGGTACCCCACCATGGAGAGAGTAGTAATGGGCAGAACTGAGGTCATCAACATACAGTAGGCCTAGCAGGTTATCCATAAGGTGCAAGCTCAGGAGATGGGGATGAGGGCAAGGAGAAAGCAAGTGAGACCAGTGAGATACTATTAGAATTAACTAGACATATAAACATTATATATAGTATTTACATACTGTAGATCTGTAATTGAATCAAAAGAAACATAGAAGGTTGATGGCAGAAGGAGACCATACTGTCCATATAGTCTGCCCTTATGTGTATACTGTATGTACTCTTTATCTTAGGATATATCCATTTGTGTCCCCTTGTTCTATCATTAAGTTTCTTCTTAAAAACACTACTTGCTATGTACAGACAAAAGTGTTACAAAAACCATTTACATATAGTCAGGGCTGCCATCAGGAATGTTTGGACTACATACAACCACAATGTCAGGGCCCCTCCCCCCACCCCAGTGTTAAAGGCCCATCCAGGCAACGCATGAAGCCTTGTAAGAAGTCTAAAATAATATTTAAAAAATCCCCAAAAAGTGCCCTAAACTAATAGGCAGATAGCAAGTGGACCACAGACTTCACAACCTTCAGCAACAGAAGCCAATACAAGCCATGTGGCATAGCAGTACAGAGGAGACAATCTTTACAGAGTCTTTTCCATAACAAAGCGCGATGCACATATTACATTGCACTATAAGCTATTCCAATTCTAGGCTCATGACTTCTTTAGAAAATATCACAGCTGATTACAATATAACCAATTAAAGCAGAACTTCAGTCAATATTACCCCCCCCCCCCCCATAATGCTAGACACTATGTCCAGTTGCCATCTAACGCCCTCCGCCCCTTTGAATTGGAGCTAGCTGAAGCTAACTCACTGCTAATTACAGTGGTGCAGGATGGTGCTATCCGTAAGAAGGAATTACATTTTTGGACTGTGGACTGCCCAGTAACCTCCATCTTTTATGTACTCCCAAAGGTACACAAAGACATCAAGTCAACCACCTGGCTGCCCCATTGTCTCCGGGATAGGGAGACTCACAGAACAGGCTTGCACATTTATTGATTACCATCTGCAACCACACATTTGGGTCTCAGCTCATACATCCGTGATACTATGGATCTCCTAAACCATCTTGAAAATATCCACTGGCCTCCAGATGCATTGATAGCAACTTGTGATGTGGAATCACTGTACACTTGTATCCCTCACAACTTGGCTCTGTCGAGTACTTTCTAAACATGTACACAGATGGGGGTTACCTCTCATAACCCCAAAAGCAAGAGCCACAGGGTCTAACAATTGCACTCACTCAATTTTTACTGTTAAAGCAAAAATTATTTTTATTATCGTCATGTTAAAACCCATTAAAAAGAGAATTCATGCCATCAGTGTTTTTCACCTCTAGGGGGAGCTGTCTCTCTCAGTGCATATACTAATATCTTATAAAACAAATTAATCCTATCTTATTATACAATAGTCAAAAACATTCCAAAAAAGTGCAAGTGCTCAATAAAGTGCATCTATTTCAAGTCCAACATGTGCAAAATATATTTTTCAAGCCAGTACAGGAACTGGATAATGTAGAAGCAGACATACAGCACACAAGCCACTAACCTATTCAAATGTGTATCAACAGAGATCTGGCAGCGCCCCCCGCAGGAAGCCTATGCGTTTCGAGACCAATTGGTCTCTTTTTCAAGGCAGAGTAGGGGGATATGGGGGCCATGTCCCACCTTTTATACCTACCCCTCCGACCGCTCCCACGAAACGGCCGTCCGTCTGCGTGCGGACTGGCGCACTCCAGCCGGACGTGAGGGAGACGGACGCTGCTAGCATACAGACGGCGGACTTACCCTAAAAATGGAGTGAATGTTGCGTCCTCATTTAACCCCTCTGGGTACTGCGTGTCCAGGTCAAAGATCCAATGCAGTTCCTTTTGCTGCAGACGCTTTTTAAGATCTCATCCTCTATGTCCCAGCACTACTTTCTCTAAAGCTGTCACCTGAAGTCCCTCCACCCTGCCATCATGTACATCTAAAATATGGGTGGCAACTGGGGGTATGGTTTTCCCCATGTCTCTATTTCTTTTGGCCAAACGTATGGAGGACAGATGTGCTTGTATACGAGCTTTTAGAGCGTTCTTAGTCTCTCCTACATAGCCTAACGGGCACCCACAAGTGATAAGGTAAATCACAGCTACCGTCCTGCAGTTCATGATATATATTTAGTTGATTTATTGATTACCGTGGAGGGGGTGCGGTGGTGTGGAGCTATTCTGGGTGAATTGCTGGATCCACCATTACAATATTATGATTATTACGAAATATTAGTATAGAGCGCCTCTACGTCAAGCCAAATTCCCTCTGGTAGTGTTAGTGAGTTCAACTGGTTAAGTAAGTCCATCGAGTCTCTAATGTAAGAGTTAAGGGCCAGTACGTGGGGCTGTAGGTTTTTGTCCACAAAATGCAAGCTTTCTCTGTCAGACTGCCAATCCCTGCCACAATGGGGTCCTTTGATGGTTGCACAGCACAGTGATGGTTGCACAGCAAGCACCCAGTCTAAGGGACAAAATCTGTAACAGTCATTTTACGAGACCCCAGACTTGGCTGCGTGGGGAGGCTAGGATGCTGGGTAGCCACCCGAGTAGTGGCTGCTTGGTCTGCCCACTCATGCAATCTAGTAGGGAGGTCAAGAATAGAAAAACGGGTAGGAGATTTCACATAAAACAATTTATTAAATGCAGGACAGTAGGTGTGATTTACCTTATCACTTGTGGGTGCCCGTTAGGCTATGTAGGAAAGACTTAGAACGCTCTAAAAGCGCGTATACAAGCACATCTGTCCTTCATACGTTTGGCCAAAAGAAATAGAGACATGGGGAAAACCATACCCCCAGTTGCCGCCCATATTTTAGATGTACATAATGCCAGGGTGGAGGGACTTCAGGTGACAGCTTTAGAGAAAGTAGTGCTGGGACCTAGAGGATGAGATCTTAAAAAGCATCTGCAGAAAAAGGAACTGCGTTGGATCTTTGACCTGGACACGCAGTACCCGAAGGGGTTAAATGAGGACGTGGCATTCACTCCATTTTTAGGGTAAGTATGGGGATGATTGGGCACATTTTTTTGGGGGGGGGGGGTTAGGATTATGGTTGTTTATATGGGGGGGGGTAATAAATTGCTTTGGGCACATGGATTAATTGTTTGTTTGCATGAGTCCCAATCATAACGGGGGGTTCACAATTTTGATGTGCATGGGTGTGGTACGAGGGTTTCAATCACTGATAAGTGAAGATTTTTTTATGTATAACTGTGTTTTTCATATGTATTATAGTGATTCATTTGGTACACATGCCACGTACCCTTTGGGGACTATTTATAAGAACCCCTCGCCTCGGTTTACTGAAATGCAGCATGGAACAAATAACATCCAAGATGACCTCCTGGATATCCCATGAAAAAGTTTTTGAAGTAACAACTGCTGAACGATGACCCCGATGGGCACCTATGATGGATGCCCCTTATACATGCCAGTGTTTTCCACAATGTATAAATTAATTGTGGCACTTATTTGTATGTGGGGGGTTTAATATTGTAAAAAGATGTGGGTGCCCTTGTCTAATTGGTCGTCTTGTGCACCGCATTACGTCTTGTGGATGCCCTGAGACTGGTGGAGCTGGGGACCCGATATTGCCTGTGACCAGAAGGGATAGGATAGCATAGCCCCCATTGTCCATTTATTGTCACTGGATAGAAAAAATGCGGATAGATAATATAGCCCCTATTGCTCATTTATTATTATTATTTTTATTTTTACTGTGGATAGTAAATATGTGCCTGTATGTAAATATAATAGATTAAAGTGTATATATTGTAAATATAGTTAGGTGTAGTTGCCATTATATAATGGAGACACTAGCCATAGAATAGCTTTACGGACTTTTTCAAATTAAATAGAGTTGAAGTATGAAGTAGTGGGGTCGCCACTACGCAACGCGTCAGTGGGACTGTCGGATGTTGGCCCCATGCAATTTGGTGATATGATTTATTGATCTCTCTTTTTATTAGTTCCCATGCTACCAGTGTCCACTTGCACACACTGGTTTGTTGTCAGATAGATATTGTTTACACTGTAATGAGTTGTTTCATAGCTTTCTTTCATGTTTATCATTTTTTTTTAATATATTGATTAAATAGCTTGTTGAGGTGGTCCTTTGGGACCTTCACCAATATTATTATGAATGAAGTTTATATTACATTGCACTAATCACTTTATATGCATTTGTCACTTTGTCCTATAATAGCACAATAGTAGCACTTTATACTGATGCTTTTCTTTTAATATTTTTTACTGGTATAGGGAACATTGAGATAGAGGTATAATTATTATTAGGGGCCTTTTATATCCAGTTTTAATTATGTTTTTAAATGTATGTGTTATATGAATTAGTGTGTGCTGATTAGAATAAAGTTTCAATATTTGATCTATAGTGTGCGGCGTGTACATTTAGGGTGCGCTTTGGTTTATCTGGGAACCATATTTTGTATGTAAGAGTTGTAGATAATAGTACAATTATGTGTAGAATAAGGATTGATCATTGTTTGTGTTTTTGTGTATTAGTTTGCTCATTGCCAACGGGGGATACTCACCCCTCCAGGTGGCCGGTCCTGCGCCGAATCCGCCGTCTGTATGCTAGCAGCGTCCGTCTCCCTCACTGCTTGGGGAGGGGCGGACGCTGCCTTGCAGGCAGGAAGTACGTGCTTGGAGGCCTTGCGCTCCACCTTGGAGCGTAGGCTTCCGTTTCCTGTTCAGCGGACCGACGCACTTCCGGACGGAGTGGGCCGGTCCGCACGCAGACGGACGGCCGTTTCGTGGGAGCGGTCTGAGGGGTAGGTATAAAAGGTGGGACATGGCCCCCATATCCCCCTACTCTGCCTTGAAAAAGAGACCAATTGCTCTTGAAACGCGTAGGCTTCCTGTGGGGGGCGCTGCCAGCTCTCTATTGATACACATTTGAATAGGTTAGTGACTTGTGTGCTGTATGTCTGCTTCTACATTATCCAATTCCTGTATTGGCTTGAAAAATATCTTTTGCACATGTTGGACTTGAAATGGATGCACTTTATTGAGCACTTGCACTTTTTTGGAATGTTGTTGACTATTGTATAATAAGATAGGATTAATTTGTTTTATAGGATATTAACATATGCACTTATGAGAGAGACAGCTCCCCCTAGAGGTGAAAAACTTTGATGGCATGAATTCTGTTTTTAATGGGTTTTAACATGATGATAATAAAAAGAATTATTGCTTTTACAGTAAAAATTGAGTGAGTGCAAATGTTAGACCCTGTTGCTCTTGCTTTTGGGGTTGTGAGAGGTAACCCCCATTTGTGTACATTTTTGGTTTGGGTAGTGTTCCACAGGGCAGTGCACCACATGTTGGACTATTGTTTGTTGGTGCCACCCAATCTCTCCCCCCCCATTCCACTTACCCAAGAATTTAGCATATTACTTTCTAAACATGGGTGTAGAGGACCAAAACCAGCTGTATGAGTTCATCATCCTGCTTTGTGAATTTGTTCTCTCCCACAACTTTTTCATCTTATATGAAAAGTACAATTGGGTTGATTCAGAGAGACATAAAAAACTTTCGTTTTTGTGTCGATCGTTTTTTCTTTTAATTTTCCCACTCGCGTATGAATGTATGCATGATTCTAAGCATGCATCGCAAGCCTTCAGTAACGTCTTCGTCCGTTCGTACGCCAACAAGAATGGCATTTTCCAGCTTTCGTTTTCCATCTATGTTACTCATGTTACGTCGGCTTTCGTTTTTGCTCTTTTTCCATCATCTCCTCCCACAAATCATTTACGTTTCCCATTCAGATTTCCTTTTTCTATAACTAATCGTCCAGACGAAAATCGTTACGCTCTCACGCCTGTGCAGTACAAACTTTACTCATTAATGTGCTCGCCTACATATTTGGTTCACTCACTTCTGCTACAATGCTTAGCTAAATCACTTCGCGGTCAGTATATATTCTTCCATTTCCCGCACCTAAAACTTACCTAAATCACTTCGCAGTCTCATTCTTCTTCCATTTCCCACCCAAATCACTTCGTGGTCAGTATATTCTTGCATTTCCGACCCTTAAACTTACCCAAATCACTTCACAGTCAGTATATTCTTGCATTTCCCACCCCTAAAACTTACCCAAATCACTTCGCGGTCTCATTCTTCTTGCATTTCCCACCCCTAAAACTTACCCAAATCACTTCGCGGTTAGTATATACCTCCATTTTCCACCCCTAAAGCTTACCCAAATCCCTTTGCGGTCTCATTCTTCTTGCATTTCCCACCCCTAAAACTTACCCAAATCACTTCGCAGTCAGTATATGTTTCCATTTCCCACCCCTAAAACTTACCCAAATCACTTTGCGGTCTCATTCTTCTTGCATTTTCCACCCCTAAAACGTACCCAAATCACTTTGCGATTAGTATATTCTTGCATTTCCCACCCCTAAAACTTACCCAAATCACTTCACGGTCAGTATATGCTTCCATTTCCCACCCCTAAAACTTACCCAAATCACTTCGCGGTCAGGCGAATCTTCATATCTGAATTTGGTTATTTACATTCGTTTTGTGGTAACCAACCCTTAATGAATGTATTTTTTTTGTTTTTTTTTTATTTTAACTTGCATTTTTATGTTGCCATTTTTTAAACTTTTTTTTTAAAACTTTGAATCTATTTTTTTTTTTAAATGTTAATATAAAATGTAAAACTTTAAAAAAAAATAAATTACATTTATAAAACTATATACACAGCAATGGCAGGCCCAAGAACATTATTCTTCATCTGTGGTCCCCAAGGAGTCGAGCAGCTCCTGCATCTCGCCCACCAACTGAAGGACCCTGGCACCCAGCTGTGCACGTGTGGTCCCTGTATAAAAAAGAAAAAAAAAATATTTGTCGGCAAATACATGTTTAATGGATGGAATGTTTAGTAGGTTGCAAGCTAACTCATGAGGACATATGTCATTATGCTAAGGAATTAATCAAAGGAAGAGGTCATATGTCATTATGCTAAAGAATTAATCAAAGGAAGAGGCCATATGTCATTATGCTAAGGAATTAATCAAAGGAAGCGGCCATATGTCATTATGCTAAGGAATTAACCAAAGGAAGATGCCACATGTCATTATGCTAAGGAATTAATCAAAGGAAGAGGCCATATGTCAATATGATAAGGAATTAATCAAAGGAAGAGGCCATATGTCATTATGCTAAGGAATTAATCAAAGGAAGAGGCCATATGTTATTATGCTAAGGAATTAATCAAAGGAAGAGGCCATATGTTATTATGCTTATAACATTGACTATAGATTTAGGTACATTGGTGTTTATGTCAATTCCCACATATACTCCAAATAATTACATTACAACTTACTTAGTTGGTGGGCGAGCTCTGCTTTGGGGACCACCCTCTGTTCTGGGACCTGCCACTGCTGGGAAGTTGAGGCTGTAGAGACATGTAAAATAGGGTCACTTTTAATGTCTGAGTCAACAGTAAGCAAATGACAATTTGAATTTTTGTGTGACATCACCCACCTTCTCCATGTGCCTCCTGGGCCTGATCTGCTGCAGGCTCTGCTCCAGATCGTTCACCCGCTACATAATCATCTAGAAAAAGAGATTAAGGGAATCAGCTTTGTTTTAAATAGCATGTATGTGTTTGCGGTTACATTAAGAGTCACGTACCAGAGGCTAATGGCTCCGTCGCTTGGTATGACTCCCTGCCCACGCCGTGATGCCCCTCCTCTGTGGATAGGTCCAGAGGTTGGTCGGAGGCCGCTACAGAGGAGGGGTAGGAGCGTCGCCCTGGAGATCCACCACCTTCACTTTCTGCTGCAGATACATGCAGCACTGGCCGGCCTGTGCGCCTCCGGGTGCATCGGATTCGGTACTCCATTTCCAACACTGGAAAAGAAAAGCATTTATAAAGAAAGGCCTACCTTCTGTATTAGTTACATCTAGCATGCAATCTCTATATACTTACTTGGGAAATGGAGCCCGAAAAATCACCGCACCCAGGGCATGTGGATTCGCTTCAGGTCCGACCAATGCTGCATGATCTGCGTATGGGTGAAGGTGGTGTCTGTCTCGTGCTGGATCCTGGAAACGATCTCCAGGGCGACGGTCCTCTTCTCAAACGCGTTGGGCAGGTAGTCGTACCTGCGCTGAAGCATCGTCTAAAACACACAAAAGAAACATAGTTGTTAGATCAAACTGCATACAAATATCTGTCACAATTAGATCAGTTGACTAAATGACATTCCCAAACACATTTCTAGCCTCAAACTATCCTTCCAGATGCAAGTGACTTGGTTCGCACATGTGCGCACTAACTTCTGTTTGCCACGGAGTTTATATAACTTTTTAAAACAACTGTTTCTCCCTGCGCTTCCTTAAGGCCTATGCATGCATTTAGATGGCAAATCAACGTCCTTACAATACACTTACGAGCATAATCAGCTCTTGTTGTTGGCGGGTGAAGATCCTGGGCGCCATCTGGTTTCTTGTCCGCAGCAGATAAGTAATGCCCCAGCGGTTTCCCGGTCCCCCACGGCCGGATGAACGGCCATACGTACGCGTACGTGAACGCGTCATACCCAGTCATTAGGATTTAAAGGGTTATGGACACACAGCTCATTCTCTTTGAGATTGTCATCATGGCACCAAAAAAACAGAGCACTAAGGCCACATCAGCAAAAGACCACAGCGGCTTGAGGACACTTCTTCCTCCCGTCTGACCACTCGGTCACACCAAGCTACTAGCAAGGTGCGGGAAACGTCCAAAACAGCAACCAAAAGCAAGGAAGGGACCTCAAAGATTAAGGCGCCCACATCCAAACAGCAAGGTATGACAACGTCCTAGGCCACCAAGAAGCAGAGGACCCAAAGCCCCAGCCCACCAAGAACACCCTCTCCTCCTCCCCGACATCCCATGATACACGGAGCACCATTTCCATCACATGGCCAAAGTAGCACCAGTGGCAAGGCCAGTAAGAGCTGGGAAACGTCCAAAACAGCAACCAAAAGCAAGGAAGGGACCTCAAAGAATAAGGCGCCCACATCCAAACAGCAAGGTATGACAACGTCCTAGGCCACCAAGAAGCAGAGGACCCAAAGCCCCAGCCCACCAAGAACACCCTCTCCTCCTCCCCGACATCTCATGATACACGGAGCACCATTTCCATCACATGGCCAAAGTAGCACCAGTGGCAAGACCAGTAAGAGCCAGCGTGCCCGTAGCCCCAGCCCAGCCGGCACTGCCTCTCCTGCTCCACGTGCCAGTACATCACATGGCCAAAGTAGCACCACTTCCAAGGCCACAAAGAGGCACAAGGGCCGAAGCCCCACCCCTCCAAGCACACCCTCTCCTCCTCGGCCACATTTGCCACAGGCACAGGTGGAAACCACTGATACATATGCCACATCCACGCCTGGAAGTTCGGTGGCCACCCAGGCAAGGACCCCCAGTCCGATTGCAAGTCCAGTCCAGTCATTTTCAAGCCACGTGTCGCCCAATTCATCACCACAGAGCCAGCCCAGAATGTCCCCCGCATTGCCAACAAACATAGATGAGCAAAAGAGCAAGCATTAGGCCGAACATTGCGGCAAGACCAGTTGAGTGGCAGGTTTGGTGAGGCCCAAACTCTCGCATTGGAAAGTGGCCTCACACTCAATTGTGACGAGCTATATGGGCGACATTCAAAATCTACAAGCAAAATGAGAAAGACCCAAATTTTGGAGGAGCTCACCAGACAGGTCAATGCAGCTGGGGAACGAGATAAAAGATGTGGAGCAGATACAGCGCAAAATATCTGACCTGAAGTATGCAGCACGGAAGAAACAGAATAAACGGCGCAATCACAGGTACATATTTGAGTGTTGCATTTTGCTGCTTGTTGTATTGACCACAATGCCCAAAATTTGTTAACCTCTATTTTTCAGCTTACAAACTGGCGGAGGCTTCCCCACCAAATTCCAGTATACACAAGCTGAGGAGATGGTGCTGGCATTAATACACCCCATCGCATTAGAGGGCCTCTCTGGCAGATGGGACACGGACATCCATACCATTCCTGCAGGTTACTAATGTTTGTTTGAATGTGAACAATTGTAAACGTGTGAAATGAGGCTCACAGGCAGATATGAACAGATGCCCCTAGGGAGTGGCTTTGAGGGGAGGTTACTGTTTTAGCCGGGTGTTTAATGAATGAGGAATGGTCATTTAAAAGGTTTGCAGCCCATGCACGACCTTGGACAGTATTTGTGGTCACTATTAAACTCTTAATGTTACCAAAGCACTGCCTGTTATGTGAATATAGTCAATCATAGACAACACTTACTTCTTTGTCTTTATACCACTTGGGTTGTAGCTGTGCTTTGGTCAGACAAACTTGATCTGGGGTCAGGAAAAGGTCTACATAGGAAGAATGCCCAGCAGCATACTCTGAAGCCAAATACTATTTGCAAGCTGACTGTGGGTCCCTAATGCGCCATTTTGGATGTGTTAAGCCTCATAACATGCAGCACATGCATGTTTGTATTATTTCAGGTGACCAATCTGTATGTACAGGGTGAGGCATACATATAAGAGATACTGGCATTCATTGTGAAGTTCACCTTGGATCGTTGGGTGAGTTGCTATTCCTGCTTGGCCACGTGTTATTTAAAACATATGTAGAAATACAGCTCATCAATGGATTTTTGTGTGTTTACGTGCCTTTTACTTTTAAACCCAGTCCAGCATCCAGCCTCTGCAAGTGTGGAAGCCTCCTCCAATTTGAGCATGCTGTCTACTTCCCTGCTGCCTAGGACCCAGGAACAGATATATAGGGTAAGTGGACTTTGATGAAACTGCTGATGCATGTGAATGCACATGACTAATTTGGCTAACAAATATATTTAGGGCACAAACTGAAACATTTTTTTCACATGTCCCAACAGACCCACACACTGATGGATGGAGGAGGAGGAGGATGCCAGCTTGATGGGACCTTCTGAACTGACCCCCCTGGAACCTAATCTGCCACTTTCCCAGCATCCTACTGCACCAAATCCTCTGCAGCAGAGTGAAGCTGGATGCATGCTGCCAGACCATCGTGGGCAGGCTAAGACTGAGCCTACTGTCCCCAGTGGTAGTCTGCTGCAGAGGTTTTGCCGAGCACATCTGGAACTGTTGCTCGCCCTAGAGCTCCAGCATCTGCAGGCGCTCCAACCCTGGGAAGTCGAAGACGCAGTCAACAACGTAGACCAGTTTCCCAGGGGAGGCAGGTGCCGATCCTGGAGTCAGCATGGCACCATGACAGCCGTTACTTTCGGCAGGTGACTCAACGAACAACAGAGCAGATTACTGCACAATTCGAGATTTTCAATAATACATTAATCAACATGCTGACTGAATTTAGGATGAGCAACAGTCAGATGGCTGAACAAATGGCCAACTTAACCACACAGATGGCAGGACAAATGGCCAACTTAACCACCCAGATGGCAGGACAAATGGCCAACTTAACCCCACAGATGGCAGGACAAATGGCCAACTTAACCACACAGATGGCAGGACAAATGGCCAACTTAACCACACAGATGGCAGAACAAATGGCCACCTTAAATGCAAACTTCACTGCCATGCTAGATTCATTTCGAACTAGCGACAGATGCTTGACCAGTGGCAGATTCTGAATGATACACATGCCCA
The DNA here is from genome assembly GCA_027917425.1 of Gastrophryne carolinensis. Taxonomy (NCBI): domain Eukaryota; kingdom Metazoa; phylum Chordata; class Amphibia; order Anura; family Microhylidae; genus Gastrophryne; species Gastrophryne carolinensis. Next base: position 401,068,504 of record CM051235.1, on the reverse strand, counting down.
GGTGTTGGGCCAACTCCAAGGCCCACCACAACCTTATTATGGCCAACATCACTTTAAATATCTATTTCACCTGGATCTGGTGATCCACATCTTTCCTGTACATCACCACTCTATTTACCTGTCTGGTGAGCGCTACCAAGATCGCCTTTTTTATGGCTTTGCTGGTTTGATTTTGAATGTCACCCATATAGCTCATTAGAGTGCTGACAAACCCCACTAGACAATACCTGAGCTAAAGCCTCACTGAAGTGGCCGCACAAGCTTCCACGCTGCAGCCTTGGGCCTCATGAAATTGTGGCTGCCTCATCCTGTTTGTTGGCAATATTGGGGGACTTTCTTGGCTGTGAAACAACTACATTTGGCCATGGCAAAGATTGGACTGGACTGGCATTAGGACTGGGGGTTATTGTTTGGGTGGGCCACTGACTTACAGGCGTGGATGTGGCATAGGTATGGCTGCTTTCCACCTGTGCCTGTGGCAAATGTGGGCAAGCAGGAGAGGGTGTGTATGTGGCCCTATGTATTCCTGGCCAAATCTTCCCCTGCAAATAGTTGCTCCCTATGTATGTTTATGTTATTGGGCTGGGAAACTTCGGCCTGGAGGGCATTACTTTACAACTTCTGGATGTGGCCAATTGCTAGGTGCCATGAGACTGCACCAATGTATATTTATGTAGTACTATGTATGTACATGAAGTCTGCGAGTGCCCTTCAACTAAAAATTGACATATTTATCTCAAATATATTGAATGTGACTTTAGCTGTTGTTGACTAAGTTGATGCATTAATGTTTGGGTCATTTAGAGATTACTGAAGGTTTTTAAAAACAAACATGCGAAAATAAAATGCATGAAGCTCAGATCATGTGTCAATGTTTTAGTAATTAACGCATTACTATTTTTTTTAAACAAATTAAAAAAGCCTTCACAAAGGCAAATCAAATTCAGAATAACAACTTAAATTCAGCAAAGGTAAAAAAAAAATATGCAAAATAGGTGCTGATCAAGTTGGCCCGCACGGCTTGGCCAGAGGCACTAGGTGTGCCAGGGTAGTGCTCAGCTGGCTCCTTGCTGGGTGGAGAGGGGGGCAGATCCACATACCGGGGGACATGCTGCATGATGGTAAAGTTATGCAGGACACAACAGGCGAGTATTATGTCTATGACCTTGTTGGGATCATACTGGAGTACCCCCCGGTATGGTCCAAACACCAGAAGCATGTTTTTAAAAGGCCAAAGGCCCTCTCCACAACGGCCCGGGTCTTGCGGTGTGCCCGATTGTAGGCCTCCTGGGCCGCATTCTGTGGCCGAAGGACGGGCGTCATCATCCAGGGAAGTAGCGGATAGCCGGAATCCCCTGAAAGAATAAGCAAATACTTACATTAATTACACATTCTAAACAAAATTTTTTTTACAAGCGGTCCTTCACCCTGACTAAGAGCCTATCTTATATGTTAGCCACACCCTGTACATACAGATTGCTCACCTAAAAAAAAATCCTACCAGCATCTACTGCATGTTATGAGCCTTTAAACATCAAAGATGGCAGTTCAGGGCAAATCAGGCAGCCTGCAAACAGGAAGTGGCTTATGACTGTGCTACTCTGCCTTCGGGGATGTCTGATCTTTTCCGGACCCCAGCTCTGCTCTGTCTGAGCAAAGCACAGCTCTAACCCACCCCCTGCACTTTATCCCGCTCTCCTCTCCTCAGTAAGTATCATGCATCTAAGCAAAGATGGCGCCGACCCTTTCCTAAAGTCAAGAATAGAATTGCAGCCCAGTGGGGGAAAGAATAATAAGTTACTAGAAACTAGAAATATATTATTTTGAAATGCTGAGGAATCAGTTTTTAAGGGTTTGTGCTTTGCTAAAGATCATGGTGAAGGTGTGGTTTAACGTGTCATCAAGGGGTCAAAACATCCATAGGTTAAGACATGGGTCATCAACTATATTCATGGGCATACAGTGAAAAGGGAATGACGTAATTTGCGTCAACTTACCAAGGAGCCATCCACCTGAGAATTCTCCAGATCCAAACCGACGGTATAATCCAGATCGTCGCAAGATGTACGCGTCCTCGTGCGCGTGCACATTCAGTGAGTGGCCCATTTTGCGGTTCCTGGCAAAAACAAAAAATATATATATATTAGCAAGGCAAGGTAAATTACTCAAACACTAACTTCTAACACCCTCCAAAAAACATGTTGGACAATACAAATAACACTAAGTACATAAGTAGTTTTAAAGCCAAAAAGTATATGTATGTTGGAGAAATTAAAGATTAACATTCGAATGACTAATTAAGGTCCACATAAAAATGTTTGGCTAAGGCCTACATTAAAAGCATTGGGGCACAGGGACACTTGAGAAGTAGGGATTAAGCTAGACACGGTTGAATGAGCCACGGGGACAATTTACAAGGAGGGATAAAGCTAGACATGGTCAAATGGGGCACAGGGACACTTGAGAAGGAGGGATTAAGCTAGACACAGTCAAATGGGCCACAGCGACACTTGAGAAGGAGGGATTAAGCTAGACATGGTCAAATGGGCCACAGGGACAATTTACAAGGAGGGATTAAGCTAGACACGGTCAAATGGGGCACAGGGACACTTGAGAAGGAGGGATTAAGCTAGACATGGTCAAATGGGGCACAGGGACACTTGAGAAGGAGGGATTAAGCTAGGCACGGTCAAATGGGCCACAGGGACAATTTACCAGGAGGGGTTAAGCTAGACACGGTCAAATGGGGCACAGGGACACTTGAAAATGGGCCACAGGGACAATTTACAAGGAGGTATTAAGCTAGACACAGTCAAATTGGGCACAGGGACACTTGAGAAGGAGGGATTAAGCTAGACATGGTCAAATCGGCCACAGGGACACTTGAGAAGGAGGGATTAAGCTAGACATGGTCAAATGGGCCACAGGGACAATTTACAAGGAGGGATTAAGCTAGAGACAGTCAAATGGGGCACAGGGACACTTGAGAAGGAGGGATTAAGCTAGACACGGTCAAATGGGCCACAGGGACAATTTACAAGGAGTGATTTATCGATATTTACAATACAGTTTGTCTAAAATAGATAACAAAATGACATAAATGAACTTACCTATAGATGTACTCATCGGCTGCCGGAGGGACCAATGCAACGTGGGGGCAATCGATCGCACCCATGATGTTGGGCATGTCGGCGATATTAAAAAAACCCAACTTACGCGCGTTCCAGGCTACCATGTCGTCCGGAAAAGAAATATATTTTGGACTAATAGTAGCCATGCCATCCAAAAACTTGGATAGGGCGCGGCTCAGTGTAGACTGGGACATCCCCACGGAGAGGGCACCCAGCCTCTGGAATGAGCCGTTTGTCAAAAATTGCAGGCAGCCAAACATCTTGGTCATACCTGAAATTGCTTGCCCCTTCCTTGTGGCAAGCAACAACTCAACATCATGCATGCAATCGATATGCATGCGTCGCCGATGCAATCTGGCCTCGGCCCTGCTGGCTAGAGATGAGCGAACTTTTGAAAAATTCGATTCGACTGATTCGCCGAATTTTCCGACAAAAATCGTTTCGACCCGAATAAATTCGCGACGAATCGCTATTAAAAACGGCTATTTCTGAGCCTCCTACAGCCTCAATAGGGTTGTAAACCATTCAGCCTTGCTGTAACACGCACAGGATGCGTGCTGGGTTTGTTAAATAATACTTTGAAGAAATATCACATGCAGATCAGAGGCATCGCTAATAGAATCGCAGAGCGGCACAATTGCAGAGAGTTGAAGTGGCATCACTATGAGGGGCAGAAGGAGCCCAAATATACACTGGAGTTGGCCTCAGGAGCCCAAAAATTGGATGAATCACACCCTGGAGTTGGCAGAAGTTGGCAGCAGCAGCAGGAGCCCAAATATACACTGGAGTTGGCTTCAGGAGCCCAAAAATTGGATGAATCACACCCTGGAGTTGGCAGAAGTTGGCAGCAGCAGGAGCAGGAGCCCAAATATACACTGGAGTTGGCCTCAGGAGCCCAAAAATTGGATGAATCACACCCTGGAGTTGGCAGAAGTTGGCAGCAGCAGCAGCAGGAGCCCAAATATACACTGGAGTTGGCCTCAGGAGCCCAAAAATTGGATGAATCACACCCTGGAGTTGGCAGGAGTTGACAGTAGTAGCAGCAGGAGCCCAAATATACACTGGAGTTGGCCTCAGGAGCCCAAAAATTGGATGAATCACACCCTGGAGTTGGCAGAAGTTGGCAGCAGCAGCAGCAGGAGCCCAAATATACACTGGAGTTGGCCTCAGGAGCCCAAAAATTGGATGAATCACACCCTGGAGTTGGCAGAAGTTGGCAGCAGCAGCAGCAGGAGCCCAAATATACACTGGAGTTGGCTTCAGGAGCCCAAAAATTGGATGAATCACACCCTGGAGTTGGCAGAAGTTGACAGTAGTAGCAGCAGGAGCCCAAATATACACTGGAGTTGGCTTCAGGAGCCCAAAAATTGGATGAATCACACCCTGGAGTTGGCAGAAGTTGGCAGCAGCAGCAGCAGGAGCCCAAATATACACTGGAGTTGGCCTCAGGAGCCCAAAAATTGGATGAATCACACCCTGGAGTTGGCAGAAGTTGGCAGTAGTAGCAGCAGGAGCCCAAATATACACTGGAGTTGGCCTCAGGAGCCCAAAAATTGGATGAATCACACCCTGGAGTTGGCAGGAGTTGACAGTAGCAGCAGCAGGAGCCCAAATATACACTGGAGTTGGCTTCAGGAGCCCAAAAATTGGATGAATCACACCCTGGAGTTGGCAGAAGTTGGCAGCAGCAGCAGCAGCAGGAGCCCAAATATACACTGGAGTTGGCTTCAGGAGCCCAAAAATTGGATGAATCACACCCTGGAGTTGGCAGAAGTTGGCAGCAGCAGCAGCAGGAGCCCAAATATACACTGGAGTTGGCTTCAGGAGCCCAAAAATTGGATGAATCACACCCTGGAGTTGGCAGGAGTTGACAGTAGTAGCAGCAGGAGCCCAAATATACACTGGAGTTGGCTTCAGGAGCCCAAAAATTGGATGAATCACACCCTGGAGTTGGCAGAAGTTGGCAGCAGCAGCAGCAGGAGCCCAAATATACACTGGAGTTGGCCTCAGGAGCCCAAAAATTGGATGAATCACACCCTGGAGTTGGCAGAAGTTGGCAGTAGTAGCAGCAGGAGCCCAAATATACACTGGAGTTGGCCTCAGGAGCCCAAAAATTGGATGAATCACACCCTGGAGTTGGCAGAAGTTGGCAGTAGTAGCAGCAGGAGCCCAAATATACACTGGAGTTGGCTTCAGGAGCCCAAAAATTGGATGAATCACACCCTGGAGTTGGCAGAAGTTGGCAGTAGCAGCAGCAGGAGCCCAAATATACACTGGAGTTGGCTTCAGGAGCCCAAAAATTGGATGAATCACACCCTGGAGTTGGCAGGAGTTGACAGTAGCAGCAGCAGGAGCCCAAATATACACTGGAGTTGGCCTCAGGAGCCCAAAAATTGGATGAATCACACCCTGGAGTTGGCAGGAGTTGACAGTAGCAGCAGCAGGAGCCCAAATATACACTGGAGTTGGCTTCAGGAGCCCAAAAATTGGATGAATCACACCCTGGAGTTGGCAGAAGTTGGCAGCAGCAGCAGCAGCAGGAGCCCAAATATACACTGGAGTTGGCTTCAGGAGCCCAAAAATTGGATGAATCACACCCTGGAGTTGGCAGAAGTTGGCAGCAGCAGCAGCAGGAGCCCAAATATACACTGGAGTTGGCTTCAGGAGCCCAAAAATTGGATGAATCACACCCTGGAGTTGGCAGGAGTTGACAGTAGTAGCAGCAGGAGCCCAAATATACACTGGAGTTGGCTTCAGGAGCCCAAAAATTGGATGAATCACACCCTGGAGTTGGCAGAAGTTGGCAGCAGCAGCAGCAGGAGCCCAAATATACACTGGAGTTGGCCTCAGGAGCCCAAAAATTGGATGAATCACACCCTGGAGTTGGCAGAAGTTGGCAGTAGTAGCAGCAGGAGCCCAAATATACACTGGAGTTGGCCTCAGGAGCCCAAAAATTGGATGAATCACACCCTGGAGTTGGCAGAAGTTGGCAGTAGTAGCAGCAGGAGCCCAAATATACACTGGAGTTGGCTTCAGGAGCCCAAAAATTGGATGAATCACACCCTGGAGTTGGCAGAAGTTGGCAGTAGCAGCAGCAGGAGCCCAAATATACACTGGAGTTGGCTTCAGGAGCCCAAAAATTGGATGAATCACACCCTGGAGTTGGCAGGAGTTGACAGTAGCAGCAGCAGGAGCCCAAATATACACTGGAGTTGGCCTCAGGAGCCCAAAAATTGGATGAATCACACCCTGGAGTTGGCAGGAGTTGACAGTAGCAGCAGCAGGAGCCCAAATATACACTGGAGTTGGCTTCAGGAGCCCAAAAATTGGATGAATCACACCCTGGAGTTGGCAGAAGTTGGCAGCAGCAGCAGCAGCAGGAGCCCAAATATACACTGGAGTTGGCTTCAGGAGCCCAAAAATTGGATGAATCACACCCTGGAGTTGGCAGGAGTTGACAGTAGCAGCAGCAGGAGCCCAAATATACACTGGAGTTGGCCTCAGGAGCCCAAAAATTGGATGAATCACACCCTGGAGTTGGCAGAAGTTGGCAGCAGCAGCAGCAGGAGCCCAAATATACACTGGAGTTGGCCTCAGGAGCCCAAAAATTGGATGAATCACACCCTGGAGTTGGCAGGAGTTGACAGTAGTAGCAGCAGGAGCCCAAATATACACTGGAGTTGGCTTCAGGAGCCCAAAAATTGGATGAATCACACCCTGGAGTTGGCAGAAGTTGGCAGCAGCAGCAGCAGGAGCCCAAATATACACTGGAGTTGGCTTCAGGAGCCCAAAAATTGGATGAATCACACCCTGGAGTTGGCAGCAGCAGCAGCAGGAGCCCAAATATACACTGGAGTTGGCTTCAGGAGCCCAAAAATTGGATGAATCACACCCTGGAGTTGGCAGAAGTTGGCAGCAGCAGCAGGAGCCCAAACATTACTTTAAAGAGACCCTGGAGTTGGCTTCAGGAGCCCAAAAATTGGATGATTCACACCCTGGAGTTGGCAGCAGCAGCAGCAGGAGCCCAAATATACACTGGGGTTGGCTTCAGGAGCCCAAAAATTGGATGAATCACACCCTGGAGTTGGCAGCAGCAGCAGCAGGAGCCCAAATATTACTATAAAGAGACACTGGGGTTGGCTTCAGGAGCCCAAAAATTTGATGAATCACACCCTGGAGTTGGCAGCAGCAGGAGCCCAAATATTACTTTAAACAGACCCTGGGGTTGGCTTCAGGAGCCCAAAAATTGGATGAATCACACCCTGTGGAGAGTCATGTGGAGAAAAAGTAGCTTAGTTAGTAATATCTACATAAAATTATGAATAAACAAATGCAAAAGTATTGCCAAAGTGAAGTTTTGTTTGAGGGTGTGTTTCCACCTTTTAATTAAATCAGAAACAAGAAGGTATCATTGCCTCTGACTAATTAGCCCTCAAAAATTCTTGGAATTTTTAATCTGGAATCATGTCTGATCCGTCTTATCCGAAGAATATTAATAAAAAGTAAGAGTAACGGAAAGGATTTTTTATCAATACTTACTTGTGGTCCGATGCGGAGGAATGTCTGTAACTGGAGAGCAGCGCCTTAAATCTGTTTTGCACGATCCATCTTTCTTTAGTGTAGGTCTGGCCCCGTCATCAATCTACTGGAATACATCAGGCATTGTTGGGAGGAAAGCTTGGATGATCCAAGCGCCATTCATTTCCACGCAGGGCAGTCTCTGGAAAAAAAAAGTCTGTATAAACCAGGGTCTTTTTCATATAAAAACAAATGGTTATTCTTGCTTGTAAACCATATGTTCCACAGATTTACCAGTCATTGTGTCAGCCAATGAAGCAACTTTGTCTCGAAGTGCTGCAAAAGCAGTCCACTGCATCACAAGTGGCATCTGACACCCCCAGTCAACTGTCTGTCTGTTATGCTTTGGGTTCAGCTCCACTATCCATTGATGAAGATCTGATAATCATAAAATTCAGCAGCTACTGCCCAGCCAAGAAGTGGAGGAGACACTCGCCTCTTCTTCCAGTAGCCGGCAATTAGTGATGAGGAGAGTGTCGTGGGAGGAGGTGTTGCAAGCCGAGGTAGTGGAAGAGGGTCCCTGGAGTCTGCGGCGGTGGCGGCGGCAGCAGCAGCAGATTATTGCGGACTGTTGTTCGGAAAAATCAGCTACTCAGCGATGTGGCAGTGTTTCATGCAGCATCCTGGGGAGAAAAAGTAGGTTAGTTAGTGTATATACATAAAATTATGAATAGACAAATGCAATAGTATTGCCAAAGTGAAGTTTTGTTTGAGGGTGTGTTTCCACCTTGTAATTAAATCAGAAACAACTAGCTATCATTTGCCTCTGAATAATTAGCCCTCAAAAATTCTTGGAATTTTTAATCTTGATGTCTGAGGGATTTCTCCTCTCAGACAGCGTCACCATAAGTCCAGCCTGCTGCATTACACTTGGAAGAACATCTTGTTTGCGCTGCGACAAGGAAGCCAAAGTCATGCGTCCTCACATGGCACACGTGTTCAGTCTAGTTTTTAAGTCTTGCCCCCATCTGAAAGAACAACAGGAAAGAAAGTTAGCATGCACTTCTGGCACTCCTACACCACGAAGCACAACCCTATTGAGCCTCAGCGTCACAACGGTGTACCCCACCATAGTCTGATTTGCGATGTTTCCACCCGTTGGAATTCCACCCTCCATATGCAGGATCCACTATAGCAGTGGTCCCCAACCCTGTCCTCAAGGCCCACCAACAGGCCAGGTTTTGCAGATCTCCACAAAGATGCACAGGTGGAGTAATTAGTGCAGCTGCAGAGCAATAGAGCTGGCTATTTGGAGATCCAAAAAACATGACTTGTTGGTGGGCCTTGAGGACAGGGTTGAGGACCACTGCACTATAGGAACAGAGAAAAGCCATCACGGATTTCTGGATGATCCAAACGGATAGGGGGACACCTGTGTAAATTCAATGTAAACCATTGGCAGCTCATACGTGACACCGACCGTTTGCTCAGGCCCTTTGAGGAAGCTACGTTATTAGTCAGTTGCCAGGACTATGAGATGAACGATGAGATTCCACTGCTTCATGTACTACAACACATGTTGGAAACCATGGCTGGTCAGGGCACTGGAGACATGGCACATACATTTCACAGCCACATGAAGCCTGTGGGGGCTGAAGTGGAGGAGGAGGAGGGGGTGGGGCAAAGCAAACCACAGTTTAGGTTTCACAAAATGACCATTTTATCTAGTCATCTGACAGAAGAGGAGGAGCAGGAGCAGCCACAGGAGCTAGAGGGTTGTGAGTAAGGTGAGACAGAGGACCCAGACACACCGTGGCAGTTTACAGTGGAGATGGAGACAGGTAGTCCCTCCGAGTCATTTGCACAAATGGCACGATGCATGCTCACATGCTTGCGTACTAGTGAGCGCAGAATTGTCTCCATTTGTCAGCGGGAAGACTTCTGGCTCTCCAACTTATTGGACCCTCGCTTCCGGCACAAAATGGGGGCATTTTTTACGCCCACTGAGAGGGAGGACAAACTGACCTACTACAGAGACATCCCACGTAGTCAGTTGGGCGATGTCTATCTGCGCCATGGCCCATACTCCCGCAGGTCTGACTCGGGGGGACCTCTGCGATCACCTTCCACTGCCATGGCTGCTGGGGGGGTGGAAGGAGCAGCAGCAGCAGCTCCATCAGCAGCAGCCTCAGTCTTCAGTCGCTAGTGAGTAGCTTTCTACACCCGCATAGTGAGTCTACTCATGAGCAGCAGGAAGACCTGGAGCTGGACCTCAAACAGCAGGTCATGTCATACCTTGACATGACCATGCCAACACACCTTCAAGATCCACTGGATTTGCTGGGAAGCCAAACTTGACTTGTGCCCGCAACTAGCAGAGTTTGCCCTGGAAAAGCTGTACTGGCCGGACAGTAGTTGATTTAGATGGCAACTGGGCTGCTCTATATAACGAAGCAAAATGGCAAATTTACCTCACTATATGAGCTATTGCCCCTCAGATTTACACAGGGGCTGCTCTATATTATGCTGCAAAGTGGCAAATTTACCTCACAATATAAGCTATTGCCCCTCAGATTTACACAGGGGCTGCTCTATATTATGCTGCAAAATGGCAAATTAACCTCACAATATAAGCTATTGCAGCTCTATATAAATAAAAATAAATAAATAAAAAAAGGGCCTGTAGAAGCTTATTTAGTATAACAGATAGGGTGACATGTGCTGGTTTGGGATGCCCATATGGGCTAGTGTTTTGGCAGCAGTACAAAAACCAATGCAAAATGCAATAGCTTAATAAAGCTGATGCTGATCAACGCTTATTTAGTATAACAGATGGGGTGCAACATGCAGGTTTGGGATGCCCTGCGGCCTGGTGTATTTAAAGCAGACCAAAACCAATTCAAAATGCAATAACTTAATAAAGCTGAGGCTGTAGATGCTTATTTAGTATAAACAGGTAGGGTGCAAGGTGCAGCTTTGGGGTGCCCTGCGGCCTGGTTAAATGAAAGCAGTCAAAAAGGAAGTGCAAACTGAAGTAGCTTAATGAAGCTGATGCTGATCAACGCTTATGTTGTATACCAGATAGGGTGCAAGGTGCAGCTTTGGGGTGCCCTGCGGCCTGGTTTATTAAAATCAGTCAAAAACAAGTGCAAACTGAAGTAGCCTGATCAACGCTTATGTTGTATAACAGATAGGTTTAAAATAGCATGTGCCTTGGGATGCCCGTGTGGCCTGTTATATTTCAAGCTGAACAAAAAGTAACAATAATCCAAGTATGAGACATCATTTTGACCTTCTTCACAGCGTCATACTTTGAAAAAAAAAAATTAATTTCATGCCGATCAATCCAAAGGTCAATGCCCCTAACAAAAATAGTGTTCGGCATAAGTTTTCCTTCTGGAAGGACGTAACCTTTAGTTTACATGGTTGGGGTAGGTTATCTTACAAATTGGGATACCACAGGCAGCAGTGTCATTGAAAGAGACAGATTGTAATGCAGGCCATACGCAAGCAGAGAAACTCAGGCTGCAACAGGCCTATTTAGTTTACATGGTTGGGGTAGGTTATCTTACAAATTGGGATACCCCACTGTATATGAAACCGAATATAAATGCACACCCAAAAGTGGACACTCAGCCTCCAAGAGGCCTGCTTAGTTTAAATAAGAGAGCTGCTTAGTATGGTAGGTAGGTTATGTTATGTTACAGAATGGGATGCCCCAAGCAGACTTGAGATCAGTATATATGCACACAGCAGCAGTGTGTTAGCAGGCTCATACAGGCCAAATTTCTTTAAATAACTGTGCAGCTTACAGTTAATGCAGAGGCTAATGGTATGTTACAGAATGGGATGCCCCAAAGCAGACTTGAGATCAGTATATATGCACACAGCAGCAGTGTGTTAGCAGGCTCATACAGGCCAAATTTCTTTAAATAACTGTGCAGCTTACAGTTAATGCAGAGGCTAATGGTATGTTACAGAATGGGATGCCCCAAGCAGACTTGAGATCAGTATATATGCACACAGCAGCAGTGTGTTAGCAGGCTCATACAGGCCAAATTTCTTTAAATAACTGTGCAGCTTACAGTTAATGCAGAGGCTAATGGTATGTTACAGAATGGGATGCCCCAAGCAGACTTGAGATCAGTATATATGCACACAGCAGCAGTGTGTTAGCAGGCTCATACAGGCCAAATTTCTTTAAATAACTGTGCAGCTTACAGTTAATGCAGAGGCTAATGGTATGTTACAGAATGGGATGCCCCAAAGCAGACTTGAGATCAGTATATATGCACACAGCAGCAGTGTGTTAGCAGGCTCATACAGGCCAAATTTCTTTAAATAACTGTGCAGCTTACAGTTAATGCAGAGGCTAATGGTATGTTACAGAATGGGATGCCCCAAGCTGACTTGAGATCAGTATATATGCACACAGCAGCAGTGTGTTAGCAGGCTCATACAGGCCAAATTTCTTTAAATAACTGTGCAGCTTACAGTTAATGCAGAGGCTAATGGTATGTTACAGAATGGGATGCCCCAAGCAGACTTGAGATCAGTATATATGCACACAGCAGCAGTGTGTTAGCAGGCTCATACAGGCCAAATTTCTTTAAATAACTGTGCAGCTTACAGTTAATGCAGAGGCTAATGGTATGTTACAGAATGGGATGCCCCAAAGCAGACTTGAGATCAGTATATATGCACACAGCAGCAGTGTGTTAGCAGGCTCATACAGGCCAAATTTCTTTAAATAACTGTGCAGCTTACAGTTAATGCAGAGGCTAATGGTATGTTACAGAATGGGATGCCCCAAGCAGACTTGAGATCAGTATATATGCACACAGCAGCAGTGTGTTAGCAGGCTCATACAGGCCAAATTTCTTTAAATAACTGTGCAGCTTACAGTTAATGCAGAGGCTAATGGTATGTTACAGAATGGGATGCCCCAAAGCAGACTTGAGATCAGTATATATGCACACAGCAGCAGTGTGTTAGCAGGCTCATACAGGCCAAATTTCTTTAAATAAATGTGCAGCTTACAGTTAATGCAGAGGCTAATGGTATGTTACAGAATGGGATGCCCCAAAGCAGACTTGAGATCAGTATATATGCACACAGCAGCAGTGTGTTAGCAGGCTCATACAGGCCAAATTTCTTTAAATAACTGTGCAGCTTACAGTTAATGCAGAGGCTAATGGTATGTTACAGAATGGGATGTCCCAAAAACCAGAGAGCACCTGGCAGGCAGCAGTAAGACTATGCACAGCAAAAGTGTCTTTATCATGCCTAATTTCAATTAGAATAGGTGCAAATGGTTAGGTTCTTAAATAGAGGCTGGTGTAGTCACAGAATGGGATGCCCTAAAAACCAGCAGTAAGTACACCTGGCAGGGACAAGTTGTGCTATGCCCAGCAAAAGTGTCTTTATCAGGCCTAATTTCAAATATGATAAGAGCAAATGCTTATATGGTCTTAAACAGAGGCTGCTTTAGTCACAGAATGGGATGCCCCGGGCAGGAATCGAGCTGGCAGGGTCCAGTAGGCCTTTGGCCAGCAAAAGTGTCTTTATCAGGCCTGATTTCTATGAGAATAAGTGCAAATGTTTATTATGCTATTAAATAGAGGCTGCTTTAGTCACAGAATGGGATGCCAGTGCCACAAAAACCAGAGAGCATGCACAGCAAAAGTGTCTTTATCAGGCCTGATTTCTATGAGAATAAGTGCAAATGTTTATTATGCTATTAAATAGAGGCTGCTTTAGTCACAGAATGGGATGCCAGTGCCACAAAAACCAGAGAGCATGCACAGCAAAAGTGTCTTTATCAGGCCTGATTTCTATGAGAATAAGTGCAAATGTTTATTATGCTATTAAATAGAGGCTGCTTTAGTCACAGAATGGGATGCCAGTGCCACAAAAACCAGAGAGCATGCACAGCAAAAGTGTCTTTATCAGGCCTGATTTCTATGAGAATAAGTGCAAATGTTTATTATGCTATTAAATAGAGGCTGCTTTAGTCACAGAATGGGATGCCAGTGCCACAAAAACCAGAGAGCATGCACAGCAAAAGTGTCTTTATCAGGCCTGATTTCTATGAGAATAAGTGCAAATGTTTATTATGCTATTAAATAGAGGCTGCTTTAGTCACAGAATGGGATGCCATTGCCACAAAAACCAGAGAGCATGCACAGCAAAAGTGTCTTTATCAGGCCTGATTTCTATGAGAATAAGTGCAAATGTTTATTGTGCTATTAAATAGAGGCTGCTTTAGTCACAGAATGGGATGCCAGTGCCACAAAAACCAGAGAGCATGCACAGCAAAAGTGTCTTTATCAGGCCTGATTTCTATGAGAATAAGTGCAAATGTTTATTATGCTATTAAATAGAGGCTGCTTTAGTCACAGAATGGGATGCCAGTGCCACAAAAACCAGAGAGCATGCACAGCAAAAGTGTCTTTATCAGGCCTGATTTCTATGAGAATAAGTGCAAATGTTTATTGTGCTATTAAATAGAGGCTGCTTTAGTCACAGAATGGGATGCCAGTGCCACAAAAACCAGAGAGCATGCACAGCAAAAGTGTCTTTATCAGGCCTGATTTCTATGAGAATAAGTGCAAATGTTTATTGTGCTATTAAATAGAGGCTGCTTTAGTCACAGAATGGGATGCCAGTGCCACAAAAACCAGAGAGCATGCACAGCAAAAGTGTCTTTATCAGGCCTGATTTCTATGAGAATAAGTGCAAATGTTTATTGTGCTATTAAATAGAGGCTGCTTTAGTCACAGAATGGGATGCCAGTGCCACAGAAACCAGAGAGCATGCACAGCAAAAGTGTCTTTATCAGGCCTGATTTCTATGAGAATAAGTGCAAATGTTTATTATGCTATTAAATAGAGGCTGCTTTAGTCACAGAATGGGATGCCAGTGCCACAAAAACCAGAGAGCATGCACAGCAAAAGTGTCTTTATCAGGCCTGATTTCTATGAGAATAAGTGCAAATGTTTATTATGCTATTAAATAGAGGCTGCTTTAGTCACAGAATGGGATGCCAGTGCCACAAAAACCAGAGAGCATGCACAGCAAAAGTGTCTTTATCAGGCCTGATTTCTATGAGAATAAGTGCAAATGTTTATTATGCTATTAAATAGAGGCTGCTTTAGTCACAGAATGGGATGCCAGTGCCACAAAAACCAGAGAGCATGCACAGCAAAAGTGTCTTTATCAGGCCTGATTTCTATGAGAATAAGTGCAAATGTTTATTGTGCTATTAAATAGAGGCTGCTTTAGTCACAGAATGGGATGCCAGTGCCACAAAAACCAGAGAGCATGCACAGCAAAAGTGTCTTTATCAGGCCTGATTTCTATGAGAATAAGTGCAAATGTTTATTATGCTATTAAATAGAGGCTGCTTTAGTCACAGAATGGGATGCCAGTGCCACAAAAACCAGAGAGCATGCACAGCAAAAGTGTCTTTATCAGGCCTGATTTCTATGAGAATAAGTGCAAATGTTTATTGTGCTATTAAATAGAGGCTGCTTTAGTCACAGAATGGGATGCCAGTGCCACAAAAACCAGAGAGCATGCACAGCAAAAGTGTCTTTATCAGGCCTGATTTCTATGAGAATAAGTGCAAATGTTTATTATGCTATTAAATAGAGGCTGCTTTAGTCACAGAATGGGATGCCAGTGCCACAAAAACCAGAGAGCATGCACAGCAAAAGTGTCTTTATCAGGCCTGATTTCTATGAGAATAAGTGCAAATGTTTATTATGCTATTAAATAGAGGCTGCTTTAGTCACAGAATGGGATGCCAGTGCCACAAAAACCAGAGAGCATGCACAGCAAAAGTGTCTTTATCAGGCCTGATTTCTATGAGAATAAGTGCAAATGTTTATTATGCTATTAAATAGAGGCTGCTTTAGTCACAGAATGGGATGCCAGTGCCACAAAAACCAGAGAGCATGCACAGCAAAAGTGTCTTTATCAGGCCTGATTTCTATGAGAATAAGTGCAAATGTTTATTATGCTATTAAATAGAGGCTGCTTTAGTCACAGAATGGGATGCCAGTGCCACAAAAACCAGAGAGCATGCACAGCAAAAGTGTCTTTATCAGGCCTGATTTCTATGAGAATAAGTGCAAATGTTTATTATGCTATTAAATAGAGGCTGCTTTAGTCACAGAATGGGATGCCTCACAGCAGACTTAAGATCAGTTCAGTATATATGCACAGTTAGTTACTATAAGCAGCCTGAAAACGCTAACAAAGGCTGGATGAAAAAAAAAAAATCTCCCTGTCAGCCAGCTCCGTTTTTCCTACCTTTCCCTGGCTTTCTGTCTGTCTCCTGTCTGTCTCCTGCCTGTCTCCTGCCTGTCTCCAGCCTGTCCCTGTCTGTCCCTGTCTCCAGCCTGTCTCCAGCCTGTCTAACTGCCTCAGCTACACAGCGTTCTGTCTGTCTGTCACGAATGCAATAGAGAAATGAGGAAAAGCAAGATGGCCGCCGTTAAATACCGCTGTGTGACGTCACCGGGCTTGCTGGCTGCTGATAGGCTGCATGTGACTGCCCCAGCTTGCACTGGCGCGGGATACATGTCCAGACATGTCCCGCCCGCCATCTTAGAATGCCTGTAATGTAAATGAATGGATGTTAAAGGAAAACTTCGAGTGATCGAATCGCGGGGAAATTCGGATTCGATCCGAATCGAATTTTTCCTGAAATTCGGATCGAATCCGGGTTTGTCCGGATCGATTCGCTCATCCCTACTGCTGGCACATGTAATGCCCTGGAGCTAAAGGCGCTCATATTTCTCCACAAAGCCGCAATACATGGTCAAAAGCAAGCTAGCCGACTGCAAAATGGTCCCGTAAGTGGATCGCAAAGGAAAGGTGGTCCCTCGGCAATCAGCTCTCTGAATGAGACGCAAGCCCATCCCAATAACGTAAGTTATCTGAACGAACGCAAAATATCAGATTTGTATGCGAAAATGGTCAAAACTAATGCAAATAATCTGATTTTGATCCGCCCATCGAAAGCGCATATACGCATTAGCGGGAACGAACGTACGAATGGAAAATGGAACATAAAAACCAAAAAAAATGACAAACACACACAAAAACATACACAGACAGCTATGAAAGTCCAGACTAATGTGTCTCTGAATCGAGGCTATAATGTCAATGATATGAACATCTTTTTGACTTTCCACACTTCTCGTACACAGGCCACCTTCCTGAATTTGCAACTTCAGATTAAACAAGGTGGCACTATAGCCTCCTCTCTGTATCAAAAAGAAACTTTGGTGAACAGCTTAGTACCTTACAGTAGTCATCATGACAAGTTGAAAGATGGCATACCAGTAGGCTCGCAGGAATTGTTCTTCTAATGAGAAATTCAGTAAACAGGTGGAGGATTTGTCCAAAAGTTTCCAGCAGAGGAGATACCCTGAAAGAACTGTGGAAAGTGCATGGAAGAGAGCTGAGATCAAGGAACGTGCAGAGTTGTTGCAGGTAAAACATTACAGGTACAATTATGATGAGGTGCACTTTATCTCCTCATTTAATAATCAGAGGAGGAGTGTCAAAAAAAAAGGAGTGTACAAAAGCATTACAAAAGCACTGGAGGACGCTTGAAAAGGATGTGGACCTGCATCCCCATCCCTGGGTATGAGCTGGACCAAGAATAACCCCAAAAAGAGCCACTAATTTAAGGTATAGACTGTGCCAGAGCACTTTGTCCCTAAGGGAACTTGGCTTGGAAAGCACATACCATTGAGGAGTTTCCCTTTTGAGAACTGCTCTGTCTACTTATGATCAAGACAGATTTTATTTTTAGCCTGCTGCAAATGAATCGCAGGTCTAAAGCTGTGATATATGTACTCCAATGTAGATGTTCCAAACTATATTGGTGAGACATTAAAGGAAGGATCCAATCCCTTCGGTCTAACATCAAATTGGCTGCAAGGGATGAGAACTTAGGTAAGACCATTTCACTTGTTGCTAAACACTTTTTGATACATCATAATGGAGATAGCAGTTCTCTAATGGTGTTAGCAGTTGAACAGGTCAAACTTGGCAACAGAGGAGGGGATATTAAAGTGAACCAAAACCCAGGATTTTGACTACCCTGGGTTTTGGTCCTTGCCCTCGGGGGAACCCCACTGTGTGAAAACCCCCAGGTTGCCGAAACAAACTCACCTTCTCCCGGTCCTACGGCACATGCACGTCCGCTCATCCAATCAGAAAGCTTGGATCCGCCGACGTCTGTGGGATGAAGTGTATGGGGGACCTGGGGGGTTTCACACAGCATCTACATTTTGGATGCCCCGAGGGGAGAAAATAGATCGGCCTAGTAATCTTATAGATTCCCAGGCTGATTGCCGTGGGTTTTGGTCCACTTTAAGCGCTAGTTATTACGTAGAGATCTGTGGTGGTATTTTCACTTACATACTAAGACACTTCAGCTCAGCTCACGGTACAGGCTCAGCTCATGATACAATCTTTTTATATTGAATGTTGTGCACATTTGTTATTTGCATATAGCTGCCCATTCATCTTCCTGAGCAATGACATTAACTGGAGATAAGATAATAGTATTGTTATTTGGCTTGCATATTTTGTTTTGTCTTGTTACTCTTGTGATGTTTTTAACATGCAGTTCCTTCAGGTAGAGCACTACTTTAGGCGCCCTACCTGGATTGGTTTCCTCCTTGGTTGCCTGGCAGCTGCATTTCCCAAGCAGGGGAGCATGAATGCTATGCCACCTGTGGCCCGCGTGATGTGAGTGCGCACACACCCTGCTGTTCTGCCCACACTTTCTCAATTCATTTTTCAGCTTGCCACTTTTACTGTGGTTTACACCCGCAGCACTGCCACTTTATATGTGTGTTGGAGACTCTTTAATGTTACTAAGGTTTTTTGATTGGTGATTCACTTGTAGTGCTATTTATATTAACTGCATTTCTGTAATGAATGTGGGGGCTGCGGCACTACCCCAGTTTTTAAAAATATTCTCACCATGAACGCGGCACCTCTCTCATCCTTCTGGGTCTGTGTGCAGCCACCCCTGTGGTATCTGTGTGCTGATAACAAGATGGATGGCCCCTCTTCCTCTTGAGTCTGCAGGATGTACCGTCTATAGTCTCCACTCTCCATAAAGAATTTAAAATCCTGATTCATGTAAATCAAAAACCCCAAAATATCCCTCAAATGATCCTAATCCCTGGAAAATCCTGATCCGTCACTAAAGTTGAGTTTGCAATTTTGCCTTTGTGAGCTTTGGCCAACAGAGCATGGTGCCAATATACGGCCTTTTCTTCAAATGATACAGCAGCTTACATTTGTTCTTTGCACAGCGAACTGTGTTCAAATGATTTCTGGAAGCATTCCCGAGCTTATGCAGTGATTTGCATTACCATCTGTCTGTTCTTATGCAGTACTGCCTGAGGGCCTGCAGATCACAAGAATCCAATATTGACTATTGGCAGGGGCGTAGCATGGTGGGGGGGCAGCCAACCCAGGTGCTGAGTTGTCAATGGGACGCCCCAGAGCAAGTTAGATGGCAGGGCAGCAGCACTGTGTGAGGGCAGCATGAAGGGCAAACCGGGCTTCATTGTGTGGGTGCCGGGCGGCTCAGGCAAAGCTGCACACAGAGTGTGTTTTCCTGATTGAGCAGGTTCCGCCCCCAGATGCATCATCACTCTGCTGCCTAGTCTCCTGGGCTGTGAGGAGAGAGGAGGAAGTTCTGAGAAGCTTCATATATCAACATGTGAGTCTGTCTGTGTGTGCATGTGTCTCCATCTCTCTGTGAGAGTCTCTCTTTGAGTCTCTCTCTGTGTCTGTATGTGTTTGTTAGCCTTTAGCACTGACCAATCTGGCTATGGTTTGAATGATGGGACCCTGATTAAAGTGGAACAAAACCTAACAGTGTCTGGTCTGGAATCTAACAGATAACTTTCCCAAATTTGGATGCTCCACTGTGTGAAACCCCCCCAGGGCTTCCATAAAAACACACTTTTGCCTGCCCCAACAGTTCATGAACAAGCTCTCGTCCAATGAGAGCCGCCTGCTATGACAACATCATTTGGCAGGTGACTCGCATTGTTCACAACTGCTGTATCCTCTGCATCATGTGTGCGCTCCCGTCCCAGTCATTCAGATAGGCCAGGGATGCGGCAGCACGCTTCCCATTCTAGCAGAACTGCCTGCTGAATTACTTAGTTATAGCAGACGTCTCTCTGATTGGATGAGAGTCTGTGCATTCACCGTTGGAGCCTGGACAGATGAGGTTTTTTTTTGGCTTTCTGGGTGTTTTACACAGCGGAATATCCTGATTTGGGGTGCCCCAGGGGCCCGGAAAGTCAAATTCCCATGTTTGGTTCTGCTATAAATATGTATTTAGAATTAGGTTGGTAGAGGTTGTTTTATGGCACTCTCACATGTCTTCATAGAGAAGAATATGGTTCTGTTCTGGATGGATTTTAGTTGTATTGGACTATATATAACTTTGGCAGATTACCTTAAAGAGGAACAAGTATTTCACTTTCTTGGGTTGTGTTTCTCTCTGGCAGGGCATCCTGATTTGGGATGCCTTGCTGTGTGTATCCCCACAAACTGCCCACAAAAGCACCTCTTCCTAGTCCCCATCTGGGTCACTCAGCCAATCAGCAGAGCTTGTTGCATTCAGATTTCCTTTGCCACATTGATGTCAGTGCAGCAAGGAGATCTAAATGGAGCGAACGCTGCCGGACAAATCCCTGCTCACCTCTACATTCTATTCAGAAAGACCTGGCGTGGGTGCGCACTCCAGATAGAGGTATGCTGGGGATACGGTCACGGCGCAGCGAGGGCTACAGGAAGAGTCTGAAAAACTTCAGGGCGGGGTAAAAGCCCTCCTCAACATCATCCCAATTGGAAATGCCCAACTGTCAAACCCCCGAGAATCACTGCAAATCTCTTCTCTTTCCCTGCTCCCTTTCCGCATAAACAGGCCTCCCCACACCACCCCTTTATCCAAAGTCAAACCCCTGCAGGCATAACTGAATGGCCAGCGGGTGCACACACAGGAGATGACCCAGAATAGATTGTTTTAATTTGCATGGCAATCTATTCTGATTGGAGAAATGTCTGAGCATGTGTGCTGTGGGAGCATGGAATGAGGAAAGATTTGTGGATATCCAAGGGGTGTCACATGCAGAGGCATCAAGGTGCCCTTGAGAAGCAGACCAAAACCCAGCAGGCTGAAAGGTATTGGTTATGTTAATTTTAATATATTTTGCCTTGGGATAAAGTAGTTTCCAATTACTATGCCTATGTTTACTTACCCCTCCTCCTCTGCACCTGCTTCAGCAATATCCAGCTTTTCAACACCTACCCAATCCTAAGATTAGGTTCCCCGGCATCCACGCACGCTCCCTCCATTGCAGTGAATAAAGAGAGCAGTACATGTCACAAGTGGATGGGTGTAATCCTCAGGCACATGCACATTGTGGTACCTGATAGTGGTTTCGGAGGAGTCAGATATTCCTGAAGCAGCCAGTGAGGAGAGGTGAGTTTTTTTGCATCTTTTTCTGGATTTTCTCTTTAATGTGGAACAAAACCCTCTAGCTGCCAGTCTAGAATCTAAAAGATTTCAGGGCCGAGCACTGGCCGAATCGGGATGCCCTGCTGTGTAAAACTCCCCGGTTGCTGGTAATAACTCACCTTTCCCTGGTCCAGTGGCACATGCGCGGGCTCTCATCTAATTAGAGAAATTTTTCTATTTACAGTGGGGAGTATCCCCTGCATCCCTGGTGGCCTGCAAAAGGCCGTCAGAGCCCTTTGCCAAAGGATGTAAACACAGCAAAGTGCTCTGATTGGACATGCGCTGTCTGGACCAAGTAGAGTTGAATTTTACTGAGTGGACTTGGGGGCTTCACATAGCTGGACATCCCAATTCAGGTCCCGATATTCCTTAAATCATTTGTCAATATTATGTACTGTAAATGGGGCGTGGGGGTATTTAAATTCTTCACAATTTTACATTGTGGAACATTTTTCTGACATAGTTGGAGAGCCTTTGACCATCTTTGCTTCTCGGAGACTCTTATGCCTCTGTAACTTTGTAGCTCTACAACCCTGTGAAAATAACGCTCTAGCTTACTTTTCCAGCTTTGTTAACCCGGTCTAAACATCAATGATTTATTCACAGTTTCTTGCTTCTCTAGCCTTTAATAGTAAGATAGACTTAACATGTTATTTATTAAAATGTTTCCAATTTTGAACTATTGCCGGTCTGCCTATACCTTTTTAAAACATGGATTGGGATGTGATGAAGGCATACGCGTGCTACTGATCCTAGTAGCTAAAACTGTAAGCCTTTGTTACGTTTTCCAAAACATTATTGTTAATTGTTACAGTAGCAGTTATTCTCAGGTATTGATATTTGTGTAGCCCCAGTAGTTTTTATATATAAGACACTTTATTTGAGGTGAGATGTAACTCCACAGTATGTCTAACCGTTGTGTTGTTTCATATAGGGTTCTCATTTATCCATAATATATCTGTAATGATAAGTAAAACTTGAACTGGAAGTATATCAACACTGAGCTGATTCATCCTGTTGACTACGCCAAATCTGGAAAGAAAAAAATAGTGGGCAAAACAAATTATTTTCCAAGTGAACACAGGGTGTTACAAAGAGAAGAAAATGAAACAAACAAACCACTCTGTGTGATGATTGTTATATTCTCCATTTACAGTACCTTAAAAAGTATTCATACCTCACAAAGTAGCAAAAACAAATGAAAAGTGCATGTTTTTAGCCCCAGAGTCAATACTTTTTGGACTACCTTTAGCTGGAATTACAGCTGCAAATCTATTGGGATATGTCTCATTGCTCATTCCTCTTTGCAAAACAGCTGTAGCTCAGTCAGGTTGAATTAAGAGCTTTTGTGAACAGCGAGTTTTAGCCATGCCACCGATTTTCAATGTTTAGGTCTAGACTTTGTTTAGTTTAGTTTAGGTCTAGACTTTGACTGGGCCATCCCAACTCATGAATATGGTTGGATTTCTTTTGCAGCCTCTACCAGGTTCTCCTGCAGGAATGCCCTGTATTTATCTCCATCCATCTACCTATCAAATCTGACCAGAATTCCCACAGAATCATGCTGCCATCACCCCATTTCATGATGTAACATTTGGGAGTTAGGCCAAAATGTTAATCTTTTGTCTTATCTGACCAGAGCACTGTCTTTCACCTGCTTGCTGCCTCCCCTACATAACTTGAGACAAACTGCAAATAGGATTTTCTATTACTTGCTTTCAAAAATGGCTTTCTTCTTGCCAGTCTTCCAGGAGGTCGTATTTGTGGCGTACACAACTAAAAGTTGTTCTGTGGACAGATTTTCCCAGCTGATCTGTAGATCTCTGAAACTCATGCATAGTGAGTGACTACGAATCTCTTGGGTACTTATCTAATTAGCGCTTTTCTTATCTGAACTGTCAGTTTATGTGGACAGCCAGGTTTGCAGAGTTTCTCTTTATGGATGATGGATTGAGCAATGCTCTGTGACATGTTCAGAGCTCGGGAATTTTTTTTTTTTTTAATATATAAAATAAACCGACATTTCACTTCACCACAACTGTATGTCTGTTGTATTCCTGGGCTTTCATGATGCTGTTAATTCACCGAGGCCATCACAGAACAGCTGTAGTTATAAATTGCATACAATTGGACTCTACTAATTTGTTGACTTCTTAAGGTAATTGGTCACACTTGATTTTGTTTAGGGGTATTGGAGTACAGAGGATAAATAAATACACACACACCACACTTTTCAGTTTTTTATTTAAAAAATTGTAAAAATCCTCGGCGATGTAAACAATGGTGGCCGCATGCTTTTACTATGCTAAAAATGGCCTATTCACCAAGCGAAGACTGTGTTTGCCGTATTTAATGGAGCACTATCATGCAATTGTGTTATATTAAAAACCCATATATACACATTGGCTAATGAGAGGAGGGGTCACTTATACACCCCAACTGAATAAAACTCCCACCAAGCTTGTGCTTTTCTTCTCCTGATAAGAATAAAATCAAGGGATGACAGATTTAGTGTATCAAGGGTGACAGAACCTGTCACCCGATTTCCTCTTCCTTTCATTAATAAAAATAAAAAATAAGCCTGGCTGGATATTTCTTTGATGCGGAGTGTATAAGCTGCCTCTCCTCCCACCATCCAGCAAATCTATATGGATTTTTATTATTGGGACAATTTTTCACGATAGTGCTCCTTTAAGTCCCTTCTTCTTTATTTGGGCATATTCTGGTGAACAGCTTTTCAGTGCCCCAGCTTTTAGTGGCGATTCTCATGGGAATCAATGTTATTTTTGGCTCTGTGGAATCTCTCCAATGTGACTAATGACATCCCGTGGGGGGGGGGGGGGGGGGGCATGGAGGTAGATCGCCAGAGAAATGCTTAAAGTGATACAATTATATGACATCTTCAATAGAAACACACACTGTGACAACACAGGCCATAGATATATGGACAGTGCAGGTAAAGCAAATGTATTGCACTCCTCTTTTGGTCCCCATTGGCAACCGATGAAACCACCTCTTCGGTCATTGTTCCCCCCTATCAGCAACTGCTGAAGCTGCTTACAATGGCAGGTCTTGGTGCTGCCTCCAATGCCAGGTCCTACTACCATCTCTGAAGTCTGGTCTTGCTGCCACCTTTGATGCAAGGTCTTGCCACCACCTCTGATTCCAGGTCTTGCCACCACCTTTGATGCAAGGTCTTGCCGCCACCTCTGATTCCAGGTCTTGTCGCCACCTCTGATTCCAGATCTTGCCGCCACCTCTGATTCCAGATCTTGCCGCCACCTCTGATTCCAGGTCTTGCCGCCACCTTTGATGCAAGGTCTTGCCGCCACCTCTGATTCCAGGTCTTGCCGCCACCTTTGATGCAAGGTCTTGCCGCCACCTCTGATTCCAGGTCTTGCCGCCGCCTCTGATTCCAGGTCTTGCCACCACCTCTAATTCCAGATCTTGCCGCCACCTCTGATTCCAGGTCTTGCCACCACCTCTGATTCCAGGTCTTGCCGCCACCTTTGATGCAAGGTCTTGCCGCCACCTCTGATTCCAGGTCTTGCCACCACCTCTGATTCCAGGTCTTGCCACCACCTCTGATTCCAGATCTTGCCACCACCTCTGATTCCAGGTCTTGCCGCCACCTCTGATGCCAGGTCTTGCCGCCACCTCTGATGCCAGGTCTTGCCGCCACCTCTGATGCCTGGTCTTGCCGCCACCTCTGATGCCTGGTCTTGCCACCACCTCTGATGCCAGGTCTCATCAGTAGCTCAGATCTGCACCATGCTATGTCCCCCTGGTGCTGCCACTGGGGGACAGGAAACAATAGACGCTACAGTGCAGACAATGATGCAGCCACCACACTGCACTAGAGGCACAGTGGAGACACATCAGTGTAGTGTACTTGTACAACGCAATGCAGTGGAAATGCAGTATGAAAGAAGCCTTAGACTTTGCTTCTCCTCTCTGTTCATCCTCCTTCTTTCCTAGGAAGCTGCACACAGCAGATATGAATTAACCTAAAATGAATTTGGTGACACCAGCCCTTGCTTTTTTTATTTTTAAGAAACTGACCTCTCCTGGGGAGGGAAGAATGCCATTGCCACCTTAAACTTGCGGGAAAGTTGCTTGCCCCCCCCAGCCACAAACAAAATGGGGAATACATCAGGAGAATTAAATGTCATATAAGTGAAATTATCCGCAACACAACGCTGAGTATTAAAAGTTAAATAACCGATATGTACGGCTCAGACGAAGGAATCTGTCGGAGGGACAATAATCTCTCTGCGTGCTGCACTCGCGATTCACGCAAACATCGTTATTTGCACAATAAATATCATTTTTATTGGTCGGCTTTTTTCCAATTTCTATTTTACTCATTTGCTTTTTAATTTAGAGAAAGATTCCTGCCGCCGCCAGTATCTGTGCAAGTGCCGGCGGATAGAGGAGGTAAAAGTTATGAGGCAATACTGCTGATTTCCATGACTTTTCCCCCAGGACTTTTTCCGCAATGGATAATGTTTTATATTTGTGAACACCGCAAAGGCAGAACCCACCTCCCTCGCCCCCAAAAAAGCCAGAATTGTTTCATAATGGAAACATTTTGGCACAGTTCTAATATGCTTGTTCAGGGGGCAGCAGCTTTGCCTACTCTAGAAGTTGAGCGGAATCGTTCATGGAAAGTCACCAATGACTGATGTAACAGCCCCGTCACAACTGCCGTTTACTCCTTCATCACTGCTTCTTTTCTAGTTACCTGGCTGAGGCTACAGATAAAGCATCCTCAGGCTTTCTCTCTGTGCTGTGCACCATGTTATCATCTCTACTGTGCAGTGACATTGTACTACATTCAGCCAGGGCCAGGGTAGGTTACACATGTAACATTTCCTGGTGAGCTGCTGAATAAAGTTGTTGAAGGCAAGATGTCTCCTCTTCTGTAACCCTGTCTCCAGATTGTATATTGCATGACCCCCTTCCTGAGTGGGGAACCTATATCCACTCATCTTGGATCTGACTATGTAGGATCCACCATCCCCTGGGTCTGTAAGGGAATAGCTGATCTTTTATTTTATTGGCTTTCTTTTCTGTGCATTTTTGTATATTTAAATGTTTACTCACAGCAAGGAAATTAATTCTCTATTATGCTGTATATGTATTTCATAGTTTTCACTGCACAGACAGGTCTGCCCCCCCCCCCCAAAAAAAAACAAATACTCCTCCTCATCCTGTGCAAAATTTTGAAATATTGTATCCATAACACAGTCACAATAATATATGATTAGAAACCTTGTGCTCAGTCCGCTCACGTGTCGCTCTGGAAGCTAGAGCGCCAGCGCTATACTCTGAGGCATCTGTAATGATGAATCGTGCACTACATGGCACTCTTCCAGTCACTCTAAGGAATCGCTTTCATACATGTGGTATTGCATACAGCGCCCGGCATTCAGCAGATGCTGCCTGACATTGCGAGGCACTACCTGGCGCTACAGCTCCATGAATAAACCCCATAGTATAGCAACCAGGCGCCCTGCTGTTATAATGTAATCGGCTTCACAGCTGACTCACAGCTTACTGTAATGTGTGAGTGATCTATCCATCGGGCTGCTGTGATGGCGAAGTCACTTCCAAAAAACGACAAGACTTCACTTCTACTTCAAGCTTAACACAAGAAAGCTGCTGGTGTAGTCTGGAAATATGAGAACCTTCTAGGTCACAGTTTGAGGCTTAGATAAAACAATCTGTGACCTGCCAGGGTTCTGGCCATGCTGGGGTTAACACATTATTTGCTTCATTAGGAGATGATATCACAGCGTGTTTTTCAGCCGCCTTCTCCAGCATTTGATATACCGAAGAAAATGTTGATTACGATTCATCTTCTTCGCCTTTTTAAATTGATCAAATCTCTTACTTGATACTGGGGCGATCCTTCTACCCTCCCCGGTTCCCTCAGCAGCAAATAGCGATTGTGGGGGCAGCTCCGTCAAGCTGTAATGTGGTTTGTTTCGCTTGTAAATGAAATGTAATTTCAATTTCTTGTGATTGGCCATCCACAGAGATGCTGAATAGAGTGAAAGCTCCCATTCAGAGAATTCAAGACCTGCTGAAGAAAATGACCCACTAACTGCCCCAGCTGCTGGTACCTGGCCCTTTTTCTAGCACAGTTGGCTACTGATGAGATCCTGCTCAAACAGTCAATGGCAGGCTACCTGCTATATCATGTGATCATCTATGCCCCCTTTTTTTGTAGATCCTTACTGAGCGTCATATATTGTGTATATAAATATATCAGAAGCACAGAAGGTGCTTTATCTAGTGGATGCAACCAGTTCAAAGTTTGTGCTGCGGCCTATAGGATTGTAGTTACACCACTGATAAGGAGACTAAAGTCTTACCTTCCTGTACTTTCTGGTTCTTCAGATTCCTCTCAGTTATATGATCTGCAAACTCATCAGCTTAGGCATTCTCTATGGTAGAACTTATTCTCCTGGCAACTGACTCCCAACAGCCAGTGGTAGGCTGCCCCCTATACCATGTGATCCTCTTTTCCTCAAATCCTGCAATTCCTCATATTAAAAAAATTTTATTTACAAGGATATGGCCGTGGTTGTGGAATATCTCTCTCCCACAGCTGCTGATGAGATTCTGCACAACAAAAACATCCAGTGGTAGGCTGCTCTTTATACAATGTGATCCTCATTTCCTCAAATCCTGCAATTCCTTATATTAAAAGAATGATCGACAGCTATTAGAGATGAGGATATGGCTGAGATTGTGGAACAACTCTCTCCCACAGCTGCTGATGAGATTCTGCGCAACAAAAACATCCAGTGGTAGGCTGCTCTTTATACAATGTGATCCTCATTTCCTCAAATCCTGCAATTCCTCATATTAAAAGAATGATCGACAGCTATAAGAGAAGAGGATATGGCCGTGATTGCAGAATATCTCTCTCCCACAGTTGCTGATGAGATTCTGCACAGTAAAAACAGCCAGTGGTAGGCTGCTTCTTATACAATGTGATCACCTGTCCTTTTATTTCTGCCAGTCTCCATGGCAAAGAAAGGTGTCAGCTTTGGGAGATAAGTAGATAACTTTCCACTTTTGTTTTCTTTTGGTTGTCCATACACTTAGTCATCCAATTTGGTGGAACTAGTACTTCCTGGATTTGCATTTGATTCAGAAAGTTTAAAGTGGACCAAAACCCAGGATTTTGACTATCCTGGGTTTTGGTCCTTTGCCATGCTGTGTGAAACCCCCCCTGATCCCCAAAGTTAACTCACCTCTTCCCGATCCTACGGAGAGTGTGCCCGCACCACGAGCCCTGCTAGAGGGATAGCGGGGATGCGGCCATGGCGCGCGCATGCGCGGTTGGACCAGGAAGCAAGGTAAATGTATGGGGCGAGCTGGGGGTTTAACACAGTGGGGCATCCCGATTTTGGATACCCGGGGGGAGGGGGGAGGGAATTAATCGCCCCGGGAATCTATAAGATCGTGGTGGGTTTTGTTCCACTTTAAGAGCAACTTATTTATATGTCAAACTGATTTTTGCAGAGAGTATTTGGTCTGCTCTCTAGAACAGCTTAATCTCCAGGTTACTGATGAGATCCTGTACAGCACTAACTCCCAGTGGTAGGCTACCCACTCCATCCTGTGTTCCTCTGTCCTCTAATCTTGGATATGTTAAAGAAAAGATCATCATCTCTGATAGATAAAGATATTATAGCATTTTTTTTTTTCCTTTGATGATAACCTGTCGGTATGCAAATCACGGCTCTGTATTTGAAACCAGTACTCCCTGGCTCTCCTTATTCAATCTGGATAATAAGCGCACCCACAAATGTATTTGCTTAAAAGTTGTGCTGCACACTATAAGTATTAAGAAAAACTGTCATTTGTTGTTGTAAATTAAGCACTTGTGCATAAGGGGGAAGGAATGATAAATTCCCCTTCTCTCTTGCAAAGAGATGGGGAACCAAGCCACTGCTGCCGCCTACTTCCGCCGAGCTGGAACGCAAACACCGGAGGTGGTTAGAGAAGAGAAAGCAAATGGGCTCAAGCAGACCCTGTGGGAGATGTAATGTTTGCCCATGACACTTTATAACTCCAGCACGTGCCACTTTGAGCATTGTCACTTTGTATATTAGCACTGGCACTTTTTTTCATAATTTCATCAACTTTATGAATTTGATCCTTCACGCTTGGTTCCCCAAACAGGAAGTTCTGCTGGGCTTCCTGTTACTGTGCATTGTCAGTTATGTCAGTTGAATCAAGGCAGCAGCATGGCTGAGATGCTGGGAAAGGAAGCTCCAAAATGGCAACTACCTTTCCTTTCCAACTGACAGGCTGTTGGTCCCATTTAAGGTTGACTCCATTGTTATCCCTGTGTTTTCTATACCTGAGGTCACATGACCCTGTCTTCAGCCAGTAAGCGGCTACCTATTATACATTAGCTAGCATTAGGCATTATCAGCTCTTTGATCCTGCCATACCTTATGAGTACATTTCCTTTCCAAAGAACCATTACTGTTCCCCTTAAATGTATCGCTTTAGAACATAAAGAGGACAAATCAGAGCTGATATTTGATTTGGTTGCATTATGGATTCATAAGTCCTCAATGTCAATTACACCTGGATGGGTCACTGGGATCCTACTGCAGGATTCAGTCGAGCCACAGTTTAGGGGTTATGTCCCAAAGCTGCCAAATTACTTTTTAAGAATACTAAATTCTAATTGGCTCATAGATCTATACATGATTAATCTGGTTGGTTAGTGCTGAGAGAACTAATTTACAAAGTAATTAAGTCCCAATAACTAATATGCGTGTAGCTGCCAGGCTAGATAGATTCAGTTACAAATTAAAAATAATCTTATTAATTTGCTGCATTTAATCCTCTCACCAAATGTATATTAACTAAGAGCCTCAGCCTACTGCAGTCATCTGGATTTATTATAAAGGCATTTTAAAGTAGTACTCTGTACTTTTTAAAGACTGCATTGTGTTTTGGATGGACTAGGTAAGGGCTAGAGCCCCTTTAACATCTTTTTGTGATACAAAAGTATAGTAGAGTTTTAGCTTCTCCTTCTGTTCCTGGTGGTGAACCAGGATAGTAATCTAGAAGAAAAAAACGATGGGTGCATCACTAGCATTGCTTGTACTCCCTGTTGTTCAAAGAGTGCATAGTGTATAAAGCGGTTATGGCCACTTTCTTTAATGCTAATGGGTATGTCACATTCTTATAGTTTACCTTTATCCTCGATCCATGGCTGAGATGCAGCCTCGCAATTGACCACCGGTGGTCATTGTGACGATTGCACGGGTTGATCAGACATCTTGATCGTTCATCTGATCAAACCAACCAATCGTACCCCATGTGTGTCACCGCAATAGTTCAATTGGCAACACGCGTGGCTATAAACTGCTGCCACCAGACCACAAACAGTGTTCACCTCTATATAAGCCACACACAACACAATCAGATCAAACGGATCAATCGACCCACAACCACTTCCAGGCAGGGGGTGATCGAGCGTCCTAGGCAAGTGAGGTAGCCAGGCTCTTCAGAAATAGCATGAGTTCTTTAGATTCTTAATTCAGAGCATTGGTGACTCTCTGCTGAATTTTTAGAATCTATTTAAAACAAACACAAAAACACAAAAACAACAAGAAACAGGTGATAAAAAAAACGGAATTAACTATAAAAACGGTAAGTAAGATAAATAGCAAGAGATATAAAAAAAATGGCAAAATACTTAGGAGTCTGTGCTGCAGTCCGATCGAATAAAGTCCTTACACGTTTTCTGGTCTTATTCTGCTTGGATGTTAAAAGCAGCGTGTGTCACTCTTGATGGTCAGATTCGAGTGCCTCTGTCCCCATTCTGAAGCTCACCTTATTCCCTCTAACCAGGGGGCAGTTTCTGACCCCTCCTATGGGCAGAGCGATTGGAGTCACCCACTGATTGGTGCTTCTGAGATTCTCCATCTTTGAGGACCTAAAAATTGTTTCATGTGAAATCCCCCATCTGTCCTGGGATTCCTCAGGGAGGGGGACACTTTGGGACTTTGTGATCTGTTGTTTATTTGGTTTCCACACTGGGGGGGGGGTTATTACCCCAACCACTCTCGTATTTATTACTAGGTGGGAGGGGGGAGGAAGTGAGTAGGAGAGGGTTAGATAAAGGTGAAAACCAAGTGGAAGGGGGGACAAAAAAATGAGAGGTTTACACCAAGCAGGCAGGTCAGCTAAAGTAAATATATATATATATATATATATATATATATATATATATATATATACATATACATACACATATTACAGTTTGGTCATAGTCATGTGGACAGGGTCTTTTTTCCAGAGCCAGCCCACGTGACAGCCAG
The DNA here is from genome assembly GCA_027917425.1 of Gastrophryne carolinensis. NCBI lineage: Eukaryota > Metazoa > Chordata > Amphibia > Anura > Microhylidae > Gastrophryne > Gastrophryne carolinensis. Next base: position 401,036,915 of record CM051235.1, on the reverse strand, counting down.
CAGCCAATCAAAGGGCTGCATTTTGGGATCTAAGATGTAGGTAAGCATTGTGGGGGGTTGGGGGCGGTCAATGCTCACGGGGGCTCCAACAATCTGATTTAAAGAAGTGAAAACATTACAGGAGTTTATAAATGTATAAAAGTGCATGTATGTTGGTTGTTAAAGTCATTCTTCAGTCAGTAAAATTAAAAAAAGCTATACTCACCTTTTATTCTCCGCAGATGATCGCTCCTAGTTTGACACTATGACACTTATCAGCAGATCCAAGTCCCACACCATCTGGCACGATGGTCCATCACTTCCTTATCGATAATGGAATGCCATAGTCCTTATCGATAATGTAGTGGGGTTTGCCATAGTCCCTGTAATGAACAGCACAGGTGAGTCTGTGGTTGATGCTACAGAAGTGACAGATGTTCATGCCAGATGGGACTTGAATTGGGCGATAAGGTGAGAGTCATAGCAATAGAAGAGGAGCAATTGTCTGCAGGGGATAAAAAGTGAGTATAGCCTTTTATTTTTCTGCAGGGCATAAAAAGTGAGTATAGCCTTTTATTTTTCTGCAGGGGATAAAAAGTGAGTATAGCCTTTTATTTTTCTGCCTGGATAATGACTTTAACATCTCAAACTGTTACGCCATATTGATTAAAAGATCAAGTGTCTTTAAGTCTTAAGATTTTACTTCGGAAATATTCATGAATAAAACACGTAGTCACATTAATCTGGAGAAAGTTTTAGGTACAAATTAAACTCCAAATCACATCTTATTTTACCTTATTTTAAAATGGTGCTTTTTTTCAAGAAAGAAATATATCATTTGTTTTTCTTGAATATGTCTCTGGTTGTGATGTTGCTGTAATATGAGGCGCTATAGGATTTGAATCTAAACATCAAGTAAATGATGTCCTGGTTTTGTGATCTGTTCTGTGGAAATCAACTAAACAGCAAAATGCCCCCAAACTGCATGATGGGAAGGCTCCCAAAAGCCTAAAGAACAAAATCTGGAAGTATCCTTTAGCCAAATAATCTATTTTTAGAGCAAAAAAATCCCTCTCTATAGGACCTGTCAATGCAGTAAAACACTCTAGGTCTTCTATACTTCTTGTATATCTGAAAACTAGGAAAACTTCACTGATAAAATGCATATGAGATGTGTGCCTGGGATAACTAATGATTTAGCTTCTAGAGTCCATCAACAGTTTGGACAGGCCAAGGTCCAGGAAGGTGGAGCAAACTTTGCTATGTCACTGCCCCTCTGTTTGAGTAAATGGAGTGGGTGTTCTCAAGTCAGTGTGACTGACGCTGGATGGGGGGGTGTACAGCTGTGGGTCCCAGTAGTTTCTGGTGAGCATCCCATCCAGGGGAATTTATCTCGGAGGGAGGTTCAATCGAACCGGAGCAGGGTGGACCAGATATGGGGGGCAAAATATGAGTATGGTTTTTCTTTTCTTTATGCCAGGACAGAGACTTTACGCATGGCCTGACTCTGCACAACTAAAAGTTGTCAGTTGATCTACTGAGGTGCCCACCTCCATTTCTGATTGCTACTTCTTGAAGACTTTGACTTGTTTGACCTTGTTCTTTCTGCTGTTTGGATGTAGAACGGTTCAGACAGCTACCCACCATTGTGTATGACCTGGCTTGGATGACATCTAGATTTGGCTTATGACCTTGGATAGGTTTATGACCTGCTCCTTTATTCTACTCAACCTGTGTTCTGATTATCATCTTTTATAATACTTTTTTATTTCAATCTGCAGCCAACAAATGGGGTTTGGAATGGTTTACTGGTTTATAAAACTTGATCAAGAGAGATATTATTTGGTTTAGCTAAGAACTCTGAAGATCTCCTGTGAATTTCCTCTTTTCCTCTCTACCATCTTATTCAGCTAGGTGTAATGACCACAGTTTTCATGAAATGGAAAACACAGTCAAAAGAGGCAGCTGTATTACCCAACTGACTGGGTACACAAATTTGCCTTAGAAAGCCTGAAAATCAGACAGGAATGCTCCTGAGTCACTCTGATGCATCATGTGACTGCCAGTGGCCAATGTGGTTGGTGCATGCATGGCTGCCTGGTGAGCCCCATATATCTATTTCTGTCTACTGACACCACTAAAATGTGGGAGTGCATGTCCTGGTCATATCTCGAATTAACTACTGCAACACCCTCCTTTGTGGTTTACCAACAAACAGACTGACACTAAACTATGGTTTATTCTGAACTCTTTTCCGCTCTGTCAGTCCTACTATTGACTGCTACCGTCTACATCTACCATTTAAACGTGTAACTGAAGCCAGGCTCATCCCTAAATTTATTCCAGAACTACCAACCTAATCTGACCTTCTTCTGTCCTCCACCCTGGTCACTTCACTCCCTCATCCAGGACTTCTTTTGCGCCTCTCTACTTCTCCGGAATGCCCTCATCTGCTTAGTTTGACACTCCTCAACAATCAAATCTTTCAAAAGTTCCATTCAAACTCACCTCCTCAACATATAAGAACTTATACCCTCTACAGGGCACATGCAAAAAAACATTAATTCCTTATCTTTTAGACTTTAAGATTTTAAGAGCAGAGTTATCTCTCCTATTGTATCATGTTTTCATTGCAATCACTTTGAACTTTGCCCCGTCTGTAACTCCTAATTAGTTCAGTGCTAGGGAAGCAATCTCCTATTTAAATAAACAATAATAATAATAATATTTCTAGTATAACATTCAAAACTGGGATGCTCAGGGGGTAAGGGATAAAATGACCCTATGGTAGATCCACTTAAGCGTTCATGCTGCCTTCAAGAAATCAGGTTTGACTGGGCTTTCTTATTTTGCATTATAAGCATTGAAAATATTTATCTATAAAATACAGTTAGTGTAAAAATCAGCTCATGAATGTTTAATTCTATCATTCCGTAGAACAAATGAATACATTTACCACTCTTCCTTACCGTAAGTAGATTTCAAATGAGACCTTTTTTCCTCCAGGCTCAGGAGTTTGCCCTGTTAGCAGGGAGCTAGTCTCGACTAAAAATCTGATTAGACATTTAGAGAAGTATTAGAGAAATATTTTACTGCGAGAAATGGATTTCTCTTTATGACTCTGGAAAGCGCCAGCTCATTCGGCCAGCCTTGTTTTTATGGCATTTGTCAGAATCTTAAAGAATACAAATAAATTTGCCTTCTCCTAACCTTCAGCCATCGTTCTCCGCTCTCCGGCTATACACTGAAATATTTCTTCTCCCTATCAGGACTGTGCAGGGTGAAGGTCTCCACGCTGTAGCTTAGAGGAACTAAACACACTGTTTTATTTCATCTAACAATGTATAATGGTGGGAGAAATAATAATGAAAGATTGGTGTCTACCAGCACTCAGGGCATGGCTACAATATACAATGTTACCATTACAAACATACTGTATGACAAATAGTGATGAATGAATCTGAATTTGAATGTTTCCAATGTATTTTATTTTGGTGTTATTGCTTAGTTTGAGACTAATCTAGAAAGAAAATGAAGTAAGGCTCACCCTACTACCCCGGCATGCCGATCATCTGGTATCTCTACCAGCTGCATCCATATATATTAAAGATAAATAGATAGATAGATAGATAGATAGATAGATAGATAGATATTAGCCTGTATGTGTTTCAGTCTAAGCAGGGCTCAAAAATATGGGCATCCCCTCAGGGAGCACCAGTTCATTGCAGACAGGGATTGGGCCTGTCTGCACCCCCCTGCCAAGGAGGGGGTTGAGGCAATTGAAATAGGGCATAGGTAAGCCACATGCACACCATAGTGGGCTTGCCATCCCTTTGATGTCTGAACTTATAAAGTGGGTTCTTGGACTATTTACCAGTTCAGAGGAAGCGCAGTTAAGAAATGAAAACTTACTGTAGGACCATAAGCGGTAACTTGTAGCCAAAGTTTAAAGGCATAGCAGGTAGCCAGATATAAATGATGACACAGGAACGGGAACTGAGAAGGATGTGAATTTTTGCACTTTACCTGTAGGCGTAGGTAAGGCGCATGGTGCCAATAGTCATGGCTGAAGCAGGTAGTCAGTGATTGCCAGTGTGGTAGTCAGGCATAGCCAAGGTCAGAGCAGTATCAAGTAGTCAGCATAGCCAAGGTCACAGCCAGATTAGGTAGTCAGACATAGTAAGTCAGAGCCTAAAGGGACAGTTAGATGTAGCCAAGGTCAAAGTCAGAACACATGAACAGGAATCAAGGAGGACGTAAATGTGTGGGCAAATCAGTGAGGGCACTCCCATGTCTAACTAGCAATCCAGAGATGTCCAGAACATATGTCTAATCACTAATGTGACACAAATACATGACTCTCTGAGGGTACGGAGGTGGCATTCTAGTGACAGGACCTCCAGTTATTTTCACTGGATGCTTTCATTAGTATTGCTAGGTGAGCTTGTAATCTGTCCTTTAGCTGTTTTGAACCATGTGCTTGCCCCTGCTTGTCCTGTAGCACATAGTCAGGGACGGGACATTTGGCCAGTATTAGAAGGACCTCCAGTGTGGGTTGTCTGATGTAGCCCAGGGTCAGACCTGGAGCAGGTAGTCAGAAGTGGCCAAGGTTCAGAGCCAGAGGAGGTAGTCAGATGATACCATGGTCAGAGCCAGAGTGGGTAGTCAGATGAAGCCAAGGTCAGAGCTGGAGCAGGTAGTTAAGAGGAGCCAAGAATCATAGTAATAGCGGAAGGTCAGATCTAGCCAAAGGTCATAGCCTGAACAGGTAGTCAGACAACTCTAAGGTTAGAACTTGAACTGGCAGTGAAGGGTAGCCAGAATCAGAGTGGCAGTCAGATCTAGGCAAGGGTCATAGCTGGACTAGGCATTCAAATATAGCCAAGGGTTAGAGCTATAGTAAGGAGCCAAATGAAGCCAAGGTTAGAACAGCAGTGGGTAGTTAAGGGTAGCCTAGGTTTAGAGTTTGAGCATGTAGTCAGACATAGTTAAGGGCCAGAGCAGGTAGCCAAGTGAAGACAGGGTCAGAGATGCAGTAGAGTGGGTAGTCAGATGTAGCCAAGGTCAGAGTCAGAACAGAGAAACAGGAATCAAGTAGGATTAAATGTGTTAAAGAACAGTTAAAAGGGGGCTCTAGTGTGCCTGTGCCTAACTAGAAGTCCAAAAGCATCTGAGCGTGCATGTCCAGAACCCCATAACCTGTCACTGGGCATTTTTAAGATCTGCTGAGGGTACAGAGGTGGCATTCTCATGAAAGGACCTCTAATATTTTTTGAGTGGAGATCCTCTTAATATGTTTTGCAAAATATGTGATCTTGTAGTTTTGCTTTTTAGTTAGCTCCAGTTTTGCTTTTTAGTTAGCTCTAGTAGCCCGTCATGTTGCACATCAGAGTGTGCAGAAGGTAAATGGGTTTTATACTGACACAAATATCCTTACCTCCTGGTAGAGTCTCCATTCACTGTCTTAAACAGAAGAGTAAGAATTGCACTGTATTATAACACAAAAATAATGGCCTTTAAAGACTTTGAAATTGATATCTGAAAGCTACAAATGATTTATTGAAAAATAAAAGTCTTCCCAAGCAAGCAGCAGACTCCTCGGATCTCTTATATATTATTTCATAAAAGCAGGTGGCATGTTTTCAATTTCTTTATAGGATGGAGGGAACTGGTGGCGAATACTAATTCCTGTCCCCCAGTCAACTCCTCCATCATATAAATCGCTCGATGGCCGTACAGAGTGCAAATAGAGTCATTTTATTTAGTTAAAGCTAAATGACTTATCTGCACCTCAGATCGGCAGTGCTGGCGGTTTACTTTCTCATAGGAAGAAACCGTTATCTTCAAAAAGTAATTGAGATTTTACAGAAGTGCCATGTGGACTCAAATCCACATGGCTGTTAGGTTCTTTAACAAATTCCCGTGGGGTATGTGATAAATATTTAGCAGAAGTCATCCTGATCGCTGTGGATTAATACATAGTGGCGCCTTGTGCCCACTATGTTGACGACTTGTGGCATTTTACAGCTGATGAAATGCACTTGTGATGTGTGCCGGGGATAACTATTGATTTTGTTTCAGATGTTTTACAACAAAAAAGCTAAATACAGCTTTGTGATTTGCTGAGATGTTTGGGAGAAGATGCGTTTTTTATTATTCTCTCGTTAGAATAAAATAGAGCGGGAAATAAAAGTGTAATGGCAATTTTACGACAATTAAGTATTTATTTTTCTTGTTAAAATGGTTCCCAGTAAAGTTAACAACTGGCCTTTATATTTTCAGTTCTAAGTTTTATTAGCATAAGGATATTGTTAAAAAAAGTTAAACCTTAAGTCAAAAAACATTTAAGATCCTCTTATGTTCCCATCAACAGGATATCCTGATGAATATTAAATGTTACATGAAGGTCTCAAATCAGACATACTTGCTAATCGAGCTAAATAAGGGATACATTTAAAAATAGAAAAAACTAAATACAAAATAATACAACACATCTAATTAACTGATTAATTAACCAATTATTCTAATTAACCAGTGAAATGATTACCCAGTGATTAGTAAACAATTCATAAAATAGCTTCTTCCACAGATGAAACTATGGCTGGATGATCAAGCCAAAGAGTTATGTAAGGATGCAACTGCAAAAGAATTTAAAGCTGCTACTTCAGTAAGACTCCCAGCATCTGGACAAAAAAGTTTCAACCTTCCAAAAAATAAACAACCGTCATTAACTTTTCCCTTGACATTAAGAAAATCATACACATAATTAAGGGCCAATTTTTATAAAAGTATAACAATGCCCCCCCTCCAGTTGCCAGTCATCTGGCCTTTGGGTCCGCCAATGGCCAGTCAGAGCAAACTGGTGTGAGGAACAAGGACTCTATGGGGGTTATTTAAGAAACGGTAACGCCAGGTAGTGCCATGTAGCGCCAGGTAGCATCAGATGAATGCTGGGCGCTGTATGTGCAAAGCACATTTAAAGTGGACCAACACCCGATGCTGATCGGCCCGGGAATCTATAAGATTCCCGGGCCGATCAGCATCGGGCCTGTGGGGCACCCCGATCGGGGGTGCCCCGCTGTGTGAAACCCCCCAGAAAGCTCCAAAATCCCTACCTGCTCCTCTATCCAGCGCCGCATGGCCGGCGGGGCGCGCTCCCTGTAAGAGTGACGCGCGGGAGGCGGTGACGGGCGCACTCGCTTGTCCGGCGGCGGACCTCGCTTGTCCGGCGGTGGGGATTGGCTGCAACGGTCACGTGGGAGCGGGGACAGGCGAGTCTTTGGGGCTTTCTGGGGGGTTTCACACAGCGGGACACCCCCAATCGGGGTGCCCCACCGAAGTGGACCAAAACCCAGGATAGTCAAAATCCTGGGTGTTGGTCCACTTTAAGAAAGTCAATCTGGTGAGCGCCTCTTAAAGCGCCATGTGTGACATGTATTACTAGCGGCGGCTCAGTTAAAAACGCTGGTGCTCTATGTTCAGCAGCGCCATGTAGTACCTGTCGCTCAGTGTCGCTCTCCCATACATTTCAATGGGGTTTCATTTGGTTGTGTTTAAATAGCATGTTGCTTAAGTAAATGTTTTAATTTTTGGCTCAAATCATTGTGTTTTTATGCAGAATTGTACGTGCAGATCTGACGTTGCAGTGTCATTGTCACGGTGTTAAAACAATGTCATTCCATATGTTTTTGCTCTGGTGTTTATGTGTTTAGAAACAGACTTCTATTACATAGCTTCTTGCGCTCAATGCTAGAGCGCCGACGCTGGTTGTGTGTATTTTTTTATTAAATATGGCCTTCAGCCCCTTAACTGGCCTACCTATCGTTCGCTGCAGCATTGTCCTATTGTTAGATGTAGCGTAGTCTTGGTTGCTTTGAACTCGGGACACCACCTAGCATTCTCAATTGGCTCTGCATTGAATCAGGGAGAGCACTTTTACAGCGCCCTGCACACATCACATTTATCAATGCTGCACAGGATACAGCGTCACTTGTCCGCCCGCTAAGCTAGGTGACAGCGCTCAACACCTGCTTGCAGCGTCTACTGGCGGTCGCTCTAAGAGCTGCTACATAGACGCTCACATGGCAATATGTGGCGCTAGTCTTAAATTAGCCTCTACGTCTGCCGTCACTGATGAATCCTGGAAAGGTGATTATTTTTGCAGTATTTTGTGCTTCCATGTAAAATTTAAAGGGACATTTCAGACAATGAGAATAATAAGGCAGCTTTGAGTTCACCTAAATCCTGTCCCATGTGCCTCTCCTCCATTTTCTACAGCGTGCTGTGGATCCTGAAGCAGTTCTCCAAAGTTTGCCTCTATTTTTTTTCCCAGGGAGGGTCCCCATATCATATTATTTTTAGCTACTTTGTTATCCACAACCACACTCAAAAAGTGGTTGCCCTGTCCATCAATGGCCCCAGCATAAGTGAGCCAAGCAAGTGTGGCCACTGTAGCTAGCCGAGCTTGCTCCCACTGGGAGCATTCATGAACCTTGGTGACTGCGCAACCATATTTGTGCATAGAGGAATGCAATTGAAAGGAGGGCCAACATTTGGAGACCTGATATAGCATCTAAAGCGCTCTGCAAGAAATGCAGGAAAGACACGTGCTTTAGATGAGCTACTTGCTGCCCTATTATTGCCATTGCCTGTATTGCTCCCTTAACTTGCCCCCTGTTATGGACATGAGGGTTGCTATAGCCATGCCATACTTACTAGTATATGCCTTATTATATTATGAACTGATTGTGTTATATGATATGGGGACCCTCCCTGGGAAGGAGGGAATCAGCACCAGTGACCATCAGGTGTTAAAGTTCAATGTATAAAATTGTTTTTTATTTGTAGCAATACAAAAACCTATACAATCCATTAAAAACAACAGAGCATGGCTAATACCATATACAAAATATATATATTTATATACATTTTATACATTGAACATTAACACATGGTGGTCAATGGTGCCGATTCCCTCGTTCCCAGGGAGGGTCCCCATATCATAAAGTGTGGTTTATCGGGACACCCCATTTTGTTTGTGTGGCTCTGATTAGAGAAGCACATTATACACCAGGGTATAATATTGTGGTGCAAATGCAAATATATATAAAACTGAACTGATTGTGTCATGTGAATCACTGTTAGTATTCTAAGTAAGGCAATTCCTAACTGCCTGAAAAATAAGTCTTCATATTATTTCCAGCTCTGAGATCCAGACATCTTGCATTATATCTTTGCCATTGGGTCCTCTCTTGTTATAGATTATGGAGTTCTGGTCTGGCCTCTGGCAGAAAGGAGGCAGATTCTATATCCAGCCAACCCATTTGACTCCGGGTGTGAACCCTGATTGCGGAGACTAAGAACGGCCTCACCTCTCAACTGGGAAGCCTGGAATCTCAGGACCAACCTGGTTTCACTAGATCCTCTAAAGGTGAGGATAGACTGGGCTGCAGGAAGGCCCCAGGTCAGGAAACCTAGGGGTGGGTTTTGCCAAGTTCTGGGTAGAAGACAGACCAGAACCGTGGAACAAGCTGAAGTCGTGGCCAGGCAAAACAGGATCGAAGTCGTAAAACAGGCCGAGGTCGTGGGCAGGCAGAACAGGATCGAAGTCATAAACAAGCCGAGGTCGTGGGCAGGCAAAACAGGATCGAAGTCATAAACAAGCCGAGGTCGTGGGCAGGCAGAACAGGATCGAAGTCGTAACAGGCCGAGGTCGTCAGGAGAGCAGGAGCGTAGTCAGGAACAAACCGGGTCGGTACACAGGAATTGAAGACTGGAACTCATGAACAGGCAGGTAAATGACCGACTGGCAATGGAGCTCAGGGCTTGCCAGTATTTTAAGGTCCCTGCGCATGCGCAAAAGCGAGCGCATTTTTGCGCATTTGCAATGCGCGTGCATAATCGCACATGCGCACAAATTCATGGAATCATATGGCGCATAATTGCGCGCTTACTGGCCCTACTATATCTAATGCGAAAATGTGAGTGCACGGGGAACCTTGGCACCCTCTGCTGGGAAACCAGAGGAACAGTCCTGGTTCTATGACATAAAGTTAGGCCGGAGTTCTCCTCTTCGGAATCCCAGACACAGTGTTCAGCTACAACCCGACTACGTTCCATATTTCATGCACCAATAGTGAATTATGAGATGATATAGGGAGTGTCGATACCAAAGTCTAGTAAATGACAAAACCTTGTAAAAATGTTCCCAATTGACTTAATCTCTCTTTTCTCATAGTGCCACACAAAAAGCAAATTCATTACCTGTGCCTTGACATACACATCATAGATTTCCTCACTAGCACTACAGAAGCAGTGCTGTCATTTTGATTTTGGCTACATACAGTATTCTACCACAAACATCTGTTGCCTGCTCCTGACCTTGGCCTGTCTATTTGTCTGAGAACCTTGCTGCTTGCCCCCGAGCTTGGATTTCCTTAACTTCCAGATTTGGAAAACCTCAGACTTAGGCTTTAAGATGACGCTCAGCCCAATGTCAGTAAGCTCATGTGACAAGCAGAAAAAAAACTTTTTATTTATTAGTCTTAGAGTAAGCGGTAGGGGTGAGGTTTGACATGGCACATCTGACTTCCAGTTTTGTAACCCTATGAAAAGTAATCAGGTGTGATTATGGCACCTTCATTTGCTTCTATTATCAACCAGCAAAGCGCGATAGTCTCAACAAGGATTTCTAGAAAAACACTCTTTAATAAAACCTTCAGTTTCATTGTCAGTGACAGTTGTGTCCTGCATTCCTACTGTTGGTTTCCAGCAGGTTTAATAGCAAGTAATGTCTGTCCTATTGACCCGGCGCTTCCCCAGGGACTGGAGCATGTTTTGGCCAGATCAGCCTCCCCCTATCTGCACGTCAAGCCAAATAATTGATTTTTCATCGAGGCTGGATCTCTTACGGAGCTTCATTTAATTAATCAATGGGAAGGCTGATCTCTGATCTCTATATTTCATGATCCTTCTTCAACCCAAATGTTTATTGGGTTAAAGAGCCATCAAAACAGGGCACACTCTCTGGGTAAGGGTATAAACTGTTAACGTAAATATTCTATCCATTTTGATACAATCAAACAGGCTGTCAAGAGGCCATAGTCTGACTTAAAGAAGACCAAAACCCACCCTGGAGTCTATGAATCTCCAGGGCAGGCATACTTGCCCCCCCCTGGGCCCCCCGATCAGGGTGCCCCGCTGTGTGAAACCCCCCAGGTCGCCCGAAAACTCACCTTCTTTCCCAGGCCAACGGCGCATGTGCTAGCAGCGGAGGCCTCCCCGCTATCCCTTTAGGCATTTGTGAAGGGATAAAAGGTAGCGGGGGATGCGGCCACCAGCATGCTCGGATCTGCTCGTATTAGACAAGCTCCTGGATAAAGGGGCTTGAGCGGATCCAAGCATGCTGATTGGACAGGCGGCCATGCATGCGTCGTAGGACCCGGAAGAGGTAAGTTTGCTCGGGTGACCTGGGGGTTTCACACAGCAAGGACCAAAACCCAGGATAGTCAGAATCCTTGGTTTTGGTCACTTTAAATGACATATAAAAGCAATAAAAATAAGGATTATTCACACTATCAGGGGCTACTATAGATGGTGCAGGAGTGCGACCACAACGGGCCCCATCATTGTTGCTCCCTCAACTTATCTTTAGTTGTCTAGCTGTATCCAATTAAGTTAAAAGACAGCTTTGACATGGCTCCATTTAATATTCAGGCGAGGGCTCCAGCACAATTAGTTAGGCCACTACACACTACCTAGAAATAGCAGTACTCTAGAAATAGTGGTACAATTAAAGTGCCCAAGCCTGACCCCCACAATGTGCTGCTAAAATGTTTACACTTTTAAATACCAACATATAACACAAAGACCATTAAAGTCACAGAGGACCCCCAAACCAGCAAATGAGCAGCGGATTCTAATCATATATACTCATGTGCAAAAAAAAGTGAATGTTTGAATGCACATGTGCAATATTATAAAAGTATACAACAAAAGGGGATAAACAATAAATAATACACAAATGCAAACAATACCACATTTGATTGCTCTTATCAACAAAAGATTTATACTATGAAGTACTATGAAATCTAACTAGCATAATAATAATTGTGTATTGTGGTTACATGTGTTTTATATAATTAATAAATATATAAATATATACAAGAGTGCATTAGCCTATGTAATTTATGATGCATAGATTAGTCCTTTCCAGAGAAGGGGCCGCTGAGAATTGAGCATATAGTTTTTATGGGTGAGTCCCTCTCTCACACGAACAGCCATAATCCTCAATGAATCAAAAAGAGCCAAAGGAAGGTGAGTAAATAAAGTTTAATTGCAAGATCAGTACAATTCTGTACTCTCAATAATTCTGCAGTACATTGGAACTCAAAAAGTGCTACAGTTTGCCGATAACTAGGGAATTGAAATAGCTGCTGCCACCTTCTGGCTTTGTTGAGTAACAACAGCTTATAACTAATAGCATATTATACCACTCCTCATGAATCACTCAGCATTGATTGTCCCTATACTAAACTATGCAAAAAACAAAAGACAGCAGGATAGTTCTAAGGACAGAAGCTGCCAGACTAACCTGATTGGCTTCTATTTAGAGGTGAGTAGAAGCCTGGACAGAGAGGCAGCTGTGGATAAAGTTTTTTTGGATTTTGCAAAAGCATTTGACACTGTCCCCCATAGACGCTTATTGGGGAAATTGAGGTATTTAGGATTAGAAAATACAATTTGTAACTGGATTGAAAACTGCAGATAGTTGCGGTTAATGATACCTACTCTGAATGGTGTGAGCAATTGGGGCGAATGGCAGTGACACGGACAACAGTTCTTCAATAGCAAAGGCGGTTTTATTCAGAAAATAAAGTGTTCATCAGCAAAACAAAACTTATCTCTTACTTCAGAGAACGTTGCAGCACATTTGCAAAACATCAAGCGTTTTACTTCACCAGCTCCTGTGAAAGTCCTTGGTTTGACAGACCAATAAACTATATGTCCAGGTTACAGGGGCGTACCAGCCCATGCTGCTCATCCAGAAGTCCAAGTGCAAAGTCACAAGCAAAGTCCTTTAGCTGCATACAGGTCTGTTCACTTTCAGCAGGTACTGCTTGGGCTCCTTCCTCCAGGCTGTTCAACAGTCCACTGATAGGCTCAGTGGCTCCTTTTATTCAGGCTTCCCCTGCAATCAACCTCATCAACTGTACAAGGCCCGAGATCAGGGAACAAACCTGTAAAGGACTGGGGAATGTGACCTGGGTCCTGAAAACCCAGCATGGATCGTGCCTGATACAGCAGCATAGCAGGGTAAAAATACACACCATTCAGGACTTTTCCATACACTTTACCACAATGGTTACCGGTTGAAAATGGCGTACCCCAGGATTCAGTGCTGGGCCCACTATTATTCAACTTGTTTATAAATGATATAGAGGATGGAATTAAAAGCACTGTCTCTATTTTTGCAGATGACACAAAGATATGTAGCACAGTTCAGTCTATTGAAGATGTTCACATGCTTCAGGCTGACTTGGACACTTTGAGTGTCTGGGCATCCACTTGGCAAATGAAGTTCAATGTGGAAAAATGTAAAGTCATGCACTTGGGGTCTAATAACCTGAAGGCCACATATGTCCTCGGGGAAGTAAAACTGGGAGAGTCACTTGTTGAGAAGGATCTGGGTGTACTGGTAGATCACAGGCTAAATAACAGCATTGAAACAATAAATACACAGAGCTATCTTTCTTCAAATAATACATATAGTGTCCATAAGTGCATACAAATCAACAATAAAGTCTCTAAATTCTTTAACCATATCCCAAAGTGCATGTGCTCCAAGACGTCTTCTGTGCTCTTATCACCCCTATGTGCACATCCTTACCGGAAGGAAATCTTTAACACAGCAAAGAACCAGATGATATATAGATGCTCCCCCACATCAATAAATGGTTAGCTTGATTTCAAATTATCCACATCCAATCTTGGTTCTACAAGGTAAATCATATAGATTCTCCCACAATTACTCGGTTTTATGAATGACAGACCGCATATGAAGGGAGAAATAAAATAGCAAATCTAGTGCAATGATGTTTAAAAAGTCTGTTTAATAATACTAAAAACTCCAAAAAATGCACTCACAATATAAAGGTTTAAAAACAGCATGTCAGCTCTGTTACAGAGCAATGGATAAAACGGGTCTCACCACCGATCCTTGACGCTCCTGCTAATTCATCCAAAGATAGTAAGCTCTTCAAGCATAGTGTGACCCTATATCCAGCAAGCAGAATCCTTTGAGCCGCTGAACTGCCAACGCGTTTCGTCGCTGCTGCGACTTTGACCAGGTGTTCGGCACTTAGAAAGCCCTATCTATTTATACCGGATGTAGAGGATGCGTTCCAGCCCCATAACATGTGACGTCTCTAACCAGCGCACTTCCGTCGCTTTGTCATCCAATCTCCTCCGCCTCAACTACCGGGCGGAAGCGCAGCATCTAATTGAAGCAGTGGAGTATTTTTTGAAGCTGGGCTCGGGCCTTCCATTGGTGCAAATTGATTTCATTCTGGAATGTTTAACCTTTGCATTAAACCATAACTATTTCTGGTACGATGGAAAATTCTTCCTACAGATTAAGGGAGTAGCCATGGGGGCAACATTTGCCCCCAGTATGGCTAACCTCTATGTAGGCCTCTGGGAATCTACCTTTATTTTTGGACGGGAGATTCCCAGTCTGAAATTATGGAGGCGCTACATAGACGACGTGCTGGTGGTATGGGAAGGCTCTGAGGCCTCCCTACTCCAGTTCTTCCAGCAAGTAAATGACAATAGGAGGAATCTAGAATTCACAGCTGAAATAGATTCAACAACAGTAAATTTTCTAGATTTAACAATTACTAAGGAGGACCAGAAACTAACCACTAGGACCTTCTTTAAAACCACAGACCGCAACGGTTATGTGCCATCAAGCAGCTGCCACCATCCAAATTGGCTGAAAGCAATCCCACATGGACAATTCATGCGGTTAAGACGGAACTGTAGTAGCATTTATGACTACGATAGACAGGCAACCTCTTTAAAGAATCGGTTCATAGAGAAGGGGTACAATGGAGATGATATAGAATTACAATATTTGAGAGTAAGATCTTTGAACCGAGAGGAAATTCTTAACAAGAACAGAGTTAATAAGGACCCTGAGAATGGGGATAAAAGCCAGTATGCCTTCATTACAGGGTTTAATGTACAGCACAGACAAATAAGGAAAGTGTTGGAAACCCACTGGCACCTACTTAGGGAAGATCCAGTCTTGGGGCCTCTGATTCCAGACAAACCTGTTTGTCTATATAGGAAAGCACCAAATCTGAGGCAAAAACTGACCAAACGTTTTGTGGACCCACCAAAACAAGTCCCTATAGTTTCTAATAAATTGGAGGGTTTTTACAGATGTGGTGTGTGCTGTGGCTGTAAGAACTCAGCCACAACAGCTAGGTCATTTAAAACTGTCACCAATTTGTACACAGGGAAGGAAATTAAAATCTCTCAACTGATTACATGTAAATCCACTAATGTGGTTTATTTGCTAAGATGTCCCTGTAACTTGACCTATGTGGGACGTACCACTAGGCAGCTTTCGGTAAGAGTCCGAGAACACATTTACAATATAAAACGAGGCTATGAGGCCCACAGTGTCTCTGCCCATTACAAATTGGTCCATGCTTGTAATCCCAATTCTCTTTTCTTCATAGGCCTTGATAAAGTGGGACGTCACTGGCGGGGTTCCAATGTAACTAGAGAATTATCACAGCGGGAAGGAAAGTCCTAACGGACTAAATATAGAGTTTGACTTAAACTGCTTTATTGAGAACTCATAGATGTGTTTCCCATTAGGAATTGTCCCTCCTTCCCCCTTCCCCCCTGCGTTCCCTCCCCTTGTCTATCTTTTGTGGCATTATCTATGTCACTTTTCAAGTACTCAGTGTTTCGAGTTTATATTTGTGCTATACACTTATGTGAGACTTTTAACCATTTTTATTTTTATTTTTATGTACCTTTGTAAAATAACAAATTTTTAACTTTGTGAATGCTCTTGTGGGTCTCACAACCATTCTTTGATGCTCCGCTAAATTAGGGGCCATGTTCCCAACAGGATTTGCTGTTGTATAGCAAGCCTTAATGATAAATGTCAACTGTTGGGCGTTATATATAAATGACACACATCCACACAATTCAGGGCAGCGGCCACTTTAAATGTCTCGCAGCCTGTGTTGGATTGGGTTAAATCAGGCTGAGACAGACGTGTGAGCAGGCGCACAGCGGCGGTCTGTGTCAGTGGATCACGCCCCTCCGCCCTGGTATATTCTATCCAGGCGACCAGCGTTATAGCAGACGCCGGGTTCCAGGACGAAAGCGAGGCCTGATTCTCGCGGTTCCTTCCTTGTGATGGAGCGCAGTGCACGTGATCCTTGTGATCACGTGAGCTGAGAAGATGAGGGCAGTTGCCCTTAGATGCTGCGCTTCTGCCCGGTAGTTGAGGCGGAGGAGATTGGATGACAAAGCGACAGAAGCGCGCTGGTTAGAGACGTCAGATGTTATGGGGCTGGAACGCATCCTCTACATCCGGTATAAATAGATAGGGCTTTCTAAGTGCCGAACACCTGGTCAAAGTCGCAGCAGCGACGAAACGCGTTGGCAGTTCAGCGGCTCAAAGAATTCTGCTTGCTGGATATAGGGTCACACTATGCTCGAAGAGCTTACTATCTTTGGATGAATTAGAAGGAGCGTCAAGGATCGGTGGTGAGACCCGTTTTATCCATTGCTCTGTAACAGAGCTGACATGCTGTTTTTAAACCTTTATATTGTGAGTGCATTTTTTGGAGTTTTTAGTATTATTAAACAGACTTTTTAAACGTCATTGCACTAGATTTGCTATTTTATTTCTCCCTTCATATGCGGTCTGTCATTCATAAAACCGAGTAATTGTGGGAGAATCTATATGATTTACCTTGTGGAACCAAGATTGGATGTGGATAATTTAAAATCAAGCTAACCATTTATTGATGTGGGGGAGCATCTATATATCATCTGGTTCTTTGCTGTGTTAAAGATTTCCTTCCGGTAAGGATGTGCACATGGGGTGATAAGAGCACAGAAGACGTCTTGGAGCACATGGGATATGGTTAAAGAATTTAGAGACTTTATTGTTGATTTGTATGCACTTATGGACACTATATGTATTATTTGAAGAAAGATAGCTCTGTGTATTTATTGTTTCATATTTCAGTGGAAAATTGGGAGTTTTTCTGACACGTTGAGCTTCACTTTAAGACATTTTTATTTTCTAATCACTTTGGGTTTTACAAGCGCGGTGTTACTCAGTTATTTTATAAATAACAGCATTCAATGCCAGGCAACTGCTTCCAAGGCCACCAAGATACTATCATGCATTAACCCTTTAACTGCCAGCCTACCTTGAGATTTTGTCACCCTTTGTTGCCAGATTATTTTGCCCTATTTTGCGCTCCCCATGTTCAACTGTGATTTTTGAAGGGATTTCCAGGGATTTCCCAGGAAAGTGATATATTGTTTTTTTCAGCGGAGCCTGGGCTTTAACATGAAATGTCTTGTTTGTCATTTTCTAAGTGTATTCTCAATATTTTTGGGTGAAAATTGTGCAAAAAAATAAAAAAAAAACTATTTTTTACAATTTGTAGTGTTTTTTTGTAATAAAAAATGTAAGTTTGTCAATAAAATCTTATTGCGTGTGAAACCCCAATTTCTCCCGGTTACAGCGGTACCACATATGTATAGGTAGACACCCTTTCCTGCCCAGGAGACTCCCCCAAATTGAAACAACGCTTTAGGGGATTTTCAGATAAAATACAACTATGCTATGCAATATGCGCACCTTGCAGTTTTTCAAGAAAAACAACCCTTTACATTTGAAATACCCCCAACAAACTATATATTCTCTGGAAGTACACACCTCAGGCTTTCTAGGTGTACCAGGCTTGTTGATGTGGCCATAGTTTTCTGAAAGTAATCCCTCAGTGGATTCTTTGGTTGCAAAGAGTTTCCCTAAAAAAAGGATAAAAAAGCAGAATCAAAGCCACATTTTCCTAAAAAAACCTATATGCAAACCAGAAAAAAACAGAAAATCTGAAAAAGCAACATCCCCTGAACAGAACGATACCCAACATGCATAGGTTCTGTCAAGGAAAGAGTTGCCAAACACCCCAAAGTAAAGCATGCGCATAGCGGTAGTTTTACTTCAGATTTTCAGCTCTGCAGACAAATTGCGCACCTTGTGCTTTTTCTACCAAAACAACCCTTTACATTTGGAATATCCCCCATAAACCATATATTCCCTGAAAGTACACATGTTAAGCTTTCTAAGCGTACCCAGCTTGTTGTAGTGGGCTCATCTTTCTGAAAGTAATATCTCGAAGAATTCTTAGGTTGCACAGGGTTTCCCTAAAAATGAATAAAAAAGCAGAATCAAAACCACATTTTCCTAAAAAAACCTATATGCAAACCAGAAAAAAACAGAAAATCTGAAAAAGCAACATCCCCTGAACAGAACGATACCCAACATGCATAGGTTCTGTCAAGGAAAGAGTTGCCAAACACACCAAAGTAAAGCATGCGCATAGCGGTAGTTTTACTTCAGATTTTTAGCTCTGCAGACAAAGTGCGCACCTTGTGCTTTTTCTACCAAAACAACCCTTTACATTTGGAATATCCCCCATAAACCATATATTCCCTGAAAGTACACATGTTAAGCTTTCTAAGCGTACCCAGCTTGTTGTAGTGGGCTCATCTTTCTGGAAGTAATATCTCGAAGAATTCTTAGGTTGCACAGGGTTTTACAAAAAAATGTATAAAAAAGCAGAATAAAAAACACCTTTTCTTAAAATATCAATATGCAAATAAGAAAAAACAAGCTAAATCTGAAAGCGCAAGGTCCCCCGAGCAGAACAATACCCAACATGCATAGGTACCTGTAACCTTTTGACTGCCAGTCTACTTGAGATTTTGTCACCCTCTCCTGACAGGATATTTTTCACCATTTTGCGTGATGTTTAACTGTGATTTTTGCAGGAATTTCCAAGAAAATTGCATATTTTCTTTTTGTGGCAGAGTTTAGGCTTTAACATGAAATGTCTTGTTTGTATTTTTTCTACTTTTTTAAATATTTTTTAAAAAATTAAAAAATTAAAAAATAAAAAAATATATATTTTTTAAATTGTCTCCTTTATTTTAAACAAAAACATTTATTTTATTAAAGAAAACCATATTGCATGTGAAAGCCCCATTTCTCCCGATTACAATGATACCACATATGCATCGGTAGCCCCCCGTTCCTGTCCAGGTGATCCCATAAACTGAAAAGAGCACTTTATAACATTTACAAATAAAATACAACTACTATCCACATAATAAAGGGTTAAATAAAAAAAAATTGGTGTGGGGTCCCCCTTCACGGGGGGGGGGGGGGTCCACCATTTCTTGGGGGAATTTTAAGGTTTTTTTGGGAGGCAGGTAATGGGGGGTCTCTGGGTTAATGGCAAGCCACCCGCTAGCGCAGGTGACTTGCCAGACCCCCGAGCCCTGTGAACTGGTATAAGGGGTCACATGGACCCCTTACCAGTTCACAAAGGGTTAAAAGTAAAAAAAACACACAGACACACTTATTTAAAAATATTTTTATTAAAAAAAAATAAATGTTTTTTAATATTTTTTTTTAATACTTACCTCCGTCCCACGCTGATCACTTAGGCTTCTGCTCTCCTGCTGCTGCTGGAAGCCTTTTATACCTACTGGGTTACAGGTAAGAAAGGGTTAATTAAAAAAAAAATGACATAGGGTCCCCCCTCGAAGGGAGGGGGACCCCATTTTTTTTTTGGATTTTTAAGGGTTAAAACCCTTAAAAATCCCAAAAAAAAATGGCGTGAGGTCCCCCCTACCCAGCGTAACCAGCCTGTGACCAGCTATGGGGGCTTGTAGAACAGGGCGCAGGGGCCAGCTTTAGTGGCCCCTGGCCCTGCGGCTACAAGCAGCCATAGCCTAGGGCCACGGCTCTTCTGCCCCCCCCTGGGCTTTGGGGAGGCAGGTAATTTGGGGGGCCAGGGGTTAATGGCAAGCCACCCACTAGCGCAGGTGACTTGCCAGACCCCCGAGCCCTGTGAACTGGTATAAGGGGTCACATGGACCCCTTACCAGTTCACAAAGGGTTAAAAGTAAAAAAAAACACACAGAGACACTTATTTAAAAATATTTTTATTAAAAAAAAATAAATGTTTTTTAATATTTTTTTTTAATACTTACCTCCGATCCATCCATGTGTCCCACGCTGATCACTTAGGCTTCTGCTCTCCTGCTGCTGCTGGAAGCCTTTTATACCTACTGGGTTACAGGTAAGAAAGGGTTAATTTAAAAAAAAAAATGACATAGGGTCCCCCCTCGAAGGGAGGGGGACCCCATTTTTTTTTTGGATTTTTAAGGGTTAAAACCCTTAAAAATCCAAAAAAAAAATGGCGTGAGGTCCCCCCTACCCAGCGTAACCAGCCTGTGACCAGCTATGGGGGCTTGTAGAACAGGGCGCAGGGGCCAGCTTTAGTGGCCCCTGGCCCTGCGGCTACAAGCAGCCATAGCCTAGGGCCACGGCTCTTCTGCCCCCCCCTGGGCTTTGGGGAGGCAGGTAATTTGGGGGGCCAGGGGTTAATGGCAAGCCACCCGCTAGCGCAGGTGACTTGCCAGACCCCCGAGCCCTGTGAACTGGTATAAGGGGTCACATGGACCCCTTACCAGTTCACAAAGGGTTAAAGTAAAAAAAAAAGACAAGACACTTTTTTTTTAAAACACTTTATTAAAAAAAAAAAACTTTTTTTACTTTACTCACCTCCGATCTTCATTTCCTGTGTCCCGCGGCGATCTGCTGTCAGTGACGGCTGGGCAGAGGAGGGGGGAGGCAGGCGATCGGAGGATCGCCTACCTCCCTCCTCCTCCGTCCAGCCGTCACCGGCATCTGAAGGCAGAACTGCCGGGTGCCCCATGACACCCGGCGGTGACGTCATCGGCCCCGCCCCCGGAGGGGCTGGGCCAGAATCCAAGATGGCGGCCGCCATCGAAGGAGGTAAAGGGAGGAGGGCTGTTATGCCCTCCTCCAGAAGACGGAAGACCCGGGGGGGGATGATCGGAGCCCCCCCCCCATGAAGAGGAGAGGCGGCGGGAGCCGGCGGGAGCGGAGGTGAGTAAATGTCATTTTTTTTTTTTTTTTTTTTTTTCCAGGCAAATGCCGGCGGCTGCTGAAACGGGGGGGGGGCACCCTATTCCGGGCCCTCCCCTGCAGCCGGAGGACCCCCAATCGCCGATCGGAGCCCCTCTGGCTGAAGAGGAGACCCGGATGAATCAAACAAGGGGTCAGGTAAGTGATATTTTTTTATACTTTTTATTTTATTTATGGGGAAAGTCAGGCACGTAAATTTTACGTGGCTGGCGTTTAACGGTTGGAGAGGCAGCCACGTAAAATTTACGTGGCTGGCAATAGAAGGGTTAAAAGAGGCATGGAATCACTGGATAGGGATGTCATTTTGAACTGGTGCGTCCTCACCTGGAATATGCCGTCCAGTTCTGGGCACCCATTCATAGAAAGGACGCTCTGACTCTGGAAAGGGTGCAGAGGAGAGCCACCAAACTAATAAAGGGAATGAAAGATCTTCGTTATGAGGAAAGATTACGAGAATTAAATCTGTTTAGTCTTGAGAGGAGACGGCTGAGGGGGGACATGATTAACTTGTATCAATATATAAATGGCCCATACAAAAAATTTGGGGAAACACTATTTCAGGTAAAATCCTCTCTATCGTTCTCCAGCAGCCATGGTTTGGGAAACTGCACTGGACTTTTGCTTTTGCAGGTTCCAAAGTTCTCTGGCTTCGCAATCGAAATGACTTCAATGGCGGGTGATTCCTGTCACTGGGGCATTTGAGATGACCCCATAGTGAAACACTTTGGTGTCATCATACATTTCCCTCCCACAAAGCATGTGTGGCTCGGCCATGGCATCCGTGCACACAAGTAGGTTGGCCACAGCCATCCCAGGAATATGCTGTCAGCATCCAAACTGAAAGTACAAGAGGGCATGAGATTCCACCAGCAGGTCTGCGATGGATCCATCCTGTGGAGCTCAGGTACAGTCTCTAGAAGAACCATTGGTCAACGCAGTGTTTGTCTGCTGTCAGTCTTCTAGATGTTAATGTTTCTATACATATACAATATTCCTGTCCATAATCTTTGCTGTAGTTGCAGCTCCCGATGTCACAATTCTTTTTCTTCAGACAGCTGACCTGACAGGACCTCAGCAGTGTGATCCCGGTGGTGTGCAGAGACGCTGGAGCCGGGATGGCTGCGCCGGGACCTGACATGTATAATCTTCACTGTCTGGAGTTCTGACATATTGAACCTGCTGGTGACAGGGCTGCAAGGTGCTGAATGTGGCTCATAATCCCCGGCCACACTGCGATGATTCATGCATTAGAAATCTACACAAGCTGCAACGATGACTAGAGAGTTCCACGCTTGTCCTTTTACGAAACCATTGTTAATATGTATATATATATATATATATATATATATATATATATATATATATAGTATTTTATTGTTAATGGTTATTGTGAGGAATAGGGCAAATATAATATTTCATTTTATTGATAATGTCCGGAGCTCCCCCCTTTAAAATCCTCTGTTTTTAGCAAATGTCACCCTTACAAGGCTAGCAGGAAAAGGAAGTCCATATATGGGCATGAGGTTCTGACACTCAGAAAGGCAGTTTTAGGATGAAAGCCCCCCTGCGGCTCCCCTAACACCTTTGTCGGACAGCCAGGGTCCAGCATCCTCCTTCGCTGGGGAGGTTTCTGGGTGACAAAATAACAATGAAATCTGGTAGTAACCATTTATACAGGTATCAACCAGGCCTTATTTATAGACAGAACTGAGTCCTGTCTTGGATTTAGGTCTATTCTGTTCTGGTGATGGCCCTTGGTCGGTATGCGTGGGCCCCAGGGTGCGAGGGTCTTGAATTCTGTCCCATCGGTACCAGCCCTCTCTGCTGTGCCAAACCATGACCCACTCAAACTGTCTAAGGGCTGTTTATATAACTTGCTGACCATTCTGAAAATTTGGGCCAATCTTTAAGACCTAAATAGAGTGCTAAGAACCCAAGCATGTTATGCACCCACCAGGAAAGGGCAATAGCAGGGGATTATTCTGGAGGAGGAGTATGACCACAGCTGCACATGGATTTAAAGCAGTCACTATTCATACTGCCCAGCTGCACATGAATTGATAGTCACCACAGTCACCATGCATCTAGTTCCAGAAAATTCTCCACTGTCAAACGTTTTCCAGATATGCATCTCAAATATCCTATCCATAATACTGTACTTGGTCCTAGTTAGTGTTGCCTAAAAATTCTCAGACTCAGGTTCATAGCGAGTTCAGCTCACTACTACAGACATAAAAGCTGATATGCTCAGGGCTTGAGGGCCTCCATACCAGTGTCTGTACCCTTTGGCAAAGGCCTATTGCCTCGGGCCCCCCTGTAAGAACACTGGGTCCATATAAATAGGCACTGATTGGTATGGTATCAGCCCACCCATCTTCTAACATGCCCCTGGCATCTTCTGCCTTATCCTGAACTGTCTTGGTGGTTGGTGTGTTGTTTGGATTCTTCCTGTAAGTTGGTGTGTTGGTGTCCGGCGGCTTGAATGCAGACTTCCGCAGGCTTCTTGGGCTATTGCAATGTCTTTGGCACTTGATTCAGACTCTTCTGATGCTTGAAGTCTGCTCTTCCAGTGGTTGTTCTTCAGGATATCACAGGCCCCAACTCCTTCCTCTGTCATTGACTGTTTTCTGGTTGGCAGCCAGTGAGAGATTATGGGGAATATCTGCTCTCCCATTGAAAAAAACCCAGAGAAGCAGTGGAGAGTGCCATTCTAAGTACTGTGCCTCCCCTCCCCCCCCCCCAAAAAAAAAGGCAGGGTCCTATCTTTATTCCAAAAGATTTGCTAGGACTTATTTTCAGAGGATGTCTTATTTTTCCATAAATAAATCTACATTTGTACTTGAGCAATTGATGGATCTACCATAATATGGCTGCACCACTCCACCCCATCCTGGTTCCAAATATCAGTCAATTCTGGTTTAAAACCTTCAGTCCCCTGTGAAAAGTGAAGAGGAATTTTACTTTTCCATATGACACCGACCCAAAAAATACCTCCACATCAACTAGGGGGTTATTAAAGAAACGCTAAAGCCACGTAGTGACGTGTTTTTTAGTGAGTGCCACCAGCAAGTCATATTTATGATGCAAAAAATGTTTAGTGCCTCTCCTAGTGCCATGTAATGTTCTATGTATTAAGAGTACCTGGGGCTTTGTTCCCTACAGTTCCACATCACAACCAATGCTCAGTGTCGTTCTCTCTCTCAGTCCCTTTTTTCGGTGACTTCTGGTTAACGTATTTACATTTTTTTTGCTCAGTCAAGTGACACAGGATCTCTGGCCAGTTCAGAATGTTTATTGCGGTCATTATTGTACTTTGGTTACCTGCTGCTATTTTGTGTTTTCATACCTGCCAATCATGTGTCATGTAATTTACCAATGGCATTCCATGTGTATCATTCCACTCTGCCATCCCCAGTTAAAGTGTTTTTTTGTATTGGTTTCAGAGCGCTGTTCATTTACACATTGAATACAAAAGATTTCTGGCCCTCCGCACCGGCGCTACCCTACGCTATCTCCATTGGAAAAATAATAAACAAGACACAGCGACACAGGTAGTCTACAGCTCCGAACACTAACAGCGCCATCTGCCTGTGGCCTACAGCTTTGAACACTAACAGCGCCATCTGCCTGTGGCCTACAGCGCCGAACACCAACAGCGCCATCTGCCTGTGGCCGGCGTGGTGGCTGAGTTGCTAATAGCGTCTCTCTGCAGATGCTCAATTGGTGCTACGAGACGCTAGTGATAAACTGGTCTCAAAAATATGGCTTCACCAAAAAAGGATGGACGTTGAAAAGGGTGTTTTGTACAGTAATGGCCCAGCCAGAGCTTAGACCTGACCTGAAAATCTGTAGGTCAACCTGAAGGGGGCTGTACACAGGACTTGCAATATGATATATTTGGAGCTTTTGCAAGGGACAGTGGATAAAGTCTGCCAAGTCTAGATGTTCCATTCTGATAGACTCCTACCCAAAAAAGACTAAATGCTGTCATAAACCGTCATTCAACAAAGCAATAGTTAGCTAGCATTTTAGTGAGTATGTTATTTAATTTTAGATTTTTTTCAGATTTTAGTTTGTTTTTCAGTAGGCCTATACAGACAATAGGTGATATTAAAGAGGACCAACACCCAGGGGTGATCGGCCCGGAAATCTATAAGATTCCCGGGCCGATCACCTCCCACCCCGCGGGACATCCGAGATCGGGATGTCCCGCGGGGTGAAACCCCCCAGAAACCCCAAAAACACCTTACCTGATCCGCCGCCGCCTCCCGCGCGCCCCTCCAGACGTGCGCGCGCCCGCGCCGGCCCTCTGTGAATGGCCGGCGGGGGCGCGCGCGCGCCGAGAGTGACGCGCGGGAGGCGGCGGCGGCGGAAGCGTCTTGGACGTTCCTGATCCCCGCCTGGACGTTGGCGGGGATTGGCTGCGGCGCTCACGTGGGAGCGCTGAGAGGTGAGTTTTTTGGGGTTTCTGGGGGGTTTCACACAGCGGGGTGCCCCGCCGAAGTGGACCAAAACCCAGGATAGTCAAAATCCTGGGTGTTGGTCCACTTTAAAGTTCTCAGTCTGATTTTATTTACATGACAAAAAACTACCATTTCTACTAGGGATGTATATATATATATATATATATATATATATATATATATATATTAAATATTTAGGTTGTGTTTTACATTCTAATATATAATATATTTATTTACAAAATATAATATAATATAAAAAATCATAGAGGGATATAATTAGTAAGGGTCTTTTTTTTTTCAACAAAACCACCTGATGTCATATTCCTAAAGCAAAAGAAATAAAAATAATAATAAAAATAATAACAAAATGCATAATTTTCTTAACAACAGCAGGTGGCTTGCTTTCCAATAAGAAACATCTATTATAAGGCTAGGTTTGGAAATAGCAGCTGTGTTGGTTGAAGCTTAAGTGATTCTGGATCTCCTGGAGGATTTGTTTGGGAATTCAAGTCCGTATTTCTCTACGTATTCCCTCAAGGCCAAAACAATTATGAACAGTCTGCATGTTCCCGGACAAAATAAGGAATTGGGATAAACGAGGGGTTTGTTTTTGCAGTCGGTTACTTGTTATTTCTCCCCCTCCCACTCCCCCTCGTATGGCCAATTATCTCCCTTTTCTCTGGCAAATACATAAGGCCTGCCGTGCTACAACCTTAATGACTCGTGGAATCAGGGGAGCACTAACACCGAACAATGCTCAATAAAAAAGAAGGATACCAAGAAAATGAAATTCACTTAATTACATATATTTCCAATTTACTCGAAAATCTCTCCAGATGAAAGGTGAAAGCTGTGCTTATTTCATCAGTTATCGTTCAGGATCCCAAGCAAAAAAAAAAAAAAACAAACAAATAAAATGAAATAAAATAAAATGAAATGGAGCTGTGCTCCATCATTACAGTAAGAGAAACCTGCAGACGGGTCAGGCCAGGGTGTCAGGCATTGTTTGGTGTTGCCGTAATGAGAATGGTCAATTTGTAAATTTGTAGCATAAATGTTTGCTTGCGCTGGGGAACAACACATGTTAAAGGGGATTTATTGTGCAGCCAGCACCAATTAACCAGTCACTAGCAAAGATTGAAACAGTGCCGTGCTGTAATGCCCCAGCTAGTCACAGGGGTCACCACCTAATCTATTTTGAAAATAGTCAAGCCTCCTCTTACCCTTAGGAGGTACAGTTTGCTTTCCAGACATACTGTGCAAGTCTTATTTTCCCCCCTTTTTTAAGAAGAAGTTATATTACCAGAGTAACTATAAAAAAAAACTTCACCTGTTGTTTCTCACTGTGATGGAAGTGTCAGGACTATCATACTGTCATACAAGCATACCGTGTGCATTGTATTAAAGTGTGCTGGGATTGACAGTGTCAAAAGCTCCTTTTTAGCCTCTATGACTAACAGGGGGGGTGTCAACTTGACACAAGTCAGGCTTGTATTTGTAGTCATGATCGGGGGAGGTGCAGGAGGCAGAGGAAGAGGAAGGGACATGGGACTGGCACTGCAACCAGTAAGCTGCCAGCAAACGATTTTAAATTTTGACTGGTCAATCCCTTTAAGGGACAAGAGACAAATAAGATATACAGATTTGCCCCATGGGAAAAAAGAAATGACAGGGAGATAAGCCTAAATGGAATGAACAATGCTAGTTTCATTCTCAAACCGTAGTACTAAAATGGTGGTAATAAATCAGAATCATTATTGTTTGCCAAGTACCAGTATGTAAATAATTTATTGAAAAAGAGAAAACTTCAACAAGAAGTGTGAGTGCTGGGTGCAGCCGAGTCAAATCCAGATAGACATTTGTGATGTAACAGGAATAGGCTCTACTGGAACACGAGTGCAGTAAGAGAAGGTGGATAAAATAGATAGAAAAAAAAGAAATCACAGAGATCACCTCAATGTACAGGAAACACGACATGCAGTAGAGAATGTACAACAGAGAATACACACAGATATATGCCCAGCGCCATCTACTGTCATAAATGTAAACTGTATGTAAACTGTACAGAGACAAGCTATGAGCTGTTGCACAGTAACTCCAAAAGAAGGACCAACTTATGTACACAAATAATTGAACATGATGGTTCCAATAATGGGAAGCAGGCCAGCTGGAGAACTGTCAGTCGGTCAAGAAGGTATGCAACTATGGATGTAAGGGAATGTAATGGGGTGCAAGGGAATGCCCTGATACATGAGCAACCTGCCCAGGCAGCCATTTATTGCAAGGTTCTACTGTGCAGAAGGTTATGTTAAATAATCACAATTTAAATAATATATAATTGGGCTGCCAGTACAGTCCAAAAAACTCTTACTCTAAAAATAAGCCGCACTACATGTGAATTACTTAAAAATCTATAATTAACCTTTATTATAATGCAAAGATAGACATAAGCATGATAACATTAAAGACAAAAACAATTAAAAGCAATTAACAATGAAGCTGAGGGGATGGACCTTTAAATAGATAGCTCTAAATAGTATATTTAGGTTCAAAGGTTTACATGGTGTATAGAAATACCATAATAAAAGTTTCATGTGGCTATAAAATGCATAAGTGACCAGTGCCACATGAATCTTTCTATGGTATTTCTATGCACCATGTAAACCTTTGAACCTAAATATACTATTTAGAGCTATGGTTGGGACGTGTTCTGGCAAGGAACTGCCATAAAATGGAGTTTCAGGCCCCAGACAGAGTGTAGGGCAGCAGCTGCGGCGAAGGTTCCAATAAAGCGATCTGGTGAGTTCTGGAGCGCCAGACCTGCAGTGCAGCACAAAAGGTAAGTACCCATTTGTTTTTTTTTATTTTCCCTGACTTTAAGTGACCCTCTGTGGTAAGGCCATTTTTCACTACTTTGTGCTATACATGTTTAACTGTGATTTTTGCAGGAATTTCCAGGAAAATTATATATTGTTTTTTTTTTAGTTTGGGCTTTAACATGATAAGTTTTGTTTGTAATTTTTCAGTGCTTTTGCAATATATTTGGGTGACATGTGGTAAAAAATTAAGAAATGTTATATTTTACACTTTGTAGTTTTGTATTTTTTTTTAAATCATATTGCGTGTAAAAGCCCTTTTCCTTCAGTTTACAATGTATGTATATATATAGGTAGACACCCTTTCCTGTCCAGGACACAGCCCAAACTGAAACAGCGCTTTAGTAGATTTTCACATAAAATACAACTATTATGTGCACCTTGCAGTTTTTCAAGAAAAACAACCCTATAGGTTTGAAATACCCCCCACAAACTATATATTCTCTCAAAGTACACACCTTAAGCTTTCTAGGTGTATCAGACTTGTTGGACACAAACCCTCAAGGAATTTTCTGGTTGCACAGGGTTTCCCTAAAACATTAATAAAAAAGATAAATGAAAATCACGTTTTCCTAAAATATCAATATGCAAACAAGAAAACAGGTAAATCTGAATGTGCAAGGTAACAGAACAATACTGACCATGTCTAGGTTCTTTTAACCCATTTAACTGTCACACGTGCCTAGCCCTTGCTGTTACTGGGCCACTCTGTGTCACTTTTACCATACATGCTTCCAATATGGACTGAGCAATTTTAATTGGATGCATTAAAGGTTATGTTTTACTTCAACGGCTGGGCACTACACTGAACTTGCCATTTAACTGTCAGCCTACCTTAATTTTATTAAAAAAATGTATTTTCCTCAAGAAAACCATTTTGCATGTGAAAGCACTATTTTTCCCAACTACAACACTACCATATATGTATTGGTAGCCCCCTGTTCCTGCCCAGGAAACCCACCAAACTGAAAAAAGGCCTTTATGACTTTTTCAAATAAAATACAACTACTGTCCACACTATAAAGGGTAAAATAAAATAAATAAGTGTGGTGTCCCCCTAAAAAAATGTAAAAAAAAATGTTGTGGGGTTACCCCTTTCCATGCATAACCAGCCTCGGTGGTCCCCGTCCCTGAAAGCTACAGGCCCACATAGCCCTTGCAGGCCACAGGCTCTTCCGTCCCCCTTTTGGGGAAGCAGGTAATGGGGGCCGAAGGGTTAATGGCCACAAAGAATAACCATAAAGGCACAGCAGAACCAAATGTCATTTATTAAAAAACACACTTTACTCACCTCCCATCCAACACAGCTGTGTCCCGCGCCACATTGTTGGAGAGGCAATCATGTGAAATTCACAAACTTGGCATTTAAATGGTTAAAGCTGACCTCCAGTCAAAAATTCTAAGCTTAGTAAGTTGTTCCCCGAAACGCCATCTCTCGCAATCAGTGATGTAAGCTATTTTAGAGGGCTTATCTCTTTGCAGATGTTGTGGAATAGCAGGCAGATTCTAAGCTAATGAACTGCACTGGGGAGGCCATCTTGTCACATTTTTGACAGACCTGCTTCTGAAAAAAACAGTCCTACAGTCAAAGAATGTGACCAGCTGGTGTCTCACAATTATGAGAAACAATATAAAGACGCACTGTTCAGCAGCCAGCCTTTTATCTATGGGCTTTTTAAAGCTACACAAATGCACCACCCAAGCCACCCTCAACCCAAAGATCCAATGCTAGTTTCTTGTATTGCAACTGCTGCCATAAAGAATAGTGGACAGTTAGAGGCGACTTTGTGGCCTGTGCTAATTCATGTTAGAAGATACCAAGACGCCACAGTTTTTGGAAAGAGCTAGACAGGCACTGACCATGTGATGAAGAACACGTACCTGTTGGAAGATTGGGTTATTGGCATGTTTGCACTGTAAGCTTGACCAGGACATTGGGTAAATCTAATTGAGGTTATATATTTTTTTAAAAAATCATATTGCGTGTAAAAGCCCCTTTTCTTCATTTTACAACGACCCATATGTATCGGTAGACACCCTTTCCTGCCCAGGACACAGTTCAAACTGAAACAGCGCTTTAGGGGATTTTCACATAAAATACAACTCTTCTAATGGAGGTTAGATAGCAAGATGCAAGAAGTGCACCTCTTCAGGTTGCCCATGTCTTCTGCACAGCCAGCTTTTCATCATTCTTCTTTTTTTCCACAGACCCTCCATCTTCTCTGTCAACACCACTATCTGAACCTCTCATAGGCCACAAAACATAGAGTATTGGACAAGTGTAGTCATTTTCTAGCTGTGCACTTGTTTTCCTTAGTAAGAGCAGCCAAACATGCCAAGAGATGCTAAGGAATCTGCAGGCAGGCATGAACCTAACCCGACATGGCTTCTATCCGGCAAGGTCATTCGATACCTCATCCTGGAGAACTTGATACAAATGTGCCTATCCTTACCTTAAATTTGTAAAAAAAAAATGAATTTCTCATTATGTACATTCAACACTGCATGGGGACATAGTAACTAATTCTTTGAAAGGCTTCATTTACTTACAATCACCAGTTGACCTCCCATAAACTTTTGAAATAATAGACCAGATCGCCATCTTAGGGCTGATTCAGCATCGTGGGAATATTTTTTCTGAATTCAATTAGGTATAAAGCAGAGGCTCTGCTAGAAACAGAAAGGTGACTGGCAAATAATTAACAGACCCTCTGTGGAGCCTGGGTACTTTACCTGGGGTGGCTAGAGATACAGATTTAGAATATTATTGTTTCAAATGATATACCCCACATGTATACATAGCAAGCATTGTGTGTGGCAGCAGGGAGGATGGAAGGGGGTGGCTGAGGGTGTCTAAGAGTAAGTGCATGAATAAAGTGGTGAGTGAGGAGGGCTACATGAAAGGAGGGGATGGAGGAAGTAGCTATGTGACAATTGGACCACCTTCAGCAATAGATATGTTTTTTTTAAATAAAAATAAAATATTTGGTTGGGGTCTGGCTTAAAGTGGACCAACACCCAGGATTTTGACTATCCTGGGTATTGGTCCACTTCCACGGGGCACCCCGATTGTGGGTGCCCCGCTGTGTGAAACCCCCCAGAAAGCCCCGAAAACTCACATGACCCCGCTCCCACGTGACTCGCTCTTCCAATCACCGCCGACGGACAAGGAGAGGCAGCGACGGACAAGCTGAGCGCTCTTACAGGGAGCGCGCTCGCGCCGGCCATTCACAAACAGCCAGCGCGGGTGCGCGCCCTGCTAGAGGGACGCACGGGAGGCGGCGGCGGCGGCCCGCGCATGTGCCACTGGAACGAGGATCAGGTAGAATTTTCGGGGACCTGGGGGGGTTACACACAGCGGGGCACCCCCGATCGGGGTGCCCCGCAGTCAGGGAGCTGATCGGTCCGGGAATCTTATAGATTTCCCGGGCCGATCAGTGGAGGGTGTTGGTCCACTTTAAAATGGGCAGAGCAGCATAGACAACCAGCAGTTTTTAGACAGTGGTCGGCAATGGCAGCCTCAGTAAACATTTTCCCTTAACATTTGTTTTGCAACAGCATTCCAAGAACTTAATTTTCAACATGCAAACAAATACATGGTGCATAATGGCTCATTCAGATGGCTCATCAGAGCGAGCAGAATGGAGCTGTTATTGGACTGAGTGAACACAGCAGAGAGCGTAAAAGACACTTAATAAGCTCGCTCAGCTTCAGAGCGATCGGGCTGAGAAAATGCTGACGGGGCACAAATTCCATTGCTATGAAATGGGCCGCTTTGATTTGATTCACCTTATTTTCTGGCTGGTTATACAAAGAAACACACAATAGTGGCACCGAGGCAGACAATGAAATATGACTACCCACTCATAATTAATCTGGGATGTTTAGGAACATAAAGGAGAAAAACAGGCTGGTCACATGACTCCCAGTTCAATTATTGGATAATTTAAAAAAAAAAAATATTTGCACATTGATGAAAGTAATAAGCTGCATGGAAAACCCAAGCACTGAACACTCTCCTCTGAATTGTCTTCCTTGTTATTGCAGAGTAATTATTCCACAAACCCCTTTATTACCAGTTTTTTTGCAGCGACGATTAACTGCAGAGCATACAATGGCTCTATGACCTGGTTAATTAACTATTTATTCTGGTCTTTGTGTAAGAAAGGAGTAAGGAAAACATTCTCCTCTCTGGCAAGCTCTCATTTAATTGGAAACTGAGTTGTGGCAGCTCAATAGGCACTTGCATGTAATTTAGCCTTTAACTTATCCAACAATATGTGAACCGAGTCAGGCTTTGGAGCTATGACCTCACAAACCATTTTAATTGCAGTCGACTGACTTTTGACTACAGACCACAACTTATGTGGCCTTCCAGCACATGCGCATCATGTGCACACTGCGCATTAGAATGGATTTGAGCAAACTCATGATGGTGCATGACCTGGAATGTGCATGTGAAGGTGTAGAAGCATGCATGGGGCTGCCACCAGGAAGTTGCTGGGGTGTCTTTAGGAAACCTGCCTCCTTTACCTCTGGGAACATAATAACTTAGTATGTAAGGCTAAAGTCCATACAGTTCAGCCTGTATAGAAAAAAATGTGGTCTAGTAGCCATAGCTGGTAATATTATTGCATGCAAGGAAGGCATCTAGGCCACCTTTGAAGTCTTTTAATGTATTTTTCATGAATACCTCATCTGGTAGAAAGTACCAAAGCCTCACTGCTCTTACAGAGAAGAATCCCCTCCTATATCGGTGGAGGGAGCACCTTTCCTCTAACCTTAGTGGATGCCCCCGGGTGATGGCTACCCCATTACATGTCTCTTTTCCAAACTAAATATATCTATCTTTGACAATTTTCAGGTCTCTATAGGCCCTGCGTTCCATTTATTAATTTATTTGCAATCATTTGAATGCACTACAGTTCTTTTTTATGCACTTGAGCACAGAACTGTACACAATATTCCATATGGGGTTTGACCAGTGACTTATAGAGGCCGATTCATTAATAGCGCCAGGTAGCGACAGATGAGCGACAGTAGCGTTATTTTCACAGCGCACGCTAGTATTCGCTGTGCTTGCCCGTTGTTCGGCTGTTGACAGCGACTCAGTCGGTGTGCGGTAATGTTGAATAAGGGGTTAGGAGTCGCTGTTTGACAGGTTCCGCGCTGTATGGGAGCGCATGACAGCGAATGGCCATAGTGAACAGATCCCAGCATATTCATTAACAAATCACGCTCAAAAAATTCTCGCACTGTGAAATGCTTGTTTAAACCCCAGAGCGCTGGCGGTGATGGGTTAAAAGTAGTTTTTTAACCCCCAAACAACCATATTTTTGGAAAAAAAGAAAAACATGTTTTTCAAAACACGCGCTATCCCTTGTTAAATAAGGGCCATAGAGTGGTAAAATGATGCTCTGGTCATGTGCACCAATGCTATTCTTAATGCAACTTATGAATCTGTTTGCCTTGACAGCTGCTGCCTGGCATTGAGCAGAACAGTTACGTTTATTGCTAATTTAGTGTGTAATCATGGCACAAAGTGCTCCTGCCCATCTGCATAACCTTACATTTATTTATATTAAACTTAATTTGCCATTTTACCACACATTTTTCCAGTTTATCTAAATCTTTTTGTAGCTCCCTGCTGTCCTCTTTTGTGTCAATTGCTTTACACAACTTAGTATCATCTGCAAAGTTTGATATTTTACTGTTTAATCCATTCCCAATGTCAATATAATAATAATGTAATATATTTAGACTGGGACCAAGACTGATCCTTGTGGTGCTTCGCTAGTGATGGCGATCCAATCCGAGTATGTACCATAGATGACCCCCCTTTGTTTTCCTATCATTGAGCCAATTACTCACCTATGTGCACACATTCCCCCAACCCCTCCAGTCCACGCATTCTCATCTTTTGTGCCAGCCTTTTATGTGGCACAGTATCAAATGCAGTATTTTTTAATATTGGCACAATACATTTGATAAGCGCCAATCCTGTGGAACAGCCCCGCTATTACTGAATCTACAAATACAGTATTAAAATAGTGGCTTGTCTATCACTGTAAATGTTTCCCTTAAAGGAAAATTCCATTTTTGTCAGGTTTTTGGCATTTTGCCTTATTGTTTTCCTCTTCTGGAATGCAAAATAAACATTTGTGTTAGGATTGTGCCCCCAGATCTGTGATTTATTTATCAGCATGCTGTTTCCAAGTTTCCTATATTCCTTTGTGTCTGTGATCCCAAGATGGAAGTGTCTTTTCTGGCCTTGAGTAAAATATATTGCCTACATTTCCCAAAATCCTTCCACTGTAACAGGTGAGCACGTTAGCAGCTTTGGCTAAGTCTAGCAGCAGTAATGATGCTTCCAGCTGAGAACACTGCCTGTAACCCTTTAGCTACTGAATAAGTTGAATCACAGCAGAAGGAGTTAAATCTGTCACCTTTTCTTTAGCCAACAGGTTGTAATGATCAGATGAATAGCAAGTCAGAGTAAGGACGTTTTATGAGCTGTATTTTTAACATACCAGTTGGTGTACATTGCTAAGGTCAATACATTGTTGCTTGGGAAAACAGTATTCTTGTTTAACACAAAATTGCAAAAAAAAAAACAACAAATAAGCTCAGCACATTGATTACATCATTTTACCACACAATAATCTTTGAAAAAGGGAAACAAATTTGGAATTACCCTTTAAAACAGAGGGGTGAATGCCATCTGGCCCTGTGGATTTGTCTGTTTTAATTTGTTTAAGAAAGTACTGCACTTCCTCCTTGATTATACAGGTGACATCTAAAGGAAAGTCTGGGTAATTGGGTTGATTCAAAGAAACATGTAACAGCTTGGATTTGGGTCACGATCATCCTATTTTTCCCGAACGCTCGTGCGTTCGTATGAACTTGCGAGTGATTCAATAAGCAAATACGTTTCTATCCTAAAATATACGTCCGTTCGTATGGCAGTTCGGGAATCAGACCTATGTCAGTTTCCATCCTGAATTTTCCGTTTCATTTCTCAGGTTGCAACATTGGTTTTGCCCTTTTTCCTTTTTTGTCTGGACGTAAATCCTTCTGATCTTGCGGCTGCGCACTACAAACTTACCTCATTAAAGTGCATTCTAAATATTTGGTCTTTTATTTTTCTTTATTTCATTCATTTTGTAGTAACCAACCATTAATGAATGCATTTGCATAAGTAAATCTTACTTTGTTTAATTTTTACTTAACTTGCATTTTTTACTTGTGGATTTAATTTTAATATTTAGGCTTCAAATGGTACAACTTTAAATTTTTAGTGTGGTTACCCACACCCTCTACATACAGATTGCTCACAAATATTAAAAAACACCCAGCAACTTCTGCATGTTATGAGCCTAGAAACAGCCAAGATGGCGGCTCAGGTATTATCGGGCAGCCTGCAAACAGAAAGGGCCTTGTGACTGTGTTGCTCTGGATTCTTTGATTTCTGACCTTTCCATGCCCCCAGCTCTGCTGTGTCTGTGCAAAATACAGCAGTAACCCACATCCTGCACTTTATCCCGCTCTCCTCTCCTCAGTAAGTGTGATGCATCTGACCAAAGATGTGCTTAAATAATTAAACAAAGCAAAGGTAAACAACTACACCAATAAATGCAATCTAAAAATATTATTCTAGTACCTCAATTTTAAAATAAATAACAAAGGACATAAGTTTCTTTAATTAACGCAAATATATTGCCAAATAAAGGTTTACATGCAAAGGACTAATTAAGGTCCACATTAAAATGCTTTTATAAGGCATACATGAATCAGGTATGCATTGCCATACAATTTATGGCCTCGGCCATGCTGATACATGCAGTTCATTGGAGCTCAAGACGCGCAGACTCCTCCACATAGCCAAAAAACCTGTTCCAGAACAGCAATACGACTGCTAAAAGGTGTCGGCTGTGGCTTTCTTTTAAAACGCGTTTAGAGGTTTCTCTGAATCACACCTAAACACATCCAATTAACCTAAGTTTTACGTTTTGATCGTAAGTTTTAGGATTTGATCCTAAGTTTTACGTTTTGATCCTAAAATTTAGGAACGAACTTCCGCTGATCGTAAGAGCATATACGCATTCGTACGTAGGCTCGTGCGAGTCGTAAATGGCCAAAAAAACAGGAAAAAATGACTAACACCCACCCAAACTTACGATTCTTGATACGAAATCAATTAACTTTTGCTCTTTGAATCGAGGGGTATGTCTCTGCATTTCACCTGACATAGCATGTTGCTCTATGACTATGAAAGTAAGTCACTCCCCTCTATAATTGCCCCCTCCTTGCTTTTCAGGGGCCCGCACTTTCAGGTTTGTATGTCCATGTAGCCAAAGAACATTTTGGAGTACATTTTATTCTCTTTGACAATTAGTCTTTCCGTCTCCAGCTTCGCCGCCATTATGTGTTGTTTACATAGTTTATTTTCATCTTCATAGTTTTGTTATACTCTGACAGTGCCGTCTTGCTTAAAATGTTTAAATGCTTTTCTGTTGCTGTTTATTGCCCCCATAACCCTTTTGTTTAGCCACAAAGGTTTACTTTTATTTATAACCTTTGTATTGCTGTATGGTATATATTAGAGATGAGCGAACTTTTGAAAAATTCGATTCGACTGATTCGCTGAATTTTCCGACAAAAATCGGTTCGACCCGAATTTATTCGCAACGAATCGCTATTAAAAACGGCTATTTCTGAGCCTCCTAGAGCCTCAGTAGGGTTGTAAACCATTCTGCCTTGCTGTAACACGCATAGGATGCGTGCTGGGTTAGTTAAATAATACTTTAAATAAATATCACATGCAGATCAGAGGTATCGCTAATAGAATCGCAGAGCGGCACAATTGCAGAGAGTTGAAGTGGCATCACTATGAGGGGCAGGAGCCCAAACATTGCTTTAAGGAGACACTGGAGTTGGCAGCAGCAGAAGCCCAAAAATTGGATGAATCACACCCTGGAGTTGCAAGCAGCAGCAGGAGCCCAAACATTGGCTGAAAGAG
The DNA here is from genome assembly GCA_027917425.1 of Gastrophryne carolinensis. Taxonomy (NCBI): domain Eukaryota; kingdom Metazoa; phylum Chordata; class Amphibia; order Anura; family Microhylidae; genus Gastrophryne; species Gastrophryne carolinensis. Next base: position 400,999,292 of record CM051235.1, on the reverse strand, counting down.
ACACTGGAGTTGGCAGCAGCAGGAGCCCAAAAATTGACTGACACACCCTGGAGTTTCAAGCAGCAGCAGCAGCAGGAGCCCAAACATAGCTTGAAAGAGACACTGGAGTTGGCTGTAGGAGCCCAAAGATTGGATGAATCACACCCTGGAGTTGCAGGCAGCAGCAGCAGGAGCCCAAATATTACTTTAAAGAGACACTGGATTTGGCAGCAGGAACCCAAAATTGGATGAATCACACCCTGGAGTTGGCAGTAGCAGCAGCAGCAGGAGCCCAAACATTACTTTAAAGAGACACTGGGGTTGGCTTCAGGAGCCCAAAAATTGGATGAATCACACCCTGGAGTTGGCAGCAGCAGCAGCAGGAGCCCAAACATTACTTTAAAGAGACACTGGGGTTGGCTTCATGAGCCCGAAAATTTGATGAATCACACCCTGGAGTTGGCAGCAGCAGCAGCAGCAGGAGCCCAAACATTACTTTAAAGAGACACTGGAGTTGGCTTCAGGAGCCCAAAAATTGGATGAATCACACCCTGGAGTTGGCAGCGGCAGCAGCAGGAGCCCAAACATTACTTTAAAGAGACACTGGGGTTGGCTTCCGGAGCCCAAAAATTGGATGAATCACACCCTGGAGTTGGCAGCAGCAGCAGCAGGAGCCCAAACATTACTTTAAAGAGACACTGGGGTTGGCTTCAGGAGCCCGAAAATTGGATGAATCACACCCTGGAGTTGGCAACAGCAGCAGCAGGAGCCCAAACAAAACTTTAAAGAGACACTGGAGTTGGCAGCAAGAGCCCAAAAATTGGATGAATCACACCCTGGAGTTGGCAGCAGCAGCAGCAGAAGCCCAAACATAACTTTAAAGAGACACTGGAGTTGGCAGCAGGAGCCCAAAAATTGGATGAATCACACCCTGGAGTTGGCAGCAGCAGCAGCAGCAGGAGCCCAAACATAACTTTAAAGAGACACTGGAGTTGGCAGCAGGAGCCCAAAAATTGGACGAATCACACCCTGGAGTTGGCAGCAGCAGCTGCAGCAGCAGGAGCCCAAACATTACTTTAAAGAGACACTGGGGTTGGCTTCAGGAGCCCAAAAATTGGATGAATCACACCCTGGAGTTGGCAGCAGCAGCAGCAGGAGCACAAACATTACTTTAAAGAGACACTGGGGTTGGCTTCAGGAGCCCAAAAAATGGATGAATCACACCCTGGAGTTGGCAAGCAGCAGCAGGAGGCCAAACATTGGCTGAAAGGCACACCCTGAAGTTGGCATCAGCAGGAGGCCAAAAAATGGTTGGAAGGCACACCCTGAAGTTGGCATCAGCAGGAGCCCAAAAATTGGCCTAAAGACATAAATGTTTTGCACCATTTGGAAAGTGTTAAACGTGGCACCATGCTGAATCTAGTCGCATGCATCAGGCATTGGTGGGTGGAAATCCTGGCTGATCCATCCCTGATTCATTTTGACAAAGGTGAGTCTCTCCACATTTTTAGTTGACAGACGAGTTCTCCTCGCCGTAACTATGGCCCCCGGTGCACTAAACACCCGCTCAGATGGCACGCTACTTGCCGGGTAGGACAGCTTTTCCAGGGCAAACTCTGCTAGTTGCGGCCACAAATCAAGTTTGGCTGCCCAGAAGTCCAGCAGATCCTCAAGGTGTGTTGGCATGGTCATGTCAAGGTATGACATGACCTGCTGGTTGAGGTCCTGCTCCAGGTCTTCCTGCTGTTCATGAGTAGCCTCACTATGCGGGTGTAGAAAGCTACTCATTAGCGACTGAAGACTGAGGCTGCTGCTGATGGAGCTGCTGCTGCTGCTCCTGCCAACCCCCCCAGCAGCCATGGCAGTGGAAGGTGAGCGCAGAGGTCCCCTCGAGTCAGACCTGCGAGAGTATGGGCCATGGCGCGTAGAATGTCTTTGTCCTCCCTCTCGGCGGGTTTAAAAAATGCCCCCATTTTGTGCCGGAAGCGAGGGTCCAATAAGGTGGAGAGCCAGAAGTCATCCCGCTGACAAATGGAAACAATTCTGGGGTCACTACGCAAGCACATGAGCATGCTTCCTGCCATTTGCGCAAGTGACTCGGAGGGACTACCTGTCTCCATCTCCACTGCATACTGCCACGGTGTGTCCGGGTCCTCTGTCTCGCCTTCCTCAAAACCCTCTAGCTCCTCTGGCTGCTCCTGCTCCTCCTCTCCTGTCCGCTGACTAGATAAACCAGCCATTTCGCCAAGCCTAAACTGTGCTTCACTGTGCCCCTCCTCCGCCTCTTCCTCCTCCTCCAGTTCAGCTCCAACGGGGTTCATGTGGCCGTAAGATGTAGACGCCATGTCTCCAGTGCCCTGACCAGCCATGGTTTCCAACATGTGCTGTAGTACATGAAGCAGTGGAATCACGTCGTTCATCCCGTAATCCTGCCGACTGACAAATAAAGTGGCTTCCTCAAAGGGCCTGAGCAAACGGCAGGTGTCACGTATGAGCTGCCACTGGTTGCCATTGAAGTTACACAGGGGAGTCCCCCTATCTGCTTGGATCATGAGGAAATCCGTGATGGCTTTTCTCTGTTCATATAATCGGTCCAACATGTGAAGGGTAGAATTCCAACGGGTGGAAACATCGCAAATCAGACTATGTTGGGGGATACCGTTCTGACGCTGTAGCTCAAGAAGGGTGTGTTTGGCGGTGTATGAGTGGCTGAAGTGCATGCAAAGTTTCCTTGAAGTTGTTAGGATGTCTTGCATATGGGGGGAACACTTCAAAAACCGCTTGACAACCAGATTGAAGACGTGAGCCAGGGGGCATGGGTCAGCCTTCCTTAGCGCAGCGCAGACAAAATGTTCTTCCCATTGTCGGTAACCATGATTCCCATTTTAAGTTTTCTTGGAGTAAGCCATGTTTGGATTTCCTGATGAATACATTTAAGCAGTTCCTCCCCTGTGTGACTCCGTTCGCCAAGACAAACCATGTGAAGCACTGCGTGACACCTCCGTGCCCTGCACACATGGTAGACTGGAGGGGCACTGAGACTTGAGCCTACAGTGGAGGGTGAGGAGATGGCGGTGGATGAGGAGGCCGAGTCGTACAGTGTCACAGGCCCAACGGGCAGGGAACGCGGAGGCCGAAGCGGCGTGACCTGTCCAAGTTGCTGCTGCAAAGGGACCACATTCACCCAGTGGGCCGTAAACGACATGTACTGTCCCTGACCGTAGTTACAGCTCCAGACGTCGGCGCTGACATGCACTTTGCTACACACCGACAGGCTCAAGGACTGGCCCACCTTCTGTTCAACAAAAGTGTGCAGCGCTGGTACTGCCTTCTTGGCAAAGAAATGACGGCTTGGGACTCTCCACCTCGGCTCGGCACAAGCCATCAGTTCTCTGAAAGGTGCAGAGTCCACCACCTGAAAAGGGAGCGACTGCAGCACCAGCAACTTGGACAGGAGCACATTCAGCTTCTAAGCCGTAGGATGAGTGGGCGCATACTGCTGTCTCTTGGACATGGCTTCGCTGATGGATTGCTGGCGGGATGCATGACTTGGAGGAGGAGGAGCAGGAGCGACAGAGGATGGGTATGACGCACAGCTGCCTTCGGCTGAGGTGCTGGAGCCTTGGCTGGCAGAAATTGGGAGCGGCGTGCCACTTGGTGAGAAAGCAGACTGGACCACCCCTTGGGAGCCTCGGTTCTCCCAGGTCGCTTTATGGTGACGCATCATATGTTGACGCAGGGCCGTGGTGCCAACATTTGGGCCCTGGCCACGCTTCACCTTCTGCCTACATATCTTGCATGTGGCTGTGTTACCCTCCTGCGGATGCTTCAGGAAAAACTGCCACACTGCCGAGTAGCTACTTTTCCCACCAACAGGCCTCACTGATTCGCTGCTATTGTCGCCAACTCCAGGAACCCCTGCCCCACTACCTCCCGATAAGGTAGCCTGCCGCTCAGCAGGTGCTCTACCCCAGCCCCGGCCCCATTTGGCTCCAGGCTTTACAATTGTGCCCCCATGCTGCCTGCCAACCATGCTGCTAACACCTTGCTGCCTGAGCTGCTGACTCCGGGGCAACCTGCGCCCCTCTTCTCCTGATGATGACGATGAAGCCCCTTCATCACCCGGCTCCCAAGTGCGATCGGCTTCATCGTCATCATCATTATCACCGAGTTGTGGCTGTACGTCACTGATGTTCGTGGATTCGTCAACAGTGTCTGGCACAGGAGCTGGAACGCTCGCAGCACCCACGACACTGTCCACATCACTATTTGTCTGCCTAGCTAAAGAAGCCACCTCCATTTCTTGGCTGGGCAGTAGCTTCTGACTGTCCTCTATCTGATCGTCCTCCTCACTAAAGAGTGGAGCTGAACCCAAAGCATAGGATACGTCGCTGGGGGAGGGAACAGAGTAGGACAGAGGCAATGGGAGGACAGGGACTGCTCTCGGGGCATGCCAACTCAGGGTTGTGTCAGAGGAACCTACCGACCCTAGACTGGGGGTCTCAGACGTAACTTGTGATGATGTTGTTGATGAGCGCGTTAACCAATCTACCACGGCAGATGCGTTACTGGTGGAGACACGACCGCTAGCAGATACTGGCAGACCAGGTCTCACACTGTGACTCCTGCTGCCACTCGCCCCTAGTCTGCTGCGACCTCTGCCTGCTGAATCTTGGCCTCTGCCACTCCTCTTTGAACATCCTGGCACTTGTCTGCCTGACATTTTTATGTATTTCCTTATTTAGGATAAACAGATAGGGTTCAATGTGCAGTTTTGCGGTGCCCTGCGGCCTGGTTTATTAAAAGCAGTCAAAAACAAATGGGATGCCCCCACAGCAGACCTGAGATCAGTATATATGCACAGCAACAGTGTCTAAGCAGGCTCCAACAGGCCAAATTACTTTAAATAACTGTGCAGCTTGGAGTAAATACAGAGGCTAATATGATGTTACAGAATGGGATGCCCCCAAGCAGGATTTATAACAGTCTATATGCACAGCAACAGTGGATAAGCAGGCTCCAACAGGCCAAATTACTTTAAATAACTGTGCAGCTTACAGTAAATACAGAGGCTAATGGGATGTTACAGAATGGGATGCCCCACAGCAGACTTGAGATCAGTATATATGCACAGCAACAGTGTCTAAGCAGGCTCAAACAGGCCAAATTACTTTAAATAAGTGTGCAGCTTAGAGTAAATACAGAGGCTAATGGGATGTTACAGAATGGGATGCCCCACAGCAGACTTGAGATCAGTATATATGCACAGCAACAGTGTCTAGGCAGGCTCAAACAGGCCAAATTACCTTAAATAAGTTTGCTGCTTAGAGTAAATACAGAGGCTAATGGGATGTTACAGAATGGGATGCCCCACAGCAGACTTGAGATCAGTATATATGCACAGCAACATTGTCTAAGCAGGCTCAAACAGGCCAAATTACTTTAAATAAGTGTGCAGCTTAGAGTAAATACAGAGGCTAATGGGATGTTACAGAATGGGATGCCCCACAGCAGACTTGAGATCAGTATATATGCACAGCAACAGTGTCTAAGCAGGCTCAAACAGGCCAAATTACTTTAAATTAGTTTGCTGCTTAGATTAAATACAGAGGCTAATGGGATGTTACAGAATGGGATGCCCCACAGCAGACTTGAGATCAGTATATATGCACAGCAACAGTGTCTAAGCAGGCTCAAACAGGCCAAATTACTTTAAATAACTGTGCAGCTTACAGTAAATACAGAGGCTAATGGGATGTTACAGAATGGGATGCCCCACAGCAGACTTGAGATCAGTATATATGCACAGCAACAGTGTCTAAGCAGGCTCAAACAGGCCAAATTACTTTAAATAACTGTGCAGCTTACAGTAAATACAGAGGCTAATGTGATGTTACAGAATGGGATGCCCCACAGCAGACTTGAGATCAGTATATATGCACAACAACAGTGTCTAAGCAGGCTCAAACAGGCCAAATTACTTTAAATAAGTGTGCAGCTTAGAGTAAATACAGAGGCTAATGGGATGTTACAGAATGGGATGCCCCACAGCAGACTTGAGATCAGTATATATGCACAGCAACAGTGTCTAAGCAGGCTCAAACAGGCCAAATTACTTTAAATAAGTGTGCAGCTTAGAGTAAATACAGAGGCTAATGGGATGTTACAGAATGGGATGCCCCACAGCAGACTTGAGATCAGTATATATGCACAGCAACAGTGTCTAGGCAGGCTCAAACAGGCCAAATTACTTTAAATAACTGTGCAGCTTACAGTAAATACAGAGGCTAATGTGATATTACAGAATGGGATGCCCCACAGCAGACTTGAGATCAATATATATGCACAGCAACAGTGTCTAAGCAGGCTCAAACAGGCCAAATTACTTTAAATAACTTTGCTGCTTAGAGTAAATACAGAGGCTAATGTGATGTTACAGAATGGGATGCCCCACAGCAGACTTGAGATCAGTATATATGCACAGCAACAGTGTCTTTGCAGGCTCAAACAGGCCAAATTACTTTAAATAACTGTGCAGCTTACAGTAAATACAGAGGCTAATGTGATGTTACAGAATGGGATGCCCCACAGCAGACTTGAGATCAGTATATATGCACAGCAACAGTGTCTAAGCATGCTCAAACAGGCCAAATTACTTTAAATAACTGTGCAGCTTAGAGTAAATACAGAGGCCAATGTGATGTTACAGAATGGGATGCCCCACAGCAGACTTGAGATCAGTATATATGCACAGCAACAGTGTCTAAGCAGGCTCAAACAGGCCAAATTACTTTAAATAACTGTGCAGCTTAGAGTAAATACAGAGGCTAATGTGATGTTACAGAATGGGATGCCCCACAGCAGACTTGAGATCAGTATATATGCACAGCAACAGTGTCTAGGCAGGCTCAAACAGGCCAAATTACTTTAAATAACTGTGCAGCTTACAGTAAATACAGAGGCCAATGTGATGTTACAGAATGGGATGCCCCACAGCAGACTTGAGATCAGTATATATGCACAGCAACAGTGTCTAAGCATGCTCAAACAGGGCAAATTACTTTAAATAACTGTGCAGCTTAGAGTAAATACAGAGGCGAATGTGATGTTACAGAATGGGATGCCCCACAGCAGACTTGAGATCAGTATATATGCACAGCAACAGTGTCTAGGCAGGCTCAAACAGGCCAAATTACTTTAAATAACTGTGCAGCTTACAGTAAATACAGAGGCTAATGTGATGTTACAGAATGGGATGCCCCACAGCAGACTTGAGATCAGTATATATGCACAGCAACGGTGTCTAAGCAGGCTCAAACAGGCCAAATTACTTTAAATAAGTGTGCAGCTTAGAGTAAATACAGAGGCTAATGGGATGTTACAGAATGGGATGCCCCACAGCAGACTTGAGATCAGTATATATGCACAGCAACAGTGTCTAAGCATGCTCAAACAGGCCAAATTACTTTAAATAACTGTGCAGCTTAGAGTAAATACAGAGGCTAATGTGATGTTACAGAATGGGATGCCCCACAGCAGACTTGAGATCAGTATATATGCACAGCAACAGTCCCCTCGATTCAAAGAGCAAAAGTTAATTGATTTCGTATCGAGAATCGTAAGTTTGGGTGGGTGTTAGTCATTTTTTCCTGTTTTTTTGGCCATTTCCGACTCGCACGAGCCTACGTACGAATGCGTATATGCTCTTACGATCAGCGGAAGTCCGTTCCTAAATTTTAGGATCAAAACGTAAAACTTAGGATCAAAACGTAAAACTTAGGATCAAAACGTAAAACTTAGGTTAATTGGATGTGTTTAGGTGTGATTCAGAGAAACCTCTAAACGCGTTTTAAAAGAAAGCCACAGCCGACACCTTTTAGCAGCCGGATTGCTGTTCGTGAACAGGTTTTTTGGCTATGTGGAGGAGTCTGCGCGTCTTGAGCTCCAATGAACTGCATGTATCAGCATGGCCGAGGCCATAAATTGTATGGCAATGCATACCTGATTCATGTATGCCTTATAAAAGCATTTTAATGTGGACCTTAATTAGTCCTTTGCATGTAAACCTTTATTTGGCAATATATTTGCGTTAATTAAAGAAACTTATGTCCTTTGTTATTTATTTTAAAATTGAGGTACTAGAATAATATTTTTAGATTGCATTTATTGGTGTAGTTGTTTACCTTTGCTTTGTTTAATTATTTAAGCACATCTTTGGTCAGATGCATCACACTTACTGAGGAGAGGAGAGCGGGATAAAGTGCAGGATGTGGGTTACTGCTGTATTTTGCACAGACACAGCAGAGCTGGGGGCATGGAAAGGTCAGAAATCAAAGAATCCAGAGCAACACAGTCACAAGGCCCTTTCTGTTTGCAGGCTGCCCGATAATACCTGAGCCGCCATCTTGGCTGTTTCTAGGCTCATAACATGCAGAAGTTGCTGGGTGTTTTTTAATATTTGTGAGCAATCTGTATGTAGAGGGTGTGGGTAACCACACAAAAAAATTTAAAGTTGTACCATTTGAAGCATAAATATTAAAATTAAATCCACAAGTAAAAAATGCAAGTTAACTAAAAATTAAACAAAGTAAGATTTACTTATGCAAATGCATTCATTAATGGTTGGTTACTACAAAATGAATGAAATAAAGAAAAATAAAAGACCAAATATTTAGAATGCACTTTAATGAGGTAAGTTTGTAGTGCGGAGCCGCAAGATCAGAAGGATTTACGTCCAGACAAAAAAGGAAAAAGGGCAAAACCAATGTTGCAACCTGAGAAATGAAACGGAAAATTCAGGATGGAAACTGACATAGGTCTGATTCCCGAACTGCCATACGAACGGACGTATATTTTAGGATAGAAACGTATTTGCTTATTGAATCACTCGCAAGTTCATACGAACGCACGAGCGGACGTGAAAAATAGGATGATCGTGAGCCAAATCCAAGCTGTTACATGTTTCTTTGAATCAACCCAAGTGTCTAGGCAGGCTCAAACAGGCCAAATTACTTTAAATAACTGTGCAGCTTACAGTAAATACAGAGGCTAATGTGATGTTACAGAATGGGATGCCCCACAGCAGACTTGAGATCAGTATATATGCACAGCAACGGTGTCTAAGCAGGCTCAAACAGGCCAAATTACTTTAAATAAGTGTGCAGCTTAGAGTAAATACAGAGGCTAATGTGATATTACAGAATGGGATGCCCCACAGCAGACTTGAGATCAGTATATATGCACAGCAACAGTGTCTAAGCAGGCTCAAACAGGCCAAATTACTTTAAATAACTTTGCTGCTTAGAGTAAATACAGAGGCTAATGTGATGTTACAGAATGGGATGCCCCACAGCAGACTTGAGATCAGTATATATGCACAGCAACAGTGTCTAGGCAGGCTCAAACAGGCCAAATTACTTTAAATAACTGTGCAGCTTACAGTAAATACAGAGGCCAATGTGATGTTACAGAATGGGATGCCCCACAGCAGACTTGAGATCAGAATATATGCACAGCAACAGTGTCTAAGCATGCTCAAACAGGCCAAATTACTTTAAATAACTGTGCAGCTTAGAGTAAATACAGAGGCTAATGTGATGTTACAGAATGGGATGCCCCACAGCAGACTTGAGATCAGTATATATGCACAGCAACAGTGTCTAGGCAGGCTCAAACAGGCCAAATTACTTTAAATAAGTGTGCAGCTTAGAGTAAATACAGAGGCTAATGGGATGTTACAGAATGGGATGCCCCACAGCAGACTTGAGATCAGTATATATGCACAGCAACAGTGTCTAAGCAGGCTCAAACAGGCCAAATTACTTTAAATAAGTTTGCTGCTTAGAGTAAATACAGTGGCTAATGGGATGTTACAGAATGGGATGCCCCACAGCAGACTTGAGATCAGTATATATGCACAGCAACAGTGTCTAAGCAGGCTGAAACAGGCCAAATTACTTTAAATAAGTTTGCTGCTTAGAGTAAATACAGAGGCTAATGTGATGTTACAGAATGGGATGCCCCACAGCAGACTTGAGATCAGTATATATGCACAGCAACAGTGTCTAAGCAGGCTCAAACAGGCCAAATTACTTTAAATAACTGTGCAGCTTACAGTAAATACAGAGGCTAATGTGATGTTACAGAATGGGATGCCCCACAGCAGACTTGAGATCAGTATATATGCACAGCAACAGTGTCTAAGCAGGCTCAAACAGGCCAAATTACTTTAAATAACTGTGCAGCTTAGAGTAAATACAGAGGCTAATGAGATTTTACAAAATGGTAATGTTCCCACAGCAGACTTGAGATCAGTTCAGTATATATGCACAACATCAAAAGTGTATAAGCAGCCTGAAACCGCTAAAAAAGCCAGTCAGCCAGCCAGTAACACTTAGGCTGGATGAAAAAAAAAAAAATCTCCCTGTGACTGCCTCCAATTTTTCCTAACTTTCCCTGCTTCTCGCTGACTTCCTGCCTGTCTCCTGCCTGTCTCCTGCTTGTCCCTGTCTGTCCCTGGCTCTCTAACTGTCTCTCCCTGACTACAGCAGCGTCCTGTCTCTCACGAATGCAATAGAGAAATGAGGAAAAGCAAGATGGCCGCCGCCTTAAATAGCGCTGTGACGTCACCGGGCTTGCTGGCTGCTGATAGGCTGCATGTGACTGCCCCAGCATGCACTGGAGCGGGGTAGATATCTGGACATGTCCCGTCCGCCATCTTAGAATGCCTGTAATGTAAATTAATGGATGTTAAAGGAAAACTTCGAGCGATCGAAGCACGGGGAAATTCGGATTCAATCCGAATCGAATTTTCATGAAATTCGGATTGAATCCGGGTTCGTCCGGATCGATTCGCTCATCCGAATCGCAATACAATAAATATTAAGGAATTCATATAAAGTATCCCATTTAGTGTCTGTGCTTTTGTTTTTGAGGCCATTTTCAGCCCTTCCAGATGGATGAGAAGAGCTGTTTCTGCAGCCCAGTCCATCCCCCTATCAAGAGCTGTGGTAAAAAAACACGACTCCTCATAGATCCTGGGACCTGGGTCATCTAGTGCATCTAGTGGTTCTTTGCCATTAGGGCTTTACCTGTTCCTGAATATGACATTGCCTGAGCTAGTATCAAACAAGGCAGCCATTTGCCATGGGATAACTGCCCCACCTATGGTTTCAATCACCCTTATCAGTGAATTTTAGTGAACTGTCTCCCTATTAAAATCGCAGGACTTAAAAGCACCGCAAGAATTACTTTTCTTAAATTTTTTTGAGAGAAAATGCTTTTTCTCATTATTATTTTCATCGGTTAAGTTCAGCACCATTTTAGCTGTGCAAATTATTTAGAAATGTGCACAGCTGAAAATGGCGCTGAACTGCACCATGGCAAAAAAAAGAGATAAAACATTTCTGTGCAGAATCAACATTGAGATGATTTAGGCCCTTATTCATCAAGCGATAGCGCCAGGTAGTGTCTGACGAGCGCCAGGTAGCGGCAGCTAACGGCGACTACCGACTCAAGTACGCCCGGCGGCGGTCACAATGACGCATTTATCAAGCAAAATTAGGCTAGCGCCGGCGAGAGCGACGGCTAGCGCGGCATTCATCATGAAGCCGCCTGGACCGAACAGCGCCGCTGCAAATTCCCTCACAGCGCCAGGTATGAGCTGTCGCTCCCTGGCGATGTCCAATGCATTTCAATGAAGCAATCTATAATTATTCATAATTAATTGGTATTAATTTTTTTTTTTTTTTTTTAATGTCAAAAAATCGGAGAACACTTCTGCAATGTTAGGATTTATTTTTAAGTCAAAAAAAAAAAAAAGGAAAAGCAAGATGGCCGCCGCCTTAAATAGCGCTGTGACGTCACCGGGCTTGCTGGCTGCTGATAGGCTGCATGTGACTGCCCCAGCATGCACTGGAGCGGGGTAGATATCTGGACATGTCCCGTCCGCCATCTTAGAATGCCTGTAATGTAAATTAATGGATGTTAAAGGAAAACTTCGAGCGATCGAAGCACGGGGAAATTCGGATTCAATCCGAATCGAATTTTCATGAAATTCGGATTGAATCCGGGTTCGTCCGGATCGATTCGCTCATCCGAATCGCAATACAATAAATATTAAGGAATTCATATAAAGTATCCCATTTAGTGTCTGTGCTTTTGTTTTTGAGGCCATTTTCAGCCCTTCCAGATGGATGAGAAGAGCTGTTTCTGCAGCCCAGTCCATCCCCCTATCAAGAGCTGTGGTAAAAAAACACGACTCCTCATAGATCCTGGGACCTGGGTCATCTAGTGCATCTAGTGGTTCTTTGCCATTAGGGCTTTACCTGTTCCTGAATATGACATTGCCTGAGCTAGTATCAAACAAGGCAGCCATTTGCCATGGGATAACTGCCCCACCTATGGTTTCAATCACCCTTATCAGTGAATTTTAGTGAACTGTCTCCCTATTAAAATCGCAGGACTTAAAAGCACCGCAAGAATTACTTTTCTTAAATTTTTTTGAGAGAAAATGCTTTTTCTCATTATTATTTTCATCGGTTAAGTTCAGCACCATTTTAGCTGTGCAAATTATTTAGAAATGTGCACAGCTGAAAATGGCGCTGAACTGCACCATGGCAAAAAAAAGAGATAAAACATTTCTGTGCAGAATCAACATTGAGATGATTTAGGCCCTTATTCATCAAGCGATAGCGCCAGGTAGTGTCTGACGAGCGCCAGGTAGCGGCAGCTAACGGCGACTACCGACTCAAGTACGCCCGGCGGCGGTCACAATGACGCATTTATCAAGCAAAATTAGGCTAGCGCCGGCGAGAGCGACGGCTAGCGCGGCATTCATCATGAAGCCGCCTGGACCGAACAGCGCCGCTGCAAATTCCCTCACAGCGCCAGGTATGAGCTGTCGCTCCCTGGCGATGTCCAATGCATTTCAATGAAGCAATCTATAATTATTCATAATTAATTGGTATTAATTTTTTTTTTTTTTTTTTTAATGTCAAAAAATCGGAGAACACTTCTGCAATGTTAGGATTTATTTTTAAGTCAAAAAAAAAAAAAAAAAAAATATGTGCAGAATTGATCTAACAGGTCTGAGATTAATGTATTCATATTACAAAATGATTCTAAAAACATGTATAATGTTACATTCAAAAAATATGGTTGTTTAGGGGTTAAAAACTAGTTAATACACATCGCCGCCAGCGCTCTGGGGTTTAAACAAGGAATGGACAGCGACAGCACATTCGGAGCGTGATTTGTTGATGAATATGAAGCTAGCCGTTCGCTCTGGCCATTCGTTGTCAGGCGCTCACATACAACGCTGAACCTGTGAAACAGCGACCCCCCAGCCCGTATTCAACATTACCGCACACCGACTGAGTCGCTGTCATCAAGCTAATGCCGGCCAAGCACAGCGAATACTGGCTGGCGCTGAAAAAATCACGCTACAGTCGCTCATCTGTCGCTACCTGGCGCTATTAATGAATAGGCCTCTTAAAAAAAAGTGTGGGGACACAGTTGAGTCACTGTTTAGAATGTAGAGCAAACACGAGTGCAATGGTTTGGACATCTCATATAACTGTATTTTTTCACAATAGATCACTTATAAAAAGATGAACGTTAGACAATTTTCTATTTCTTTAAAAAAAAAAAAACTAATTTGAAACATCTCGAAAAAGGTGGATCATGCCTACCATTGTGTATCATCCCCCCCCCCTCCTTTTACAAATCTAACCAACTGTAGTTTTGTTTCTTATTCTTATCTGATGTAGGATTCTAGTTGTTCAACAGCCCTGGTCTTTTTTGCCAGATTTTTTATTTCATAATGTGCCAAATATTAATTGGTGAAAGGTCTGGATTGTAAGCAGTTTAGCACCCATACTAGTTTTCTGTTAAGCAGTGATTTAGCATTGTCTTGCAGTAATATGCAAGGCCTTTCCTGAAAGAAATCGGATGAGAACATATGTTGTTCTAAAACCTTTATACTGCTCAGTAATAATATTAATAATGCCTTTCCAGATAAGCATGGTGTCCTAAACCATCAGAGATGCAGGATTTTTGAATTGTGAGCTTGAGCCCACATTACATTGCATTTATGGATGTCAAGAAGAATTTCATTTGCTTCATCTGACTACAGAGCAGAACTTCCATTTTGCTTCCATTTTAAATGCGTTTTGGCACAGAGAAGACACCAGCATTTCTGGATTCTGTTGATTTATTGTTGCATGATACAGCCTTAAACTGGACCTTCACCCTGAATAAGAGTCTATCTTGTATATTCCCCCACCCTGTACATACAGATTGCTCACATTAAAAATCATTCTACCTGTACATATTGTATTTTGTGAGTCTTTAAACATCCAAGATGGCAACTCATGGAGTTTCAGGCTGCCTGCAGACAGTAACTGTCTTCTGACAATGTTGATATCGTTTCCTGACCCCAGCTCTGCTCTGTCTGTTCAAAGCACAGCTATAACGCACCCCCCTGAACCTTTCCACCTCTCTCCTAAGTATGTGATGCTTCGGAGGCAAGATGGCGGCACCATTCCTGAGGGCATTTTAGAGAATTGGTGCAGCTTGAGAGAAGTCTTACAGGTAGAAGTGCAGGGGTTGGGTTGGACTGGATACTGTATGGATAATGGTGCCCACTCATGCACCGTAGGAATGGGGAAATTTGAGTTTACCGGGGAACCTGGGGGGCTACACACAGAGGGGCATTCCAAATCATGGTGCCTTGGTGGCAAGAAGCAAAACATAGACTAGTCAAAGTCCTGGGTTTTGGTCCACTTTAAGGTCAATCGGAGCATGCTGAGTAGGCAACCCATTTAGTTGTATTTTTCCTTTAATTTATTTAATTTAAAACACTTCTATCGGGCAGCATAATCAATTTCCTGCATCACATTTATTATGAATGCGGCAGGGGTGAGACTGATGGGACCACGCTATTCTCAGCATCAGTTTTATTGTCACCTTTCTTCATAACGAAAATCATTTTCATGAACAAAATAAAACAATCTATAACTGCCAGAGCTCAGGGAAGTTAATGCATCTAATTGGGACTATTAGGAACATTTATGTGCCTGGATTTGGCCAAAAAATATTTTTCCTTCATAGGTTTGATGATTTATTATTTTCATTCTTTAATGGCCCTGCTCTTATTTTAGGGCACCTGGCTGGAATTCATTTGGATGCAATCAGAGCTTCACAAATCAAGATAACAAATGTTTTTGCCACCTCGGGTTACCTTTAGTTTAATTTTCGGTAAATGCTGAGTGATAATTTATATCTGGCAGCATAAGGCAATTTCTTTCCATGTTTTCTAAAAAAACAGAATAGCTTTTTCCCAATTTCTTCTTTGAATTAATATATATGTGTTGCACAACGTTTATTCTCTCTCTCTCTAAAGTGAAACTTTAATGGTCTGGTGATGCTTGCTTGGGCACTGGTTTGTAGATTATGCCCCCCATGTATCCGCTGTACCCTTTAAATGTAGTCAAGACAAGACACCGGGTCAGACATAATTTATAAATCACTAATGAGTGGACTCCCAGACATTATCACTATCCAAAAGCATGACACTGATAGAACTGTTTTAGAGGTGTGGACGGCTGTTGTTTTTGCCTAAAGAGGGTTGGCTGTCATTGGATATATCTAATGATCTAATTCTACAATTCTAAGTCCGTATAAGCATCTAGCATTGAAAGGCATTAATTCTGGGTGTCTTTATTGATTTTTCTGCCTTTACCAGTGTGAATTGGCACTAGATAAATAGCCATTATGTGCTGGCTCTTGATGAGGATCCACACAATATAGTCAGTAATGTAAGTCACGCGTCTTGCTGGTCAGTTGTGGACACTTGGCTTTAGAACATGGCTGTGGCATGACCAGAGGCAGAGGAGTTGCTAGACTTTCTGGCACCCGGGGCAAAGATTCGAAATGGTGCCGCCACCTGTTCTCTGGCCCCCCCTTTGGTGCCCCCATGACCTGCTGCACCCCGGGGCACTTGCCCCCCTGCCCCCCCAGCTATGCCCCTGACCAGGGGTAGGATTTAGACAACTTTCCCCAGTTCTCAATAATTGTACAAAGAACTGGTAAGAATCAGTGAAACATAACCTGCAGCTACAGTAATGAAATGCCGAGTGTAGAGATTAGATGTCTTGGAGTGAGGTAAATATAAACTGTTCTGATGGGATTTTTAACTGACACAAATACGCTGTGTTCTAAAATATTATGCAAATGATATTTTTCTCTGAAATTGTTATGGTCAATGCAAATGACAATATAATTTTCAAGCCATCAACCGTAGAGTATAAATCAAATTTAAATTTTCAAACCTCCCAACAAAAACATTAAAATCATCAACATCAAAGGGTACGTCCCATGCAGCTGATCAGTGCTAGTCTGGGGATCAGTAACTCTCCTGTTTGCTGAATACGAACCCACATCAAATCCCTCGCTTCCCACGTGGCCCCAGTGCATGAACTCCATTTACTAATGCAGGCCAGGTCCTGCCCCTGTCATCACTCACAGAGGCTCGGCCACCCCCCCTCTATTCACTACAATAGAGGGGGGCGTGTCAGGCCTCAGTACACTCCTTCTATCGCAAAGAATGGAGAGGGCATGATAGCACTTTGTGACTAATGACGAAGTCAACCCGCCGTCAATCCTGACCCCATGTATTGGTCAGATCCAGAAATCTGGTGAGTTACTGATCAGCGTTCAACTGCACGGGACAAAAGGTAGGTACCCTTTGGCTGATGAATCACTTTAATAGGTCACATTTACTGAAATCAAAAGCTATTTCAGGCCAAGTTACATGTTAACATCACCTTCACAGTTTCTTTGCGGGATGTCAGAGTAGCCTTCCAGTGCTGCAGTTTTGATGTGAATATCCTCTCACCTTCATATAGCTTTTTCTTGAAGATAGAGCTTTGAAGGGCCAGTTCCTTCCTCACTTATAAATACCTCACCCTGAAATGGTGGGTGAGCGAAGGGATCCCAGTGCGAGGCGGAGGGCCCGTGTCCTCCCACTCCCCTGAAGATGACGAGGATGGATGATGAGGTCATTGCCTGGCTCCAGAAGTCACTCTTCTCTAATTATCAGACATTTTCTTACTAGCATAGAACCGAAAGGCCAGTTCACACTGCCGCCTTGCAATGTGATAGCGGTGAGATTTCAATCGTCTAGCGATCACTCAGCAAAAGCTGTGCATGTTTTTCTATGGAGCCATTCACATCAGCGATAGTCTTTGCAGGGCGTTATGTAGATGATTATGAAAAAGTCCTGCATGCAGCATTTTGGGAGTGATCGCAATATCTCCCAAAACACTGTCATATCACAGGACAGCGTGATCGCGGCAGTGTGAATGCTTCTAAAGTGTGGAGGAGTCTTTTATTAGTTATAGCGGTGGATATTAGTAGAAGCCTTTTAGAGCAGGATCTTTCTAACTCTATGACATTACATTTTTGACTTAGTCATGCATCTCTTGCGATCATTTAGTTCCTCGCTGCTGACAACCACCCTATTCATGTTAGACAGCCCCGGCAAACCTTGGATAAATCATTCAGCTTTTTATGAGGCTTTTTATGTTTTACTTCGAGAAAAGAGAGAAAATAAATTACTTTTTCTTACGCCAAATGCTTAAAAAGCCAGAGCAAAACTTCAAACGAATTTAGATTTTAAATCCAATATCCATATTTTTTGCACCATAAACTTTTTCTATATTCTGCATATTGCTGACTGATATTGAGTCTCAGATTATTACATAAATTGGTTGCAGGACCAGAAGCTTCTCCCAGCTATCAATTTATCCAGGGTGCCTGGTCTGAAAAAGAATTATTGCATTGAAAATACTTTCTATTCATCACTTGGCACTGGAGGGTAACTTGGCCATTGAAGAGCTGGGAAATCAGATTACACACATAGTTTATTGACTATGTCCTCTGCTCCTCCTCTTACAGGGGATTGGAACGATCCTGTATGACCTGCTCTCTTTGTGTTTACAGTAGATTGGCTGACTCCAAGCGTGAAATAAATGCTGGTTTTCCTATAAAAACAGAACAGATATGATTACAAACACTATACACCACGAATCCCCCAAGCTGTACTGTGAGGCATATATATACACTTTCAACAGTTCCATCGAAAGTGGACTCTCCCTTTAAGCAAGACGCTGCCAGACGCTGTGTGGTTAAAGTCTGTATTTGAAGACATATTCACCAGTAACAAAAAAAAAAAGAAAACACATGGAATGACATTGTTGTAACATTGTGACATTAATACTTTAATGCCAGACCTGTAATGACAATTCTGCATAAAAATAAGTCAAATCAAAAAAGTTTTCTAAAATGACTCTTTCTAGGCCAGGAGAGGTGACACAATTATTTGAAAGAAAAAAAAAACAATTAAACACAAAAAACCCTGTTTAAACAGAAGAAAAGGAACGTCCATTGAAATGTATGGGAGAGCAACAGGTAGCGACAGGTAATACCTGACGCTCTGGAAGCCAGAGCTCCAGAGCTATACGCTGAGCTGCTTGTAATGATGAATCGTACGCTACACGGCGCTGTAAGAGTCACTTACCAGAATCGCTTTCATTAATGTGGTATTGCGTACAGCGCCCAGCGTTCACCAGGCGCTGCCTGCCGCTACGAGGCACTACCTGCCACTATCTCTTGATGAATAGACCCCCAAATAAACACTGGGCTAGGGATAGAAGGTGATGCTATTCATTTCTGGGTTTAAGATCATGTTAAATGTTAAATGCCGCAGTTTTGGATCAGTGTCTGGGTTTCGTCTTGAAGTAGGTTCCTATGTGTCACCAATGCCCTTATTCATCAAGCGATAGCGCCAGGTAGTGTCTGACGAGCGCCAGGTAGCGGCAGCTAACGGCGACTACCGACTCAAGTACGCCCGCGGCGGTCACAATGACGCATTTATCAAGCAAAATGAGGCTAGCGCCGGCGAGAGCGACGGCTAGCGCGGCATTCATCATGAAGCCGCCTGGACCGAACAGCGCCGCTGCAAATTCCCTCACAGCGCCAGGTATGAGCTGTCGCTCCCTGGCGATGTCCAATGCATTTCAATGGAGCAATCTATAATAATTCATGATTAATTGGTAATAATTTTTTTTAAAATTTTTTTAATGTCAAAAAATCGGAGAACACTTCTGCAATGTTAGGATTTATTTTTAAGTCAAAAAAAAAAAAAAAAAAATATGTGCAGAATTGATCTAACAGGTCTGAGATTAATGTATTCATATAACAAAATGATTCTAAAAACATGTATAATGTTACATTCAAAAAATATGGTTGTTTAGGGGTTAAAAACTAGTTAATACAGATCGGCGCCAGCGCTCTGGGGTTTAAACAAGGAATGGACAGCGACAGCACATTCGGAGCGTGATTTTTTGATGAATATGAAGCTAGCCGTTCGCTCTGGCCATTCGTTGTCAGGCGCTCACATACAACGCTGGACCTGTGAAACAGCGACCCCCCAGCCAGTATTCAACATTACCGCACACCGACTGAGTCGCTGTCATCAAGCTAACGCCGGCCAAGCACAGCGAATACTGGCTGGCGCTGAAAAAATCACGCTACAGTCGCTCATCTGTCGCTACCTGGCGCTATTGATGAATCGGCCTCCCCGTCTTTAGGGCTAGACAGTCCTACTGCAATGAGGAGAAGGCCGGGTCACTATTCTTCACTATGCATAAGTAAGCAATAAAACCATGGTGAGTTATGAAGTTGTCTACTCTTAAGTGGTGGGAATGGCAGCTCAGGAGTCGGTTGGTAGAAGGAACAAAGCAGAATCCTCACTCCTGGAGGAAAATCACATGTGTGAAGAGACTTGCAGGATGTTGTACTTGCAGACCTAATGATTGCCTCACAATTAGTAACAGTGTCATTGTCACCTCTGTAATTACCACAATCAGCTCCATTCCCAGTGGAGACACATTTGTATGAAGGCATCAGCATCCCGCTGTGCGTGTCTGGTGGAGGAAACGGGGGCGGAGCCTGTTCTCTATGTTGCTGTAACACTGAATACATTTTTGTTGGTGTAATTGTGGTATTAGAAATGTCGAATGGTGACAGCAGTAAGAAACCATCTATTCTTCCCTTATGCGTATATGTTCTTTTTATCTTTGGATAGGTGTATGCATGCATACTGTCTTTCTACCACCTCTGCTGTATATCCTTTGGTATAATAATATATATGATCTTCCCTCCAACTAGCTTCAGGCTATGTTTATTTGTCTATTAACTTTCTTCTTAAAGGGACAGTCAAGACTACACAAAAATACTTACTGTTTGTTTCCTTCAGGGCTTATGTCCTAGCCAAGTATATATATATATATATATATATATAATGTACTGGACCTAAGGTTTATTCCTATAGCATCCCTGATCTCTATAGCGTAGTCACAAAGTTAAGAAATAAGGCAGTACCTTTTGGAGGCTAACTGAATATATTTTAGGTAAGCTTTCAAGGATACTTAGTCCTCTTCGTCAGACGTGATGTTACAAACAATGAACAGACAAAGCACAGACTTATACACATAAAAAACCAATGGACATCTAAACTCCTGATTAGGGATGCCCTGCTGTGTCAACCCCCAGATTGCCCATAAAAACGTACCTTACCGTGGTCCTACTATGACTGCATAGGCTCTCATCCAATCAGAGCTGGTTGCCGTGTATATTAAACCCCAGATGCAGTTGTACTCCCGCCCTCATTCTATCTGTATGGCTGGGGGTGGAGAGCACCACAGGCCAGAGCTGCTGGGGATGTGGACACAGATATTTGATGAGAGAGCCAGGAAGTAGGTGAGTTTTGTGGGGCTCCAAAGGGGGGGGTTCACACAGACCTAGGGGAAAGCCAGCTGACAGCCCTGGAATCTTTTAGAAACCAGCGCCGCGATTGGCCATCCAGTGCTCACATGGGTAGGACATTCGATGTCTGGAACACCACTGCCTACTTGAGTCTACATTCAACACCTAACCATATTGAAGATTTTGTGGTGGAGCGTATCTTCAGAAATCGAAATCCTAGAAAAACCTCAGGCCTGGACAACGCAGTTGGCTCCCACATTCACCAAGATCTATACTGTAGAAGGTTCCTGTTAATAAAGAAAAAAACTGCGGTGCCTTATACTGCCCATTTTTGTAGAGCGACCTTAAATCAAAAGAGCGAAAAAAGGGGATTACGGTCACAAAAAGAGAGGTGACAATGGTAATGTAAGCATATACAAAAATGTAAATTGATTGACTGTGTGCTAAATAGAAATAATAATTTAAAATGTGTCCTTATGACGGGAATTGAATGAAAGTGAATAACTCAAGCTCTGATATGAAGCAGAATGCCCTGGCTAATGTGATTGAATAGAGCCATAAACATTCCACAGACTTTCCCCCCATCCCATTCTTATCAGCCAACCATTAATTGTCATAACCCCCTTAATCATTATCCCACAACTTACAATTTTACAACTTTGTCACTATACTTGTGAGTCAATAGAAAAATAATTGCCTCTTTTGTAATTTCGTATATAAATATGTGTCTTTATGTTACATATTTGTATTTTGCCTGAAGAAGAAGCCTAGTGTGCTTTGAAAGTTCGTCTGTTTAATCTATGGTATGGTAAATGGTATTTCTTCAACTAAACGGGGATTGGATGCCCCTAGAAGTTATAGTAAGTCATGCAGACATTCGGTCTGCTATAACGCCTTTGTCTCAGACATACATTACCTCTTTCGTCCTTTTACACATAAACCTGTTTCTCTCCTCTCTACTGTACATGAATGTATTTTTCTGCTGTTCCACAGATAAACTACTTTCTCTGAACAATGCAATAACACAATAACACTTTTTACTCCGCTGCACATTAACACCTGCCATGCAGCCTATTCTTCTCCACTGCTGTACAGCCTGACTTATCTATGCTGTACCAGCCCTTCCTTTGCATTGCTTTACCAATTTATATATATATATATATATATATATATATATATATATATATATATATATATTTCTTTGAAAGTTTCTTCTGAAGTAACATACAAAGGCCACACAATACCTGAGTCATTCTGCCTCTGGTCAGTAGGGACCCTGACTCGCTATTTAGCAGATCATAGCAGATCATATTCACATGGACCAATCAGATTGACTGGCTTGTGTGTGGTTAAATTGATCTGTATGATTGAACATACTTGATTGTGTCCAATCAAAGGGACCAAGCACTCATGTTTGAATGGAGCAATAGTCACAATGGCCTGATTTTTATGGCACATTTCCTGCTTCAACCGGTCTTCAATTGATTCCCTACCCCATTTATACTGCTTGGCCCAAATCTTTTCTTGGTAGTAGGAAGGTGCATCATCAACATATATACAGGGATTTCTCTATGCTTCTTTTCTTCCTTTGAAACAAATGTAATCACAAAATGAAGCTCCAAATCCCTCATATTCTTTGTAGCCTCGCATTGTGCGGCACTTACCAACCTGTTGCTTCTAATACTTTCAAACTCAACTACTGTGTGTTTTGTGTGTCCAGACAAGTCTGAACCTGCACAGACAAGCTCAGCTCTCTATAAGGTTGCCACCTAACTGGTATTGCATCGGAAGAGGTGTTATTTTCCCTGGCCTGCCAGTACTGGTATTATCTTTTCACCGGCAAATGTAATTACTGGTATTTTTCCTATGGTTGAGGCCGCAATGAAAATACCACTCTGCCAGTGAAATATCGGGACCCTGAGTGGTGATGTCCCTCCCCTATGTGCTATGACCCGCCGTGGTCAGTGGAATTGCCCCTCCCCCATGCAGTGCCAGAGATGCCAACCTTGGAGACCAGCTTTCAGGGTAATGGGCATGACAGTGGGTGTGGTTTCGGAGCATGGCTTACTCACAGGCTTTTTTGGGTCAAATATTTCATTGCATTTCATTTCATTAATTCCATGAAGCAGGAAAAGCGAGCCTTTTACTGGTCTAAAACTGCATGGCATCTGAAAAAGGGGATATATCATTTCTAATTAATATTTGCTGCACATTAATCTTCAATATCTCTATTAGAGATCAATATGATAAATAGTGCAAATACTAACAATCATATCAGCCTTGGCGGCCACTAATCTGATACAAACAATGGCCGCCAAGGCTCTCCCTACACAACCAGCAACATGTCCTAAGGAAGAAATAGGTTATGCCTTAAATACTTTGCAACTACAAACTATTGTGTGAGAATTATCCACCACACACACACAGTAAGATGTATATATTAAAGACGGGTTTAATTAGCCGCACAGTAATTAACCTTACTAACCCAATATGTACATAAAGTTTTCCCAAGATAACCTTAAATATAGGCAGTTGTTAAAAGAAGTAAGTTACATTAGTTACAGTACAATTTATGTAATAGTGGTAAGAGAGATAGACAGATACATAGATACTTATGGTTTCAGTTCATGGTCATTCAGGTCCAGGCGTCCATCCATTCATCGACTCCTATCCATTCATCGACTCCCTTCCATTCATCGACTCCTTGCCTCCCCCTGTACACAGCTTAATGTATGAACAATAGGGGGAGTGGCCAGCATTCCCCACCTCGTGGGAGTGTCTGCCAAGGTCGGCCCACATCAGATGAAATTAGATGTATATTTTATAAAGGGTATAACTCCCACAATATGCATGTTATCATATTGTAACTAAAAAATTCATGATCCCCATTAATTTCTTAGTTAAATGAACCCAAATACCCCATATATATCATCCAGGGTCCGGTACTATGTGGATTACCAGTTTCTGAACAACATATACATGTTATGTTTGATATCAAATGAAAGGTCAAATTGTACTTAATAAGACCCTCTCATTAATACAGTCATAACTTACATATTACAAGAGTTACAATACTTCCCAGAAATAAAAGCCAATGCCCATATACCCAATGTGTATTTGCCGTCTGGAGACCTCATTAGGAATTTAAAGATTCCTTTTCAAGTACAGCCTGTTGCCAGCTAGGTGTGATAGGTGTCTATTGTCATGGTCTGTTTTCTTATAGCCATGGCAGAATGTGGGACCACTATTTGAATGTTAATTAGGGACAGCGTCCTTTAACAGCATCCCGACTCAGGATGCCCCAAGGAAAAGGGCAGATTACCCCCATAACACACTGAGAGGCAGAACCCTCCTCTGTGAAACTGGCTGAGTGGCAGATTCCCCCCGTAACAGGCTCAGTGGCAGAGTCCCCTGTAACAGCCTAGGTGGCAGAACCCCACCCGGTCACCTCACATTTTGTGTCCAGGGATGCCGCTGCTGGGAGGGAAGCCAGGGTCCAGGGCTGCTTCTGGGAACCGGGACAGGCCGCCCAAGCACTAAATGGTGCTGCTGAGTGGCCGGGGGGGCTGCCTCCTCCGATGTATGTCACGAGCCTGAGCATGACAGGCCTCTCCCACCTCTTTCCTCCGGCACACTGCTACGCCCACCTCCCTGGTAATGATACTGCCACTGCACTGTGGCCAGAAACAACGGGCACCCAGGGACAGTGGGCACCAGTGGGGGGGCTCCAATATCCCAGGTGAGATCACCTCATCGCCGGGTGACCCGGGTAAGGGGGACAAATTTATGAGACA
Source organism: Gastrophryne carolinensis (assembly GCA_027917425.1). NCBI lineage: Eukaryota > Metazoa > Chordata > Amphibia > Anura > Microhylidae > Gastrophryne > Gastrophryne carolinensis. Next base: position 400,974,690 of record CM051235.1, on the reverse strand, counting down.
CCCAAAAATTCGGGTTAGTTGGCATCTCTGCAGCAAGCTGAGCACCAATAATGTGCTCTTGCTGAGCAGTGATTGGTTGGTAAGTTTAATTTACCCCCCCTCCCAGCTGCTTCCTGTGTATGGGCTGCCTTAACGCTGTATTATGCTGGGTAGCTGACAGGGAGCCTCATGTCAGCAGCTCTGGTCATCTGAGGCCAGATCTCAAGGCAGCAGCAGGCATGTGTGAGTGCTTGTGTGAGTGCTTGTGTGTGCATTTACACCCCTGACACTATGCCCAACTAACCCCTCCACCCCTGCAACTACCCTACCTAACACCTCCACCCCTGTCCTGCATCCCTACCAAACCTCTCCACTTCAGCCACTGACTTGCACCCCCCACCTGACTTCTCCACCTCAACCCTTGACCTGCAACCCAACCTAGCCCCTCTCCCTAGCCACTGACCAGAACTCCTAACTGAAACCCCCTCCTCAACCCCTGGCCCACACTCCTCAACAATCACCCCTCACCCACCACTCACCTACACCCCAACCTAACACCCCTTCCCAGCCACTGACCTATGCCCCTAAACTATCCCCTCATCATAACCAGTGACCCACACACTTAAACTAACTCCATCCCCAACCACTCACCCGCAGGCTCAGCTAACCTAGCAGAAGACTCACCTGAAGGTAGAGGCAACAGCAGGGGACCCTGCAGCAGTAATGGATATGTGAGGCAGCAAGTACCAGAGGGCCGCAGCAATGGTGAATACTGGGAGCCTGACAACAAGGATCTGGAGTGAGTACTGAGAGGCTGACCAATACCCACTTTTAAGGAATAGGGTTTTGTAAAATCAGCCAACTGCATGTGTGGGCCATGCTTCTTACAATACCACACCACCTACAAGATCACAACCCCTGGACCCATGAAATGTTGGTCGGTATTTTTTGTTGGCAAAGCTGGCATACCTAATTCTCTAACACTGACAGAATCCCTTCTAACACTGACTGAACTGACAGACACCCCTTATATTTAACTGTGAACTTGTGATTTGTATTGTCTGATACATATGAAGTTGCGCTGTGACATCATCATCTTCAAATAATAGTAGCTATGTTCCTGTTTTTGAAAGCGTGTGTCTCTGATAGGGACTCCCGGCCTCAGATGTTCAGGTAGAGGCAGAGATGGGGATATCAATCACTGTCACTCTAATAGCCTCCAATTACAGCCAAGGATACTATTAATATTAATAGTGTTTGCTAAGCTTTGCTGCCAAGGCATTGGCATATTGGAGAGAGGCACTTCGCTCAAAGATCTAATCAGGACTCATTTACATGTTCCAAGCACTATCAATAAAAGATCAGGACCCCCCTTCTCCTGGCTAGCACATGTTCTAGGCAAGAGACTGATACTCCTTCCATGAGATCTGCAGCCTGTTTTTTTTGTTCAAGTGAATGGGCGGAGGGGATATGTGGACAGAGTGCAGAAGCCGGGAGATATAGGTGATGCTCTCCAGATTAGTTGGTAGTAAAGCAGTGTCAAGGGCGTGGTACGGCAGATCAAAGATGGCTGTGTCCAGCACATGAATCACAGACAACCGGTGCTGGATCCCAGTCGTCGTAACCTCCGGCCCTCTGCTTCATCCTCAGGGAAGAGAGGCAGGATGGGGGTATTTTTGAATACTGTAAAACTGCAGGGGCTGGCCTCTTAAGAGGGTATGCAGAAGGTATGCTTACGGCCTATTAGGGTATAAGAGCGGACATAGAAGGAGGAAGAGCTTGCAATCTATTATGGTGTAAGGGAGGATACAGAAGAAAAGCTTACAATCTATTAGAGTATAAGGGAGGACACAGAAGGTGGAAGACCTTTTCTTCGACAGCACTTCTCAGGGCACCATATGTCACCCACAAAAGGCTAATTCTCAACCCAGCCCTACTTGTTCCTAAGAAAATGATGCCATTATTATGGGCCTCATGACCCCCCCCCCCCCCTCAAATTCCAACGTTGGATACAGGGGTGTACATAAGTTTCACAAGGCTCCATAGCAAAACTCATAGTGGGCCCTCCACAAAAAGACACCTCCAGCGTCAAAGTGGATCAAAACACACAGCACCTGGCCCTAGAGTCAAAAATACTCTAGGGACTGGTGAAAGCCTTTCTCAGAAGTCTGTCTTATGGCCTGTACCACAGTGGCCCTGACTCCATCTGCAGAAAACCGGATGGCTGGAATAATGGTGTCCCCAATGCCCTTGGCACCCAGGGCGCTCGCCCTCCCCTAGAAACAGCCCTGGAACCACACATCTTTCCTGATTCCATGCTTCTTGCGCACTCTGAAAGTCTCCTGGGAATTCCTCCTACTACCCATGTGGGGAACAAACTTTATAAAGTGGTTCCCAACTAACCCGACCTCATGCTCATTGGCTATCACCTGTGGTGTCTCCTTGGTATCCCCAAATAAAAAAGTAGAGAGTAACTGCTATTCACATATGATAAAAATAATTTCATCAAACACTGCGCTTACGCTTTAAAAATTACTTCAAATATTATCTACATATATATACAACAAATATCCACGCTGGAGTAATTCAAACTGTGTTGGATCAGTCTGTAAATATTTCACAAAGTTATTTTGTATTAGTGTCAAAACACCACACACCCGCGGAGTTGTGTGGTGTTTTGACACTAATACAAAATAAGTTAGGGAGTAACTGCTGCTGGTACTTTATAAAAGACAAATTGGAGACTGGTACTGCTGCTTTGAAGACAACAAAGCTGTTAAAAGTTGCCAGTTAGACCAAATGAATAGCAACTTTTTTGCAGGCTCTGGATTTTGGGGTGGCATAATCATTGATACAACGTGGCTTTTGGGAAGGGGCTCGGGGACCACATTGCCTTACATTCATGACTGACTCATCGTGGATTGTCATCAGCAGGATTACATTTTTTCTGTCCATGTATTTTTACGGCCAAGAGCTCATCTCTCTCTGGGATTTAGTTTCTTTGGCAGCATTGACCTGGGCAAGCCTTTTCGATGACCATTGATGGTGCCACAGGCCTGTGTGTCCAATGAGTATAGGGTTCTAAATAAGGGGATGCTGCTTTAGAAGTTGTCCACATATAAGTGCATCTTCCGAGTAGAAGAGTCATGAGCTCCCACACAATCTTTCTATTGACACTCAAATCAATGAGACAACCACAGCCGCACTACGCTATACTTTTAGGCAACATATGCCATTGGATTGGCGCTAAGATACATTTTACCATTGATCATGGGCTTTCAATTGCATCAGGCCAAAAATACATTTATAAAACAGCAAAATCAAAAACCAAAAACTGCTTATTGCATTGTGGGGGTTGGGCATGGGTGGCAGGTGCTTGCCAGGCCTGGCTCACCCAGTAAACACCTAGGTGCAGCCAGCGAAGGAAGAGGCTGTAGACGGTGATGGGGGGGGGGGGTGGAGGCTTGTGATCACCCATTAAATGGCAACCAGAAATCAGCTAGCGCTCTGCCGACATCCCCCCACATGCCTGCCACCTCACCAACCTCCGTCGCCGGCTGCACCCGAGAGTGTTTCGGAAACCGGCGCGCACCTGTCACCCATCCTCCCTCCTCCCGATAACAGATAAAGGGTTAAATACGTCACAAAAAATTGTTAGATCTCATTGCAATAATGAGATCCATTGTGGTTGCAGCAGTAGTAGTAGAAGTAGTAGTAGTAGTAGTAGTATAAGTGTAAGATCTATTCATAAAACCAGATTCATTCATAAAAAGCAGCTAAATAAATGAAATTGCTTTTATGAATGGTTCTTACACATTTACTACTTCTACTGTTTACTATGAGGTAAAATTAGCCTGCAGCATGCATTAGAAGCTTTCAGTTGCTTAACCGATGATGAGTATATATATAATATATACACCAACCATTGATCAAGCAACTGTAAGTTTCAAATGCAGCCAGCTTGGGACAGTAAACAGCAGTAGTAGTAAGTAGTAGATGTCATAGTAAACAGATCCATTCAAAAAAACTGCAATCTAGCTGCCTATGGCCTCCCATCCCTCAAGTGTGTCCCCCCCAAACACAGAGACCCCAGATGAGAAGCACTCGCCTCAGATCAGGGCACTTGTGTGTCACTACTCTGGAATACCAATTGTTCAAACCACTTGGGGGTTACTGCTCTGTAATACCAATTGTTCAAACCACTTGGGAGTCACTGCTCTGTAATACCAATTGTACAAACCACTTGCGAGTCACTACTCCGTAATACAAATTGTTCCAACCACTAAGGGGTTACTTCTCTCCAATACCAACTGTTCAGGCCCCTTGAGTGTCACTACCCTGTAATACAATTTGTTAGTGGGGTATCCACTGGATCAGGCCACTTGTGTGTCAGTACTTGCTCAATCCACTTGGGTGTCACTACTGCTTAAAAACAATTGTTCAGGTCACTTGGGGGTCACTACACTTTAATGTACTCTATAAATTGTTAGTGGAGTATCTACTGAGCCAGGCCACTTGTGTGTCAGTACTGTTTAATTCAATTTTACCTATTTAAAGTTTCAAAGGTAATTGTTACACCATTGCATCAGGCTACATTTGGTACAGTCCTAAACAGTTTTCCATTTTCAAATTGAAAAAGAAATGGCTGATATATCAAGGTTTACACTTTATCCTCATGATCTCTCTTATAAAAGTGGGCATGGCACTTGGATCTGTGATGCAATGTGATGAATCTGGAGGTGGGGGAGGAGGTGGAGAGTGGTGCAGGAAGGGACAGGGACTTCATTGGCTGAAACTGTAAACCCCTTTATCTCAGCCATTTCTGCTTAAATTTAAAAACGGAAAACAGTTTAGGACAGTGCCAAATGTAGCCTGGCACAATGGTGTAACAACGACCTTTGCCTACAATATCACTTTAATGTGGCCACACCTGGCATTATACTCTTTTGAGCTTTGATAAACTATTTGATTGTGGGCACAGCTGGCATCATACTCTTTTGAGCTTTGATAAACTATGTAATTGTGGCACACCTGTCATTAAACCCTTTTTGGCTTCGATAAACTAGTTACTTGTTGGAATACCTTGTATTATACAAAGAGCACACATGAAGACTTCACAGTGCATTATCTGTAGATGGCAACATAAACATACTGTTCACCCACAATGCCTTCAACATGGATTCTAGAAGCTAAAATATGCAGACACCTAATATAGGGAAATTATATATACCAAAACAGTGCCTTAAAGGTAAACAATGAGTGCTTAAATAATTAAAGTTAGTCATTTCATAATGAGCAGTCACGCAACTCTTCCATTCCAATGCTCTTTTACAACTCCTGTTTTCATTTCATGTTCAGTTCTTTCCTTATTTCCCTAAGCCACTCTTTTGACAGAAGTGGTTTATTCCTATGTAAGGAAGAATGAATTGATGTAAATCAAAAATGCCTTCTCATATACTTGTTACTCGCAAGGATACAAGATTATAATCTGAAAGTTGGATTTTCTATAAATATTACACTTGGTAGCTCCACAACCTTGGCAAAGTTCAAGAATGTCACTTCACCAGGTCTTCACCAAATCATAGACATAAATATGGAAATTGCCATCGAACTTGATAATGTACACTGAAGATTTGGCTTCCACTTGATGAATTAGCATGTCAGTCCTTTGAACCATCTTCTTTGGCATATTCTACTTGTTTCCCAGGTGGTAGCAGGCACGGCCATAGCACAGCATCCCACTGGGAGGGCACAGCTCCGGAGTTTCTGGAGGCTGATGTCTTAGCCGAGCTGGCACATCTAAAGGTAAGTAAGGCAATGGGTCCAGATGGAATCCACCCCAGAGTTCTAAGGGAACTTAGGTTTGTGATTGCAGCCCCTCTAACTGATTTACTTAACCATTCCCTTTCAACTGGTGAGGTTCCAGATGATTGGAGAATGGCCAATGTCGTACCAATCCATAAAAAGGGGAGTAGAGAAGAAGCCAGTAATTACAGGCCAGTTAGTTTAACATCTATAGTGGTCAAATTAATGGAAACACTCTTAAAAAAACAGATAATTTCCCATCTAAAAATTAATGACCTATTGGACCCAAAACAGCACGGCTTTACTGAGGGCAGATCATGTCAGACCAATCTTATTGATTTCTTTGACAATGTCACTAAAGTGTTAGATGAAGGTGGTGCTGTGGATATCGCCTATCTGGATTTTAGCAAAGCCTTTGACACTGTACCACATAAGGAGCTCATAGATAAGTTATTGAAGGTAGGACTCAATCCCTGGATAGTTCAGTGGATTTCCAGTTGGCTGAGGGATCGGTATCAGAGCGTTGTTGTAAATGGCGTGCCATCTGAACAAAGGCGAGTTACAAGTGGTGTGCCGCAGGGCTCTGTCCTGGGCCCCATTCTTTTTAATATATTTGTAAGTGACATAGGAGAAGGCTTGGTAGGAAAAGTTTGTCTGTTTGCTGATGATACAAAGGTTAGTAATAGGGTGGATATTCCTGGAGGTGTCTGCAACATGGAAAAGGATTTAGCTTTACTGGATAGATGGTCAAAACTGTGGAAACTAGAGTTTAATGTCTCTAAATGTAAAATCATGCACTTGGGTAGAAGGAATCCCTGCTCTGAGTACCGTATGGGCAGTACTGTGTTAGCCAGGACCTCGGAGGAGAGAGATTTAGGGGTACTGATTACTGATAGCTGCAAGATGAGTGGACAGTGTAGCCAGGCAGTGGGAAAAGCAAGCAGGATGCTCGGCTGCATAGCTCGAGGCATCACCAGTAGGAAGAGGGAGGTTGTGATGCCGCTGTATAGAGCCCTGGTAAGGCCACAGCTAGAATACTGTGTGCAGTTCTGGAGACCTTACCTGCAAAAAGACATAATTCAAATAGAACGTGTCCAAAGGCGGGCAACGAAAATGGTGGAAGGACTTAAACTTAAAACTTATCAGGAGAGACTTAAAGAACTTAATTTGTACAGTCTGGAGGAAAGAAGGGAGAGGGGGGACATGATTGAGACCTTTAAATATGTGAAAGGATTGAATAAGGTTCAGGAGGGAAGTGTTTTTAAGAAGAAACTTAACGATAGAACAAGGGGGCACAACCTGAAGCTAGTCGGGGGGAAGATCAGGAGCAATGTTAGAAAATATTATTTTACAGAAAGAGTAGTAGGTGCTTGGAACAAACTTCCAGCAGAGGTAGTTGAAACATCAACAGTCACTGAATTTAAACATGCCTGGGATAAGCACACATCTATCCTAAGATAAAGAGAACATACAGTATACACATAAGGGCAGACTAGATGGACCGTATGGTCTCCTTCTGCCGTCAACCTTCTATGTTTCTATGTTTCTATGTTTCTATCATTAGAGCCAGGCATGATGCAAAGATCTCCTTCTTTGTCGTCATCTAAAAGCTAATACATGTATAGAACAGGGTCTTTTTTATATGTTATATAATACCATGTGTTCATCATTGGTGATCTGGCTAAAACTATTCCTCGCCATTCATCTATGGAGCCATCTTCTGTTTCAACCATATGTTACACAGCTTTACCAATCATTGTGTCAGCCAAATGGTCATCGCTTATCATGGATGAAGCAAGTCTCTCTAGAAGTACTTCAAGAGCAGACACCTTTTCATCCGTGTGGCATTCTAGTTCTTAAACACTGTCAAACCCATCATACTTAATAAGGTAGGGGGATGGGTTGACTGGTACTTGATCTAAAACAGATCCTTTACATTGTGTTATTGGGCCATGGGACCATGTTGTATCCTGCAGCCAACAATTTTGGCTGAGAATCTGGTTTGCTTGGTCCCATGTTATGTTATTGCAAAGGTCCTTTTCTTCATAATATTTGCTGAAATGCCTGCATATGTCGCCCCAGCTCTCGATCGCTGTGTTGCCCCCTTTCCAAAAGGAGTCTTCATTTGTCTGTACAGTAAAGGGCAGCAAGTATATGTGTCAAAGCGCTTTGCGGCTCGGGTCTAGTTGTCACTACATTTACCCACTGGGCAGTTAGAGAGCTGTAACATCCCTGCCCATGCTTAGTTATCCATGTGTCAGTTGTGATGTGGACATTACAACATATATTATGGCTGTGGTTGTGGGGTAGCCACAGCCATAACATTTTTATTAGCACCATACTCTAACTAACTGAGATAACCAGCCCTCTCACCATAAGGTTTTTAAAGCTCTCCAGCTCCATCATCTGGAATGGGAGCAGAATCACAGAGGCACAGCACAGGTCCTTCATGGAGGCTCACTCATTATTGGTGAAGTTCTATTGGTCTGCACTTTGACTCACCTAGGCATTTTGAAGCTAGATCTCCACTATTGAGCACATGGCCAGCCAATGGATTTGCCTATAACCAGCTTGGCCCAAGGCTGGTACTAGATTCAGTCTGTTGTCGCACACCACCTTTCTGGGATTTAGCTTCTGCTTCAGCAACCACTCCTGTGTCTGCTCCTGGATCCTATGACTGGATGAGGAGGCAGGAAAGAAGTAAGTCGAGTAGGAGGCAACAGGCGGCAACGAATGGAGGAATATAATAATAATAACAATGTTTCTCTGTTTGCTTTGCAGGTTCCTGTCCATGAAAGTAGTGAAGATTATTCAGTGTCCCACGCCGTGCAGAGATTATCTGTCACAGCATGCAAATGACCCAGGACTTGTCGTCTGTGTACTATTTTAAAAAATGCCATGCTGGTGAGATCCTTTGAGACAGCTTTTTCGGTGCTCAGTCCCTGGGTGTGGTGAGCAGCTGGTGGTTTGCACCCCTCTCCCTCTTCTGGGGCTGCGTGGCCACCACCTCTTCCACCAATATCTGATTGCCTTCACTCCACGTTGTGTCTAGGACTTCATCATCACCCCCTGGATCGTCTTCCACCCACTCCTCCCCACTACCCTCCTTCGTAGCCTTTGCAGAAAGCCTCAGCAGCCAGGACTTGGGTTTCACCCTCATCATAGATGGTCTGATATCCATGCTCTCATCCTCCAACACAAGTTGTTGGGCATCTGGGAACCCCTATGGCAGCAACTGGGGCAGGGGCAAGTGGATGGCCCACGGAATCCCAGCTAGGAGTGTCATCATAGAACATCACAGCCTGCCAGAGATAATTTGTCTCCGTGAGGAGTGCCAGAATGAGGTGGAGACTATGGACCACTTCCTGCTCCAGTGTCCCTTTAGTGTAGAGTTGTGTAAACAGGTGGGGTTGGCCCTCGGTGCCCCTTTCTTCTCCCAGCTTTCCTATGCTGAGTGGGTGTATGGAGAATTCGAGAACAGAGGGAATTTTTGTTTGGACACGTTGGGGATGATTTAAGAAACATTAGCGCCAGCTAGTGCCACCTTGCTGTAAGTATCGTCGGGTGAACGCTGGGCGCTGTATGTGAAAACCACATTTAAGAAAGCAAATCTGGTGAGTGCCTCTAACAGCACACGTGTCTTACTAGAGATGACTCAGCGTATAGCACCGGCGCTCTAGGTTCAGGAGCGCCATGTAGTACCTTTCACTCAGTAGCACTCTGCTATACATTTCAATGGTGTTTCATTTGGTTGTGTTTACATTGCGTTTTTTGGCTCAAATCATTGTGTGTTCTCTCCTGCCCTGCAAACAAACACTTTTATTGTTTTTTTTTTTTATTTATTTATGCAGAGTTGTATGTGCAGGTCTGACATTGCAGTATCATTGTCACATTGTTAAAACAATGTCATTCCATGTGTTTTTGCTCTGGTGCTGGTGTATATGTGTTTAGAAACAGACTTTTTTCACACAGCGTCTGACGCTAGAGCGCCCAGCTTTAGAGCACCGGTGCTGGCTGTGTGTAGTTTTTTTTTTGAGTATGGGCTTCAGCGCCGAGTGCATGCACTTAACTGTCTCGCTGCAGCATTGTCCTGTTGTCAGATGTAGTGTAGTCTTGGGCGCTATAACCTTGGGACAGCACCTAGCATTCTCCATTGGCTCTGCAGTGAGTCAGGAAGAGCGCTTCTACAGCACCCACCAGACATAACATTTATCAATGCTGGATAGGATAGTGCAGCATCACTTGCTAGGTTATAACACCCGACAATCGCTTACAGCTTCTACTAGTGGTCGCTCTAGCCCCGCTATACAGACAATCTGATGGCGATGTGTGGTGCTAGTATTAAATCAGCCTCCACATATCTAGTGATCCGCTATTTCACGTGGAATGCACGGTGCCAGCTCTGCATTAGGAAGAAAGTCCTCTCTGTCCCGGTGGTGGTGCATGACATCCTGCATGAGGTGGGGAAGATTCGGGTGCTGGAGAGGGACAGATGGGGAGGGGGGCCTAGATGAGGAACATCAGGCCTCCTTAGTTCCTTATCACACTGTAGATTTTTGATAACAGATGTTTGAAGAACGGCTACTTGCACACGTGACGGGGTCCCTTAGTCTTTCTGCTGAATTGTGTATAGTGTAGAATTAGGTTGTGTATAGAAGTGTTATTGTAATGCCAAATTGTCATGCCTGTTTCTTTTTTTGTTATTATTTTATTTTTTATGTAATTTATTTATTGTAACTATGTACATATGTATATCTTGTATATGACTGATTTTATTCAAATAAAAAAAGGTACAATCTGTTAGTATATAAGGGAAGATACAACAGGGGGATGAGCTTGCAATCTATTAGGATGTAAGAAATTATACAAAGGAAAGATAAGTTTAGAATTTATCTATTTTTATCTCTATATCTATCTATTTATCTATTACAAACCGGAGAGCTTACGAATCTCCCTTTGTCCCTACCTTTCTGTAACATAAATAATATGTTTGGATGTATGTAGGATGGTTAGATGAGATAATCTGTAAGGTGGAAAGAATTTGAAAAATGGTGGTCTGTCCCACCCCTTACATTGATTTATAATGTCTCTGATATGGAATGATAAGGGTATATAAGTGACTGGTTGGTAATTTACTATTAAGGTGGAAGAGCAACAATGATTGGCTCCCTCTGACCTTCTGGACCCTGGTGCAGTCGCACCCCCTGCACCCCTCAAGTTACGCCATTGCTTTCCAGGTAAGACAGGGTAGTTATCCATGTACAGTAAAATTTGTTTTAATAGGGCCAAAAAAGCTCTCCAAGTGAGTTGGGAAGTTCTACGAGCGAAGTGCAGGTGTATTCCGATGAGGTGGAAAGGTTCTCCAGGTGAGCTCATGCTTTCCAATGAGGTGATACAATTCATCAGGTCAGTAGGAGGAATTCTCTGGGAAGGGGGAATATATTTTCTATTGAGCCGGAGAAGCAGGCAAGGCATAGAAATTTTCCAATGAGGTGGAGGAGCTCCCTAGATAAATAAGAGGCCTAACCTTTGATTGGGGGGATGTATATCTCAGTGTTGTGATCAGATTGTTTTGGAATTGTACAATCCGATTGTATGGTGTGTGGACTGTTAATGAATGAATAATATCATCTTAGAATGCTGTAACGCTAAAAATAAAGTTGGCTCATATTCAGGATTCCATGTTGAATGAAGAATGGGGTTAAGTGTCGGACTGGGATGCCTGGGGCCCACCAGTAAAACTAACTCTAGGGGCCCACCTCACATTTAGATGCAAGTATTACTGGCTTACATTAAGGGCCCATGCACAGAAACATGATGCCAGACTGTATTGTCTCTGTCTGTGTACTTGGGATGCCACAAATAAGCTATACATAGTTCAGGTTTGGTCATAGGAAGCCCTCAAATGGCCCCCTGGGATCAGGGGCCCAGCGTTTTTTTTCCTGGTAACCCTGTGGGCCAATCCAAGCCTGCTGAGGTTTGCTTCCATGCCAGACATTAGGTGGCCATTAAGCTGGATGTAATGTAGAAGAGCCGGCTGTGATTCCATTCTCCTCTGTGTAGTGGCAATGGGGTCCCCCAGCGTCACTCTGCAAAGTAGCAAATTACACGTTGAAAGGCATTCTGTCAAGGTAGCGGAATAATAGATCCGCCGTATGGATACGTGGGAAGCTGAATAGCTAATTACTGATATTTGTTATAAACAATGTTTGGCTTGTGTTACTAAGTGAACGCAATGCGCAGGGGGTCCACTATCTTTAATTAAGGCAATGCCGATCTCTAATTATTCAGAGTCAACATTTTATTTATTACTGAAATGCTTTAAAGCGGAACAAAACCCTCTTCGTTGGTCCTGGAATCTAGTGCCGCAAAACTCACCTGCTGCCTGGCTCCCTTGTCGATGTAAATATTGGGTGACTGCATTTCTCATTCATCTAGCTCATGGTATAGCTGCAGTAATACAGTATATTAAGGCAACTGGATTTGCTGTATATTTCTTGAGGATGTTTTACTAGAGAAACATTTTCAAGAAAGACTAGAGAAACATTTTCAAGAAAATAGAGCAAATCCAGTGATTTGATGTATTACCACAAAGTGGGGAAAGTTTAGAACCACTTTAGTGCTATTTTTGCTGTCTGTAGACCCACTGGGCAGATTTGAACTTTACTTCCTAGCCAGGCACCAAATTCAGGATTCCATTAAAAACACAAACAGCCGTTGGGCAGGGTAGAAGTTATAGCAGGGCTCCAAAATTTGCCCTCCTTTATTTTTCAGCCCTACAGGACCATACATAAAAAATGGTCTAACAGCCACAATCAAGTCACTTCAATATGGTTTTGATGCCCATTGGGGAGATTAGCAGGCTCTAATACTTATGATATTTACACCACATTAATGGTAAAACACAGTTTACTGAGCCGTATTTATAAAGCGTCAGCGCCACACAGAGCCACTTTTTTGGCCTTCGCAGCACTCAGCATGCGATTTAAGAGAGAAAAAAAGGCAGCGCCAATGCGGCCGCATGCTAATGTCTTATCTAACACTAGCTGAAGAGTTAGCTAGCTAGCTAGTTAAAGCTAGCTGAAACCTGGCGCTGTATGTCCAGATCCCATAAAGCACAATGTTTTATGCTTATAATTAATATTAAGCACATTTATTTGTACGGAGCTAGCAATGTGACTTGTCAATAATGGAAATGCAGGACCTCATCCAATCAGAACCATTTGCAGTGCATATTAATTGCAAAATGGCTCTGCAATTGCGAGCGAAAATGGCTATTTCCCCATATGCAGGTGTATTCCATCTGAATGGCTGGGCTCAGGGGCGTGCCTTAGCAGGGGAAGGCTTAAAAATCCTAGATTTATGGTCCACTTAAGCAAATGAAAAGTATTAAATTTACGATATATATATAATATATACAATATTATATATTATGATATATTATGTATTATATATTACGATAATTACTGTAAGGGAAACTCAAGAATTGTGGTCTATTAAATAACACAGAGATACCTAGACCAGGGGTTCACAATAGGTGGTACCACTGGTGGTACTTGGGATCTTCTCAGGTGGTACTCAGCAAGGCTTCAGACTGACCTGTACCCAAACTGATCTGCTGCCATCTATACTTCTGTTAAGAGTGATTTGCACCATAAATACAAAACTGCACCTTTTTCGTGATTCATTCTTTTTAAATGGATGTTTGTGTGTTTCGATAACAGTTTTAGCTGACTGACAAAGGTTGAAAACCCCTGACCTAGACTCAATCAACAAACTGTCTGGGGTGTTATATACTAGCTAAGAGCCTTAGCCACTATTCAACCTTATATAGTGAGTGAAGCCTGACAACTTTATAACTATTAAAGAGAAATTGAGACAGGGTACTAAACTGGCCAAAACAGAAATTTGCCTTTTGCCACTGACTTCTGACACTCCCCCTGATTCCCCTAGCAGTAGACCACCATTCATAGGGCTTGAATAGTCGTCTAAACCCTTTGCCCCAGTGGCCATATTTATATTGCAGCATTGTAATTAGTAATTATGCTGATATAAACACACTGCCTGATATTGTCCTGGAGAGTGTCCACACCCACTGGCTGGGAATTTCAAAACGTGGGGGGGGGGGGGGGGGGTTGGAAAATAAATAAATGGAGAGGGGGGTGAATGTAAAATAAACTTACATTCCCTGGTCCCCCCGACTCCTTAGTCTCCACTGCCTGCCTTCTCTGCCTCAAGTTCAGAGCCATCGGGTTTCGGCCCCTGAGTAGGGTGTGGGCCAACGTCCACCCAGAAGCTGAAACCGCGTCTCTCTGAACTTGTGGCTGACTGCCGCTTCCGTAGCCTCCGCTCCCTGCCGCCTCCTACAGAGGCGGTGGGGAGCGGCGGCAGGAAATGGCAGTCAGTGAGCTCAGAGCGGGCCGATTGCAGCCTGGGGGTGTGTGGCCTGTGACTGGGTCACAGGCCACGCCCACTCAGAAGCTGGAACCGTCTCTCTCTGAACTTGCGGCTGCCTGCCGCTTCCATAGCCGCCTCTCCCTGCCGCCTCCTACAGAGGCGTAGAATAATCTATAAATAGATAGATCAAAAAGTAATAAACAATAGGAAGAATGGCTAAATAGATGACTAGACTGATGGATAAATGGTTTGTTGGTAAGATAAATGCATGTATTGATGTATTTATAAATGGCTCAATAAGTGAATTCATAAATGGAACTGATTACATAAAAAAAGTAGATGGATAGATGCATATATGGGTGGATGGATGAATAGAAGAATAGATGACTGAATGAAAGAATGGATGGCTAGACATCAGAATTAATGAATGGATAAATAGGTAGATGAATGAAATAATTGGTGGTTGTCTTAAATAATTGATGGAGCGAAGAATGGAGAAATTAGGAATGAATGGATAGATCAATAGATGGTGTGATGGGTGAAAAGAAGTTTAGACAGATGGAAAAATTTACATATGGATGGAAGCCAGACAGATAGATGGATGGGCGGAAAAATGGATGTATGAATGTATATAATTTGAATAGATGGACGAATTGGTGGATGGATTGGAGAATGTATAGACAGAAGAATAGATAATATGGATACATGACTAGCTGGGTGGATTGATGGATAAAACAATATATTTATATATGTGTTAATGGGTGGAAGAATGAATGAATAAATAAATAAATCAATAGATGGACTGATTGGGAAAATACTGGATGGATGGATGATGGGAGGATTGATGGCTAGAAGGAAGGATGGATAAAAAAATGGACAGATGGTTGGATTAGTAGATAAAGGGGTAATTTACTACACTCACACCTATTTACCAATTTACGTTGTGTGTAGTGTGGAATAACGTGGCGATCTCAGCTGTTTAGTGCTGGCGAATGCAGGGAACAACTAACTTTTTGGTGACATTTTGCTGTGTCTTCGCTGCACTTTGTTGGTCAAAATGTTTGGTATTTACTAGCAAACAGGGTGCTCTTGACAGCGTGCGAACTGCAGCAGCGCAGTTTTCTATTACCAAACCAGAAATGGTGCTGGAAGCCTACTTAACAGCTTAGGGCAGCAAGGATTCAGAATGTATGTGTTGTATCTCTAGAATGTCTGGGGTGATTAGGAAGCCTCTAAAAATTAGTTTAAAAAAAAATCATGGAAAAACATTTTATGATTTGTTTCTCCAAATACTAGTTATCTATCTGACCTTCACACTCAATGTATTAGTGACAGATGTAAAAATTACAACCATTCTCGCCAAAAACAATATTGATTCTTATGGAGTTCGCCACTGAAAAGCTGTTTGCCGGCATTTCGCCCGGTGAAGACGAAAGGACTTCGATATGGCAAAAACAGCCTTCTCCTGGCAAAATGTAAATGTGGCAAACTAGCGAAAGCACGGTGAATGGTCAGCGAATGGCCAGCGAACGCTTAGTAAAATCAGTGAATCACCCCCAAAATATTCAAAATATTAAAGTGGACCAACACCCTGAGGTCTATAAGATTCCCGGGCCGATCACCTCACACACCGCGGGACATCCGAGATCGGGATGTCCTGCGGGGTGTAAACCCCCCAAAACCCCCGAAAAACCTTACCTCTCCAGCTGCTGATTCCGCCGCCGCCGCCTCACTCGCGCTCCTCTAGACGTGCGCGCGCCCGTGCCTGCCGTCTCTGAATGGCCGGCGTGGGCGCGCACACTTCAAGAGTGACGCGCGGGAGGCGCCGACGGGCAAGCTGCTTGTACGTCGCTGTCAATCAGCTTGTCCGTCAGCACCGATTGGACGGCGCGGCCAAGAGGGAGCGGGGAGAGGTGAGTTTTGGGGGCTTTCTGGGGGGTTTCACACAGCGGGGCACCCCCGATCGGGGTGCCCCGGGGAAGTGGACCAATACCCAGGATAGTCAAAATCCTGGGTGTTGGTCCACTTTAAGCTTAATAGCAGCAGTATCCAGCGAGTGAGTTGAGCGAGCAGTCTCCTTTAATGACAGCAGAATGGTTGGAGAACTTGTGATCTTGTTTAAATCGGGAACAAGATACAAACACACTTGTAGTCTATTGCACATTCTGTAGGTCACATTTGGGCGGCTCAGTAAAAGGATTATGGAGCGGAGATGAGCAGAGGGGAGGAATATAACTGCACAGGAACAAAACGGATTAACAGACATAACATGGAGGATGCCTGAACAAAAAGAAAAAGAGCCCAAACAATGTTGGGCAGGGGATGGGCATTGTTCACAGTCCTGCTTCCCTCCCACTGACAAAAATGGATGCCTAATGAAGGGGGTCGCTGAGGGTGCTTGGGTGACTACCTGTTTATTCTCATTCTTCTCTCCTACGCTCAGTGCTGGCTAAATGCACTGTGTCCCCCTGCTTGGTGACAGCAGTGTTCTCCCTCTAGTGTTCAGTGCTTGGTATTACATCAGCAGTCATGCTGTGCACTGAACCCTATCAAAGCAAATAAGAGAGCTCAGGATAGATAGGGCAAGGAAGTAATACAGGGAAGGGGTCAATAGAAGACCAGCACAGGAAACCAGCTAGAATACATGGAGGGGGCATGAAAAAGGATTTGCTGCAGTCCAGAAATTGCTTAAGGGCTAAGCATCTATCTATCTATCTATCTATCTATCTATCTATCTATCTATCTATTCTATTCATCCATATCAATCTATCCCAGATCTATCTATCTATCTAGACCACTTTTTTTGCATGGTTCTGAAGAAATTACTGCCAGTTATTGGGTAATGGAGGCTAGTGTCTGCACACTGCCTGTTATGGGGTGATTGAGGGGAGAGTCTGCACACTGCCTGTTATGTGGTGATCGAGGGAGGATTCTGCCACACTGCCTGTTATGGAGTGATTGGGGGATTGGGTTATTGGGGGGATTCTGCACACTGCCTGTTATGGGGTGATTTGGAGGGGATTCGGCACACTGTCCCTTATGGGGTGATTTGGCATAATGCCTGGTATGGGGGTGATTTAGCACACTGACTATTATTTGTATTTTTTGAGGGGGGGGGGGCATTCTGCACACTGCCTGTCATTTTTCTATTTATCGATCTATAAATCAATTTTTCTGTCCATCCCCTCATTTTACCATCAATCCATCCTATCTACTGTGTTATGCCACCTTACCATTCATATATTCCATGCTTTCTAAGAGCAGGCAAGAGGTGAGAAGGTGGGTGGAGAAATGGTGGCAGAGGATGATCCTGGTCTCCGATATATTAAATACAGTTCCATGGCAAAAAAGAGGACCTGTCTTCCCCTCACCATCTCTGACCTCTTACCTCCAATCTATGCCCTGACCTAATACTTTCTGCTGTATTAGCATTAGTGATTGAATTGCTGCTGGGAGGGGTAGAGATGCCTGGGCAGTATGGCACAATCCCCCTACCAATATATGCCATTGTATTAATTATATCAGGTATAGATTGCTGTTCTCTGACAAGCACCCTTATAACTCCCCCCCCCCTTTTATTGCGATTTATTTATATTTAAAAAGAACTCTTATTTTCCCATTGACGTTTTAACAGCCTCGTAAGCGCTGATTTCTGGGCCTCTCTGCGGCCATGGTGGGAAATTTAAACAACACAGAAAGCAGCCATGAAAAAAAATCACTCGCAGACAAATGGAGAACAATAAAATATTCATTTATGAAGAATCCTAATTCCCGCTCGGCATACGCTCTGAGTTCAGCTGCAGTGACCCCATTATCTCCTGGAGAGAAGAAACACCATTCACGCCGGCTAAATTGTCATATAAATATAATTACAAATCGCCAGGGTTAGAAAAAGGAAAGAGAGGAGAGATAATTAGTAATAGGACAGAGGGACCTTTATATTATCCTCCACTTCCTCTTCCCACTCACTTTCCAGGGACAAAAACTTCCTGCTAAGCTGCACTGGGAGTTCCTCCAGGATTATGGGCTGCAGAAGTTACTGTGGTAATAGAGGTCAATGCAGCTTATGTGGAGCCTTCATCACCAAGACTCAAACTATCTAAAGCATATTTATGGCATTCCAAACGCACACAGTGATAATTGCATCTAAGTGTGGGCTGGGCCCCCAGAGTCCATTCTGTTGGTGGGCCCCAGGCATCCCAGTTGGCCATTGGGCCTGCGTCAGGAAAGAAGCCTGGTTAGGAAACCAACTGTCTCCTCCACGTTTTAGTGCCCTAATAGATTGTCAGTTCTTCCAACTTCTGTATCCTCCCTTAAATAATTTTATTCACTCTTATAACTTAAAGCAGATAAAAACCCACTCAGGCAGGTCCTGGGATCTAAAAGTCTTCAAGGCAGGCCACTTGGCTGCCCCGGGGATGTCCTAATGATGATTTTTGCCCAATTAACTCAAATGTCAGGCATCCTCAGCTACATCCCTGGCTTTCATATAGCTAAGGTGTACTCCAACATCTAGCCAAGCTGAACGTGGATACCGTTTTTTCAGATCTGAGGCACCAGCACCGACTGGGGTACTCTGGTGGGGAGAACGAGATTTTTGGGGGGGGGGGGGGGGGGTAGAGGGTTTTGGTCTGCTTTAATAGATTATCAGCTCACATTTGGGCCCTTATTCATCAAGCGATAGCGCCAGGTAGTGTCTGACGAGCGCCAGGTAGCGGCAGCTAACGGCGCCTACCGACTCAAGTACGCCCGGCGGCGGTCACAATGACGCATTTATCAAGCTAAATGAGGCTAGCGCCGGCGAGAGCGACGGCTAGCGCGGCATTCATCATGAAGCCGGCTGGACCGAACAGCGCCGCTGCAAATTCCTTCACAGCGACACGTATTACCTGGCGCTACCTGCCGCTCTCCCATACATTTCAATGGCAGACGCTGCAATGATTGTTCTTAGTGGTTAGGGGGTTTTTTGCTTTTGGCCAAAATTCAACACATGTTTATATTGATATGTTTTATGAATCTAGCTGGTTATTTCTGTTTTTTTTTTTTTTTTTTATTTTTCACAATGTAATGTTGTGAGTGACATGGGAATTGCATCTCCTCCACCCAAACTCATTGGCCTCAAAAGCGCTGGTTTTCCACACAAACGGGGCTTGTAAAGCTATTTTGTAGCCTGTCAGGTTGGGCGGTCACGTTCGCTCTTCGAAATTGTCAGCGCCCAAGCTATTCGGCAGCCCTGTCCTTGATGAATCTGTGTTGGTCAGTGTTTGTGCAGTCGCTGTTTTAATTCGCTATGTGGCGGCGCGAGCGTCGCTGTGCCTCGCTGCGCGGCGTTGTGCGGCGCTGTGCTGTTCATACATGTGCCCTTCTGCCATTTGCAAGGAATTCACTTCCCGCGACCCCAGTCGTTGTTAATGAATACACTGTAGTTGTGAGCGTGCCTGGCCACATATTGCAGGATTAACATTCAGTCGTACCAGCTCATAACAACCCGTTATGCATTCTCACGTGTGCCACATTTTCAGGTAGTTGTCTAGTTTGATTGTGTGATGACTTTGTGAAGGAATAAGATTTGTATATGTAAGCACAACGGTGTATGCTTTAGAAGGACCTATGCATTCCAGTATGTAGAACCCCCTGCTAAATCAAGCTAATAATTTGTGGCGCCGTGGGCCCTAGCTTGTTTTTCAGCGTCATTTTATTGTTTTTCCGCCATTTAGCTTGCACATAGCTGATATTAGCTTGTCCCTGCTGCGCGCGTTTTTTTTTTTTTAGTTTGGAAGCACAGTTGCTTGCGTCATATCCGGTTCCGGGATCCTCCTTTGCGTTTCAACGCCACCTTAAGGTAAAACTGTCTTGCGCTTATGCCAATAGCTTGTTTTTCAGCGTCATTTTAATGTTTTTCCGCCATTTAGCTTGCACATAGCTGATATTAGCTTGTCCCTGCTGCGCGCATGTTTTTTTTTTGTGTTTGGAAGCACAGTTGTTTGCGTCATATCCGGTTCCGGGATCCTCCTTTGCGTTTCAACGCCACCTTAAGGTAAAACTGTCTTGCGCTTATGCCAATAGCTTGTTTTTCAGCGTCATTTTAATGTTTTTCCGCCACTTAGCTTGCACATAGCTGATATTAGCTTGTTGCTGGGGCGCGGTGCGTATTTTTGTTTTGGTTTGTTTTTTATGTCTCATGTCGCTAGCGTCATTTCCGGTTCCTGTTTCCTCCTTAGCGTTTCCAATATGGCTCCCAAACGGAGAGTAATGCGCCTCCCCAGCTCCTCCTCAGATTCCGGCCCCACCACCCCTCCCCCACATCCCCCACCTACCTCACCTTCCCCAAATACCACCCCTCCCACCCATTCCCCTCCTGTGCCCCCAAAACAACGGCGCACCCGGGTGGATAGCCGGGTCAATGGCCAGGTAGTTAAAGTGAGTATTTTAGTTTTGTATTTTTAGTTTAAAAATGTCTAAACACACAGGGTGGATAGGGGCTGTTTTTTTTTTGTTTTTAGTCCAAAATTGTACACTCCACATGGGGCATCCCCATTGTGGATGTCCTGCTTGGATGCCCCCCCCCCCCCCCTGGAGGCCCCCAAAAATTATCTATGGCCCCTCCCATCTGTGCATGTGTGAGTTGCGGATGCCTATTGCGCTTACCTCTAGCAGGGTGTACCCCTGCGCCATACATATTTTCAATTGGTGTGCAGGCGCACTCCCTGTTAGAGTCAAACGCCACATGCGTACTTTGCCGTGCAGATGCAGCTGAGCTGGTATGCACCTCCCAAGGTCCTTGGTTGCGCATACCACACCGGCGTGGACCGCTGTATTTGGCTTGCGGAGTGACGTGGGAGTGTCCTCAGCTGTGTATTTGGGCCCTTCAAAGGGGGTTGCAGACAGTGGGCCACCCACAATAGTTGTGGCCCAAAAAAGTGCACACAAACACAGACTAATGTAAATCCTGGGTGTGGATCCACTTTGATCTTGTCTCTGTAGAACTGTTTATGACATTGTTCTGAGGTCATGTTGTGATTTTTTTTTTTTTTTTTTTTAACTTTTTTCATAGGACTTCTGCCTGGCCGAATACGACTATGCCCGAGGAGCAAAAAAACGCCTTGCCATGGAGGTGAAGGCCACTGTGTCCCGGCGCTTCAAGACCAACCTGACCATCCGGGCTATTCAACAGAAATGGTCAGATTTTAAGCGCCGGGACCCAGAAGGCGTGTACCGCCTATATGATGCCTACGCATCAGGTAAGTGAAAGCTTATGTTCTTTTTGGCCTTTGTGCACAATCATCTGCTAAGCTGTGTCCTTTTTTGCTTTTTATATTAATTATTTGCTTTCACCCCCTCCACACAGATAAGCGTCCTCCCCTGGGGAAACGTGGGAAGGGATTCCTCCCCCGAACCAGGCAGGCGGACTCGGGGGAGTCATCGGGGGAGGGTCCCTCCCGCGGGTCCTATTTAGAGGACCCAGGGGAGGAAGGGGATGACGCCCCAGAGGAGTGTGCTGCTGGGGGGCAGGCTGGATCAAGCCTCAGCTCCTCACACTCTGAGGCTGAGGACTCTCACCAGGCAAGGGGCCACTCTCAAGCAGGGAGTGAGAGGGAGGAGGGTGGCCCTTTGCCTGGTGGAT
This sequence comes from Gastrophryne carolinensis, assembly GCA_027917425.1. Lineage (NCBI taxonomy): Eukaryota > Metazoa > Chordata > Amphibia > Anura > Microhylidae > Gastrophryne > Gastrophryne carolinensis. The sequence continues at coordinate 400,952,885 of CM051235.1, read as the reverse complement.
CTTCGGAGCAGAGTGTGAGGAGCCGAGGCTCCCCGCCTCCTCCTCAGAGCCCTCCCTGGGCTTCAAGTGGCGCTTCATCCCCTGGTGAGTTTACATGTTTTAATTGTTAGTCTGTGCCAGGTTTCCTCTGACCATTTGTGCTTAGCCCTTGCCATTCCTCTGTAATTTGCAGGGCATCATATAGGCGGCACCTCCATGGATTTTTGGCGTCAAATCCTCCTCGGGCATAGTCGTGGTAAGTGTATGTTTGAACCTAGTACATTTGGGACTTTATGTCATTCCTTAAAGTGGACCCACAAACCTTGCTGATATTGTTTGGATTATGGCGCCTTGCCTGCCAAATCACATCCCTCACCCAGGGCCCCCCCCCAACCAAACACCACAAACTACTTCCCTCTTTGGGGGTGGCAGAAGCCATTGTCCCTGCCTCCTGTGTGGCACTCGAGATGTGTGTGCGCCTGCGCTCTGTTTCCTACTGGCATGCGTGTGCGCACACACTGGCGGAGTGAGGTGCGGAAGGCAGGGGCGGTGGCGGACTAAAATTGTGTTGCTCTGGCAAAGTAGACTACTACACTGAATAATCACAATCCTGTGTCTTGGTACACTTTTAACACACACGTTTCCTGGTCCATTGTCTAAGCTGGTTTGCTAATGTACATTAACATCACAAACCACACTACAGTGCTAGCCAACTGGAAACCACCCCTATGTTTCTGGCCACACCATGATGGTTGTTCTCATTTATTTTCTTGGGTTAAGTTGTTCCCGCTAAAACATGTGGCACACTAGTAACATTAGCCAATCAACTGCTAATGAGTCCTTTACATAGCACTGTCTATGTTATTAGCACATTATCTTTAGGGATACATGTTGCAACCCTAACTAATTGACATTAACTCATGGACCAGGAAATATGCTAATTTTGGACAACCTGTATGTAACCATGCAAGCCTTTGATTTTTCTGACTCAATAACCAGATGGATGTCAAATAGTCAGGTGTCATTGGCCCACTAATTGTGTTTTTGTCTTTTGCTTTCTGTTGACAGATGTTGCTACGCAGACGGAGCCAGAAAACCTCCTCCCCACCCCAGCTCCAGGGACGGCCAGCAGCATGGGCCCCCGCCACAGCTGCGATGGTGAGTACATCCCACTTCATATGCCTAAAGACTTGTGAAACCTATGTCTTCTAGTCACATCTGCAGACATTTAAAATGTACCTATGTGTTAATTTCACACACATCTAGATTCCATGTGTTTGTACAATAATCCAACATGCCTGTCTGCATGCTTGATTGTTGCCTCACATTCTTCATTTGGCCACATAGAGACTATTTTTGCCTTAGACACAACCAAATGGGCCGTATTAGGTCTGGACCTCTAACATTATAGGGCAAACTCGTGTACTCGTTAGGACTTAGGCCCTGAGGTTTGGCTGTGACTAAACACAAAAATGGACACACTGGGACATATACCTTCTTTGCTTCCCCACAGTTAAAGTGGAACAACAACCAGGAATTTGACTTTCCTGGGTCTTGGTCCACTACGGTGGGGCACCCCTGATCGTCACCGCTGTGTGACAACCCCCTGAACTCACTTTTACTCCAGCAAACGTACAAGCCGTGGCCAAGTGGCTCTTCCTCCGCCTCCCGCGCGTCCCTTTTTACTGAGGTAGGGATTTTGGGGTGTTGGGGGGGTTTCACCCCGAGGGACATCCCGATCTTGGATGTCCCGCGGGGAGGGAGGTGATCAGGCCGGGAATCTGATAGATTCCAGGGCCGATCACCGGTGGCTGTTGGTACACTTTAAGAGTAAATGTATGCTTGGGATGTGTTGTTCACATTCCTGCCAGTCAATAGTACTCATATCATGTTAACCAATAAGCGCACAGTGGTCAACAATGTTAATGTGAGTGTCACCTAATTGGACACACTGACATTACATTGCTACATCTGTGTCTGTTGAGGTCACATTCAATTTATTAACAAATTTTTTTTTTTACATCTCTACAGCTTGTGAAAACCAGCATCGCAGACTGTGGCGGGAGATCAGGCTCCTGAAGCTGATGCTGCTGGCCAAGAAGAGGCGCCGGCGGCGTCGTTAGGGTGGGGGGAAGGCTGGCCTGTTTACGCCCTTTGTTGGGCAATGTTGGCCCTGTTGGCCCTTTTTTAAAATTAAATATTTTGATGAACATCATTACAGTGTGGTGCCTTGCAAAGCATAGTTTAACTGTCTCAAAACCCATTTGTGTGTCAATTTAGCCATACCTTTGGAGCCATTTCATGTGTTAATCATAGTAAGCTATGGTCTCAAATGTGTGGCCTAAATTTACAAATACATTGACATATCTAGATCAAGATACTCATCCCTGACTGTGTTATTAGCTAGGTCTTAGGAAAAACACAATTTAGATGTGGGTTAAGCAAATATATTTACACAAACAAAAACAAACAAAATTAATATTCTTGGCTGGGTGGCCGGGGAGGTTGGGAGTCATTGCTAGGGGCGGTGTTGGGGGACAACAGTGCAGTAAAAAATATAGACTGCTGTTGTATGAGCTGTTGTATCAACAACAAAGTTTGGTCCTGCCGCTGTATTGCCTCTGCCTGGCGCTGTATTGCCTCTTCCTGCCGCTGTACAGATTGTTCGATAACATTGGCAAGGCGACCAAGGTCCTGGTTCTGTTGTAGGTTTTGCCTTAACTGGTCCACCTGGCGCTGCAGGCCCTCATTTTGTTGCTGACACATCAGCACCTGATTTTCCAACGCCGCAATGCGCTCATTAGTTCCATCACGCGGCTGTTGGCGACTGTAGTCCTCCAGCATCCGGACCCCTAGTGTGTAGAAATCGGCACTGGTTGGTGCCACACCTCCTCTTGCTGTGGTAGTAGGCTAAAAAAATAGTAAACCACATTTTAGTCATACGGAACAAATGCAGCTATGCCCCTCCCAAAAGTTACCATAAACACTCACTAGACAACTTACCCTTGTCTGAGCCTCTGAAGCTTGGCCACATGGGACTTGGGAAGAGGTCCCAGCTTGGGGTTCTGGTTCCGCCTCCTGCCAAAACAACAATGAAATGAAATGTTACATGTTGCTTCTTCCACTACCCACGAATATGCCAATGGGTTTAGAGGTCGTCTACATCAGCCATGTTACCTGCGTGTCCTCCAGCCCAGGTAGGCTCGAGGTAGCGCTGCCAGAGAGTCGCGAATCAACATCAGAGATGTCGGCCAAGTTGGCAAATGCTAAACAGGAAAATCAGGTTAGTAGGTCTGTGGGCCAAACTCTAATGTAACCTGGTTAGGCTATCGAGGTCATACCTCTCAAATTTTTAAAAATACACAGTAGACCAAAGGTCTTGGTTAAACTCAGATTGTTAACATGTATGTTACAGGACTAAGACGCACTAATTTCTGCAAATCTCATCATAAACATTGCTTAAATTAAACATACCCGCAATATCCCAGATGTCTGGAGTGGGGTCCTCACTCGAGATTGGACCTTGAAAATAGATGTGGACACACAAGTTGCCAGAAGCAAGTGGCACAACATTAGAGCCAAAAGACATACTAGAGCAAGGCAAAACCACTTACCCTCATCTCTGGCAGCTGGAACTTGAGGGGCCCTTTCTGGACAGCCACTTCCGATATTCGGGTCAACTAAAACCCAAAAAAAAAGGGTCTAAAGATTCAGCAAACTACTACAGTGAATGTTTTCCTAAAAATATGTCCGCAAATATACATTGCTATCACTAAAATAACTAATAGACTGACCCTGGGGAGGCAACCAGCACTCCCAAGAGGCATCTTCAAGTTTACCAAGCAAACATGTAGCTTAGTAGACTAACCAAATTGAACCAGTGTTACCTAAACAGCATAAAGGATACATTATGTATTGCTCTACACACCAACAGGGTCCTGTTGACCGGCAACATCGGAAGTGGGGTCCAAAGATGAACCAGTCACTTGGCCTACAAAGAAAAAAGAAAAATGAGACACATGCACTTGAGTCAAAGTGGATCAAGCAAGGTGAACACATGCACTTACCGACATCCAAAGAGTAGGTGGGATCCGGAGGAGATGCTGGGGCCAAGGGCATGGGAGCTAGTGCAAAATAAAACCAACATTGAGCCATAGCTAATGTGCGTGCCAAAATACAACCTGCATTAAGGTGTGTGAGCAGCTCTTTCACTAATATTGACTAATCAAGCCAAGTGTGGCTCACACATTGATAGGCCGATATATGGCTACACATCTCTGGCATCCTACATATCTACACATGTTAGGGCCTTGTTAGTTACTGACTGTGAGTGTTACAGTGGGCGTGCAATTAGGGCGCACCCACATATTATTAATAGTCAACAGGGCAAACCTTTATTGCTTGAGCTGCTCCCACACCCATTTGTTTTTCAAAAAACCAGCAAACAAATAATGGGTAAATACCTTCAATGGCAGACTGGGGTAGCCTTGAGGTTGCTGGAAGGGCAGGAGCTTGGTTGTCCGGAGCCACATCCCGGACAGCAGCATGTGCACCTATGCATAAAGCAACAGACAGAAAAGTTACAAATGTTTTAGCTATAATGTAATACTTCAAAGGTCCTACAGTTAGTTGGTCAGAATGTAAAAATGCTAATCACAGACATTAACATTAGGTTATTGTAAAAGGCAGAAAATATGTACCTTCAGCCCAACCGGTGGTGTCATCCCCAGGATCCACACCCTGCAGCCGAGCCAGTGGGATTTTGGCCTTCAGCATCTCCTCATACGGCCTGTAGGTACTCTTTGGAGCCTGGATGAACCCACTGTCCACATCAAGATCGTGATTCATCTTTTTCATAAGGGCCCCTCGCAAAGTGTAGAAGCGTTTCCTGCAGGATGGGCCACTACGTGGGTGTTGAGCTGTGCTACTAAGCTCCACACCAATGGCATCCCACAGTTTGCTTCTTTCTTGTTTGCCTATGGACTTGCTTTGGGAGCCAAAAAGCAGCTCCCATTTCGCAAGTGTCAGGCGCACAAGATGATTATTCTCAGCCAAATTAAATTCAGGCTCCCTCTTGGCACCTGGGCGCTTAGCCTGGGGTGCTGCCCCACCTTCAGGCTGTGCCCTTTTCCGTAAGGGAGGTCTGCGCACAGCACCCACCAAACTCCTACTCGGGCCTGCTGTGGCCGGCAGATGTCCTGTATTTGGCTCCATCCTGTAGCTGCACACACACACAAATCAACACCCCACAAGCACGCATGCACACTACAGAATGGCATCGCAATCTCTTAGGCTTGGGCAGGTTTTATGTGCTCTAACAGCCAATCCAAAAGCAGCCCACTTAATTGATTCACACATACAGCCCAGTTCCTTCTAGGCACACCTCCACTGCACTGACAGAAGCATGTGTGTTAGCCAATTAACTCATTACAGACCTCAATCAACAAACAACACACACCCAAATCCAACAATGGACTGATGTATCTGCAACCCTTGTGACATGTGCTTAGCCTAACGGCTATTTAAAAAAAAAACAGCTTCACTTTCATTGGTCCCCACCTGATTTTTGGCCCATGTCCGTTAATGCACGCACGTTACGGCTCAAGTACGCTAGTAGCGCTACTAGCGTGCGCGTGCGCACTCTGTTTTACGCACACCTGGGTCGGCTAATTGGCGCCCGGAAAGAGCAGAGCGACGCAAAAGGCGGCAAAGCGGACCTGTCACTTTTGAAAATGAAGTATAAAAGGAAGGAATGAACTAGGTTCTGCTATTCTTACACTGTGGCAAAGGCTGTGGTGTGGTGCTGTGCTCGCTTCCCTTAGCTCATTTGAGCCTCTGTCTGGTTTCTGTCCTCACTCTCTGTGGCTTGTTGGGTGATTTCTGACATCAGTGCTGTTTCTTTAGGAGCTTGGTTTGGGTGGCATCTGCAAATTTTGTGTAGCATACAGCAAGTAAGGCTTGATTTTGGGGCCTTTTGTGGGCTGTGCAGCAACTCCCCTCTTGGTTGTGCTTAACTTAGAAAGCTGGTTTTCAGCAGGCTGGTGGTTTGGACCACTATAGTTCTGGTTTTGTGGTGAGCTGCATTGTAGCGGGTGTGTGTGTAGTGTGATTGTTTGTGTGTGTGTTGTGTGTGATTGTTTTTTTTTTTATTTTTTTGTTTTTGTATATATCTTTAGTGTGTGTGATGGATAAGAGGGTGATGTATGGTGTCTGGGTGGATGGATGTATGCGTATGCTGGAAGAGCAGGAGGAAAGGGAGCGGGGTGTTGTGAGGCTTAGGGCACCCCGCTCCTTTGCAATCCGCCTTTCAGTATGGGACTTAAGTGACGAGCAGATCAGGAGCCGCTTCCGTCTGAATCGTGCTGCACTACAGTCCCTATATGATCAGATTAAGACCAAAATCGAGCCATCCACCAAACGCACTCACTCCATTCCAGGCATAGTACGCCTGTGTGCCACTCTTAATGTGTTGGCACGAGGGACCTTCCAGGCAACCTCAGCCCTCCTCAGCGGGATAAGCCAGGCTACTATGAGCCGCATCCTAATCCAGGTAGTTCTGGCAATTTGTGATTTAATCCCAATTTACATCAAGTTTCCTGAGGAGGAGGAAGAGGTTGCCAAAATAAAACATGCTTTCTATCTGATGGGAGGGATCCCGAATGTGCTAGGGTGCGTTGATGGTACACATATCCCTTTCCGCCCTCCCCGTGCACAGGAGCTGTCCTACAGAAACAGGAAGCAGTTCCATTCCTTTAACATCATGGTGGTCTGTGACCATGAGATGAAGCTGCGGGCGGTGAGATCGGGGTTCCCCGGCTCATGCCACGATTCTTACGTCTTGCAGCGGACAGTCCTGTGCCGGAAGTTTGATAACAACGAAATGCCAGCTGGCTGGCTACTGGGTAATAAATTAACCATGTCTATGTATTTTGCTAATATGTGGCCTAGTAAGGCAATTTTCAACAAACTACCACCCAAAAACATGTACTAGTACTAATTGCTGTCTCTCTCCTTGTGTTTTTTCTACAGCGGACAAGGGATATGGGCAGAGAACGTGGGTCATGACTCCGGTCAGGAACCCACGGACCTCTGCCCATGAACGCTACAATGCAGCGCATCGCAAGACCAGAAGCATTGTGGAAAGAACCATCGGCCTGCTGAAAGCACGCTTTCTTTGTTTGGCACGGCCAGGAGGAGAGATGCTCTACAGCCCACAGAAGGTTTCCAAGATCATCCTTGCCTGCTGTGTGCTACACAACATTTGCATTTGTCACCGAATCCAAGCCCCCGAGGAGACAGCACTGGTGCCAGAAATCCCCAACCTGCCCGCAGATAGAAGTGAGGACACCCAGACTGGCGATGAGCTAAGGGAAAGGCTGATCACTTCTTATTTTGCGGTAAGCTAACTACCCTTCACTCTAATGCAAGTACTGCACTCCTGTTTAAATGTCTTTGACCTCCCATCCAAAAGAGCAACCAAACGCACTAAGGGGGGGTTTAAGATGACCCAAACCACTCTAAGGGGGGGTGTAAGATGACCCAAACCACTCTAAGGGGGGGTTTAAGATGACCCAAACCACTCTAAGGGGGGGTGTAAGATGACCCAAACCACTCTAAGGGGGGGTGTAAGATGACCCAAACCACTCTAAGGGGGGTTTAAGATGACCCAAACCACTCTAAGGGGGGGTGTAAGATGACCCAAACCACTCTAAGGGGGGGTGTAAGATGACCCAAACCACTCTAAGGGGGGTTTAAGATGACCCAAACCACTCTAAGGGGTGTTTCAGATGACCCAAACCACTCTAAGGGGGGTTTAAGATGACCCAAACCACTCTAAGGGGGGGGGTAAGATGACCCAAACCACTCTAAGGGGTGTTTCAGATGACCCAAACCACTCTAAGGGGGGTTTAAGATGACCCAAACCACTCTAAGGGGGGGGGTAAGATGATCCAAACCACTCTAAGGGGTGTTTCAGATGACCCAAACCACTCTAAGGGGGGGTGTAAGATGACCCAAACCACTCTAAGGGGGGGTGTAAGATGACCCAAACCACTCTAAGGGGGGGTGTAAGATGACCCAAACCACTCTAAGGGGGGTTTAAGATGACCCAAACCACTCTAAGGGGTGTTTCAGATGACCCAAACCACTCTAAGGGGGGTTTAAGATGACCCAAACCACTCTAAGGGGGGGTGTAAGATGACCCAAACCACTCTAAGGGGGGGTGTAAGATGACCCAAACCACTCTAAGGGGGGTTTAAGATGACCCAAACCACTCTAAGGGGTGTTTCAGATGACCCAAACCACTCTAAGGGGGGTTTAAGATGACCCAAACCACTCTAAGGGGGGGTGTAAGATGACCCAAACCACTCTAAGGGGGGGTGTAAGATGACCCAAACCACTCTAAGGGGGGGTGTAAGATGACCCAAACCACTCTAAGGGGTGTTTCAGATGACCCAAACCACTCTAAGGGGGGTTTAAGATGACCCAAACCACTCTAAGGGGGGTGTAAGACGCCAATGTTGGTTATCAAGTTATGCATTTTTTTAAAATAAAGCACAAAATAACTATAAAGATATATACTAACTGCACTTTTCTTAATTTTTCAGGCACCAAGAGATGCACCGTGATCTGGACATTCCTCTAAAAAACCTTTCCTGGACTTTTCTTTTCTTTTGCATTTCTGCAGGACTTTTCTTTTTCTATTTCATTTATATTTTATTCTTAATTTAGTTTAAGAGCAAAAATTAAACAAAAATTAGATATATACATGTGGCTATGTGTTTAATTCGGTTGTAAGTTTCCTTTACATTCTAATTCCTATTTTCATTTTCCTTTTCTTTCTCTGTTCTGTTTTTATTTTCCTTTTCTTTCTCTGTTCTTTTTTTATTTTCCTTTTCTTTCTCTGTTCTGTTTTTATTTTCCTTTTCTTTCTCTGTTCTGTTTTTATTTTCCTTTTCTTTCTCTGTTCTGTTTTTATTTTCCTTTTCTTTCTCTGTTCTGTTTTTATTTTCCTTTTCTTTCTCTGTTCTGTTTTTATTTTCCTTTTCTTTCTCTGTTCTGTTTTTATTTTCCTTTTCTTTCTCTGTTCTTTTTTTATTTTCCTTTTCTTTCTCTGTTCTGTTTTTATTTTCCTTTTCTTTCTCTGTTCTGTTTTTATTTTCCTTTTCTTTCTCTGTTCTGTTTTTATTTACCTTTTCTTTCTCTGTTCTGTTTTTATTTTCCTTTTCTTTCTCTGTTCTGTTTTTATTTTCCTTTTCTTTCTCTGTTCTTTTTTTATTTTCCTTTTCTTTCTCTGTTCTGTTTTTATTTTCCTTTTCTTTCTCTGTTCTTTTTTTATTTTCCTTTTCTTTCTCTGTTCTGTTTTTATTTTCCTTTTCTTTCTCTGTTCTGTTTTTATTTTCCTTTTCTTTCTCTGTTCTGTTTTTATTTACCTTTTCTTTCTCTGTTCTGTTTTTATTTTCCTTTTCTTTCTCTGTTCTGTTTTTATTTTCCTTTTCTTTCTCTGTTCTGTTTTTATTTTCCTTTTCTTTCTCTGTTCTGTTTTTATTTACCTTTTCTTTCTCTGTTCTGTTTTTATTTACCTTTTCTTTCTCTGTTCTGTTTTTATTTTCCTTTTCTTTCTCTGTTCTGTTTTTATTTTCCTTTTCTTTCTCATTGGTGATTTAATTGTATTTCCTTTTTAGGTAACAAATAAAAATTTAAAAAATTTTGACTATGTGTTTAATTATGTTTTATTTTCCATTTATATTCGAAGATCTGGTAGAATGTAATTACCTTTTACACACAATAAAAAAATATTTACATTTCAAAACAAATGTGGCAATGTGTTTTATTCAGAAGGTACTGGATGGGCAGGACACAGCAAAGCTAACAGGCGCTGTGTAGAATAGCGTGGTCACACTGACTGACAGCGCCAACAAAGCTGAGGGCCAACATCATATTCAGCAATGTAGGCGTTGTTCGCAACAACGCCAGGTAGCGACTGAGGAGGCCTGCTATAGCGAATCGCTAACGCCCGCGGCTGACGCTAGCGGCGCTCATAGCGCCATACTTCAGTCGCTCATCTGTCGCTACCTGGCGCTATTGATGAATCGGCCTCCCCGTGTCCTTCTAAAAAACTGATAAATTGTAGGCTCTGCATCAGTATGCAGTATCCTTATGTAGAAAAGGAAAGAGCTTAGAATCTATTAAGGAAATACTGTAGGGAGGGTACAAAATATGGGAAGAGCTTTCAATCTATTAAGACATATGGAAAGGTACATTCTGCTGGCATAATGGGGGATATAAAAGAAGGACGTTTTTACAACCTATTAGTATATAAGGGAGGATACAAAAGCTAGAACAGCTTGCAATCTATTAGGGTATAAGAGAGAATACAAAATTGGGGAGAGCTTACAATCTATTGGGATAAAAGAAATACCTCCCAAGTGTCCCTCATTTGGAGGGACTGTCGCACTTGACCCTCTGGTGTATTCACCTATTCAAAGTTTTTTGCATATAATGTTAAAGTGGAACAACCACTCCTTTAGGGTGGGTGAAGCCCTCCCGCTCCTCCTATACTTCTATCCCAGGTCTTGGACCAAGAACCCACTGGGGGATTTCCTGGTAAACCTGGTGGGTTGGTCAGAGCCTGCAAAGGCTCAACAGCAGCTGCATTGGCCTCTATGGCCACCTGGATATCTGCAGACTATAGAGAGGTAACTTTAGTACTGTCTAAAAGCAATGCTGTTAACTAAGCTTTCCCTTTAAGGGCCAGAACTTGCTGGGGCGGAGTCTTGCTTTATTAGCCGCTGTCCCTACAGTGTTATGTATTCAAAGGGCGCATCTATAGAGCGTCTCTCTGAAAGCAAACTTATCAGGCGAGTCCGGGCAGCTTTTATCCCCCTTTTGAAAGCAATCTGAATGACATGTCACTTTTACCGCAAGGTAAGAGTGCCGCCGCTATCTCGCTATTTGCATTTCCACTTAACATTTACAGAAAGTTATTAGAAGGAGAAGCAGCTGGCGCTCCCTGACACCCATGTCACTGCGTTAATGGAGCAGATTACATAGCGGAGCATGTCCCTTCCTGGCTGATCCTACAATGCGCTCCCACTCCTGCGCCCAAGATACAATGTATCCGAATAAATTATCTGCTCTGTGACCACATGTACATCTGCCGAGAGCGAGTTGCGCTCCCCGTGCACCAGCCAAATAGGAATTTTTATTTCCTGGCCGGCTGAAAGCTGTCAGTTGACGATCTGCTGAATGTATTATGGTGAGCACTGGCCTAAGAAATGTGTACAAATTATGGAGTGGCGCTGCTTTAGCGTTCTAGTGATCACACACAAGACTGTCTGATCTTATGGATGTTCTAATGATTACAGGCTGATCGAGTCATGGGAAAGGTAATTTGTCTATGACAAAAAGGCACTTAGGTGTGCTGCGATGCACTAAAGGTTTCTCGCCAGCACATGTGCACTTAGGGTCTTGTTTATTAAAATGTAGGGAGCTCTCTGCCCAGCCGCACCGCCTCCTGAAACACAACCAAAAACCCATCAGGACACATGAACAAGGCTCATTATCCAGCAACCAGCGAAAAGAGGAGCGTGCATGCCTCAGCTCTTCTCAAAGTAGAATAGGTTTAGTGATACAGCTTATTTATAGAATATCCACAGAATTCTATGCAACTCATGTATGTAAGTAGGCGTTTTGCTGATGGCCAAAACATACCCAAATACTTTACAAATAAATGCCTAAGGCAGGGCTACTAATACAAATACTCTTATACAGAAAAGAAAGCTTAGCAAAGGTTAAAAATACTAGAAAAGTTCACCACACAGTAATAAATACCTTAAACCAGACCTTCACCATGATTTATTGAAAAGCCCAAACCCTTAAAAAAAGATTCCCCAGCATCTAAAGTTAATATACTTTACGTTTTTAGTCTCTTACTTATTATTCTTTCCCCCACTGGGCTGCAACTCTGTTCAAGAATTTAGGATACGGGCGCCGCCATCTTGACTCAGAAGCATCACATTTACTGAGAAGAGGAGAGTGGGATAGAACACAGGGGGGCAGGTTATAGCTGTGCTTTGCTCAGACAGAGCAGAGCTGGGGTCAGGAAAAGGTCAGCAATCCCAGAATGCAGGGCAGCACAGTCAGAAGGCACTTCCTGTTTGCAGGCTGCCTGATGTTCCATGAGCCGCCATCTTGGATGTTTAAAGGCTCATAACATGCAGGAGATGCAGGTAGGATGATTTTTAACATGAGCAATCTGTGTGTACAGGGTGGGGGAAACATATAAGATAAACTCAGGGTGAAGGTCCACTTTAAAACTCAATGGGATACATATTACCTCACCACAGAAACAACCATTGTCTATGAGATTCATTAGCCACAGGCGCAGGGTAGGCGACAGACAAGGTAGTGTAGCTCCTTCATTCACACACTAATATAGCATCACCTTTCCTATGGGAACTTGAATGGGAATGGTACTTCCTTCCTGGAACACAAAGCTGGTTCTTGGCACCCAAATGGCAGCTTCCTTGTGACACCCAAGTAGCACACACACCTTTATGTACAGGCAACACCTCTCTTTTTAAAGGGACTGGGAAGCAGCTATTGCTGAGTCACACATCTTTACAAAGAAGATAATTATTACCCAAATCCCTCAGCAGGTCTTCCGCCTTAAAGTGGACCAACACCCAGGATTTTGACTATCTTGGGTTTTGGTCCACTTCGGTGGGGCACCCCGATCGAAAACCCCCCAGAAAGCCCCAAAAACTCACCTGTCCCCGCTCCCACGTGACCGCTGCAGCCAATCCCCGTTGACGGACCTCGCTTGTCCGTCGACCGGGATTGGCTGCAGCGCCCGTCCGCCGCCTCCCGCGCGTCACTCTTACAGGGAGCGCGCCTGCACCGGCCATTCACAAATGGCCGGCGCGGGTGTACGCCCTGCTAGAGGGATGCTAGAAGGATGATCAGCATCGGGTGTTGGTCCACTTTAATGATTGGATAATAATCAACTCTGGAGTACAACTTACAAATCTTTTGTCATGATTAAACATCATATTTAGAGATGAGCGAACTTCTTGAAAGTTCGATTCGGGCGATTCGCCGAATTTCCCCAAGAAATTTGGGTTCGCCCGAATCGAACTTCCACGAATCGCTCATCTGAAAAAATAAAATGCCGGCATGGTGGGAGCGGGCAGGCCGGCTACGCTGTCAGCGGGCGGCGGAAGCCGGGACAGATGAGCGATTCGTGGAAGTTCGATTTTTTAAAAAAGCAAACACTTACCTACATGGTCGGAGCGTGGAGGCCGGCGCCGCTCTCAGGCGCCCTCTGATGACGCGTCCTGTAATCAGTTTGCCCCTAATAAGCTAGTGAGCTTACAAAAAATAGCTAAGCAACAAATAATACTGTAAACATAAGGAATCTGTTGGTTAAGTAGTTCAAACAAGGATATTCAAAAGTACATAGAAGTGGATATTACCCCAAACAGGGGCTAAGCTGGGAATCTCCTCACTATCTGGACTCCGGAAATGACGTTTTTCCATACTTCCACCTGTACAGCGGTCGCCCTGTTGGGCACCGCCATCTTTTTGGTTCCCCGGATATGACGTCGTGCATCTGAATAGCAAGGTGGAAGTCACGGAGCCGCCATCTTGTCGTCTTCTACTGCAACCTAATAGCGCGGCGGCCATTTTTCTGTGGCCCACGCCATCACTTATTATTTTAGAGACTGACCTTTGATACTGGGCACTTCTCATTAGTGACATTCTAACCCACCCCATGCGTCATCTTAGGTAGTGGATGGTATATACTACCGCCCGTATGATCGAGATGGGCTGCAATTGTCGCGGGTGGCGTCATCGGTGCGCGCCCAGATGGGCGTGTCCGCGGGCGTGATCCTCATTCGCTGGAGGCTAATATCTTTGCACATATAAACTCCCTAGGCTTGTTGCTTAATACCGCTCCTCATGAAGAAGGCTTATCTATATAGCCGAAACATCAGGATCTTTTACTATCCACCTGGTGCTGCAGCCACTCAGCCTGTTCATTCGTGTAAGTGCTCTCTGCTTCCATTTTACCTGCCATGGCATTTAAACAGGATGAAATGAGGGACTTCCACTGACTCTCACCCAGGGGACTTCTCCTACTTTATCACTGGACTTTTTACCTTGCCTGCTTTTCCATTCAGACCCCCTGGATGAACTTATGGATACTGTGCCCTTATAGTGCTGATTGCAGCATTAATGAATTAACCATTTCCAGCGGTCATACACCTATTGATGTCACTATTTGTCATTTCACAGCATTAACATTTTTTTCCTTTTAAATGCATTTTGCGTTCCAAGGGTGTTCAATCTTCCACTCCAGCCAAGTGTATACAGTTTGGGTCCGCGGTGAGCCTTGGAATTTTGGAACCCCAATTAACTTTGTTCTATCTTTCTTTATTACTCTTGTAACTGTGCTACAACCTTTAACTAATTGTGCTAAGCTGGGAATTAAAAATGGACGCAGCCGTCCACGCGTTTTGTTGTCTAAGGACAACTTCCTCAGGATGATTCCCGATTTATAGAATTTACTGTTTATAAATTGAAATGTTGATTAATAAAGTCCCTGTCCAGGCAAAATAGAAAAAAAAACGCTCACTTTTACTGCCCCCCAGCTTTTCCATCCTAGTGCGGTTGAATAAAAAATACTGGTCCCGAGATTGAATCCTGCAGCATCCCCGCTCACGATCAAGCTCCATAAAGATCAGCTGCCCTATGCTCCATTGGTCGCATTGATTGGCAATAGCCAATGTATTCCCTACAATGGATGGGACATGCCGAGGCCAGGCCTGTAATGGTGGGCAGCAGGACTTATATGAAAAAGGACAGCAGTGTATGGTTGTGAAGAATGGTATAGTGATCCATTGTGTCATATGGATGTGGCCTGGCTATGGTGGGACTGTATAGGGGGTATAGGATGATTGGCATATACCATAGAATCCCCTTTTGAATATGTGAGCAATATACAAGGTTGATTAAGGAGTCCTTGGATGAGGGTGGGTGATGGGGTTCAATATAGAGGTCCTTGGGCAGTAATGTTGGGCATATCAATGCCAGATTGTATAGCGATCTTTAGAAAATGCTGTAAGGGCAGTACATAGGGTCATGTAAGATTTCCTTGGCCATATATATTGACTATAGCGTTGTAAAGGTGGGTAACATGGGTGTATAAAGGGGCCATTCTGACAGTTAAGTAGGCAGTGGAATCATAATCAATCATATGATTATAAGTGCCGCAGTGTGATTTGTTAGGATGTGTAGAATGGTATAGTGGACCCCTGGCTTTAGTGGGACTGTATAAGTGGTATAGGTTGGTTGCCAGAGTATATATAGAGTTATTTAGTACATATTGGCATTACACAGGGTTATTTAAGAGGGGGCTCTTAGCTATAGTATATTGGGACTGTTTAGGAGTATAGGTCGGTTGCCAGATGGCATATAGCAGTTCCTAACACATATAGGCAGCGTAAAAGCTTGTGTTGGGTGCCCTTGGAAATATGAAAGCATCTTAGGTTTGTATGGGTGGGTGGGGGCTATAAGTTAGTTGATGGCATAGAGAGGTGTTAAGTACGTATGGGCAATACACAGGACAGGACAAATTGATGGGCCTTAAAGTGGATGTAAACCCATGCGACTGGGCCCTGAAATCTAAAAGAATCCAGGGCCAGCCACAAGCCTGCCCCTCGGTCATCCTACAGCAGGAAGCCCCACTGTGTGAAACACCACCTGAGTGGGTGGGACGGTTCCAGCGATACTGCGATCGCCAGCACCGCATCTCCGGCTTCCCTGTGGCTGTGGTATGGGTGGGTCACAGGGTTATATAAATTGGCTACTGAGTACTACTGGTAGGCAGTGAGTTCCTTTATGGTACTGAAAGGGCCCTTAGCTACAATGGGCTAATATAATGTAGGTGGTGAGAGTTCATATAGCCAGTTTACAGGCTTGTATTCTGAATGCTTTTAAAATAAGGGATAGCAGCGTAATATGGATATATAGAATGTATGGGTTCCCATTGCTAGAGTGAGACTGTAGAGGGTAAAGGTAAGTCGCCAGGTGGCATAAAGTGGTCCTTTGCACATGTGGGCAATATATGGGGTTGTGTAAGGGGCCATTGGATTTATGAATGTTGGCCAGTGGAACCCTTGTATTTTATTGGACAGCAGTGTGTTATTGGATATGTGTTTAGTGAGCCCTTGACTGCATATGTTAAAAGGTGTGTGTGACAATTTGGCTTTATAGCGCCAATAAATTCAGGATGTTGACCTGGAGGTTCCTATCAAGCCAAGGTTAGGCTGATCACTTTAGCAAATATCTAATACAATTTTACAGTCTATAGAGCCCCTTTAATGTTATCCTGTTAGGAGAATCAGCCTTGAGAGTGCTCCGTGACCCATACCACACGAACAGGCGAAATGCCGCCTATGTCTGGATTTTACTCACCTAGCATTAACACTCTGAAAATTCAGGCTCAGCCAAAGCGTAATAAAAGCTAATAGATCCAATAGCAATGCGCATTCTCTTCGATTGCTTGCAGCGGCATGACCCCACCAGTCTAGCGGAAAACACATGAAATGAGAAATTTGTTTTAATCTCCTGCCTGCTCATTTGCCATCAAAAGGAGGTTAAATCCTTGCTGCCTCTCCGCCGTCTCATCTGCCGGCCAACGTGTCATTTATAAAAGTGAATTTATGAAGCTAAGTGGACATGTTCTACCCTTTTGGGAATGGGGTTGGTGTGGTGAGTCGCTCGCTGCACGCTACACTGACAGCATCTCCCAAACAGCAGTGCTTTGCGGTCAAACTCCAGTCTTGTTCCGGTTGGCTAAGCCGCGTAGACTCTCTCACAAATAGCTAATTACAGGATGATGGTGGAGACAGCCAACTTCAGCTCCTCTATGTTTGTGCTCTGAAATTCATATGGGATTTCTACTTTAGGCCAAAGGTTTGTCCAATCCCTGAAGCCAGCCATGAAGATCTCCGCACTTTCTAGCAGCGCGTACAATCCATGATATTTCACTGCAGTCCAAATTTAACAAATGTATAAAAATCACATGAAAAACCATATACATAATCACTGGGATGGGTGATTAAAGTGTTGTCACACCCCTCGTTGTTTTTTTTTACAGCTCCTGCCTTAAGATGAGATTTTTCATTATTATCCGGTAGAGATCAAAACAGAAGATTTAGCTTAACCAATATGTGGACTGACCTTTATGTGTTTAACTGATCCTAGAAAATTGAGGGATGCAGCTGTGTGCATCCATTACTATGAATTTTATAGATTCTTGGATATATGTGTGAAGGGTGTTGGTGGATTGACCATTAAAGCTTCCATGGATCTTAGGATTTATAAGTCAATGAGGCAGTTGGAGGGATAGTTATATGTTCCATTGATCCCCAGATATAGGCCGTCGATTCAGAGCCAGATGAGAATTCTCTGTTATTAAGAGAGAAAACTGCCATTGACTTTCTTTGTCTACCTTGGGGCCGATTCAGAGCTTTGTAGATGAATGGAGCTTGTGAACTCACCATCATAGGTTTCACGCATCCCTGAGTTTACCAGAAGAAACTGATCCATTGATCTATATATGTATGCATATATGCATATCCATTGTTCCTTGGATACGGGAATGGAATAGGCTGGGTGGATGGGTAGGTACCACTGATATCTGAATTTATGAGTAGCTGCTGTTGGTGGAATGCTCTCTTATAGGTTCCATTGATTCTTGGATATGGGAGTGGAGGAGGCTTGGTTGGATGACCATTATAGGTTTCATTGATCACAAGGTATGGTAGTGAGAAGGCTGGTGGATGGACCACTACTAGTTTCAATAGCAGAAGGATGTATGAATTAGAATAATTTTATTTTGGCTACAGTGGTTAGATCAACAACAGTAACCGCAGTTAACCACAGAACAACCACAGGGGGGTAAAGATCAAACTCTTTACTATTCTAGTAGTCTTTAAAGTGGACCAACACCGAGAGGTGATCGGCCCGGAAATCTATAAGATTCCCGGGCCGATCACCTCCCACCCCGCGGGACATCCGAGATCGGGATGTCCCGCGGGGTGAAACCCCCCCAAACACCCCAAATCACCTACCTTATCTTCGGCGGCGGCCGGCCGCCGCCGCCTCCCTCGCGCCCCTGTAGGCGTGCGCGCGCCCGCGCCGGCCGTCTGCGAATGGCCGGCGGGGGCGCGCGCGCGCCGAAAGTGACGCGAGGGAGGCGGCGGCGGCGGCAGCCGCCTGGACGTTCCTGATCCCCGCCTGGACGTTGGCGGGGATTGGACCGTCCAGTCACGTGGGAGCGGGGAGAGGTGAGTTTTTGGGGCTTTCTGGGGGGTTTCACACAGCGGGGCACCCCCGATCGGGGTGCCCCGCCGAAGTGGACCAAAACCCAGGATAGTCAAAATCCTGGGTGTTGGTCCACTTTAACAAATACAAAATGAATAATAGAAATAATATATTTCTGTCCATAAATTAAAACTATTTGTGTGATCACAATGTAATGTAGACATCGCATCTGCCTGGAATTATCTGGAGTTCTTTGCAATGCTATCTCAAATACTACGCTAATACTCCTAATAAACTCCAAACTTCAGGTTTAAAAAAAATTCTTGATATGTAAAAATAAGTCCAGTATTCTCATCAGACCCAAATCAAAAATATTAATTCACTAAATCGCATACCATAAATATTATAGAACTTATAGAACTTATAGAACTGTAAACCACTAAATGCCCTTCAAAAACTTTCTCTTGTATTGAAAAAATCAGGTGTTCCCTATAGGGAACAGGCTTACCAGAACATTTAGATAAACATGCCGAAACTCAATTACACCATACCTGCATGTTTACTTAAATGTTCTGGTTAGCCTGTTTCCTACAGGTGAGGGACCCCCTGGTGGTTTGGGGGAATTTGAAATACTAGATGAAGATTTTGAAAAACACTCAGTAATTCACAATTACATAAGAACATTTATGCTCCGTGAGTCAGTGAATTGTTATTCACTTGTTTGATAACTAATGGGAAAAAGCTATCCGGTTATTTGGTTATGGTTGTAATTATTTGCTATCACAGCTTAGATTTAGCAGAGAAGTAAACAAGGCTGGATGGCCCATTATAGGTTTAATTGATCACTGGATTTACGAGTAGTAGAGGCTAGTGGAATGACCACTATAGGTTCCACTGGCTCCTAGATATAGGGGTAGAGGAGTCTGGGTGGAATGGCCATTACAAGTTTCACTTATTCTTAAATTTTAAAATGGAGGGGTGACTATCGAGGGGGAAGAAGGCAACTTTAAACAAGATGGGTGAAATGTGCAAAGAAGAAGGAGAACATTTGAAAAATGAAAGGATTGAAGGGGCTGAGGTGTGTGGGAAAAAGCAGGAAGGAGGGACAGGGCAAAGAAAAAGAAAGAGGTGGACTTGGAAGAGAATTGCAAAGATGGACAATGGAAGGAGATATGTAGAGAAAAAATGGTGGAGCCAGAGTAAGAGGGAGAGAAAAATGTGGAAAGGACAGAAAAACAGGAGGGATCATACACCAGAGATTAAAGAGGGAAATAGAGAATGTGGAACAGGTGCACCAGATATGTTCACAAAGCAAACAAACATTAGAAAATGACTTTTTTGTATTCGCAGCATTGCAAAAGTTAAGGTTGTCGTTTGGCAACTGGCTCTGATAGTTTGCATCCCATTCTTCTTTTCACCTTCAATCTGTCTCCCTCTTCCTTCTATTTTCCTTTATTATCCACATTCGCCCATTCTTTGCCTATTTTCCACCTTCTTTCCTTCTCTCTCTCTTCCAAGTTAACTCTCTCTTTTCTCTTTTCCTGTTGTCCCCTTTTTCCTAAATAAACAGTGGAATCCTTGTTTAGTGGAGTGGTAAATCACCAGTTCACACACTGCCTATGATTCCAGACATGAGAACTCTGTTCCTACTAATTACCTATCTTCTTGGATGAAGAATCTGCCTCTTTTTGTAGAGATCCTGAGGGTTACTTCTTTCAAGGTGTTATAGGACAACATGGTGAGAATGTTGCTAAATTTAAACTCTCAGCTATAAATTCTCTTGTATTGTGTAATCATTTAATTAATTGCTGAACTGGTTAATTAAAACAGCTTTATTGTTTTGATTATTTTACATGTATTGTTTAATTACTTAGTGAAACTATATATATTTCTCTTTTAAATGGTAGTGGTTTGTAATGTATTTGTCCCAAATCAGCAATACATTATACCACCCTGCCTTCTCTATACCATACAAGACCTCCCCTTACCCTGTAGTAAGGGAGTCCTGGACCATCCTGGACCACCCCTCCCCCACAACTTTACAGCCCTACATCTAGTCCACCTTAATAAAAGCTCTCATATCCATCATAGTAATGCATTATCATTAAACCTCTCCTAGATAGAGAGCTCTAGAATGGTGGACCCCAAAAATAACATAGGGAAGAAATGGCGGGTATCAGTGCCACTACTATTTTATAAATGTATGTGATGAAGTCCAGGTCATATTTATAGCAGAATATTGGTTGGACCCCATACTGGAGTTATGCCCTGATCACTTCCCTGGGTAGGAGAAGCATGATCATCTAAATCTAGATGCTCATCATTGCAACCAGACAAGAAATTTTGAAAGAAACCATGACCGTTCTTGTCTTACCAGGAGGATCATTTGCATTTTTTACAGCAGACTAAGCATCTGATAGACATCTGACTGTCAAGGAGGCTGTAAAATTGAAGACTTCAGTGCTCTAGCCCATGACCGAAATGCAGGTAAAGTCATTTTAGAAGTGAAATTAACTTGCCAATCAACGAGGAGGAGGATGCCATCTCATTTTTACGATAAGAAGGACTTGAATCCAAATGCAAATGTCCACGTTTGTGGGGACTGACAATACATGTTCGAATGTCCAGTTACACTGGCTGTGAATGGGCTCCATGCAATGTGTATCTGTCTCACTTCACCAGTAATCATAAGTTGCAAATAGTTAATAACAAATACCGCGCTGCCTCAAAAGGTAAGCTCAAACGTGCAAACAGGATCCCAACCCTTTGACTTAAAACATAACACACATTGTTAAAAGCACAGAGCTAATCAAAAATTAGAAAGTTCAGTCTTTCAACAAAACTTGAATATAAGAGAAATGTCCGTGAATAAATCCAAATATCTGATTATAACCATCAGGTAAAAGTGTCCACCGGTGCAATTTTAGGCTAATGAAGTGCTCCACCACCATCTGAATGAGACTCTTACCAGAACAATTTTAAGAGAGAGCCATATGAATTAACTCCACATCCTTCATATTCCTTAACGAACAGTATTCATATAGCAGCCAATATATAATAAGGAAGCCCAATCGAATGATACTTCACTCCCCAAACATAAACAGGGAGGCTTAATCCACTATTCCAATGATCTTTGCAAAATACTCCACATAGATCCCATGCAAAAGAGAATCAAAGAAAAAGAAATCAGAGCGGGGAAACCCACGTGACACGTCAGACCGTCCACTTCCAGTTTGAAGGAGACAGAAGGTGTACTTGCGCGTCACGTCCAACTAACAGATTCCGGTTCAAGGGTTAGAGGAAAAGTGCGCATGCACCTTCAAACCGGAAGTGGGCGGTCTGACGTGTCACGTGGGTTTCCCCGCTCTGATTTCCCGCGGGCGTGCTCCCTGTTAGAGGGAAGCGCGAGATGCGACCGCCAGCGTGCTCGGAGCCACTGAGCATTGACGCGCATAGCTCAACGGCTCAGAGCCTGGTGATTGGCCGAGTGGCCACGCATGTGCCGTAGGAGTTGGGTGAGGTGAGTTGTAACTAGCGATCTGGGGAGTTTAACATAGCGGAGCACCCCCGATCGGGGTGCCCCGGGGAAGTGGACTAAAACTCAGGATAGTCAAAATCCTGGGTGTTGGTCCACTTTAATGCTCTGCTAAGGGAAAAGTCTTATTCTTATCCAGAATCCTAGAACACAAGATTACATCTTTTACTCAAATCCCCAATAATTTGGAGTGGGCGTGCAAAGAACACACCAATCTCCCAAAGGAAGCACCACTACAAACAACAGTATATATTAATGATTTTATTAGTACAAAAAAACCAAAGAATTAAAATACATACACCCTTGTCCTTGAAGCAGCATGGGGGCTGCGTGCGCAGACATTTTTCATTGAGGTTGGCCTGACTGTTGCCCTGGGTGTTATCTTATGACGTGAGATTTAACCATTTATTTTCTTTCTGCTGGCACTTGCATTTTTATCATATATTGTTATTGTCTGCACTTTAAAGTCTTATTGGTATGGGTTTCCCTGTGCAATATTAGGTAGTGTTCTAGGTTTGTGTGTTTTTCATGCATTTGCACTTTATATATTGATATTTTTTGTTTATTGTATATTCACTTTTTTTGCACATATTTTTGCCATATATATTATTATTTTTGTAGTATTGGTTTTATGAAATTTGCACATATATTTACATGTGGTTAGGATTTTTTGTGCCGGCACAAAAAGGATGGGTTATGACTATTCTAGGATAATTAATATTATTCACCCATAGGGCAGTTATTTAAGAGGCCCTTAGGGGCCATACACATTCCCCTCGATTCAAAGAGCCAAAGTTAATTGATTTCGTATCGAGAATCGTAAGTTTGGGTGGGTGTTTGTCATTTTTTCTTGTTTTTTTGCCCATTTCGTATTCGCACGATCGTTCGCGCATAGACGTATATGAACATACGCATTTCGTACGAGAATCGTATAATTTGCGTTAGTTCGTGTGTTTTTCCCGTCCAAATCGTATTATTTGCGTCCGATCCTATTTTTTACGTCCTTCACATGGGCTTGCGACCAATTCAGAGAGGTGATTGCTAATTGTTTGGAAGCCCATTAAAGAGCTGCTTTACGAAATGTTTGCCGGCAGCTATTTGGCCTCGGGAGTAGGATGGAGCGGAGCGAGTTTGTGGCACATCAAGGGCTTATGCTTTTTGGCATTGAGTTGATCGAGATGTCTGAGAGCAGATTGCCCCTGCGTCGTCGCATGAACATCGATAGCATGAATGATGTTGAGCTGTTCGAGCTGACCAGGCTTAATCGCGCTTCCCTCCATAAATTATATAGTGAGCTGCGGCCATGGTTAGCCCGCACCACAAGGAAGGGGCATGCAATTTCAGGTATGACCAAGATGCTTGGCTGCCTGCAATTTTTGGCGAACGGCTCGTTCCAGAGGCTGGGTGCCCTCTCCGTGGGGATGTCACAGCCTACGCTGAGCCGCGCACTCTCTAAATTTTTGGAAGGCATGGCTGCCATAACTCAAAAATATATTTATTTTCCTGATGATATGGCAGCCAGAAACGCCATTAAGCTTGGGTTTTATAATGTGGCCGACATGCCCAACGTTATTGGTGCTATTGACTGCACACATGTGGCACTCGTACCTAGGGCAGCCGACGAGTATATATATAGGTATTGAGATTGGTTATTATGTTGGCCAACGTGTCATGTAACCTGTTTTCCTTTGCGGCAGCATATTTGTTTATCCCTCATTTGTGTAGCTGCTTTATCTAGGCTTTTCATTAGTATTTCCCAATAGAGTGCAGACATGTTTTGTGGTTAATTTTTTATTTTGGGTCAAATATCAATTACCCTTTTTGTATGTTTTTGCCTTAAGGAATCGTAAAATGGGACACTCCCTTAATGTCCAGGCCGTGGTTGGTCCGGACATGCGGTTTATGAGTGTCCTTGCCGGCTACCCAGGATCGTCCCACGACTCCTATATCCTCAGGCGATCTGGGTTGTTTCGGAGATTTGAGGCAGGTGAATTTTCGGGGGCATGGCTGCTTGGTAAGTGTGTCCTATTTGTGTGTTATTAAATGTGGCATTAATCTTGTATTTGTTGATATGTTTGTTTTTGAATTCTTTACATAAGCGTCCAACTGCCTTTTTCTTGGGTCATATATTATGAACTTCCCAAAAAAATGCTTGCCTCGCTTTGTCCTTCAGAATGTTTTCCCTTTAGTTAGGATGTCTGTAAGTTCCTTGTCCCTAAATATATTGGTTTGGAGTTTATACCCAAGGATCTTTGACCTTTGGCTCCTTTTGTACTATTGGTCTTTAAATGTCAAAGTGGACTTAAACTGCATACATTGTAGTTTCCAGATAAATGTGGATAGTCCCTCAGCAGCATCCTAATTGTAACATGTCTGAAAACTAAAAATATATGTAAAATCCAAATACCCTTGGGCGTGCAGATGTTTGTTAATTATTTGGTATATTGAAGTGCCATTTTTAATTAGGTAATACATTAGTGGATTTTTTTTTTGGCCTAATGTGCCCTGTTTTGTTTTTTGGCCACTTTACCTTACATCATTATGATATATGTTAAATTTTTGGTGTTTGTTGTGTTGCCTTTTTAATTTTGATTACATTTAATTCTCTGTTTAAGGTGATTCCGGGTACCCACTTCTACCCTGGCTCATGACGCCTGTGCTGCGGCCCCAGGATGCCTCTCAGGAAGCGTACAACCGTGCGCATCGCAAGACCCGGGCTGTTGTGGAGAGGGCCTTTGGGCTGCTGAAGACACGTTTTCGTTGCCTTGACCATACTGGGGGCGCCCTGCAATATGATCCCAAGAAAGTGATCGACATTATCATGGCATGTGCTGTTTTGCACAATTTTGCCATCCTGGAACGTGTCCCACGTTATGTGGACAGCCTGCCCTCTTCAGCCGTCGAGGATGAAGTCGAGAATTTTGTGGGGCCCCCCAGTGAGTCTGGCCAATCTGTTAGAGCCAACCTGATCATGCAGCATTTTACTTAACTTTTTTCCCTGTCTCAACATTCTGTGTGTCTGTGTTATCCTTTTTGTTACATATGTTGTTTTGCCGTAATGTGGCATTACCTCAAAGTAAAACATTTAGACCTTAATTGTTGCCTAATGTATTTCATGTAGTTTCCTTAGCTTTAGCTTTGCATTGTTACACCTCTTCAAACAAAAATTATCTGGTTTAGCCCAAGCTGTTTAAAATGTGTTCCCACTAAAAACGCCACAAGTATTGTAAGTGAATTTTTTTTTTTACTTAGAAAAGGAAAAATTATAGTGCTTAACAGAAAACATTCCACATACATCTGTGGTTACAAATGGATAACATTACCAAAAAAACATCGAGCACATCTACACCTGGAAGTGAGTGGCACAACCAAACAAGGACACCCAGTCCAAAGGCCAGCCTAGTCCAGTCATTAATATTGCCTGTGCCCAGGGATATTTGGGCATGGCCATAATGTCACACAAACATGTCTGCAAACAGGAGGAGCACCAACCAAATACATATTTAAAGCCATAAGTGGCCAGATACCCTCCACATAGACCTATGGCATTGGCTAGTGGCCTTAAGCATTACTCTAAGGAGCTATATGGGAGCAAATACAAAACACAACCTGCATGAGCAACACAAAATGGATTGTTTGAAACCTCAAAGGACAAGTAAATACAGTGGGGGTTAAGAGAAAAGATGTCCCACACACCCATGGCTTAATAGGGTGGCTGCCCATAATACCCAGGTGGAGGTCCAGGTGGAGGTCCATGTGAATGGGACCTAGCCTGGGCCATGGCAGCATTGTGAATTTGAAACTGCTCCACAATGTTTCTCTGCATATTGGTCATCTCAGCCATGGCTGACTGGATGCCATTACTTGCATTGTCCACGTTGCTGTTGAGGGTACGCAACTCCGCGAGGATGCCCTGTAGACTGGTATGGATGTTGACCATGTCGGCATGCCTTTGCTCACGCTCTGTAACGAGCTGGGCGTCATAAGAGTCCCTTTGTTGGGTCCATAATTGAAGCAGGGCACTCTGCCTCCCCTGGGAAATTGTGGGGCGGCGTAATGGAGTCCGCCGCACAATTACCCTGGCTCTTGGGCGTGCCCTGCCGCGTGGTGTCGTACCCTCAACAGCAACAGGCCTGCTTTGCAAATCCTCAGCAGCAGAGTGAACACTGGGGACTGTAGTGTCAGTCTCCCCATGTGCATGCACAATGGATGGAGATTCACTCTGCTGCTGAGGATTGGCCAGAGAAACATTATGGAGCAGTTCCAAATTGGGACCCAGGGGGAGGTCATCCGACGTGCCCTGCATGGAGACATCATCATCTTCCTCCATGTCCTGGATCTCTTCCATGAGTGTGCGGGTCTGTAGGGACATATAAAAAAAAAAGTGTAAGTTGGCGTCCAAATTTGGGATTCCAACAGTTTAACACATTCTTAAGCACTTGGTAGTATTTATGGTACTAAATTAACTTACCGGAAATCTCTGATCTGGGCTCCTATGCTGTACGGACCTGGTAGGCATAACCAAACTGGGGGGTGAGTTTACCCTTGCTGAGGGATCATGCTGGGCTGAAGAAGAGAAAAACAAACCACGTAAACACACACATAACCATTTTTGGGATAGGTAATCAAATTTAGCTCTATTTGTAATATTATTCAACTCTAGAGCAATGGGGACCTTTGTTCAAAGACACGCAAGTTTACATAGGTGCAATGGCTCGCAAAAACTGCTAACTGACCTCAGTTCGAAGTCAGGAAGTGTACCCAGTCAGCATACAACTTTCAACGCACATTTTGGGATTTAGCCTACCATTCGCTAGGTCCGGGGTACTCAAACAATTGTTGGAAAGGCCCATTTCAAGGTATGTGGTGAGAGGTGAATGTCTGGCCATGGTGCTGACGCAGGGGGTGTCTAGTTAGAAATAAACACACTGGTGGAGGGGCTGGAGATTTCAAAGTGCCAACTAATAAAGGCTGCTTGCCCTTGCTGGGCTGGATGGGGCAGAGCTGAGGGGACAGGGATTGGATGGCTAAAGGGGGGAGTTAACGTATTGATGGTGATGGGATGGATGGAGCAAATCTGTTACAAATGTATGGGGCTTATGTGGGGGGGGGGGGGCATGGGGGACTGTGGCAGATGGGCCAGAGCAGGGGCAGCGGGACACGATTGTGCCCAGAGAAAGTTTTACCAAGTTACTGTGTACCTTGCAATGCCACTTCCTGTGCAGTACTTCATATTGCAATGCTATGTTTCAGGGAGCCATCACATTGGGCAGGAGAACAACCACTACATCGCCGATCAAGGGGGCAGCTCTGAGCACGTCAACACAGAAGTAACTGAGTGCAGGGCTGTCTGGGCAGGGGTCCTGGAATCTGGTGCCAAGGTCCGCATTGGGACCCCGGGCCGCCAATTGAGTCTCGCTGCTCTAGGTCAGATATGTTTGGGGGTGGCTAATTAAATTGTTAACTCAAACACAACTCACACAACCAAAAGGCAACCCATACATAATGATGTGTGTTTTGTGATTGATTCCAAATATATCACTTTTCTTGAGAAACTTCATGACTTTAACAATCCAATTGGACATTTGATCTTTGCCATAATGGCTGTGGGCCTAAATGTGTGATTCCCAGGGACCAAAAGAGGACACAAACAGGCACAGTAGTGCGAGGCCAAGCAAGGCAAACCATAGGGGCATCCCGTTATCTTGTTACTAGTGAACTGTAGATTATTTAGCAAACAGGCAAACATGCAGATTTAAGAGTACTCACCGTGGGTACGGGTCGGTGAGTCTGTGTCCCTTAGACCAGCATGTCCACCGACCGCGACCGGATGGAGAAGTCCAAGCACAATCTCCTCAGCAGGGGTAAACTCCAATTTAGATGGAAAGCCACCTCCAGTTTTCATGCTGAAAAGAGAAAATCGTTTGGTACTCAGAAAAGGTGCATACAGTACATGCAAAACATTATATTTAGCGAAAACATTTATTTACCTGTAATTATGCCTTTTAATTTCTTTTTGCCGTACAGCATACTTCAGATCAGAGATTTTCTTCTGAATTTGGGACACATCTTTCCTCTCTTCCCCCGCTGCATTTACTTGTCGGAGGATGGTTTCAAACAATTCCATCTTGCGCTGCTTTGTGGTGTGTTTGGATTTGCTCCCATAGAGCTCGTCATAGTATAATGTAAGGCCACTAGCCAATGCCATATTTTGGTCATGGGAGAATCTCCCACTCAACTGGCCGCGGCGCAATGTGCGGCCAGATGGTTGGCTTGGCTGCTCCTCCATGTGTGCAGACACATGTGGTGACATTATGGCCTGGGGCTGGGTAGGGGAATGGCCGGATTGTTGGCTTCCCAATGACTGGACTGGACTGGCCAAGGGACTGGGTGTTCTTGCGTGGCTGGCCACCGAACTTCCAGGTGTAGATGTGGTCATGGTTGCAATTCTGGGCCCTCTTGGGGGGCTATGTTCCCGGCTGGTGCCAGGTCGGGGGCTCTGTTCCCGGCTGGTGCCAGGTCGGGGGCTTCTGGCCCTGGATGGGGTTCTTCGGGCCCTGTAGGGGCTTCTGGCCCTGGATGGGGTTCTTCGGGCCCTGTAGGGGCTTCTGGCCCTGGATGGGGTTCTTCGGGCCCTGTAGGGGCTTCTGGCCCTGGATGGGGTTCTGCGGCCTCTGGCTGGGCTTCTGGCCCTGGATGGGGTTCGGCGGCCTCTGGCTGGGCTTCTGGCCCTGGATGGGGTTCGGCGGCCTCTGGCTGGGCTTCGGGCCCTGGATGGGGCTCGGCGGCCTCTGGCTGGGCTTCTGGCCCTGGATGGGGTTCGGCGGCCTCTGGCTGGGCTTCTGGCCCTGGATGGGGTTCGGCGGCCTCTGGCTGGGCTTCTGGCCCTGGATGGGGTTCGGCGGCCTCTGGCTGGGCTTCTGGCCCTGGATGGGGTTCGGCGGCCTCTGGCTGGGCTTCTGGCCCTGGATGGGGTTCGGCGGCCTCTGGCTGGGCTTCTGGCCCTGGATGGGGTTCGGCGGCCTCTGGCTGGGCTTCTGGCCCTGGATGGGGTTCGGCGGCCTCTGGCTGGGCTTCTGGCCCTGGATGGGGTTCGGCGGCCTCTGGCTGGGCTTCGGGCCCTGGATGGGGTTCGGCGGCCTCTGGCTGGGCTTCGGGCCCTGGATGGGGTTCGGGCCCTGCTGCGGGGCCTGGGTTGCCGAACTGCCCTACTTGAAGCCATGGCCGGTGTGGGCTCCCTTGTGCTGCCTCTTCTGGGGGCAGAGGTGGTGGGTGCAGCAGTTGGCTGCTTTTTGGCTGCAGGGGCACGGGCTTGGGGCCCCTTTTTTGGGTTCCTGAGGGTCCAGGGTCCCTTGGTGGGGCCGAGGTGGTAGTCTTGCCTCTCAGCTTTCTCCTACCTTGCTGGGACCTTGTTGTTGGGCCCTCCGCGGTCTTGCTTTGCTGGGGTCGCTTGCTCATAGGCTTTTTAGGTGCCATCTTACACAAATGCTCAAAGAGAATGAGCTTTGGGTGCAGGGACCTTTAAATAATGAGCCCAGCGTGTGACGCCTATGCGCACGACTACGCGCTCGTACGAACGTACGTTCGAGCGGAACCAGGAAACC
Organism: Gastrophryne carolinensis; assembly: GCA_027917425.1. NCBI lineage: Eukaryota > Metazoa > Chordata > Amphibia > Anura > Microhylidae > Gastrophryne > Gastrophryne carolinensis. The sequence goes on along the minus strand of CM051235.1, from coordinate 400,923,434 downwards.
GCTGGGGTTTCACTTATCTGCTGCCTTGAAGAAGCATAAAGATGGCGCCCACTATCTTCACCCGTCAACAGGAAGAGATCCTCATGCTGGTAAGTGGCTGCCTGTGCATTTTAATCTAATAGTCAATGATGGCCTAAATGTAAATGATGCGTTTGGAACTAGTTTGGGGTCTCTTAATGTTTAATAACTGGCTCCTCACACTTCATCCTCAAGGGCCGAGCCTGGCCACGTTTTCACCTGTCTATGCTGATGTCCTAATTCGGCCAATTGCTCCGGCTTAGCAACAGTTAATTAACCTGTGGAGTAGCGGGGCGAGCTGGCAAACCTGGCCTGTCTCGGACCTTGATGCGGATGTTTGAGGAACACTGTTTTCCTAAGCCATAAAAACACAACGGGAAGCCACACACGTGGTCCAAAAGCCTAAGCATTAGCCTACATCTTGGATGTTTAAACCATCCTAACATGCCATAGATGCAGGTGGGCTGATTCTTGATGTTGGCTATTATCTGTATGTACATGGTGTGTGATACATATAACATAAGACCAGACTCTCATTCACAGTCAACGTCCTCTTTAAGGCACTCCCCAAAAATGGCTGCCACTAGAAATGTGTGTGTTAATGACATGAAATTCTCAACTTGTGATGCAACACATATGTGTGTGTGTGTAAAAAAGTAAAATCTCTGTGTCCATTATGTTTTTCAGATCATGCTTCAGCGCCGGTATGACTTCGCGCCCAATGTGTGCGAGAAAAGGGACATCGCCCGGGAGATCATCGCGGAGATCCACCGTGTGACTAGCACCACCTTCACTCACACCCAGATAATGCAGCATTGGTCGGACCTGAAACGTCTGCACATGCCCCGGGTGCGGAGGTTTTTTGGAATCCATTTTCCAAGTAAGTACCAAGCAATTGCATGGTATATGTTCCAAATGTATAAGTTATGCCTTTATTTATAATGACTTTTCTTTGGTAGTGTTGGAAATGGATTTCAGAATTCGCCGCACCCGGAGGCGTACAGGCCGACCAGTGCTGCATGAGTCTGCATCTGTGAGTGAAGGTGGTGGATCTCCCGGGCGACGGACCTACCCCTCCTCTGTGGCCTCCTCAGACCAGCCCCTGGACCTTACCACAGAGGAGGGGCCAAACCGCGTGGGCGTGGAGTCATACCTGGCCAGGCATGGGGAAGGCTCTGGTATGTCACTCTTCATGTATAGGCACAAAGATATACATGGCAGGCCAAAAACTAAGTTATCCTTTATTATGTATTTGTAGAAGCTTCTGGTGCGGGTGAAATAGTGGAGGAGGAGGCAGCAGAGATGCTGGAAGTCGATCCTGGCGAAGGTGAGTGATGTCAGCCACACTGGGAGCCAGATATGTTGGGAATAGTGACTCTCTACAAGTACTAACCAAATGTCACATGTTTCTCCAGGGACTTCTTCACAGCAGAGCCAGGACCAAGGGCAGCCTGTTGGCCCCAACCAGCCATCTGTCGGCCACCAACTCCGTAAGTCTCCATGCCATTATTCATATTAATGTTTGGTTAGCTAATAACACACACATAACTAAAGGCGTAGCCAATGTGTAGTTCACACTTTCATGTGGGCACTTCGTTAGCTTAAAGAGGACCCTAACTTGTATTAAGAACCAAAGAATTAGCCATCACACTGTACCTACAGATTCGAAACATGGAAAAACACCCTTCAGCCATCTAATGCATGTTATTAGACTGAACCAAACCAATATTGCGGAATATGGAATGCGCAATATTTACAGGCAGCATGGGATACAGATTGAAAAAAGGAAGGTGCTGCCATGCATTGTGTGAGTGATGACCTTTCCCTCAACCCAGCTATGCTCTGGATTCCCAACGCACCACTGTAACCTACTCCCCTGTACTTTATCCAACTCTCCACTCCTCATTAAGTGTTATGCTTCAGAGTCCAGATGGCGGCGCTGTAATCCAAAAAAAACCCAAATTTACTTTGATCTGGTGCAGAATCATTTGGGAATAGTTAGTGGTTTTCATTAAATAATGTTCAAGGTCCGGTTTAAGGCGTTTAAAGACTTACCTGTGGGAAATGCATTAACTGTATCCCTTGGAAGAATGACATATGTCATGCATTTACATGTATTTGATTAACCCCAAATCTATTTCCAGCATACAAACCGGTCTGGGACTCCTATTTATGTTTCTTTCTCTATTGGTTACAGGGATGATCCCCAAAACTTTGGCGGAGAAAAAAAAAAGAAAGAAGGAGTTGGTGGCCGAGCTGCTGGCCATACAGGCGACGTTGGGGCCAACAGATGAAGAAGACGAGGAGGATTAGTGCCCTTGGTCCTGGCTACTTTGGTTCAATGTTTTACCAACTTTGTTGGAGTTTTAAAGTTTTTAAAGTTTTGCCTTTTTAAAAAAAACAAAAATATTTTAATCTGTTTTTAAGGCAAGCCACACAAAATTTTGTCTTTAAAAAACAAAATATGTTTGTATTTAAAAAAAAAAAATGTTTGTATTTTAAAAAAAAAAAAAAAAAAAAAAAAAGTGGTTTGCAAACAAACACCCCAATAAAAACTAAAAATTTCCCTAAAAAAATATCCCAAATCACCCCAAAAATTTAAAATAAATTATCTTTTAATACTTCATAAATGTGTCTTTTCTAATATGCGCAAACACAAACAATTACACAAACCAGAAAAAAAACGGTTAGAAACATATAGACATATGTACATTATGTGGTTTTGGTAAGTTTTAGGGTCGTCAACATGAAGAAGGATGCAAGCGCCAAGGGGTTTAGGTAAGTTTTAGGGACCGAAAAATGAAGTTGGATGCAGCCGCTAAGGGGTTTAGGTAAGTTTTAGGGACCGAGAAATGAAGTTGGATGCAGCCGCTAAGGGGTTTGGGTAAGTTTTAGGGACCGAAAAATGAAGTTGGATGCAGCCGCTAAGGGGTTTGGGTAAGTTTTAGGGACCGAAAAATGAAGTTGGATGCAGCCGCTAAGGGGTTTAGGTAAGTTTTAGGGACCGAGAAATGAAGTTGGATGCAGCCGCTAAGGGGTTTGGGTAAGTTTTAGGGACTGAAAAATGAAGTTGGATGCAGCCGCTAAGGGGTTTGGGTAAGTTTTAGGGACCGAGAAATGAAGTTGGATGCAAGCGCTAAGGGGTTTAGGTAAGTTTTAGGGACCGAGAAATGAAGTTGGATGCAGCCGCTAAGGGGTTTGGGTAATTTTTAGGGACCGAGAAATGAAGTTGGATGCAAGCGCTAAGGGGTTTAGGTAAGTTTTAGGGTCGTCAACATGAAGAAGGATGCAAGCGCCAAGGGGTTTAGGTAAGTTTGAGGGACCGAGAAATGAAGTTGGATGCAAGCGCTAAGGGGTTTAGGTAAGTTTTAGGGACCGAGAAATGAAGTTGGATGCAAGCGCTAAGGGGTTTAGGTAAGTTTTAGGGTCGTCAACATGAAGAAGGATGCAAGCGCCAAGGGGTTTAGGTAAGTTTGAGGGACCGAGAAATGAAGTTGGATGCAAGCGCTAAGAGGTTTAGGTAAGTTTCTGGTTGAGGGTGCGCATGCGCAAGATCTTATAAACATACGAACGCACGAATCTAAGAGGCCAAAAACCAATGAAAACCAGAGGCAAACGCAAGTAATTGGAAGAGGTGGACGATGGAAGCAGCAGAAAAAACAGGCTGCCGCCGCAACAGGTGAGCACATGAACGTGATTTTTACGATTGCCAACTGACTGAGGCAAGTTCGGGAGATATCATACGAACGGACGTATATTTTAGGATAGAAACGTATTTGCTTATTGAATCACTCGCAAGTTCATACGAACGCACGAGCGGACGTGAAAAATAGGATGATCGTGAGCCAAATCCAAGCTGTTACATGTTTCTTTGAATCAACCCAATTGATATAGATACATTTGGCCATACTGGTTGTTTTTAAATTTGTCTTGTGGTGTATGTATTTTAATTCTTTGTTTTTTTTGTACTAATAAAATCATTAATATATACTGTTGTTTGTAGTGGTGCTTCCTTTGGGAGATTGGTGTGTTCTTTGCACGCCCACTCCAAATTATTGTGGATTGCATTTTTTATGGGTGAGCACACAGTTGTATACATTTTGTAGGAAGATTTGGGCGGTGCACCCTTTGTTAGTAAATTAATTTTACTCAAATCCCCATAATTCCTTTTGCAGAATCGATCATATTTTTGTCCCACAAAATCTCATTCCCAAGATAAACAAAACACAAATGCTGACAACCCCCTAGTCTGACAATGTTCCAGTGGCAATGTGGTTCATTGCTTCTCACCCGAATCCAAGACCCTTCAAATGTAGAATTAATGAATCATTACTGACATACAAGGACACCTAAGAACAAAATTCTACAGTTCATAAAAACTTATTTTGAGCTAAACACCGATTCAGCCTCTGAAGTAAGCTTCTGGTTAGCCCACAAGGGAGTTGCATCAGCCACATAACTCAAAAAACTCAGAACACAAAAAATAGCGGACCCCACCTCACATCTAGAGCAACTGCAAAGCAGCAGGGTTAAGGAGACTAGTATACAACTCAACATTGGTACTAGACTAACTAGACGAAAAATGGTTAAGATGTGGAAAACAAAAATTCTAGGCAAAAGCCAATAAATGTGACACTACTCCAAACTCTGGTTACACTTAATAAGCAAAGACCAGGCAAAATACCAGACAACATGCGCAGACTGGTCCATTTGGTTGAATTGGTCCAACAAAGAGACATCTACAGCTTTCTTTTATCTCTAGATATACAAAGAGCTTTTGACAATATGCAATATACAAGGAATACAAAGCTGTCCATTATCCAGAGTACTTTTTGTCTTAGCCCTAAAGCCTCTGTCTATCACCAACGTGCAAATCAAAATATCAAAGCTATTGAGTTGGCTGGATACCACCATAAGGCCTGCCTATTTGCTGACAACATTCTGCTAATTCTCTCATAACCTCCCATTTACCCATTGAAGTACCTAATGTACTTCAATTCCTGGATGTTTTTTAAATCTCCTAAAAGTCAATACGGATAAATTGGTGGGGTTAAACCTGAATATCCCTGAATCGACTTTAAACACACAACAATCCAGTTTTCCATTTTGGTGGCCCCCTGGGCACAAAATCTGGTGGAGGCCCCAGATACAGTTGTTTTTTCCTTTAAAACAATAGTTCAGCCAAGTAACTGTGCCATCCTTGTGTGTCCTGCTCGGGATCTCCTGCTTTGCCATTCTGGGTGGGGGGTAGTTTAGTCACCCAGCTGGTCCAGCAGAAATCATTTCCTGCATTGAGCTGTCTATACATGGTGGCTTATGTGCAGTGACAGCTCTGCACGCACCCATCACTGTAGCATTGCTGATGGCGGCTTTGCTGCTCTAGACTCTCCATCCTGCTCTGTGGTGGCTTTGGATGCAGGTTTCCAAAAACAAAAAAAAAAAGGCTTGCCCAGGCACAGGGGGTGCTGATAGCTTCATTGCCGGTCCCATGGACTAACAGACCGATTCTTAGTGAACAAGCCTTTGGCATTATTCATGGAATGGAATGTTTTCATGCTCAACTGTCATAGTAATAAATAACTTCTGACTGATTCAAGAAAATCTAACTATGCAATGCTTTGGCAAAATGAAAATGTGAAAGGCTATCTGTAATGTATAACAATAGAAAGTTTGAAACAGAAAAAAGTGGTCTAACAGCCACTCTGTCCCTTAGTGCTCTAAGCGTAGGAAAGCATGAAATGTCACAGTGGTCCCATATCTGCATCTGACCACAGCAGAGCATGCTCATAATGCTGCACCATGACACGCCATTTCGGTTAGAATACCTAAGGTATTTACATATATTACTTTGTGATATTATAAACCGACTAGCTTTATAGCATAGCAGAGGATGAGAGGAAGTAAGCATGTATCTGGACAGGGAATCTTTCTCTTTGATATGATAGGTGGAAGATATGAATGCTGTTAGTGTCAGTTAGTGTCCCCCCCATCCTTGTGTCAGAAATGCATATGACATTTGGAATCTCCTTGTATACATTAGTGGGTTGCCATGGTGTTCTTCTTTTGATGATGGATTTAAGTCAGTCTATGCAGAGCAAGATGTGCATGGTAAAATATTGTGTCCCCTTAATGTTCCAATCTTTTGAGTGCAGAGCAGCAGGCGTGTGTGCGTGTGTGTGTGTGTGTGTGTGTGTGTGTGTGTGTGTGTGTGTGTGTGGGGGGGGGGGGGGGGGTACAAGGACTTTCAATCAGTCATTTAATTAATAAGTCAGCCATTCGATTATAGAATGATCCTGGAGTCATTAGAACATTGATTGATTTGAAATGATCTGTAGTAAAAACAGAATTTAGAGCTGTTGAGGTTGCAGAGGTCAGTGGAGCAAAACGATATATAGGTTTGCATTTCCAATAAAACACAACAGTTTGATAACCTGACTATAAAAAAATGTAAAAATAATAATAGCAATAACAGAGTTCAAATAAAGTAAATTGAAAAGTAAAAGTATGAAATTCTCAGGCAAGGTAGGCACATGTGTAAAGAATAAACTATACTGCTGTAGGGGCAGGGGGTGAACCTAGTCACTCTGCTGCCTGAGGCGAGGAATAGAATGGTGCCCCCAGGACATGAGCAGCCTAGGGGGTATGGGGCAGGGGTCTAGGCCATTGAGCCACCAATGATTGAAAACATGACAGCGTGCAGCATTGCCCCCTTGTCTCCACTGAACCACTAATGAAATAGTAAAAAACATAATAAATAAAAAAGGTCCAGTGATTACTTTCCCCTCTGTAGTGCCTCTGTAGTGCCGTCTGAGGCAGCTGGCTCACATGGCCTCATTAAAGGTGGCCTACACCCACCATGGAAAGTCTGTCTCAGGAAGAGTGTGGGTCTTGTTTTATAAGCATGATTGTTTATAGTATTGCTTAAACCGGACCAACATCTGTTTTGGGTCCCGTTGGTCCCGCAGTCAGCTAATCTAAACAAGCTTGGGGGGGGGGGCATCCAGAATTCCCCCCGCACATAACCCCCCCAGAACGCCAGTAATTTTCACCTTCACTACAAGCCAGCACCAGGAAAGGCGCCCTGCGATTAGTCGGTGGGCACTGACGGGGGCAAGCGGGTCCGGGGACTGGGTGTTTTTTTTGGGGGGGGGGGGGGGGTTATGAGCTTGCTTAGATAAGCTGACTGTGGGACCAACACCCATTAATAAAAAAATGGGTGTTGGTCCGGTTCAAGCCAGATGACGAGGTTAAGGTTAGAATTTTAGAGTTAATAATAGATTGGAGGGGTGCCAATCTGTTTGCTGGCAAAGTCACATGACCAAAGCAGTGGAGGGGAGATGCTCTGGCCTGTGTTCCACCCCTTGCAAACTGTTGGTGGTTGCTGGTTAGGAGTTAATGTACCAGATATGGAAGGTTTTAACTTCTTTTCTTTACTAGGGTAGTAAGGGCAGCACCCCCCCCCCCCCCGACTGCCACCCTAGGCACGTGCCTAGGGTTGCCTAATGGAAAATACAGCCCTGGATGCAGGGCGATTTTCTGCAGATGAGCCAGGGCTATAGTTAGTGTTGCAGGCCGTAAGACAGACAGAGGGGAGCAATGCCTGCTGCTAAGGTAGAGGTACAGCATGGCACATAGGCCATCCCCTTATATTGGGCTTATACATGTGGAGGGGGCACCGCCTGTTGATAAGGAAGAGGCACAGCATGGCACATACCTTTATGTGCCCCAGCACCATAGCTATGGGAGAGGAGGGGGCTGAATTTTCTCCCTCCTTCACTGAGCGCTATTTTGCCTAGAAACTGCCTTGTATATGTGTCTCATATTTCTCTGGTAGACTTGTCAGGAAAACAAAACTTCAGTTTCCCTTTTATCTGTGGATTGCATAACTAGCTGGATAATAAACAACAACAATGTAAATACTTATCTATTACATTATTATAAATATGGTTAAGCAACACATGTAATAATACTGATACATCATCAAGAGTGTTTGTATAATGCATGGCAGCTCTGTGAGCAGCCAGGCAGGAGGCTCTTTAAGGAAAATACCTGGGGCCCAGTCCCTGCAGGTGATGCTTCAAGTCTGGAGACCAGGAGTCCCGTCCTTATGTAACAGCAAGATAGCAAAAAAAAAAAGAAGAGTTGATGCACACAGAGTTCAAAACTAAGTTTAGACACTTCACAGGTGTTGGCCAGACACCCAGAAATGCCCCAAGGCACCTTCCATAACCAGCTGCACAATACTATCAGCAGGGCCGCATAATAAGAGGGGCGCAAAGGGCGCGAGCCCCGGGGCCTCCACCACTTGCCCTGCAAAGGGGGGCCTCCACCAACCTTTGGGTTATGGTCTGGCCCAGGAGGCCTTTCAGTCTTTGGTCTGACGGGCCGTGGGGCCATTCACAAAATGATCGGCGGCAGTGGGGGGCGCCTGGGCAAGCCTTTTTTTATTTTTGATAACTTGCAGCCAAAGCCACCACAGGGCGGGGCGGAGAGTCTAGAGCAGCAAAGCCAATGTCAGCAACGCTACAGTGATGAGTGGGTGCAGACCTGTCACTGCACATAAGCCACCAAGCACCGCTGCTGGCAGCTCAATGCAGGGAACTGATTTCTGCTGGACAAGCCGGGGGATGACTACACTACCCCCCCCCCCACCCAGAACGGCAAAGCTTCCTGAGCAGCACGCACCCGCACAAGGGTGGCACAAGGGACTCGATCTGATGTTCCAGTAAGTGGGCAGGTGCCAGACAACCACCAATCAGTTACTTGGCTGGACTATTATATTAGAGGAAAAAACTACTGTATCTGGGGCCTCCACCAGATTTTGTGCCCAGGGGCCTCCACCACACTTACTCTGGCCCTGACTATCAGTAAGAACCGGAGATATAGCTATTTAACAAATAGACGGGCACAAGATGGCACCATGCTATTGCCAACTGTACACTGTACACCAAGGTCTACAGGTAGAGAGAAGTGAGCCCTGTACATGCAGAACATTGCTGCTGGACATGTGTAAGGATAATTGAGCTCCCTCACCTCAGCAGCGGCCATAGCAGTAGTGTTCTATGTGTACAGGACTCACTTCTCTCTTGATGTTGATGTTGAACAGTTGCCAATAGCAACAGATTGCAGTTACTGAAAAGTGCTTCCATAAAACACACATTTGCTAACATGAGAAACAAAATACTAGATCAGCTCAGCGCCTTGAGGGTATCATTTTGGCACACGCAAATATGTCATCAAAAGTGATGAAAAAATTGGACTTTCCCTTTTCATGAACTTTAGAATAGTTACACATAAAATACTGTAATTTATTTGATATCCCTGCCTATGTTTTCTGGGGTTTAAGTCCAGTCTGCTGGCAGTTTTTTCCTGTTGTGATCTCCTGTATATGAGCTGCTGCACTGTTATCCCGCAGACACCTTAGCGGTCAATAATCATACAATCGGTCATTTTCATGTGTCAGACGAGACCATCATGGTAAGCGGCTACTAATGTACACATCAATATGCTGGCGGCTAAGAGTGACAGGTGAGTGCTGGCCCTAGTGCCGCTATGTCTGCCCTAAACTAAATGCTGCGCTTGGGAATTAAAGGGGAGTGCTAGCTATTGCTGTGTCTTTTGTGACAATGCTGATGGCCTCCATTCGAATCCAAAGTGATCAGAAAGGATCAAGAAGCATCAGACGAGACAAGCCATTGGTCAGTCCTAGTAGCTGCAGGACCCTAAACTGGTAAATACAAGACTCTTCTTATCTCTGCGGGAGAAGGAGGCATCAGCGGGACATAAAGCAACCTGAGATGTATGCAGCCATGTCTATAAGATAAGGGTGAAACCGGACCTTCAGTATCATTTAATGAAAAGCCAAAAACCCTTAAAAAACTATTCCCCCAGCATCTAGCGTTTTTAGTCACTTCCTGAGACTCCATGTGCCACCATCTTGGATGTTTAAAGGCTCAGAAAATGCAGTAGATGCAGGTAGGATGGTTTTTGTGAGCAATCTGTATGTACAGGGTGGGGGAAACATATAAGATAGGCTCTTATTCAGAGTGAAGGTCCGGTTGAAGGAGGCACCATTCGTTATACTGCACATCATGGCACAGCTTATACCTGCATAAGGTTGCCGCATGCATCTATGCCTCACTGCAGAGTGTTGTCAGGCAGATCTTTAACATACAAAGGGAAAGAGCCCACATGCAGACCCTTCAGTTGTAATAATAAGGAAGTCTCTGTCCAGGCAGACACTAACTTCCTCCCACCTTATCCCCTGGTACGAATGATGTAATATAAGACATTTTAAAGCATCTCGAATTCTCTGATTATATGTACATAATATGTATTTAACCTTAGGTATTCTAAGTAAAGCTGCTTTATTCGCTGCAGAACCACTCTGGCTTTCCATGCACACTCACACTGAGAGACCCACTTTCTTGCATGGACATGGAGGAATGAAAGTGAAAGGAGAGGAAACTTTGGAGTCCGTAGAAATGTTCCGACTCAAGCATAAAAGAGGAAATCGTGTAACTTTCACAGGAAGTTTAGACATGTTAAAGTGGACCAACACCCTCCCATGATCGGCCCGGGAATCTATAAGATTCCCGGACCGATCAGACCCCTGACTGTGTGAAACTCCCCAGAAACCCCTAAATCCCTACCTTATCCATGATCCAGCGGCGCCCGTCGCCGCCTCCCGCGCGTCCCTCTAGCAGGACGCGCACCCGAGCCGGGCGTTTGTGAGAGTGACGCGTGGGAGGCGGCGGCGGGCGCGCTCTCTTGTCCGTCGCTGCCTCCCGCTTGTCCGTCAGCGCGGATTGGCAGCGGCGGTCACATGGGAGCGAGGAGAGGTGAGTTTTTGGGGTTTCTGGGGGGTTTCACACAGCAGGTGCCCGATCGGGGTGCCCCGCCGAAGTAGACCAAAACCCAGGATAGTCAAAATCCTGGGTGTTGGTCCACTTTAATGTCTAAATATATTGTATGTTATCTTAATCTAAACCCCTTGTTTATAAAAATCAGCGATGAATATAAAAATTGCATATACTCACCTTCTGTCCCCTGAAGCTCCTCCATACAGGTCTCATATAGAATCATACCAGCGTCTATCGAGAGGCTACTATGCTGCCTGGCGAGTGGGGTTCCGGAAATGTTTTCTCTTTCAATCATTTTTATTGAGCAAACAGAACATACACTGTCGGGGGCAGACTGGCCATAGGGAGACTCAGGGAAATGCCCGCACTGTTTTGGGGCCGTCTGGGCTGCTACTTTTACTTACACTCCCATCCAATCCCTGCCCCCATCTCCTTCCTCACTCTACCCCCTCATCCAAGCATCCCCAGCCCATGTCCTCCCCCTAACGATTTAGCCTCAGTCTTGGAGCACACTGGTTGACTGGCCAGAAAGCAGCAGAGATGCAACTGGCAAACAATGTTGTTGCAATCTGAAAATATAAGCACATACATTGCAGATAATGGCGGACTGGGCGCAAGCCGCAGTTCTCCAAGGGGTCAGGAAATGTTTTCAGCTTCAAGGTGTCCTAAATCAGATTCCTCCTTAAAAAGATACTGTCCACACCAAAAGTTTACACCAAAAATTTTGGTCTAGTTTATTTCATCACATTAAAATTCCCGTCGGTGTCCCCCCTATGCTGGAGATGTGAGAAGGAAACCGGCTCCCTCTTGCACATTTTCTGGGGATGTGCAGACATAAGAGACTTCTGGGAGGAGATTGTTAGATGGATCCATAGGATAACTGGAGAGCCCGTGGAGCTTTCCCCGGAGGTCCTCCTTCTGCACTCCACCAAGGCCTCGACAAGAAATTATAAGAAATCCTTGACGGTCCATCTGATAAACGCTGCCAGAGCTTGTATCCCTGCCAGATGGAAGTCGACCATCCCGCCAACCATTGGCTCCTGGATTAGGAGGGTGGAAGACACCAGACGAATGGAGGATCTGACAGCCCTCCTTCAGCAAACGGAAGAGAAACATAGACTCCGGTGGATGCAGTGGACTCTCTTTATGGAATCGGAGGAGGGTAGGTCTCTGAGGGACGGGGCCTGAGGTGACCGGGAGACATCCGGGGACCGTTGAATGGGAGTACTTGATCTGGTCCGAGTGATAGGAAACGGAAGAGAAACACAGACTTGATCTGGTCCGAGCGATAGGACCCTTCGCCCACGGCGGCCCCTTCCCTCCCCCCGCCTGGTCGCGGGCGCGCCCCTCGGGGGAGCGGTTGGGGGCTTTTTTCTCTTTCTTGGCCTCTCTCTCACCTCGTTGGTGGGGGGCGCCGGGGGGGGGGGGAACGGGACCCTGGACCGCCTGTGCCCTTCCCGCCCTGGAGCCCTTCTCCCTCCCATACCGTCCCCCTCTAACCTGAATCTGTCCTTCACGCCCGTAGTACCTTCTCTCCCTCCCTCCCCCCCATCTTTATCCCCTGTTAAAACACTTCTCTTTCCCTTCTTCTATCCGTTTAAGATTGTAAAAACTGAGGGGCGAAGGTGCTGAGACATGATCCCCGAATGTGTTCTAGATGATAGTATTATGACTTGATGCCAGCTTCCACGTAAGCAGCATTTAAAAACATTCCAACAATATTCAATACAGGATTCTGTCTGTGACCACAGCATATGATACATAGTGGTTAAACTGGAGCAACAGCTTTGCACAGATGGAAAAGAAAAGGCAGCGGCCATTTTGGAGCTTCCTCTCCCAACTGACATAACTGACAATGCTCAGTAACAGGAAGCCCAGCAGCACTTCCTGTTTGCAGGTGACCTGCAAGTTCATTAGCCACCATTTTGTTTTTTAAGTTTACCACAACAGGAGTTAAAAAAAAGGTAAATTGCTTTTACAATCTGAATTACCCTGGGGAGGGATGCATACGAGCAATGTTTGTTGTGTTGATCTGGTTTAAGAGGCCGATTCATTAATAGCACCAGGTAGCGACAGATGAGCGACTGTAGCAGTATTTTCACAGCGCCCGCTAGTAGTCGCTGTGCTTGGCCGTTGTTCGGTTGTTGACAGCGACTCAGTCGGTGTGCGGTAATGTTGAATATTGGGTGAGGAGTCGCTATTTGACAGGTTCCGCGCTGTATGGGAGCGCATGATAGCGAATGGCCATAGCGAACGGCTCCCACCATATTCATTAACAAATCACGCTCAAAAAATTCTTGCGCTGTGAAATGCATGTTTAAACCCCAGAGCGCTGGCGGCGATGGGTTAAAAGTAGTTTTTTAACCCCCAAACAACCATATTTTTTTAAACCAAAAAAAACAAGTTTATAAAAACATTTTGTAATATGAATACATTAATATTAGACCTGTAATATCAATTCTGCACAAATTTTTTTTTTTTTTTTACCTTAAAAAAAAATATCTAACATGGCAGAAGTGGTAACAGAAATTTTCACATTAATTATGAATATTTAAAGATTGTTCCATTGAAATGCATTGGAGAGCGCCAGGTAGCGAGAGGTCATACCTGTCGCTGTTCAAGGTCGCTCGCTGGCGCTGTGGGGTGAGGCTGGAATAATGATGAATAATTCGCTATATGGCGCTATCTCAGTCGCTAAGCAGGATCGGCTTGATAAATGTGTGATTGTGGTGGGGAGCCGGCGTTCTCGTGGCGGTGACCGTCATTACCGGCCGCTCACCAGTCGCTACCTGGCGCTATCCCTTGTTAAATAAGGGCCTTAGTCATTTATGACTGTTGGTCAGCTTTAAGCTCTTTTACATTTTACAACGCTTTATCAACACCCTGTAGTTTGATCTAAAAGCAGAAAAAGAAATACATTTGTATGTTGAGGTTGTTACGTTTATTACAGTAAATTCTGGCTTATTTGTTTAAAGCGGAACAAAATCCACCAGCGGCCAGTCTGGAATCTAAAAGATTCTAGGACTAGCTGCTGGATTTTCTCTGGAGCATCCCAATTCAAGCTGTGTGAAATCCCCCAGGAAGCCCCAAAAAACTCACCTTGCCATGCTCTCGTCCAATGAGAGCCGCCTGCTTTGACAACGTTGTTCGGCAGATGCCAGGGGAAAGATGAAAAACAACTCCCCTTCTCCTCCATTAGCCCCAGGGCCGGATTATGAGGGGGCACAAGGGGCGTGCGCTCCGGGGCCTCCACCACTTGGCCTGCAAAGGGGGCTATGGTCTGGTCCAGAAGGCTTTTCAATCTTTGGTCTGAAGGGCCACGAGACCGGCAACAAAGCTATCAGCGGTAGCCACAGGGCAGGACAGAGAGTCTAGGGCAGCAAAGCCGCCATCAGCAACGCTACAGTGATGGGTGTGTGCAGAGCTATCAATTGGTGGCCGCTCACTGCACATAAACCATCAAGTGCAGCCTCTAGAAGCTCAATGCAGGGAACTGTTTTCTGCTGGACCAACTGGGGCGACTACACCCCCCTCCCAGAATGGCAGTTAATAATTTAAAGGAAAAAAATATTGTATCCGGGGCCCCCACCAGATTTCGTGCCCAGGGGCCCCCACCACACTTAATCCGGCCCTGTCTAGCCCATCCTTTCATCGCTGCTCTGGTGCAGGTTTGTTTTGGCAATACAATAGCGCAGACCAGAAGCATTCTTGTGCAACAATTAAGTCTCCTCTTTCAACTGGATGGCTGCTCCTGCGGACTGTGTGCGCCAACTGCTGTGATTGAGATATGCCTGGCGAAGGTGCACCCAGGGGGCGAAGGGGATGCTACTAAACACATGCACCATAGGCTGAGTTTACAGCTGATCCTGAGGGGCATCGCAAACTGGGATGCCCCTAGGGCGAGCTTTCACTCAAATTAACTCATCAGTTAAATTGTAATAATAAAAAATCAAACAGCTGCCCCTTTAAATCCTGTAATCTATAATTATCTATGGATAGAATGTATTACAGCATTAGCACTTTTCCCCGATGTTTTCCCCATGGCAACTTGGGGCTTTGGTTAGGAAGCAGGTTTCTTGAAGCGTCGGAGGCTCATTGATTATTCCATATTGCTGGAGATTGGGGGGACGCCAGGAGGGGCCGCTGCTGTCATTAACAATTAGGTGTCTTTTTCTTCATTGTGCTCCAAGCAGTCCTTCCCTGGTCTAGATCAATAATTGTCATCCCTCCTACGACTGCCCCGTTATTCCAGTCAAGTTATTGCTCAATCAGATTCCGGCACTGTGCTAATATTGTTCAGCTGCCTGCTCAGTTTCTTTAAGGTAACCTAAAAATTGGGCAAGCATACTCACCTGGCCTACACTTCAGTATTCACATGGTGCTTGCAGGAAACATGATTGGAGTGGAGTGAACAGAAACCCTGGTCAAAGCAGCACAAAAGCCTGAAGTGAACCCATGGACAAAGCTGTAGGAGCACCAGGGGGTTTAAAGGTTGAGTATTCTGCCTGATTTTTGGGCTCCATTTGGGTCTTCCATTGGACGGGCATTTGCTGAACTCCCTTACAGGAACATGTCCTCCCTTGATAATACAGTTGCCTCTGCTCCATGCGTTACTGATGCCCCCTTGTTCCTTGGTGCATGCTAGGAATAATATGTTCCTCTGCTAGTTATTTGACTAAATTCCCTCTAAAGCATCTGTTTGTATTGGCCTTGTATATTATTAAACATAGTGATTAGATTCCCTTTAGGGACCATCCTTGTATTGGTCTTGTCTAGATATACACAGTGATTAGATCCTCTCTAAGGCTTCTCCTTGTATTGGTCTTGTCTAGATATACACAGTGATAAGATCCTCTCTAAGGTTTCTCCTTGTATTGGTCTTGTCTAGATATACACAGTGATAAGATCCTCTCTAAGGCTTCTCCTTGTATTGGTCTTGTCTATATATACACAGTGATTAGATCCTCTCTAAGGCTTCTCCTTGTATTGGTCTTGTCTAGATATACACAGTGATAAGATCCTCTCTAAGGCTTCTCCTTGTATTGGTCTTGTCTATATATACACAGTGATTAGATCCTCTCTAAGGCTTCTCCTTGTATTGGTCTTGTCTAGATATACACAGTGATAAGATCCTCTCTAAGGCTTCTCCTTGTATTGGTCTTGTCTATATATACACAGTGATTAGATCCTCTCTAAGGCTTCTCCTTGCATTGGTCTTGTCTAGATATACACAGTGATAAGATCCTCTCTAAGGCTTCTCCTTGCATTGGTCTTGTCTAGATATACACAGTGATTAGATCCTCTCTAAGGCTTCTCCTTGTATTGGTCTTGTCTAGATATACACAGTGATAAGATCCTCTCTAAGGCTTCTCCTTGTATTGGTCTTGTCTAGATATACACAGTGATTAGATCCTCTCTAAGGCTTCTCCTTGTATTGGTCTTGTCTAGATATACACAGTGATAAGATCCTCTCTAAGGCTTCTCCTTGTATTGGTCTTGTCTATATATACACAGTGATTAGATCATCTCTAAGGCTTCTCCTTGTATTGGTCTTGTCTAGATATACACAGTGATTAGATCCTCTCTAAGGCTTCTCCTTGTATTGGTCTTGTCTAGATATACACAGTGATTAGATCCTCTCTAAGGCTTCTCCTTGTATTGGTCTTGTCTAGATATACACAGTGATTAGATCCTCTCTAAGGCTTCTCCTTGTATTGGTCTTGTCTATATATACACAATGATTAGATCCTCTCTAAGGCTTCTCCTTGTATTGGTCTTGTCTATATATAGACATACTAGATATACACAGTGATTAGATCCTCTCTAAGGCTTCTCCTTGTATTGGTCTTGTCTAGATATACACAGTGATTAGATCCTCTCTAAGGCTTCTCCTTGTATTGGTCTTGTCTAGATATACACAGTGATTAGATCCTCTCTAAGGCTTCTCCTTGTATTGGTCTTGTCTAGATATACACAGTGATAAGATCCTCTCTAAGGCTTCTCCTTGTATTGGTCTTGTCTATATATACACAGTGATTAGATCATCTCTAAGGCTTCTCCTTGTATTGGTCTTGTCTAGATATACACAGTGATTAGATCCTCTCTAAGGCTTCTCCTTGTATTGGTCTTGTCTAGATATACACAGTGATTAGATCCTCTCTAAGGCTTCTCCTTGTATTGGTCTTGTCTAGATATACACAGTGATTAGATCCTCTCTAAGGCTTCTCCTTGTATTGGTCTTGTCTATATATACACAATGATTAGATCCTCTCTAAGGCTTCTCCTTGTATTGGTCTTGTCTATATATAGACATACTAGATATACACAGTGATTAGATCCTCTCTAAGGCTTCTCCTTGTATTGGTCTTGTCTAGATATACACAGTGATTAGATCCTCTCTAAGGCTTCTCCTTGTATTGGTCTTGTCTAGATATACACAGTGATTAGATCCTCTCTAAGGCTTCTCCTTGTATTGGTCTAGATATACTCAGTGGCATTTCTACATGTGGCTGGGCCCTGGTGCAAATGTAGCGGGCGCATGCCTGGCCGGGGGCACGCGCTCTGGGGAGTGAGGGGGGTTCTTGGACCTAGGGTAGGGCATCCCATGTCGGTGTGGCATGTGTGGGTGGAGGTGCACTGGCTCGAACGTCGCTTGGATCCAGAGATGACACCCATGGTTGAACTCAACTCGGTCTTTATTGGTTGGCTTCCCTCCATGGCAAATACAGCAGACAGTCAGTACAGCATGATCCACAGGTTACAACAACAGTCAATGGTAATGGTCTTGGCTCCTTCACACTACATTGCACTGCATCCCCTCTTCAGCTTAGAACTCAGTAGAACCCTCTAGAAGGGTAGATCTCCTCCTTATGCAACCTTGGTATTGTTGCCTTTCCAACTATTGTTGCGAGTCCCAACCAATGGCAGGGCAGGTAATGTTGCCAATGCCATCTGGCTTAGTCTCTATTGTAATAACTTAAAAAGGGGCTCTAAACCATTAAAGTACTGTTCGTTTCATTCCTTAGGCAACACTGCCATCATGTGGTTATATGATGCAATGGGCCTAAAAACTGCATCCAACAGGTTTAACTATTCTAATTAATGGTTCCTATTCACAATCAGGGCCTCCTCCACTGACAGGGCTCTAATGTTTTCTACTTTAAAGTGTTGCCCATGGTTTCCACCCATCACACAAATAATAAATGGGGCCCTCTCAAGACTGATGAATGGTGCTTCCTTTCTTTAAATGATGCCAAATGAGCACACATCTGATAAATAAGGTAGAGGAGCAACAATGAAGGGGCCCCCTGACCTCATGGGCCATGAAGCAGTAGCATAGCATCCTCTGCACCCCCTATAGTTATGCCCCAGCAGTGATTAGATCTCTTCTAAGGCCCCTTTCACATCTAACTGTTTAGGTCACATGTCACACACGGCAAAACAACTCAGCCTATTAAAGTAAATGGGTCCCTACACATCAGTGCGCTGCGGTTTGCAAAACACAACATGCAGCATTTTTCTGCAACACAACTGCAACACAGCCCTATAGAAGTCTATGGGCACTGCAGGTAATGCGCATGTATAGTATGGTGACCATACTCACCACCACCTCACTGATCCATCGCCGCTGGTCCCCCACTGCCACCTTGTCCATGCCGGAGCTTCCACCTCATCCTCCGCCTCAGCCGCCGCTTCTTCCCCCGCCGAAGCCCTCATCTCGCCCCCTTCCGGAGCTGCTGCCTTATAGCCCAACTTCCCCCTTGTCCCTGCACGATGCCTCGTCTTCTGCCACTGTCTGGTCCCCCACTGCTGCCCACTCCAGCTGCCCATACCGATGGGGGACAGGGAACAATGGTGCCACGTAGAGCGACATGTTATACCGCCCTGCATTGCATTGCATTGAAGGCACAGCGCAGTACCCAATTGTATGCTGTGTCTCTGTGTCTCTACCGCAATAGTGGTGGAGATGCAAGGTGTGAAAGGGGTCTAAGACTTGTATTTGTATTGGCGTTGTATATATTTATGTATATTTATATTTATTTATACATGGTGATTAAATCACCTCTAAGGTGTCTCTTTGTATATAGTTTGTACAGTATATATTTCTACATTGTAAATAAGA
Organism: Gastrophryne carolinensis; assembly: GCA_027917425.1. NCBI lineage: Eukaryota > Metazoa > Chordata > Amphibia > Anura > Microhylidae > Gastrophryne > Gastrophryne carolinensis. Next base: position 400,904,432 of record CM051235.1, on the reverse strand, counting down.
CCCTCCAAGACTAAACTTAACATGTTTGGTGTTTCTAGTCTTTCCTTGTAAGAGAGACCCCACCATTTAATGATTTAGTTGCCCTCCTTCTGCCAACCCCAATCTAACCCCAGTGCGGCACCACAATGGCCCCCATAATTAAGGTAAGATCATATGGAGGAGGAGTTAATATACTCATATCCCGGGCTCTGATCCTTCATTTTATACATTCCATGAACGTGTTAGCCATTTTTGAGTGATCAAATTGACTAAAAATAAACCCCAATGAAGAATCATTTCATTTCCACGTCTCGTGTATGGTCAGCATTAGTGCTCTGTTCAAGGAGGACTGGACCTTTAAATATTCTCTTTCATAAAGCCAAATCGGATTGGTTACTTGGGCTAATTGCACTTTGCAGTGATTTATTGAGTGAGCCCATTAACATGACTGTGCTCTTCTATGCTCATGGGCCTGCTCCTATTTCCAGGCGCTCTATATTTTCTCTTCTATATGAGTATCTGCACTGCTAATCTCCGGGTGATACAAGTAAATCAATTACTAAGTATGGCAGGAACAAAAAAGGAATGTGCAGAGCTCTGTATTCCAGTAATGAGCTGAGATAACCTCTGATCTGTTGGGGGAATCAATTTCTTGGTGCACACCGGGACCCCTGCATGAGATGGAAGGAGAAGCTATATGAGGTTCCAGCATACTGATGGCAAGCATTAGATCAATCACCCATGTCTTCTTTGAGCAAAAACCTGAAGCCTACTGTACACAGACATGATAAGTTACATTTGTACATTACAGAAAAAGAATAAATATGTACACCCGTTTACCAGGGGTGAGATCACAGGCCACATGGCAAATTTGATCTGGTCACTTCCTGGGCTCTATGGGCTCCCCTCTCCTGTAGTAAATAAAATATAAAAGGTAGAAGGTTTCAATTAAAATTTGCCTCTCAGTTGGCAAGTATTCAAAAATATTTGTAGAATTTAACACATAAGTGCAAAATGGCCTTGGCATGTGACTAGCTCTATGACATCATAGATGTGGCTGAGACATGGTTCTATTCCTGACATAACTGGGCAGTCAAAATAAATAGCAGGGGTTCCAACCTGACCTATTGCTATAGGGTGATTTTTCTCCACTCCTTCACTCAGCACTGACCATTTTTTCCTAAACCAACCTGGACTTAGATAATTAGAACTCTTATTCCAGCTAGTTAAATCACTACGCCCAGGTGTGCTGAAGAAAATACTCAGTGCTAAGAGGAGAATATTCACCCTGCAGGCATGGGTCCGATTGTTTTCTCTGATATCGGTATAACCTGTTGGAGAAACTGTACAACAGACTTCCAGCTTAGTCTATGCTAGAGTGACTTTAGCTAGGTTTTATTGCAGTTTGCAGCTATTGCAGGTTGTGACACTAGATGGCGCAACTGTAGAGTTTCTATGTATTTTCTGCTGTGTTGTTACTTCCTGTATATCGAGCTGTAATCTCTATCATTGCAGGTTCTTCTCTTCCTGTCTTTGTTTTTTTTTAAGCCACCATGTAAGGTGACATTCTCTTACTCCATTCATGCTCAAGTAAAGCCAATTCCTGTTATACCACTATTGTGGACTACAACTCCAGCACTCACACTTTGCAACATAACCTGCATCAAATGTGCAGGACAGAGAGATGGGGTGGTGGCTTGAGTCTATACTGTATGTAATATGAAGGATGAGCCTGTGGATAGGGGCGTGTCTATAGGGAGTGCAAGGAGTGTGGCTGCATCGGGACCTAGAAGGTCAGAGGGGCTCATTATTGTTGCTTTTCCGCCTTATTTATTAGATTTGTGCTGACCTGAAAACGTATACTGGAAAAAGAAGCACCACTTGTCTAAGCTGTTTCAGTCTTTAATTGTCTAGTTTTTTCCAATTGAGTTTTTGGTCATGGGATGCAGCTCTGTGCATCCTCTGTGCGGCTGCCGCCCACCTACTGTTGACAGTCCTGATCACTGGGTTGTGTTATTACTGGATATCCACTTTTTACAAATGACAGTACCCCACCAGAATTTTTGCCCAGGAGCCTTCACTGTGCTTTATTCAGTCCTGCCTTTATCAAAAGGATAGGAAACAAAAGTGGTGGTGGGATCTGTCTGTATGTCAGAATTGATAAGAAAGCGGGTATAATTGACAATGGGGATGAACACATTACTGTTGCTGAAATGGTGTGACTGGGGATGCCAATGAGTATGAAGCTGATCATGTTATATTAGTAGCTTAAACATTATTGGCCAAGCCTCATATGAGTATGAAGACAAGTGCTCAGTGGCATTCAATAAACTCAAAAGTGACATTGTTGGTGTGGCTGTGACTTATCTGGATTTGTCACATGACTGGGTTACCAAAATAAAGGAGTATAATCTGAACCAAAGTGACAAGAAAGAAAGTGTGGGGTGTTGTCTCTGTATGTCAAAAGATACTAAACACTATACAGGCCCCTCCATCACCAATGAGGAGGCAGATATTGAGTGTATTATACAAATACATAGAGGATCACAGGGTGCGAACCAGTTGAGTAGAAATGCCCGACTTTAAGTTTTACCTGTGGGAAATCTTGTGGATGGACATGTCCAGAGCATAGGGGATGCTGTATCCCATAAGGGTCACTATGGGAAATGTGGACTAGAGATCTGCTTTAAAGTGCACGCCAAGTCAAAAATGACTGATTTTATTGTGTGGAGCTATGAGAGAAGGAAGAACATTTTGTTTTGTGTTGAGTAAAAGCTGTAAACAATATGTATGCCACTCATCAGCTAGCTGAGACCCCACCCCAAGAAATGAGATGAGCATGTTGCTTAGGACCGCTTCTCAAAAGGCATGTCTTATCTGGTTCTTGTAAGGGGGTCCACCAGCCAGAAGATGTTGGTGTGTGGTAAGAGGGTTGACGAATTTAAACTTAATGTACAGTATATTAGTTTATTTATTGGCAAATTGGCTGGTTAAAATTACCCATGTGCTTTATTAATTGTATTGCTTAATTTAAAGCAGTAGTAGAGTTTTATATCTTTTTGACCCTTCTGGAAATGCCCATTGGCTATGTGCTATCACACGAGAAGCTTGAACAGCACATAAGTGTAAGACAAGTAAGTCATTTATCCATAAGTCTTTAACCAAATGGTTGTCCCAAACCGGGATGTCCCAGGGGTAGGCAAGTAAGAGGACCTTAAGTCTTTTTCAAGTGGAGGTCCATTTCAGCAGCCCGCAAATCCCTGAAACAAGAAATCACAAAGAGCGCTCATGTGAAACAGAACATAGACATGTGAAGCCTGACCCCACTCTAATCAGCCCCTGCAGCCTGCGAGCACCGATCAATGGAGGTGAGGTGATGGATGGCAGCTGCTCTCCTGCTTCCTCTGAAGCATCATTGTCTCTCTATCATTTTGTAGGGATGCTGCTCATGATTTCTCCCCCGAATGAAATCTATAGACTCGATCAATTTTAAACTGAGCAGATCCACCCCTAGAATTCAACCCTAATAAATTAACAGGAAAGGGATCTCCACAGTCACCAAATCTGAAACAAACCTCATAGAGAAGAGAAGATTTCTTTAATCCAAATGGCATTCTGTCCTCCAATATAAATATACCATATTTGTATTGCAAAGAGTGGCTGAAATATAAATGACATATGCTGCCATCCTACATCCTGAAAATGTAAATATAAAAGAACAACAGTACATTCAGCCCCTTTCTTATGTTGGACCTCCAACCTTCTGAGTTCCATGTCGGGCCTCCAACCTGCTGAGTTCCATGTTGTACCTCTCAGTTCCATATTGGACACCTCTTGTCCTCTGAGTTACATGTGGGGCCCTTTGCCTTCTGAGTTCTGTGTTTGACCTCTGGCCTTCTGAAATTTATGTTGGAGCTATGGTCTTCTGAGGCCTGTATAAGCCCTCTGGTTTTCTGTTATTTGTGTACCTGACTTTCTGAGATCTGTGGAATTTTAGTCTTCTGAGTTCTGTGTGACCCTTGACCTCATGCTTACCAGTAAGCTCCTTTTTTGTCCCTGACCTTCCTAGTCCTGCTTCACTGCTGTTATTTGTGTCCTATCTCACTGTATTTTAGTCATCTCAGGATAGGGCGCCAACAGGGCACAAGCATAGGGGTTATGGTGCGTGACATCTCAAGGATGTCCCCTAGTGCGGACATCCTGGACTCCTCCTCCGCACTGGAGCGAGGGTGTAGGTTACAGGAAAAATAGAAAGTTAACCCTCATACTATTGAAAAACCTAGCTAACACTTGTTAAGAACATGGACTGTTAGTTAACATAGATTGCAATGAATGTAAAAGCGAGGTAGCTGCGTCAAGGCCGTCCAATTTGTACCCCATCCCTAACATTACTAAGTTTAAAAGTTTGTGCAGACATTGCTACTTCTTTACTTGTGTGTGCACAAGCAATGCAATACACAAATCAGCCTGTCTAAAGACATTGCAATAACTTAACTTGCCTGCACACACACAATAAAAAAGTCTTTACTTGCCTGCACAGTGCTACAGTTCAAAAGGGGGGTATTTCAGGTAGAGGCCAATTGGACTCCCTGTTACATTGGGAGAGTTACAATCCAGCAGATCTGGCCACTGACCTGCAAATGCAACAGCAAAAAGAAAGATAGGATGTGCTCATCCAGTCAATATATAGCAGTCAAGAGGTGCTAGAACATGGACTGTTAGTTAACATAGATTGCAATGAATGTAAAAGCAATGTCTTTAGACAGGCTGATTCATGTATTGCATTGCTTGTGCTGCGGGGCGACCCATAGTGCATGCACCCGGTGGGCCAATCACGATTGTCGCCATCTAGAAGGAAATATGCCCTGGGTAGGGCCCCCATCTTCAGGAATGGGTTCAAGGAGTGCAGGATCCCCCAGCTTATCAGAGTCCCAGTCCTTTAAGGAGCTGGTGGGATTAGAGGTAGGTACTGGGTCGGAATTACCCGCCACCAGCCTTGTTAATAGAGTGGGTGGAGCCAATATGGGTATATGTGGATATCTCACCCAGTATAAAAGATAAAACGGAGGAACAGCGGGAACACACACTTGTGGCATAGCAATGGAGGAAGGCTGGTGACCCTGTGCAACTCTGTGAAGAGACGTCCTGGGATTGAGTATATGCTGAGATCTGAACCCTGGCTGTGGGTGAGCATTGGAGGAAAAGAAGATAGTGTGTCTACACAGGGTATCCTGGTTAGGAAGCTGGTAGGTCTTTGGCCCCTGTCCTGTAACACCATAGCCTATCATATACTGTGGTCATTACCCCCAAGCCCCAAATTGTATAAGGATTACATTCCTGGGAGTACCATGGGAAAGACTAAGTTCCTGTGTTTGGTGGAAACGTTTACTGACATCCTGAGCTACTGGCTACTGAGTCCCACCCCATTCCAGTATCCAATACTCTTCCACTTTGAACACCACTCGACATCACTTTTCTCAGGTCTGAGACCACCAGGATACTGTACATCATTTGCAGATTGGTGCTAGGCAGAAGGAGTAAGATGCCTCAGTCTAATGCATGGGTTTCTGGTGGTGCAGACTGGTTGTCTTCCTGGTTCATCTTATATCTTCTAATTTGTGCTCCAGATACTTGAACTGTTTTTTTTTGTTGCTTCCAGTCTACAAACCTTGGGCTGCCTGGACTCCCCCTGTTTCAAGATCAGGAGAATCCTAATCTTTTAAGCACCAATGATTCCTGCATGCCAAAGCCTGATACCCATCCACTGTGCGAAACCAATAACAGAATGAAAAAGCAAGAGGGATAAATTAATTCAAATCTTCTGGATCTGGTTTCCTTGGGGGTCTGGGAATAATTATTTTCTCTCATCTCTGTGTTGCATATTAGAACTCTTGCCCTCTGAGTTCCATGTTGGGCCTCTGGACTCCTGAGTTCCTTGTTGGCCCTCTGGCCTTCCAAATTCTGTTTGGACCTCTGGCCTTTCAAGTTTCATATCGGACCCTGGCCTCCTGAGCTCCTGTTTGTGGCTCTGGTCTTCTGACTTCCTTGTTGGCTCTCTGGCATTCCCAATTTCATGTTGGGCCTCTAGCCCTCCAAGTTTTGTGTTTGGCTTCTGGTCTCTGGGCTATTCAGCAAGCCCCTTTGAATGTGGCAGAGGTCACTAGAGGGGGTCGACATTTGCCCAAGTGCCCATTCTAATGAAGCCTCTCTTCCCAGGATACATACACTCTGAATCCTGGGTACAATAGGAAGTCACATCCTCACCAAACGTGCGGCGCCTTCACAAATTAACGTTAATTAATTGCATTTTTCACAGATTCCGCAGCGCTCATTTATTTTCCGCACTCACACATGTTCTTGTGCTGCTAAATGAAGTGAAAACTGTTTAAAAAGAGATTAACGTGACAAGTCATTCACGGATCAATTATTCCCTCAATGCCAGAGTGGGGGCCTCTGGTTTTGGGGTGTGAGATCATATTCTACAGTATCCCTGTCCAGAAGGTTGCGGCACAAAATGCCCCCTAATGTCAGTCACTATGCAGAGAAGAGTCAGCCATGCGTGGTCAGTCTGATAATTCCTACATTCCGCTTGTTCTCAGTATAAGTGTCTTCCTGCCATATACTCGGACAGATCTGAGTAGTGCAGGTTTTTGACATAAATTCCTGAAAGCTTTTGATATATTGTAACAAACATACTGTTATCCTTTCCTCTGCCCCTTCACTTTACCACCAGCCACCACTTCAACCTGATTGCACCTGTCATAGTCTCCTCTGCCAATGTATGCCACCTATGGCTGTCATCCTAACTTTTTCTGCTTCAACACAACTTGGGTTGTAATTCACTTTACTTTCGGCTGTCATCTTTTCCTGTGCCACTTCACTCCACTACCAGGACCACCCCATCCTTGTCCAGAGCATGGTAGTACAAAATGCTCCCTAATACCATGCCCCCTTGCAAACTGAAAATATCTACTGTGCTCCACCGGAGGAGGCGCTGCTACTGCGTGCATGCAAAGTTTCCTGTCCCCCATAGCAGTGGCATAACCAAATGTGACGGGGCACTGGTGCTCTTTAACGTTTTTGTAAAATGTTTTCTGTCTTTTAAATTAATTGGATGCAGCTAGACAACTAACAACTAATATGGAATAGACTAATGCTGGCTCCTTTATCTAAATGATGCTAAGTAGTGATGAGCGGATCCAACCCACAAAGTTCGGTTCCATGCTGAACTTTGCGGGTTCGGGCCCCGAACTCGAACACAGATTTGGGTGCCTCTTAACACACTTTTTCATTTAAGCACTGGAGTTTGTGTGTGGCCTCAGCCCATCTTTTCATTTAAGCACTGGGGTTTGTGTGTCTCTGTCTTTAACCCACATATTCCTTAAAGCAGTGGGGTGTATCCCTGTATCCTACAAGAAGTTCTAAGCACTTAATCCACATCTTTCTTTAAGGACTATTATCCCACAAGAAGCTGGGGTTTGCGTGTACTGTTATCCCATGACATCTAAAAGCACTGGGGTGTACCTAATTTTGCTACAAGAAGCAATAAGTACTGGAGTTCGTGTGCACCCTTAACCCACTTATTCCATTAAGCACTGGGGTTTGAGTGTCCCCATAACCCACATTTTCATTTAAGCACTGGGGTTTGGGTGCCCCCTTAACCCACATCTTCCTTTAAGCACTGGGGATTTGTGTGCAGCCTTAACCCATCTTGTCGGCAAAGTTCGGGTTCATGTCTGAACTTGGCGAACCCGAGCTTTAACCGATCTGCTCATCACTAATGCTAAGTGAGCACAAATATGATAAACAATGATGGGGTCCCCCTGAAATTCTGGGCCCTGGTGCGGTTGCATTCCTGCACGCCCTCAAGTTACGCCCCCTGCCCCATAGGATGGATCTCTGATAGGAAAAGGTAACTACCGTATGGCTTTTATTCATCAAGAGTGTTGATGAATCACCAGGTAAGAAGACAATGAAAGTCAATGGCACTTTTTACTGCAGGTAAAAGGGGGTAAAAATGGGGTCATACATGCTGATCAGTAATAGAAACTCACTGGCAGGGGTGTACATACCATAGGGACAGTGCAGACACATGCCCCAGGGCTTGTGGGACAGGGGCCCCCGGTCACACTGCCTACATTGCCCCTGTGGCATGTACCGGCCCCTAGCAATACCTACCTAGCCATGCTGCCTCCTTCCTGCCCGGCTTTTCTGACGGCGGCACATGTTGACCCAACTCTTCCCTGCCGGCGCCACATGTGGACTCAGCTTCTACGCCATCGCCGAGTATCTTCGACGGCGTCTGTCTCCGTCAGAACGGTGAGTGTCCATGGGGGGGAGGGTTTATGTGGTGGAAATGCACGCATGCAAAAGGGAACTAAGAGCTCGCCCTATATAACAGCTACTTTGTTTACATTCAGCATCTTTTCTGCTGTAGGTAAAGATAACGAATGTCAGGGAGAGAGAAAGAACTAAAGAAAGAACGTGAGAACAGGAGAGAAGGAGAGCAAGCACAGAAGTCATTCTGCACAAATGTTAAAGCACACCAACAGTAAAAAAAAACACTGGTGTGCTTAGCATCGTAGCTCAGGAAAAAGCTCTGCTCATATATTTCCACCCTGTGTTGGCACCGCAGTCACCACACAAAGGGAAATGACACCTATTATGTTCAATGGGCCACTTCAGATATATGAAAAACATTGTAGAACGGGTAGGGAAAACGCTGAAGGTAGCATTTTCAACATACAGTAAGTGTAATGCAGCGTACTTGTGTTTGTATTTCACTTGCATTGTCATAGACTTTATCGGTTACTTATTGTGCAAAAAAATTCTTCTTCAAAAATACAGCACAATGCAAATTCAGGGTCTTAGATTGAAAGGCGCCGTGTGCAAGACTGCTGCCCACCACCCCCTGAATCTCTGTATGTGTGTGCTCCCATTGTCTCCCACTCTCGCTGGGACCCGGGTTTGGACCTATGAATGTGTATGCACCAACCTCCCAGACCACTGAAAGATGTATGTGTATACATCCATCGATCTGAACCCCTGCCCCCCCCCCCCCCCCCGATTGGGGCCCAGTTCTTCAGAATGTGTGTGTGTGGACACCCCAACCCCTCATTCCGTGTCGAGACATGATCCTCGGGCATCTGGGTGTGTGTGTGTGCCACCCTCCACCAGGATCTGGCTGCTGAAGAAAGCATAGCAGTAACAGAACAATATTGCTGCTACTGTTGTCCCTGTGTGGCAGGGGAAAATGTTCCACTGCCGCACGGGGCATTACTGCCACACCACTGGATGTCTACAATATTTAGTGGCAGAGTGGGGGCATAAAGAAATGTATGTCTTTCATTGAAAAAAGTGGCTGCAATGGCTCATCCCGGTGGTGCCCCGTGCGGCTGCACACATTGCATACCCCAAAGGCTGGCCCTGTGCATATGCAATAAAAGCGCAGCACAAATTTTTATACAGTCAACAGAAGCACAATGAATACAGTAGATGTGAACATAGCATAAAGCCTTTCATCTGATTCCATTTTCTTTTACTTTTCGAGATGCACTCAGTCTTTATACCCCGACTCCCTTTGCTCTCTACATTAATATATTAATTTACACAAAACATCTAAAAGTGTCAGCTGAACTTAAAGTGGACCAAAACCCAGCGCGATTCCCTCCCCCGGGGCATCCAAAATTGGGTTGCCCCACTGTGTGAGACCCCCCAGGTCGCCCCTTTCACTAACCTTGCTTCCTGGTCCAACGGCGCATGTGCAAGCCATGACCACATCCTCACTATTCCTCTAGCAGGGCGTGCCAGGCCAGACATTTGTAAATGGCCAGTGCGGGCAAGCTCCCTGTTAGAGGGAAGCGGGGGACGCGGCCACCAGCGCGCTTGGAGCTGCTGGCCTTAGAGGAAGGCTTAGATACCTTGACGTCAGTGGCTCCGATTGCGCTGATTGGATGAGCGGCCGCGCATGTGCCGTAGGACCGGGAAGAGGTGAGGTGATCTGGGGGGTTTCAGACACCCAGGATAGTCAAAATCCTGGGTTTTGGTCCACTTTAAGAGTGGGGGCCACCTCCATTGGGGCAATCTAGCATACCTTCTTGTTAGGCCGTCTCAGTAATTTAATTTAGCAGAAAATCTAAGGGGGTTGGACGGTGGACGTGGGGACCAAAACTGAATTTGGGGTCAGTGACATCTGGTCTTCGCTGTGACACCCATGGTTTCTTTGCTAAACGAACTTCTCTTTAGGTAAGAACACACAATAAATGTAAATATACTGTAAATGTCTGCAAAGGGAATGATTCTCAGCAGAAAATGGCCATGGGTAGATTTAAGCCGCCAAGCCCTTGCACGGCGTGAGGCCACGGTGTTTACCACGGACAAGACAGAGATGAATCAATCATTTTGTCCTCGCTGTGAAGTAGTTTTGTCTATTTTGGAAAAAGATCCCTGTGAGCTGCACAATCGGGATGAGAGGAAATAGAGATGCTGATAAAACATGGCTCCCCGAGGAAGACAAGTAATATTTTGCAAAACAACCATTCTTACCTCTAGTGAAATGATGCAGGGCGGCATTTGCCAATCACAGTGCAAGTTCTGTGATACAAAATATGTGAATACAAATTAATACTAAAATGCTTCCAATTTTCTACCTAAAACTCAGCTAGGGCTTCCTGTCTTTTACAGCGAAATACTGTATAACAAAAAAAACTCATCAATTAATCAGGGGGTGTGGCTAAATGTGTCCTGGGTGTGGCTAGAGATATGAGTGACAGCTGCCTGTGTGTTGTGCACCCATGTAACTACTGTGTATATGCCAGAAGGTTAACATTAAAATTGTGACAGAGCCCTAGTGCGAACACTGAGGAAAGAAATGCCTTGGACAGGCCTAGAACTCCTGACCTCTGTATTCATCAATAGGGATGGGTGAACCCCCCAAAGTTCGGGTTCAGCAAGTTCAGCCAAACCCGGTCCCCATTCATATCAATGGGGACCCAAACTTTCAGCTGTGGCGGGGAAGGGGGGTGGAGGTGCAGAGTATGCAGCAGAAGCAAGCTGCTTTAACTCACCTCTGCCCGATCCTCTTCCTGTAAGCACAGCAGAGCGGGGGCAGCAGCATTTGATGAGGGGGCTACAGATAGATGGCCGCCGGCTCCCATGAATGAGGATACTTGTAGTGCCAGCACTAGTAGTTTGGTTCGGGTTCACCCATCTATTCATAAACTGATACAGATCTAAATGTGTGATATCTCACTAAACTTTTCATTGTTTATGAGTGGCTGACATTCTTACTGCTTTCTATCAATGCCCTCTATAACCATCTAATAGATTTGATCAAAAACAGTATTTCTTGAATAACCTGCCTGCTTAAATTAAGACATTACTTTTACTTTGTTACAATGAAAGTAGTTGTGAGTGAAAAGGTTACTAAAGTGTATTCCTCCTTTATAAAAACACAGTTGGCGCTGCCATTTTCTGCTAATACATTATTGGCGCTAAGGGTTTTTTTTCCACTCTTAAATCCTGGACTTTACTTATTCCAAGTCTTGACCCCTGTCCACAGGTTTGGGATGCCCTGCATTATTAAACCTCAGTTATGCTGCTAATCTTAAGTCTCCTGTGATCTCTTAGCACAGGTCTAACCAACCCCCTCCCTCCTAAATCCACTTTACTAGCAGCGATCGCCTGTTGGGGATAAAATGCGAGTATAGCCCTTGTTATGCTCCTGTCTGCAGGATGTCTGAATGTCTGCCCGGTATAGTAAGCATGCAAACCAGGGATGCCGCCAGAGGCCTGTGCATGCAGCTAGGAGAGCATCAGGGGCCATGTGAGGTGACCCCCCTCAGACGGCACTGCAGAGGGGGCAGCAATCGGCCTGCTTTTTTTACATTTAAAATGTATTACCGTATTTTTCGCCCTATAAGACGCACTTATTTTCCCCCAAAAGTGGGGGGAAAATGCCAGTGCGCCTTATCGGGCGAATGTAAAAAAAAAAAATTAAATTAAACTCACCCGTTCCCGGCGCTCCCGCGTTGCCTGCCGCACTGCAGGAGGCCAGAAGAAGACTGAAGAGTGGTGGGCTCTGTCCCCGTCCCCGCCACTGCTATTGCTGAGGCAGTGATAGCAGCGGCAGAGACGGAGGCAGCGCCTGCCGCTCCGCCATCTCTGCCCTCCAGCTGCTGCCTCTTCCAGCAAGGGCAGGAGTGAACAGTCGGGTCCCTGCAGCAGGTGGGCGTGGCCTGCATCGCGTAGGCGCAGGACACGCCCACTCGCTGCACGGACCCGGCTGTTCACTGCTGCCCTTGCCGGAAGAGGCAGCAGAGAAGTTGTGAAAGAGAGGAAGGAGCGATTCACCTGGCCGGGTGTCTGCGCGGCCTGGCCAGTAAGGAGCAGCGGCGGGGACACACCTCCATCTTCAACGCGGGATGAACATGTGAGTTTATTTATTTTTTTTTGTTATTGTGTGCCTATGGGGAACGGGGGGAGGGTGTAACACTGCTTCTATGGTGAATAGGAGGGGGGGTGCCACACTGCCTATATGGGGAATAGGAGGGAGGGTGCCATATTGCCTATATGGGGAATATGAGGGGGGGGGGGGTGCCACACTGCCTATATTGGGAATGGGTGGGGGAATGATACACTGCCTATATGGGGAATGGGAGGGGGGGTGCCACACTGCCTATATTGGGAATGGGTGGGGGAATGATACACTGCCTATATGGGGAATGGGAGGGGGGGTGCCACACTGCCTATATTGGGAATGGGTGGGGGAATGATACACTGCCTATATGGGGAATGGGAGGGGGAATGCCACACTGCTTATATGGGGAATGGGAGGGGGAATGACACACTACCTATGGGAATGATATGGGGGGAATGCCACACTGCCTATGGGGAATGGCATGGGAGGAATGCCACACTGCCTATAGGGAATGGGAGGGGGAATGACACACTGCCTATATGGGGAATGGCATGGGAGGAATGCCACACTGCCTATAGGGAATGGGAGGGGGGAATGCCACACTGCCTATGGGGAATGGGATGGGTGGAATACCACACTGCCTATGGGGAATGGGATGGGGGGAATACCACACTGCCTATGGAGAATGGGATGGGGGAATGCCACACTATCTATGGGATGGGGGGAATGCCACACTGCCTATATGGGGAATAGGATGAGTGGAATGCCACTCTGCCTATGGGAATGGGATGGGGGGAATTCCACTCTGCCTATGGGAAGGGGGAATGACACACTGGCTATTGGGAATGGGAGGGGGATTACTGTAATTGGAGGACACTGCACTTTGCCCTTTAATTTGGTTAAAAATATTATTTTTCTTATTTTCCTCCCCAAAATCCTGGGTGCGTCTTATAAGCCGGTGCGTCTTATAGGGTGAAACATACGGTAATTTTTTTTTACACTTTCATTAGTAGTTCAGTGTCATGTTTTTAAGTCACTTATTGGTCGCTCAACACCCACAGCCAGCTCCACTCCCTACACCCCACTTTCATCATGTTGAATAGTAAAGGGGTATCTTTTTACCATTCGCCTCAGGCAGCAGAAAGCCTAGGTTCACCCCTTGATGCAGCATGAGATTGCCAAAGTGAAATGAGTATTGGGCGAATCGAATTGGGGGAGCAGAATCAGAATATCCCCCTCCAAAAAAAAATTAAAGCCTATATTCAAACAAACCTTAAAGTAAACCAAACCCCACCCTGGAGACCATAAGACCCCAGAACAGCCCTTCCACTAGCCCACAGCGCATGCTTAACTGGCGCCGGCATCACTCGCTTCCCTTCTCGGTTGTGAGCAACCCCGTCCGCTGCAACTGAATGGCCGTGCTGGGCTGCAAAACAGCCGAAGGGAACCAAGTGATGCTGCATGCCTCTCGCAAGTGCGCCAAGGAATCCAGCAGGCTGCTTTAGCCACAGCATGGGCTCGATGTTGGTAAGTGACTTTGGCAACCTGGGGGGTTTCACAAAGCAGGGCACCCCAAACCGTGAAAATTCAGTCTTTTGGCCCACTTAAATTTTTTGGTACTAAAGGCTCCCCTCCACTTCTCAATCCGAGAAGAAGGGAATCTGTGCACTGAAGCTGGGGGCTTCATTGCATCTGGCAACACCATAGCCCCCTATTGGAATCAATAAGCCTGTGAAGCCTCATTTAAAGTATAAACTCTACATTAGATGCTTTATATTTGTGCAGTTTTTAACTCTTCTATGTGCTCTATAGGTATGACAGTAAATATAAATATTTCCTTTACTAATATAAGGAGTAAAAATCAATCCAAAGCACAAAAAAAAAAAAAAAAAATGTAAGACCACTTAAGACACTACATGCCCAATATGTTAACAAATTGTAGTTATTCTTTAGTGTTGCTGCCACTCGATTAATTCATTTTTTTTAATGAAATAGAAAAATGTTTATATGTGTTCTAGCTTCTGTTATGTACCAAATATGTTTATAAGAGGTTTCCCAATCATTGCATTCTTATTTTCTTTACATTTTACACAGTGTTCCAACTATTTTGGAATTTAAGTTTTATTGTATCTAAATTAAATTAAAATGTTGACTGGAGTTGGGCTATAAAGAAAAAGCAACCTTTTCATATACACCAGATGCCATATTTGTCTTTTTGGTGTACAGATTATTAGCCAGGTTTTTGGTGGTGGCAGCAACACATCTCAAAAATGTTTAAACAGGGTAAACAAGAGTCTGAAAATATACATGGTACCAATGAAAAACACACATAGCAGTGTATGAAAAGAGAATGTCAGAGAGGCTCTCTAAAAGCAAATATGACTCTCTTGAGTCTCTCAAAAGCAAATATGGTTCACCAACCAGTGAAAAAATGCATCTACAAATTGCTGAACAATTTTTATAAAAATGTTCCCAAACATCAAGTTGTAAGGCCGTTGAGTATCCCCTAACCACAGTATATATTAGCATCATGAAATTCAGAGAATCCATGTGTACAAGGGAAAAGGCAGACTTGTGATCTGTGGTCCCTCAGGTGCCAAAGCATTAAATAGCACGCTCAGTGTTGGTTCAGTGCTGAGGCAGTATTGGTGGTGGTGGTGGTGGTGGTGGGGGGGGGGGGGTTAAACAGAACACCTTTCTTTGCACAGAATCCAGCGACATTCCCCCGGGGTTCTGACATGGGGTTCAACCATCAACCATCAACCATCTCTGCTCAGTGCCTGTGTCCAACCACTTACATGAATGATGGAGGTAGGTGCAAAAAGTGAGGTAGGCCGCTCTGTGCAGCTTTCACAGCCGGATAATAGCGCTGGATTCCAGGCAATGTAAGACATACAATGAGAACTCCACACGGACACACGGAATACTTTAATACCACTTTTTCCTGACCAAAGCTCGTTGAAAATGGACTGAGAGCAAATGGAAAACTGTTCTGAAAACCATGGACACCATATCTTGCAGACTCAAGAGGACCATCCAGCTTGTTATCAGAACATATTACAAAAGCCTGCATCTCTGATGAAATGTGGCATTAGAGCCTATAGCATGGGAAACTTACACATCCTGATCTACCATCAATGCTGAGCAGTATATAAAGGTTTTAGAATAACATATGCTCCCATCCAGGCAATGTGGTTGATTCAGAGCCTGGTGTGAAAACTCACTTCATTTTTAGGGGAGAAAATCGCCATTCACTTTCATTGTCTTGGGGCTGATTCAGAGCCAGGTGAATATTTACACCTGGTAGACAATGAAAGTGAATGGCAATTTTCTCTCCTAAAAAAGAAGGGAGTCTTCTCACCAGGCTCTGAATTGAGCACAATGCCTCTTTCATATTTCAGCAAGACAATACTAAACCACATACTGCATTGGCTATAACAGAATGGCTTCACAGTAGGAGAGTCCAAGTGCTGTCCAGGCCTTCATGCATAAAGGTGCTACACAACACTGGAAGTGCCCCAGCTTGTTTGAGATGTGTTTCTTCTCAATGAGTTACTTTTATCAAATAAACGAAGAAATAGAAAACATACTAACGTTTAACTTCTGATGTCCTATTGTGAATGAAAAAAATGGTTATATGGCATTTCCAAATCAGTGAATTCTTATTTTCAATGAAGTTGAGGAATAGGGCAGGATTAGAACCTATTTACCTGTTTGGTACTCATAGCCCCAGTGTCACCAGAAAAGTTAAAACCCAACAGGGCTCCTGTGTTGCCTGCCCTCCCAATCACAAACAGACCCATTTGCTGAATGTTGCATTGCGCAGCGAACAGCTCTGGCTGGACAGGAGCTGTAGGACTGGGGAAAGATGAGTTTAACTGGGTGATCTGGGCTATGCCAGGATAGGTAAAATCCTGGGTTTTGTTCCAATTAATTTAAATCTAAAATCCAGCGAAAATGTTTAATTCATTTTGTTGGCATAAGAAAGAATTCAATCCAAACATTTTTCTTTTTAGATTTCTGTGATCCTAATCATTCTACAGCTCCTTCCAGTGAAGATGGATGTAGGGGTCCATCATTCAGTGCCAATAACCTCAAATGTTCTATCAGGCTTTTTAGGAAATTTGTCAGTTGCACACAGGAGTGTTTACAAACAAATGGGGCTCCAGTGTCAGTTTTCTGGGGCACCAACTTCTTACATTCTGCCAGTTTATCTGTCCATGTATGAAAGGAAATCCTGCAGCACCATGGATAGCGCATCGCATGTAGTGCAATACAATAGTGTAACTATTAGTGTATCTAATCTATCTATTCATCCCATATGTATTGAACTATTCACCCATCTCACATCTATCTATCTATCTATCTATCTATCTATCTATCTATCTATCTATCTATCCATTCCATATCTATTGATCTAATTATCTATCTATCTATCTATCTATCTATCTATCTATCTATCCACATCTATCTATCTATATATCTATCTATCTATCCCATATCTATCTATCTATCTATCTATCTATCTATCTATCTATCCCATATCTATCTATCTATCTATCTATCTATCTATCTATCTATCTATCTCATATCTATCTATCTATCTATCTATCTATCTATCTATCTATCTCATATCTATCTATCTATCTATCTATCTATCTATCTATCTATCTATCTCATATCTATCTATCTATCTATCTATCTATCTATCTATCTCATCCATCCATTCCATATCTATTGATCTAATTATTCTATTGGTAATCTATTGTGGCTGCCTCTCCCATTGCAGTCCTCTCTTGCAGATACCCGTGCTGGCATCATTATTAGGACAGGCGACCTGGCATTCCATTTGTGATCACACATCCTGTATAAATGCCAACATGACTGACAGTTATGAAATTATATTTGGACAGAAGAGACATTTGTTGATGAAAGTCCGGCACACACACTTCCACAAAATCACTGCAGTGGCTGCAAAAATAAATGCCCCTCTAAGGAAATATCACCAACATGTTCTTCTGCCCAAACACAACATGCCATTATACGGGCACACCTGACCTTCCATACTGCAATGATCAAAAGTAAATGAACCCTCAAGGGACTAGAAAGGAGGACTGCTTCCTATCTTTACTTCAAAAGAATGATCCATAGGATCAATATAATGCCTTTGCTACAAAGTCTCCCATGGTGTCCTAGGGAACCCAGAAGCAGTGTATGTGAGGAGAAAGAGGTGCAGCTCTGTAATGTACAGAGAGGACAATAAAAGATGGCTGGGCATGGAGGGTGTCATACTCACAAAAGGCTCCATCAAGCTGCACTCCATCTTATATGGCTTAAGTTGTTTGAGACACCTGTCTAACTTGTCTGAGCCACATAGGATAGAGAGCAGCATGCTGGAGCCTCTTGTGAGTATGACTCCCTCCATTCCTGGCCATCATCTACCTCTGTATATAAAAGGGCTGCGCCTCTCCCATCTTCACACGCACCGCAGCAGGGCTTCCCTGGGGAGGGGAATTTAAAGCCCCCAGTGCCAGAGGCGTGTTGATTGTGGTCACAGGGAGACAGTACACCACTCATTGCTGTGTGATGGAATTTTTTGCAGGGGAGATAGACAGATAAGTGCCCTTAAAATTAGCAAAAGTCTAGAAGATACAAACATAGGTAAAGTTTATTAAAGTAGTTTATCTTCAGAGGAAAGTAAATGGCAAATGAGTCAAGGTCCTCCAAAGGGTGGTGAGTCAGCAGCAGTCGCAAATGCACAATATCAGGCAATGTCAAGCCCTTGCAACACATCAGATGGTTCTTCAGAACAACAGCGAGGGCGAACCAGGGGTCCAATGATTATGCCCTCTGGAAACATATGAAGATGGATAATCCTGCCACGGTGCATATCAAAATCTGTACAACAAAACAACACAAGCATAAGAAAAAAAAGAAACTCACACAACTAGAAAGAAAAAAAACATACACATGCTAATAAAGCAACACAACTGTATTAGCTATCTTTTTGTGAACTCATGCATCATAAGAGGCAGTGATACACCACCCCCAAATGCTTTTTCTGGTTATTGTGTTTTTGACTAATTCCTTCTTATGAATAACATTTCTATGAACAGTATATTTTTCTAACTTGTATATTTTAAAACACTTTAAAACTAGTTTTTACCATGATGTATTATGTGTATTGTGCTGCATTTTCATTTGTTTATTTACTTATTTATCCAGGTTTAGGCTGTTTATACCATTTTCGATTATCTATTTATTCTAGGCACTGTATATAATCATTAGGAATATACCCCTCTGTATGTGGTTTTAAATTGGTCTTATAGTGTATATGTCAATTAGGAATATACCACCCTCTGTATGTGGTTTTAATTATACATTTTAAATCTTATAGTGTATATGTCATTTTGTTATGGTATATATGTAATACACTTTACCTATTTTTGTATCTTCTGGACTAGTGCCAATTATTGGGGCGGTTCTTTGTCCTTTCTTTTGGGGGGACCTTGTCCCTCCCTAACTCTTAAGTATAATATTGGACCCTAATTGCATTGCATGGAGCACAGTCAGAATTATCTTATGTGGTATTAGTGTTTACTTTGAGAGTGTGCAGTAACAATTTTTCTTGGCAGTTTTTACAGGGATAATATTAATATCGTTGTAATAAATGTTGTATTGTAGGGACACAGGTTGTTGGATACCTGCCTAGAAACTTGGCCTCTCCATTCATCCTCCTAAGCACCAACTCCATCCACTCTGGACACTGTTTCCCTTTAAACAGCCAAAAGTGAAAGGGTACAGTTATTGAGGTGTCCATGTCCATTTAGACAATGTGGCTGCCTTTATATTTCGAATTGGGTTTGGCAATTGGTCATCTTTGCCAACCTTTTGACTACAGTCACAGCTTTGCAGATCCATGCGCATTCCTGCATACTATTTAAATGTAAAAGCAGGATCAGCAAAGCAAGTTCTTCAATGGATCCTCCTTGCACCTTTTGGCACCGCTCTGTTGCAGGTGAACAAAAATATAGCCGGCTTGA
This sequence comes from Gastrophryne carolinensis, assembly GCA_027917425.1. Taxonomy (NCBI): domain Eukaryota; kingdom Metazoa; phylum Chordata; class Amphibia; order Anura; family Microhylidae; genus Gastrophryne; species Gastrophryne carolinensis. Next base: position 400,884,992 of record CM051235.1, on the reverse strand, counting down.
TGTGATCCATCAGGATAATCCACAAATGGTGCCCAGCCACAGCCCAATAGAGTTCATGAGAGAGCAAAGCAATGATTTTTGGGCTACCAGTCTAGTGCTTATCCAGGGATGCTAAGAAGCATGTAAAAATACTTGGCCCATGCCAATGGACAATGGGCTCTTCCTCAGGTAATTGGCAAGGGAGTATTAGCAAGTAAAGGCAGGTAAAACCCATTGAACTGGTATAGGAGTCATTAGGACACCTTACCAGGTCACAAATAGTCAATTAGTTTTAAAATAATCCAAACACATGGTGGAACATTTTTAATAAATCTGCATCAATGTTGCTTACAACTGCCACCTTTTCTTAGGTCTAGTGCTGAGCCTTGTCCTTTTTCAGTCTCGCATGGTCCATGGCTTCCCTAGAATATCTGTTTGGTCCTTAGTAATACTGTGATGGTAGGTGGACTAGCTATTAAGAGCCCTGTGCAGTCATTCAGGAGTTAAAACCAAATTCTCTGCTATTTTGTGATATGTGTGATTAGTGCCAGTCAGTGTAAGCCAGTTGAGTCTGGAAAAGCACATGGTCGGAAGCAGTTTTTCAACATGTAAAGTAAATTGGGTTATTCATAGTGGAATCATAGGAGATTTAAAAGACAACTATGGAGCCACGGAAACTCCAAACCTGGGTAGCTTTGGCCAATATATTGTCCATAAACTGAGGGCTGGAGGCTTATCAAATGTATTAATTCATTATATTGGCCTAACAGTGGTGACAAACTCAAATACAAAGTGCGTCAACTGTAGGAAAGATTAAAGAACTGAAGAAAAGAGGACTTCAACCCCAAGTGGACTTCTGCATCTAAACAACACTTTTACCTCCCCCAGTGGTGGTATCCTGATTTTCAATACCACACTGTATGCACCCAAATGTATTTCCTTCCTGCTGGCTGACGGTTCACTACCCTACATGACCAGCATAAACCAAAATGGCTTTGCAATGGTCAAGTGGGCTGACAAATCAGTTTCCAGCTGCATTATATTGCTTGTGAGTGCAGATGTGGGTATCCAAAACAGGGATGCCCATTGTTTTAAAGCTGACCAAAACCCAGGTTGTTCACTAACCTGGGCATTGGTCCACCTTGGCAGGACCTCCTGATTTAGGACAGCCCAGGGGCAGGGGACTGGCTGGCAAATGCAGCTATTGGTCTGCATTAAGAGGCACTAGATAGAGCTACTTTTGCTTTACATTACTGAGGATAGGTGTAGGAGTTACCATCACCATCTGTCTGTTTTCCTAGTGAGCTTTGGAGAGGAGCAGGGGGTCTATCTTCCTAATGAGCTGAGGAGATGTGCAAGGGTCTGCCCTCCTAGCGAGTTGAGGACAGCTGTAGGGGTCTGTCTTCCTAGTGAGCTGAGGAGAGGGGCAGGGGTCTGTCTTCCTAGCAAGCTGAGGAGAGGTGGAGGGGTCTATCTTCCTAGAGAGCTGAGGAAAGATGTAGGGAGCTGTGTTTATAGCGATCTGAGGAGACGTGCAGGAGTCTTTCTTCCTAGTGAGCTGAGGCTAGGTTCAGGGGTATTTCTTCCTAGCGAGCTGAGGAGAGGTGCGGGAGTCTATCTTCCCTGCAAGCAGAGGAGAGGTGCAGGGGTCTATCTTTCTATCAAGCTGAGGAGATGTGCAGGTCCCTATCTTCCTAGCAAGCTGAGGAGAGGTGCAGAGGTCTATCTTCATAGAATGTTGAGGAAAGGTGCAGGGGTCTGTCTTTCTAGCTAGCAGAGGAGAGGTGCAGGAGTATATCTTTCTAGAGAACTGAGGAGAGGTGCAGGGCTTTATCTTTCTATCAAGTGGAAGAGAGGTGCAGGGGTCTATCATGCTAGTGAGCTGAGGAGAGGTGCAGGGGTTTATCTTCTGGAGAGCTGAGGAGAGGTGCAGAGGTCAATCTTTCTAGCGACCTAAGAGTTGGGGGCCTATATACCTACAGAGCAGAGGAAAGTTGCAGGGGTCTGTCTTCCTTGCAAGCAGAGGAGATGTGCAGGGGTCTGTCTTCCTAGCAAGCAGAGGAGAGGTGCAGGGGTTTATTTTCCTAGCGAGCTGAGGAGAGGTGTAGAAGTCTATCTTCCTTGCGAGCTGTGGAGATTTGCAGAGGTCTATCTTGCTTGCGATCTTTCAAACAAGTTGAGAAAGGGTGCGGGGCTCTATCTTCCTAGTGAGCTGTGGAAAGGTGCAGGGGTCTATCTTCCTAGTGAGCTGAGGAGAGGTGCAGGGGTCTATCTTCCTAGTGAGTTGAGGAGAGGTGCAGGGGTCTATCTTCCTAGTGAGCTGAGGACAGGTGCAGGGGTCTATCTTCCTAGTGAGCTAAGGAGAGGTGCAGGGGTCTATCTTCCTAGTGAGCTGTGGAGAGGTGCAGGGGTCTATCTTCTTAGTGAGCTGAGGAGAGGTGCAGGGGTCTATCTTCCTAGTGAGCTGAAGACAGGTGCAGGGGTCTATCTTCCTAGTGAGCTGTGGAAAGGTGCAGGGGTCTATCTTCCTAGTGAGCTGAGGAGAGGTGCAGGGGTCTATCTTCCTAGTGAGTTGAGGAGAGGTGCAGGGGTCTATCTTCCTAGTGAGCTGAGGACAGGTGCAGGGGTCTATCTTCCTAGTGAGCTAAGGAGAGGTGCAGGGGTCTATCTTCCTAGTGAGCTGTGGAGAGGTGCAGGGGTCTATCTTCTTAGTGAGCTGAGGAGAGGTGCAGGGGTCTATCTTCCTAGTGAGCTGAAGACAGGTGCAGGGGTCTATCTTCCTAGTGAGCTAAGGAGAGGTGCAGGGGTCTATCTTCCTAGTGAGCTGTGGAGAGGTGCAGGGGTCTATCTTCCTAGTGAGCTGTGGAGAGGTGCAGGGGTCTATCTTCTTAGTGAGCTGAGGAGAGGTGCAGGGGTCTATCTTCCTAGTGAGCTGTGGAGAGGTGCAGGGGTCTATCTTCCTAGTGAGCTGTGGAGAGGTGCAGGGGTCTATCTTCCTAGTGAGCTGTGGAGAGGTGCAGGGGTCTATCTTCTTAGTGAGCTGAGGAGAGGTGCAGGGGTCTATCTTCCTAGTGAGCTGTGGAGAGGTGCAGGGGTCTATCTTCTTAGCGAGCTGAGGAGAGGTGCAGGGGTCTATCTTCCTAGTGAGCTGAGGAGAGGTGCAGGGGTCTATCTTCCTAGTGAGCTGTGGAGAGGTGCAGGGGTCTATCTTCCTAGTGAGCTGTGGAGAGGTGCAGGGGTCTATCTTCCTAGTGAGCTAAGGAGAGGTGCAGGGGTCTATATTCCTAGTGAGCTGAGGAGAGGTGCAGGGGTCTATCTTCCTAGTGAACTGAGGAGAGGTGCAGGGGTCTATCTTCCTAGTGAGCTGAGGACAGGTGCAGGGGTCTATCTTCCTAGTGAGCTAAGGAGAGGTGCAGGGGTCTATCTTCCTTGCAAGCTGAGGAGAGGTGCAGGGGTCTATCTTCCTAGTGAGCTAAGGAGAGGTGCAGGGGTCTATCTTCCTAGTGAGCTGAGGACAGGTGCAGGGGTCTATCTTCCTAGTGAGCTAAGGAGAGGTGCAGGGGTCTATCTTCCTTGCAAGCTGAGGAGAGAAGCTGGGTTCCATCTTCCTAGCAAGGGCTGAGACAAAGTGCGAGGCATGCGGCATTAACCCTGCCACTATTTGTCTGTCTGTCTTTCTAGCGAGCACACACCCTGTACAAGAACTGTCAGAATATCACAGTTGTCCGGCAGCTGTTTGTGGGGGACTGGAATAGCTGCTGGACATGCTGGATGTGCTCGCTAGGAAGACAGCAGCACTACTGATAGCTGCTGTATATTTGTGGGCTAGATTTGGCCCCCAGGTCAGAGTTCCACACCTGTGGCCTATTATATATTTCTGCCTCCTCGCTTCTCCCACAATAACTGCCTACCAGCAAAGCAAACATCCAACTCTGGGCATAACTACAGGGGATGCAGGGCTCATTGGGTCAGGGGACCCAGTCATTGTTGCCCCTCCATCTTATTTATCATGCTTCAGATATAAAGTACCATTTGTGTTTGCTGTTTTGGTGTTTAATAGCCTAATCTAATTTGGTTATAAACTTGTATCTTAGGAACATCATAGGAAAAAGATACTGCTTCTGTTCCAAAGTTGGGGCTCCTGTTTCAAAGCAGACCAAACCCCATATCACCCCCATCAGAGGGCATCCTGATTTGGGATGCCATTCTGTGTGAACCTCCTGTAAACTAATCTTTTTTTCTCATTTCATAGGGCCATGCATGGCATCCATAGCACCCTCCCCCAGTCCCCATCTTTGTTCCCTGTGTATATCTGATTGGATGGTGGCAGATTCGTGTAGCTAAGGGGAAGTACAGACAATTCATTCAGTCAGCATTTATTTTCGGACATTAATATGCAATGCAATGAAAGCTGATTGGAGGAGATGCCTTGTATGTGCCCTTGGTGAAGGGATGGAGGAAAGTTACAAGCAGAACCGGGGGGGGGGTCATACACAGGGGCATTCCAAATTGGGACACAAGTAAACAAGACCAGAACCCAGGGGGCTCCATTTTAATGTTTGTTCCATGATTCAGTCTTATTTAGTTACACCTCTGCAGATCTTTGCACAATCCAGTAGCATACACATGCTAAACCCAATTGATATATGTGACTATCACTGCCTTTTTGTAAAGACTAAAATCCTGGTTGGCAACTGAAATCTGACAGCTTTGCTGCCTGGGGTTACTGAAACAGCTGACATGATGAAAGGGTTAAAGAGCCCTCCGGCCCCCCTACCCTGGTGGTGCCATAGGCTGAGAGCCACTTATGCTATGTTATCTGGGCAGATGGACTTGCTTGCCCTCATTGTTAAATAAGCTGCCAGCTTGCCCTTACATGTGCTGGATGCCAGGACCCCCCTCTACTCAGGGGATGCTGCTGCTGCTGCCTTTTGGCTGCACAGGGAAGCATCCTAGCAGGGCGTCTCTATTAGGAGAAATGCGGTAGTGATGTATAAGCTATGAGAGATGTTGCCTGCAGAGAAGCCGGCACAGCCTCTGCTGCTGATGCTGATGCTGGGAGTGAGGTGCTGCTGATGCTGAGAGTGAGGTGCCTCTGATGCTGATGCTTTGACTGGACCAAAAACTGCTTAGGATTTTTCTTAATGTGGAGCATACCCAGGCATAAGGAAGAGACTTGTATCCGGATGCAGACTGGATCCTAAAAATATCCATTAAGAAAAAGGGATTCAACTGATGCAACAAGAGGACTGGACTAAGATCTTCTATAAGGTAGGGGAATGCCTATAGGTTGATTGCAGGCATGATGAAGAGGGGGACGTAGATGATTCAGCTGGGAAAGGTGTGTGACTTGGATGGGGAAAAATTCCCTATTCATTGCCATGATATCTGAGCTCCTTCACCCCTAAGCAGATGAGGTTTTCATTTTCAGCTCCTTTAGATGACAGAGTCTTCCAAGCGGAGCACTCAGAGGTGTTAAATCAATCACCAAAATCCAAACTGAGTCCATCCATGAAGAGCAGACCCATTAATCCTCCCGGATGTCACATTGTATTCTGCCATGGACTTAAATAAATAAATAAAACTTTTATATATTTAAATCCCTAATGTAATACCCACCATCCACCCCTTCCATTTACCCCCCCCCCCCCCCACTTCAGTCCCATTTAAAACACCCTCTCACCACCCTGCATATCATCTCTCTAATGTATCTGTCTACATATGTGACTGGAATAAGGGATGGAGATCATTTTGGTCCAGACTGTCTACTATGCTCTCAGTTCATTTTATGGCTTTGCATTTTATCAATTATATTTCTTCTTGGCTACAAGGATATGATGGTGAGTGACTCCAGAGGAGCCAGGGAGCCACCCCCTTGCTGGCTATGTATTACTTTTATGGATGCCATTCTAAGGCTTTGCTAACGTTTTATTAAACAAAATTAATATTTAAAGGATAGTGGTTGTTAAGAATCAGCTACAGGTACTGAATTGTGGAGATATGGGGGACCTGGCTCCTCCACGCTGCAGAATCCTGCTTAAAAATCCCCCAGCCAGCACCACTGACAGCCGGTTATTAAAGATAGGAGACCATCCTCCACATAGGTTTGCATGGAAAATAGATTTTTCCTTTACATAGCAATCACAACCCAGATCCTTCATCTTATTGCCCTCTTCTCTCTGAAATGATGTATGTACCATGGCTTTTATAGCATGACGTGAAACGTATGGAATACAGAAGGAACGAAAGGCTGCTCCGAGCCATATGGAACCGCAAAGCTCAGATCTGCAAGCACATGTCACCGAAATTGCTTCTGATTTCCAATTTTCTATCTGTTCCTCCTGTTGGTTAAGCTCCAGAGAATGAACAAGAAAATGGACCCTTTTATATATAATTTTATTTGAAGATTGGCTTGTGATTGCAATCTCTTGCCTGCCTGCTGGTTCTTGGCTGCTGCCAGGCTCCTCTGGCTTCTGTGTGATGTTGTCTGACTTATAATATATATATATACACACACATACACAAGTGTGTTGCCCATATACAGCTAATAAGGATGGTCGAGCCTCAGTAACTCAGACCATTCTCATTCTTGTCTAGTTGCAGTTTGCTTCTGGTTTGTAGTCTAATCAACATAAAGACACTATATACTATACTTTATAAGCATAAAAGAATAAAATATACTGTGTATAGTCTTGCACATAAGTGTGTACAGGTCTATAGCTGTTGAACAAGTGCAAGACCTGAAAAGCCCAACTGGACTTTGACTTCATCCACCATGCATAGTGGGGCTTGAATTTTCTCACTAGCTATAGAAATGCAAGCATGCGACTAAAGCTGGTTGTAGGTCCCAAAGCTCAGAGCATTCCATAGATCTCCTTTAAATATTGTTTTGTTCCTGGCCTGATCCATCATTATTATCACATTACTGATACAGGGCACACTGCAAATGGGTCCTTAGATCCAGAGCCAAAATGTTCAGCCGTACAGGAGCTTCTCTCTAGCAGCCTAAGCAAGTCAAGACTCGAGGGTTACAGCATGCACGATATTTTATTTCCTTTTCTATTACAATATTTTATATACATTTTCTATTTTGTAGAATGTTATGTTATTCAACTATATTTAAAGGTATGGAGATATATGAATATATTGGGGAAATCATGGAAGAAGACCAGTCTTTGAAGGGATGTTAAAGAGTTATATTCATTTATATATTTTGATGTTAGAGAAAATTGGCCGTTCCCTTTTTGAAGGAATGTTATATTTTTTTGACATTAGTAAAAATCAAGGCAGACGATCTTTCATAGATGAAATGTTTAAGATTTGTATTGTTACATTAGATTCTTTCAACATTAGGAAAAATAATGGGAGAGGACCATTCTTCTTTAATAGTTGTAATTCTTATAAGTTAATGCCTGCAGATTCATCCATGATTTTGCAATGTTTTTTATATTATTATATTTATTGAACCAGGAAGAATTTCCGGTTAACATGGCTTTATAAAATGTAAGCTTGGTTTTTATAGCTGGGTAAAATGTGGCCACCCATACCCTCATTCTAAACCATTGTGTGGTTGCTTGTTTTATTATTTAGACAATCTGAAAGAACTGAAGGAGCTCTAGACATCTTTTAATTGCAACATGAAGAGGGCCCTTAGGGACTGTCTGTCTAATGTCCGAAGACATGAGAATGCATATTGTCTAGTGCTACCTACATATGGAGGTTATTCTGCACTCAAATGGTATTAGATGCATAAAGCAAACATGTCTGTGCACCCCCAAACTTGAACCCATCTGCACCCTACCCATAATTATGCCTCTAATAAGGTTTCTGTTGAAATGAATTATAGCCGATGTGAGTTCTTGGCTTGGCTTCTATATCAGTGTAGAGTCCTACGTTTATTCCAAATAGTCAATTCCTTTTGCAGCTACTTTGCCTTATATATATACAGAGAACTAAGAGGACTCTGGGGATTTGTTCCATTACTGAATGGAGAGGACCCTAGAGACCTTTTAATCTAATACCCAAATATGTCAAACAGCATATTGAGTCCATACTGAATTGCATCATTGTTGTAGAGGTAGGGTACCTTGACTGATAGGGAATAATTTTCATAATGCATCAACCCCTTGTACTAGCTTATCATGATGGCAAGTCTCCACCGTCTACTGATGACAGTACACCCTACTAATTCATATGTTCCTGCCTGCATGACTTGTCATCCTCCAGCTCCAATCTAAGGAACCCAGCCCTACCCTGGATAACTAGTTTTTACCAAGACCCCTTTAGTGTGACTTCTCTGAGCTTGGCTTCTACACCATCTACTGGTGACACTACAACAACACTACATACTGTACTTACTTTGTTGCCTGCATGACTGGTGATCCTCCATACCTTAAACCTCTTTATGCGTATAGACCCCTCAGGATTTATACTCAATGTAAGTTTGACTTGCGTTTTGGGATTTGACGTAACAGTCCACACACTAATTTGAAATGGTCTATTCCTCTCCCATCTGCTTTGTTTCTAGAGCACTAGACAATGTGAAAAGAACAGAGAGGGCGATTCTTTAGTTACAGGGCCCCCTGAGAAGCTTCTAAGCTAAAACCAAATGTGTTACATCTAGACTGAAGACTCGAATTACTGTACAGGCAGCTTGTAGGGGCAGCTAGTGGGGAGATGGTAATGAACTTTCGTCATACACCTGTAAATTCTGCGGTGGATATTTTGTATTCCCTAACCAGACCACTTACCTGTATGACCATCTTAGAGTTTGGCTTTAGTTTTGGGCGCGGCTACCAGTTCCTTGACTTTTCTTTATCCTCATCAACAATGTTGACTTAAAGCTGTACATGTTGACACCCTGTACATACAGATGGCTCACATAAAAAATCATCCTACCTGCATCTAGTGCATGTTATGAGCCTTTAAACATCCAAGATGGCGGCTCATGGAGCATCAGGCAGCCTGCAAACAGGAAGTGTCTTCTGACTGTGTTTCTCTGCATTCTGGGATTGCTGTCTTTTCCCTGACCCCAGCTTTGCTCTGTTTGTGCAAAACACAGCCCCTGTACTTTATCTCGCTCTCCTCTCCTCAGTATGTGTGATGCTTCTGAGTCAAGATGGCGGCGCCCGTATCCTAGAGACCTGAACAAAAATGCAGCCCGGTGGGGGAAAGAATAATAAGTGACTAAAAACTTAATATATGTTAGTTTTAGATGCTGAGGAATAGTTTTTAAGGGTTTGGGTTTTTCATGAAATCATGCTGAAGGTTTAATCAGAGAGATAGATAATATAATTAACTTTTAGGATTAAAGCAATATCTAAGATGCCCCAACTCCCAAGACATCTTTCTTCACTAATGGGTGTGGAGCCACATTGTGGCCCCCAAATCCTTACATTGACTTTGATCCTTGGCAGAAATGTGGTCCCACGAATGGCTGGTGGTGACTGGTGGCATGTGGGCCGGTCCTGGGAAAGGTTGCAGCATGTGGCCAGGTGGCCAGGAAAGAGAAAATGACTCCTGTCCATGTTAAGGCCAATCACAGGACTGCACTTTGGCTAAAGATCTAGGTCAAGAATTTCGGGGGGTTGCGGGGCACATTGTGCGGGGGCTTCAGTAAGTCTATCCAAGGGATTCTGCCTTTAGTTTCCGAGTACCACTGTACTGTTGCTCCATTGCTAGTATGGGATGAAGAGTGGCTTCTATGTATTTATTCATTTTTATTATTGTCAGACAAATGAGGATAAGTATCTATACTTTAACTTATATATAATGTACCTATGGAAAATTGGCATTTTGTAATTTGCTAGGCATAGTGCAACCAGAGGCACCACTGCATATGCCACCTAATGGTTTGTTTGGAAGATGCTACCATTTCTATTGTATTCAGCACTCATGGCTTATATTGGTGTGTATTATTCCCAGCTTTATATTTTTTCATTTTTACAGTAAAGACAGTAAATAAGGTTTGGCAGACTCTACCTGTGAAGAGCTGGTATTTTTCCTATGTTGTGTTACATTATAACAAACTTAACACCATTACATCTACCACCTGATGGTTGGTTTGGAAGGTACCACCATATGAACTGCATAAATGCCCATATGCCATACTGGTGGGTATTAGGGGGTTGGATCTACCTGTCAGGTGGTAGTCAGGGTCACTAGACTCCAAAAAACCTAAGAAGGTAACTCACTAAAATGTGGCAAGCTCTACATGATATGATATATCATGTGGAAGTGATCACATCCTTAATATTATGGAAGGTCCTTTCCAACCAGAGACCAGACCAATATCACCTAGGCACGCCTGCTTACCTGCAGCAGCTTCTGTGGTGTCTATCATGCTTCCGAGTGCCTAATATCTGGGTAATCTGAGGAAAAATATCCTACAATTTGCTCTCACTGAATGTGGGAACTTTGGACCAAGCTCTAGGTAGCTATGCACAGGTTGTAGAGTAATATAGGTCCCTATGCAGAAATGGATGACACATAGAACTCCAGAGTCAAAGAGCAGGCCCTTTAATTAGCCACAGGATCTTATCTGAGATGTTTAGATAGTAGAGACAAAAATATAAATATGAGCTAGTTTGGTACAACATTGTAAAGAGAATTTTAAATAGTATGGTTTGGTATGAGTGGGTCTCAAATTCTTTGTACAGTATGGCTAGTCACCTGGGTGATATGGGAGGGTCATAGGACACCATAGATTATGGTTGAATAGGGTCGTACAAAGTGCACTTGAATGAATAATTGGACCCAATGATGTGGAGCAGCATATGTAATGTCAGAGTCAAATGGTGGACTTCTGGTTAACCCGTCCTATAGGGTGAAATGTAGGATCCTTGAGTAGAACAGGGAAATTAGACATGTAATGGGAGATATGTGGAAGAGACACCCTATATAAATAGAACTTGGATGGTGCCCAGATATCCATCATGAGCCTTTCAACATTTTAACCAGCCAACCCCAGGTACATCCAACCTCAAGGCTTCATTTTGGAAGGTTGCCTTCTCGTAACTGCTCTCTTTGTCACAGAATGGAGCACAAGCTGGTCCGAGGAAAATCCCCCCTCCTCCATTGTATTTATCCAGCAAGATAAGACTCCAGAGAGCTGCACTGGATTAAAGGAGCCACTGGGAATCCCCGAATATCACTAGGCAACCAAGCTGAGGAATGTGAATTTACAGCAACAGGACTGTCATGAGTGAAGGCACACTGCAAGATTTTACACATTTCTCTGTCTAATTAATAATTGGACATGGTGCGGGGGTAGAGTGTCAACTTCTTGTCTTCAACTTTCATAACAGAGGCCGCTTTCTTGATTTAGTTACTTAGGGTCTGATTGATTAAAGCAATGTTCCTTCACCCTCTCTTAAGTGTTAATATGTTTGGTACATCTCTAAACAGATACACAAGTAAAGAAATTATCGCTAAATAGTTATAGAGCCGGCTATGTGAAGATCCACACCGCTCTCAAGGAGAGGTTTGTGCAACCACAGGCTAAAGTTTGAGAGTTTCTGGGAACTGATGGGAACCAATGTTGATGAAAACCTTCAACCAGGTGCAGAAGAAATTTCCTTTTTACACAAAATGCCCCCCCCCCAAAAAAAATTCTACCAGACATGTGTGGACTTTGATAGTATTTCCATCACAGGTAATGCCTCTATTACTATTGCTAGAGAATTAGCAGGCCACCCTTCAATGTACGTTAACATGGATCCTCAGATGTTCCCTGCTCCTGGTTGTGTAGATTTTAAACTGAAGCTTTCAGGAGAGAACATACATAACCTCTCACCTGGAATGATTACAGTACAAGAATGTTCAGCACATGTCTGTTTAACTTTTTCCTCTGAATATGGACCCTTCTTTCACTGAAACAGGATATACTATGCAGAACCAATTGGACTTCCCCACAAGTCCAACAGCTAATATGGGCTGAAGTTACTAGAGAACACCAGAATGCCCCAGGTATTGTATACCAATCAGTGGATCAAGACCTTACGTGGGTCAGAGCGTTCGCTAAGGTGGGAAAACCACAGAGGGAAACTTTTCTTTAACTATTCAAAACTTCTGATCATAATCCAAATACTAAAAAAACATCCCTGGATCTGTCTTTCCTGACCAGTTATTGCTCCATTTCTCATCCAAAATCTGGTACAACATGTTCACTCAGAATTAGCACGCTATATCTCTTCTAGCTCCCTACTAGAACTGCTACAATTCTGAATCCACTCAAACCACTCTTCAGAAACGTCACTAACAATTTACTGTCAAAGCTGCAGGTCACTACTGTCACGCTCTGGGTACTTCAATGATCCGCTCAGGTAACTCCAGCCCTCCAGGTAAGCCCTCAACCCCCAATCTCCGCAGCCAGCTTCACCTATAGGAGCCCCCGCTTGCCGGGACGCAGAAAACGCCTGCCCGGGATCGGTTGCCCCCAGGACTTCAATGGCTCAAAGGATGTAGGCTTACTGTTCGGAGGTCTGGAGAACCCGTGGCTGGGAACGGTATTGAGTGGGCCCAATAGCAGGAGCGTGTAACGGAAGTCCAAACAGGCTTAGGGTCAGCAACGGAAGTTCAGAGATAGCAGCGGTACAATAGGGTTGGACAAATCGTGGTCGAGGATCAAAGCAGAGGTCGGCAACGGAGATCAGATCGGGATTGGTCGGTTCAGGCAGAGGTCGGCAACTGGAATCAATCGAGCTTCAATGCACAAGACAAGCTTGGTACTAGGCGCTATAACAGGCAATGACACACTGCAGTGGCAATCCCTTTATAGTGGGAAAACCGGCAGGATTGGACAGGGAGACAGTGGCTGGGATTGGTGCACTTAGGATCTGGCGGCGGATTGGAGCACTGGGCCTGTGGTCTGATTGGTAAGCTCTGGGCTGATTGCTCCAGCTGAGCTTCCCAGGCAAACTGCTCAGAGCTGCACCTTCTAGACTTCGTTCTTTTAAACAGCCTCCGGTGGCCATTCTGAGTATTGCACCACCGGAGGACATGAGCTGATTGTATAGGCCAGCAAGCACAAGCTGAGTGACAATGGGCAAGGGGGGAGGACTTACTCGGCGGCACACGCGCCGCTGGGGATGTCACCCGAGGCAGAAGCGGCTGCTGGGCAGGAGGAACCCGAACCCGTTGCCTAGGGACCTCACGGGCACGGGTAGAAGGCAAGTCATTCATGACAACTACTACATTGTCATTCTTCTTGACCTATATTTTACATTGGATACTGTTGACCAGTGTTGAACTGCATGTTTGAGTCAAAAGTAAGTTCAACCTGAATTCAGGTCAAATTTTACCATCTCTGTTGTTATGTAAAAAATAGTTTTTCACCAATATTTTGTCTGTAGATAATGACAGAGGTCACCATCAGCTACATAATGCATTTGAAAGTGGAAAGATAGAAACTATAGTAAGAACCAGACTTTTTTCAGTCAAAACACAAAAAAGCACTATATTCACCTTGTGTCCTCTGTAGCCCATCATTCCTGGTCGGGGAAACAGCACTTACCTGATCACTGGATCCACATCCCGTGTTGCCCGTCTGATCACGCATCTCTTCTTGCTTCGTCAACGCAGAGACACCCCCCCACCATCAGTCACTGTGAGCTGACACACCCTTTTCCATCTTTGAGCTGTACGGGCGCTTCTGTCTTCAATTATTTAGATAGGTTGGGGACGGGAGTGCGCTGCTGCTGGGGATTTGGACGCTTTCGCTTCTGATTGCCATAAACAGAGTCGTTTGCAGAGCATTACATATGTACGGCAAAATGGTATGATTGGATGAAAGCCCCCGAATGTGTCAAAAGACCAGGGAAAGGGAAGCTTTTATGGATGATCTGGGGGGTTTCACACTGTGGGGCATCCGAAATCTGAAGGGCAAGGAACAAAGGAACAATACCCGGTATAGACAAAATCCTGGGTTTTGTTCTGCTTTCAAGGGAACCTGTAGCATGACATGGAAATAATTTAAGTTACAGAGCGATGTAATTTCCCCGCAAAAATACTATGAAATATTTTATTATTCTGTTACTTTACATACAGATTTTTAAAACACATTAAATGGGGATTGTTTTCTTTTACTCCAAAAATATATTACTTGGTTATGGGAACTTCTGATGATTTGGACATCCCCCATCATGCAGTGTGGGGGCATTTGGCTGCTTAGTTGCTCTCCAGAGACCCCCAAACAACAATTTCCTACACAAACTTTAATGAGATTCAGAATACAGAATAGAGACAGACTGGGCTCATCACTATTGTTCCCTTTACTTCAGATAATGGCCTCCCTACGAACCCACCTTTCAGATTGCACATTTAGCCTGCCTCACACCTTCTTTCCTTATCTTACCTGATCCCAGGATGGAGCCTTGTGATACACAAACTGCAGTTGATGTACCACAAGGTTTCGTCCTGGGATCTTTACTCTTCTTACACTCATGGTTTCCTACAACTTATCTCCTTTGGCGTCTCTTCTAGAGTATGCAGATGACACTTAAATTTAACTTTCGGGCCCGAAGCTTTCTTCCCCTTCTCTCTAAGAGCTCTTTCTCTATTTAAGTCACCTCGCTCCATAAAACTGTCCTTGAACAGCGTGTTGTCTTCCCACCATCCGATTTCACTCTTGTCACCAGGTGAGAAAACTCTGCTCTACTTTTAAGCTTCTATTCACTTTCATTGTCTGCAGTATCTTGGGAGTGATTCAGCAACCAGATGTAAATTTTACCCGGTGCTGAATCAGCCCCAAGGTAGACAAAAAAAGTGAATGTCAGTTTCATCTCCTATAAAAAGGAGTGACTTTCCTCTCCTGGTGCTGAATCGACCCTAATATCTTTTAACTACCTTACAATCACTGCAGCTCCCCTAGCAAATTGTCTTGGTGTTATACTGGTCTCCTCTCCCTACTTCACATGTCATATGTCACTAGCCGCCTTCTGCTGCTTCCAATTCAAAGACATATCCTTCATCCGTCCCTTCATAACACCTTAAACCACTAAAGTTCTAGTGCTTGCCCAACTAGACTACTGCAACACTCTCCTCTGTGGTCTACCAGAAAACAGACTGACACCCCTCCAATCTATTCTCACCTAACAGAAAACAAAATACACAGCGTGAATGCAAGGTGATGAAGGTTAGTAAAACTATGTTTCAAACTACGGTCTAAATCTAATCATTTGAGATCAGGCTGTTAGAAAAAATTCAGTATAAACTACTAACCTTAAAGTGATTGGCAAGTCAAAAGTTAAAAAGTTAAAGTTCCTGCTAGCTTAGTCTACTTAGTGAGGAAATCACCTCTTCATTCAGCTTTCAGTCTCCACCCTGCTGACCTGCTCCTTCAATCAACCTTCAGTGGACCCAGAATGGAAACACCCCCACTCCTTCTCCAGCTGTCCTGACTGGATGCCTCTCTCTACAGCTATGAAACCCTGCCCTCCCCTCTCCTCTCTGGTTACACTATGTGCTGGCAGGCTGGAGACGCTCTAGGCCTGCAGCATCTCTCACCCCTTTTTCTGGGCTTGCCTTTAGTATAACTTTAACTTTTAAAGCTTTCTCGAGCCAAGCCTCTTCCTATTATTCATCACTAATCTAACAATACCGACCTAAACGCAGCCTGAATTATGCCGAGGACCTTTTCCTGTAGTCAACCCTAATCTACTCCTCATCCCACTCTCATCTGCAAGATTTCACACAGGCCGCACCACTGCTCTGTAATATTATTTGTCACTTTCCAACCTTTAAAAGTTCACTCAAAACTAATCTTTTCATCTAGATTAATCTAGCTTAAGCAGTTCACTTCACTGGCCTATCACCCTCCAGTGCACTTGCCGCCATGCTTTGTACAATATACCTGTGACCCAACCTTACTGTATGTACCAATTCCCTTATGCTTTAGACCAGGGCCGGATTAAGTGTGGTGGAGGCCCCTGGGCACAAAATCTGGTGGAGGCCCCAGATACATTATTGGTGGTTGTCTGGCACCCTCTAACACTGGAACATCAGATCTAGTCTCTTGTGCCACCCTGTGGGTGTGTGCTGCTCGGGCACTCCTGCTTTGCCATTCTGGGTGATGGGGGGGATGTAGTCACCCAGCTGGTCCAAAAAAAATCAGTTCCCTGCATTGAGCTACCAGCGGCTGTGTTTGGTGGCTTATGTGCAGTGACAGCTCTGCATGCACCCATCACTGTAGCGTTGCTGATGGCAGCTTTGGCGCTCTAGACTCTCTGTCCTGCCCTGTGTGGGTTTGGCTGCAGGTTTGCAAAAACATAAAGATGCTTGCCCAGAGGCGCTGATTGTTACTGGTCCCGTGGCCCGTCAGACCAAAAACTTAAAAGCCTCCTGGACTAGACCATAACCCAAAGGTTGGTGGAGGCCCCATTTGCAGGGCAAGTGGTGCAGCCGGGGCACTTCCCCCTTGCGCCCCTCTCATAATCCGGCCCTGCTTTATACTTCTGTATGTATCCCATTATCAACATATACAGTATTTGTTGTATTTTGATCCATAATATACAAAAGTGTATGATTTGTTTTACCCTCTCTGTACTGTCTACCCACATCACAGAAGAAGATGGTGATTGAAAAAGATCTAAATATTAAAGGAGCACTATCACAAATGTGTGTGATATTAAAAACCCATATAAACACATTGGCTAATGAGAGGAGGAGTCACCATAAAAACTCCTACCAAGCTTGTGGTTTTCTTCTCATGGTAGGAATAAAGGGGTGATAGGTTTAGTGTATCAGGGGTGACAGAACCTGTCACCCAATTTCCTCTTCCTTCCATTAATAAAAAAAATATCCTGGCTGGATATTTCTTGATGGTAGGTGTATAAGTGACCCCTCCTCCCACCATCCAGCATATTTATATGCATTTTTATTATTGTCACATTTTTTGCCGTAGTGATCCTTTAAGTCCATGCATTTTCTCTTGTGTGAAATAAAAAATCCACAATATCTGAATTAGGACAGTGATCCCTACTGATGAATGGGAGAGCATCCGTTACTCAGGATGCTGGGGTGGTACTTGCTAAGTGGGGGCTTATTAGGCTGTGTGGAGAAGCAGCAGGAATGTGTGCGGACATACGATGGCATATTTGCACCTGTTTTTACACATAATGTGCTATTGATTGTTGACTGTTTTCATATGCTCTTGCCATAACTGTACTGTAAGCAGGGTGACATGGCACTATTTAGTTACAACAGATTTTTTATTATGAGTAGATGCCTTTTTGTGACTTTCTTGCCATTGTTGCAGCGGTATTAAATTCCATTCACCTTGTATTTAATTTGATACATTATTTGGATTGCTCTGACTGGGACCATTGTGTTTATTTTATGCACGTTGTGAGCCTGTCATGTCTATTGTACTTTTTTGCATTGCAATATAATTACATTTTTGTGTTTATTGATTGTGTTAGTTTGATTGTGGATTAACTGCTTTTGTTGATTTGAATAGTCAGGGGCCGAACTGTGGTACAGATAGACTGAGGGGGATAAGGGGGGAATCTGCACTCAGATTGAATAGGGGGTAGTATGCAGTATACTGTAGCTAGGTCCAGTGTGCAGTGGTTTTTGGTTCCCCAGTATATGGAGACATGTCACTGGAGATTTTTATCGCCATGTACTCAGAAAATCTCGGTAAACTAAACAAAGAAAATGGTTTTCTGTGTTATCCCATTTATTCCTTCAACGAACAGAATTATACACTACATACACTGAATAAAAAAGGACTTGCTTGCTCAGTCAAGAAAAAATAAGAAAAGTTAAGAAAAGAAAAGATAGGAACATTTATTATATTTTAGCTTTAGTGATAAGATGAACTCTATCTGGGGAGCCCCAACCAGTGGCATAACTAAATGTGATGGGCCCCTGGTGTGTGCATTAAATGGGGACCTTTTAACACTCAACAATTTGAATGTCTTTGGATGCAGCTAGACAACTAAAGACTGAAAAAGTAGAGACAAATGATGCACCCTTTCTCTAAATTTTGTCAAGTGAGCACAAATATGCTAAATAAGGTGGAGGAGCAAAAATGAAGGGCCCTTCTGACCACCTGGGCCCTAGTGAGGTCACCCCCCCCCCCTATATTTACAAGCATACAGTATCATCTAGCTGCACCAGTGTGAGGATGAATAGTACAGGACTATTGAATACCTTTGTACTGATTAAAGTGGCTGGTTGTGAGGGATTCCTACTGGACACGACTATATTAGAGATGAATACCCAAGGGCTTTGATTATGGCAAAATAATGGGGAGGGTGAAAAGAATATACAATTTAAGGGGGGGGCGGGGGCTTTGCAGAATAGGGTTTGGGTCTGCTTTAGGTTAAAGAGGAGCAAAATTTTGGTCTGCCCTCAAACCTCCCCTTCCTTAGAGGCATCCTTATTTGAATAAACCCAGCAGTCTCGCTATATACTCACATCATATAGGGATCCCACTGCACATGCATGGTTCATTAGGGGCACTCTCGCCCTGAGTGCCCAGCAGACGGGGAGGCCGATTCATTAATAGCGCCAGGTAGCGACAGATGAGCGACAGTAGCGTTATTTTCACAGCGCCCGCTAGTATTCGCTGTGCTTGGCCGTTGTTCGGCTGTTGACAGCCACTCAGTCGGTGTGCGGTAATGTTGAATACGGGGTTAGGAGTCGCTGTTTGACAGGTTCCGCGCTGTATGGGAGCGCATGACAGCAAACGGCTCCCAGCATATTCATTAACAAATCACGCTCCAAAAAGTCTCGCGCTGTGAAATGCTTGTTTAAACCCCAGAGTGCTGGCGGTGATGGGTTAAAAGTAGTTTTTTAACCCCCAAACAACCATATTTTTTGAGAAAAAAAAAAAACATGTTTTTCAAAACATTTTGTAATATGAATACATTAATATCAGACCTGTAATATCAATTCTGCACAAATTTTATTATTTTTTTTTTTACCTTAAAAAAAATATCTAAATATCTTCTGCAGAAGTGGTCACAGAATTTTTGACATTTAAAAAAAAAAAAAAAAAAAAAAAAAAAAAATTAATTATGAATATTTAAAGATTGCTCCATTGAAATGCATTGGAGAGCGCCAGGTAGCGAGAGGTCATACCGGTCGCTGTTCAAGGTCGCTCGCTGGCGCTGTGGGGTGAGGCTGGAATAATGATGAATGATTCGCTATCTGGCGCTCTGTCAGTCGCTAAGCAGGATCGGCTTGATAAATGTGTGATTGCGGAGGGGAGCCGGCGTTCTCGTGGCGGTGAGCGTCATTACCGTTCGCTCACCATTCGCTACCTGGCGCTATCCCTTGTTAAATAAGGGCCTTATATGACTGCTGAGTGGTGCATAGGGCAAGGGAAGCAGGAATGCCATAGCAATGTGTGCTTCTCTTTTCCCCAGTACACCTCTGTGGGACTTCAGAGTAAGTGAGTGTATGGCCACCCAGGAAGGGTTCACACCGCTTTTTTAGGATGCCTCTAGGGAAGGTTTTGACCCGGTCCAAGAGTCTTTCAGACTTTGGTGCTGGGTGGCTCGTTGGATTGTATAGTATGGGGTGGTGCCGGGAAAAAGTATAGGCTACGCTTGGTAGAGGAGGCTTTATTTACAGAGTGCAGTGGGGAAACATATGGAAGCTGTTGGTTCTGGAAACAGGGCCATTTCTCGGGGCCAAAAACTATTAAAAAACTAAAAACCAGGGAATGGCCTTAAAAAATCAAAAGGCGGCTGGCGCACTGCCCCTTGTCACATGGGCGCCCTGTTCAACCTAAGTGATGACATAAAAAACACATGAACTAGGACAATTGGTTGTTCTACAGGGCTGGCACTTAAAACTCGCCATTTCTCGGGGCGAGTGATTGCCCTGGTTGCCATGTCCCATATCCCAGCCATCCTGTTTTCTGAAGTTGGGGCAGGGCCAGTGGTAGTGATACCAGCCATGTGCGAGGTCCCTTATTTCTCCATAGTGGGCTTAGTCTTCAATAAAAAGTTATTTGTGTGGATTTAAAGTGGACCAAAACCCAGGATTTTGACTATCCTGGGTGGTGGTCATTTCCCCCGGGGCACCCCGATCTGGGGGTTCCCGGCTACGTGAAACCCCCAGATCTCCCACATCAACTCATTCACCAATAGCGGGGATGAGGCCGGTCCCGCGCATCAATCATTGGACAGGGAAAGTAAGGTAAGGGCCTTATTTATCAAGGGATAGCACCAGGTAGTGTCTCACTAGCGCCAGGTAGCGCCAGCTATCGGCGGCTACCGACTCCAGAACGCCAGGCTGCGAACACAATCACGCATTTATCACGCTAAATGAGGCTAGCGCCGGCGAGAGCGTCAGCTAGCGTGGGATTCATCATGTTGCAGACTTCAGCGAACAGCGCCGCTGCTAATCCCATCACAGCGCTAGGTATGACCTCTCGCTACCTGGCGCTCTCCAATGCATTTCAATGGAGCAATCTTTAAATATTCATAATTAATTGATTTTAATGTTTTTTTTTTTTTTTTTAAATGTCAAAAATTCGGTGACCACTTCTGCAATGTTATTTTTTTTTTTTTAAGGTAAAAAAAAAATAAAATAAAATTTGTGCAGAATTGATATTACAGGTCTGATATTAATGTATTCATATTACAAAATGTTTATAAAAACTTGTTTATTATTTTTTTCCAAAAATAAGGTTGTTTGGGGGTTAAAAAACTACTTTTAACACATCGCCGCCAGCGCTCTGGGGTTTAAACATGCATTTTACAGCGCGAGAATTTTTTGCGCGTGATTTGTTAATGAAAATGCTGGGAGCCGTTCGCTATGGCCATTCGTTGTCATGCGCTCCCATACAGCGCGGAACCTGTCAAACAGCGACTCCTAACCCCGTATTCAACATTACCGCACACCGACTGAGTCGCTGTCAACAACCGAACAACGGCCAAGCACAGCGAATACTAGCCGGCGCTGTGAAAATCACGCTACTGTCGCTCATTTGTCGCTACCTGGCGCTATTAATAAATCGGCCTCCCCGTGTAGCGGAAGTGTAGAGAAATCAGAGAAAGCAAAGGGACCCTTTTTATTAATATTAGCACAGAATTAAAGGTGTGAAGGGGCTTATTAGAATAAAGGATAAATAATTTTGCCTACACTTACCATTTCAACAATGGTTGATAAGGTTGAATAAGGATAAACTGTAACCCAAGTTCCCTGGGCTAGGCCTGTATATGGCAGCCTATATTACTTGCAGGTGAAATTTGTCAGCCCCTAAATATAATGCGTCCACAGTCTTTAATAACTTGCTTCTGTGCAATCTATCAGCAACTATGGCTTTCTTCTCCAGACTTTGATGGTGAGTGTTGGCTCCAGTCAGGCTTTATAGGCACATCTGGAACTTGCAATGGATCAGGATTTTAAAGGGATTTTTAGTGTTGGGTTGCTGATATAGTTCTGGTGAGAGTTGCAAGTATCCGGCTCTGCTCCTCCTTTCCTATCTCGTGGTTTTGTGCTATTTACAATGATATTCTCAGGAGAGGAAGAACTATAAAGATGGCAGCTGCTGTGCTCGCTGTCTGCAGGAACTTTTATAGGTAGATCGCTGTGTTGGCTTTTACGCGTCTTTACAATCTGTGAATAGAGCTAGCAGACGCTAATTGACGTAGGGTGGAATTTACCACCAAGTAACATAATTACATTAAATGATTAGCGGTAATGCCATTTATTTTAATTTGTGTATGTATATGTGTGTGTGGGGGATGGGGACGGGTGGGGGGCTTACTAAAGAGTGAATTGCAGGAATGTGTTAATCTGTTCAGATAAGATCAAATTTGGTCCAAATATCTGTTTTGGATGAATCTGAACAGATATTGTTTCCAGTCTTGGACTGGTCCACAGGATTACCAGGAAATCCCCAGGGGCTCCAGGGTCCCTTTGAAGGCCTTCATCAAGGAAACCAGCGAGCATGTATACTGTAGCTTATTTGTGGCACCCTAATTGCTCACAATACAGACAATACCGTTTAGCATGATATTTCTGTGCATGGGCCCTGAATAAAAGCTTGTCTGTAAATGTGGGGTGGGCCCCCATAGTCCCCAGACATCCCAGTCTGACACTGTTTGTTTCCCATTACTCCCTGTAAAAGAATCAAAGACACTAGTTATAATATAGGTAGGTATAATTTAGGTAGCACAGTAGAATAATATCATTGTATTTTTATATATTAATTTTAAAGAAGAACAAAAAAAGTTAGAAAAGTAAAGAATGCCACCAGCAAGTCATATTTATGACAGCAAAAAAGGTTTAGCGCATTTCCTAGAACCATATAGTCTTCCATGTATCAAGAGCGCCAGGTGCTTTGTTAGCATCGCCACTGTGTTCCCTACAGCACCATATCACATCAGGCGCTCAGTGTCGGGTAGCCTACAGTGCCGTACACTAACAGCGCCGTCTGCCTGTGGCCGGCATTGTGGCTGAGGTGCTAATAGTGTCTCATTGCAGATGCTCAAATGGCTCTACCAGGCGTTAATGATAAATTGGCCTCATTGCCTGATGAGAGCATATGTTGTTCTAAAACCTACAGTATATATACTGCTCAGAATTGATAGTGTATTATTGGCTGCCCTAAATATTATGTGTAAGCTGCCCATGCTATAGGCATTAATGCAACCCCATACCATCTGAGATGCAGGATTTTGAACTGTGTGCTGGTAACAAGCTGGATGGTTCCTCTCTTTAGCCTGCATGACATGACATTCATGGTTACCATGTATTACTCCAGATTTTGATTAATCTGATTACAGAACATTTTGCCTCAGCCCATTTTGCGTTTGCAATTGGCTTCTTCATTGCACAATGCAGCTTTAACTTGCATTTGTGGATGGCACGGTGAACTGTGTTCACAGACAATGATTTTCTGAGAGTATACCGGAGCCCATGCAGTGATTTGCATTACTGATATCTGTCTGTTGATAATGTGTTGCCTGAGAGCCTGTCACTTCCATTCCTGATTGTCGCCCTGTCCTTTGTGCACATGAATAATATTTTGATAATATTATGTACTGTAGATGGGTTGGGGTATTAAAAGGTCTTTACAATCCAGCAATCCATTAATTTCCAGAAGACCTATGAAATGAAAAATGTCTTTCAATTTAAACTGATATGCGTTTTCTATTGTGAAAATATTGCCGTATATACAGGTATTTATATGAGATTTCTGGATCATTGCATTCTGGTTTTCTTAACATTTTACTCTCCTTTTTCGGAATTGTTTTGTATTGTATATATAAAATTTGACTGGAAAAGCCACTCAAAATAATACATTGATTACAGCAGACCTAAAGTGCTGTAATAGGGAGGTTTCTGTAACAGGCGTGATATGGTTGCTCTGATTGTTTCTCCATTAATATGAATGATCACTATTGGCGGGAAGCAGTGTATGCAC
Organism: Gastrophryne carolinensis; assembly: GCA_027917425.1. Lineage (NCBI taxonomy): Eukaryota > Metazoa > Chordata > Amphibia > Anura > Microhylidae > Gastrophryne > Gastrophryne carolinensis. Next base: position 400,861,624 of record CM051235.1, on the reverse strand, counting down.
TATGTATCACACCATATTCACATCTTATGCCAAAAAAGTCCATTCATCAAAATGATGCCCTGTCCCAGCATCTCCCCCCCCGACCTGACTCAATGGACACGCAGCGTCTATCTCCAGTTCTGTAATTGCATTCTATTTCTCTTATGATAAATGGCTCCCATTTAATGCACCTGCTAAATGCGAGACTTTCCTTTTCTGAAGCTGCTATGCAATATCAGCCATTGGTTGGCTTTAGTCTGAAACACTGTAGGGGAGATACACGTAGTTTGTCTAGAATAAACATCAGGGGCTTGTATAGCAGCTCCATATTTTATGCTAATTCATGATACCAAAATCCTTCTGTTAGGGATCTCCATGCAGTTATTAAAGAAGCACTATCACAATATATATATATATATATATATATATATATATATATATATATATATTGTAATAGTAAGAAACCATAAAAACGGCTAATGAGAGGAGGGGTCACCTATACACCCGACCTGAATAAACTCCCACCAACATTGTGGTTTATTCTCTTATGGTAGGCAGAAAATCTAGGGGTGACAGAGCCTGTCACCCCTGATTTCCTCTTCCTTCCAATAAAATAAAAAAACAAGCCTGGCTGGATATTTTTGGATTCAGTGTGTATAAGTGACCTCTCCTCCTGCCATCCAGCATCTATCCTCCCCATATATATGTATCGATCCCATATCAATCTATCTATATACAGGTATAAATCTATCTATTTATCTATCTATCAGCAGGAGACCTATAACAAATTGGCAAACATAACAAATTGGCAGACCGTATGGTCTCCTTCTGCCGCCAACCTTCTATGTTTCTATGTTTCTAACAGAGGTGCTACCTGATTGCAACAATAAAGCGCCTTCCTCCATGTGCTGTGCGCATTTCTGCCAACACTCGCTCACTTGAATGGGCGGACTGTACTCTAGCTGCATCAGACAGCTGAAGGAAGATAGCAGGGCCCAGCACTCTGATTTTCAGCACTGGATTGCCCATGTAAGGTCAGGTAAGGGAAGGTCAGGTATTGGTCAGGTGAGAGGTTTTTTTAATGTAATCCCCTTTGAAAATGGCCATGCTGGCTGGAATGGCTCTTTAAAAGGTCTGTAAACCCAATCAACAAAATAGGCACTCACATTCTCTCCTGTTTTGGATGGTTGGTCTGCCAATTTAGAAACCTCCTGGGTGCCCAGTGTCCTGGCACTATCCCACCTCTCATGTCGGTCACTATGCTTATGCACAGTGCTGTCCATTCATTTCAATAGAGGGGGGTGGGTCAAGACATTGCCTGGCCTGTCCCGTCCATTTGAAAGAATGGGAAGTGATGGGTCCATGACTGGCAGGTTGGTCGCACCCAAAGAATGTTAGGTCACATGCCCACAGTGCCCCTGTATCTTGGAACCAAGTAGGTTTCCTAGCGGCCCCAGCTTTTTTGGGGGGGTTAAATTCTCTTTAATGTCTCTTTCTTTTTTCAGCCTCTCTTCCTCTTTCTCTCTGTCTCTTTCCCTCAGTCTTTTTCTTTCCCTCTCTTCCTACCTATCTGTCTCTCTCGTTTCTCTCCTTCTACCTCTCTCTGTCTTGCTCTGTCTCGCTAATGCAGGGAAGGAAGGGCTGTTTGATTTCTTCTCATCATCAGTATGCGAGAGGAATGGCTCGCTCTGCATGAGTCAACAGTGAGAGCGCCCAGAATGATTATACGTTTCTGCATCACTAGTAAAATCACCTCCCAGACAAAACAGGATGTCTTCCTAAAAATAATGCTAAAATCATCCATCCACCCAGTGCCTGGAGCCTCCAGGTGACCTCAGCAAACACCCCTTCATTAATGTGGTTGGACTTTTCAGTGTATGGCTCACAGCAGGATCAGCAGTATCAGTGGGACTGCTGATCCCCCACAGCCTGGGCTTCCCAATGTGAGTTGGCCCTCCACATTTATTTCCATAGAAGTGCCCAAAATTGGACAAAACTATTTTCCTGCTCCACACCTATGCACCATGTGACCTGGGGTTTGGCTGGAAGGTACATGTAGAACTTCATATGGCACATGCATCCCTGTCCAAAATCTTTGTGGGACTAAAAAATGGAAAAGTGGAATATAATGGTTGGCCTTCTGGTGTGCTGCCATGCTTGAGCCAAATGTGGGGTGTGGTAGCTGCATTATTGTAGCAGCGTAGTTAATGAGTAAATGGTATGAGTGGTCCAAACGGTGTTATAGGTGATCTTGGAAGGTATGAGGCACTGTTGCCTATGGTTGGGTCTAGAGATGAGCGAACCGGTTCGGACGAACCGGAATTCGCTCCGAATTTCAGGAAATATTCGATTCGGCACGAACCCGAATATTTTGTGGTTCGTGCCGATCGAATTTTTCCTGAAATTAAAAAAAAAAAAAATGCCGGCATGGTGGGAGCCGGCCGGCGGGCCGGTAAAGCCGGCCGGCCCGCTCCCACCATGCCGGCATTTAAAAAAAAAAAAAAAAAAAAAAAAAAGCATTTTTGCCGGCATGGTGGGAGCGTGATGACGCGCCCTCAGATGACAGCTGAGAGCGGCGCCGGCCTCCACGCTTCGGACCTGCAGGTAAGTGTTTGCTTTTTTTTTAAATGCCGGCATGGTGGGAGCGGGCCGGCCGGCTTTACCGGCCCGCCGGCCGGCTCCGCTGTCAGCGGCCCGCTCCCACCATGCCGGCATTTATGATGGGGAACTTCGTAAAAGTTCGATTCGGCCGAACCCGAATTTCTTTGTGAAATTCGGCGAATCGGCCGAATCGAACTTTTCAAAAGTTCGCTCATCTCTAGTTGGGTCACATGCGAGTGATCACAGAGGAGTAAATAGAAGATATGTTGACAGAGATTTATAGATAGCTAGAGTGTCAGACTGGTCCACCAACCAGTGGGGGTGCAGGTGGGTCCCAGGCACTGCCCCAAGGCCACCATCAAGACAGGCTAAGAGATCCAATATTAAAATAGTGTTTAAGTTTTGTATGAAGTGTTCTTTGAGTTAGAGATAATTTTCTCTGGGGGGCCCCTGAGTGCTCCAGTACGACCCTGGATAGATAGATAGATAGATAGATAGATAGATAGATAGATAGATAGAATTGGACTCTTCTTTGCAGCTTTTACATAGAACTTCTCCCCTACAGCACCACACCTATTTAGCAGCTCTTCCTATAAGCAGCGGGTGCAGGGCGTTGTGCATGCGTCCCGGTTTCCCTCTTATTAAATAATCTGTCATCCGCAGTCAGGCAGCTCAAACAGAAAAGCACAATGCCGATACAGAGTGTCAGGAATATTTATTACTTCCAGCCAGGCTCTGGGTCTGAGCATTTCACAGCTGATAGACATTTAAAGCTGTACTGTACATCTGCATCTGGGGGATCATCCAGACATCCGAATAGATTGCAAGCTCTTCCTACTCCTTTACCCTCTCTAAGAGATTGTAAGCTCTTTAACATTCTCTTGTATCCACCTTTATATATATATATATATATATATATATAGAGAGAGAGAGAGAGAGAGAGAGAGGTAAAGAGATATCAATGTATATTGTTTTTTTTTCTTAGTAATGTCCTTGTGATGGAGACTTTACATGTAGCTGATGCCTGGAGTCCTTCTTTAAAGAATGTCTGGTAGAAAGTTGCTTTAGTCACAATCCTCATCTGCGAGATGACGGTCTCTAAGATGAAGCACTGACAGTACTGGGTAAAGAAAAGTCTCCCTCTGGGACTAGGCGACGCTGAATATTTTATAGCATGGACCGCCGGGCAGATATTAAAGTGACAGGATGGAGAGATGACGGGCTGCCAGCATGTGATGGCAAACACAAGGGGCTGACGGGGAACAGTAATTGTGGCTAATAATGAGCCGCCCCCTATAATGAGCACTGCGGGTGTAAATAAATACAGTGACAGGGTGGAGGGTAGTAATGATTGAAGAAATGGCGTTAATAGAACACTGCAAATAAAACATCCCATATGCAAATGTCACCACAACATCGTCATACAGCAATATATCGCCAAAGTTATAAACAAAGATGCAAAAATGTAAAAAAAAAAAAAATATAGCGAGCACAGGGGCTGTGTTGCATATATCTACCTTGCAGCTGTCCTTCCTGACTCATTTCTGAATCATCAGACAAATGTAATATATATTCAATGATTCTTTTGATAATGCTTCTATTTATAAATTTTAATGAAAAGCTATATCTTGCCTAGGCAAGAAAGAAGTACAGATGTAGCAATCTAACAATCCTTAAAGTGGACCAACACCCTGATTTGGGGTGCCTATGTGTTTGAAACCCCCAGGTCACCCAGGAAGACTCACCTCTCTCTGGTCCTACAGCGCATGTGTGGGCTGTTCCCTAATTGGCGTGCTTGGCTGCTCTCATCAATTTCAGCTAAGAATTGAATAAGGGGCGAATCTAGCCAAAAGCAGGCGAGCGGCGCTACATTCCTGCTAGCCTCTAACAGGGTGCGTGCCCGCACCCGCCAGTTATAAATGCCCAGCACGGGCGTGTGCCCGGCTAAAGGTATAGTACAGTGCTGCTGTTGTCCATGCATTCACCATTGGATAAGGGAGAAGGTAGGTTTTACAAGGTGCTTGGGGGTTTTACACAGCGAGGTATCCCAAATGAAGACAGCAAGGAATCAGTTGGCCCTGGATTCTTATAGATTCCAGCGCCGCCAAACATGGGTTTTGGTCCATTTCAACGAGGAACAACAACTGGGATTTTCACTCTCCTGGGTGATGTTCCTCTCCAGCGGGGCATCACGATTTGGGATGCCTCGCTGTGTGAAATTCCCCAAATCACCCAGAAAAAAACTAGCCTTCAGGCAATCCCAAAGCACATGTGCAGGTCCCATGCCAAGCACTTGTGTTTCCATTCATACCTTCCATAGATAACCAGATGTCAGATATGCTAGGAACGATGAATGAAGCCTTTATTACTGGGCACACTCCCGCACCTCCGCGGCAGCAATTCAAAAATTCCTGGTGTGGATACATGGCTCAAATAAGAGGAATAAAGAGTATAATGAGGATGTGGACATGGCCCACACATGTGTAAATATAAAAAGAGTAAATCCCAAATTGGTATGACCCAGGAATAAGGAAATTGGACTCTGCAGGGAGGTAGTTGTTCCTCTTTAAATTGACATTAAACTTGCATTGGGTTGAATCCACAGAGAAGCCCTTTTTTGAAACAATGTACTATGCTTATGTGTATTTAAAGGGACCTTGCAGGCAATTGGTTCAATTAACCTGCCTTCTGCTTCCTCAATGCTGGCTGTTAGGGGCTGAATTTTTCATTTCCCAGCACTTTGTATTCCCTCATAGAACTTGCTTACTTCTGCTGTCTCATTTTTCAAGGTCCCCAAAATAAATTGACTTCTGAAGTGACCCTCACATTAAGACATACATGCATGAATCATGATCTGTTGCTGAGGAAACCCAGCAGAGGGACACGGGGAGGCCGATTCATTAATAGCGCCAGGTAGCGACAGATGAGCACCAGTAGCGTTATTTTCACAGTGCACGCTAGTATTCGCTGTGCTTGGCCGTTGTTCGGCAGTTGACAGCGACTCAGTCGGTGTGCGGTAATGTTGAATACGGTTAGGAGTCGCTGTTTGACAGGTTCCGCGCTGTATGGGAGCGCATGACAGCGAATGGCCATAGCGAACGGCTCCCAGCATATTCATTAACAAATCACGCTCCAAAAATTCTTGCGCTGTGAAATGCTTGTTTAAACCCCAGAGCGCTGGCGGCGATGGGTTAAAAGTAGTTTTTTAACCCCCAAACAACCATATTTTTGGAAAAAAAAAAAACATGTTTTTACAAACATTTTGTAATATGAATACATTAATATCAGATCTGTAATATCAATTCTGCACAAATTTTTTTTTTTTTTTTTTTTTTACCTTAAATATCTAACATTGCAGAAGTGGTCACAGAATTTTTGACATTTAAAAAAAAAATAAAAAAAAAACATTAATAGCAATTAATTAAGAATATTTAAAGATTGCTCCATTGAAATGCATTGGAGAGCGCCAGGTAGCGAGAGGTCATACCTGTCGCTGTTCAAGGTCGCTCGCTGGCGCTGTGGGGTGAGGCTGGAATAATAATGAATGATTCGCTATCTGGCGCTCTGTCAGTCGCTAAGCAGGATCGGCTTGATAAATGTGTGATTGCGGAGGGGAGCCGGCGTTCTCGTGGCGGTGAGCGTCATTACCGTTCGCTCACCATTCGCTACCTGGCGCTATCCCTTGTTAAATAAGGGCCTGGGTGTTATTAAGTAAAATAAAACAGGCAGAATGATGACTGAATGAAAGATGCAGCCCCTGACAGCCAGCATGAAAAATCAGGAGAATGTAACACATTGCATGTAATGTCCCTTTAAAGCATTAAACCAGAGCAATACCCATTTTGTAACAAGGCTGTGCAGAATATGGCCACCAACACACTTTATTATGATTTTTATCTGTAAGGACATCCAGTGGCATAACTAAAGGTGATGGGGCCCTGGTTTGAGGATTAAATGGGGCACCTCCCAATTGGATGCACTTAGACAACTAAAGACAGAGAAAGAAGTCACAAACGGTGCGTCCTTTATCTAAATGATGCCAAGTAAACACAAATATGCTAAATACAGTGGAGGATCAACAATGATGAGCCCTCCTGACCTTCCGGGCCCCGGTGTGGTCGCACCCCGTGCACCTCCTCAAGTTACGCCCCTGAGGACATCCCAAATCCAGAAGGTTTTTAGAGCCATATAATGGAAAAGTGAGCCTTTCTTAAATTTGGGGCTCATAGGCAGGAGTACCCCCCTACCTCTGCCTATGAGCCCCAAATTTAAGAAAGGCTTACTTCCTTGTGGACCTGGACCCTGTCTAGCACAGAGTTGCCAGGGTAGGATAAGGTCCAAATATATGGAATATATGTCCCAACTCTTTTATAGACAGGGACCTAGCTGGTAAAAAGGTTTATGCACAAAACTATTATAAAAGCCCAACCCCCCCCCCCCCCCTCCCGCGCATGATGACAGTTTTTTTTAAAGATAATCAGACTTTCTGGGGAAAGTGAGGTTCCAGACCAGGAAGGTAAGGAAGAACATTGAGTAACAGATTGCATTGGCATGCCTTTAATTTTCCTGAAGGTTGAATTAGCAGTGACGGATGATGGTGGGTAATGGGTGACATGATGTATAGCTACTGAGACTATCACCCAGATGGGTGCAACAGACACCCGTTCTCCTGCGCTCTTAATTGATATCTTCCTTCTTACACAAGCAATTGGCGCATCTGCGCCTCCAGTTGGCGTGGGCGCTTTATTGGCTGACCTTGTGCACCTGTCCGCTCACTCCCTTATTGAGGACTTACCATCGGGAGGAAGGACGTTTCCATCAGCACCGGGAGTTTATTCATCCAGCCGCAGACTAACGGCAATGGAGATGAGAGAAGAGAGGGAAGCAGATGGGTATGGTGGGTGGCAGGGGACCTATTATGCTAGCAGGATGTGCCGGGTGTATGTATAAAAGTTTCAGGCTCCCCTGTAATGGCCATATTGACTTTTATATTCTTTTCAATATGCTTTTTATTTAGAGTAGAACTGTGGCTGAAGTGTTTTTCTTATTGGATATAAGGGGAAGGTTTAGATTAACTGAAATGGTTTTAAAGGACAGCTGTAGACAAAACTGAAAGTCCTACATTAAAGAAACAAGCTTCTTTACAACAGCTGAAAACAAACGTTCGGCTAGAGCTCCTGCAGTGGTCATTCCTGGATTTAAAAAAAAAAAAAACTTCCATTAAAGGGACTTAATGCAAGTGAAAATAGAGCTTACTCACCTTTAGCACCCCGTAGCTGATCCATCCTAGTCTGGCTGCTTCTAAGATTGAGGCTGGCTGCATGTATATGGCCTGTGCGAGGAATGAGCAACCCTGCCTCTGAACATTTCAATTTGAGATGGTGCTCCAGATAGAAACCTATACAAAGCCAGATCGTGTGACCCACAGCTGTAACAAGCCAAGCTGGTGCATGAACTGTGGGTGGGAGAATATGCTTCCCAGATTTTCCTAGGAGGTATTGATTGCACAGGCATCCTAAATGTGGATGCCCACGACTCGCTGCATAATTACTTGACTGGGGGACCTCTTTAAAGTGGACCAAACAATTTTAATGTCACCCCTCCATTTGCCTCGCGCCCCAGGGGCATACTAATATTAGAAGCCCACTGTGTGAAACTCCTTGGTTTGCCAGATTCTAACCTCAATCCTTTTTTCTGGTAGTGCATGCTTGGCTTGTCCCTGCGAAGTGCATATGGCAGAGTGAGCAAGAAAGTGGTAGGATGTGAGTATTGTGCAACTCTTGCCATCCCCTGCTCTCTCCGTTATGCAAGCTCGCAATGGCAATTTTCAAGGTATGTAAGTGCGCACAACAGGGATGTTGAGGTCAAACTGCGCATGTATTGTGAGGGAAGCAGTGCATTTATAGAGACACTGGGGGTTTTACAATGCAGAGAATCCCAAATCAGAATGTCCTGGGGGCGAGGAAATCACACGGCCCTGGATTCTTGACTTCACCACCACAGGTTTTGGTCTCCTTTAAAATCTTGCTGAAAGTCAATAAGCATGGGGACATCCCAGTCTTTGGCATCTCACAACCCAAAACCCCTCATTAGCCAGCACGGCAGCGGATGGCATCTAGACACGGAGAGGTCACTGTGACATTTCTCTATGACTGGCAATACATCATGCGCAATGGCAGCTCCCCTTTTTTTTCTGCCATTGAAATTCCAGAGAATACATCATGCCGGATCCTAGCGACTCTGAGTCTCTCTGTTCCTGTCAATGCCAAGCACAGTTATTGCTCACTTGCCACTCTCCCTCCATTCTGGCATGGCGATGGATGGTTCACCAGGTGGTCACATTTTACTTTCCTGCTCCTCAGATTCATTTAACTTTCATACAACAAAGTGCCAGGAGCTGCTCAAAAGGAGGCGGTGCCTAAGGATGATGGATGGAGAGAGGGGCTTTATTCTGTACATATGAGGCCTCCCATAGGCTCCATTCATACCTGTCTGGGTATGGAATATGTTAGTCCTGGAAGGCTTTATTTCCATCACAATCTACTGTTGGCCTCCTATCAGCCTCCAATATTAAAGACTAAATAACCATCCTGGGGTAGAGACAGAGATCTCAAGACACCATTTTGTAACTCATCAAACCATGAGAAAAGACACATGGATGCAGATCTTAGCCTACAATTACAGTCTCCAGTTTTTATTTTAATAATTCAATGCTAGCTATAGAATGATTTGTACAGATGTGTTCACCTTTACTTTTTTAAAATGTTATACCGGACCAACAGCCTGGCACAACTGGAAAAGAAAGGTAGTGGTCATTTTGGAGCTTGCTCTCCCAGCATCTCAGCCATCCTGGATTCAACTGACAATGCACAGTAACAGGAAACCCAGCAGCACTTCCAGTTTGCCTGCAAATGCATGAGCCGCCTTTTTTTTTTCTAAAATTTACTACAGCAGGAGTTTGGAATGTTTGCCCTGGGGAGGGAGTCATATGAGCACTGTTTGTTGTGTTGGTCTGGTTTAAGTCATTTTTGACTGTTGGTCCGCTTTAGGTTTCCAGTTTGTAATCAAATTCATTCAACATAGCATCATGATACTGTAACAAAATCCCTGAAAGACAGGACAATCACCAGTTGTCCTATAGAGATGAGCTCCGGGTCTAGGGTGTGGGTCATCTGGGATCTGGCTCATTCATTGCATTTAAAGTGCACCTATAGTCAGAGTAAAGTATATGTCATCACCTTCTATCCCCAGCCCAGTGTCCCAAAACAGCCTGTGTTTCTTCTTTTATCTCAACCTTTGTCTAATATCCATAACAACACGAACTGGATGCAGTCATGCCATATTGCTCCCTGGCTGAGCAGCCCCACCCCTAGTGATGATGCAATCAGTTAGCAATGGGGAGCACTTCAGACTAACTGCCATTATGTGACAGATTGGTTGTAACACAATAATACTACATCCAGTTGTTTTTTCCCAGTGTTTTTATGGATATTTTTGGGTAAGGGTTGAAGTAAACAAAGAAACATAGGCTGTTTTGGGGCACTGGGCTGGGGAATGGAAGGTGACAACATACACTTTCCTCTGAGTATAGGTGCACATTAAGAAAATAGTCCCACCATTAGGAGGAAATCGCGCTGACGTTTCCCAGAATCCTGCCATTGGCTGGGCGTAACTATAGAGAGTGCAGGGGTGTGACTGCATCAGGCTCTGGGAGGTAAGAGGGTCATTGTTGCTCCTCCACCTTATTAATCATGAGTGCTACCTTGGCATCATTTAGATAAAGGCAGCACCATACTTCCCCCACTGAACTTGTGAAATATATTTGGTCAAAGCCCCTACCAATACTTCCTTCTTTTGGTGTAGAAATAGAAATGGATATTTTTGCTTTTCTAATTGTGTTGGAACACTGTTTTTTTTTTTTTTTTTTTTTTTGCTGATCCCCTCTGTAAGATGGCAGGGGATCAGTCATTGCATAGTTGTGACAATGACATCATGGCCACACACAGCAGTGGCAATGAAGGGAGGAGGCGGAGCTTTACAGCTAAAACAGGCAGCATTATCTGGGATTAGAATCAGGAGCAGTGAAAATTGCCAAAATGTACTCCTCATGGGGGAAGCAATTCAAGGGGATTTCGATTAAAAAAGGTGGGTTTTGGCCCACTTTAAAAAAATCTGGTGGGGGCACCAGATACAGTATTTTTATTTCCTTTAAAATTAATAGCCCAGCCAAGTAACTGATTGGTGGTTGTCTGGCACCCGCCTACTTACTGGAACATCAGAACGAGTCCCTTGTGCCACCCTTGTGCGGGTGCGTGCTGCTCAGGAACTCCTGCTTTGCCATTCTGGGTGGAGGATAGTGTAGTCACCCAGCTGGTTCAGCAGAAATCAGTTCCCTGCATTGAGTTGCCAGCGGCTGTGCTTGGTGGCTTATGTGCAGTGACAGCTCTGCACCCATCCATCACTGTAGCGTTGCTGATGGCGGCAGTTTTGCTGCTCTAGACACTCTGTCTTGCCTTGTGCCTTTCTGCTGTTAAAGAGGAACATCAGAGGCACATTCAAAGCCGCTAAACCCTCATCAGCCTGTTGCCCCCCTCTAAGGTTTGCACTTTGGGCATTCTTTACTTACCTTACTGGGGCATCTGTATTCCCTGTCCCTCAGATTCCTAGTGTCCTCCATTGGGCAGCGCCATTTTTTCCCATTAGGCACTGCGTGCAAGCCGCGAAAATTAACGAGCTGCGTTCTTACAGACGGGGACGACTAAAGAGATGGCTGTCTATTTCAGATGGCTAAGTGGGCGGGGGGCAGAGAAACGGCTCTGAAACAGCAGGAAGTCTCCCCCACCTGATTGTGGTGACATGTAAAAGGTAAGCAGCACCCAGCGAGAGGGAGGATGGCAATTAGCTGTAAAGAGGTTTGATGTTCCTCTTTAAAATGTCAGGAACACTGATTCACGAGTAAGAAATGATGGCCGCTGGCCGCCTGACATTTCCCGCTGGGAGACGAGCTGGGAAGCGTCACAGTTTACATATCTGAGCAGCGGGTGCTCCTTGTATTTTACACAAAGATAAGAAAACATCATCTGACCATGTGACCTCGGTGACAGCGAGATATGTGCAACATAAATATCAGCAGAGGGCCAAGCTATGGCCGCCGCCTGCCCTCACCCTGCGCTGGTGTTTTTCTTCCTCTCTCAGCCTATCCTGACCTGGCCATCTGTGGACAGTGGGATGCCGGCGTTTACGATCTGAATAAAACTAAATATATTGCAGCATTCGTGCAGTGTGTTTTTATTGTTGCGTAAGGTTTGCTGGGCGCCCAGATGGTGCGACGGACATTGCGGGCTCGTGTTTATCTGCTCCCCTCCGCTGGCGCTCGCTAGACTCACTTTTTATTCACTTTTTATGTCTATGCGAGTAATAGCGTGATCATTATTGCAAGCGTTCCCAGTGCATGGCAACTGCAATGCAATGAGGATGATCCTGGGGCAGCGGGGCTGATGAGGTCACAGGGGCCCCATCATTGTCGCTCCTCCACCTTATTTATCATTTTTGTGCTCACTTGGCAACATTTAGAGAAAGGAAGCACAATTTGTCTCTGCTGTTTCAGTCTTTAGCTGTTTAGCAGCATTCAGTTAAAATACGGAAAAACGATTCGTTCTGTAAGGGCCCCATTTAAAGTGGACCAAAACCCAGAATTTTGACTATCCTGGGTTTTGATCCTTTCCCCTGATCAGGGTGCTCCGTTGTGTGAAACCCCCCAGATTGCCCGAAGAAACCCACCTCCTCCCGGTGCTGCTCTGAGTGCGCTGGCGGCCGCATCCTCCACTTCCCTCTAACAGGTCCACGCATGCACCGTTGGAATGGGAACTAAGGTAAGTGAACGGGGCGACCTGGGGGTTTCACACAATGAGGCATCCCCATTTTGGATGCCCGTGGGAAAAAACACACAATCGATTTGGGTATAATTGGAGAGCTGTACACACTTGACTATACCAGGAGGCTGTGATTATTTTCTAATTGGAGGTAAGTGTCTTTTTTTTAATACTGCTGCACCTCCTTACCCAGAGACAGCCTCTCCATCGACAACCCGAACACTTGCGTGGCATAGAAGACATATTTAACTTTATTGTTTTTGTGGTGGAGAGCTTGCAGGCCAACTAAAATGGCATTAGACAGACAGCTTCTTCGTAGAACCTGCAAGGGTAACACTGCATTGAGACTGCAATGGAGATGGATCTGGGCAACACTTATAGAGAGATTTAGGGCTATGCAAATGTGCACCTCCTGGATGTTCAGGGTAAGTGCACATGGCTGTAGCTTCTGGTCATATCAATATTGGCCATAGTGTACTGTAACAGCTTTAAAGTTACAGGCAGTTAATAAATACGGGGACGTTACCTAGCAACAGAGCTGGGTGTCATATTGAATCTGTTATTTCAGCTGCACTTAAAAGAATCAGGTGGGAGAGCAAACTCGTTGACAGAAGGAAGAGCTCCCTTTTCTTTTTAATCATCTCTGCTGTGCAAAATGCAATATATCTACTGCTGGTCATACACCATGCAATCTATATAAATATAAATATAGAAGGAGAAGAGCTTACAATCTATTAGGGTATAAGGGAGGATACAGAAGGAGAAGAGCTTACAATCTATTAGGGTATAAGGAGGATACAGAAGGAGAAGAGCTTACAATCTATTAGTGTATAAGGGAGGATAAAGAAGGAGAAGAGCTTACAATCTATTAGGGTATAAGGGAGGATACAGAAGGAGAAGAGCTTACAATCTATTAGGGTATAAAGGAGGATACAGAAGGAGAAGAGCTTACAATCTATTAGTGTATAAGGGAGGATACAGAAGGAGGAAGAGCTTACAATCTATTAGGGTATAAGGGAGGATACAGAAGGAGAAGAGCTTACAGTCTATTAGGGTATAAGGGAGGATACAGAAGGAGGAAGAGCTTACAATCTATTAGGGTATAAGGGAGGATACAGAAGGAGAAGAGCTTACAATCTATTAGGGTATAAGGGAGGATACAGAAGGAGGAAGAGCTTACAATCTATTAGGGTATAAGGGAGGATACAGAAGGAGAAGAGCTTACAATCTATTAGGGTATAAAGGAGGATACAGAAGGAGAAGAGCTTACAATCTATTAGTGTATAAGGGAGGATAAAGAAGGAGAAGAGCTTACAATCTATTAGGGTATAAGGGAGGATACAGAAGGAGGAAGAGCTTACAATCTATTAGGGTATAAGGGAGGATACAGAAGGAGAAGAGCTTACAATCTATTAGGGTATAAGGGAGGATACAGAAGGAGGAAGAGCTTACAATCTATTAGGGTATAAGGGAGGATACAGAAGGAGAAGAGCTTACAATCTATTAGGGTATAAGGGAGGATACAGAAGGAGAAGAGCTTACAATCTATTAGCGTATAAGGGAGGATACAGAAGGAGAAGAGCTTACAATCTATTAGTGTATAAGGGAGGATAAAGAAGGAGAAGAGCTTACAATCTATTAGGGTATAAGGGATGATACAGAAGGAGAAGAGCTTACAGTCTATTAGGGTATAAGGGAGGATACAGAAGGAGAAAAGCTTACAATCTATTCGTGTATAAGGGATTTTTTATTAGTAAACCAACAAACAAAACACAGCTGATCAGAATTAATACAGAATACAAAGAAAAAAACATAATTGTATACAAAATAAACATAACACAGCAGAACTATTGCTACTACTACACACTATTCATTATCCATTGTTTCAATACTGTCAATGATTAATCAGTAAGGACCCATCAGGTTATAGGTCGGGGGGGTAGGTGTAGGGTTATCACAGGGACACATCACGCCATAACCTCCTGTTTTCGCTGAACTTTTGCAGCTCTCGTCCTCGGATCCATCGTAACTCAGAGATGACCAGGTCTGCGGCCTCCTTGTGCTGGAAAGGCTCGCGGTACATGGAGGTGCCGGTTCGGGTGTGCCAATGGTAATACTTTATGGTGGTTATAATGAGGTACAGGGTCTCTGGGTGGATTTCTGGACACAATGGGGACACTCAGTAGACTCTTTCTAGATAGGTCAGATCTTTTAACCCCCTAATCTTTAACCTATTGGCCACCTCCTCCCAGAGTCTGCAAGCCCCCCAGCACTAAACCAGAAAGTGCTCCATTGTCTCTTCCATGTCACAACCTAAAGGGCAGCTCCGCTCAGGCTGACACAACCACTGCATGTTCCCACGAACATATAACTTCCTGTGAAAGGAAAGCCAGGCAGTATCATAAGGTGGTAACCTGGGCCCATTCAGGAACCTCAGGCCATCCTGAAGGGTTGAGCAGCTGCAGTCCGTGATCTCGAGTGGTGAACAAAAGAAAGTCTCACATACTCTATTGTATACCTACTTTCTGGAGCCGCCCTCTAGGTAGGACTTCCTAATTTTCCACGTTCTTTGAGACCTCAAACCCCCCCTCCAGGTATGTAGGAAGATGAGTCTGGGTCCACCTCCCCCGCTTAAGACTTCCATCCCGCATCCAGGACTCAGCAAAGGGCATAATCCAATTTATTATGCTTTTAACCCACAGGGAACTGCTACTCGGGCTCAGGCTTCCAAAAAGGACTTTAGGGTTCAGCATTTCCAGCCCCCTTTCCTTCTTTTTTAGATATGTCACCCCCCTCTTTACTGGGTTCAGTCTATTACTCCAAAGAATGCAGAACAAACCGTAGAGCCTGGCTGATAGGGATTTTGGCAATGGGAAGATGGTTGCAACATACAGGAAGATGGGGACTAGGTAGGTTTTTATCAGCTTGACCCTTGCTATATAGGAGAGCTTAGGGTTTCTCCACTGCTGGACTCTGGAACTTACAATCTCTAGCTTATCTTCCCAGTTAATTTTGCCATTATCCTCTCTCCCAAACTTGATACCTAGGATCTTGATTTCAGTCTCTGCCTTTACAAACTGAGGGAGGTCAAATGTTGGGTCACCATGCAGTGTCCAGAATGCCTTGCTTTTCTCGAGGTTTACTAGAGACCCAGAAGCCTCCGAGTAGCATGAGATGACCTGGGACAACCTCTGTGTCTCACCTGGGTCAGACAACACCACTGTCACATCATCTGCATAGGCCAGAATGGTAAATGGTGCAGCACAGGGCACTGGCACTCCCTGAAAGTCACACGCCTGCAGAGATCTCAAAAAGGGGTCAATGGCGAAAACATATAACAGGGGACTCAAGGGACAGCCCTGCCTCACCCCTGCTTCAACCCTAAAGGTGTCTCCTTGCCACCTATTTATTAAAGGGAACGCCCCACGGTATAAGGTTTTTAACCACTCCACAAATGATGCAGGAATGTCATATCAAAGTTAAGTCATCCACAGGTATTGGTGATCAACCCGGTCAAAAGCCTTGGCTTGGTCAAGGCTAACCACATATTTGCTATGGCCAAAAGCCCTGCACCTCTCTAGCATTTCTTTAAGCGATATCACTGCCCCAGTGATGTTCCGGCCTTTCACAGTTCCATACTGGCAAGTTGACAACAGGGCAGGAGACAAGCAGTTGAGTCTTTAGAATAAAATTTTTGCCAGGATCTTCCTGTCTCCAGTTCTTTATGTCATTGGCCTCTTTCCCCTTAAAAAGCAGGATCAGGGATGATTCTCTCATCGACTTCAGCTAAGATGGGAGCCAAGAGATCTTATAGAATTCTGCTGGTATGCCATCGGGCCAGGGGTCTTCTTTAAGTGCAAGTTACTTATTGCTTCTCTCACCTCCTCCACCGTTATATCAGCTGTTAAATGGGAAAAGTCCACATCTCTGGTGTCTGGTTTTGGAGATGATTCCAAAAAATGCAACATTTTTTCTTGATCTAGCGCCTTTTTCTGGAAAAGATCTTCATAAAAAGTCTTAACAACTCCCAAAATACCTGCCTGGGACTCATGCAGGTTACCCTGGGTATCACGAAGGGCCATTACCAACTTTTTGGCCACTTTGTCCCTGCAGCTTTCGAAAGGATCGGGTGCTCCTCGGGGTCCATAATCCCGCTCTCCACTATTAGGGACTTATAATGATTATACTGGTGTTGCTGTAATTGGAACTTCAGATCCTCTATTTTTCCCCTTGCCTACAGCCCTTGTGAATAAAGTGACTCTAGTTGTTTCCTCAACTTCATATACTGGCAGTAGCTGCTCTGTCCCCTCTTAGCTGATCTATCAGGACCTCCACCTGCTCTTGGATTTCTTGTTCCTCCTGGAGCCTTGTATTGAGCCTCCACAGTCCTTTGCCGACGTCTGGGCGCTTACTAGCCCCTATACAGAAGCACAAGGCCACATGATCAGAGTAAGGGACCAACTTTTCGCTTAAGGAAAGAACAGATTCCGCCGGGCTCACAAGTGCCAAGTCTATTCGGCTCCTTCTTCCTGCGCATGAGTAAGTGAAGCCAGACTTCCGGCCATTTTAGGCAAAGACATCACAAAGTCCGGCCTGCAGGATAATGGTGTTCAGTGCTCTTGCATCGGTGCTTACTCCTCTGCCAGATAAGTAGTCACTTGATGATCTAGCTACATTAAAATCACCTGCAAATATCACTGGCACAGAGGTGAACAGATATGGCTTAATTTCCTTAAATAAGCCGATCCTTCTGGTCACTGTCTGTGGCCCATAGATATTGATGAGCCTGAGCCTTCTACCCTGGATTGTGACCTCCAGAATTAGACACCTGCCCATTGAGACCTCAGTTAGTCTATGAATAGTCACGTTTTGGGTCTTAAAGAGTATTGCAACTCCTGCAAAAGGCTCCACAGCCAGTGACCAAAAGGATGGGCCCATCTGCCATTCCCGCTCTGCCTCCTGGATCCGCTGGATGGAGGACAAGTGATGTTCCTGCAGGAAGATGACATATGCATCTAGATACTTCAGGTGTTCATACACAGCATGCCGGGTTTTCTTATTCTTTATACTGTTCACATTGCTGGTAGCTATGCTTAAAGATAAGCCTGCCATCATTATGCAGAGCAGCAGCACCTTAAACCCCATCATCATAGATCTGAATCAGAGTTGTCCTGCCTGCCAGTCACTTCCATATCAGAGTCTATAGGGTCTATAGCTGCTGGTGACTTTTTCTTAGTCGGGGGTCCTCCTCTGACCCCGAGTCACATTCTCTGGCTATACGCTTTAACTCTTGCTCCAGCTTTATAGTATCGTGCCCAGAAATATCTGCACCTGACTCAGACAGTATGTTATATCGGTTTGATGTAACTGTCACTGCTGTATCTGTTCTGCCCTTGGGCTTTTTCACTGGCTTTTGGACTAAGGACCATGCGCCCTCCGGTCTGCGGGTGGACTTGTCTTTTTTTTTTCTTTCTCTTATCACTGGGACATTGCTATCTCCAGAAGAGGCTGGAGCAGGGCAATGGGCCATAGCAGGGGAAGGGGCTACAGGGGAAGATGGGCTATCAGCTTGCTCCGGTGCTGGCCGTGGGATGGCGGCCACAGGCTGTGGGGTTACATCTGTCTGATCTCTTATCTCAGTTGTCTCAGACCCTGGCCTTGTTACTATCTGCCCAGTCATCAGAGCCTCCTCCTCTGTAACCTCACCTGTTGCCACCAGCTCCTCCGCAGCCTGGCTATAGAGGTTATGGAAGGCCTCCGAGCAGTCCTTATGGTAATGACCCATCTGGCCACACAAGTTACACCGGACATTTGTACACATGGCGCTGGTGTGACCAATCTCCCCGCACAGGTTACACTTCACTACAGTACACACTCCAGCCACATGACCGGCATAGAAGCACACACCCCTCTCACAGCCGATAAAGAAGGAGTTGGGCAAATGTAGGGTAACATTACTGTGCTGCCTTAGCTTCACCAGCACCCTCCAGCCTCCCGTCCAGATCCCATCATCATCAAGACACTTTGTCAGGTAAGACACCATATCACAATGTCTCCTCAGCCATATCACAATATCCTGCGGGGGGACAGACTCATTCCAGAACAAGATATTAACACTCACAGTGCCCGGCTTTGATACCGGGATAAGGATAAACTTTGTCACACCTGCCCAGAACCTGTCCAAGCTGGCCATGAGCTTGAAGCTTATATCGTAGCCCTGCCTGTCCGGGAGGTCTATGACAGCCAATATATCTGCGGGTGTAAACCCCATCTGGTTACATAGGAGCTCCCGGATCACATGTCTCCTGTCTGGCAGATCTTCCTTTGCCCCCTTTTTATTAAATCTTATCACATTCCTCCTCTTAAATGCCTGACCGGTGTAATGTAACCCAGAGCTAAAAGATGGGGCACCGCGGCTCCAGGCATTCTGAGGAGGAGCGTGGCCAGATGCATTGCCAGTGTTATCACTGGGGGGTCTGGATTGCGGGGGACCCGCTACCTGTGGCCGGAAAAACATCATTAGCACATGCAGACGATTCAGTCGCATTACTATCAGGAACTGCAGACTGTTCATTGTCCCAAATTGCAATGCATTGCGACTTGCTTGCTTGTTTCCTCGATTGATTTTTAACAATGTGGGGGACAGTCTAGAGGTGTCACTATGTCCCGGATGTGACCTCAGGTTTGCAATATGCGGGGTCTCCCCAACTTCCATATCTCAGGCTGGGGGAGGGCGCCTTGTGAAACACAGAATTTATTGCTGGAGGTTTCAGGGAATGCTCACTGCTGCCCCCTGGGGGTGGTTGGCTTACTTGGCTGGCATCATGAAAAGAAGGGGCAGAATCTTGCAGCACTGGGGTCCCGTACAGCAACTCCTGTAAGGATGTCTCCACCTCTGATGGTGAGGGGGTGGCTGAGCTGGGTTCAGGTATCTGTCTGTGTTTTAGGAGCTTCTGAGACTCCTCAAACCGATCCAGGTTCTTGTATCTCTCTGCCACAGGCCCCATTTGTTTCTCAAGTGTCTCAATGTCTCTAACAATTGTAGCAAGCTGTGTGCGGAAAAACTCTAACAGCTCATCACAGGCAGCTGAATTGCGGGGGTTTGCTGCCTTTACTTTATTTATTCCCTCTATTTGTCTTTGCAGCTCTGTCCTGGATGCTCTTAAGTTGTTCATGTTGTTGACTAAAGCTGGAATCTTGTCTGCAAGCTGCAGTTCTGGTGCGCGCTCTGTCTCTTTAAGACTTGCCTTGCGCTTTGGCTTTTCTGCTAGGTGTTTGAATGTCTCTGCTGCTCCAGTCCTAGAAGACTTGTGGGCTTTTGCCCCCAGCTCAGCATTTGCATTGTCTGATAACTTCCCAGATTTATGTCCAGTGGCAGATTTAGCAGATTTCCCCCCAGTTATGGGGTCACCGGTGGCCGGCTGGGTCTTGGATCGCAGGGTCCGGGACTCTCGGCTCACACACACATTCTGCTGCAGGTTTTCCTGCATTGTCAGTCTTTCCAAAGATGTCCTCCTCAGCTTGTGCTGCTTCCCACTGCCGGCCTGAGCTGGCTGCTGAGTGTCCATCACAACAGGTTGTTGGATCTCCCTGCCTGGATCAGCACAGTCACTTTGCTGGGGCTGCCACCCTCCCTCCATTACATGCTGCACACAGACACTGCTACACGGCCCATCATTATTATCCACCACTTCCATTCCAGCTTCACTTACTTTACTGTAACTTTCCTCCATAAAGACTCTTCCACCATCATCATACCTCCCAACTTTTGAAGATGGGAAAGAGGGACAGACAGTGGTGTGCAGAATTTTTCTGTGGTTAAACCACGCCCCCTTGCCACGCCCTCAACCACACCAACTTAGCGCTAACAATCTGTTAGGGTATAAGGGAGGATTCAGGAGGGGAAGAACTTGCAATCTATTAGGATATAATGGGATTAGAACAAATTAGAATTATATCATGAATGGCCAAAATACTACTCTAACCTCTGGTTTGGTTCTTCAATTTGGGATGCCCTGTAGTATAACCCTGTATACACACCTTGTTGCTAAATATCATGGTGCATGCACAGCTCTTGGCTAGTCAGTTGGGGTAAAATCAGACCTACATCCAGGTTTAAATCACCTCCATGCTCTTTGCTACCCCCTGCCCTCAATCAGCTTGATAGTCACAAAAAATAGGCTCCTTTGACCAGGCACACACAGTGTCTTGATTGTGAACATGGATATATTTCTAGTGAGCCCCATTGGTTGTCCACAGGTAACACTGCAGGGTTAGTAAGCAGACTGATTTTGGGCTGATGACATAGGAATCCCTTGAGATGTCATGGGTGGGTGGGGAACGTGGAGATAGTTCTAAAGGCTGCTGCTGCAATATTGCCTATTTATGTGACCATGATGCAGTCCATCCGTGAGATTTGTTTTCTCTGACCCTGCACTAACTGATGTTGCAAAGGAAAGTGCAGAACCAGAGGAAAAAAGTCACACTGATGAAGCGATTCAGGTCAGGATGTATGCAATCACTGCAAGTCCTCGTACTTCTATCCCTCCCCCCATTTATTGCCTAAAACACCTCACAGGGCTCAACACAGCAGCACAGAGGTCAATGCATCTGCCCGGCTCCCAGCGCCTGTGTGGCCCCAGTGTGACCGTGTGGCCCACATAGCCCGGGAGCACACAGACTCGGCCAAAGTATTGGATTTCACCAGCTGTGTCTTAGAGAGACCCAGCAGTAGCTTCCAGTACTTCATCCTCCCCACACCAGACACACTGCCCCTGTGCTTGGAGCGGCGGCAGCACTTTCCCCGCACTCTGCTTTTCTGTGTGTGTGTATACATCAGCGAGTTTATACAAATCCCGCCATGGGCAAAGCTTAGATGTGAATACAGTATGCTCCTGCTAAGGCATGACTCAGGCATGGCTCACCTGGAGTAGGAAATATAACTGTCTGCACACACGTGCTGCATTAGTCATCGCTGGGAGCCCGCAGCCCAGGCAGTGTTCAGCAATGAAAATGTGCCTTCCAACTGGTCGCTCATTGCGGAACTCCACCCTAATGGGGCGGGACAACGGGACAGCCTAGCCAATCCGGGACGGTCCTGCCCAAATCGGGGCGGTTGTGAGGTATGAACACCATCATTGTAATCCACCGCGGTCAGCCGGTCACCAGCACATTCTGTAGCCAGAGGGTCTCTCACATGGTCTCCAGATTCAGACCCAGAAGCCTGGAGCTCACCTGGGGAGCGACCCCACCCAAGGCAGCCAGGCCCTGGCTGATCTGACAATCTATTAGGGTATAAGGGAAGATACAGAAGGGGAAAGAGCTTACAGTCTATTAGGGTATAAGGGAGGATACAGAAGGAGAAGAGCTTACACTCTATTAGGGTATAAGGGAAGATACAGAAGGGGAAGAGCTTACAATCTATTAGGGTATAAGGGAGGATACAGATGGGGAAAGAGCTTACAGTCTATTAGGGTATAAGGGAGGATACAAAAAAGGGAAGATCTGACAATCTATTAGGGTATAAGGGAGGATACAAAAAGGGGAAGATCTGACAATCTATTAGGGTATAAGGGAGGATACAGAAGGAGAAGAGCTTACAATCTATTAGAGTATAAGGGAGGATACAGAAAAAGAAGAGCTTACAATCTATTACAGAAGGAGAAGAGCTTACAATCTATTAGGGTATAAGGGAGGATACAGAAGGAGAAGAGCTTACAATCTATTAGGGTATAAGGGAGGAAACAGAAGGAGGAAGAGCTTACAATCTATTAGGGTAATTAGGTGGGTGTGGTCACACACTGTGAGAGCCAGAGCACACAACTGCTCCTAATTACCTGAGGCCTGTGAAGCCTGGGTTTTCCTGGGAGTGCCTCCCCAGGCAGCATGGATGATTCCGGGGGTGAGTCGCGCCGGTACCCCCGAAGGACTATTAAACCTCCGGATCCCGGGTCTGCTTCCACCAGCGGCGCTAGTAACACCACAGTGCCCCAGCCCGGTGAGAGTTTGTCAGCTTTTCGCAGCCGTGTATGCAGTAATTTGTGCATGGTGGCGAAGGAGGAGGAGAAGCTGTGTAACATGAAAATTTCATTAAAGAAAAAGAAAATGGACACCAGCAAGGCTCGGGGACTGGATCGGCGGGCAAGTAAAGCAGACTTAGCTGAGCTTGAATCAGCATGCCGGCAGCAGGAAAAGCTTGTTTCGTCCCTTAAAGCAAGCAGTGGGGCCTTTAAAGAAAAATATAAAAACGAGGAGCGATTTAAGTCCATGCAGCGCTCAGGCCCCACTGTGAAGGAGGAAGAGGCCGACCATGTGGATGAGACCCCGATGGTGGAGGATTCTCCAGCTGTACCTCCACCCAAAGTTGCAGCAGTAGCAGAGCCGGGAGCCCCGGAACCAGCATTGGAAGACTCTCTTGCTGAGGCAACACATCAGGAGTGCGTGACATCGCTGGGCATCCAGGAAGCCCCTACTGGAGCAGATCTTCCAGAGGACAGCCGCCAGCCTGAGGAGCCCATGCCAGCTAAGGACGACGTCCATCTGTCCAGCCAGCCTGCGGAGTGCGCCATAGGCGCTGTGTCAGGGGGTATAGAAGACTGTGGCGCTCCTTGCTCTGAAAAGGGTGAGGTGGCGCCAGCCGTAAGTACCATCCTGGCACCCATCCGGGTTCCTGGGTGCGCCGAACTTGGTGGGCCTGGGGCCATGGGTGACTCACCCGCAGGTTTGGGTCTTGCTGGCAGGGCTTCTATTGTTTCTGCTTCAGCTGCTTTGGGTGCTTTTACTGATGTTGTTGCTCCTGTTACTGCTGCTGTGTCTGGGGTTGAGTCCACAGGGGTTAATTCTATTGTTGGACTTTCTGCTGGGCCCGCTGCTGTGACTGCTGCTGATGTTGTGACTGTCCCCTCACCTGCACCTCAGGTGGACAATAAGAAGACTGTGCCACCTAATTCTGGGGCCCCTGCTGTCCGCCCTGCCCTGTATTTCATCCAGCGAGGTGGCACAGGGAGTAGGGCCAATAATGCTGTTGGTGCTGCAGTGCAGTCCCCTGTGTCCTATGCCCAGGTTGCCAGGCGTGGTGGAGAAGCTGCTGGTGAAAGGGCATCTGTGCCCAGTGAGGCCAACGCCCCTGCCAGCGGATTCAATAGGCGCAACCTGGTCCAGCTTAGGTGGGAGGGGGAGGGGCCAGTTATCACCCGGCGGGCGGTGGTGGATCTCATCCTTGGCATGGGATTCGCAGCCGCAGACATTTTTGCCCTGATCAGTCCAGTGGGGAGCGCAGAACATGACCAGAAGGGATGGATTTATTTTGGGAGCGGTATGAGCTGCTGAAACAAGACCCTGCCTGGAGGGGGTTAACTCCCATCCAGGTCTCCAGACAGCAGCTTGTGAAAAATGTTACCATACTGGTTAGAAATGAGTCCATTCCCCCTTCTGATTTGACTGTCTGGCTGAAGCGTTATGGTGATGTTCTCACTCCCCTGAAGAAGATCCTAGACGATCGGGATATCTGGACTGGGGGCTGGTCAGTGACCCTGAGGCTCCGCAGGAATGGCAACCAGGTCACCCACTTGCCATCTTCTGCCTATATTGGCCGTGACCGGCTGACCATCTTTTATCCTGGTCAGCCCAAGGTTTGCCATAAATGTGGGGCCAAGGGTCACTTCAGCTCCTCCTGCTCGCTTCTTAGGTGCTCGTTGTGCCAGGGCTTGGGACACTTGGCTAAGGACTGCAATACGATGCGCTGTAATCTATGTAACCAGCTCGGCCACCCTTATAGTCAGTGTCCTGAGGCCTGGCACAACCTGGACAGGGAAGTGGTGCAGGAAATGCTGCGGCTGGATAGGGAAGAACATTCCCATGCTGTCCCGTCTACAGTCCCTCCCCCCACTCAGCTGGGGGTTCCTGAGGCCCCTGCGCCCGCTCCTGTACCATCTGCAGGGGTCCCTAAGGTGAAACCCCAGTCTGCCCCCAAGTCAGCAACCACCAATGTAAGATCTAGTAATTTAATAGCTGAGGCGGCCCGGGGGGCTGGCACTGCAAGTACCAAGGGGGTCCCAGTAATTGTGGCCCCTGCTGTAAAACCTCGCAGGCTGGGGCTAGGTGATCCTGATCCTGCACCCCCTTCTGAGCAGGGTGGGAGTTCAGATCCCAAGACAGCGTGGTCTGGACTCTCCCCCGAGGATCAGGATTACCTTGCTCTCAGGTTTGCTACCAAAAAGAAAAGAAAAAAGGACAATGGAGTGCCAGAACCGGGGAAGAGCCATGGGGTGCAGCTCTTCAACCGGTTTGAGGTACTTTCTGAGGACTCAATAGAGATTTCTTCCTTTGATTCTGAGGCCTCAGATATGGAGGAGGAAACACCAGTCTCCTCCAGTAAGCGTGAGGGATCTGATAGTGAGGCCGGAGGGAAGGCTAAGAGACATTCTCCCGAATGACTCTGATGGCAGTTCCCCCTCCGATAAAGGTGGCAACCATTAATGTTGCCAGCATTAAATCAGTAAGTGCTCGTTTTATGGCCTTATTTTTTCTCAGCCAGTTTGATGCTGACATTTTGTTTTTACAGGAGACCAGATTGGCCAGTCTGGCCGACATTCACGCTGTGAAGCGGGAGTGGAGGCACGGACCCTCTTTTTGGTCTCTTGTGGCCGAGCCTTACAGCGGAGTGGCGGTGCTTTTTAAAACCGACATGGTAACTTGTCGGCGAGTCATTGAGGTGGAGATCGGGAGGTGCATGGTCTTGGACGTCATTGTAAGGGGGCAGGACCTGCGCCTAATAAATATCTATGGACCCCAAACTAAGTGGGACAGGAAATGCCTCCTTACAAAGATCAAGCCGTTCCTTTTTACAGCCCGGCCAGTAGTCTTTGGAGGTGATTTTAACACCGTGACTAGGCCCATGGACAGGAGAGGCTTCAAAGGCAAGCTGGGCTGCGATAGTCTCTTTTTGAATAGCATGGTTAGAGAGGCAGGTCTGGAAGATGTGCACATTAAGCACTCCCCAGACCTCACGGGCTTCACTTTTCAGCGAGGTAGCAGTTAGAGTAGAATAGACAGGTTTTTTTTGAAGGAGGGCTCGGCTTCTCAGCCTCCGCGGCTGCAGGCGGTCGAGTTCTCCGATCACCTTTTGCTATCGATGGTCTTGAATGCCTCTGACACACCCCCTAGAGGAAGGGGCATCTGGAGGATGAATTCGGCTCTCCTTGAGGAGGAGGGGGTAAGACAATCTTTTGAGGGTTTTTTTCAGGCACAGGTTTCCATTAAGGATTTTTGCAGCAGCAGGTCTGAGTGGTGGGAGCTGACCAAAATGAGAATTGCTGGGCTTTTCAGGGGCCTAGGAAAAAGAAAACAGCTTGATAAATACATTGCCTACCAGCGCTTGCGGAGGAAACTTGACATCCTTGTCTCGAATGGTGGAGATCAAGGGGCAATCTCTGAAGTCAAGCTTCTCCTCAGGAAGTGTCAGTATGACCGGCATGCTTCTCTGGTTCTGGAAAGGGATTATGGGAAATACCACTCACCCGATCCCTATCAGAATTGCAGACAGGCTGCAGCTCTCAAGACTGTCCTTGGTCTGAAGGATAGCACAGGTTCCCTGGTAAGATCTAAATCTGGGATCCTGGAGATTATTATGTCCTTTTATGCTGACCTCCTGGGCAGAAAGGTTCTTGACCGGGCAAAGATGGAAAGTTTCCTGGATTCTACTCCAGGATTGGAAAATGGTGACCGTTCTATCACTAGCTTGACAGAGCCGGTCACTGCCGATGAGGTGGTAAGTGCGATTGATCACCTTGCCATCAAAAAGTCGCCCGGGTCAGATGGTCTGACAGCTGAATTTTATAAATGTTTTAAGACCATCCTGGCACCACATTTGGTGGAGGTCTTTAATTGCTGTCTGGCAGAGGGTTCCCTCCCTCCCTCCATGAGGCGCTCGGCTGTGATCCTTCTGTCAAAAGGAAAGGACTCTTCGATGATTGAGAACTGGCGCCCCATCAGCCTTCTCAATGTCGATAGAAAGATACTGGCAAAGATTTTGTTCTGGCGCTTGTCGTCAGTAGCGGAGCAACTGCTTTCCCGTCATCAGCACTGCTCCATCCAAGGTAGAAGCACCTTCTCTGCGGTTTTAGCTGTCCGGGAGGCCTTGGAGCGATGCAGCGCTGCAGGCTGGGGAAAGTACTTGTTGGCGTTAGATCAGGCAAAGGCTTTTGATAGGGTCAATCATGAGTACCTATGGCTGCTTCTTGGTAAGTACGGCCTGCCAGGGCGGTTCATTAATTGGCTACAAACCCTGTATGAAGGGGCTGAGAGCTTCCCTCTTGTTAATGGTTGGGTTGGAAGGCCTTTCAAAGTTGGCTCTGGTGTGCGACAGGGATGCCCTCTGAGTCCCTTACTGTATGTGTTTGCAATCGATCCCTTTATAAGGAGGGTCGAGAGCAGCATGTTATGTGGGGTTCCTCTGGGTGTGCCTGGTGAGCCTCCTCTGAAGGTCATTGCCTATGCTGATGATGTATCTGTGATTGTCTCTGGGACAAATGAGGCAGAGGAGGTGGCCTCTCTAATAGCACAGTATACAGAAGCGTCGGGCTCCAAGGTCAATCATGAGAAGAGTGAAGTTTTCTGGATGGGTGAGGAGGGTGAGGGCTTCGAACTTCCGGACGCCTTCCCAATGCCCCAGCAGGAAATTAAGATCCTTGGCATTAATTTCGGTCCTGGTGATTATGGACAAAAAAACTGGGAGAGCAGGCTGGAAATTGCCAATGCCAAGGTTGCAGTCTGGAAGAGCTGGAAAATGTCTCTCAGGGAAAGGGTTGACCTTATCAAGACCTACCTGATCCCCATCTTTTTATACGTCAGCTTCGTCTGTGTTTTGCCAGTATCTCTCTACACCAGGGTCTACAGCGTGTTTTTCCAGATGTTATGGGGAAACCGTATGAACCTGGTGAAAAGAAATGTCACTTACCTATCCAGGCGGGAGGGTGGCCTAGGGATGGTCAACCCAGTAGTGTTTTTCTCTCTCTTGTTTCTGAAACATAATTTTGGAAGCATGTTGGCAGAGAGCCCGCCTGGCTGGGTGGGTATTTTCCAGTCCTGGTTTAAGCCCTTCCTGCGAGACTGGGAGAATGGTGGCCGGGTGAAAAGCCCTCGAGTTCCTCAGGCTCAGCTCCCGGCCTATGTTGCCCCGTGCTTGAAAATACTTCGGCAATGGCAATTGACGGCAGAGGACATGAGATCTACTCCGAGGAAGCTTCTGGTGAGTCGGGTCCTGGGTCTGGCTTTTCATGAGCCATTGTCCCTCAGGGATTGCCCAGGCTCCATCATGAGGGAGGGTTTGAGGCTTATTAACTCCTCAAGAATTCCTTTGAAATACCGGGATATAGCCTGGCTCTCCTTCCAAGGAAAACTCTACCTTAGGGGGATCCGGAAGAGTCGCAGCCTGCCAGAGATAATTTGTCTCCGTGAGGAGTGTCAGGATGAGGTGGAGACTATGGACCACTTCCTGCTCCGGTGTCCCTTTAATGTAGATGTGTGTAAACAAGTGGGGTTGGCCCTCGGTGCCCCCTTCTTCTCCCAGCTTTCCTATGCTGAGTGGGTGTATGGGGCATTCAAGAACAGAGGGGATTTTTGTTTGGACACTTTATATCTAGTTAGTCTAGTGATTCGCTATTTCACGTGGAATGCACGGTGCCAGCTCTGCATTAGGAAGAAAGTCCTCCCTGTCCCGGTGGTGGTGCATGACATCCTGCATGAGGTGGGTAAGATCCGGGTGCTTGAGAGGGACAGGTGGGAACGGGGGGCCTGGATGAAGGCGTGGAGGAACATCAGGCCTCCTTAGTCCTCATGACTTCCCTCTGGGTGGGCTTTTCTGTCTCTTATCACCCATAGGTTTTTTATAACAACGACAGATTTTTGAAGAATGGCTGCATGCACAGGTGACGGGGTCTCTTAGTCTTCCTGCTGAATTGTGTATAGTGTAGTGTTAGATTGTAGATAGGATTGTATATACAATAATGGATATTATATGCCGAATTGTTAGGCCTGTTTCTTTTTGTTTAGTTATTATTTATTTAATTTATTTATTATTGTAACTTTGTATATATTGTATATGATTGCTTGATTTTACTTAATAAAAAGTTACAATCTATTAGGGTATAAGGGAGGATACAGAAGGAGAAGATCTTACAATCTATTAGGGTATAAGGGAGGATACAGAAGGGGAAGAGCTGGCAATCTATTGGGGTATGATAGAGGATAAAGAACAGGGAAGCGCTTGCAATCTATTTAGGAAAAAATTGGCCAAGGATTCGCTTTAAAATTACACAGCCAAACACCATCCATTAGTGGACACATGTCAAGCTTTTGGTGCTATTCCTTCTGTTGGGAGCTGTGCAAATACTTTCAGATTTAGGAACTCACCTCTTTTCCTTTACCTCTCCATATGGTGCTTTGCAACTCTGTTTTGGTACACTCCAAGTATCACACCCTCATACAGCCAAATACATCTGGCCCTGTGATGATGAGATTATTTTCACCATATATACAAACATCATCATTATAGACCGCAGCCGAATGCTGCCCATTAATTATTCAATTATCCCCCCCCCCCCCAGTTTATTTCCCGCTATATGACAGCAGAGCATGTGATTATTAATTCATATTTTCAAGATCAACATACTGTTTGTATCCCTAATTTAACCACTAGGGAATAGCTTTTTATATTAGGGGGTGGGGGTATTTAATTAACATTTTTTTTGAAGAAGAGACTTTTAAAAAGATTTAAAGTGATACTGCAGGCAAGGGTAATTGTTACCCCATTGCATCGGGCCACATTTCACAATGTCTTAAACTGTTTTCTGTTTTTTAATAGATGAAGATATGCCTGAGATATCAGGGTTTACAGTTTCACCAGATGATTTATCTTCTGAAAAAAAAGTGAGCGTGGCTCTTGGATCTGTGATGCTGCTCTGCGCTGACAGCAATGTGAATCTAGGGGAGGAGGCAGAGGGAGGGGGGGGGGGGGAGGCAGAGGGAGGGGTGGGAGGAGGCAGAGGGAGGGGTGGGAGGAGGGGGACCAGCAATTCTACCACCCTCTGTTGAGCTGATTGGGGGGACGGGATGAAAAAAGAGAATGTCATTGGCTGAACCCGTAAACCCCGATATCTCAGCCATTTCTGCTTCAAACAGTTTAGGACAGTGCCAAATGTAGCCCAACACAATGTTGTAACAACTACTTTTGCCTGCAGTATCACTTTAAGTGGACATATTGGGAAGTTGTATTCTTTGGGCAACCTCATTTATCTGCTGAAAAAGCCCCTTTAGGACACCAAAAAAATCATAGCATTATCATATCCGCAGCCATGTCAGTTGCATCCACACACTACCCTCTCTGCCAGTGACCAATAGAAATTGCTGGGTGGTCATGCATGTGACGCCAACACAGAAGACTATGTGGTTTGTCACTATGTCTCTGCATCACTGGAACCTACTGTTCTGGGAGGTAGGTACTTGGTACTAGAGTGAATAGAGCGTGACCTCAAAACCCGAGTGGCCCAAAACCCAGGATTTTCACCATCCCAGGTTTTGGTCCCGCTGTGTTAAACCCCATGGGTGAGCTGCTCCCCCCATTCACAGGCAGGGTAGCCACAGTATGCGTCAAGGAAGCAGTGGGCGGTAGCAGGCTGTGCACCTACCCCCGCCCCTACCATAGCTCCACCCTAGACATGTGCCTATATGTGCCTAGTGGCAAATATGGCCCTGTGCTGCAGGCGCTTTGACTGACAGGGGCGGCCATTTATTTAAGAGCAGGACGGAACTATTGGGGGTGCAGAGGTTGCAACCGCACCGAGCGGGGCCCCATCATTGTTGGTTCTCCGCATTATTTCTTATATTTGCTGCATTGCATCAAGTACAGAAAAAATTACCATAATTTGTTTCTGCTTTAGTCTTTAGTTGTCTTGTTACATCTAATTTAGTTAAAATGATGGTAAAAAGGCTACTGTATGAACACTAATGGGGCCCCATTTAATGTTTGCACCTTCACATTTAATTACGGCACTGTCCAAGAGGTCACTGGTGAATGGAAACCAGGCCTGTCTTATTTAATCTTATTTATTTTACACTGAAATTGGACTGATCAGCTGTAGGGAGGAAAAAGTAACAGAGGTTCTACTTTATTTATGTTTCTGGTGAGTCGCTCTAAAACAGAGGTGCTCAACATCTCGATGGACAGGGACCACGAAAAAGGCCCCAATGATAAAAATCCATATAAATATGTTGGATTGCGGGAGGAGAGGTCACTTACACACCTGGCATCAAGAAATTTCCAGCCAGGCTTCCTTTTTAATTTTAATTTATTTTTTATTTTTATTTTATTTTAATAACAATCCCCACATGCTAGCAATACACATAACAATTGGCTTACTACTCTGAATTTATGGGTCCATTATTTATACGGTAGCATTCGCCCATCAGTCCCACATCTTAACCATGTTCCCAATACTCAACCCATCTAAGCTCCCACCAATGCTAAGCTTACAATTATTATAGAAAATATTTTACTATTGTGCCAAAGATTTTACCCAAGGCTGTACTGTCAATTACATTGTGTTCCTCCAAACCACCACTGCCTCTATTTGCCAATGTGCCCCTCCTATATCACTCTCACTACAATTGCTCATCTTTACTTTGCCCCTGTTAGATTACCTTTACACATCAGTTCTAATTACCCCTCCTACTTTTCCCACAGCAGGTCAGGGGCCACATCAGAAGCCACTGAGGGCCACATGTGGCCCCCAGGCTGCAAGTTAAGCACATGTGCTCTAAAACAATACATTTTTAGTTTGTTAAACAGTACAAAAAATCTAGATTTGAACACTGGTGTCTCACATACCACAACAGTATTTATTCCACTACACCACCAACTCTCAGGTTGTACCTGGCAACTTTGTAGCTGTTAAATAGAATCAGGTTAAATTAATTTGCTTGATCCTAAAAAAATCCCTAAAATTTGGATTCATTTCAGACCTGAATGTTTAGGAAATTCAAACCAAAGTTTATTCTATCCAAATGTTTTTGCTCATGCCTCCTCAGAATGTCAGGCATACTTCATCCAGATCAGTGGCATTGAATATTGAAGCTGTGGGATGGGCATGTCAACCAGGTAAATAAGACGAAGGTTAACTGCGGCCCAAGATTATAATTGCTCTGCCTTGACCCATATATCTGTGGGGGAGCCTAATCTTCTTATTATGTCTGGGGTAAAATCAGGACAGCTGTGGTTCCCGGAGAATGTCTAGAGTCTGCCTGGCAGCAAGCTGCATGTGCTCTCTATTTACTCCAGTACCAACGCCCCCCTCCCTGATACATCCCAAACCCATCCCACACATGGCACTGCTAATCTTGTAATACCATATAGGAGTAGCTGCTACACCACAATAATCCTCCAGACCATGTTTAACCACTTGTGTCCCCTTCACACACACATTGTCTGCATCTTTCAATGGTTGGGAGTTGTGGGTGCTAATGAGGGAGACAAGAAAGTGTTGGCAACCATACTTTTTTACAGCAGTAATAGTGCACTCTGCGGGGACCTCCTGCAGGTGGTCATCTGAAGCACAGGCCTAGGGTTTTCTAATGGGAAATACAGCCCTGGAAGAAACCCAGTTCCAGAGATGCCAACCTTGGAGGCCAGTTTTCAGGGTGATGGCAGGGGTGCGGCTTAGAGGTGTGGCCTATTTTCAGGATTTTGTTAACAAATATTTACCCCAATGTAAGCTTGCGATAAATAAGTTATACATGGTTCAGGGCAGATAAAAAAGGTAATAAATGCATAACACATAGTATTTCTGCCCTTACACAATCCCCAACACAAGCCTACCCCTAAAAAAAAAAAATAGATTAGCAATACCCACTACTCCCATCACTGCAAAATAACCAAACCCACAACACAGCCCTCAGCTGACCAACATTTCCCTCCTTTTGCCAAATTCCACAGAACCTCTGCTCTCCTGTTTCCTCCAGAACCTCTGCTCTCCTGTTTCCTCCGGAACCTCTGCTCTCCTGTTTCCTCCGGAACCTCTGCTCTCCTGTTTTCTCCAGATCTTGTGCTCCCCTCTTTCCTCCAGAACCTCTGCTCTCCTGTTTCCTCCAGATCCTGTGATCCTCTATTTCCTCCAGATCCAGTGCTCCCGTCTTTCCTCCAGAACCTCTGCTCTCCTGTTGCCTCCAGATCCTATGCTCCTCTATTTCCTCCAGATCCTGTGCTCCTCTATTTCCTCCAGATCCTGTGCTCCCCTATTTCCCCCAGAACCTCTGCTCTCCTGTTTCCTCCAGATCATGTGCTCCTCTCTTTCCTCCAGAACCTCTGCTTTCCTGTTTCCTCCAGAACCTCTGCTCTCCTGTTTCCTCCAGATCCTGTGCTCCCCTCTTTCCTCCAGATCCTGTGCCCCCCTCTTTCCTCCAGAACCTCTGCTCTCCTGTTTCCTCCAGATCCTGTGCTCTCCTCTTTCCTCCAGAACCTCTGCTCTCCTGTTTCCTCCAGAACCTCTGCTCTCCTGTTTCCTCCAGATCCTGTGCTCCCCTCTTTCTTCCAGAACCTCTGCTCTCCTGTTTCCTCCAGAATCTCTGCTCCCCTGTTTCCTCCAGATCCTGTGCTCCTCTATTTCCTCCAGATCCTGTGCTCCCCTCTTTCCTCCAGAACCTCTGCTCTCCTGTTTCCTCCAGATCCTGTGCTCCCCTCTTTCCTCCAAAACCTCTGCTCTCCTGTTTCCTCCACATCCTGTGCTCCTCTCTTTCCTCCAGAACCTCTGATCTCCTGTTTCCTCCAGATCCTGTGCTCCCCTCTTTCCTCCAGATCATGTGCTCCTCTGTTTCCTCCAGAACCTCTGCTCTCCTGTTTCCTCCAGATCCTGTGCTCCCCTCTTTCCTCCAGAACCTCTGCTCTCCTGTTTCCTCCAGAACCTCTGCTCTCCTGTTTCCTCCAGATCCTGTGCTCCCCTCTTTCCTCCAGAACCTCTGCTCTCCTGTTTGCTCCAGAACCTCTGCTCTCCTATTTTCTCCAGATCCTGTGCTCCTCTATTTCCTCCAGATCCTGTGCTCCCCTCTTTCCTCCAGAACCTCTGCTCTCCTGTTTCCTCCAGATCCTGTGCTCTTCTATTTCCTCCAGATCCCGTGCTCCCCACTTTCCTCCAGAACCTCTGCTCTCCTGTTGCCTCCAGATCCTATGCTCCTCTATTTCCTCCAGATCCTGTGCTCCTCTATTTCCTCCAGATCCTGTGCTCCCCTATTTCCCCCAGAACCTCTGCTCTCCTGTTTCCTCCATATCATGTGCTCCTCTCTTTCCTTCAGAACCTCTGCTCTCCTGTTTCCTCCAGATCCTGTGCTCCCCTCTTCCCTCCAGATCCTGTGCCCCCCTCTTTCCTCCAGAACCTCTGCTCTCCTGTTTCCTCCAGATCCTGTGCTCCCCTCTTTCCTCCAGAACCTCTGCTCTCCTGTTTCCTCCAGAACCTCTGCTCTCCTGTTTCCTCCAGATCCTGTGCTCCCCTCTTTCCTCCAGAACCTCTGCTCCCCTGTTTCCTCCAGAATCTCTGCTCCCCTGTTTCCTCCAGATCCTGTGCTCCTCTATTTCCTCCAGATCCTGTGCTCCCCTCTTTCCTCCAGAACCTCTGCTCTCCTGTTTCCTCCAGATCCTGTGCTCCCCTCTTTCCTCCAAAACCTATGCTCTCCTGTTTCCTCCACATCCTGTGCTCCTCTCTTTCCTCCAGAACCTCTGCTCTCATGTTTCCTCCAGATCCTGTGCTCTCCTTTTTCCTCCAGAACATCTGCTCTCCTGTTTCCTACAGATCATGTGCTCCTCTCTTTCCTTCAGAACCTCTGCTCCCCTCTTTCCTCCTGAACTTCTGCTCCCCATCTTTCCTCCAGATCATGTGCTCCCCTCTTTCCTCCAGAACCTCTGCTCTCATGTTTCCTCCAGATCCTGTGCTCTCCTATTTTCTCCAGAACCTCTGCTCTCCTGTTTCCTCCAGATCCTGTGCTCCTCTCTTTCCTTCAGAACCTCTGCTCCCCTCTTTCCTCCAGAACTTCTGCTCCCCATCTTTCCTCCAGATCCTGTGCTCCCCTCTTTCCTTAAGGACCTCTGCTCCCCTCTTTTTTCCCAAACCTCTCCATTTTCCCCCAGCAACTTTCCTCTTCCCCATTATCCCCCAGAAGCTCTTCTCTCTACCCACCTACTGCCATCGCTAGTTAGCCCCATATTCTGAAAATTCTTACCTTTCATTCTGGTATTCTCTCTGACAGGGACCTGGAAATGGCTGCAGTTACGTTTGGTTAGGACCACTATGGACTTGGGAGTCATCCAGGTATAAAGCTGTCAGAGAGGCTTTGTGTCTGCTTTACAATGTTCCCATGGTAAATGCATGGAAACCAGACCAAGAGTCAAATCTGACATTGGTTAGTTTCAACCCTGGAGGGTAAAACAGCACAGGGGCATCCTAAATTAGGATACTGCATACTGCTCTAAGAACCTGATACCAGACACCTCAACCCGTGCTTGCTACTGTCTCATGTCTTGAGCCTGCATCACTGCTGGCAGCCAATTACTTTTGCCAAAGTGGCTTGCACATCGTTTTGCAATCAGCCAGCTGGCAAATGGGCTGGCTCCTGACAGTCATGTAGACTGAGGTCCTGGCTGCCAAAGAGCTGGAAGCAGGAAGAGCTAAGTATAGGGAAGGTGGAGGGGGAGTGGGCTTTAAGTGGGGGAGAGTATCATCAATTGGGATACCCTCATGCTGGACCAATAGTGTATTAAATTAGACTTGTTTTAAATTAGTGTTGGTCTGCTTTAGTAGATGCATTGCATTAATGCACTGTTTACAATAAAGCTAATGCATTTTATGCTGCATAGATGTGAATGATCTAAATGTAGCCTTAGAACACTTGGTGCATGTTACAGAGTGTGGGTGCTGGGTAATCCAGATAGACATTAGTGATATAACAGGAACTGTCTTGGAACATGGAAAGTAAGAGAATGTCACCTTACATGGTGGCTAACACAGACAGGAAAAATAAAGAAGTACCATAGAGCAACTGGAAGCGCAAGAAATAACACAGCAGTAAAATGCACAGACTCTTCAGTTAAGCATTGGGCACAGCGCCACCTAGTGTCATAACTTGTCATAGCTGTAAACTGCAGTTAATCTCATCCCAAGCAGGATTGGGTTAACCACGGCTATGGGTGAGTTGGCATCTCTGCAGTTCTACATTCTAAAATGGAGATTCTGTTCAAATGTTAAGGAACAACACATAGAGGGTTGTTATCTACCAATTTATTAAAAACATCTTCTGATTTGCCTGCAACCCCCCCCCCCCCCCCCCACACACACACACACACAGTCAGATCTGCCTAGTCACAGCACCCAGTCAGACGCAGGGTATTTTTTTTTTAATTTTCCCCGGAGACAAAGCAGCATTGGGGAGTAGAAGGAGCACAGGGGGCAGAAACAGCAGTGGGGTAAACAGTGCTGGGGAGCTGAAGCAGCACAGAGGAGCAGAAACAGCATGGGAAAGCAAAGTAATGATGGTGAGCTGAAGCAGCAAAGGGAAGCAGAAACAGCAGGGGGTAAAACAGAGCTGGGGAGCTAAGGTAGCACAGGAGAGCAGAAATATCAGGGGGTAAAGCAGTGCTGGGGAGCTGAAGGAGCACACAAAAACAGATATAACAGGGGGCACAAAGCAATGCTGGGGAGTAGAAGCAGCACAGGGGAGCAGAAACAGCAGGGAGTAAAGCAGTGCTGGGGAGTTGAGGTAGCACGGGGGAGCAGAAACAGAAGGGGTAAAGCAGTGCTGGGAAGCTGAAGCAGCACAGGGGAGCAGAAACAGCAGGGGGTAAAGCAGTGCTGGGGAGCTGCGGTAGCACAGGGGAGCAGAAACAGCAGAGGTAAAGAAGTGCTGGGAAGCTGAAGCAGCACAGGGGAGCAGAACCAGCAGGGGGTAAAGCAGTGCTGGGGAGCTGAAGCAGCACAGGGGAGCAGAAAGAGCAGGGGGTAAAGCAGTGCTGGAGAGCTGAAGCAGCACAGGTGAGCAGAAACAGCAAGGGGTAAAGCAGTGCTGGGGAGCTGAGGTAGCACAGGGGAGCAGAAAGAGCAAGGGTAAAGCAGTGCTGGAGAGCTGAAGCAGCACAGGGGAGCAGAAACAGCAAGGGGTAAAGCAGTGCTGGGAGGCTGAAGCAGCACAGGGGAGCAGAAAGAGCAGGGGATAAAGCAGTGCTGGAGAGCTGAAGCAGCACAGGTGAGTAGAAACAGCAGGGGATAAAGCAGTGCTGGGGAGCTGAGGTAGCACAGGGGAGCAGAAAGAGCAGGGGGTAAAG
This sequence comes from Gastrophryne carolinensis, assembly GCA_027917425.1. Lineage (NCBI taxonomy): Eukaryota > Metazoa > Chordata > Amphibia > Anura > Microhylidae > Gastrophryne > Gastrophryne carolinensis. The sequence continues at coordinate 400,824,817 of CM051235.1, read as the reverse complement.
CAGTGCTGGAGAGCTGAAGCAGCACAGGGGAGCAGAAACAGCAGGGGGTAAATCAGTGCTGGAGAGCTGAGGTAGCACAGGGGAGCAGAAAGAGCAGGGGTAAAGCAGTGCTGGGGAGCTGAAGGAGCACACAGAAGCAGAAATAGCAGGGGGCACAAAGCAATGCTGGGGAGTAGAAGCAGCACAGGGGAGCAGAAACAGCAGGGAGTAAAGCAGTGCTGGGGAGTTGAGGTAGCACAGGGGAGCAGAAACAGAAGGGGTAAAGCAGTGCTGGGAAGCTGAAGCGGCACAGGGAAGCAGAAACAGCAGGGGGAAAGCAGTGCTGGGGAGCTGAGGTAGCACAGGGGAGCAGAAACAGCAGGGGTAAAGAAGTGCTGGGAAGCTGAAGCAGCACAGGGGAGCAGAAACAGAAGGGGTAAAGCAGTGCTGGAGAGCTGAAGCAGCACAGGGGAGCAGAAACAGAAGGGGTAAAGCAGTGCTGGAGAGCTGAAGCAGCACAGGGGAGCAGAAACAGAAGGGGTAAAGCAGTGCTGGAGAGCTGAAGCAGCACAGGTGAGCAGAAACAGCAAGGGGTAAAGCAGTGCTGGGGAGCTGAGGTAGCACAGGGGAGCAGAAAGAGCAAGGGTAAAGCAGTGCTGGAGAGCTGAAGCAGCACAGGGGAGCAGAAACAGCAAGGGGTAAAGCAGTGCTGGGAGGCTGAAGCAGCACAGGGGAGCAGAAAGAGCAGGGGATAAAGCAGTGCTGGAGAGCTGAAGCAGCACAGGTGAGTAGAAACAGCAGGGGGTAAAGCAGTGCTGGGGAGCTGAGGTAGCACAGGGGAGCAGAAAGAGCGGGGGGTAAAGCAGTGCTGGAGAGCTGAAGCAGCACAGGGGAGCAGAAACAGCAGGGGGTAAATCAGTGCTGGAGAGCTGAGGTAGCACAGGGGAACAGAAAGAGCAGGGGTAAAGCAGTGCTGGAGAGCTGAAGCAGCACAGGGGAGCAGAAACAGCAGGGGGTAAAGCAGTTCTGGGGAGCTGAGGTAGCACAGGGGAGCAGAAAGAGCAGGGGGTAAAGCAGTGCTGGAGAGCTGAAGCAGCACAGGGGAGCAGAAACAGCAGGGGGTAAAGCAGTGCTGGGGAGCTGAAGCAGCACAGGGGAGCAGAAACAGCAGGGGGTAAAGCAGTGCTGGAGAGCTGAAGCAGCACAGGGGAGCAGAAACAGCAGGGGGTAAAGCAATGCTGGGTAGCTGAAGCAGCACAGGGGAGCAGAAACAGCAGGGGGTAAAGCAATGCTGAGGAGCTGAAGCAGCACAGAGGAACAGAAACAATGGTGGGGGTGGGGGTGGGGAGTGGGTGCTGTAGCAGTGTTAGGGACCTGAAATTGTGCAGGGGCAATATTTTGATTTTACTGCAACAAAATCACCCCCTAAAATACCCGAGACAGTTAAGTCTTTCCTCTGTCATTTTATTTTCTATCAAATGTCAGATTTGACTTGACGCTCCCATTTACAGAACAGAACCGCCATAGTGTTGCTGGCGGTCAGCTCAGCAGATATTTCAGAAATGCAGCAACACTGTAAATTAATGTGTCGTGTGAAAAATACAAAATTACAAAAAAAATGCAAATGTCAGAAAAGAAATGAAAACCACCCGAGCGCCGCGAAAACACGGGAATGTCGGCGCAGGAGCGCTATGGCGCAGCCGAATGAGACAAGCTTTGATTAAACATGGGGAGAAATAAATTGCAACTGGTACACAATGTATGAATAAGCAATGCGAGAGGCAAGAGACATTCCATCAGGGAGAGGGGGATTATTCTTCAAAGGATATGCAACTGGGGAGGGTCATATAGAATATATCCAGCAGCCTTAGCTGCTACATTTCCCCAACTCCAGCAGCCAATCAACAATCAGCTTTCATTAGTATTCCATCTTTTAAATGTATATATATATATATATATATATAAAAAGAGAGAGAGAAAAGGAGAGATGTCTGTATACAATATACACCCCCTACATTAAAGGACACACACCTCCTATATGACCCTGCCATCCTTAAGCCTTTCATATTACTCTGCCACTCATGATCATTCTAGGTCCCATCCCTTCCCATATGATTTTACCTCCGTTTGGGGACACAACCCCGCTCAAGGAAACACCCCTCCCATATGACTCTGCCCTCACCAATTAAGGACACACCCCTCTCAAAGGCACACCCCTGCCATATGACTCTGTCACCCCTTACCACCTGAGAGCAAGTCTTCTTATATGTTTCTGCCCCACCCCCCCATCAAGGACACACCCATTCCCATATGACTAAATGTGATGAGTTCCCTGGGTGAACATTAAATAAAGCCCTTTCAAGGGTCATACAGTAAATTTATTTTTTTCTTTTAACTCAATTAATCAGACTGAAACTGAAACAGCAGAGACAAATGGAGCTTCCTTTCCTCAAGTGCTGCCAAGTAAACACAAATATGATAAATTTGGTGGACGAGCAACAATGATGGGGTCCCCTGTCCTCCTTGACCCTTGTGTGGCACCTCTATAGCTATGTCCCTGCTGCCACTCCCTTACCATTTAAGGACACACCCTCCACCATATGACCAGGGCCGGCGTCAGCACCCAGCAAGGCGGGGCAGCTGCCAGGGGCCCCCACTCTCTTGGGGGGCCCACTGACAGGGCCTGCCTTTGGTGCGTGCGATGGCGCTTGACCGGCGGTGGATTGGGAGGGCACCTCCACAGGTCCTCGATTGGAGGGGTTCCACACAACGGGGCATCTCAATTTAGATAAGTGCTGGGTTTTGTTCAGCTTTACAGTCGCCCACCCCAGCTGATTTCCTATCCCTGGAGCATCCCAATCTGTGATACCCTACCCCTGGGATCGCTGGCATACCCACTATGCAAGCAATTCCACCCCCGAGTTTTGGTCTGCTATACAGGGGCATCTCAATTTGGGATGCCCCTGTTTGTGAAAGAACCCCTCTGGTTTGGGCGTTAACTCAAACTGGCGATTCAACAGTGCATTCACCAGATCCAGGAAAGTAATGAACAAGGGGGGGGTCACACACAAGGGGCATCCAAAATCAGGAGAAACTAGACTCCGAGGTCAGGTTTAAAGGGGTTTGGTGCGCTTCAAAGTAGACCAAAACTAGAGCTTTGGTCCAAATAGCATGATCCTTAGGGGGCATCCAGATTTGGGACGTCCCTCTGTGATGTGGCGGGACTCTTTACCACAAAGGGGCCCACTGAGACCATGCCGCCCAAGGGCCCACATAAACCTGGAGCCGGCTCTGCATATCACCCTGGCATCCTTTACAATTCAAGAACTCATGTTCTTTCATAAAAATCTGCCAACCCTTACCATTCAAGGACTTGCACCCTCCCAGAGACACACCCACCATATTCCACTCTACCATGTCTTAACATTCAAGGTCACTGCTCCCATGAGCTTCCACCATTCCTTACCATTCAAATGCACACACCCTCATGTTTGACTTTGACACCCATAACTATTTAAGAACACACCAACTACCATATGAATCTGCCGCTCCTTGACATTTGAGGACACAACCCTTCCATATGACTCTACTACCTCTTATATTTCAAGAGCACATCCCCTTCCATATGACTCTGCCACCCCTTACTGTTCAAGAACATTGAGTTAAGGGGTCCAAGTAAAGGATTTAGATAAGCTACACAGAACTGCAGAACAAAACCCTTCCTCCCTCTGCCCTCCCTGTCTGCGTACTTCGGATGTTGCAGCTGGCTCATCGGTGGCCCTTTTTTTGGGGGAAAAAATGTTTTTCCCCCTCGGAGGCCACGCCCACATGGCACTTTAGAGATCTCAAGAGTGCTGGTTGACGTGTGCCAGAAGACTGGCCACATTCCCATCCTCACTAATGCATTTGGAGTGCTCCCATCCCCAGCCTATCTGGCGGGGATGGTGGGAGCTGTCAATCGGCGGCCACTCACTGCAAATAAGCCACCAAGCACAGCCACTGGCAGCTCAATGCAGGGAACTGTTTTCTGATGGACCAACCGGGGCAACTACACTACCCCCCACCCAGAGTGGAAAAAAATACTGTATCTGGGGCCTCCACCACACTTAATCTGGCCCTGGTGACAGAGCACCACAGCTACAAGGATGCCGGGGATCTGAACACAGCATTGTGGGAGCCACTGGTAAATGTGAGTTTACTGGCGACCCCGGGGATTTCACACAAGGGGGCATCCCAATTCAGGATACCCTGGAGGTCGGCTGCCTTGGCTTTGAACTGCTTTTAGGGCCTCACAAATTCCACGTTCACACATATACAGATGCAGTTGTGGATTCTGTTCAAGTTGCAGTTCAGATGCAAAATATGGACAGGTATGAGGTTAGTCAAACTAGATCAGAATCAGCATCTGCATAGATGTGAATGCAGGGTTAACCTGTTGGTGCCATGCTGGAGTGGGCCATCAGAGGTTGCGAGAGAGGGCCAGTAATGCAAACTATGATAGGCCGTACTTATCGCATTTTCTATTTAATTAAAAATATACAAATGTGAATTATTACTGATTTTTATCGGGTGGCGGGAGGGGTAGCAGATATTAAAATCATTGTGGAAGTGTCAGGCCACAGGGACAGGCTTCTCGCTGAGCCATCAGATAAAGAGGAGAATATTAAAGATAAGCCACCATTGCCACTGACAGGATGTTTAAAGCTATATGTAACCCTCAGAGACCCTGTCATTAAAAAATGATGGTGGGTTACCACAAATACATGGCACCATCCTGCCCACTGCTATTCAGTGACTATGGGCATGTTGCGTGTTTCTTTTTGGGGCGCTGTATGAAGCAATGCCTACTGACACCTAAAGCTCGGTGTAGATAAAGATAAGGCTCTGCATCCCAAACTTGCACCGTGTAACAGAATAAACAGAATAAAGCACACTGTGGGAGTAATTGATGGGGAAGCATCTAGGGAACATATACACTTAAAGGAGAACTTTTCTAGATACCTAGAGCATGAAACTAATAATTAGAGTAATGTGCATTTTCTACCACTTGTCTCAGGCAGTAGCCAAGTTTCATCACAATGAGTAGGAGGGAGGGGCTTCATACATCAGAGGCAGGATCTAAATACATCAGAGGGAGCGGCTATGAAAATGAGGGACAACTATCAGCTAACCATCCTCTGACAGCTGATCAACATTATCCCCAGGAGGTTAGCAGAGCTCTGTGCTTGTGTTCCACAAAGCAGACCAGCCTCACATGGCACTTACTTCTATTTGTTATTTCTGTATTTTTTATGAGGCTTCTCTGTGCCTCTGATCATGTAGATCTCTCTTTCCAATCTCACAATGTCCCCAACTGTCATGGAACTACAAGCCCCAGCATGCCTTGGAATCTGTATAGCTGTATTTTGGTGTTTGGAAGGAGCAAGCAGGGGAAGAGGAAACCTCCTTTGTGTCCTGAACTTGTAAGCAACTACAAGTAACAGCATGCCCTCCACTTAAATTTTCTGTTATTAAAAATAGGAACAGCTGCAGCAGTCCCTAAAGTAATTCAGCAGCCAAAGAAAAAGGAAAAAAACGGTCCTGCCTAATTAACTAAAACAACACTCACCCCCATCCTCCATTCTGTCCCTGATTCAAAGAGGGACAAAATCCACTGAACTTGTGAAATACATTTGACCAAAGCCCCCGGCGATACTCCCCTCTTAGGGTGTAGAACTAGAAATGGATATTTTCACCTATCAATTCACCCTGGAACACAATTTTTTCGCTCTCCCTCTTTGTAGGATTGCAGGTAATTAATCATTGCATAAGTGTGGCAATGACATCATTGCCACTCACAGCAATGGCAATGAATGGAGGAGGCGGAGCTTTACAGCTACAACCGGCCTCAGCTACAACCGGCCCGGTGAGCCAGGAGCAGTAAAAATAGTCAAAAGTTACTATCCATGGGGGGAGTCTTTCAGGGGATGGGAATTAAAAATGTGGGTTTGGTCCACTTTAAGTGAAAAAAAATATAATGGTGCCATGTAGTAGCGCTTTCAGATTGTGACTGTGATTGACTGCTTAGTCATCCAATCAGTGGAGAAGCAGGGCTGTACTGGCACTGTGACTAACAGTTATTCAAGCTCAGCGCGGCTGTGTGACAGCGACAGAATTGGCAAATCCATCCAGAAACCATCACTGGATTGGGTGAACAGGGGCATTCTGGTTTGGGATGCTCTGGTGCCTGAATTCCCTGGTTCACAATGTAACCACCTTGATCCAGCATTCTGACTGTGCATGCACAGGCCTCCTCCGGCAATCCTGGAAACACCCAGCAATTCTGTTGCTATTTATAATTGATGATTTGGAGGAGAGCCCGCACATGTGCTATGGGATTGCCAGATCAAGGTGAGTACAGGGCACACACAGAGGGCCCTGTGAAGCAGATCAAGCAGGGTCAGTGTAGCTCAGCCATTAAAATAAGGTTCTAGGACAGTCCTTCTTTAGCGCATTACGTGCCAAGGTAGGGTTTGCTAAATCTGTCTGGATAGAATGGAGGAGGGTGAGAAATAAAAGAAAAGAAGGAAATAATGTTCTTTTCTCTTCATTTTATTTCCTGGCTGTAAAAGTAGAGCAAGACGGCTGTCAGAGCCTTCAAAGGGAGAATTCCCATTGTGGGGCTGCAAGGCGATTGCGCTTCTGATCTGCCGCTGCCCCACTTTCCTCTACTGGAAAGCGATGATTAAACGAGCCCCGCTCCCTGGCATGAATGCTCCGCAGCGCTCTCCGGTGACTCCTGGCGTCTGGCGGCTGTCAGTCGTTTTGCTGGGGTGGTGATGGGTTACAATGGAGTCAGGGGATTGTTCTATAAATGGAAATGATGCTGAAGATCTGAAGAGCTTGCAGTCTGCTGAAAGAGGGAGAAGCTTTGATAGAGGGCAAGGGCCAGTGAGGAAGAGATCTCACTGTGATGTCACAAGCAGTCACAGAGTTTTGCTCCACATTATTATAAATCGAATACACTGTATGATAATGGAAATAAATATTATAAATACTATTATATAATATTATAAATATTATTATCATGTTAAGTTAAAGGAGCACTATGACAAAGAAAATGGTTCAATAATTATAATCCACACAAATATGTAAGATGGCAATGGGGGGGGGGGGGGGGGGGTCAGTTATACAGCCTGCATGGAAAAGATTCCCACCAAGCCTGTTTATCTTTTCTACTAGAAGAAGGAAAAATTACCAGAAGTGCATTTACAGCAGAGAATTGCTCAGCTTTAATGGCCTGTTTCTTTAAGACAGTTTATCGCTATTGCAATTATTATGATGTGTGTAGATGATTGTATCCATCATGCAATGCTTTGGACGGATGTTAAAGTGGTAAAAGCTACTGAGGTGATCAGCTCTCGCCTGTAAAAGTTAAATGGAATGCTCTGAAACCTGTCACCACCTGTTTATATATATGGGTTATTAAAAGACAATATCACAAAATAGCTCCTTTAGGGAACTCAATGTGCCTGCCAAGCAATTACCCAAACATGGGGTTTAGGCAGAGGCTAAAACAAGCAATTGGGGGCAACAGGGGCGCTTTTGTGGCTTATATTGTGCTACCGAGGGCCTTCCTGTTTGATTCTGTGTGCCACGCTTCTGGCTTCTGACCTTAAAATGGAACAAACAGGAGAGAAGAGGTGAGGTGGAAAAAAGCGTACAGGGGTGAGGTGAGCTGAGGTGTGGTGATGACAGGTGAGGTTTTCTGAGGTGAGGAGAGAAGAGGTGAGGTGGAAAAAAGCGGACAGGGGTGAGGTGAGCTGAGGTGTGGTGATGACAGGTGAGGTTTTCTGAGGTGAGGAGAGAAGAGGTGAGGTGTAAAAAAGCGTACAGGGGTGAGGTGAGCTGAGGTGTGGTGATGACAGGTGAGGTTTTCTGAGGTGTGGTGAGGAGAGAAGAGGTGAGGTGTAAAAAAGCGTACAGGGGTGAGGTGAGCTGAGGTGTGGTGATGACAGGTGAGGTTTTCTGAGGTGAGGTGAGGAGAGAAGAGGTGAGGTGGAGAAAAGCGGGCAGGGGTGAGGTGAGCTGAGGTGTGGTGATGACAGGTGAGGTTTTCTGAGGTGAGGAGAGAAGAGGTGAGGTGGAAAAAAGCGGACAGGGGTGAGGTGAGCTGAGGTGTGGTGATGACAGGTGAGGTTTTCTGAGGTGAGGTGAGGAGAGAAGAGGTGGAGAAAAGCGTACAGGGGTGAGGTGAGCTGAGGTGTGGTGATGACAGGTGAGGTTTTCTGAGGTGAGGTGAGGAGAGAAGAGGTGAGGTGGAAAAAAGCGGGCAGGGATGAGGTGAGTTGAGGTGTGGTGATGACAGGTGAGGTTTTCTGAGGTGAGGAGAGAAGAGGTGAGGTGGAAAAAAGCGGACAGGGGTGAGGTGAGCTGAGGTGTGGTGATGACAGGTGAGGTTTTCTGAGGTGAGGTGAGGAGAGAAGAGGTGAGGTGGAGAAAAGCGGACAGGGGTGAGGTGAGCTGAGGTGTGGTGATGACAGGTGAGGTTTTCTGAGGTGAGGTGAGGAGAGAAGAGGTGGAGAAAAGCGTACAGGGGTGAGGTGAGCTGAGGTGTGGTGATGACAGGTGAGGTTTTTTGAGGTGAGGTGAGGTGAGGAGAGAAGAGGTGAGGTGGAAAAAAGCGGGCAGGGGTGAGGTGAGCTGAGGTGTGGTGATGACAGGTGAGGTTTTCTGAGGTGAGGAGAGAAGAGGTGAGGTGGAGAAAAGCGTACAGGGGTGAGGTGAGCTGAGGTGTGGTGATGACAGGTGAGGTTTTCTGAGGTGAGGTGAGGAGAGAAGAGGTGAGGTGGAAAAAAGCGGACAGGGGTGAGGTGAGCTGAGGTGTGGTGATGACAGGTGAGGTTTTCTGAGGTGAGGTGAGGTGAAGTGAGGAGAGAAGAGGTGAGGTGGAGAAAAGCGGACAGGGGTAAGGTGAGCTGAGGTGTGGTGATGACAGGTGAGGTTTTCTGAGGTGAGGTGAGGAGAGAAGAGGTGAGGTGGAAAAAAGCGGGCAGGGGTGAGGTGAGCTGAGGTGTGGTGATGACAGGTGAGGTTTTCTGAGGTGAGGAGAGAAGAGGTGAGGTGGAGAAAAGCGGACAGGGGTGAGGTGAGCTGAGGTGTGGTGATGACAGGTGAGGTTTTCTGAGGTGAGGCGAGAAGAGGTGAGGTGAGGTGGAGAAAAGTGGACAGGGGTGAGGTGAGCTGAGGTGTGGTGATGACAGGTGAGGTTTTCTGAGGTGAGGTAAGGAGAGAAGAGGTGAGGTGGAAAAAAGCGGACAGGGGTGAGGTGAGCTGAGGTGTGGTGATGACAGGTGAGGTTTTCTGAGGTGAGGAGAGAAGAGGTGAGGTGAGGTGGAAAAAAGCGTACAGGGGTGAGGTGAGCTGAGGTGTGGTGATGACAGGTGAGGTTTTCTGAGGTGAGGTGAGGAGAGAAGAGAAGAGGTGGAGAAAAGCGTACAGGGGTGAGGTGAGCTGAGGTGTGGTGATGACAGGTGAGGTTTTCTGAGGTGAGGTGAGGAGAGAAGAGGTGAGGTGGAAAAAAGCGGACAGGGGTGAGGTGAGCTGAGGTGTGGTGATGACAGGTGAGGTTTTCTGAGGTGAGGTGAGGAGAGAAGAGGTGGAGAAAAGCGTACAGGGGTGAGGTGAGCTGAGGTGTGGTGATGACAGGTGAGGTTTTCTGAGGTGAGGAGAGAAGAGGTGAGGTGAGGTGGAAAAAAGCGTACAGGGGTGAGGTGAGCTGAGGTGTGGTGATGACAGGTGAGGTTTTCTGAGGTGAGGTGAGGAGAGAAGAGGTGAGGTGGAGAAAAGCGGACAGGGGTGAGGTGAGCTGAGGTGTGGTGATGACAGGTGAGGTTTTCTGAGGTGAGGTGAGGAGAGAAGAGGTGAGGTGGAAAAAAACGGGCAGGGGTGAGGTGAGCTGAGGTGTGGTGATGACAGGTGAGGTTTTCTGAGGTGAGGTGAGGAGAGAAGAGGTGAGGTGGAGAAAAGCGGACAGGGGTAAGGTGAGCTGAGGTGTGGTGATGACAGGTGAGGTTTTCTGAGGTGAGGTGAGGAGAGAAGAGGTGAGGTGGAAAAAAGCGGACAGGGGTGAGGTGAGCTGAGGTGTGGTGATGACAGGTGAGGTTTTCTGAGGTGAGGTGAGGTGAGGAGAGAAGAGGTGAGGTGGAGAAAAGCGGACAGGGGTAAGGTGAGCTGAGGTGTGGTGATGACAGGTGAGGTTTTCTGAGGTGAGGTGAGGAGAGAAGAGGTGAGGTGGAAAAAAGCGGGCAGGGGTGAGGTGAGCTGAGGTGTGGTGATGACAGGTGAGGTTTTCCGAGGTGAGGAGAGAAGAGGTGAGGTGGAGAAAAGCGGACAGGGGTGAGGTGAGCTGAGGTGTGGTGATGACAGGTGAGGTTTTCTGAGATGAGGAGAGAAGAGGTGAGGTGAGGTGGAGAAAAGTGGACAGGGGTGAGGTGAGCTGAGGTGTGGTGATGACAGGTGAGGTTTTCTGAGGTGAGGTGAGGAGAGAAGAGGTGAGGTGGAAAAAAGCAGGCAGGGGTGAGGTGAGCTGAGGTGTGGTGATGACAGGTGAGGTTTTCTGAGGTGAGGTGAGGAGAGAAGAGGTGAGGTGGAGAAAAGCGGACAGGGGTAAGGTGAGCTGAGGTGTGGTGATGACAGGTGAGGTTTTCTGAGGTGAGGTGAGGAGAGAAGAGGTGAGGTGGAAAAAAGCGGGCAGGGGTGAGATGAGCTGAGGTGTGGTGATGACAGGTGAGGTTTTCTGAGGTGAGGTGAGGTGAGGAGAGAAGAGGTGAGGTGGAGAAAAGCGGACAGGGGTAAGGTGAGCTGAGGTGTGGTGATGACAGGTGAGGTTTTCTGAGGTGAGGAGAGAAGAGGTGAGGTGGAAAAAAGCGGGCAGGGGTGAGGTGAGCTGAGGTGTGATGATGACAGGTGAGGTTTTCCGAGGTGAGGAGAGAAGAGGTGAGGTGGAGAAAAGCGGACAGGGGTGAGGTGAGCTGAGGTGTGATGATGACAGGTGAGGTTTTCTGAGGTGAGGAGAGAAGAGGTGAGGTGAGGTGGAGAAAAGTGGACAGGGGTGAGGTGAGCTGAGGTGTGGTGATGACAGGTGAGGTTTTCTGAGGTGAGGTGAGGAGAGAAGAGGTGAGGTGGAAAAAAGCGGACAGGGGTGAGGTGAGCTGAGGTGTGGTGATGACAGGTGAGGTTTTCTGAGGTGAGGTGAGGTGAGGAGAGAAGAGGTGAGGTGGAGAAAAGCGGACAGGGGTAAGGTGAGCTGAGGTGTGGTGATGACAGGTGAGGTTTTCTGAGGTGAGGTGAGGAGAGAAGAGGTGAGGTGGAAAAAAGCGGGCAGGGGTGAGGTGAGCTGAGGTGTGGTGATGACAGGTGAGGTTTTCCGAGGTGAGGAGAGAAGAGGTGAGGTGGAGAAAAGCGGACAGGGGTGAGGTGAGCTGAGGTGTGGTGATGACAGGTGAGGTTTTCTGAGGTGAGGAGAGAAGAGGTGAGGTGAGGTGGAGAAAAGTGGACAGGGGTGAGGTGAGCTGAGGTGTGGTGATGACAGGTGAGGTTTTCTGAGGTGAGGTGAGGAGAGAAGAGGTGAGGTGGAAAAAAGCAGGCAGGGGTGAGGTGAGCTGAGGTGTGGTGATGACAGGTGAGGTTTTCTGAGGTGAGGTGAGGAGAGAAGAGGTGAGGTGGAGAAAAGCGGACAGGGGTAAGGTGAGCTGAGGTGTGGTGATGACAGGTGAGGTTTTCTGAGGTGAGGTGAGGAGAGAAGAGGTGAGGTGGAAAAAAGCGGGCAGGGGTGAGGTGAGCTGAGGTGTGATGATAACAGGTGAGGTTTTCCGAGGTGAGGAGAGAAGAGGTGAGGTGGAGAAAAGCGGACAGGGGTGAGGTGAGCTGAGGTGTGGTGATGACAGGTGAGGTTTTCTGAGGTGAGGAGAGAAGAGGTGAGGTGAGGTGGAAAAAAGCGTACAGGGGTGAGGTGAGCTGAGGTGTGGTGATGACAGGTGAGGTTTTCTGAGGTGAGGTGAGGAGAGAAGAGAAGAGGTGGAGAAAAGCGTACAGGGGTGAGGTGAGCTGAGGTGTGGTGATGACAGGTGAGGTTTTCTGAGGTGAGGTGAGGAGAGAAGAGGTGAGGTGGAAAAAAGCGGACAGGGGTGAGGTGAGCTGAGGTGTGGTGATGACAGGTGAGGTTTTCTGAGGTGAGGTGAGGAGAGAAGAGGTGGAGAAAAGCGTACAGGGGTGAGGTGAGCTGAGGTGTGGTGATGACAGGTGAGGTTTTCTGAGGTGAGGAGAGAAGAGGTGAGGTGAGGTGGAAAAAAGCGTACAGGGGTGAGGTGAGCTGAGGTGTGGTGATGACAGGTGAGGTTTTCTGAGGTGAGGTGAGGAGAGAAGAGGTGAGGTGGAGAAAAGCGGACAGGGGTGAGGTGAGCTGAGGTGTGGTGATGACAGGTGAGGTTTTCTGAGGTGAGGTGAGGAGAGAAGAGGTGAGGTGGAAAAAAACGGGCAGGGGTGAGGTGAGCTGAGGTGTGGTGATGACAGGTGAGGTTTTCTGAGGTGAGGTGAGGAGAGAAGAGGTGAGGTGGAGAAAAGCGGACAGGGGTAAGGTGAGCTGAGGTGTGGTGATGACAGGTGAGGTTTTCTGAGGTGAGGTGAGGAGAGAAGAGGTGAGGTGGAAAAAAGCGGACAGGGGTGAGGTGAGCTGAGGTGTGGTGATGACAGGTGAGGTTTTCTGAGGTGAGGTGAGGTGAGGAGAGAAGAGGTGAGGTGGAGAAAAGCGGACAGGGGTAAGGTGAGCTGAGGTGTGGTGATGACAGGTGAGGTTTTCTGAGGTGAGGTGAGGAGAGAAGAGGTGAGGTGGAAAAAAGCGGGCAGGGGTGAGGTGAGCTGAGGTGTGGTGATGACAGGTGAGGTTTTCCGAGGTGAGGAGAGAAGAGGTGAGGTGGAGAAAAGCGGACAGGGGTGAGGTGAGCTGAGGTGTGGTGATGACAGGTGAGGTTTTCTGAGGTGAGGAGAGAAGAGGTGAGGTGAGGTGGAGAAAAGTGGACAGGGGTGAGGTGAGCTGAGGTGTGGTGATGACAGGTGAGGTTTTCTGAGGTGAGGTGAGGAGAGAAGAGGTGAGGTGGAAAAAAGCAGGCAGGGGTGAGGTGAGCTGAGGTGTGGTGATGACAGGTGAGGTTTTCTGAGGTGAGGTGAGGAGAGAAGAGGTGAGGTGGAGAAAAGCGGACAGGGGTAAGGTGAGCTGAGGTGTGGTGATGACAGGTGAGGTTTTCTGAGGTGAGGTGAGGAGAGAAGAGGTGAGGTGGAAAAAAGCGGGCAGGGGTGAGATGAGCTGAGGTGTGGTGATGACAGGTGAGGTTTTCTGAGGTGAGGTGAGGTGAGGAGAGAAGAGGTGAGGTGGAGAAAAGCGGACAGGGGTAAGGTGAGCTGAGGTGTGGTGATGACAGGTGAGGTTTTCTGAGGTGAGGAGAGAAGAGGTGAGGTGGAAAAAAGCGGGCAGGGGTGAGGTGAGCTGAGGTGTGATGATGACAGGTGAGGTTTTCCGAGGTGAGGAGAGAAGAGGTGAGGTGGAGAAAAGCGGACAGGGGTGAGGTGAGCTGAGGTGTGATGATGACAGGTGAGGTTTTCTGAGGTGAGGAGAGAAGAGGTGAGGTGAGGTGGAGAAAAGTGGACAGGGGTGAGGTGAGCTGAGGTGTGGTGATGACAGGTGAGGTTTTCTGAGGTGAGGTGAGGAGAGAAGAGGTGAGGTGGAAAAAAGCGGACAGGGGTGAGGTGAGCTGAGGTGTGGTGATGACAGGTGAGGTTTTCTGAGGTGAGGTGAGGTGAGGAGAGAAGAGGTGAGGTGGAGAAAAGCGGACAGGGGTAAGGTGAGCTGAGGTGTGGTGATGACAGGTGAGGTTTTCTGAGGTGAGGTGAGGAGAGAAGAGGTGAGGTGGAAAAAAGCGGGCAGGGGTGAGGTGAGCTGAGGTGTGGTGATGACAGGTGAGGTTTTCCGAGGTGAGGAGAGAAGAGGTGAGGTGGAGAAAAGCGGACAGGGGTGAGGTGAGCTGAGGTGTGGTGATGACAGGTGAGGTTTTCTGAGGTGAGGAGAGAAGAGGTGAGGTGAGGTGGAGAAAAGTGGACAGGGGTGAGGTGAGCTGAGGTGTGGTGATGACAGGTGAGGTTTTCTGAGGTGAGGTGAGGAGAGAAGAGGTGAGGTGGAAAAAAGCAGGCAGGGGTGAGGTGAGCTGAGGTGTGGTGATGACAGGTGAGGTTTTCTGAGGTGAGGTGAGGAGAGAAGAGGTGAGGTGGAGAAAAGCGGACAGGGGTAAGGTGAGCTGAGGTGTGGTGATGACAGGTGAGGTTTTCTGAGGTGAGGTGAGGAGAGAAGAGGTGAGGTGGAAAAAAGCGGGCAGGGGTGAGATGAGCTGAGGTGTGGTGATGACAGGTGAGGTTTTCTGAGGTGAGGTGAGGTGAGGAGAGAAGAGGTGAGGTGGAGAAAAGCGGACAGGGGTAAGGTGAGCTGAGGTGTGGTGATGACAGGTGAGGTTTTCTGAGGTGAGGAGAGAAGAGGTGAGGTGGAAAAAAGCGGGCAGGGGTGAGGTGAGCTGAGGTGTGATGATGACAGGTGAGGTTTTCCGAGGTGAGGAGAGAAGAGGTGAGGTGGAGAAAAGCGGACAGGGGTGAGGTGAGCTGAGGTGTGATGATGACAGGTGAGGTTTTCTGAGGTGAGGAGAGAAGAGGTGAGGTGAGGTGGAGAAAAGTGGACAGGGGTGAGGTGAGCTGAGGTGTGGTGATGACAGGTGAGGTTTTCTGAGGTGAGGTGAGGAGAGAAGAGGTGAGGTGGAAAAAAGCGGGCAGGGGTGAGATGAGCTGAGGTGTGGTGATGACAGGTGAGGTTTTCTGAGGTGAGGTGAGGTGAGGAGAGAAGAGGTGAGGTGGAGAAAAGCGGACAGGGGTAAGGTGAGCTGAGGTGTGGTGATGACAGGTGAGGTTTTCTGAGGTGAGGAGAGAAGAGGTGAGGTGGAAAAAAGCGGGCAGGGGTGAGGTGAGCTGAGGTGTGATGATAACAGGTGAGGTTTTCCGAGGTGAGGAGAGAAGAGGTGAGGTGGAGAAAAGCGGACAGGGGTGAGGTGAGCTGAGGTGTGGTGATGACAGGTGAGGTTTTCTGAGGTGAGGAGAGAAGAGGTGAGGTGAGGTGGAGAAAAGTGGACAGGGGTGAGGTGAGCTGAGGTGTGGTGATGACAGGTGAGGTTTTCTGAGGTGAGGTGAGGAGAGAAGAGGTGAGGTGGAAAAAAGCGGGCAGGGGTGAGATGAGCTGAGGTGTGGTGATGACAGGTGAGGTTTTCTGAGGTGAGGTGAGGTGAGGAGAGAAGAGGTGAGGTGGAGAAAAGCGGACAGGGGTAAGGTGAGCTGAGGTGTGGTGATGACAGGTGAGGTTTTCTGAGGTGAGGAGAGAAGAGGTGAGGTGGAAAAAAGCGGGCAGGGGTGAGGTGAGCTGAGGTGTGATGATGACAGGTGAGGTTTTCCGAGGTGAGGAGAGAAGAGGTGAGGTGGAGAAAAGCGGACAGGGGTGAGGTGAGCTGAGGTGTGGCGATGACAGGTGAGGTTTTCTGAGGTGAGGAGAGAAGAGGTGAGGTGAGGTGGAGAAAAGTGGACAGGGGTGAGGTGAGCTGAGGTGTGGTGATGACAGGTGAGGTTTTCTGAGGTGAGGTGAGGAGAGAAGAGGTGAGGTGGAAAAAAGCGGGCAGGGGTGAGATGAGCTGAGGTGTGGTGATGACAGGTGAGGTTTTCTGAGGTGAGGTGAGGTGAGGAGAGAAGAGGTGAGGTGGAGAAAAGCGGACAGGGGTAAGGTGAGCTGAGGTGTGGTGATGACAGGTGAGGTTTTCTGAGGTGAGGAGAGAAGAGGTGAGGTGGAAAAAAGCGGGCAGGGGTGAGGTGAGCTGAGGTGTGATGATGACAGGTGAGGTTTTCCGAGGTGAGGAGAGAAGAGGTGAGGTGGAGAAAAGCGGACAGGGGTGAGGTGAGCTGAGGTGTGGTGATGACAGGTGAGGTTTTCTGAGGTGAGGAGAGAAGAGGTGAGGTGAGGTGGAGAAAAGTGGACAGGGGTGAGGTGAGCTGAGGTGTGGTGATGACAGGTGAGGTTTTCTGAGGTGAGGTGAGGAGAGAAGAGGTGAGGTGGAAAAAAGCGGGCAGGGGTGAGATGAGCTGAGGTGTGGTGATGACAGGTGAGGTTTTCTGAGGTGAGGTGAGGTGAGGAGAGAAGAGGTGAGGTGGAGAAAAGCGGACAGGGGTAAGGTGAGCTGAGGTGTGGTGATGACAGGTGAGGTTTTCTGAGGTGAGGAGAGAAGAGGTGAGGTGGAAAAAAGCGGGCAGGGGTGAGGTGAGCTGAGGTGTGATGATGACAGGTGAGGTTTTCCGAGGTGAGGAGAGAAGAGGTGAGGTGGAGAAAAGCGGACAGGGGTGAGGTGAGCTGAGGTGTGGTGATGACAGGTGAGGTTTTCTGAGGTGAGGAGAGAAGAGGTGAGGTGAGGTGGAGAAAAGTGGACAGGGGTGAGGTGAGCTGAGGTGTGGTGATGACAGGTGAGGTTTTCTGAGGTGAGGAGAGAAGAGGTGAGGTGGAAAAAAGCGGGCAGGGGTGAGATGAGCTGAGGTGTGGTGATGACAGGTGAGGTTTTCTGAGGTGAGGTGAGGTGAGGAGAGAAGAGGTGAGGTGGAGAAAAGCGGACAGGGGTAAGGTGAGCTGAGGTGTGGTGATGACAGGTGAGGTTTTCTGAGGTGAGGAGAGAAGAGGTGAGGTGGAAAAAAGCGGGCAGGGGTGAGGTGAGCTGAGGTGTGATGATGACAGGTGAGGTTTTCCGAGGTGAGGAGAGAAGAGGTGAGGTGGAGAAAAGCGGACAGGGGTGAGGTGAGCTGAGGTGTGGTGATGACAGGTGAGGTTTTCTGAGGTGAGGAGAGAAGAGGTGAGGTGAGGTGGAGAAAAGTGGACAGGGGTGAGGTGAGCTGAGGTGTGGTGATGACAGGTGAGGTTTTCTGAGGTGAGGTGAGGAGAGAAGAGGTGAGGTGGAAAAAAGCGGGCAGGGGTGAGATGAGCTGAGGTGTGGTGATGACAGGTGAGGTTTTCTGAGGTGAGGTGAGGTGAGGAGAGAAGAGGTGAGGTGGAGAAAAGCGGACAGGGGTAAGGTGAGCTGAGGTGTGGTGATGACAGGTGAGGTTTTCTGAGGTGAGGAGAGAAGAGGTGAGGTGGAAAAAAGCGGGCAGGGGTGAGGTGAGCTGAGGTGTGATGATGACAGGTGAGGTTTTCCGAGGTGAGGAGAGAAGAGGTGAGGTGGAGAAAAGCGGACAGGGGTGAGGTGAGCTGAGGTGTGGTGATGACAGGTGAGGTTTTCTGAGGTGAGGAGAGAAGAGGTGAGGTGAGGTGGAGAAAAGTGGACAGGGGTGAGGTGAGCTGAGGTGTGGTGATGACAGGTGAGGTTTTCTGAGGTGAGGTGAGGAGAGAAGAGGTGAGGTGGAAAAAAGCGGGCAGGGGTGAGATGAGCTGAGGTGTGGTGATGACAGGTGAGGTTTTCTGAGGTGAGGTGAGGTGAGGAGAGAAGAGGTGAGGTGGAGAAAAGCGGACAGGGGTAAGGTGAGCTGAGGTGTGGTGATGACAGGTGAGGTTTTCTGAGGTGAGGAGAGAAGAGGTGAGGTGAGGTGGAGAAAAGTGGACAGGGGTGAGGTGAGCTGAGGTGTGGTGATGACAGGTGAGGTTTTCTGAGGTGAGGTGAGGAGAGAAGAGGTGAGGTGGAAAAAAGTGGACAGGGGTGAGGTGAGCTGAGGTGTGGTAATGAAAGGTGAGGTGGGCTAAGATGAGGAGATTGGGGTGAGCTGGAATAAAGTGGGCAGAATTGTGGTGGGCAGAGGTGAGATGAGGAGAGCAGAGGTAAGACAGGAAGAGATGAGGTGGAAATAAGTGGGCTGGGGCGATGTAGGCAGAGGAGAGGTGAGCAATAGTGAGTAGAGGTAGGCAGGTTAGGAGTTGTCAGGGGCAAAGAAAGGTATCAGCCATTTTGAAGCTGATTTTAAAGCAACTGACATAACTGACAATGCACAGTAACAGGAAGCCCAGCAGCACTTGCTGTTTACAGGTGGCCTGCATATCTAATTTTGTTTCTAAAAGTTACTACAGCAGAGTTAGAAAAGGGTAAACGTTTATGTGCAGCAATGTAAATCGCCCTGGAGAGGGGATGCATATGAGCACTGTTTGTTGTGTTGGTCCGGTTTAAGTCATTTTGACTGTTGGTCTGCTTTAACAGTGGCAATGGACTTTATCTTGAAATATTTTTTAATGGCTTTGTTATGGATTAATATGTTACTGTATGATTGTTAGGATAGTCATTGCTACATGTATATAATATACATAATATATATTTATATGCTGTGTTATTTATTTATATGATACACAATTTATTCCTGGGCCTTAAGCTTCCCCTGAGCTCTGGGCAATTTGCACCCCTATATTCAGAATAGAGCCTCCAGTAATTGCAGGCATGCCGACACAGGCCTGAATAAAATAACAGCGCCCAAAATGAAGTCCCCCCATTAGCTGCGTTTACAATTCCTACTGGACGCCCGCCTGCGAGAAAAGAGGAAGGCGCCTCACGTGTTGCCAAGGAGACCCTTGCAGGAGATTAGGGCTCCCGGCTCAGCCACGTGTAAAGGTGGAGACGTCAGAAGCTTGCATGCCTCATTGCAGCACTGCAGCTGCTTTACATGCAGGACACATCGCCACCGATCGGCAGGGACGCACATCAGTCCACGGCCTGCATGTAAAGCAGCCGCACTGCATTATGGGTATTGATCAGAGCTCTGCACGAGGAAAAAGCACCAGTGAAATCCAATGGCTACAATGTGTGTGCGGCAAGGGTAGATTTAAAGGGCCAGAACACCAAAACCTGCCTAAAATGCTTCTTCTCCTTTAGAAATAAGCTAAACATCTTATCTGTCTGTGGCATCAGAATCCCAATCAGACCAGTTGTCAACCTTTCATTCCCCCCCCCCTTCCTGGCCGGGAATGCTGCTGCATCCTCTTCCAGTGCCAGATTGGGCTTCAACCGGACCAACAGCCTGGCACAGAAAGGTAGCAGCCATTTTGGAGCTGAAATGCACAGTAAAAGGAAGCCCAGCACAACTTCCTGTTTGCAGGTGGCCTGGAAGCCCATGAGTGGCCATCTTGTTTTTAGAATTTATCCTAGCAAGCATTAGAAAAAGATACATTATTTCTTATGTGCAGCAATCTAAATTGCCCTGGAGAGGGGGCATATGAGCACCGTTTGTTGTGTTAGTCTGATTTAATTCATTTGTGACTGTTGGTCCGCTTTCAGCAGTGGATTACAGCAAGGTAAGTGATGACACTAGATCCCTTTATTTACCATGGCATCTAGTAGGTGAAGCAGAAATAGAAAGGTAGCAACATTTTTCTAGATTTTCACTTTGGTACATGAGTAGGGTCTCTTTTCCCATAAGCCAACCCCAGGTATGTTCCTAGGGCCAATAGGTCCTGATTCCCCTGCTTACATTGCAGTGGCCATGTGTCCGGAGCCAGAAAGTTGCTACAAAATTATATTTATTTAACCCCTTGCACGCTCTCCCTTCCTACACACACAAACAAACACATACATGTCTGTATTTTATCGCTTCCGCCTTCTCTCCCCTCCAAAACCACACACGGTCTGCATTTAACCCCTTGCATCCTCTCTCCACTACACACACACACACACACACACACACACACACACACACACATCTGCATTTAACCCCTTGCATCCTCTCTCCACTACACACACACACACACACACGGGTCTGCATTTAACCCCTTGCATCCTCTCTCCACTACAAACACACACACACACACACACACACGTCTGCATTTAACCCCTTGCATCCTCTCTCCACTACACACACACACACACACGGGTCTGCATTTAACCCCTTGCATCCTCTCTCCACTACACACACACACACGGGTCTGCATTTAACCCCTTGCATCCTCTCTCCACTACACACACACACACGGGTCTGCATTTAACCCCTTGCATCCTCTCTCCACTACACACACACACACATGGGTCTGCATTTAACCCCTTGCATCCTCTCTCCACTACAAACACACACGGGTCTGCATTTAACCCCTTGCATCCTCTCTCCACTACACACACACACACATGGGTCTGCATTTAACCCCTTGCATCCTCTCTCCACTACAAACACACACACACACACACACACACACACACACGGGTCTGCATTTAACCCCTTGCATCCTCTCTCCACTACACACACACACACACACACACACACACATCTGCATTTAACCCCTTGCATCCTCTCTCCACTACACACACACACACACACACGGGTCTGCATTTAACCCCTTGCATCCTCTCTCCACTACAAACACACACACACACACACACACACACACACACACACACACGTCTGCATTTAACCCCTTGCATCCTCTCTCCACTACACACACACACACACACACACGGGTCTGCATTTAACCCCTTGCATCCTCTCTCCACTACACACACACACACGGGTCTGCATTTAACCCCTTGCATCCTCTCTCCACTACACACACGGGTCTGCATTTAACCCCTTGCATCCTCTCTCCACTACAAACACACACGGGTCTGCATTTAACCCCTTGCATCCTCTCTCCACTACACACACACACACATGGGTCTGCATTTAACCCCTTGCATCCTCTCTCCACTACAAACACACACGGGTCTGCATTTAACCCCTTGCATCCTCTCTCCACTACACACACACACACATGGGTCTGCATTTAACCCCTTGCATCCTCTCTCCACTACAAACACACACACACACACACACACACACACACGGGTCTGCATTTAACCCCTTGCATCCTCTCTCCACTACACACACACACACACACACACACACGGGTCTGCATTTAACCCCTTGCATCCTCTCTCCACTACACACACACACACACGGGTCTGCATTTAACCCCTTGCATCCTCTCTCCACTACACACACACACACACACACACGGGTCTGCATTTAACCCCTTGCATCCTCTCTCCACCACACACACACACACACACACACACACACACACGTCTGCATTTAACCCCTTGCATCCTCTCTCCACTACACACACACACACACACACACACACACGGGTCTGCATTTAACCCCTTGCATCCTCTCTCCACTACACACACACACGGGTCTGCATTTAACCCTTTGCATCCTCTCTCCACTACAAACACACATGGGTCTGCATTTAACCCCTTGCATCCTCTCTCCACTACACACACACACACACACACACACACACACGGGTCTGCATTTAACCCCTTGCATCCTCTCTCCACTACAAACACACACACACACACACACACACACACACACGTCTGCATTTAACCCCTTGCATCCTCTCTCCACTACACACACACACACACACACACACACACACACACGGGTCTGCATTTAACCCCTTGCATCCTCTCTCCACTACACACACACACACACACACACACACGGGTCTGCATTTAACCCCTTGCATCCTCTCTCCACTACACACACACACACGGGTCTGCATTTAACCCCTTGCATCCTCTCTTCACTACACACACACACACACACACACGGATCTGCATTTAACCCCTTGCATCCTCTCTCCACTACACACACACACACACGGGTCTGCATTTATCCCCTTGCATCCTCTCTCCACTACAAACACACACGGGTCTGCATTTAACCCCTTGCATCCTCTCTCCACTACACACACACACATGGGTCTGCATTTAACCCCTTGCATCCTCTCTCCACTACAAACACACACACACACACACACACACACACACACACACACACGGGTCTGCATTTAACCCCTTGCATCCTCTCTCCACTACACACACACACACACACACACACACACACACACACACGGGTCTGCATTTAACCCCTTGCATCCTCTCTCCACTACACACACACACACACGGGTCTGCATTTAACCCCTTGCATCCTCTCTCCACTACACACACACACACACACACACACACACGGGTCTGCATTTAACCCATTGCATCCTCTCTCCACTACACACACACACACACACGGGTCTGCATTTAACCCCTTGCATCCTCTCTCCACTTACAGACACGGGTCTGCATTTAACCCCTTGCATCCTCTCTCCACTACACACACACACACACACACACACACACACACACACACACGGGTCTGCATTGAACCCCTTGCATCCTCTCTCCACTATACACACACACACGGGTCTGCATTTAACCCCTTGCATCCTCTCTCCACTACACACACACGGGTCTGCATTTAACCCCTTGCATCCTCTCTCCACTACAAACACACACACACACACACACACACACACACACACACACACACGGGTCTGCATTTAACCCCTTGCATCCTCTCTCCACTACACACACACACACACACACACACGGGTCTGCATTTAACCCCTTGCATCCTCTCTCCACTACACACACACACACACACACACACACACACACACGTCTGCATTTAACCCCTTGCATCCTCTCTCCACTACACACACACACACACACACACACACACACACACAGACACACACACACACACACACACGGGTCTGCATTTAACCCCTTGCATCCTCTCTCCACTACACACACACACACACACACACACGGGTCTGCATTTAACCCCTTGCATCCTCTCTCCACTACACACACACACACACGGGTCTGCATTTAACCCTTTGCATCCTCTCTCCACTACAAACACACACACACACACACACACACACACACACGGGTCTGCATTTAACCCCTTGCATCCTCTCTCCACTACACACACACACACACACACACGGGTCTGCATTTAACCCCTTGCATCCTCTCTCCACTACACACACACACACACACACACACACACACACACACACGTCTGCATTTAACCCCTTGCATCCTCTCTCCACTACACACACACACACACACACACACACACACACACACACACACACGGGTCTGCATTTAACCCCTTGCATCCTCTCTCCACTACACACACACACACACACACACACGGGTCTGCATTTAACCCCTTGCATCCTCTCTCCACTACACACACACACACACGGGTCTGCATTTAACCCTTTGCATCCTCTCTCCACTACAAACACACACACACACACACACACACACACACACACACGGGTCTGCATTTAACCCCTTGCATCCTCTCTCCACTACACACACACACACACACACACACGGGTCTGCATTTAACCCCTTGCATCCTCTCTCCACTACACACACACACACACACACACACGTCTGCATTTAACCCCTTGCATCCTCTCTCCACTACACACACACACACACACACACACACACACACACACACACACGTCTGCATTTAACCCCTTGCATCCTCTCTCCACTACACACACACACACACACACACGGGTCTGCATTTAACCCCTTGCATCCTCTCTCCACTACACACACACACACACGGGTCTGCATTTAACCCTTTGCATCCTCTCTCCACTACAAACACACATGGGTCTGCATTTAACCCCTTGCATCCTCTCTCCACTACAAACACACACACACACACGGGTCTGCATTTAACCCCTTGCATCCTCTCTCCACTACACACACACACACACACACACGGGTCTGCATTTAACCCCTTGCATCCTCTCTCCACTACACACACACACACACACACACACACACGGGTCTGCATTTAACCCCTTGCATCCTCTCTCCACTACACACACACACACACACACACACACACACACGGGTCTGCATTTAACCCCTTGCATCCTCTCTCCACTTACAGACACGGGTCTGCATTTAACCCCTTGCATCCTCTCTCCACTACACACACACACACACACACACACACACACACACACACACACACGGGTCTGCATTAAACCCCTTGCATCCTCTCTCCACTATACACACACACACGGGTCTGCATTTAACCCCTTGCATCCTCTCTCCACTACACACACACACACACACACACACACACACACACACACACACACACGGGTCTGCATTGAACCCCTTGCATCCTCTCTCCACTACACACACACACACACACACACACACACACACGGGTCTGCATTTAACCCCTTGCATCCTCTCTCCACTTACAGACACGGGTCTGCATTTAACCCCTTGCATCCTCTCTCCACTACACACACACACACACACACACACACACACACACACACGGGTCTGCATTGAACCCCTTGCATCCTCTCTCCACTATACACACACACACGGGTCTGCATTTAACCCCTTGCATCCTCTCTCCACTACACACACACACACACACACACACACACACACACACGGGTCTGCATTTAACCCCTTGCATCCTCTCTCCACTACACACACACACACACACACACACACACACACACACACAGGTCTGCATTTAACCCCTTGCATCCTCTCTCCACCACACACACACACACACACACACACGGGTCTGCATTTAACCCCTTGCATCCTCTCTCCACTACAAACACACATGGGTCTGCATTTAACCCCTTGCATCCTCTCTCCACTACAAACACACACGGGTCTGCATTTAACCCCTTGCATCCTCTCTCCACTACACACACACACACACACACACACACACACACACATGGGTCTGCATTTAACCCCTTGCATCCTCTCTCCACTACAAACACACATGGGTCTGCATTTAACCCCTTGCATCCTCTCTCCACTACACACACACACACACACACACACGGGTCTGCATTTAACCCCTTGCATCCTCTCTCCACTACACACACACACACACACACACACACACACATGGGTCTGCATTTAACCCCTTGCATCCTCTCTCCACTACAAACACACATGGGTCTGCATTTAACCCCTTGCATCCTCTCTCCACTACACACACACACACACACACGGGTCTGCATTTAACCCCTTGCATCCTCTCTCCACTACAAACACACATGGGTCTGCATTTAACCCCTTGCATCCTCTCTCCACTACAAACACACACGGGTCTGCATTTAACCCCTTGCATCCTCTCTCCACTACACACACACACACACACACACACGGGTCTGCATTTAACCCCTTGCATCCTCTCTCCACTACAAACACACACGGGTCTGCATTTAACCCCTTGCATCCTCTCTCCACTACAAACACACATGGGTCTTCATTTAACCCCTTGCATCCTCTCTCCACTACACACACACACACACACACACACACACACACACACACACACACGGGTCTGCATTTAACCCCTTGCATCCTCTCTCCACTACACACACACACACACATGGGTCTGCATTTAACCCCTTGCATCCTCTCTCCACCCCACACACACACACACACGGGTCTGCATTTAACCCCTTGCATCCTCTCTCCACTACAAACACACATGGGTCTGCATTTAACCCCTTGCTTCCTCTCTCCACTACACACACACACACACACACGGGTCTGCATTTAACCACTTGCATTCTCTCTCCACTACACACACACACACACACACGGGTCTGCATTTAACCCCTTGCATTCTCTCTCCACTACACACACACACACACACACACACACACACACACACACACACGGGTCTGCATTTAACCCCTTGCATCCTCTCTCCACTACAAACACACATGGATCTGCATTTAACCCCTTGCTTCCTCTCTCCACTACACACACACACACACACGGGTCTGCATTTAACCCCTTGCATCCTCTCTCCACCACACACACACACACACACACACACACGGGTCTGCATTTAACCCCTTGCATCCTCTCTCCACTACAAACACACATGGATCTGCATTTAACCCCTTGCATCCTCTCTCCACTACAAACACACACGGGTCTGCATTTAACCCCTTGCATCCTCTCTCCACTACAAACACACACAGGTCTGCATTTAACCCCTTGCATCCTCTCTCCACTACACACACACACACACACACGGGTCTGTATTTAACCCCTTGTGTCTGTCAGGCCTGGACACATTAGATACCCAGCCACTTGGGTGATTTGGGAATTTCATGGTTTGGGAACTGGGACATGGGACAGTGAAGTAGCTCTTTGCCAGGAGGTTAATATTTCTGCAAGTGGCTATAACTGTGGTCACTCCTATGCATTTTCAGTAAGATTCAGGCACAAACCAGGAGCGGTGACTTTGTTGGTTGGGAACAAGTTACAGGCTGGGAGCATGTGAACAGGCTTTGAACAAGGGAGCAGAGTCACAGGCTGGGAACAGGTGAGCAGAGTCACAGGCTAGGAACAGGTGAGCAGAGTCATGGGCTGGGAACAGGTGAGAAGAGTCACGAGCTGGGAACATGTGAGCAAAGTCACAGGCTAGGAACAGGTGAGCAGAGTCATGGGCTGGGAACAGGCGAGAAAAGTCACAAGCTGAGAACAGGTGAGCAGAGTTACAGGCTGGGGACAGGTGAGCAGAGTCACAAGTTGGGAACAGTTGAGCAGGGAAAAGGCAGGGAACATATACACATATAACATACAACCCGTCTACACCATCAGAGAGGCAAGCTGCTGGGGGCGTGGGAGGTCTGGTGCTCAACGGAGAGCCTGTGACCAGCCCATGTTTTCATTTGAGCTCCTGAAGGTGAAGATTGCACAAGGCCCTGGGCAGTCCTGTGGTGGTCATCGACTTGGGTACAGGGAGATAGCAAGCAGATATTACAGCACAGTACAGCAGAAGACTTACAGCAAGTAGCTGAAGGCCTGAGCCCAGCGAACAGAAAACTAGGCCCAATTGCTGGACAAAGAGCAACAAAGATCTCAAAGGGCTGTAGAGCACATGACCACCAATGCAATGATCCAGCTGGGAGGCAGAGCTACACACATACCTTTATCTGGAAACAGAGGACACCTGTGAGAAGGCAGTGAATTGGCCACAAAAATAAGGCACCCAAGGCTCTGTAAACTAATCAAAGTTCTGAAAGACTTTTTTAGCAGTTCACTAAGCAGTCTGACTCAGATAGGCAGTCTGTTATCAAGAGCTGATGGGAGTAATTTATGCTTGACACAATGCAGTGAGTAGGATATTGTATAAAATAAATATTGAAAAATGTATATAAATTCCTCCCAAAATTAATATCCTTAGCACCTTTCTCATAATACACTGTGATTAGAAGTGTAAATTACAGATCTCCTTCTCTTAATGCATTAGCGTCAGTGATCCGCCTGGTGCAGCTGTAATTTTCATTACACTTTTAATATCTTTTCAATTGAACGAGGGAATTAATTACATGATAAATCAGGAATAGCCGGTGAGGTTTTCTCATATGTCGCAGACATTCTCTATGAGGCTAACGTGATTAGGATCAGCAGCATGTAGGGCATTTGTGAGTTGCAGGTATACATCAAGCCAAAATAGGAATTCAAGTTTTGGATGGAGGGGAACAGGTGCTAACTGTTACCTCTTTGGGAAAATGTACCCTCATTTCAACATACCATAATGGAAACTCTGCCTGACTTTCTCTTTCACTTATCCCCCATCCCAACCCTACACCAGCATGTTCTTCATTCTGTAGCAGCAGCACGGAACAAAATATAAGGCTGCTGATGTTGGTAGAGGTCCACAACCTGCTGGCTGGTGGCCAATCAGAACTTACCTGGAGGACTTCATAAACATTTTTTGTGGTAGCAAGGGATGAAATACTTAAAACAAGGGGCGGTCACAGGCTATGGGGTAGATTCAGAGCCTGGTGGTACCCCTGCTGTATCATGATTTGGAATTCCCTGATTAAAAGAAAATTTGACACTCAAAATCTGGCAAAATAACATATAGGGCCTATACTCTCACATTGTCCATGTCCAATGGCCAATAAAGCTTGCTATGCATGCAAGTTGCTATGCACACCCACTTGCTCTCTATTGGTCGCAGGGGGTGCATGGAACATAAGAATGGTACAGGAGCATGGGCCAGGTGTGGTTGGCATTGGGGAAAGGTAAATAGTTTCTTTCATTCATGCGGGCCATAATGCCAGTGATGAATGGCATGGGGAGGGGGGTGTCTGGGCATTGAATGGAAGTAAGCAATGTATGTTGGCGGTGCCTGGAGTCTGCAGTTAGGCTTGGTGTCCACCCTAAGCCCCTGAAGGTGGGGAGGGAATCTGCTGTAGAAACTGCCTGGGTCGGGCACCCAGAAGTTGGTCAGGAGGCTCCTGGCAATGAGGGGATGAGGGCTCCAAGGCATAGGCAGAGGCACTAGAGGAAAATAGAGCAACATGCAGAGTTGAGGGGTAGGAGGCTCTGGTTTACAACAGGTAGCCAAGCCATGGCTGTGGCAGGCGGAAAAGGTTCCCCATGATTAGACAAGCCATGGTGATGGGGCAGGCAGCCTCGAGTAGATACTCCATAGTTAGGGCAGCATTACAACAAGTAGACAAACTTATGGTCAGGGCAGGCAATGAATGATCCCAGGGACTAGACAAGCTGTGGATAAGGGCAGGCAGCACATTTTACAACAGGAAGACAAGCCATGGCCAGGGGGCAGAAAACAATGGTTCAAGTTTACAAGCCATGGTTGGGGACAGGGTGTAGAGGTTTACAAGGAATAGACAAGCCATGGTCAGGGGGCAGACGCAAAAGGTTCACAAGCAGTAGACTAACCATGGTTGGGTGCAGGCAAAAAAGGTTTACAATGAATAGACAAGCTGCGGTAAAGAGCATGCAGCAAATTTCACAAGAATGATAAGCCATTGTCAGAGGTAGGCAACAAAGGTTCACCACGAGTACACAAGCCATGGTTCGAGTCAAGCAGCGAAAGTTCAGATGAGTAAGTAAGCCATGGTCAGTGTTAGGTAGCAAAGGCTCACGAGGAATAGACAAGCTATTGCCAGGGGTTCACAGTCAAGAACATAGTCAGGGTCAAAATGAAGATCTTGCCAAGGGTGGTCAGAGGAAGCCAGGTTAGAATCAAGGAAAGCAGGCACTTTAATCTCAGGATGCAATTTGTATATATTGTAGTGCAGGCAGGGCCAAACCAGCAGTGCTTAATCCTTTCAAAGCACTGTTGTTAAAACGGAGAAGGGCATGATGGACAGTACGTTTGCCAAAAAAAAATTTCCCTGAAGTTTCCCACTAACCTAAGATGTTGCACTATAATGCTGCATTTGACTGATCAATGGCTTTTCATCCCCCCAGCTGCACATCTCCCATCCTAATAGTCAGCTTAAATATTTGGCCTCATTTGGAGGAAAATGCTGAAGACTTGTTTGTGTTTGATTTCCTGTTAATCGGCTTTGGCGGCTCTTCTTATTTTGTCTACTCAAGAACTTTACCTGGCGTGTCTAATTGGCTAATTAGCGATTGGGGCCATTTAAGACAGCCAGGCTCCCAGTATTGAACTGTCGATGGAATGATTCTGCTTCTAATACCGAGTAGGGTGCACTGGACCTCGAACCTTGGAAGACTTTGCTCCATTACATTGATGTTGACGAGGATTGGTACACTGCGGATTTCGGTGTCTCTTGGTTCAGTTCATCATCGCGACGTTTTTTAATTAGCCAAGAGCAGCAATAACAAAGAAAATGGCCGAGCTTAGTTCTCAGTTACAGTCTAATAATATATCCGCCAAGAAAAAATGAGGTTTGTTAGTCTTAGGCAAAGTTTTTGGAGGGAACGCCAATTTTGTTTTTCATTAAAGTGGGAAATGCATGACGCATCTAGAAGCAATACAACACCTTAGAGGCATTCTCCCCCTTAGACATGAGATATCATCGAAGCATTCAATGCTGCACAGAAGGAGAGTAGACAAGGCACGGGTTGCCCTGGGGTCTTTCAGTGAAGTAGGCTCAGAGGTAAATTATGAACTGTGATATACAGTCCTAGCTCCACTATGAGTTGTGCCTCTTTATTATTTGCATGCTAGCATGATCGCTCGAGGGAGAATGCATAACAATGACCCAAGGGAATGTGAAAAGGAGGAAAAAGCTACAGAGAGAAAGTTGGGATGAGAAAGTTGTATCAGACACATAATCAGGTTCTGGCAGTTGCTTTCAGTGTTTTCTCACTTCTCTGTTGCCTTCATGGTGCCATCATAGCTAGAGGGAGAATGCAGACATTTTGCCCTGAGGAAATAAAGGGAAAAAATAATTCTAGAAGGAAAATACAAAATACAAAACTGGTGTCTGTATTAACAAGGTTTTCAGGAACAAAAGTGCTAGCTGTATCTAACTCTGTACTCTGTACTGTACTCATTTAAATAATTACATTTAACGTAACATAATTCCCTATTTTATTCTGGGGGGGTGTGTTTTTGTTCTATTTCATGATAAGTAATTCATTGATGTTCGGTGCCAATCACAAGTCTTTACAGGTTCATGCTAGATGCCCAACCCTCAAGAATATCCTGCCCAAATGACCACCAGTTTTGTGAGGGCACATAACCTACAAAAAAAACAGCACGGAGCTAAAAAATAAAATACAAAAATGATACTGTACAGGATAAGCAATCATGCAGAATAAAAGGAGACTTCTTAAAGTCCTCTTGTATGGTAGAGGTGAAGTCAAGGCTCCATAGAAACTTCCAGAACAAGACAGCACTCCGCCATGATCGCAAATGCACTCACTAGATACAGATGTCAAGCAAGTGTGAATCACTTAAAATTGCCGGTTCTGGGTCTGATAGTTTAATAACTTTCACTTAGTAATAAATAAATATATAAATCCACAACGCTCATACCTGTATGTTCAATAACTTTCACTTAGTAATAAATAAATATATAAATCCACAATGTTCATACCTGTATGTTCAATAACTTTCACTTAGTAATAAATAAATATATAAATCCACAACGCTCATACCTGTATGTTCAATAACTTTCACTTAGTAATAAATAAATATATAAATCCACAACGCTCATACCTGTATGTTCTATTGTGCGACTCCCCCCATGAGCATTTTCCCATATATAGGAGTTATAAAAGAAGTACATAAATGACCATAGTGTAATCTTGTCATTAATTAAAAGAAGATTTACTGTAAAAATGCCCTCACAGGGTCTCCACTTGATAAATTTCATATCAAATAACAGCTGCACACTTCAACAAATCTCACCCTCCCTTACAGCCATCGAGTGGAAGGAGATGTTAAACCAGACCAACATCCTGGTACAGTTGGAAAAGAAAGTTAGCGGACTTCCTCTCCCAACTGACATAACTGACAATGCGCAGCCCAGCAGCACTTCCTGTTTGCAGATGGCCTGCAAGCAGGAGTTAGAAAAGGGTAATGTTTATGTGCAGCAACCTAAATTGCCCTGGAGAGGATACATATGAGCTGTTTGTTGTGTTGGTCTGGTTTAAGTCATTTTTGATTGTTGATACCATAATAAGTGGTTTTGCATTTTTTTTGCATTATATATAGCTGCAACAAATGAGTCAATTCAAGAATGTTCAGGTTCTGTTTTTCCTAACTATGTAATAAAAATAGAATAGCCTACCCGGACCGTATTTTCTATTAGGCAACTCTTGACCAATGTCCAGGGCGGAAATCTGCAGGGGACACTGAAGGGTTCACAGTGAAGAAAGTGTCCCATTGCCGACATCACTGAGTCCCAGGGTTGTGTCGTGACCTTATAACGAGACTGGGATGGAGGTTCCTCTGGTAAGCTCTGGTAAGAAGTGAATGTGTGCTCTGTCTGCAGTTAACCTCTTGCACACTCTTTTCCCTCCACATATACTGTACAAAAAAACACACTACTTGCACTTAACCCTTTGCGTCCTCCATAATATATTAGCGTGAATTGATTGGCTCAGGCCATGTACCCGGGTCCATATGTATGCTGTGCTGTAAGTTGTTTTTTTTTTAACTTTTATACGCATGGACAGCAACCTGACCTAACAGAAGGGTCCACAAGCAGTTAAAATGTCTAAGGCAGCATGAACACAAAATACAGCCCTGGTCTTACCCACATCCCCATCTAGGCAACAGTGAGGTGTATGAAATTGAGACACCACTTGAAGTTTGCACTTGCATTTAATTTCTAGTTTCTATGGTCTGTAAAGGATTACACTTAGCTACAATATAAAGTCGTAAAATGTCTAAGTGCTAAATTGTGTTATTACGACGCAGTAAACCGTCTAGGCACATATTTAGAAATCCAAGTTAAGTGACTGGATTGGTTTTATAAGACCCTCAGCTCACCAGCAGCAGATCGGTGGTTGAATTGAGCAAAGTTTTCTTAATTTTATTGCCTGTGAGAAAGGCCAGGTTAGGGCCGCTTGCATATTCATGTCAAGTTGCTCTGTTCGCCGAGAAGATAGAACGAGCCAGGAGGAGGGGTGGGGGCCGCATTTTATTTCTAAGCAGCTTCAGGACCTCGGAGATCTCCCTAAATTATACAAGCGGCTCTGGAGAGCAGGCTTGAGGATTGTAGAACAGCGAAAATCAAAAAAGATTTTCACAAGCATTAAGGTAAATGGAAAGTTTAGAATTAGAGACCTGACTTTTGAAGGCTTTCCATTGCAGTATTTTATCTGCTTACAGAAGCATGACGTGTGTCAGGGTCCAAAGCAGAAAAAGGAAACTCCTTCCTCTGTCTTTCCCATGGTAATAATCAGTTTCAATAATTTTTCGTAATGTTTTAAGAAAATACAGAAAGGTTGATAAACATGGTTGATAAACAGGAATAACACACAGGAATTTAACTTTCCCATGTGTTGTTCCTCTCAGATGGGGCATCTCGAATTGGGATGCTGCGCTGTGTGTATCTCCCCAGTTTGCCAATTCTACTTTCCTGGCGTTCCCATGGTGCAGGCTCGGCCCTCTCAGCCAATCAGTGTGCTTGATTTCACTCTGTTCCCTCTGGCTCTGCCTACGGCTGAGCAACCTGGAGCAGAGCCAAGTGTAGCCGAGTGCACTATCGGCCGCATCCCCTGCTCAGCTTCTAGTTGTGGAATACCCGCGCCACCCATTCAGAAATACCGGGCCTGGATGCTCGCATGGCTAGAGGTGAGCGAGGATGCGGCTGAGGTGCAGATCTGTGGCAAGGGCTCTGGGATGACTTAAGGAGTGGACCTGGGATGGCCCTGGTGCCTTTTTTGACTCCAGGACCTCCAACGTTCCTCTTTAACATAATAAAACAAATCACCTTATCACTGCAATCCTTCTCTGATGCCAATGAGGGACAGGACTCTGTGTGGCAGCCATACACTTGAGTGACAGTTGGACATGAGGGACAGACCAGTACATTTTTTTTGTAAGTTGTTTTTTATGGTATTGCCCAATTCGAGCCTAGCACCCGGGGGGGGGATGGGTAATTACAAAAAGAAAAAAAAAAATAGGTCACTGTAGTATATACCCATCAGGGACCCTCCCTCTATCCCTTCAACTGTTATTAGCACTTTTAGAGCCCTAATCATTTTAATATTAATGCATACCCAAAGTTATTACCATAAACCTATGTGCATTGTAATCCTTAAAGTGGACCAAAACCCAGGATTTTGACTATCCCCGGGGGTGCCCCGCTGTTTGAAATCCCCCCAGATCGCCGCAGCCAACTCACCTTATCCAGGTCCCATGGCACGTCTAAGAGCAGCGTCTCTGATGGCCGCATCCTCCACTTCCCTCTGGCAGTGCGCGTGTCCGACCCAGGCATTTGTGAATGGCCGGTGCTGGCACGCACCCTGTTAGAGGGAGGCAGGGGCTGCGGCCGTCAGCGCAACATGGGACCGGGAAGAGATGAGTTGGCTGCAGCTATCTAGGGTGTGCATTAATATATATATATTTTCTCACCTGGTGCTTGAATTGACCAAAGAGAGTACGAGAGAGAGAGTATTTAATGTGTGTATATATTTAGTTATATAAAGTTATTCTGTAGATAACGTGATATTCACCCCTTTGGTGGAAATATCCACTGCTCCAAGGTTAATCTGAATGGCTTAATATATCTCTGCCTCAGTGCAATTAGTGCATGTTAATCACTATGCTAATTACTAAATGTATTTAACAGGCCCTTACAGTGTTGCTCATTGCTGATTACAGCCTGATAGAAATATATTTAGAGTTGAAGTAATGGGCTCCATGTTTATGGCCCCAAAAACTTTTTATGTACTTCTTTTATAAAATAAAGGCCAGCTCTGTGCTGTGATGTTCATGGGGTAAGGTGAGTAATTTGTTGCCTGCAAAAAACTTTTATTATTAAAGCAGTTGTCCAGCATGCAGAGCATTTTCCCTATGATCTCCGAGCATGCTCCATTCACTGTAATAGATGGCTTTTAGAATAACTTGTGTACATGCCATCAGTTTTTGACACATACCTTTTAAACAGCCAGACACCATGGCAGCTATCAAGGTTAATGGTAAGTGTAGGCTTTATTTTTCATTTTGATGTCCCTGACTAGTGGCTGCAAGAATAGAATGATATAAATAGAGGTGTTAGGATTTGAAATCCACCATAAAAGTATTTTTTCTTTCATGAAGCCTAAACCCAGTAATAAACAGGAAGCATTGTTTGTGGAAGCAGCGGCACTGGGTAAATTGGATTGTTTGGATAATAATATAGGAGCCGCTTTGTCCACAGAATGTTTGATTCCGTTTCCAAGTACTTCAACTTTCAAGAGCAGCTTTAGGCTCGGCATGAAGCTGTTTTGGATGAAAGACCCGACATTGCAAATGGCTCTTCTTTCCTCTGTTTTTTTTGGATGGCCAATTAAAGAGCTACTGGAGTGAGCAAATGGAGAAGTAAAGCTCCTGCTAATCACTCGGGTTCTCACCTGTAAGGGAACAGAGAGAGAGCGACGTGTCTGCTATTTAGCTGGCTCGCTACTCTCAGCAATTTACAGTTCATTATGTAGAACAGGAGACGCTTGCTGGGGTACAGGAGCTTTCACTTTAAAGACAGGATCCTCTTCACAAATTTGCTTGGTTTAATTTTTACTTTCCCAAGTGTATTTTGCTGTTTGGCTTCTCTCCTGGAAAAGGTTGGGCCCATTGTCCCCTATAAGGCAGGGCTGAATTTAGAGTTCAAGCTGTCCTATTTACCTGGTTTATCTATCATAGCTACACTGGGTCAATATGTATAGTAAATAAATTGATAAGTGAATGGTTTAAATTGCAGTGTCTCTATTTAGCTTAACAAAATTGTTTTCAATTACTATTCCAGATATATATATATATATATATATATATATATATATATATATATATTAGACACTAGGCTGGTTGATTTGTCATTTTGAGTCAAATCAGCATAAAACAAATCTCCGCAGATTCGTTCATTCTTATTGCGGACGGTGACCATTCTGCTTTAACACAGCTCACTGCCCGAATCAGAGGTGCATCTAGGCTTTCTGCCACCTGGGGCAAAGATTCAAAATGGCGCCCCTCACCGGTGTGCAGGCCCCCCTAACCTGCTGCACCCAGGGCACATGCTATGCCCCTGCCCTGAATCCATCTGAGACTTGATTTCTTCAATCTTTTTTCTCCCACTATTGTTCTTGCGGACCTTGAGTTGGCCTTTACAACCCCAGGTGTCCTCCTTTGGGCTTTTTAATCCTGGAGTGTTGTATAGACACATAACATCTCCTGAATCTAAGCAGGAACTGGTCTATAGTTAAATATTACAGATGTCATAGGCACATTTAATGCTCATGCCCTTTACTATTGAATCACAACTGTTAACTCATCCCAACCATGGTTACACCAGTTTCCTGTTAACCCATCCCAACCATGGTTACACCAGTTTCCTGTTAACCCATCCCAACCATGGTTACACCAGTTTCCTGTTAACCCATCCCAACCATGGTTACACCAGTTCCCTGTTAACCCATCCCAACCATGGGCACTCCAGGTACCAGCTATACCATCCAAACTCTGCACAGCCCAGTTCCCTGCTAACCCATTCCAACCCTGGCTACATCAGTTCCCTGCATAACACACCCCTACTCTGCTTACCCATCCGAACTCTGGCCACCCTGCTTTCCTGACTCACCCTGACTCATCCAAACCCTGAATCCTTCATAACTCATCCAAACCCTGGCCACTCCAGTTCCCTAGTTACTCAACCCCACATACCCCACATCAGTCCCATACTTACCTATCCCAACTCCAGCCACTCTAGTTCCCTGCAATCCAGATGCCAACCTGTCGAATATCTGTGGGGACCTGAGCTGCTCTTGAATCTCACTTAAAAGTGGAGAGTGTACATAAATCTCCCTTTGCAGCAAGGTGCCCGATACACTTACCACCTTAACACTTTCCTGATGAATTTGTCCTGTAAGGCAGTGTTTCACAACCCTCCTCTTTAAAATGGACCAATCACCAGGATTTTGACTATGCTGGTGATTGGCCCCTTCCCCTGGGGCATCCCAATGTAGGATGCCACCCTGCGTGAAACCCCCCAGATCGCCCACTTTCATTCACCTTTACGCCGTTCCCACAGCACATGAGTGGGCGCTTGTCCAATCAGCGCTTTATGCAGCACATATGCGCGGCATAAAGCCACTGATTTGAACTTCATGTCAGCACAGGTGACACTTGCGGATGCATCGCTGGCTCAGCTGTGCAGTGCGCCCCCCATGCGCCCAGGCTATCTGAATGTCTGGGCACGTTAAGCATGTACAGCTACGGGGAAGCCTGGAACCACCTGGTGTTTCAAGTCACTTAAGTGTCTGGTTTAGGGCACCTATGGTACCAACAGGTCTCAGCCTGATTGTTTTCCAGCCCTGGGGAGCAAGAATAGGTAGCTCCCTGAGTGTTGTCTCTAACTACAGAGTCTCTGGAAGATGAGCAAGTGAAAATAAAGAGCAATAGGGCTGATTTTAAACTGGACCAATGGCCTGGCACAGTTGGCAGCGGCCATTTTGGAACCTTCTCTCCCAGCATCTCAGCCATGTTGCTGCCTGGATTCAACTGACATAACTAACAATGCAACCTAACAGGAAGCCCAGCAGCACTTCCTGTTTGCAGGTGGCATGCAAATGCATGATTTTGTTTTTGTTAAAATTTACCACAAAAAGGGGTTAGAAAAAAAAAAAAAAATATGTGCAGCAATCTAAATTGTCCTGGAGAGGGATGCATATGAGCACTGCCTGTTGTGTTGGTCTGGTTTAAGTCATTTTTGGCTGTTGGTCTGCTTTAAGTTAGCAAGCATATTGGAAAAGGCCAAGCAGCATGTTTTATAAAAAGGGCAAATATATACCAAATAATTGAAATGATCACTTTTGCAAGTTTTCTTGGTAGAAAATGGTAGCTATTGTCTTGTGTGATAGGCTTGCAACTTGTATGGTATCCACCATGGCAGCTTTGTGACTTTAAATTGGACCGACCCTGTGCTAACTCCTCTCTGCTAACGGCACACTGCCTAACCGGCCTAACAGAAGGCCTTATGCAGAACCAAGGCATAGACTTCCCCACATCTTCTCTTTTGCATCACCCAGTGGTGGAGCCTTGTTTTCCATTGCTGACTGGAGAATAATTAAAATCCAATTTAAATGAATTTTTGCTAATGTGCTCCCCCTGGAAACATCTATGATTTGCTTTCTCTTAAAAAGTCATCAGGGCAATTCCAAGAAATGTCTTAGCACAACTTAGTCTGCAGACTCCTAAATATTGATGTGCTGCTGAAAGACGTTCTGCCTGGATGTACAGAGAGCCAGAAAAACGGCAGAAGAACATTCAGATCTGTAACAAATAATTAATCTCAGTAAATTATTAATTTAGACAAGCTGAATATTTTTGGTGCCCAATGTGGGAATGTGAGATTTGTGAAAACACAAAAGATTGTATGAACTAGGTTTGATATTGGGGCAGTATTTTAGAGGCTACATTAGGATTAGGGCTAGGATTAGTGGATAGAGATGAGCGAGTAGTGAAATATTCGAAATTTCGAATTTCGATTCGAATAGACCGCGTTACTCGACTACTCGACCGAATATCGAATCCCATTATAGTCTATGGGAAAAAAATGCTTGACACTTGGAAATCTCAATTCGACCACTTGGAGGTCACCAAGTCCACCCTGAAACATCAGAAAATGATGCCAACACTGCTGGAATGCAACTGGGACAGCAGGGGAAGCATGTCTGGGTGCATATAACGCGCCCAAGTCGCACTATTACGCCACTATCACAGCCTCTCAACAATACACTCCAAACACAATATTACTTCTACGTAAAGTGAGACAAGACAAGGAAACCTTCTTTCCTCTACATTGCCATGGACCCCAAGCCAAACTGTACAAAAAAGAAGAACAAAATTCTGCACCCCTTAAAATCACGTTGCCTAATGACAATCACAGATGGCATAGGCAAGGGGGAAAATAAATATACCCCACCCCTAATTGTCATTGTGTGTGTGTGTGTGTGTGAGATGTGGTCAGACATGTCCTCTTGTGTCATTGTGTCACCCCAGCAGTAAGGGAAGCTTAAAAGAGGAGGTTTGTTACAGTGTGTTACCCCAGCAGTAGGGGAAGCTTACAGGAGGAGGTTTGTTACAGTGTGTCACCCCAGCAGTCAGGGAAGCTTACAGGAGGAGGTTTGTTACATTGTGTCACCCCAGCAGTCAGGGAAGCTTACAGGAGGAGGTTTGTTACAGTGTGGCACCCCAGCAGTAAGGGAAGCTTACAGGAGGAGGTTTGTTACAGTGTGTCACCCCTGCAGTCAGGGAAGCTTACAGGAGGAGGTTTGTTACAGTGTGGCACCCCAGCAGTAAGGGAAGCTTACAGGAGGAGGTTTGTTACAGTGTGTCACCCCTGCAGTCAGGGAAGCTTACAGGAGGAGATTTGTTACAGTGTGTCACCCCAGCAGTAGGGGAAGCTTACAGGAGGATGTTTGTTACAGTGTGGCACCCCTGCAGTCAGGGAAGCTTACAGGAGGAGGTTTGTTACAGTGTGTCACCCCAGCAGTAAGGGAAGCTTACAGGAGGAGGTTTGTTACAGTGTGGCACCCCAGCAGTCAGGGAAGCTTACAGGAGGAGGTTTGTTACAGTGTGTTACCCCAGCAGTAGGGGAAGCTTACAGGAGGAGGTTTGTTACAGTGTGTCACCCCAGCAGTCAGGGAAGCTTACAGGAGGAGGTTTGTTACATTGTGTCACCCCAGCAGTCAGGGAAGCTTACAGGAGGAGGTTTGTTACAGTGTGGCACCCCAGCAGTAAGGGAAGCTTACAGGAGGAGGTTTGTTACAGTGTGTCACCCCTGCAGTCAGGGAAGCTTACAGGAGGAGGTTTGTTACAGTGTGGCACCCCAGCAGTAAGGGAAGCTTACAGGAGGAGGTTTGTTACAGTGTGTCACCCCTGCAGTCAGGGAAGCTTACAGGAGGAGGTTTGTTACAGTGTGTCACCCCAGCAGTAGGGGAAGCTTACAGGAGGATGTTTGTTACAGTGTGGCACCCCTGCAGTCAGGGAAGCTTACAGGAGGAGGTTTGTTACAGTGTGTCACCCCAGCAGTAAGGGAAGCTTACAGGAGGAGGTTTGTTACAGTGTGTCACCCCAGCAGTCAGGGAAGCTTACAGGAGGAGGTTTGTTACAGTGTGGCACCCCAGCAGTCAGGGAAGCTTACAGGAGGAGGTTTGTTACAGTGTGTCACCCCAGCAGTAAGGGAAGCTTACAGGAGGAGGTTTGTTACAGTGTGTCACCCCTGCAGTCAGGGAAGCTTACAGGAGGAGGTTTGTTACAGTGTGTTACCCCAGCAGTAGGGGAAGCTTACAGGAGGAGGTTTGTTACAGTGTGTCACCCCAGCAGTCAGGGAAGCTTACAGGAGGAGGTTTGTTACAGTGTGGCACCCCAGCAGTAAGGGAAGCTTACAGGAGGAGGTTTGTTACAGTGTGTTACCCCAGCAGTAGGGGAAGCTTACAGGAGGAGGTTTGTTACAGTGTGGCACCCCTGCAGTCAGGGAAGCTTACAGGAGGAGGTTTGTTACAGTGTGTCACCCCAGCAGTCGGGGAAGCTTACAGGAGGAGGTTTGTTACAGTGTGTCACCCCAGCAGTCAGGGAAGCTTACAGGAGGAGGTTTGTTACAGTGTGTCACCCCAGCAGTCAGGGAAGCTTACAGGAGGAGGTTTGTTACAGTGTGTCACCCCAGCAGTAGGGGAAGCTTACAGGAGGAGGTTTGTTACAGTGTGGCACCCCTGCAGTCAGGGAAGCTTACAGGAGGAGGTTTGTTACAGTGTGTCACCCCAGCAGTAGGGGAAGCTTACAGGAGGAGGTTTGTTACAGTGTGTCACCCCAGCAGTAGGGGAGGCCCAAGAGCTGAGACCTTTTAAAAATTGTGTGGAGGCCCAAGAGCTGAGACCTTTTAAAAATTGTGTGGAGGCCCAAGAGCTGAGGCCTTTTAAAAATTGTGTGGAGGCCCAAGAGCTGAGACCTTTTAAAAATTGTGTGGAGGCCCAAGAGCTGAGACCTTTTAAAAATTGTGTGGAGGCCCAAGAGCTGAGACCTTTTAAAAATTGTGTGGAGGCCCAAGAGCTGAGACCTTTTAAAAATTGTGTGGAGGCCCAAGAGCTGAGACCTTTTAAAAATTGTGTGGAGGCCCAAGAGCTGAGACCTCTCAAACATTGTGTGGAGTCCCAAGAGCTGAGACCTCTTAAAAATTGTGTGGAGTCCCACGAGCTGAGACCTCTTAAAAATTGATTGTATTAAGCCCAAGAGGTGAGCCATAATTTTTTTTTATTAATACAGCAATTCTACGGCGGTTAAGGAGGAGGAGGAGGAGGAGGAGGAAATGGCACTTCATACAGATGGCACTTCACTCTTGGCTGCTTTCCACTGTTGTACAAGCAAAGTCCGGGTCAATCCACTTGCTGTTCATTTTGATTAGCGTCAGCCTGTCGGCACTGTCGGTTGACAGGCGGCTGCGCTTATCGGTTATAATGCCCCCGGCTGCGCTGAACACCCTTTCTGATAGCACGCTGGCGGCAGGGCAGGCAAGCACCTCCAAGGCGTACAGGGACAGTTCCAGCCACGTGTCCAACTTGGAGACCCAGTAAGTGTAGGTCGCCGAGGGATCGGGGAGGACAGGGGTGTGGTCTGCCAGGTAGTCCCGCAACATCCGCCGATACTTGTCCCTCCTGCTGATAGCGGGCCCCGCAGTGATGGAAGTTGCACGAGGGGGTGACATGAACGTGTCCCACACCTTGGAGAGTGTTCCCCTGGTGGCTGTGGGCCTGATCAATGTTGTCAGACTCTGGGAGACACTCTCCTCTCTGCCGCCAGCGATGCTGGGTGGGAAAATCTGCATCATGTTCTGCAAGAGTTCCCTCTGGTATTCCAGTAATCGATTCGTCCTCTCCTCTACCGGAATAAAAGAGGAGAAGTTATCTTTATACCGGGGGTCCAGGAGTGCGAAGACCCAGTATAGTTTGTTCTCCAATATCCGGACAACACGTATGTCCCGGGAAAAGCAGCCCAGCATGAAGTCAGCCATGTGTGCCAGACTCTGAGTAGGCATGACCTCACTGCCCCCACCAGAAAGATCATTTTCCATTTCCTCCTCTTCCTCCTCCTCTCCGCCCCATCCGCGCTGAACCAATGGGACGCACACAGCCTGACTGCTACCCTCGCCGCCAGCATCCTCTTCCACAGCCACCTCCACGTTGTCCTCCTCCTCCTCATCCTCCTCCTCCTGCAACTGCCACCGAGCAGCAGACAAAAGTGTGGTCTGACTGTCTACCTGCGTTGCGTCTCCTCCTACCCCCGTCTCCTCTGTGTGCAATGCGTTCTCCCTT
Organism: Gastrophryne carolinensis; assembly: GCA_027917425.1. Taxonomy (NCBI): domain Eukaryota; kingdom Metazoa; phylum Chordata; class Amphibia; order Anura; family Microhylidae; genus Gastrophryne; species Gastrophryne carolinensis. Next base: position 400,783,097 of record CM051235.1, on the reverse strand, counting down.
ATTGCGATGAGCGATTCTTTAAGGACGCATAGGAGCGGGATGGTTACGCTCACTATAGCGTCCTCGCTGCTGACCTTCTTAGTGGACTCCTCAAAGATACGCAATACATCGCATATGTCTGCCATCCATGGCCACTCGTGGTTGGCAAACTGAGGGAGCTGAGTTGGAGGCACGCGTGGATGCATCATCTGGTACTCCATCAATGCTTTCTGCTGCTCACACACCCTGGCCAACATGCAATAGGTGGAATTCCAGCGAGTGGGCAGGTCGCACAACAGCCGATGTTGAGGCAAATGGAGGCGTTGCTGGATTTTGTTTAAGCTAGCAGCAGCTACAGTTGACTTCCGAAAGTGAGCGCACAAGCGCCGCACTTTGACCAGTAGCTCTGCCAGGTTGGGGTAAGTCTTTAGAAACTTTTGTACTACCAAATTAAAAACGTGGGCCAGGTATGGTACGTGATTGAGTTCTGCAAGCTCCAGAGCCGCCACCAGGTTACGGCCGTTATCGCACACGACCATGCCTGGTCCTAGCTGCAGCGGCGACAGCCACATCTCTGTCTGCTGCAATATGGCGTGCCTCACCTCTGCGGCGCTGTGCTTCCTGTCGCCCAAGCTGATGAGCTTAAGCACCGCCTGCTGACGTCTCCCCACGCCAGTGCTGCAACGCTTCCAGCTAGGGGCTGAGGGCGATGTTAAGGCAGAGGAGGAGGAGGAGGAGGAGGAGGAAGAGGAGGGGGGTCTATCAGAACCCGTGCTGGCAATCTTGGGCGGGGGTGGTATGTAGGCCGTCCCTGTTTGCGACCCCGTCCCCGCTTCCACAACATTCACCCAGTGTGCCGTCAAAGAGATGTAGCGTCCTTGGCCGCAAGCGCTTGTCCACGAGTCGGTGGTCAAGTGGACCTTTGCGCTGACTGCGTACCTCAGGGCCCGCCTGATGTTACGCGACACGTGCTGGTGCAGGGCGGGGACGCCACACCGGGAAAAATAGTGGCGGCTAGGGACGGAATAGCGAGGTGCGGCAGCCGCCATCAGGTCGCGGAAGGCCTGCGTCTCCACAAGCCTAAACGGCAACATCTCCAGGGCCAGCAGTTTGGAGATGAGGCAGGTTAAGGCTTGGGCTTGGGGGTGACTGGAGGCATACTTCCGCCTGCGGTTGAACGCCTGCGAGATGGACAGTTGATGGGACGAAGAGATGGAAGGTGCAGACGAAGATGCGGGGGAAGGTGGGGCTGAAGGAGAAGGCCCCAAAGTAGCCGAGGCAGAGGCAGATGTGGAGGTGTCCTGGCTGGAGGTCTGGACCGCAGTGGCAGCACACAACAAAGGGGAAGAGGCAGTGGCAGCAAGACGGGGCGCAGGTTGTATTGCGTTTGCTCTCTCCCACTCAGCCCAGTGCTTGAATTCCAAGTGACGGCGCATGCCTGAGGTGGTCAGATTGCTCTTCTCAGAGCCCCTACTCAGTTTTGAGTGGCAGATTGCGCAAACCGCGCTCAGTTTGTCATCCGCGCAAACGTTAAAAAATCTCCACACCACAGAAGTACGAGGCCTCGATGGGGGAGCTTCGCGCGACTGCCTGCTGCCGGGAAGAGCTTCGGCCCTGCTGGCTGTGGCCTGCCTTCTCTGTCTGGACTGTCCTCTGCCTCTGGACTGTCCTCTGCCTCTTGCTGCCTTATTCGGTGATGCGCAGACCGCATCTCCACTGCTTTCCCCGCTGGACATCACCCCTGTCCAAGTGGGGTCGGTCATTTCGTCGTCCACCACCTCCTCTTCCACTTCCTCTCTCTGCTCCTCCTCCTGCCCACTGGACATTCCAACAGCCTCCCTTGATGGCAACTGCGTCTCATCATCATCGCTCATGATAGCAGATGCTGGTTCCGGGTCCACATCACTAGCAGATGGCGGATACTCAAGTGTTTGGGCATCACTACAAACAAATTCCTCTGCTAGCTCCTGGGATTCTTGCAGCACATCTGGAAAAGGACCCGAAAAGAGGTCCTGGGAGGGGTCAAGGTTGGGCTGACTCTGTTGGCCAGGTTGGGAGGAAGGAGGGTCAGAGTGAGACTGTGTGGATGACTGGGTGGTGGACAAGTGACTGGAAGCGTTATCGGCCATCCATTGCACCACCTGTTCACGCTGCTCAGGCCTTAACAGAGGTGTACCCCGCCCCCCGCATAACTGTATAGGCAGGGAAGCTGGATGAGCGTAATGCTGGCTGCCCCTCACCAGCACGCATTGTATCCCCACTGGCTTCAACGCGGTTTGTGCCCCCACCAGCATTTCCGCGCCCCCGTCCTCGTCCACGTCCCTTTGCGCTAGCCCTCCGCATTTCAGACGTTTTACTTTTTTGGCCACGCGTTATGCCAAATATAAAAATATTTTTAAGAAGAACACCTGGCTATACAGCCGTATACTGCCAGAAGGTGAAATGGTGCCTATACGCACCGTGTATAAAACAGTGTTTTGTTGGCACAGAGGACACAAAACAGTAGTGCCAAATATAAATATATTTTTAAGAACACCTGGCTATACAGCCGTATACTGCCAGAAGGTGAAATGGTGCCTATATACGCACCGGGTATATAACAAGGTTTTGTTGGTAAAGAGGACACAAAACAGTAGTGCCAAATATAAAAATATTTTTAAGAAAAACACCTGGCTATACAGCCGTATACTGCCAGAAGGTGAAATGGTGCCTATATACGCACCGGGTATATAACAAGGTTTTGTTGGTAAAGAGGACACAAAACAGTAGTGCCAAATATAAAAATATTTTTAAGAAAAACACCTGGCTATACAGCCGTATACTGCCAGAAGGTGAAATGGTGCCTATATACGCACCGGGTATATAACAAGGTTTTGTTGGTAAAGAGGACACAAAACAGTAGTGCCAAATATAAAAATATTTTTAAGAAAAACACCTGGCTATACAGCCGTATACTGCCAGAAGGTGAAATGGTGCCTATATACGCACCGGGTATATAACAAGGTTTTGTTGGTAAAGAGGACACAAAACAGTAGTGCCAAATATAAAAATATTTTTAAGAAAAACACCTGGCTATACAGCCGTATACTGCCAGAAGGTGAAATGGTGCCTATACGCACCGGGTATATAACAAGGTTTTGTTGGCACAGAGGACACAAAACAGTAGTGCAAAATATAGTTTTGTATATAGGTGCTAATACACCACTGAAGTCTTTCTGTCCCTATTCCAGCATCAGCAGCTACCCCTCACTAAAGCAGCCGTTTTGAGCAGAGTGTATATAGTTTTGTATATAGGTGCTAATACACCACTGAAGTCTTTCTGTCCCTATTCCAGCAGCAGCAGCTACCCCTCACTAAAGCAGCCGTTGTGTGCAGTGTGTATATAGCTAGAATGAGCTATATACTGTTCAGCATAGTAGCCCAAATAAGGGCTCTTAATGACTCTCTTGTCTTCTGGTAGCTGGTATATATGGTGGTAAAAGCGATATTCTGAGCTTCTGGGGCCCTGCCTGACTAAATAGAAAATGAGCTATATACTGTTCAGCGTAGCAGCCCTAATAAGGGCTATTAAGGACTGTCTTGTCTTCTGGTAGCTGGTATATATGGTGGTAAAAGGTATATTCTGAGCTTCTGGGGCCCTGCCTGACTAAATAGAAAATGAGCTATATACTGTTCAGCGTAGCAGCCCTAATAAGGGCTCTTAAGGACTGTCTTGTCTTCTGGTAGCTGGTATATATGGTGGTAAAAGGTATATTCTGAGCTTCTGGGGCCCTGCCTGACTAAATAGAAAATGAGCTATATACTGTTCAGCGTAGCAGCCCTAATAAGGGCTCTTAAGGACTGTCTTGTCTTCTGGTAGCTGGTATATATGGTGGTAAAAGGTATATTCTGAGCTTCTGGGGCCCTGCCTGACTACATAGAATATGAGCTATATACTGTTCAACATAGCAGCACTAATAAGGGATTAAGGACTGTCTTGTCTTCTGGTAGTTGGTATATATGGTGGTAAAAGGTATATTCTGAGCTTCTGGGGCCCTGCCTGACTAAATAGAAAATGAGCTATATACTGTTCAGCGTAGGAGCCCTAATAAGGGCTATTAAGGACTGTCTTGTCTTCTGGTAGCTGGTATATATGGTGGTAAAAGGTATATTCTGAGCTTCTGGGGCCCTGCCTGACTAAATAGAAAATGAGCTATATACTGTTCAGCGTAGCAGCCCTAATAAGGGCTATTAAGGACTGTCTTGTCTTCTGGTAGCTGGTATATATGGTGGTAAAAGGTATATTCTGAGCTTCTGGGGCCCTGCCTGACTAAATAGAAAATGAGCTATATACTGTTCAGCGTAGCAGCCCTAATAAGGGCTCTTAAGGACTGTCTTGTCTTCTGGTAGCTGGTATATATGGTGGTAAAAGGTATATTCTGAGCTTCTGGGGCCCTGCCTGACTAAATAGAAAATGAGCTATATACTGTTCAGCGTAGCAGCCCTAATAAGGGCTCTTAAGGACTGTCTTGTCTTCTGGTAGCTGGTATATATGGTGGTAAAAGGTATATTCTGAGCTTCTGGGGCCCTGCCTGACTACATAGAATATGAGCTATATACTGTTCAACATAGCAGCACTAATAAGGGATTAAGGACTGTCTTGTCTTCTGGTAGCTGGTATATATGGTGGTAAAAGGTATATTCTGAGCTTCTGGGGCCCTGCCTGACTAAATAGAAAATGAGCTATATACTGTTCAGCGTAGCAGCCCTAATAAGGGCTATTAAGGACTGTCTTGTCTTCTGGTAGCTGGTATATATGGTGGTAAAAGGTATATTCTGAGCTTCTGGGGCCCTGCCTGACTAAATAGAAAATGAGCTATATACTGTTCAGCGTAGCAGCCCTAATAAGGGCTATTAAGGACTGTCTTGTCTTCTGGTAGCTGGTATATATGGTGGTAAAAGGTATATTCTGAGCTTCTGGGGCCCTGCCTGACTAAATAGAAAATGAGCTATATACTGTTCAGCGTAGCAGCCCTAATAAGGGCTATTAAGGACTGTCTTGTCTTCTGGTAGCTGGTATATATGGTGGTAAAAGGTATATTCTGAGCTTCTGGGGCCCTGCCTGACTAAATAGAAAATGAGCTATATACTGTTCAGCGTAGCAGCCCTAATAAGGGCTATTAAGGACTGTCTTGTCTTCTGGTAGCTGGTATATATGGTGGTAAAAGGTATATTCTGAGCTTCTGGGGCCCTGCCTGACTAAATAGAAAATGAGCTATATACTGTTCAGCGTAGCAGCCCTAATAAGGGCTATTAAGGACTGTCTTGTCTTCTGGTAGCTGGTATATATGGTGGTAAAAGGTATATTCTGAGCTTCTGGGGCCCTGCCTGACTAAATAGAAAATGAGCTATATACTGTTCAGCGTAGCAGCCCTAATAAGGGCTCTTAAGGACTGTCTTGTCTTCTGGTAGCTGGTATATATGGTGGTAAAAGGTATATTCTGAGCTTCTGGGGCCCTGCCTGACTAAATAGAAAATGAGCTATATACTGTTCAACATAGCAGCACTAATAAGGGATTAAGGACTGTCTTGTCTTCTGGTAGCTGGTATATATGGTGGTAAAAGGTATATTCTGAGCTTCTGGGGCCCTGCCTGACTAAATAGAAAATGAGCTATATACTGTTCAGCGTAGCAGCCCTAATAAGGGCTCTTAAGGACTGTCTTGTCTTCTGGTAGCTGGTATATATGGTGGTAAAAGGTATATTCTGAGCTTCTGGGGCCCTGCCTGACTAAATAGAAAATGAGCTATATACTGTTCAACATAGCAGCACTAATAAGGGATTAAGGACTGTCTTGTCTTCTGGTAGCTGGTATATATGGTGGTAAAAGGTATATTCTGAGCTTCTGGGGCCCTGCCTGACTAAATAGAAAATGAGCTATATACTGTTCAACATAGCAGCACTAATAAGGGATTAAGGACTGTCTTGTCTTCTGGTAGCTGGTATATATGGTGGTAAAAGGTATATTCTGAGCTTCTGGGACCCTGCCTGACTAAATAGAAAATGAGCTATATACTGTTCAGCGTAGCAGCCCTAATAAGGGCTATTAAGGACTGTCTTGTCTTCTGGTAGCTGGTATATATGGTGGTAAAAGGTATATTCTGAGCTTCTGGGGCCCTGCCTGACTAAATAGAAAATGAGCTATATACTGTTCAGCGTAGCAGCCCTAATAAGGGCTATTAAGGACTGTCTTGTCTTCTGGTAACTGGTATATATGGTGGTAAAAGGTATATTCTGAGCTTCTGGGGCCCTGCCTGACTAAATAGAAAATGAGCTATATACTGTTCAGCGTAGCAGCCCTAATAAGGGCTCTTAAGGACTGTCTTGTCTTCTGGTAGCTGGTATATATGGTGGTAAAAGGTATATTCTGAGCTTCTGGGGCCCTGCCTGACTAAATAGAAAATGAGCTATATACTGTTCAACATAGCAGCACTAATAAGGGATTAAGGACTGTCTTGTCTTCTGGTAGCTGGTATATATGGTGGTAAAAGGTATATTCTGAGCTTCTGGGGCCCTGCCTGACTAAATAGAAAATGAGCTATATACTGTTCAACATAGCAGCACTAATAAGGGATTAAGGACTGTCTTGTCTTCTGGTAGCTGGTATATATGGTGGTAAAAGGTATATTCTGAGCTTCTGGGGCCCTGCCTGACTAAATAGAAAATGAGCTATATACTGTTCAACATAGCAGCACTAATAAGGGATTAAGGACTGTCTTGTCTTCTGGTAGCTGGTATATATGGTGGTAAAAGGTATATTCTGAGCTTCTGGGGCCCTGCCTGACTACATAGAAAATGAGCTATATACTGTTCAACATAGCAGCACTAATAAGGGATTAAGGACTGTCTTGTCTTCTGGTAGCTGGTATATATGGTGGTAAAAGGTATATTCTGAGCTTCTGGGGCCCTGCCTGACTAAATAGAAAATGAGCTATATACTGTTCAGCGTAGCAGCCGTAATAAGGGCTCTTAAGGACTGTCTTGTCTTCTGGTAGCTGGTATATATGGTGGTAAAAGGTATATTCTGAGCTTCTGGGGCCCTGCCTGACTAAATAGAAAATGAGCTATATACTGTTCAACATAGCAGCACTAATAAGGGATTAAGGACTGTCTTGTCTTCTGGTAGCTGGTATATATGGTGGTAAAAGGTATATTCTGAGCTTCTGGGGCCCTGCCTGACTACATAGAAAATGAGCTATATACTGTTCAACATAGCAGCACTAATAAGGGATTAAGGACTGTCTTGTCTTCTGGTAGCTGGTATATATGGTGGTAAAAGGTATATTCTGAGCTTCTGGGGCCCTGCCTGACTAAATAGAAAATGAGCTATATACTGTTCAGCGTAGCAGCCCTAATAAGGGCTCTTAAGGACTGTCTTGTCTTCTGGTAGCTGGTATATATGGTGGTAAAAGGTATATTCTGAGCTTCTGGGGCCCTGCCTGACTAAATAGAAAATAAGCTATATACTGTTCAGCGTAGCAGCCCTAATAAGGGCTATTAAGGACTGTCTTGTCTTCTGGTAGCTGGTATATATGGTGGTAAAAGGTATATTCTGAGCTTCTGGGGCCCTGCCTGACTAAATAGAAAATGAGCTATATACTGTTCAGCGTAGCAGCCCTAATAAGGGCTATTAAGGACTGTCTTGTCTTCTGGTAGCTGGTGGTAAAAGGTATATTCTGAGCTTCTGGGGCCCTGCCTGACTAAATAGAAAATGAGCTATATACTGTTCAGCGTAGCAGCCCTAATAAGGGCTCTTAAGGACTGTCTTGTCTTCTGGTAGCTGGTATAGATGGTGGTAAAAGCGATATTTCGAGCTTCTGGGGCCCTGCCAGCGACAGCCTGTCTTTCCCTGCTGTGAGCGTCTGTCCCTCACTAAGTTCAAGCTGCTAATGCTGACGAAGAGGAAGTGCTGAGTTTTGTATATTCGAGGTCACATGGTTTTTCCAGCCAATGCGTGTAGACGCCGTTTTCGCGATGCCAGCGTCCTCCCAGGACCTGTCCCACCCCCCCTGCATGGTGATTGGTGTAAAAAACGCGCCAGGGAAGGTGGGAGGGGAAACGAATTGTGAGTGCGCCATCGCCGCTGTACTCGATCGAAATCGAGTATGACGAACAGCGTAGTATTCGATCGAATACCGGCTCGGTCGAATACTACTCGCTCATCACTATTAGTGGAGAATGCTGCTGGGAACTTTTGATGGATAGGTTTATATTTGGGGCTATGTACCGGTATGTGGGCTAGGTTAGATGACACAGTCACAGACATTTTTCGGTATGACATAGTGTATATAGATGCTGATGGTGATGCTTTAATTTCCTATATGTAAACACTCAAACTTGTCACAGGGCGAGGGCAGGGGTATTTGGGTAGAAGTAGGACATGTCATCCAATTCAACCAACAAGGAGATTTACAACCCCCCCCCCCTAGATCATACTAATGGATTCCTGATTGTTAATAGCTACACAGTGGCCACGGGCGATCTCATATTGACGTGTGTGCGGCTTCTCATGATACTCCGATCATTAAATCGGAGAGAATGAATTATGCATTTATCAGGAAGCCGGCTTTGTACATGGTGGCTCTTTGTAGGAGATTGATCGGTGAAAGAGGCATCCAAGTGTTGAAAGATGTCAGGCTCCCCACATACACCTACGCGCCCCCTGATCATTATTCACTTCTGTTTTTTCCTCTAATTAACCAACCGGAAGGTTCGAGGTGAAAATGGTGACATCATCCTGAAAACATTGTCAATTTCATTCCATTTAATGAACAAAAGTGGGGATTGTAAATCAGGGTTGTGTTATTAAGACGAACTCAATTGAGTAAAAGTATAAATGGTATTAGTAACTGACTATATGCCTGTAACATCTAGGAATAAAGGAATATGCCTGTAACATCTAGGAATATATAGGGGGACACCTAACCCTGCAGAGCAGTGGAGGAAGGAAGTGTCCAAGGTTCTATCCTTGGAGACCTACTCTCAGTTTGCACCTATGGTTGCTGTCAATGTATAAAATCACCACCTCTATGCAGACGATACACAAATTTATATCTCAGGTCCAAAGCTCTCTTCCTTTATATGTCATGCCCCAGATTGTCCTTTAGCTCTCTCCTCATTCATGTCATCTTGCCACCTCAAACTGATTATGACAAAAATACAATTCTGTGATTACTCACCTGTAGAATTGATTTTATGGGTCGCTTCATCTTCAATTCTTCACTATTGGGTTCATCACCACAAGGTGGCGCAGCTGACTGCAAGAAGACTTGTGGCTCCTCCTGGCCCATAAAAGGGCAGCAAATTACCTATAACTCCAGTGTTGAAAATCAGTAATACAGAGAAGCCGGGAGGCAGAGACCATGTTACATCACACAGCCCCAAATAACTCTCTCAACGTAATCACCATAAAAAGGCAAAAAAAGGATAACAGAACAAGGGTGGGATGAAGCGACTCGTGCTGGATACCCATAAAATCAATTCTACAGGTGAGTAATCACAGAATTGTATTTTTCTGGGTATCCAGCACGGTTCGCTTCATCTTCAATTCTTCACTATTGGGACATCCAAAAGCAGTGTCCAAGAAGAAGGGTGGGATCCCCAGTAAGCAACAGTACATAGTTCATGACACTACCGCCTGAAGCATCTTGCGACCAAAAAGAGCATCAGCTGAGGCCCTAACGTCAACCTTGTAAAACTTAGAAAAAGTATGAACGGAAGACCAGGTAGCGGCCTTACAAACTTGTTCAACAGAAGCCTGGTGCTGAAAAGCCCAAGAGGCAACAATAGCTCTAGTGGAGTGAGCTGTAACACGAAAAGGGGGTTCCTTCCCCTTGGCAGAGTACGCTTGCCCCACCGCCTGTCAAATCCACCTGCTGATAGTGGATTTGGCTGGAGGCAAGCCCTTCCTAGGCCCGTCAGGAAGAACAAACAGAGAGTCCGACTTCTGAAAAGACTCCGTAGCAACCAAATAGTACTTAAGCGCTCTAACCACATCCAGAGAATGAAGAGTCCGTTCCTTAGAATTAGAAGGGCCAGGACACAAGGAAGGCAAGACAATGTCTTCATTGAGATGAACTCAATATCAGTTAAAGTTATAGGGCCTTCTGAAGTCACATGACTGGCAATTGTTAAACTAGACTTTAAAGGGAAACTCCCCTTTTTTTCAGGTTTTCAGTGTTCTTTTTTCTTCTTTCTTCTTTTTTCTTCTGGAATGTAAAATAATTATTTGTGTTAGTATTATGCCCCCATACCTGTGATTTATTTATCAGCATGCTGTTTTCATGTTTCTTATATTCCCCTGACTCTGTCTTGGTGTGGCTTTCTTGCCCCCTACTCTCAGTATCCTTTCTGACTACAACTACGACTACAATCTTTCCACTGTAGCAGGTGAACTCATTAGAAGCTTTGGCTAGATCACACAGCGGTAATTATCTCTCCAGTTGAGAATTCTGCCAGTAACTCTTTTAGCTACTGAAACACAACATTGTTTTCCTCTCAGCTAAATAGGTTGAATTAGAGCAGAATACCCTTGTCTCTGCCTCAGCCAAGCAGATGATTAGCAAACTATAGTCAGGAAGTATCTGATCTGTACTTTTAACACACCCCTTTGATGTACATTGGTACTAAGGTAAACACATTGTTACTAGGAAGAACTATAATACAGAGTTGCAAACAAATCGGAAAGAAAAAAAAATAACCAATAAGCTTAGCACATTGATTACATTATATAGCTACACAATAATGGAAACATTTCAAAATGCCATTGAAAGTGAAATTACCCTTTAAAGTCAAACCCCACCCAAAGGTATTTACATTATGGAATCACTTGCCTACCCTGTATCCCCCGCATATTTGACTCAGTAAGGTGGAGGGGGCACAGTCTGCTGCTAAATTAGAGGCACCACATGACAATTACCGGTATGGGATAGCAGGATGGGTGAGGAGGGGGAAGTATTTTTGCTTCCCGCACTGGGTGCTATTTTGCTTAGAAACTGCCTTGATGCCTGGCCCAGTGTAATAGGAGCCTTAATCACAAGAACCACAACCTTTACTAGTAAATACTTAATCTAAGATATACCTCCAATTAAAAATGATTGGCGATCCCATTCATTCCCCCAGCAATTAAAAATAAATGGGCTATATACTTACCCTACCCTGGTGGTAACCCTACTTGCTCCTTGCCCCTGTACTGATATTGCAGTCCCCGCTCATCCGTCATTAATGACTGGATGTCTGCTTTCCTATAGTTTGGTTTCATGACATTATAAGCAAAGTTCATTATCATTGTTTTTTTTTAATATGGCACCGTTTTTCCTGTAGCTGTTAAAGAAAATGTTAAACTTTTTGTTTTAATGTGTTTGAAATAGAATTCTTCCTCCCCCTCCAGACACTCAAAGTATAAAGGGAATAATGACGGAGAGACAAGGAAGAGCACTTACATTTTAGAGATAAATTTATTGGACCTGCTGACAATAGCGATTTTCTCGCGCTGCACTCAGCGTGCCACCATATAGCACAATATAAACAAAATTATAGTCGTATCAAGCAGACAGGCCCCTGCCAGGCTGACAAGCGCTTATGATGCCAGTGATGTGCCCGCCAAGCTTAAACCCACATTTCAGAGACACTGATGAATGGCTTAACAGACATTAATATAGAGAGTCTTCATTAAAGGCCACCAGTATGGGGGTTAGAAAAGTACCTCCTGGAGGGGGCACCACCAGCGAGGGTAGCCATTCCATGCTCCGGGTCTTATACATACTGATAGTTCAGGGCCATGATGTACAATTTAGAAAAGTAAATACATAATAAACAATGCCTTCATAAGATTTTCCAAGTAATAAATAATAACAAATGATTTCAAAACAAGTTAGCCAACCACTAAAATGCTTCCATAAAAAGGCGCAGTTCATAAATCAGAACAGACCGCTCTTAAAAAGGGGAGGGCTGGGGCAGAAAAAGGGAACGTGTCATCCAACCCCAGCGACTCAACAACACCTGCCAACTGGTGACATGTATGGTAGAGATATATAGATCATGTACATTTACCTTGTCCTACTTCTCTATTCAGTTCTGGTGATCCATCTTTTTTTCTTAACTTTTTGCACTTTTTATAATCTTTCCTTCTTTCCATTTCCCCACCTATATTTTCTGCTCCTCCCCTCTGTTCACCTCTGCTCCCCTCCACCCCCCCTCTTCTCTATCCTCTACTTTCCTAATTGTCTCCATTTACCTTTCCTTGTATTTATTTCTATCCCTCTTATATCATCATTCCGCTTCCCCTTCTGCATTTTTCTACTTTTTCCCATTTCCCTATGTTTTCACTTCCTCACACCTCTAACTCTTATTTTCTCTGATCATTCTGTGTCCTATACTTTTCTTTTGTTTACATTGCTGCCCTTTCTGTTACCTCTTTGCCCTACACCCCTCTTTTCTTTCCTTTCTTTCCTATTCCTCTGTATTTTACTTTCCATTGCTTTGATTCCACTTTTTTACTTTCCAATTCCACATTCAGCTTTCTTTTTCGGTTCCACCCACCTTTATTCTCATTTGTTTTATTTTCTTCTCCCTTACAATTCCTTGCTTTCCCCTTTCACTTTCATTTCTTTTTTATCTTCTCTTTCGCCTTTATTTGGCACATATGCCTTCAGGATAAGTCTATGGCTGAGCGGTGGCGGACCAGCAACAGGTCAGAACACAGAGCCTCTTGGATTAGTGGGAGCAGCAGCCTCTTTGTTTGCACAGCATTGATTCTAGTGGGGGACGACTATAAAAACCACAATGAATAATACATTTAATTAAACGGGAAATTCAGGCATTGCATTTAACTCAAGCCTGTGCTGGAACGTTCTTTTAGCTGGAAGGGAAACAATACAATATATTATATAACATCACATACATATTAATTAACATAAAAACGTGTTTATAATATACCTCTCACTCTGAAACGCCCCAAGCATATGTCTGAATGATATTTATATAGAACGCTTCGTGATCTTCACTGATAATTACAGAACAATCTGAATAGGAGACAGACAGTGTCCTCACCAGCTCGGCCTTAAAGTGCACCTATACTCAGAAAGGAAATGTATGTGGTCACCTTCCATCCCCAGCCCAGTGCCCCAAAACATCCAGTCTTTTTTACCTCAGCCTTTGCCCAATATTGCTAAAAAAGACTAACAGGAAGTAATATGATCTTAAATGGCTTGTCATATGCTCATTAGTTCAGTTAGGGCCTTGAGGAAGTTTTGGGATTTTGGACCACGGAGCGCGTGGGGATACCGCTTGACTGACTTTTATGGGATGTGATCCCCTGGTCCATAACACTTAGGGGATGTTTTCTAGTTGTTCGATTGTTATCATATTGTTTTGCACTTTGCCCCTCTTGTCATGTTTTCATGGGTCTTAATAATTGAAATTGCACTTTTTCAGCACAGCAAATGCACTTTAAAGCTTAATTTGCCCAAACAGATGAGATTTTGGTCATGATACCAATCACTATATTGATTTTGGTTATATTAAAATGAGGGTCCGGGTGGGATGCTCCATGTTCTGATGTGCTTTTATATTTATATGTATGTCTATGTGTAATGTGTAGTTTTTAGATAATAAAGATGATTTCTTGAAATATTATCTATGTAAAGTAGTTGATTTTTTAGAGGGGGAATGTGCTGTGATTTGCTGTTTTGCTAATGGTTGCTGGAGCCACATTAGAAACTATTTATCTTACATAGGTTTACAGCACTTACAAGCACACCGCCTATATAGCCTTACTTTGTTATGATTTGTGGGTGGTGCGGGGTTTTCTCAAGTTGAGTATATATATGCTAATTAGTTCGGTTACAACTAAACTGTCACATTAGGGCTGAGGATTTTTTTTCTCATGTTTTTCTGTGAGATAAACATTTTTATAATGATTTTCTTTTTAGTTCAATTCAGAACCATTTTAGCTGTGCACATGTTTAAGTACTTTGCGCAGCTAAAAACGACGCTGAATTGCACTAAGGAAAAAAAACATTAAAAAATAAAACAAAAAAATATAATCTTGATTTTTCTCAAGAGTGCAATTCAGCATTTTTTTTTTTAGCTGTGCAATTGTATACAATTATTGCACAGCTAAACATGGCGCTGAATTGCACCGAGGAAAAAAAGATTGCGTTTAACTCAAGCCTTTTTTTGTTCTCGCAAAAATTAGGAAAATAAATTCTCATGGTGCTGAATTAGCCCTATAATGGCTAATAGGTTGAAGTGCTCCCCATTGCTGAGCTGTGTGTACTGTGGCTGAACACGTCATCACCGGGGGTGGGGCTGCTCAAACAGGGAGCAATATGGCCGACTACATACGGTTCCTTTTGTTTGAATATTGGGCAAAAGCTTTATTAAAAAAAGAAACACAGGCTGTTTCGGGGCACTGGGCTGGGGATGGAAGGTGATGCCATAGACTTCCCTCTGAGCATAGGTGCACTTTTTACATTTTTACTGCATTATGGTGGTAGTGGTGCAGTGGTAGCCCTGTATGCCATTGTTTTGCAACTTGTGGTTGATAAAGGTGGAACGAGGGACAAGGAAATGAGAACAAAATGAGAGTAAAAAGTGAGGAAGGAGGTGAAAAGATAAAGAGAATGGAAAATACAGTAACTGGGGAAGATAAATAAAAAGGGGGAAAGAGAAGGATGGGGGGTCACCAAGATTGAAACAGGAAAAAAACAGAAGAAGGAAAAAAAAGAGAAAAAAGAAAATAGTGGAGCTACAGAAAGTGAGACTGAATCATGTAGAAATATAACGAAAAGGGAGACCTGGGAGAAACCCCGAAAAGAGAATCTGAGCTAGCGGGGAGCTTTCTTTCTTCAATATTATATTTTAGCATAGTCACATTAGTGCCTTACTGTGGGCTAAGTGTCCCGACACAAGAGAAGGTCCTGGGTAGGAAGAGGCCTGGTTGCAATTTGTTTTGCAGGTAAAATCTAGAACTTTTGAATTATCTGCCATACTGGCAGCCAGTGGAGCAGCACTAGAGAAGTGAGAGGAGAGGTGGATGAGGCGAGCAGCTGAGTTGCCAATAGATTGGAGGGGTACCAGTCTGCTGGTAGAACACAGAGCAGAGTGTTGCAGTAGTCTAGTCAGGATATGATTGGGACATGCCTTCAATTTTAGTGCCTTCAGGTGAATGGAAGAAATGGACTTGAGAAAAGCTTTTGAGCTGGAGATGACAGGAGGTGGCTAGTTACTGACTGTGAGCTGTTAACAGAAGAGAGGAGTCCAGCATAACACTAAGACATTGTGTTTGGGGAGCTCCAGTGTTTGTGAGATACTGTTATATTTGAGACAGGAGCAGAATGGATGTTTGCAAAATTACAAGCTGGTTTGTTCATAGTTAAATTGAGGGAGTGAGATGACATGAATGAAGAGATAACTGTATCATTCTGGGACAAGATAGGGCTTGAGAGGTGTATTCAAACCATCTGCATGAAAGTGAGAGTTTATACTGTAAGTTGTCCAAGACCATAAACTGAAAAGGATAGAGGTCCAAGAACGGAACCAACAGGTAGAGGGCAAGAAGAGGAAACCATGTTGGGGTGGGATACACTGAGAGGTAAGAGGAGGGCCATAAATGGTAAGATCTTGAATGTCTAGGGAGTAGAGTATTTGGATTAGAAGGAGATGGCTGATGTCATGAAGGTTTTAGAATGGAGCAGTGACCTTTGTATATTATAAGAGTGACGTTTGGTGAAATGGGGGATCTATTAAGGGATATGTAGAGATATATTGTGCTGGTCCAGTTTGAATGAGAAAGGAAGCCGTGGGTCAGTAAATAGGACCTTTGGTGGTGTGTGGGACCTTTCAGTAGTATAGGGGACCTTCAATGTTATGACGGTTTTCAGTATATACATGTATATACAGGGCCACAGATAGTATGCGCCTTTCAGTGGTATTATATTTTGACTGGAGGTCCTCTTTAATTATAGTAAAACATTTTAAATATTACTAAAGCAGCCCTTTAATAAAATAATATATTTTACTAAGAAATGGTGAACTTTAGCAGTCGACTTCTTTTGTGTAATAAAATTACTTTCACTTGTTACTTGTGCCTTAAAACATTTGTATCATTAAAGAGGAACAACACACCCGATTTTCACTTTTCAGGGTGTTGTTCTTCTCAGTAGGGGCATCCAGAACTGTGATGACCCGCTGTGTGTATCCCCTAAGTCATTCACATTCCTGTCGCTGCTACGACGCAAACTTTGGCGAGAACGAGTGCGCTGATTGGCTGAGCAGCCTGTTCAACCAATCAGCGCACTCGCTTTCACTCAGCTCCCTTCGGCATCACTGACTGCTGAGCAGCCAAGTGGCACCGAAGGAAGTACACCAGCGCCCGCATCTCGTCTCCTAGACATCATGTGCCCATTAAGAAAGGTCGGGCGTGGGTGTGCGCACGGCTAGAAGTGAGCCAGAATGTGGTCGCGGCGCAGAGGCGAGGGCTCCGGGGCAAGATGAGTGAAACGGGGCTTCTGGGGGGTTTACACAGTGCAGCATCCAAATTCAGGATGCCCCAAGGAGTGGAACTCGGATGGCCCTGGAGTCTCTGATGTTCCTCTTTAAATGTAACAATTGTACCAAACAGTGAAGTACAGTACATAAAGGTTACACAAAATTATTATTTTGTTAAAGGGGACCTCTACATTATATACAGATGTTTTAAAGTAGTTTACTCTAAACACCTTATTTGGCTAAAGGGGACCACTGACTTTTTTTACATTAATGTTTTGGGATATTCCCATCAGGAAGTTTAGGAGCACTGAGCTATCAAAATCCATTCGAAGACCGGGGATTTAAAGCCTCCCCCTGCTGAACAAGCTCTAGGCTAAGTCTAATTATTCATTATTCTAGAAACTGCTGATGAGGCAACCACAGCCTTTTCCTCTGGAAACAAATCAGGTTCAACAGATGTGCCACACACAGGTTTCTGAAAAAGGTGAGTCTCCCTCTAATGCAGGGCTTGTTGATGGTGTGAGGAGGTAAGTGGAGTTAGTTTACTGTCCCTGTGGACCGAGGCCCTTCCAGGCACAAAGTTGCAAGCTATGATTTAGGTCCACTTTAAAGAAGGCAAATAAAAACCATAGTACAGGGACTTCTTTTTTCGTTTTGCCTCCGTAGCAGATCTCCGTATATAAAACAACTTGTTAATCTCATCGAGCCGCAATGACCATAAAAGTTAATCGCTTTGTTTTCGCATTCCCGTCGCTGCCTCCGACTGCCCAATAAAATCTAAATGGAATTGTTAAGCACTTGCCCTGAAGGCCTCCAATTCACTTGCTTAAAGATCTTAAAGGTGACCTAGAAAGGGAAATCCACTACGCACCACCTGTAGGTCTTGCTATAGTGGTGGCATATTGAACCTGCTCAAATATCATTGTTGTGAGGATTTTTTTTATTTTAATTTGATTAATTTCTTTAATTTATTTATAATTTTATTTGTATGTGTTACAGAAAATATTTATATCTGGCAAATGTTCTGTTTCTGGATATATTATATTACTACTGCTGTTTAGATTCATGTTAAAGGGGACCAAAACCGAGGCTGCTTGATTCTTACTCCCTGGGGCATCCAGAATCTGTGTGAAACCCCCCAGGTCACCGCGTATACTCACATACGCGAGCAGCGCCACATCCCCACTATTCCTTTAGCAGGACGCATGCCCATGCCAGGCATTTATGAATGGCCGGCGCGGGCACGCTGCCTATTAGAGGGTAGCAGCGGATGCAACCCCTGGAAAGTTAAGTGTGCTCGGCTGTGATTGGTCTCCTTAGATGAGCCTAGCCAAGTTCATGTCAGTTGAGCGCACTGATTGGAGGACCGGTGACCTGGGGTTTACACACAGCATGGCGGAACGAGGACCAAAACCCTGGATAGTCATATCCTGGGTTTTGGGCCACCTTACAGTTACATTCAACCAAAATATTTCTGGTTTGAGCAGAATTTTATCAAAATTTGGTAAATAAAAAATAAGTGGAATAACTTTTTAATTAGTGATAGTAAAACATCTTTCTGTAATGCTAGAGTTGCTGTTTAATAACAGGTACAGAGGAGACAATCCTTAAAGAGCCTTTTTCTATTACACAGCACGATGCACACATTGCACTGTAAGCTATCCACGTTCCATTAATAGGCTCATGACTGTTTTAGAAAGTATCACAGCCAATTAAAATAGAAACAATTAAGATAAATTAATTTTTATTTGGTTTATTAATGTAACACAATGGACTTCTCAGCCGGGAGCTGGCAGGCTTTTCAGAATGACTTGTCTTGTTTGATATGGTCAACAGCAGAAGGGAAAGATAGCCCATCCCAAGGTTTTACCTCCCATCCCAATATATGGCTCTCTGAGCATCGTTGCCTCTGCACTATATATTCTAGAGTAAAAAAGAATTCTCATTTTAAAACACTGTAAACCCATATAAGAATTAAAAAAGGTACTAACCTTTTTACCCCTCCGCAGCATATTTTGCCCAGCTTGACTTACAGTTGGTGAAAACGAGGCTTGTGGCGAGCTAGCACCTCAAAATTTTTGGGGGGTTTACAGTCCCTTTTCACGGAACATTCCAGGCAAAGCGTTAAATTAGGCTGTGGACCACAGTGCTGATTGTCAGGGGCTGTATCTTTTAGTCTCCATCATTAAATCCTATTGAACGTGAGCCTTTTTGAGATGACCCAATTTTCAGGGTCTGAATTCCCCCATAGAGAAACATGCCAAGCTGACGGCTCATCCGAGCATGAGAGATCCAGCAGAAGGAAGGGAATTACCTTGGGCTTGTTAGAACAATATAAAGCAGACTGACTGAAAGATGCCACACCTAACAACCAGCAAAGGGAGGGCAAAAAGCAGTTCTTTACTATTATTAGTTTGTACTTCTGATTTAAAAGGAAAGATGAATCCCCTGTATAATGATAGGTTTCCTGAAACAAAGTAATGCATATTTAGAGTGAAAGAATAACCCCCATTTGATTTTAGTAATAATTGTATTTAATCCTAGAGTTACAAGACTACAAATCAAACAAAGCATGTATTTTTAGAGTACAATAGGTAGCTGCCTGAATTTACTGTATGTTTCTCAAAATGACTAATGTGAAATCCTGGATCAACTTTGTGGGTTTCTTATTCCAGTCCTATATTTGATATCAGATAAAACGATAATATGGGTCTCTCCCTAGTCTGGCTACTGACTTAGGATTAAAAGATTAAATGATTTCTGGTAGTTCTATAATTCGTTCCAAGTCTTTCAACGTGATTCACTAATTAAAGTGGACCAACACCCAGGATTTTGACTATCCTGGGTCTTGGTCCACTTCGGTGGGGCACCCCCGATCGCTGTGTGAAACCCCCCCGAACCCCCCGAAAAACTCACCTCTCCCCGCTCCCAGCACCGACGGGCAAGCCGCGGACAAGCGGCTCCTCCGCCGCCGCCTCCCGCGCGTCAAGAGTGACGGCCGGCGCGGGCGCGCGCACGTCTAGAGAGGCGCGAGGGAGATAAGGTAAGGAGTTTGGGGTGTTTGGGGGGGGTTTCACCCCGCGGGACATCCCGATCTCGGATGTCCCGCGGGGAGGGAGGTGATCGACCCGGGAATCTTATAGATGTAGGTGTTGGTCCACTTTAAAGAAACTGTAAACCCAAAAGCAAAAATAAGGCAGCAAGCTCAGATGAAGCCTTTCCTTTTTCTACAGTTCTGGGTACAAGCCACAGCAGGGCTCCAAAGTTTGCCTTTCTTTCAGGTCCATTCCTCCAGGACCACACAAAAAAGTGGTCTAACAGCCATCTATCCCTTGGTGCTCTTAGTGTGAATGAGCCTGGCAAGCCTCAGTGTGACTGCAGCTGTCTCTGACCACAGCAGAACATGATCATGACTAATAAAGCTGTGCCATGACACACCCCTCCCAGCTCAGCCACAACACAGACATGTAAACGCATTCGATAGAATACATATAATCGGAGATTTTGAGAAAAGTTGAAATGGCTTATTTTACACGTAAGTGGGGAAAATCAAGGGTGCTCTGGGGCTGTGGCAGTGTGACATAGACTTTGATATAACATCAATGATGCTCAGTTTTCACCAAAACAGCCATTTTTTGTGCAATTCATGCTGTGTTTAATTGTGTTATTGAGGAGTCTAAGGACATCTAATGTTTGTGAGCACTACCATTGCTTGAGCAGTGAGGGTCTTGGCGCCCCAGACTGGGGTTCAGTCCATTACACAGCATCCCTGAACCTCAGGTTCAGCTGCCCTACTGTAATTTGCAGCACTACCTACTGGACACAAAAGTGTCAATATTTTTTCATGCCCCTGTATTCTGAATTATCCAATGGACCTATGTATGATCATGCAGTATGTATATATTATGTTTATTGTATTTATAGCCCTTGTTTAGGATACATAACTTCTGGCATTATACTAGTAGGGCGTGTCATGCTGGATTTTTTAGGCAATATTGCATTTTAATAATGTAATAAATATATTGTATTAGAGTAATGTGTGTTACATTTTCTCCTTTTTGTACTTTAGCTTAAAACATCACTTAACTTCATAACACTTTACATGAAAGGTATACATCAGGAGAGAGGGTACAAGGCATTAAAAATGTAATTTTTAAATTTTAAAGGTGGAAAAAGTTCTAGAATGATTCTTCTTTTTTTTAACAGGATAAAAATCTGATATTTTAACAAGGGTGTATATCCACTTTAAATAATTAAAATAATTACGGTACAGTAATTAATTACATTTGAATGTATGCAAATCATGTCATGAAATGTAATGTAAAATTAAATAAAATGAAATATATAAAAATAATACAAATAAATATATATAAATATATATTATATTATATTATATTTTTGGATTTATTATTATTACCGGTATATTTATATATATATATATATATATATATATATATATATATATATATATATATATATATATATAAATATACCGGTAATAATAATAAATCCAAAAATTGTAGAGCGCAGATACAAAGGTGTAATAAGTGAAGACAAAACAAAACGGCACCTGTTAATTTAAGCATCCTCAGTTTTATATGGGTTAACATTGATGAGTTATAGCTCTGCTTTATGAAAATTAATATGTTTTCTTAATACACTGCACAGGGCAACAATGGCAAAGTGCAGCTTAATCTAAAATATTTATGCCAAAAATGAAAGACATTGAATGGGAGTAATTGAACTGCTGCCATATTGAGTGTCAGGTCCTTGGATGGATAATCGCACTCTGTCATTAATGTGCTCAGCGGCGGGCGCTAACGAGCATCAGATTTGGCTGGTTAGAGCGGGTAAGAGTTGCTTCTTTGGAAACACTGACGAGGGAGTGGGGGGTAGAGGGGGTGCACAGCAGAGTGGAAGGGGGGACGCAGAGCAGAGAATTACTATAATCATGTTGTCAAGCCATGTCTCCGGAAAGTTTATAAAGGAGAGATGAGTTCCTTCATAGGAGCCATAAACAGGAGAGTGTGGTGACAGTACGCCGAGACATGCTCAGAATTAGACCTGCCGCTTACTTCAAGCAGAAAACAGGTTGGGCAGAATAATTATGGAGAATGTTTTGCTTGAATTTATTTCCATTTCTTCATCTTCTCTATATTACCAGCTTTTTGTTTCTGCCACAATGTGACACAATTTTACATAGAACTTTTAAAGTTCTGTGGTAGAAACTAGACCTAAGACCCTGGTGGACCATTTGGTCCATTCTAATGCAAGGTTGACTCATTTACAAAACCTGGCTTAGGCCTGGTGGTCAACACTTGGGTGCTTCCAGGACTTGAATGAGCAATAAGTACTATCTGCGGCCACAAGGAACACTCCAGGTCAGAGGAACAACAGTTTTGGAGACCAGTATGGTGAGAAATTGGTTGACAGTGTATGAAGTGTCAAGGCTGAAGGAGATCAGAAGAATAGTTGTTACATTAAGCCAAGGGTTCAGAGTCAGGCAATCCAAAGTAGCAGAAAAAGCAGGGTCTGGTTCTAGTAGGTAGATTCAAATAGGTAGACCAATAAGAAAGTCCCCAGCTATGCTTGAAATGCCACTTCTTCTCTATATTACAAACTTTTTCACTTAGACATATACATTTTAAAGCTCTGTTGTAGGCAGTAGAGACACAGGGTTCTTTCATATCTTGCTTTATGTAATTGCTAGTTTGACCTATGGTCGAATAGTTTGACCTATAGTCAATAGTAGCAAAAAGATTTCAGGTCAAAAGAACATTGGTTTGGAGACAAGCCAAGATCAGATATTGTCATTATATGAAGTGTCAACCCCGAACGAAATCAAGAGCATAGTCCTTAACTGAGTCAAGGGTCACCCCCCATACTTTAGATACTCAGGATCTGGTTTGGGCAGAAGTAGATCCTGAATGTTCATCATGGACAACAAAAGCATGATATGGAAGTTTGTATCTGACCCTTGTGCATGAATTTGCACTTTCTCCTCTCTATGTAATCAACTTTTTTGTAGAACCTACTCTTCTGACTCCTGTACCCTTCCTTCTTTTCTTAATATATTGTAAGCTCTTCCCTTTCTGGATTCTCCCTTATATCCTAATCGATTGTAAGCTCATCCACCTTCTGTATCCTTCATTCTATTCTAAGAGATTGTAAGCTCTTCCCCTTCTGTATCCTCCTGTAAAGAAAAGGAACAACAAAAATCTCCAGACAAAGGTTTATGCTAACAAGAATACAAATTTGTGTATTAGAACTGGGGGTTGAGTGGCAATGGAGGGGTTTGGGACTGGAGAAGGGGCAGGGATTGTAAGGCAGCGAGGTTGTCCGGGTGCTTTCTTGCACATGGGTGATGGGATATAGGGAACAGCAGTCCTGGAGGGATAAAAGAAAGAATGAAGAAAGGAGAAAGAAGTAAGACCCCAACCCGGGAGTAGTAAACTTCCCCCCCACCCAATGGTGGATTTCACTTATCTGTTGTTGTTGGAGTGTGTGAGGGGCAACAAGAAGCAGGCAGAGGAGTAGATAGTTTTGGAGGGAACAGCTCCCTTCCCCCCGCAGTGACTGGATAGAAGTAAGGTGGAACCGCAGCTGCATACCTTAACATATTGTAAGCTTTTCCTCCCTCTAGAATGCCCCTTATACCCTAACAGATTGTTCTTTCCTCTTTATACTTTATTCTATAGATATATAGAATAAATAAATCTATATATTTTCGGTATAATGCATTATACCCCAGTACACAGTTTCTCAACCTGCAGTACATGTACCCCAGGGGGGGACACAGCAATGTCCAGGGGGGCACTGAAAGGGGGTTATATTGGGTCTGGTATATTGTTTTAACAGTAAGACATTATTCTGTCTTGCTGTAATGTACTACAAGGCCTGTGATCTCTTTATTTTGGTAACATTAATAATTGATCTCCTCCTTACATGGTACTTGGTTGTAACAACAGAGTACTTGGCTTAAAAAGGTTAAGGACCACTTCTCTCCTTCTGTATCCTCCCTTATACTTTAATAGGGTGTAAGCTCTTCTCCTTCTGTATCCTCTCTTATACCCTAATATATTGTAACTTTTTTTATTGAGTAAAATCAAGCAATCATATACAATATATACAATATATACAAAGTTACAATAATAAATAAATAAAAATAAAATAAATAATAACTAAACAAAAAGAAACAGGCCTAACAATTCGGCATATAATATATAATATCCATTATTCTATATACAATCCTGTCTACAACCTAAACACTACACTCTACACAACTCAGCAGGAAGACTAAGAGACCCCGTCACCTGTGCACGCAGTCGTTCTTCAAAATTCTGTCATTGTTATAAAAATCTATGGGTGATAAGAGACAGAAAAGCCCACCCAGAGGGAAGTCATGGGGATCAAGGAGGCCTGATGTTCCTCCACGCCTTCATCCAGGCCCCCCGTTCCCACCTGTCCCTCTCAAGCACCCGGATCTTGCCCACCTCATGCAGGATGTCATGCACCACCACCGGGACAGGGAGGACTTTCTTCCTAATGCAGAGCTGGCACCGTGCATTCCATGTGAAATAGCGGATCACTAGACTAACTAGATATAAAGTGTCCAAACAAAAATCCCCTCTGTTCTTGAATGCCCCGTACACCCACTCAGCATAGGAAAGCTGGGAGAAGAAGGGGGCACCGAGGGCCAACCCCACCTGTTTACACACCTCTACATTAAAGGGACACCGGAGCAGGAAGTGGACCATAGTCTCCACCTCATCCTGACACTCCTCACGGAGACAAATTATCTCTGGCAGGCTGCGACTCTTCCGGATCCCCCTAAGGTAGAGTTTTCCTTGGAAGGAGAGCCAGGCTATATCCCGGTATTTCAAAGGAATTCTTGAGGAGTTAATAAGCCTCAAACCCTCCCTCATGATGGAGCCTGGGCAATCCCTGAGGGACAATGGCTCATGAAAAGCCAGACCCAGGACCCGACTCACCAGAAGCTTCCTCGGAGTAGATCTCATGTCCTCTGCCGTCAATTGCCATTGCCGAAGTATTTTCAAGCACGGGGCAACATAGGCCGGGAGCTGAGCCTGAGGAACTCGCGGGCTTTTCACCCGGCCACCATTCTCCCAGTCTCGCAGGAAGGGCTTAAACCAGGACTGGAAAATACCCACCCAGCCAGGCGGGCTCTCTGCCAACATGCTTCCAAAATTATGTTTCAGAAACAAGAGAGAGAAAAACACTACTGGGTTGACCATCCCTAGGCCACCCTCCCGCCTGGATAGGTAAGTGACATTTCTTTTCACCAGGTTCATGCGGTTTCCCCATAACATCTGGAAAAACACGCTGTAGACCCTGGTGTAGAGAGATACTGGCAAAACACAGACGAAGCTGACGTATAAAAAGATGGGGATCAGGTAGGTCTTGATAAGGTCAACCCTTTCCCTGAGAGACATTTTCCAGCTCTTCCAGACTGCAACCTTGGCATTGGCAATTTCCAGCCTGCTCTCCCAGTTTTTTTGGCCATAATCACCAGGACCGAAATTAATGCCAAGGATCTTAATTTCCTGCTGGGGCATTGGGAAGGCGTCCGGAAGTTCGAAGCCCTCACCCTCCTCACCCATCCAGAAAACTTCACTCTTCTCATGATTGACCTTGGAGCCCGACGCTTCTGTATACTGTGCTATAAGAGAGGCCACCTCCTCCGCCTCATTTGTCCCAGAGACAATCACAGATACATCATCAGCATAGGCAATAACCTTCAGAGGAGGCTCACCAGGCACACCCAGAGGAACCCCACATAACATGCTGCTCTCGACCCTCCTTATAAAGGGATCGATTGCAAACACATACAGTAAGGGACTCAGAGCTCTTCCCCTTCTGTATGCTCCCTAATACCCTAATAGAGTGTAAGCTCTTCTCCTTCTGTATCCTCCCTTATACCCTAATACATTGTAAGTTCTTATATGCCTACACAGTGCTCTTAATAGCCTGCTGGAATTGAGGAGAGGGAGTTTTTTTTCTTTACAGTAATATAAATGCTGTGTGCAGGTTAAGGTGTTTCCAGGCAGGCTGCAACCCCGCTAACCCCTACCCCATTGAATTTCCATAGAACATTAAATAGTAATTACTCGTCACAATGTAACATAGAGCATATAATATATTCAGTGTTTAGGTGAAAAATGTCTAATTTATTAAACAGGAAGTAAATTTCAGACTGGTCTCCCGCTCGCTGACCTGTGATTCATCAGAGGCTGACATGATTGGTGGGTTAAAGGGCATCTCCATCTAAAGTGGGAAATGTGAGCAGACATCAGCAGGAGGCTGTGCAGGTGTGGAACAAATCAGAGATGATGGCAGCTCACTACCTGGAGCGCTGGCGGTCTCAGCCGGCCGCTGTCTCCCTGGCATGCCGGCACTCCAGAAATGCCACGGCTGTCAGAGCTTGGAGTCAGGCCGGCGCTGTAAACTGCCAGCGTGAGTACAGAGACAGGAATGATCGTGATCTCTGAGGTTCTGGTGTTTGATGATTAGGTCCAGTAATTAAACAACTACCAGGCTGTCGTTGAAGTTAAAAAAACTTGTTACAGATTTTTTTTTTTTAGATTTCACAATGAAAGATCGGAGTTTATAGACATATAAGGTATATATGCTTTGTGTATGCTGTGTGCTTTGTGCTAAGATCTGGGAGAGTAAGTAATACAAAGAAAAGAAAAACAAATTGCTTGCAACTGTATAAACAGCCTAGAATTAGCCATTTTAAAGCATCTTAAAAAAAATAATTTACAAATACCTCTATTGATTCTAATTGGAGCTGGACTGTCCCTGCAAACAATATAGTATAAATGCAGAAACCTGTGTTGGGATAATTTAAAGGTAGAGGGGTAATTCAGAAGATAAAGAGAAACTCTGTTCACTTTGGGAATGCCTTGTAAACCAGACCTTCACCCTAAATAACAGTTTATCTTGTATGTTCCCCCTCCCTGTACGTACAGATTGCTCACATAAAAAATCGTCCTACTTGCTTCTACTGCATTTTCTGAGCCTTTAAACAACCAAGACGGTGACACATGGAGTCCTGGGCTGCCTGCAAACAGGAAGTGCCTACTGACTGTGCTGATCTGCATTGTGGGATTGCTGACCTTTTCCTTACCCCAGCTCTGCTCTGTCTGCTATAACCCGCCCCCTGAACTTCCCCCTCCCCCTCATTATGTGATGCTTCTAAGGCAAGATGGTGGCACCCATATTCTAGAGTCCTTAACAGAGTTGCAGCCCAGTGGGGAAAAAAATAATAAGAAAATTACTAAAAATGTTAATATACTAATTTTAGATGCCGGGGAATATGTTTTTGAAGGGTTTGAGCTTTTCATTAAATGATGCTGAAAGTCCGGTTTAAGTTTCTTTCTGGATATCCCATAAACGTATGGACTGTTAGGTACACGTACTGTGTGAAAATGATTATTGGAAACATTCAGGACACATGCTTTATTGCAACATCCAATCAGGGTCTCCATTTGAATTCAGACCCCTAAGAGCTCAGAATTGATGACCTGGTTGGTCTAGTCAGTGGACCATATGATCCTTTCATGATGGATGAAGCTTGCTGTTTCTGCTGGCATGGAGACAACCATATGGGCTTCACATGGAAATACTTTGAACCGTCTTGTCTACCCAGGCCATCAGTATAACCTCCTGGTGGGCTGAAACCAAGTTCTGCAATTATTCCTGCAGAATGGCCCAGACTTTTGTAAACTAGTGAAAGAGAACTTTAGACATTTTACATTTTTCATATATGGACCCTATAAGCCACTAATGATAATAGTGAGGGCTTGTCCTGGATAGTTGGCTGGATATGCTGATGTGATGGGTCAGGTTTAGGCTTATGATGTGTAGATCAGAAATCTGTGGGCTTTAATGCCGCATGTGCTTCCCAGCCGATTGGAAAGTGAGAAATTAAAATGGTGAGAATGTTGTAAAATAATTTAGACAATAATTCAGAATTCTTCTCTGTAGAAGATGATGAGTAAAGAGATACAAAGCGGCACGAGCATGGTAATGGAGGTACAGTAAGACGCCACCGTCGTACCTGAGTGCTGCTGCCAACAATTTACTCCAATTAAAGTAATGATGAGCTTTGTTGGTGCTTTGATGTCGTTGGATGACTGACACATTGCTGTTCCCGTAAGTGGCGTCAACAAGAGTGCCCCAATCACCCGTCATTGTGCCTCGGCAGCAGCGTGGCTGCTTAGGCGCTGGGAGGGGAATTTTCAACGCTCAACTGAAAATAGAAGCAGATTCATAATGATAAAATTATACCCGGCTGCTGGAAAAAGAGGAGAGGGGGCTCTGGATTCCCGCGCACCATCTCTCTGATTGCAAGAAAGAGATAATCACCTTCTTATTCCAACATGTCTGAATGTATACCTTTAAAGAGAACCAAAACCCACTCATAGACTCCAGGGCAGGCATACTCCCCCCCCCCCCCCGGGATAAGGTGAGTTTGTTCCGGCGACCTGGGGGTATTTGTATTAGTGTATTTGTGGCATGCCAAGTGCATTACAGTTAGGCATAATGTTTCTGTGCATAGGCCCTTAATATTAGTCAGTGCTACCTGCATTTAAGTGTGAGGTGGCCCCCAGAGTCAGTTCTATTGGTGGCCCCCAGACAACCCAGTCCAACTCTGTCCTTAGTTAAAGTGGACCAACAGTCAAACATGACCTAAACCAGACCAACGCAACAAACAGTGCTCATATGCATCCTTCCCCAGGGCAATTTAGATTGATGCACATAAAAATTAATTTAGCTTTTTTTAAACTCCTGCTATAGTGAATTTTAGAAACAAAATGGTGGCTCATGCATTTGCAGGCCACCTGCAAACAGGAAGTACTGCTGGGCTTCCTGTTACTGTGCATTGTCAGTTGAATTCAGACAGCAGAATATCTGAGATGCCGGAATTGGAAGCTCCAAAATGGCTGATACCTTTCTTTTCCAATTGTGCCAGGCTGTTGGCCCAGCTTAAGTTAGTTAGGTTTAGATTTATTGATACTATTTTTTGCTTAAATGCACAGGTAAATATGGTGCTGAATTGTAATGAGGAAAAAAAACATGAGAAAAAGCATTTTCTCTGCAAAAAGCATGGTGCTGAATCAACCCTAACAAGTTTGACCAAGGCAGGTTGTTGTAGCCGCAGTTAGGATGTTCTGTTGCTGGCTTTGTGACAGTTGACAGCCAGTCTGACAGCTTGGTGAATGTCTTCAACCATGGAGGCGATATATAACTCACATTTGGAAAAGAAGCCTGTGTTTGTCCTCCTACCTACATCTAAAGAACTAGTGTGACTTAAAGGTGATCAGGAAAACCAGGATAGAGGGGCACATTTTTGAAGCTGTGCTATAGCATCTACAGCACGCTGCAGAGATATGGAGGAGAGCCACATGGGACAGGCTTCAGGTGAGCACCTTAGCCTTGACAGGGACTGTTTTTATTAAATGAACCTGTGTTAT
Source organism: Gastrophryne carolinensis (assembly GCA_027917425.1). Classification (NCBI taxonomy): domain Eukaryota; kingdom Metazoa; phylum Chordata; class Amphibia; order Anura; family Microhylidae; genus Gastrophryne; species Gastrophryne carolinensis. The sequence goes on along the minus strand of CM051235.1, from coordinate 400,754,089 downwards.
TCTATAAAAATGCGTTATTACACTTTAGGCGGACCATAATCCATCTTTTAAACTCTATGGCAGTGAAAGCCCTCCCCAGTGACATCCAGATACAAGATCCCCATGTGTGAAGCTCTCCCAAGATGCATACATGGGACTTCTCCAGCATCCTCTGTACCCCTCTCTCCCCTGCAAGCACCAGCGCCAGGCAGTCGGTATTTGAATGGTTGGCATGAGGGTGAGAGCAGCCATTGGGAGGTGCATGGCAATGATCATTCATTCATGGCACCAAGAGATCACCAGTTTGAAGGGACAGGAGAACTGGGGTGGCTTCATGCATGCCATATCTGGATGCCCCTGTAAAGCAAACTAAAACACAGGGGTGAAAATCCCATTGTTTTGGTCCAAAGGGGGGATTGGTCCAAAGGGGGGATGTTTTGTAATCCTCCCATCATGCAGTCTGAGGACATTCAGCTTCTTTAATCGCTTAGTTGAGACCCAAATCACTTATTACTATTGCTTTCCTTCTTAGTACAGCATCTAGTAGCCTGGCTTTCATGCTGCAGCACTTAGAGCGGCCGCTAGTAGACGCTGTGATCGGCTATTGGGCGCTGTAACAGAGCACCTTAGTTGCTGTAGTAACCTGGCCGGCATTGATGAATGAGATGTATGTTGGGCGTTCTAACACCAGTACAGCGCTGCAGGGAGTAAAAGGTAGCACCAGCTCATTGTGACCGACTCACACCATATTCCACAAAAAAACATGATTAAAGTCTGTTTTTGAACACATATCCACCAGTAACAAAGCGAAAACACGTGGAATGACATTGTTGTAACATTGTAACAATAATACCTTTAATGCCAGACCTGTAATGACAATTCTGCAAAAAATATAAAAAGTCTAAAAAGTTTTCAAAAATGACTCTTGCTAGACCAGGAGAGGTGACACAATTATTTGAGAGAAAAAGAAAATAAACACAAAAAACCCTGTTTAAACAGAAGAAAAGGAGTTTCCATTGAAATGTATGGGAGAGTGAAAGGTAGTGACGGGTAATACCTGGCACCTATACACTGAGCCGCCTGTAATGATGAATCAGACGCTACATGGCGCTGTTAGAGTCGCTCACCAGAATCGCCTTCATGAGTGTGGTATTGCGTACAGTTCCCAGCGTTCACCAGACGCTGCCTGCCGCTATCCCTTGATGAATAAACCCCTTAGAGGCCAATTTATTAATAGCGCCAGGTAGCGACAGATGAGCGACAGTAGTGTGATTTTCACAGCGCCGGCTAGTATTCGCTGTGCTTGGCCGTTGTTCGGCTGTTGACAGCGACTCAGTTGGTGTGCGGTATGTTGAATACGGGGTTAGGAGTCGCTGTTTGACAGGTTCCGCGCTGTATGGGAGCGCATGACAACGAATGGCCATAGCGAACGGCTCCCAGCATATTCATTAACAAATCACGCTCAAAAAATTCTTGCGCTGAAAAATGCATGTTTAAACCCCAGAGCGCTGGCGGCGATGTGTTAAAAGTAGTTTATAAAGTTTTTATAAACATTTTGTAATATGAATACATTAATATGAGACCTGTAATATCAATTCTGCACAATTTTTTTTTTTTTTTTTACCTTAAAAAAAAAAAATAACATTGCAGAAGTGGTCACCGAATTTTTGACATTTAAAAAAAAAACATTAATATCAATTAATTATGAATATTTAAAGATTGCTCCATTGAAATGCATTGGAGAGCGCCAGGTAGCGAGAGGTCATACCTGGCGCTGTGATGGGATTAGCAGCGGCGCTGTTCGCTGAAGTCTGCAACATGATGAATCCCGCGCTAGCTGACGCTCTCGCCGGCGCTAGCCTCATTTAGCGTGATAAATGCGTGACTGTGTTCGCAGCCTGGCGTTCTGGAGTCGGTAGCCGCCGATAGCTGGCGCTACCTGGCGCTAGTGAGACACTACCTGGCGCTATCCCTTGATAAATAAGGCCCATAGTGTGTCTGTTCCAGGGCAGTGAAATGAAGCTGGATGAATAGCATGACAGTCCATTTTTTTTGAAGCTCTAGAGTTCTACAAAGATGGTCCTGTGTTTGTATTAAAACAAGTTCCCTTTAAACTTCATAAACCAAAATATATATAAGAAGATTCCAGTGTGCCCCCTCCTCCAACGTTATTTACCCCACAGGGGGCTTGTGCTGCTCCAAGGTGCCATTTTCCTGTGAAGCTTCAGCTCTGCTCGCTGTATAATGGAATTAGGGGGGAACTCAATCTCAGAACTAATTAGTTTGCATGACCCAGACTCCAGGACTGACAGCCAATTTTGCTCGCCCGCCTGCCCAATTCCCTGGGCAGCCTCCTGTAGATTGTCTGCCGAATCCGTGCCGACGGAATATTCCCATAAAAATGCGTGTCCCAGAATTCGCCATTGTGTGACAGGTTGTGCTGCCGCTAAAATATGTGTGTTTATTTTACTCCGGGCCTGTTAAAAGTCCTCACCCCATTGGAGGATTTCATGCTTTCTAAATCATGAAGGATTTAAAATGGGCAAAAGCCCCTCACACATTTTAGACTCGGGCGGTGTGGAAACCAATCAAGTTTGCCCTATACTCACCATGCTCCAGTGGCTCTACGGCACATGTGCGGACCTCTTCTGGCACCCCCAGTGCGCACCTGTGTCTGGCATATCTCACATGGGACACTTTAGACACATACTGGATAGATAGAATTGTTTCTCTATGCTGTCACCACATGGACACATAGCAGGACAGTTCCCCTTAAAGAGGACCAAACCCCACCTAGGAGTCTATAAGAGGACAGGCATACCCGCTACCTCTGGGGCACCCCCCCCAGGTTGCCCGGAAACTCACCTTCGTTCCCTGTCCAACGGTGCATGCATGAGTGCAGCCGCATGCCTGCTATCACTTTAGCATGGCACTTGCCCACACCAGGCATTTGTGAGTGGCTGGCACAGACACGCTCCCTGTTAGAGGGTAGCGGGGGATGCGGCCACTAGCTTCCTCGGATCCGCTTGCATTAGATGAGCTCCTGGACGAAGGGGACTCAAGCGGATCCAAGTGTGCTGATTGGAAGTGCGGCCTTGCATGCATCGTAGGAGCGGGAAGAGGTGAGATTGTTCGGGTGGCCTGGGGGGTTTCACACAGGGGGGCATGCCCAATTGGGGTGTCCCTGGGGGCAAGGACCAAAACCCAGGATAGCCAAAATCCTGGGTTTTGGTCCACTTTAAAGAGGGCTCAGGGATGGGTAATGATGTCATTCTATGAAATTAAATGTTAAATAATAATAATATTAAAATAAATAACCAACTATAACTAATAAATAATAATATATACTAAAAATTTGGGCTGGTTTAGTACTAGTAGTAATGTATTCATATACAGTATCCATGTACTGTATACATCCTCCATCAACATTCATATACAGTATCCATATACTGTATACATCCCCCATCACAGTCTGATCTTCAGAATATTTAGGAGGCTTCAGAGGGCCTCTTCTCCTTCACACCCTGTCACCCTGTCCTCTATACATCGGATTCCCTATAGATCAGTCCTTAATATAATGGAGCTCCAGGTTATACCTGATCGAAAAATCAAGTCTTACGACACTCAGAACTAATCATTGGTAACGCCCGTATTCCCAATGGCAGAACCCCCCCCCCCCTCCATCACAGTGAAGATGGCACGCCCGTACTTTCACTGGGTTATGGGTCACTTTCTTCTTTGATATATTAAAAAGTATAAAACATTAGTCTTGGCATTTAGCACATGCCATTGTACTTAAAGACGGGGAGGCCGATTCATTAATAGCGCCAGGTAGCGCCAGATGAGCGACTGTAGCGTGATTCTTTCAGTGCCAGCCAGTATTCGCTGTGCTTGGCCGGCGTTAGCTTGATGACAGCGACTCAGTCGGTGTGCGGTAATGTTGAATACGGGCTGGGGGGTCGCTGTTTCACAGGTTCAGCGTTGTATGTGAGCGCCTGACAATGAATGGCCAGAGCGAACGGCTAGCTTCATATTCATTAAAAAATGACGCTCCGAATGTGCTGTCGCTGTCCATTCCTTGTTTAAACCCCAGAGCGCTGGCGGCGATGGGTATTAACTAGTTTTTAACCCCTAAACAACCATATTTTTTGAATGTAACATTATACATGTTTTTATAATCATTTTGTAATTTGAATACATTAATCTCAGACCTGTTAGATCAATTCTGCAAAAATTTTTGGGAAATTTTTTTTTTTACTTAAAAATAAATCCTAACATTGCAGAAGTGGTCTCCGAATTTTTGACATTAAAAAAAAAAAATAAAAAAATAATACCAATTAATTATGATTAATTATAGATTGCTCCATTGAAATGCATTGGACATCGCCAGGGAGCGACAGCTCATACCTGGCGCTGTGAGGGAATTTGCAGCGGCGCTGTTCGGTCCAGGCGGCTTCATGATGAATGCCGCGCTAGCCGTCGCTCTCGCCGGCGCTAGCCTCATTTTGCTTGATAAATGCGTCATTGTGACCGCCGCCGGGCGTACTTGAGTGGGTAGTCGCCGTTAGCTGCCGCTACCTGGCGCTCGTCAGACACTACCTGGCGCTAGCCCGTGATAAATAAGGGCCATAGCATTGTAACACAGTGTGTACATACGGTATTGATGTTGTATTTCTATATTTTATGTGACATGTTTGGCTGTGCCACAGGGTAGTGCTAGGTGTCCGCCTGCATGAAATGACTGTAAATCCTCTATATCCCTTCAGTAAGGATCACGCATGTGGACCCCCCTCCCCCCGAGCAGCTCCTTCTTGGCTTTTATTACTGTAAAGGGAGAAGTTACTACCCCCTTGTTTTCCCTCGATCCTGGCTTCTGTCTAGTCGATTGGCCAAGCTCCTTTCTTCATGTTTGTTTCTCTCTCAAGGGTCAGGCTGTAGCAGCAGGTCATAAATATGTGATTTGTGCGTAGTGAGGCCAGCTAATGCAGCACGTCAATGTGACCTGATCAGCCGGACCCTCTAGGAATACAAATCTCTGCATGTTCAGCATGAGATAAGAGGTAGAAAATGATGGAGAGAGGCGCCGTGTACAGTAATCTCCAGCTTCCCACACAGCACAGTCCATAGAAATGTGGTCTTTGATTTGCTTGGTGGAGTTTACCAGAATTATTGGAGGGCAAAACAAGAAAAGAGCAGCAAAGGCCTAAACTCTAAACAACTGGGCCCCTCATGTCATCCCTTCCATACAGACATTACAGCATCACCATGATTGTTCTACTGCACCTCCATTTCCAAAAGGGTTTGGTAACAGTATAATTCTTCTGTCCACGTGTTTTCCTTAGTCACATGGAAGCCATTGGGAAACTCTGATCAGTAAAGTGGACCCCCCCACTGACCTCAACTCATAACTCCCCACACATTGAGAAAACTCAATGTCCTATCTCATATGTGTTCAGATCTTGGGTTGAGGATTAGGTCACAATCTATTTCCTATCCATAAGTAGAGTCTGTCCACCAAATGTCCAACAACATGCTGCTTGATCGCCTCTCTCCGCCTCCCTTCTGCTCATTTGCATATCATCATGCTGGCCTCTGAGCTCATAGAATCATAGTCTGTCAGGAGTGTGCAACCTTCTCAGCCAAGCAAAGGTAGTATATACAAAATGACTTATAGTCCTCCCCTATGCTAATGCAAGCACTATTGTCCTCAATATTGGACCATGGCCAGGATGTTCTGAAATACAGCACAAAGTAAAAATTAGCTTTGGGAGCTTAGTTTTTAAAAATTGAAAAAATAGAAACATTAGGAGCTTTAAAGCTGAACAAAACCTGTGAATTTGACCTTCCTGGGTTTTGTTCCGTGCCCCCTGTGTGAAAACTCCAGTTTTCCCAGTAAAGCTCACCTCTCCTCGGTCCAATTGTGTATGTGCAGGCTTTCATCCAATCAGAGTCCTTTGGCGTGTTTATTTCCTTCAGTGAAGAGCTCTGATTGAATTCAATGTGGAATGCGTTCTGCTGCACCCACCTCGTTCCTGACCCGCGCATGCTCCCGCCCCAGCCTATCTGAATGGCTTCCTATTGGAAACAATCAGAGCTCTGACTAAATGAGAGCCTGCACATGTGCCATTGGAAAAGGTGAGTGTTTCTGGGGGTTCACACAGCAGGACCTTCCGATTTGCGACCCTGGGGAAAAGCCAGGGGCTGGCCCTGGAATCCTTTAGGTTCCGCTTTAAGTCAATCTAAGTATTCAATTCACTCAGGGGGGTGCATCAAAGAATAGTAGCTGCAACTTTTAAATTGCGCACTGCAATTTCCAGCATGCCCTCTGATGCAACCTCTGCAGGTTTCATGTTAGGTTGTGGAGCCGATATTTATGGTTAAGGGTCAGGCTGAGGTTCAAATGGTTTTGGTTGCGGATAAGGTTGCAGTTCAGATGATCTCAGATTGTGGGTCTGGCTGCCTTTAAGATGATGTTGGGTTTTATGTCAGATTTCAGTTCAGATAATCTTGGTAGAGGAGTTCAAGTTTAAATGACTGCGGGTAAAGTCACATTTCTCATGATCTTGGGTTTTAGGTTCACAATTTAGATGATAAGATGATTTTAGGTGCAGATATTTTCGGCTCAGTATCAGCTTGAGGTTCAAATATGCTAGGGTTACAGTTCAGCTGATCTTAGACTGTGGCTCAGGGTGCCATTCTAATGTTTCTCATGAGTTTTTGTCAGAATGATCTGGGCAGAGAGTCAGGTCAAAGTTCAAATGATTTGAGTAAAATTACATTTTTGATGATCTTGCATTTCTGTCCAGGTTGCAGTTAAGATGATCTTGGGTTGCAGATAATCTGCGGGTAAACTTGCAGGTAAAAACACAATTTAGATTATGTAGGTTGCAGACTTGATTGAGGAACCTAGGGTATTAGCTGAGAGTCAGCGTGTCTTTCAGATTATCTTTGGTCTTGGGTCAGGTTGCATTTCAGATAATCTTGGGTTTTGGTTCAGGTTGCAAGGATACTCTTGGGTTGCAAATTAGGGCATAATTTAGATAAATTGTGGTACGTGTTGTAAAGCAGATGTTATTAGTTTAAAGTCGGCTTGCATTCAGATTATTGGGAGTCTAAATCAGGTTGCAGCTGGCTTGTGGGTTAGATCACCATTCAGATCATTTAGGTTACAGGTTGCTGGCTACTGAATCATTTTCAACATTTACTTTTGCTCCTGCGCCCACTCAAAGCTGAAACGCTGCCTCATAGATTTTCTCAAGGCAGCGGCCATTTTGTAGCTTTGTCTTCTAGCCATGCTGCTGCCTGGATTCAGCTGACATAAGTGACAATGCTCAGTAACAGGAAACCTAGCAGCACTTCCTGTTTGCAGGTTGCCTGTAGCTCCAGGAGACACCATTTTGTTTTTAAAATTGACCAAGCAAGAGTAAAATATTTTCTATTTGCAGAATCTGAATTTTCCTGGGGAGGGATGAATGTGAGCAGTGTTTGTTCTAAGAGTTGAAAAATGTAGTGTAGAGCGCTGGAGATAGGGATTGGTTGTGAGCTGCACCTATTAAGTAAGAGACCCCTCCTTACTTAAGCTGGGCAAAAGGTTTCCAAACAGAGTCCCACAGACACCAAAACTGATGTACTGAGGAGCAGTGGTTGTGTTTAGGTGCGCTTTAAAATATGATTAAAAAATCACATTTGTTATCAATATATACCAAAACAATTGTTACAGTGTGGAACTTTGAGCTTGGTAGAAACTGGTTATCCACTCAGCTGGGCTTACTTTAATAAGCAAAATTCCACGTGCAGTTCTCTATGCTAGCACAGTTGTTATCAAAAGTAAGCTAAATCAGGTAAGTATAGAGATGAATAAATTCGCCGAGGCCCGGGGATGCACAACCTGCCCAGGGCCTTTGAGGGTACGACTTGTAGTATATTGGATTGTTGAAGCAGACTATATTATTTTTCTTTCCTCCACTGGGCTGCAACTCTGTTCAGGACTTTAGGATACGGGCGCCGCCATCTTGACTCAGAAGCATCACACTTACTGAGGAGAGGAGAGCAGTAAGAGTGTTGATCCAGTTTAATGCAGGTCAGGTATTATACACTTTCTCTCTTCTCTGAAGCAGGAGCCTCCTTTAAGTCTGTGATCTTGACTGTTTCTAAATATGTAAGAAAGGCATCTTCAGCTGTGCATGCAGAACCTTGAAAGTACATCAGTCTCTTTAATTAAGAATTCGGCAGTACTTTATCACTCCCAAACAAATGATCTCGGCAGCCCGGGAGAATTTTGGCATCTTCAATAGATGACTCTCCACCCGCTGGCGGCAGCAGCGTTTGCAGAGAATAATAGTGGGAATTATGGATTCTGATCGCGTGGAGCATTTAATCAATTAGGTGAGACGAGGATCGGGGAATATTTCACGTCACCTGTAATTTTTTGCTCTTGTCTCACGTGTTCTAATGAGACTCAGCGGTCATAAATCTTGCTTTATTTTTCACCTTCCTCCCCGGATGCACCTCCTCCCCTGATTTCCCTAATCACAATTTGCCTGAAACAAGAAACCTATTGATGGGAAGATTCCGTCACTTTTTGAAGATGCTAATTGATCCTTTAGCTACTACCTTAGGAGTTTCTGGTTTTGAGAAAAAATTACTAATTGTCTTACTACAGTATGCCAACCAGGGGTGAACCTAGCCCTGCTGCTGCCTGATGCTAATTATCAAATACTAAACTATTTGTATATCAAATATTATTGGTCCAGGCCATCATGTTTTTGAAAATGGACCAAAACCCAGGATTTTGACTATCCGGGGCACCCTGCTGTGTGAAACCCCCCAGGTCTCATTACAGGTGCACCCCTGATGCCACCCAGCCAAAACAAAATCACAAACCTGGACCGCTACATTCATCAAGAAGGAAGAGATTAACGAGCTCTAGGCCATGTCAAGTACATGCATATTAGGATGCTCATGTTTTGGTACAGAGACATTGGGCTGGGTGTCAGGTTTTGGTAGAGATGCATTAGGCTGTAAATCAAGTTTCCATAAATCAGTGGGTTAAGATGTGGTAGAATTTGATTTGGTTATGGATGAGAATATTCGGGCTGCTGGGGATGTTGCCTTAGAAGGATAGATGTCGCTCTGGCCCAGGTTGTGTTACAGGTGAAAGGTTTGGCTAATGTAATGAACTGGTAATGGCTGGGGTACAGATAAACTGGGTGAGTTGATGGCAGAGATTAACTATCTTGTGAACTGTCGGTATCACACACTAAGGAACTATCCTTTCACCTATAAATAAAAGGTTAGTTTACTGTCAATACCAGGGGAAGCAAACAACATGGCATCCCAAATCAGGATGCTCCAGGCAGGATGGAAAAAAACAATCTCATTTCCATTAGATCCATTACACATTGTGTAAAAGTATAAATCTTAGGTATTGCACACACAATGCCGGGTGCAGAGCAGGACGGCAATAAAATGACTTTAATGGTCATAGTCTGCGCATTGTTATTCGTTGTACGTTATAAAGAGTCTGCCACCGATGTGGCTGATCTAATTGTGAACCTGTGCTGTGCGCGTAATTTCACACCACACTGTGACTATAATAGTCTATACACAGAGGTAATGAATATATTGCGCTCTAAAACTCCATAAACGCTCCTCTATATTCCTATTAAAAATAATGTTTACCCCGACCAAAAAATACACTTGTTTGAAAACACGCAGATCTAAAATAATCATATCATTCCAAACATAGATATTAAGAGCTATAATTATTGTAAATCCTGTAACAAGGGGGCGGCTTACTGGCTGCTACATTTTATTCCAGGAGAAATGTTCAAATGTTAAATTGAAAATTAATCACACAATTCACCGCAGAGTGTATAATATATAGAGAGTGTGCAGATGTAATTCCATGGAGGCCAACTGTGCAATGCAAAAGATTATATTTCTTTGCAGCCTATCCATTCACTAGAGACCAGTGACATCACTGAGAATGCAGCCTATCCATTCACTAGAGACCAGTGACATCACTGAGAATACAGCCTATCCATTCACTAGAGACCAGTGACATCACTGAGAATGCAGTCTATCCATTCACTAGAGACCAGTGACATCACTGAGAATGCAGCCTATCCATTCACTAGAGACCAGTGACATCACTGAGAATGCAGCCTATCCATTCACTAGAGACCAGTGACATCACTGAGAATGCAGCCTATCCATTCACTATAGACCAGAGACATCAGTGAGAATGCAGCCTATCCATTCACTAGAGACCAGTGACATCACTGAGAATGCAGCCTATCCATTCACTAGAGACCAGTGACATCACTGAGAATGCAGCCTATCCATTCACTAGAGACCAGTGACATCACTGAGAATGCAGCCTATCCATACACTAGAGACCAGTGACATCACTGAGAATGCAGCCTATCCATTCACTAGAGACCAGTGACATCGCTGAGAATGCAGCCTATCCATTCACTAGAGACCAGTGACATCACTGAGAATACAGCCTATCCATTCACTAGAGACCAGTGACATCACTGAGAATGCAGCCTATCCATTCACTAGAAACCAGTGACATCACTGAGAATGCAGCCTATCCATTCACTAGAGACCAGTGATATCACTGAGAATGCAGCCTATCCATTCACTAGAGACCAGTGACATCACTGAGAATGCAGCCTATCCATTCACTAGAGACCAGTGACATCACTGAGAATGCAGCCTATCCATTCACTAGAGACCAGTGACATCACTGAGAATGCAGCCTATCCATTCACTAGAGACCAGTGACATCACTGAGAATGCAGTTTATCCATTCACTAGAGACCAGTGACATCACTGAGAATGCAGCCTATCCATTCACTAGAGACTAGTGACATCACAGATAATGCAGCCTATCCATTCACTAGATGCCAGTGACATCACTGAGAATGCAGCCTATCCATTCACTAGAGACCAGTGACATCACTGAGAATGCAGCCTATCCATTCATTAGAGACCAGTGACATCACTGAGAATGCAGCCTATCCATTCACTAGAGACCAGTGACATCACTGAGAATGCAGACTATCCATTTTCTAGAGACCAGTGACATCACTGAGAATGCAGCCTATTCATTCACTAGAGACCAGTGACATCACTGAGAATGCAGCCCATCCATTCACTAGAGACCAGTGACATCACTGAAAATACAGCCTATACTTTCAGTAACGTATCCTGATCTTAATGAGAATGACATCTATCCAGTTGAAATAATAGTCTGTCCATTCACAGGCTGGTGACCTCATAGGAAAAGCCAGCACGCCATTTTTTCTGCTGCCATCACAGGAAAGGTGATCTATCCATTCAGTTGAGACTGGATGCAGTCCTATTAGTGACAGTTATGCAACTGCTGAGATTTAGTGACATCACTGAAAATGTGGCCCACTCATTTATTAGTGATAGATGACATCACTGAGATTGTGGCATATCCATTTACTAAAGAGCATGCCGCAGGTCCATGTTTCATGCTTGCAGCCAGCCTTGACATGTTCAGCAACCCTCTAGCTGTCAAATCCTAAATATAAAATGGTTTGTATCTTGAAATCAAAGCATCAAGGTTAGAGAAGGGGAGATATGGAGAAATTCATTACATGATATCAGCAAGCTCAGGCAAAACTTAGGCCTCTTCGCTGATAAGTAATCTCCTCTCGCCCGCTGGAAACCATATACAAACATTTGAGAAAGGATGAATATGCAGCGACACCGCATTACTGTCGGCACACTTTAATTTAGTATCCAACCGAGGCCAACAAAACGAATGGCATCCTAGCAGCCATGTAATTCCACCTAGGATCAGGTCATTATAAACCTCGCCATTGAAGACGCTGCTGCGCAATCCCAAGGTGAATCAGGAGGCATTGCTCTACAGAGGAAAACGCGCTTTCCAGTTTCCAAGAGAATTAAACATATTTCCCCCTGGAGGGGACGCTCTGGCCTGCCGCCTCTTCTCTTCACTTCTACAAATTCATCAGGGTGATCCTTCCATAAATGCAAATTTGAATTGATATTTCACGTACCCGAGGATATAATACACTTCCCGGAGTGTTGTTTATTAAATAAACCAGGGATGTAATATGGAGGGGGTTACATACAACTCCAACATTTACTGCTGCTCTAATTGCCTCAGCCCAACTTGTTTTCTAACACATGGATTAGGTTTTTGGTATTCTCTGTGATCTCCGGCATTATTAACCATACAGTGATCTGTGAAGTGGGTGACATAAGGGCCATGAACATATAGGGCCTGGTTTATTTCAGCCACTACTTTCCACCATTTAAGCTAAATTCTTGTTAGGGCGAACGCTGCACGCCCATCTAGCAGCACTTCACTTACCTCCATGGCTGCATCCAGCCATCATCCATTTTGCAGCACTTCCCTCATGGCTGTTCCCAGCTCTCTCCCTTCCCCCAATGCTTCCTTCTCACATGCTCAGGTGCGCGCACGTCTCCGTCCACTAGAGGGCGAGCGCACTAGATTCCTGAGATTTAAAGGGCCTGTACAGCACTGATTGGTGCCTGGTCATCCAATCCTCCATCCACTTCTCCTATTTAAAGAGGCACTTCCTTCCTTCAGTGCCGGATCTTGGTCTCTCCATGCTTGTTGAAAGTCAGACATTCTTGGATTGCTTAACCGACCTCCCTGTCCCCGACTCTGAACCTTTGCCGCCTGCCCTGACCTCGGCTACTCACCTTTACTGCTAACCTGTGCTGCCAGCCCCGATCTCTGCCTGTACTTACTACGCCTTTTGCCTGCCACTTGTGTACCTCGCTGAACCTCGGCTGACTGTGGGACTGGGCTGCTGTTGGGGGGTAGCGACCTGGGGGTCACTCGCCGCACAAGACCAACCTGCCTTGCGGTGGGCTCTGGTGAATACCGGTGGCCCCTTAGACTCCGCTCCCCTGACACGGTACCCGCCATCGGTCCCACAGTTAAAGCGGATCCACACCCGAGTCCGCTCCACCCGGTCCGTGACAATTCTTTATGGCAGCCATTGTTGTCTTTGACGAAAATCATAAAGAAAATTGCGGAAAATTAGTGCAGGCAGGCAAAAAACACATTCCTCTAATTTATGCTGTTTTTACCATCAACAAATTATAACATTTACCAAAATATTGTTCATGGCACCCCAGTGTCACTATATAATTCAACTGTACAGATAATTCCCATACATGATCAATCGATGTTAATTTAACAATAAAACAATAAATAATGTTTGTACTATAAGACACATCTGGTGCAGTGGCCTTAATTGCACGTAACGGATTTCAGAATTTACCCTATATATAGATAGGGTAAATAAAGGAATTGTGGGAAAAAACTTGGCGGATCACTTTTGTTTTGTTAAATACAGCTTAGGATGGAATAAACTGGAAGATGCTAGCTGATGACAACATAGGGGTTTGTTTTTGACCTTATTTGTGGATTCATAGTACATGGGTGTTGGGGCCTATGACACCAGGTTATGTTCTGACCCATGGCTCATGGGCAAGTCTCTTGTGAGCTATAGGCTTGCATTTTGTGATGGAGCCAAGGGTAAAGAGACACGTAGAGGGAATATAACAAGACTGTCCACGCATTAAATAATAAAAGGATACTCAGCAGCAACTCAAGCTAATCAGCAGCTTCCCCCTGGTCCAGTGTGCAGAGAAATACAGTATCAGCTCATTTCACTAGTAAATGGAGGACAGGTGCCCAAGAAATTCTAGGGTCTGTGTAGGCTTTGGGACTCAAGTTCAGAAACGGGAACATTTCGGGGCATCAGGCCTAGACGAATCAGCTGCATGAAAAATAAAGTGTCTTTTTTTTTAGCTTGGAAAGTCCCTGTAATCTAATTATTGTTTAACACTTCTTAGCAGACCAGGGAAGGACTCCATACCCAGTAAGGAAATGGAGGTTCTGGCTTAGGTAAGTATACAAGTATGTCTAGTCCTTTTTAAACAGGTGACTGGGTGGAATAATGCCTACACAGGACCTTAAAATGTATATATATACACATATTAGTGTAATGGCTTAGTGTTTAGTGGGCAGTTTAGATGCAATCAGTTCTCAGGAGAGTTCTTCTTTATAATAGTTACCAGGAAATAGCAAATTCCCGTACAGTAAAGTAAATTAGCTCCTGTATGAGATGAGATTGTCTGATGTCTCTGGACTCCATCAATACGTTTTGCTGTTTATTCTAAGTCCCCGGTGCCTTATTTACAAATCCGCTTGCTGTATTAGCCAGGGTAATTCCTCATCTCTGAACGAGGTTAATAAATGAGAATGAAACGGCGACCGGCGTCCGCAGCACATTTCCATACATCATGCATGGATCTCTCCTGGTGTGTTTATTTTTGTGTTCTTCGAGGACAGAAGATGAAAAAAACAGGGGCAATTCATTTAGATGCAAAGTGCAATCGATGAGATCTGCATGAGAGATGCAATGGTTAGTGTGGCATTTATCCCCAGAATGGATGCTGTTTATCATTCAAATCAATCTCTTCAGTCGGACGAGTTTACTATATGTTTGCCTTCTCTCTCTCGGCCTCCCAAAGTTATTAAGAAAAAATGGTCTTTTAACATGTCCTATTTTTACTCTACCTATGCTTGGAGCGTTCACTACTATCTGTCTTTTTACTAAAGGTGCAAAATGGCAGCTAGTGCCCTGCTACTCTGCAAGCTGGGCCTCTATTATGTCCCTTTTTACTCTACCTATGCCTGGAGCCAGTGGTGGACTGGGGCCAAAAACCAGCCCTGGATTTTACCAGCCCCTGGCCCAAGTTATCCCTGCTGAGCCCCCCCCCCCAATCATGATACCAGGCCTATGGCATTGGGGCTGGGGTTCTTTGGCTTGAGGGTACAGTGGGGCTGAGAGGGAGACTAAGGGTAACAGGGACTGAATGTCGTGGGAAAAGCAGCAGCCCAGCTGGCCCCAAAGCAGTGTGGCCCACAGGGCATTGTACCGGGTCTCCCTATGGCCAGTCACCCCTGCCTGGAGCAACCATTGCTATCTCACTTTTTACTAAAGGTGCAAAATGGCAGCTACTGCCCCACTACTCTGCAAGCTGGGCCTCTATCATGTCCTTTTTCTATCTTAAACATATCTGGTCCCTACCATCTCTTACCATCTTATCCTGCTTTCTTTTCCCTTTACTAATACCAGGAGCAGCCATTACTTGCTCTCTTAGACTCTCATTGTTATCTATTGAGACAAGATTGCCCTTAGCATCCTGTTACTAAGGAGACTAGCCCTTCATGAAGTCTTTTTTCACTTAACATATGCCAGGAGCAACCACTTCTACCTCTAAGCATTTTCTATTTACTTAGTGTAAGATGGCCTCTAGGGTGTGCTACTCTGCAAGCTGGCCCCCCTACCATATCCTATTTTCACTTTATTCATAAGTGCAATATGGCCATTAGGCCTCTATCTATGCCTGCAACAGCCACAGTAACCACTTTTCGAGCCCTATCACACAAGTGTTTACTTCACATTTGTGTACTGGGCTTTTCTTGTATTGCAGTAGGCCTCCACTGACATTTAATGAGGACCATATGAGTCATTACACGGGAAAAAAGCTGTGGCAGTAGATGATTTGACCGGCAGGTATCATGAACACAGTTATTGGTGGCAATGGCAAAGTTCAGCAGAGGCTGGTGGCAAGGATCCCGAAACTGTGGCGAGTACCGGAAGCAGCGTGGAGACCATATGCAGCAGTAAGTCAGCAGAGGACCCAGTAGACGAGGCAGTGAACATGAAGAGGAAGCAGCAGCTACAGCACACCTGGCACGAAAGCATTGGGGAATGGGTAAGAAGTGAACGATCAAGAGCATGGTAGAGAGTACACCTGTCGCTAGGGAGACTCAGAAATGCAGCTAGAGGCTTCTCTGCATGCGGCACAAGGTAGGCTCCTATTAGAATCAATTTCTGTGTCATTGTGCCATTTTTTAATAATATTCTTTATTCACCTCTCCAACAAAAACTTACAAGCCATTTATTTAGTCCTTGTTCAACCCCCCGCTGGCTTCCATATTACAGTTCGACATCTATATCCGTGGTTTATTCAGAAACAAGATTGCCGCACAAAGCAATTCAGCAAACAAGAGTGGAATATAATGTCTTTTTAATTAATTGGATTTGTGTAAATGTCTCTTTGCTCATAAAGCAGATATTTTTTTGCCCGATACAAAAGATACTTCAGCACAAAAAGCACATTAATAAATGTTAATAGCTTCAGCAGGGCTTGCCGCATTTATGTTTGGCTCCTTTTAAGTTAACAGTGTACAAGGCGGGCGTTCTCCCTGGATACCTAGCATGTAAACCATTGCCTTTAGCACTTGCATAAAACATTAGCCTGCGTGATTCTACCGATGGGGAAAAGTAGCCTGGAGAGAAGCGGCATGTAAATGGTTGGAGCTGGCAAATAATTCAGCTTCTACTAGCCCAGGCCCCTGACATACATGAGGAATCCAGGAGAGCCAGAGAAATTCTACAGGAGAGTGAAAATAGAATCCATATTAAGTCGATAATTACAACAATTGGCAAAAATGGACGTTCCTCTCAAGTGCAAGATGTCATCTGTTCCAGGGATCTAGAAAAAAAAAGAGTAAAAACATTTTTGAATAGTTTAGGGCTATAAGACAGGAAAGGAACGATAAGAGGCTTTTCTTAGCTGACAGTCCTGCTTTTTGCATTTTTATATAGGGTAAGTGATTAGTAAAGCGGTTTGGAAACTTTAGGTCTAGCGCTGTCTAGGGATGTATAGAATCTAGCTGCCTGGTTCAGTCTTATCTGAATGGAGGTTTAATGTTCTACTCCTAATTTTTATTAATATTATCCTTCTTATGTTGTTGCCGTTCCTTATTCCCCTTCTTTTATTAATAGAAAATATGGAAAGTTATTGAGTAAATGAGGTTTTTCTGATCTTCTTATGCTCTTTCTTTTTCATATGCCTTTCCTTTCTTCCTTTTAAATTCTATTTTTTCTTTTTCTTATTTATTTGTTTTCCTTCTTTCCCTTTTCTTCTTTCTCTTATTCATTTTCTTCCTTTCCTTCTTTACCCTCTTTTTCATTCTACCAAAATTCCATTTATTATTTGAAATATTTAGGTGCTGAGATGTGCTGTATTTTCCCATTGTCATAATTTTCATTATGCAATTAGTTTATGTGAGTTCTCTATTATTATTATTATTTGTATATTGATAGTAATAATGTTATTTCAGGGTTTCATGCATGCTTTGTGTTACTGCAGTGTATTCCTCATTTACTTCTACTTATTGTTTTATATAAGCGTTACGAACTATCATTTTTTCTATTATTATTTCTTGACTATAATAAAAGTGCTTGTCCTTCTAATGAATCATGTCACTGCTCGGCCTCGATATAGACATGCAGTAAGTTTGGCTGTTGTTCTTCCTCTCACACAGCACAAAGCTTTTGTTTTTACCTGGAGGCGATATTGGACCTGGAGAAGCAAAACACATGGCAGACGTTTCCTGGGGGGAACAGCCAAAGTCTCATTTGTGTGTGTCCTACTTTTCTGTTCTGTGTCTCCTCTCTATATCCTGGCAGGCCTGTTACAATTTACAGTAGGAGCTGCTGAAAAGGAAATGGGCACATAGTATGTATTTTTATGTTGGGGAGTCAGAAGAGGTATTTGGTGGTATTTTGGGGACATGTGGCTGCTGCACAAGTATTTTTATTGCGGGGGTTTACCATCGGGTAGGATGTGGTGGCTTAGCGGTAGTCAGAGTACCTGTAGATCTAGACACTAATTAGATATTTAATCAGATGACTATAGTATGTCTGAGACTATAGTATGTCTGAGAGGTTAGCTTATAATTTTGCTCTTGGGGCAGTTGGTCGTACTGTATCAATCTCAAATGCCCACTCAGCAGCTCTCTGCTTCTGAAGGGATGGTGATGGTGTAACATCAGTCAGTCAAAATTGACCTAAGCTCTTATCCAACAGCTCACACATTTTGGATAAAATTATATTAAGGGGCAGTCATAGCTAGTGCTAAGGAATCTTGGCAAACAAGGGTGGCAAGTTCGGTTCCCATCTGGGACATGACTGATGTGCTCTTGAACAAGGTGAAAAAGTGTCTGTTTCAGAGGGGAACTTTCAACAGGACAAGTCAATTTTGAACTGGATTTCCACTTCCACATGCACCACATACTTACTGGAGATGCATGAACCCCCCAGCCCCCATACACACCTCTTCTTGGATCACTCCTGTCTACAGCAGATGTCCCCTCCAAGTTGCTATGTGACTAGTGGCATCTAGCTGAGTTTGCCAGGTGGGTACACACACAACACTGTGCAGACTCAGTGGACAAATTCACGTAGCAGTGTAAAGCATCACTAGATTGCAGAAGCCGATGAGAAACTCCACCATGGACTGAGCTCCCCCAGCTGCTATACAGCGTAGGACATCCAGCAATGAAATGCCCTCCTGCTACCAATTTTAGGGGAACAACACAGATTTGTGAGTGTTGTTACACTTTACATTAAACCCATAGTTACCCATCCAGTACGGGCCAACCAGTGTAACAAGGTGGTGACTATCCACCACCACTGTTAAGGAGTTAATAGTTAGTTTAAGGGTTAATGGGGGGCATGTTTTACTTAGGGACAGTGGCAAGGATGCTTTGAGTTGCAGCCTCCTGATCACTGAAGGGTTAAGTGTTAGACATTTAGCTAGGGACAGCCCACCTCCTCACTGATTGGTTCTAGGCTCCTATATAAGGAGGACTCAAGAAGTGCAATTTTGTCTAGTGCCGAGGAGCTAAGCATGCATGCTGGAGCCTAGAGGCTGAAAAGAGGACATAGACCAGTGCCCGAAGGAAGAAGCACTGGCTGGTACCTCAGCAAGGAGCAAGGAGATCTTCGATAGCAAGATGGAGGAAGGCCCAGTGGATGGGATACCTGGAGAGCAGACTGGGAAGAGGCAAAGCAGCTGGAGGTGAGCACTTCACCAGAAGATCCCTATGTGCTAGGGACACCTGTTGTTTTGAGGCATCGCAATAAAGAGGGGGCACCCTCTGTTATCCCTTCTGCAGACTCTGCTTGGTTGTGTTCCTGCACAAGTACCTAAATTCCCAGGGACCCGGATGCCACCCCATGGTTAGTGGGTAAAGTTCTGGGTCTGTCCTCATCCCCCTTCTATGTGGAACTGCATCCTCCTCAGGGGCATCCTGAAGTAGTTGGTTTCCCTTACACCAGACCAGGTTAGTGGAAGGGGTGGACATATCATCCATTGCTTTTTTTATTTTTACAAAGCAATGTGCCCCCTCCATCTGGGGCCACTAGCCCTGCACTTCAGACATTGCTAGAAACCAAAATAGGAGCCAAGCAGCAAGCCTCCGGCACTCTAGCCCTTCGGAACGGATACAGTGCCTAGTGGTGGGTTCTGGTAATTGGGCAGGACGTATTGCCAAGTCACTTGCCATGTGCCAGCAGTTGGCTTGCCACTTCCCTACCCTTTACACTGGTATAGGGTTCCTTCGTACCCTTTACCGGTTCATAAATGTGTAAAACAAACACGTCTTCCCCTTGTTACAAATGTTAAATTCACTCATCACTGTCTTCCCACTTACTTGAAGATCTCCAGCACCCTTCAAGCTAGTTAGCAACCATCATATCTTACCATCAGGGACATGCCATCAGGGACATCTTCAATAAAAATAAGATGAAAGGGGCCAAGTCATTTGGCTGGACTTTCCCACCTATAGACTTTATTGGTTTCCAGCTCTGGGTTTATCAAGAGACCCAGATACAGTAGTTTGCCTCATGCGGCCTGATGAGCAGCAAAGCGACTAGAGGCCAGCTGATTACTACAAAGTAATATAAAAATTGGCTAGATACCAATTAACCTAATAGTTTATATAACAGTTTATTATATTTAAAGTAGTGGTCCAAATAAATAATTATAAATAAATGAATATTGCTACTATAATACTATTATTATTAGTATAACTCCTATAATAATATATTATTATTACTTGCTCTTTTATGTACCCTTAATAACAATGAAAGCGCTAAAATATTGATATAGATTTTCATGAGTTCCCCCATCACAGTTTCTTCTTATCAAACCTAAATGGTCTCCACAATATGGGTAAGTCACTTTCTAATCAGAAACCTACCACAATGAATAAGTAGTTTACCGCTCAGTGGAGATCCCGCGCTTAATAATAAAGGTGTAAAAGCGCTTAAAATCACATTGCCGTAATTATTGTCATTAACATAGATTGTGGCTGCTCAATATGCAAATGGCATCACTAACAAATGAGCCTCATGCTGGCTTCAGGAAAAGTACCATTGTATCACCTTGGAGAATAGACTGCTGCTATTTTCCTGACAGCGGGCGCTGCGTGCTGCCTGCATGCCCCTGCCTATTACTCCAGAGGGGCTTAGACGCTGTAGCCAAGGTGTTTTTATAGCATGAGCACCCAGACAGGTTTTTAGGTGGTCAACATAACAGCCAGATAAATGACTTAGTAAGTGGTCAGATACATGGACCCTCTATGTCTTTTAAGAAAAGCAATAGCCTTCCAGGTTTCCAGAGCCCCTGGAGTAGAAGCTGGTGCGCAACCCTTATGTTTTTCCCAATGAGAGAGATCATAAGACCAAACAAAGCACTGACACAACAGCCAGAATCAATGTTAGAGAAGGGCGCAGGTGGAGTTATTAATATAAAATGGTTTAAAGCAGTCATGTCAAAATGTACTTTAGCCTGATGAAAGTCCCCCCAACCACTGACTTACATGTATCATTATATACATGTATCTATGTTTAGCACACGTGGCCCGAGGGGAGTGGGTACTGGTTTCTTGGGCTCTGCGATTTACGATGGGATGCTGACAGCAAATGTGCGTTGCATGGAAGCAGTTTTGGCTACCAGCAATCTGTTGCTATTGGCAATGCAATATAAAATTACAGTTTGAAAAAAAAATCTGGAATCTAGTTTCTAGTTTGGATTTTAAAGGGGGAATAATTCAATCAGAAGTATTTGAGATTTTCACTATCCCAGGTTTCGTTCCTTGCCCCTGGGGGCATCTCAATTTGGGATTCCTGCTGTGTGTATGCCCCAGATTTTCCAAAAATGCACAGACCGCTCAGCCAATCAATGGCTCAAGTTCCATTTATATTTTCCTTTGTGCTTTGAGCTTACCCCCCCTTATATATGTCCACAACCTCTCCTGGCTTTTTCCGCTGGAGGAGAGTCATTAGAGTCACACATAATTTGAAGATCTCCTTCTTTATAGTCATCTAAATACTGGTACATGTATAGAACAGGATTGTTTTCATATGTTATATTAAACCATGTGTTCATGTGTTCTCTGCTCCACGTCCATGGCCAGGCACCTGCAAAGCAAGGTGTCCACAACCTCTCCTGGCTCTTTCTGCTGGAGGAGAGTCATTAGAGTCACACATAATTCGAATATCTCCTTCTTTATAGTCATCTATATGCTGATACATGTATAGAACAGGATCGTTTTCATATGTTATATTAAACCATGTGTTCATGTGTTCTCTGCTCCACGTCCATGGCCAGGCACCTGCAAAGCAAACAACAAACACATTATTAGTATTAATAAAATTATTATTATTAAAAATTTAAATTTAAAAACAGGAAGGCCCATTTTCCTAGGTGTCAGGCCACTCCACATGTGGCTCAAAGGGTGGGTTGCTGGACCGACAGCAGCCAGCAAAGGGACATTTTCAGTGCCTGCAAAACAACTACAGATTTGCCTGCATAGTCAACAGTGCCGCTTTCTGGGTGGCCACTCTGCTGGATCCCCTCCATAACGGTAACATCCCCTCCTTGATTCCAGCATTGGCTGGTGGATACACTATTGGCAGAGTTCCCAGCTGAATTTGAGGGCTCAGTGGTGGTACAAGGCCAAGGAAAAGGGGGAAGACACGGGTCATTTGCATGCTTTCTACCAGAAGCTCGGGAAATCTCTGCACAACATCCATCACCAGGGACCTGCAAAGCAAACCAAAAAACATTATTAGTATTATATTATATTATTTTTAGTATTATAAAAAATTATACTATTAAAAGAAATACATGCAAACATCTGAGGCTCCGTCTGATGTCTCTGTTGCCTCAGCCTCTACCACCTCCTCGACAACAAGGCCACCTGTCTCCCCCCAAAGGGAGGATGTGAGACCACCACCAACAACACCCCCACCAAGCCTGTCCACACCATCCTAGGGAAGCGTTCAGCTTTCTATTCCCCACACAATGGACAGAAAGTGGAAGTTTGGCATTTTAAAATAATTTTCCTTTGAAATGATCCCACTCTAGATGGCGGAGACAGAGATCTTTAAAAATCTTATGGCTCGGGGCCAGTTATCTCAGTTAGTTGGAGCGTGGTGATAATAAAAATCTAATGGCTGTGTCTGCCCCACAATACATTATTCCCAGCTGTCACAACTTTTCTTGCCAGGCCATCCTTGTACCAACAGGTTGTGGATAAAATGAGGTGTGCACTGCGCAATGCTATATGTTGCATTGTCCACATCACAACTCAGGGACAACTAAGCATGGCCAGGGATTTTACATCTCTTTAACTGCCCACTGTGTTAATGTAGTGGAGGCTGTGCCCAAGTCGTGAAGTGCTTTGGTGCATATACTTCCACCACCCACAATTGCCGCACATCACTTGTTGCCTCCTACTCCACTACCTCCTCTCCTGCCTCCTCATACAGTCAGCCTGCACCGCTATTTTGGGTCCAGCAATGCGGAAATGGCAGAAGGTGCTGGTGAAACTCATCTGTCTGGGTGGAAGACCACACACCACCCAGGAGCTGTGGACTGGCATCCAGGAGCAGACAGATGAGTGGTTGCAGAAGGTGATGTGTGACAATGAGCAGAACCTAGTAGCAGCATTGGGCCGAGCTGGGTTGAGGCACATCTGTTTGCTGGTGCATGTGCTCAACTTGGCACTGCAAAGCTTCTTGGACCATTATCCAGACATGCTGGAGCTGCTGCATAAAGTGTGTACCATGTGCATGCACTTTGGGCATTCACACCCTACGCTGCTCACCTATCTGAACTGCAGAAGAACTTTGATCTTCCCACTCACCGCCTCATAGGTGATTTGCCAACCAGGTGGTATTCCCCTTTACATACTGTATGTTGGAAAGGGTGTGTAAGCAGCAGCAGCAGGCAGTAGTGAAGTTCCAGCAGACAAGTCAGTAAATTGGACACGAGCAAGAGCTTGCGTATTACAGTTTTCTAGATTACAAAAAAACAACCTCTGAGTATCAAAAGGCTCTTTGGTTTAAATGAGAAAAATTAAAAAAATGATTTAAATGAAAGGCATTTAAATGAGAAGTTGGGGTTCGGGGGGGGGGGGTTTGTAGCGGGCAGACGGAGCATTCTGCAGTCTTTCACAGGGTGCCTTTCTACCATTAGACGGCACCCCTATAAGTGCAATGAACCAAAATGGCGCAAGGGCTGATGAACTGGCAGGGCCAGGGGCTGGCTGGTGAGCCTCTAAACCAGGGGTGCTCAACCTTTAAAAAAGCGTTTTGGAAACTAGTCACGAACCACAATGAATAGGCACAGATTTTTTTATTTTTTTCATTTTGTATAGCATAACGAAGATTTTATACAACAACCAGGATACCTACTGTCTCCCCAAACTCCATTTGATTGATTTTCTACACTTGTATGTCCTTCCATGAAACCAACCCTTTACCACATTCATATGTAACAATCCCCACATGCTGCCAATACATATGCTGATTGCCTTACCTATCTAGATACTGTAAATGGGCCTCATATTTATAGTCCATCACCCATCAGTCCCAAACTGTAACCATATTACCAAAACTCAACCAAACCAAGACAACAACCAGTTGTCTTTAAAGAAATAATACACTTCTGTGGCCTTCTGTGGCCTAATACCAAGGGGTAACTAAGAGATCGGCTTACTTTAGCACTGCTCCCGCAGCAACTAATGGTCTTCTACAGCCCCTATTTGTGCAACTGGGAGCTGCGCTTTCGGGTCCCGGATGGAGGGTGGGAGTGACCTTTGTACGGCATGCTTCCATACAGTAGGGGCCTCCATACTTCAGAAACTGTGGCTGCTGGAGAACGATCACCAGTGTGGGAGTGGAAGTTAGTTAAGTTGATCTGATGGTTATTCTTGGGCTTATGAAATATTAGCAAAAGTACACAAAAGTGGACTTTTCATTTAAAGAACAACTGTAGGCAAAATGAGTTCTAAAAAAGGCCCTTTCACAATTATTATTCCCTTCTAGTAAAAAAAATAAATAAAAGGTTTTGACTAGTGCCCTCCCTAGTGGCAGAGATTAAACCACAGCTCAGTTTTCTGCTACACTGTGACCTATATTCCCCTCTAATGATTGTCAGGGAATGACAGGTCACACAACATAAAAAATACTAGAAATTAAATATGTTAGGGTGGAGTCAAATAGTATACACTGCTTACAGAGGTGGGCACTTCTCCAAACAGCAAAATAAATAGGTAAGAAAACAAAAGCTACATTTAAAATTGAGCTATAAGTTGATGTGGGTGGATTAAATTCAGGATTTTCATTTTTACCCACAGTTGTCCTTTAAACCCCTCACCCCTCTTGAAAAGCACTCCAGGTTTAGGATTTTTTTGTGTTTTTAATTATTGGTAAATAACTGTCTTTCTTGCTCTGAAAGCATCAAATAAGTTGTATGTAACACAAACCTTTTCGATCAAAAACAGATCAATCCAAAGAAATTCTCTTTGTGTGTTCTGATAAAGCCCAGCAGAGGGAGCATGCACACCCCTCAAACTGGCCATAGGGCGTTCATTTTTCATTTTGATTGAACTGAATAAAACTTTTTATTCTTTTTCCTTCCTTCATTTTTTTATATCAATTTTCAGGGTTGAGTTGAATTGACTAATATAATCAATCAAAATGTGATTGTTGGATCTGCTGAAAAGCTCAACATCTATTGCACATCAATCAATTTCATTCTTCTATGAACACACTGTATCATTTTTTCATGAATAAACGATCACACAAAAATATACACATGTGGCTCCAGGACCCCTTAAGCCAGCTGTCAACTAAACCAGAACATTTGCAAAGGGTATCATTGTGCATTCAGTTTTGAGAACTCGGAGAAGTATGCTGGCTTACCTGCTTCTGCAGCGTCCAGCACTGTGTGTCAGATTCTTTCCCCCAGGAATGTAACACGTGCTGTCCCTGCTGCTTTTAGTGCCTTACTCAGTTCTCCATTCCTCACTTTGTGACACTTGTGTTACATTCATGGTCTGAATAGTGGAAGAAAACTGGCAAACTGAATAAGGTGCTGGAAGCTGCAGAGACAGTTAGGCCAGCAGGGTTGTGCGGTTTATGCCCACTCAGTTTTTTTTTGGGGGGGGGGAGGTGTTGGTGACCTACATGCATTCTACATAATAAGGTGGGCCACCAGACTGATATCCTGCAGCAGCCCTCAGGACAGGACCAGATTTAAACAAACTGACCCTGGGATAAAGTTGGCCCCCAAATCCCATTTTCCCCTTATTGCACAGCCTGCTGTAATATTTGTGCCCATTGCTTCCAGGGACCAGAATTGTACAACAGCAACCTAAGGAGCCCATTCCCATCCAGCAATATTAATTGTATTATGCTAATTGCCTTGGTCATCCCTATCGAGCAACATTAATTGATTGCCCTTACCCACCAATATGCAATTAATTATGTATTTGTTAAATAACATATATACATACATTTGATCATTTTATCTCTCTGTTTCCCCATTTCCTATCAAGTGACCTCAAAGAACCTGCAGCGCCACTCGTGGTAAATTCCCGGGGCATCGCTGGGGTCATTCTGATTTATTATGACCTGGTATTTTCCGTTACATGGTATACTGTATTATTGGTATTAAATGTACTTAACATGATTATTGGATATCTACTGACATTTTGTGCAGATTTAAAGCGGCCGCCAGTGCCACCACTAAATGACAGTCACACATAACCTCCCCCGGATGCCCCTAAACCTTACCTTAACCTTTTTTTAATTGTGTTCTCTTGATTGGCACAGTGAGTGATTATTGTGAGGACACATGACATACTTTCTATGCAGAGGCGTACATAGGTTTCACTGGGCCCCCAAAGGGATCTCGTGTAGTCTATTTATTTTCCAGGGTGCTAACACAGCACAGCTGCAGCAGTGCTAACAGTAATGAAACTCACACTGGGAGTCTTAAAACAGACAGACGTGTCGCTGATGTTCCAATTGTAACAAGAGCAGCACCCCATTGAGTTACATTGTATAACAGATACAAGCCTGCTGTTACAATATGAACAGCTTACAGCTTTCTGTGATGTGGGAGCCATCTCTCCATCACAGCAGAGATGACTCATTGCAGAAAGCTGATCACTGTAACAGAGGCTGCATGTGTATGCAGTGATGGTGTGCTGTCTGCATGGTGTAACAGAGATAGGGGCATAGGTTTCACAGGATGGAACAAAGAAGCCATCACCTTGTTCCCCCACCCGCTAGTATACTGTGATGGCACCCTTGACATAAAATGGACCACACTGAGCAGACACCAGGGGCAGAATGTTGGGGGAAGGCGGCTTTCACAGGACCCCGTTCTGTCACAGGCCTGGTATCAGCTGCCTCCCCAGCTTCTTTGGTATGTATGTCTGTGTTTGCTTGAGTATGTTTTATACTCTTTTAAGCTGTTGATGTTTTTAGAGTGCCCCTGTCCCTCTATACCAGCCTGTGTTGGAAAAACAGGTTATTGTCAATGCAATTCTTCTGGTGTGGGTGGATGTTTTTACCCATCATGCAATGCGTTGGTCAGATGTGCCTACCCCAAGGCACACATACAGAATACAGAGTGCTCCAGTCTTGGCTGAAACTTCATGGCATGAAAAAACATCCGATGCACAGCTCACAAGATGCAGCAAGAGCAGGAGAACCTTGTTGTGGATTTTCTCTTTAAAGGGGACCTAAAGTCAAAAATGATTTTAAGCCCATTTAACACCCCCATGGTATCCAGATTCTTTTTAAACTTTCAATAAGAATCCGGGTCTTATGGGTTAGGACATCTCTATTCAATTGTGGATCGGGTTTATAGTCCTGAGAGTTTTCAAACTTTCTATTAATCTTTAAACAAAGTGGTGTCCTAAATGGGAATTCCATGGTGGAGAGGGGCCTAAAGTCTTTTTTGACTTATGGTCCTCTTTCACTTACTTATAAGCAGGCCTGGCCTTAGGGTAAGTGATGCCCTTTGCTGTATTTCAGGATGGCGCCACACACACACACACTCACACAAAATGGAAAGGGGGCAACAGAGGAAACATGAAAAAGAGGAGAACATATATGGGGCATGGAAAATAGAGGGAATGCAGAAAGACTGAAGGTAGACATGAAAGAGATAAGAGGAAATGGGGAAAAGAGATCGAGAGGAGAAAGTGAGGAAGAGATTGAATGAGGGAATTACACTGAGAGATAGAAGGAAGGTAGAAAAACAAAGGGGGTGGAGGAGAGGGAAAGTTAAATAGTGCTAGAAACAGAGATGAAAATAATTAGGAATGCAATGAATGAAAGAAAGAGAGAGAGAGAAAGGAGAGAGGTGGGAAAACAACAAAAGAAAGAAAAGAGAAAGAGTGAGGGAAAGAAAGAGAGATAGAAAAAAACAAGGAGAAAGAAAAAATGAAAGAGAGAAAGAAAGTAATGAAGTAATAAACAAGAAAGAAATAGAGAAAGAAAATAAGATAGAAAAAAAAAGAAAGAGATGGAGAGATATAAAGAACGCTACTGGAAAAAAGGGATGAACGGAAAGTAAAAATAAAGATATTGAAGAAGGGTGAAGAAGCTGAAAATAGAGGAAGATGGGAGTAAGGTGACATGTGAAAGATGGAGGGAATAGAAATGGCTGCAGTGGGTACAGAAAGATAGGTAGATGGAGGGATCATAAGATAAAAGACAGAGAGGGGGAAGGGGAAATTCAAGAAGAAGGAAAAAGGTAAAAGAGATTTATTAATAGAGAATTATGGTGAAATGAAGAAAAAAGAGAGGAGAGATGGGGTTATTTTTAAAAAAGAGGGGCCTGCTGGTCCACATGAGAGATCCTGGTGCCCCCTTACAGAGAGGTTGGGATGGCACCCTGTGCGACTGCTCACCTTGCACACCCCAAAGGTTGGCCATGCTTATAAGTCAGTTGGAGAAGCTACCCAGCTACAGCAAACCAAAGACTCGACATAAGGAACGGGTGGTAAATGAGTGCGGCGAGGCTGATGGTTCTGTGTTAAATGTGCCTTAACGTGTATATACCATGGGGAGAGGTGACAGCAGGCATCTGGCTTATCAGCCCTCACGACTATCCTTGTAAAGGAGGAGAGCGAGACTCCAGCGCAGCTCTCTCCTTTGCCGCCCAGGGCTCAGCTGCGTGCTTTATTATTGCAGTTATCCCTCATTTGCACACACGTACAAGGCTTTTGGCAGCGCCAAGGTATTTCTCCTGTGCGTCGCGTCTCGTCTGATCTCCGTCCCGTGGAGGACAGTCTTGAATAATGTAGACTGTCAGAGACGTCAAGTTGTTGATCCCAGTTACCAATCCCGCCTTACCGATAGACAATTCCATGGAGTTGCTTCTGATGTGACTATTTTTTCCGCCTGATAAGATTGGCAAATCCTCTTTTGTCATTCGAATAAATCATTTGGTGAATGAATTCTATCGGGGGCTCACAGAAGTCTTTTCTCATCTAACAAGTAGGCTAATAACTCTGGTGAGGCTTGCTGATGCCAGGCTGGGGCATAGGCAGTGCTCTAGATTAACTGCACTGGAATATCTGGGGACCTATGGAAAACACCATGTAGTATAAAGACGTATGTTTAACAAAATGCTAGCACTGTTCCAGGGGTGTTATGGGGATTTAGATTGAGGAGGCCCTGAAACGATTTGATCTCAGGGGCTCTTGTGATTTGCTTTTATTAGATTCTGCTGTCTTGGGATTTTAAGCTACTAGGTTTGAAGGGCTGATTTTACTCAAATATTTTTAGATTTTTTAAAATATTTTTGGGTGTCACTCATCTATTCTGGAATCACTGAAGTGTCATAAACTTTAGGTTTAAAGTCCCTGTCCAGTCAGACACTTACTTCCTCCTCCCACCTTATCCCCCTTGGGAACAGTGGACCAAAACCCACGCTGATTGACCTGGGAGTCTATAAGAATCCTGGGCCGATCGATTCCTTCCCCCTGGGGCATCCAAAATCAGGATGCCCCGCTGTGTGAAACCCCCAGATCGTCCATACACTTACCTTGTTTCCCGGTCCAACGGCGAATGCGCGAGCCGTGGCCGCCTCCCCGCTATCTCTCTAGCAGGATGCGTGCCCAGGCCGGTGCGGACACGCTCCCTGTTAGAGGGAAGTAGGGGATGCAGCCGCCAGCGCGCTTGGAACCGCTGGCCTTAGACGACATGACGAGCACGCTGATTGGACTAGCGCCCGCGCATGCTCCGTAGGACCGGGAAGAGGTGAGTTGGGCTCGGCGACCTGGGGGGTTTCACACAGTGGGCCCCCCCCCCCCCCCGATCGAGGAAAGGACCAAAACTCAGGATAGTCCAAATCCTGGGTTTTGGTCCACTTTAAAATAAGCCATCTAAGCATCTCAAATTATTTCAAGTCATATTTCAGACAAAGGTAATTGTTACACCATTGTGTTGGGCTACATTTGGCACTGTCCTATACTGTTTCCCGTTTTTACGAAGAAGAAATGGCCGACATATCAAGATTTACAGTTTCACCTTCTGTTTTCTCTTCTGAGGTATATGCGCATGGCCCTTGCAGCTGGGACGCGTCATAATAATCAGCATAATGGGTGGGGCAGCGTTGGGAGTGAGAGCACTTGCTAAGAGGAAGCCGGGTGGGGAAGAGGAAGGGACGGTTTAGCTGGACTTGAATGGCAGCTCTGAGAGTGCCATTCAAGCCATCAATACAGAGGAGTCGTGGTCTGGACTGCCTATGATGGTGCTGGAAGGACAGATAAGGAAGTATATTTCCTCATTCAGGGCTCTAAGCTGAGAGGAGGCACAGCACTGGGGGAATTCGTGGCATAGTAAGTTGCTGTTTATTTTTTTAACCTTTTCCCTGAAAAATCCATTTAATTATTTGTGAATACTGCATGTATTCTAAGTGAAGCCCTTTTCTTTGATTCAATTTCTGGGTCATGGCTGAACTGGGAAGGGCACTTGTAAAAGGCATTGCATGCAATGTACAAAAATAGTTTTCATCATTGTATGGAGCAGTTCTGTACTTATCAGGCTTTGGAATAGTTGGTAGCAGGTCAGCTTGAGAATGGATCAGCCTCATCACGTTTCACCTGATCTCTGGCGACATCCTTAACACTGGTTGGGTACCCCTTGTTTAGATACCTATGGTATGCATACACAAGGGTGCGCGCAGCAATGTTCAGTGACTCACTCACCAATGGGAAGAGGGGTTCTGATGGGTCTGGAGAAACACTGAGTTCCTTTCCCCCGCATTGTGATGCATTGCAGGGCTGTGTACTATGGTGTGCCTCCATAGTACTATCTGCCATACTGTACTGCACCATTGGGCCCTGTCCCCTGGCTGTAGCACCTGGTTGGAAGCAGGACCTGGGATCAAGACCTAATCGTCATCAGAAGCAGCAGCAGCAGGAGGTTTAGGATGCACCATTCTCCTTTTACAGAGCTGCTCCGCCCTAGTGGCCTGTCCCCCAAGCCTGCCTGTACTAGAATACCAGCGTATTGCTATAGCAATTATTATGATGTTTGTAGATGCTTTTATCCATCATGCATTGCCATGCAAATTGGCAAACAGTTTCCATGCCTTCAGGGACAGGCCGCCAGGGCCTAAACTGCAAGGCTGTCCAGGGGGCTGCCTGAATAAAAACTGTAGCTAGAAATATGGTAGCATTGCAGGAGGAGGCAGAGGTCCAGAGGAGAGTATTTTAAATTTCCTCCTGCTGCACTGCTATTTTTATTCACCGGGCATCCCATCAGGACAATCCTGACATCAAAGCAGTCCCACACATAATATTAATAATAGACGGCATTACAATTGCTGGAGCACTCCCACGCAATGAGCCCTGCAACCACCTGAAATCGTTACCTTAACCTTGATCCTTGGCCAAAATGTGGTCCTGCGATTGGCCGCCGGCAGTCACGTGATCTGGGGACACTTTATCTTTCAGGCTGGAAGGGTTAGCAGCCAGGACGTTAGGTCTGTATGCTCTGATTTTACACTAGTGATGCACTTTGACAGAAGAAAAGGTGTATTTACCAAAAAATACCTTATGTATCATTCTTCCAGATCCAATGTAAAAGTAGCTCTCCGGTAAAATTACCCATAATGCATTACCAGCCATTCTTATCGCCAGTGTAATTATTGCGGCATTGGCCAATACAAGAAACTGACAAATCACATTTTCAGTATGAATCCTCTTTAGGTTTATCTGTGACTGGTGACATATTGATGGATAAACGTATAGGGAGAGCGGGAGAAATAAATCATACAAATCGCTTCCCCTGTTATCGTGTTCCCGACTTCGCTTTCAACAGAAAACTGCAATTGTTTCTGAATAAAGATTTAGACCTTCCATATTCAGGATCATATGAATTATTCAGCATAATGCTGAAGACAACAAGACAGCGGCTCCCAGATCTATCTATGTATCCCGTATCAATTTTTTATATGCCATATCTATCCATCTCAAATCTATCTATCTATCTATCTATCTATCTATCTATCTATCTATCTATCTATCTATGTCTGTCTATCTCTCCCTCTCATATCTATCCATCCAAAATTAATCTATCTATCTATCTATCTATCTATCTATCTATCTATCTATCTATCTATCTGCGTTCTCATTTAGGTCCATTTTTACTGTAGTTCCTCTTTTAGCTGCAGACTCTTCTATTGGTTGTATTGCATTATTCCTCAGATCAGCAGTTGCCACACCCCCCAGATGCAGATGAGCTCTGAATGTGTAGACATGGCAGCAGCGAGATGTAAAAGCCTGTTGCACTCTAAAAGAGACCACATCGAATCAGGCAAGATGAGATGATTGTGTCCAGCGCAACGGCGGCTCTCGCTTGCAGTAAAACATATGCGTGTCATTTGTGTGTATCTTGCTCGGAATGAAAATCCAAATTAATTCAGTTCATTATCTGTGCCGCTATTCCGCTAGGCGGTAATTGAGTGCTGAGCCGCCATGAATATTTATTTTCCTTCCTCTTCTCCTGCCTCCCAGTGCAAAGAAAAAGAATCTCAACTTGGAGGGTCACAATTAACTAAGCAACTTGTCGGAAAACACTTAAGGCTTGAGGAGGGTTAGCTTTATACTGAACATACAAGTCGTGTGGAATTGGAGCTGCACATTGGAGCTGGGTGGACTGGCCATAGGGAGACCCAGGACAATGGGCGGTGGGCAGCACTGCTTTGGGATTACTTGTGATGCTGCTTTTAAAACCCACATTGAATCCCTGCCCCCTTAGTCTCCCTCTCAGCCCCCTGTACCCAGCCCCACTGTACCCACAAGCTGAGGGCCTCAGCAGGGACACCTTGGGCTGGCCAGGAGCTGGTAAAATCCAGGGCTGATTTTTGACCCCAGTCCACCACTGGCTGCAAGCAATGGAACATTTTGATCCCCTTATTCAGTGGATTTCTTTTCTCAATTTCCAGAACTTTATAAAAGAAGGAAAAACTCTTCCGCCGGCCCCAACCCTCTTAGGCCGACCATTCTGTTGTTGGATGGATTCCTGGGTGTGTGCTTACTCATGGGAATGATGCAAGGTTCAACGAAACATCTGATGCACCAGAAAGTTTAGTGAAACCAAAAGGACTCAGAAATGATGCAATGCAATCAATACACATTGCTCAGTAGTAGAATATTAAGCAAGCATACAATAAAGAAATGGTGTTACATAACTTGGAACCATTCCCGAGTTCTGACACGGCTGTGCATGCACCACATACAGGATAGCAGACAATCACAGTTACCCAACCGATATCTGATTTATTTATTTATTTCTATTCCCCTTCTCCTGCCTCCCAGTGTAAGTAGAGAGTGTCACAATACCTTAGCAACATGTAAAAAAAAAACCTCAAGGCATGAGGAGGGCACCAGATTTCTGGTGAACATACAGTCAAATGGATAAGAAGGAACAACATTTTTTGGTCCCCTAAAGCGATAGTCCAGGCAAAGAGTTAAATTAGCTTGCATAATGCTCACTTCCTGCTGAATGTCAGGGGTCATGTCTTTCAGTCACCAGCATTTTACATTTTTTTTTTTTTAATTCTATTGAACTTGCTAACTCACAGTCCTTTCGATTAATTCCATTTCCCAGGTTTTTACATTCTCAGAGTCATAGGGATGACTTATGCATGCATAGAAGGAGAAAGGAGGGAGTTTAGTAGGGTATATCCAGAAAATGACAGCAAGTCTGAATGAAACACATGACCCCTGATTTCTTACTCTTTGGCCAGACTTTCACTTTATTTCACAGTTTATACATTCTCCTTTTTCTGAACAGTGTAAAACTTCAGCCTGAAAAAATAAGGATCATGTTAGAGGTACAATATTATGCAAGCATACTCTATTTGCATTCCATTCAGCTTTTACTATGTTTCCCTGAGCTTAGAGTGGCAAGTCGGGCTAAATGGAGCTTTCTCAGTTGGCCACACCCCCTATCCTCTGTGACCCCCCCCCCCGAACGCTCACTCTCTGCCAGAGCCCTCCCCGCGTCTCTTCGTTCCGGCTGCATCCTCGCTCACCCCCAGCCATACGTGCGTCCGACCTTCCTGAATAGGCGGCACGGTCATGCCACAGCTGCCAGGTGGGCGGGGGATGCGGCTGGTAGCGCCGCTTGGCTGCTTAGCCATCCAGGCAGCTTAGCCATCCTCACCACTGAAGAGAGCCGAGTGACAGTGAGCACTCTGATTGGCTGAGCGGGTCACTCGGCACACTCGCTCACGCCCAAGTCGGTGCCATGTGAGCGGAAGGAAGGTGTTCCTCTTTAAGAATAAATAGGGCTCTTTACTGTAACAATCATCAGGAATAGGTAGAGCTCTTTACTGTACTACACATTAGGAAGAGCTAGAGCTTTTTACTATAACAATGATAAGAAGATGTAGAGCTCTTTACTGTTACAGCAATTATGAAGAGGTGGAGCTTTTTACAGTAACAGCCATTAGCAAAGGGTGGTGCTCTTTACTGTAACACTCATTAGGAAGAGGTGGAGCGCTTTACTGTAACAGCCATTAGGAAGCGGTGGAGCTATTTACTTTAACAGTCATTAGGAAGAGGTGGGGCTCTTTCTCATAACAGTCATTAAGAAGAGGTGAAGCTCTTTACTCTAACAGTCATTAGGAAGAGGTGGAGCTCATTACAGTAACAATTATTAGAAAGAGGTGGAGCTCTTTACTCTAACAGTCATTAGGAAGAGGTGGAGCTCATTACAGTAACAATCATTAGGAAGAGGTGGAGGTCTTTACTCTAACAGTCACTAGGAAAAGGCTGAGCTCTGTCCTGTAACAATCATTAGGAAGAGGTGGAGCTCTTTCCTGTAACACTCACTTGGAAGAGGTGGAGCTCTTGCCTGTAACACTCATTAGGAAGAGGAGGAGCTCTTTACTCTAACAATCATTAGGAAGAGGTGGAGCTATTTCCTGTAACACTCATTAGGAAGAGGAGGAGCTCTTTACTCTAACAATCATTAGGAAGAGGCGGAGCTCTTTCCTGTAACACTCATTAGGAAGAGGAGGAGCTCTTTACTCTAACAATCATTAGGAAGAGGTGGAGCTCTTTCCTGTAACAATCATTAGGAAGAGGTGGAGCTCTTTCCTGTAACACTCATTAGGAAGAGATGGAGCTCTTTTTCGCAACAGTCATTAGAAAGCGGTGGAGTACTTTCCCGCAGTAGTCATTAGGAAGCGGTGGAGTTCTTTTCTGTAACAGTCATTAGGAAAAGGCAGAGCTTTTTCCTGTAACACTCATTGGGAAGAGGTGGAACTCTTTAAACAGTCATTAGGAAGAGGTGGAGCTCTTTCCTGCAACAGTCATTTAGAAGAGGTTGAGCTCTTTCCTGCAACAGTCATTTGGAAGAGGAGGAGCTCTTTATTCTAACAGTCATTGTAATTTAAAGTCATGTAATGTCACGCCGAGCTCATGGTAAGTGATTTGTACAAAATGAACATGCTTTCCCTTTATTTCCCTCCATGCAAAATCCACAGCTTTGTGCTCAGCGTGATCCCTAGAAGAATCCCAGAGTTCTCTGAAGTGTCTGCCTACTGAAGAATTCATTAGAGCTCTGTCACTGGAATAACTGAAGAAAACAGAGGACAGGGTAGCGCAAACACCCCCCCCCCCTGCATGCGTAATTTCTCTTTCAGCAAATTTGCCATGTGGCCCAGCCACACTGGTGCCTGCAAAACATAACACATACATAGGTAGGTTTAAAGTCATTCTAGGAGGCACAGGGACCAAGTTCCACATTACACAGGCTAGAAGTTATGTGTCAGAAAGTTATACCCCGCAATAGTTTTTAAGTATTTGAGCTAATCGTACAGAGAGGAAGGGGAATCCATCTACTCCTAGAGGGGAGGGGGGAGTGTCCAACCTGTGAATAAAGGTTAGTAGGCTTAGCCCCTATGGTCTTGTCTTCCAGGATCGTATGTGACATGTGACTCTGATTGTACCTATTCACTTGTAATTTGCCTTCAGACCTGTATATGAACCTGTTTATTACATGTATATAGTTTGCCTAGCGTGCTACTGAAGTGATTACATTTTAGGCTACTGGGGCTGACTTCTGGTCTGATATAAACCTGTTAATGGACCAGCCTTGTATCTAATAAAGCTGATGGCAGTTATTACATGCTGCTTGGGTCTTTTCACGGGTGGTAGTGAAGGAGTCCTACAGCCGATCAGGGTCACCTGTACATGGACCTATATTCACGCAAATTGTACAGCAGAAGTTCATGTTAACATGTTAAATAAACAATTACATAGAAGGTTGTCTTGGACACACCAGTGGCTTTGACCTCCGACCTGCCCTCTCAAATGACAGGTACTGATGTTGCTTTAAAGCTGAGCATGACATGTACCACAAGGTTCACTGGATTTTGAAATATTTGAGTAGGATCTCTGCCATGGTGTGTTTTTGCAGCCTTACGGGTACAGTAATTGTTATATGTAATTGTATATTATATTTACCCTATTTAAGGATGCTGGGTGATAGAGGCTGGCACACAGTTTATTTACCAGAAAATTTGGACTCCTTCCGTGGCAGTGTCAGCACTGCGATGTCCTCTCTCCTGAAACGCCGGTTGCCATAGCAATGTTGTCAGCACCAGTTTGTGTTTTCTGTGTATTTTTTTTTAGTTGGAAAATTGTTCTATAAATAACTAGGCGATATTCAAGGGTACAAATGTGTTCTTTCACTTCCCATTCATAGAACATTGTTGGCCTGCCTGGGAAGTGCTATACACTGAATTTAGACAGGATGGCTTATAATCAAGCCAGAAAAATGTTGTACTGTATATATATATATATATATATATATATATATATATTAAACACAATCCAAATAATCTATCTAGCAACTTATATGGCATAGATGCATTTACAGTTACAGGAACTACGTTATAACAATTTTACCTGACTGCTGTAAAAATAAACAGGATTGTATCTTCTTAATGCATTGCTATTTAATAGTAATAAAGTAATAACATAGCTGAATAGTTGTTAGAAATTATTTGGCCCTACCAGTTCAATTGCCAGACTATCCTCCCCATACCATCAAAGTGTCTGACACGCCCTCCTGTCCCACCTATGCTGTCCAAAGGACCTACCACCAGCAACTGTTACATAGATAGATAGATATGGAATAGATAGGTAGAATATAATTAGATGGACAGACAGATATGCCACAAAAAGGTCCGACTGCCAGCACTGTGTTGGGGGTGAAGCAACTATATTTATTAGATGGATAGATTGATTAGATAGATAGATGACAAATAGATAAAATATAAATATGCAGACAGATATGAGAATGATGGAAGGGAGAGTAATTGATTGACTGACTGACTGGCTAACTTAGATAGATAGATAGATAGATAGATAGATAGATAGATAGATAGATAGATAGATAATCAGAAAACGCCCTCTCCCAGAACTGAGTAAATGACCCCCTAAACTGGTGTCCCAACTACTATTTCTGGTTGACTGTGTCCTTATGTATACTAATGAGCTCTCCATTAGCATCTCTTTGCTGAGACTGTTTTTGGCAATCTGGCTTATTTAAAGGGTAATTCCACTTTCAGTCAAGAACAGATATGATCGGACAAGATCCTTAAAATTGAGTAGTCCCTTGTCACTTAACCTCACTTGAAACAGTAAATTCCCATAACAAAAATAAACACTTTAAATCTGTTATGAAAGCTAAAAACATCTTGGATAAAAGATAAAGCCAGATATAAGATCACTGTAAATTGGACCAGGAGCACAATATAAGGACTGGATACATTCACTATGCTTTAATCCATGAAGCCATCATGATTCTGGGAGAACATGTTTCACCTGTACCAGGCTTCCTCAGCGCCCTTCAGATTTGCTACAAATATATATGCAAAAAGTCATAATTAGCTGGTATTTAAATGAATAATAAGAAAGGCAAAAAATAATTAAAACAAAAGCTACACACCTTTTTCATAGATATAACATCCCGCATGTACTATCAGTCCCAGGGGGGCTTCGAAGTGGACTCCTTATGGAGGTCAGGTAACAACCTATATGATAAGTTGTTACCTGTTATTGATGTACAATTATCAGGGGGACCATGAGTTAATTGTCTAAGATCCACAGGATATTAAGTTTTAGATTAGTAATTAAATAAAGGGAAGAGGAGGCTTACCCTCTGGCGCTTCATGGGCCTGCTGTGGCATTATCCCGATATAAATGATGGCTATCTGCCATGACCTTACTATCTGTAAGGAAGTGTGCTCCATGCTTTGAAGCGCACTTTTATCTTCTCTGCCGAACCCGGAAGTTACATTTTTAGTATCTTCTGACCTAAGATGGAAATTATGCTCTGCATGTCAGACACACCAGTTACAGTAGAAGGATTCTGGGATTTGTAGTGAGATAACTATACTAGGGGCTTTACTGAGGGTCAAGAAAGCCATTCCTACTTTACCAAAACAGAACCACTGGAATATAAGAAACTTGGAAGCAGCACAACCCTAACACACTTAGTTTACA
This sequence comes from Gastrophryne carolinensis, assembly GCA_027917425.1. Lineage (NCBI taxonomy): Eukaryota > Metazoa > Chordata > Amphibia > Anura > Microhylidae > Gastrophryne > Gastrophryne carolinensis. Next base: position 400,715,796 of record CM051235.1, on the reverse strand, counting down.
TCCCAGAAGAGGAAAACAATAAGGCAGAACACCAAAAAACAAAACCTTTAAAGCTCACAAAGTAATAAAGCAGATTCACTCACAGCAGACAGATGCTTACAAATCATTCTCCACAGTCCTGGGAAATAGGAAAACTAAATAATTGGAGTTAGTTTAAGAAAATGGAGTAGGTTAGTCTGACAAACATTTTTACAGTACAGGCCCCATAAAAAGGACCAACACTCATTAGAAAGAGTTGGTCTGACTTGCATGAAACAAATTGGCTGATTCCACAGGTTGCGTGGCTCAGCTTAGATGCTCTCTGCTTAGCCGGTCACCTGACCTGCACATGCACCATGGGATCCCATAAGAGGTAAGATTACAGGCAGCAGGGAGAAACAAAGTGGGATATCACTAATTGGGATGCTTCGGGGACAGGAAATAATTCAGGTATTGGTTTGCATTAAATAGCACACATACATGTCAGACCGGGAGGAGGGGGATGCGCCTTAGTGTAGCTTACAGTCCATGAGTTGCAGCACCATCCTCACTTCTACTCTTTCTGCCTGTCTAAGCATCTACATCATGAGCATAGACTCTTCAAGGACATTCAGCAATATTTCTTCATTAGTAAGTGTAAGTTACAAAATGTCTTGTGAGAATGGAGAAATATCTGTCGGGAAATGTTTCAGACCTTTCTGGCTACCCACATGGCAGTAGCTCTGGAAGAAGCCTGCATGTGTGATTAGTGGCAGCAAAGGAGGGTGAGCATGGCATTCACCTGGGCGCCAAGGCCATTGGGGGCACCTTTATCCCAGCCAACCTGTTTTCTGCAGATGAATCAGGGCCATTGTTAGTAGTGTAGGTCATAAGACAGCCCCCACATCCCATTATATTGGGCTCAGTAATGGGAGGTGGGGCACTGCCTGCTGCTATGGTAGAGGCACAGTATGGCACATGGCATCAGCACCATAGGATGGGTGAGAAGGAGGCCGAGCTTTTTCATTGCCACACTGAGCACTATTTTGTCTAGAAACCTCTCCGAGTGACAGACAGCACCTGCTATAGGTGTGTATCAGAGATAGAGGTGATGAGAGCTTTTAACACTCTAGTGTAACAACAGTACTTTATGGCCACAGCAGTCCCGCGTGTTAGTGTGATGGTGTTGGGTCAGGACACTCAGACATAATGTTCTATTTTTCATGATGGTGCTCAGCAGCGTAAACCCTGCCCTACTAGGAACTCCGCGATTGGCCAATGCAGGGTTCCCGGAGCGCTGCGGCCGTTATCACAGCAGGAGCCGCACTCTGGATGGGAGTCATTATTTCATTAGGCAATTTCCTCATGATGTAGGAAAGCTTTTAGCAACTCCGCCACAGTTTGATTCCTGTCCTTGTAAGCGGAACGGAAAGTGTGGATAGACAGCTACACGGCGGGTGCCATCCCTGAGATGGTACATGGGCAGGGGTATGAGGACTCTGCTGCTAATGAGGACCCCCCCCCCCCACACACACATACACATACAGCCGACATGTTCTACCACATCAAAGATCAAACTGCCAGCGGCCCATATTGCTGTATGATCTAAAATGAATAATAGCACTAGAATAAAGAGTGCTGGGATATGCAGCAGTATATATATTAAAGGTAACCCTGACAATAATATAGCATCTTTCATTGTTTGCCTGCTTTGTATGTAAGCTTACGTGTTAAAGCTGACCAAAACCCAAAACCTTCACCTGCATTTTGGTTTGCCTATGGAAATGCTGGATATACTCTCTCACTCCCCTTCACATTTTTGTGAATAATTCATCACAGTGGCTGATTATGAAGTGATATGCTGAGATGTAATGTTTGGTTATGTTTACACATGGCACTTTATTACAGTGTTTCCCCAAACATAAGCCCTACCCTGAAAATAAGCCCTAGTGTTATTTCTTTTAGTCCTACCCCCAAAATGCAGCCCTACCCCAAAAATATGCCCTAGTTACAGAGGGACATCTGTGCTGGCTGCTGCGGAGGGATAGGGGTGGTTGGGCTACCCCCCCCTCATCAGGGGCACTTGATGCAGAGGGATAGGGGGGGCTATCTGTCTATCTATCTATCTATCTAGCTATCTATCTATACATCCCACTGCCCGTCTATCTATCTATTTGTTGTTTATGGAAAAAAATAAGACATCCCCTGAAAATAAGCCCAACTGCCTTTTTCAGAGGAAAACATTAATATAAGACCTGTCTTATAAAGGCCAGCCCTGTGTACATGATCTGGGTCAAGTTGATGTGTAGGGATCCTGTAAGGTGAAGGTAAGGTGTCAGGGGTTGGTATAGGCATTTGGATTAGGTAAAGGAATATTGTCAAGATTAGGTTTGTAAGTATTACAGGGCATTAAGGGGAGGTATTTGTTTTAGGTAAAGCTACAGGGTGCAGATTAGGATAGGTTTACGTGTTAGGGCTGTGAGCTAGGTAGGGTGTCAGGGTCAGAAGTAAGTTAGGTTAGGTTTAGATATTAGGTGCTACTTTTAGACTTATAGGTTAGACTACTAAACACCAATCTAATAAATTGTATAGCACAATGCCATAAAGTTGCAAACCGCAACTAGAGGGCTGCATTGTGTTCCTGTTTTTCCAGGACCCCTAGGCCCTTAGAAGCGCTCCACGTGTGTATGGGCGATGTGGGGTGGTTACACTACAAGTAAAACCTAAGTTAGACAAAGGCACTTGGGGTAAAGGATATACCCATGGGAGCGGCTGATCTCTCCCAATATTCACTGATGGCAGCATCTCTCTCTGTGCTTCATTATAAATTCCTTTTAAGTGCGGCAGAACATTTGGCACTCATTAATCAGAACATGGAGGTGTCAGGAGGACCTGCCGGTATATTTAGTGTTGCAGCAGCAGCAGCAGCTGAACCTCTGAAAACATCAATTAGATGTGTTGGCGGTAATCGGCAGCTTACAAGTCTTGTGTGACACCTGACGCATGAATAGCGGATGAACATATATGAGGAGGGAGGGAAACGTCAGCTAAAATGTATTTGTTACAATAGAACTAATGTAGAAATATAAGAATGGATTTTAAAGCTTGCTGTACATTTGATATATCTTTTTATACTTCTGTTTGCGTAATCAGAGCTGGGAGAGGCAGCCAATCAGGCTCTAATGCATTGCACAGTGATGGGAAAACACTCTTTCCAGGACCGGAACTTGCTTACAGCATAGAAAAGCTGATATCAGCAAGGTGACGCTCACGCTGTGTGTAATCAGTAGAATGCATGGGGGGTGATTACGTTGCCAGTTTCAATGTGTGCTAGTAAAAGTGAGCCTGGCTGTGAACAGTGGCATAGGGCTCACAGCTCCCTCTGTTTCTGCGTTAGCGGTTGAAACACTGGGTCAGTAAGTAGATACAGTAGATAGCAAAGCTGAGAGCGCAAACCCTGACATCACATTACAGTATAATACAAAATATTTCTTAGTCTATGGCTATAGCCAGTAAATAATTTTCTAATTTAAGGCGCAGGGCCAGAAAGTAAATACAGAGACAGCAGCGCAAATTTTAAAGTGTACCACAGGTAGCCCTGAAGTCTAAAAGAATCCAAGGCCATCAAAGTCCCACTCCCAAGGGTGCCCTGCTGTGTGAACCTCCTTGTATTGCCCGATTTCCTTACATCTTCCTGCAGCCCTCACCTCATCTCAGCACAAAGGCCACAACCCCAGCATACCTCTGGCCCCATGGCCAGAGGGGACACACCCACAGCTATAGGTGAGCGGAGATGCATCAAGCGGAAGCGAGTGTGCTGACCGGGGGAGTGACATTCGTGGTTGTTGTTTCTTTGCTTGGCTGCCTCTTTACTCACACTGTACAATATAGCAAGCAGGTACATGCAGGAATTTAGCTTCTGCTTACATTATATATATATATATATATATATATATATATATATATATATATATATATATATATATTTATTTACCCTATATATCCAAAATAATAATAATAATAATAATAATAATAATAATAATAAGTCCAAAATAATAAAAATTATTTTTTTTTAAACAAATTAAGAAATGCAGGGATTTAAACCCTTGACTTTGTTTATTTCTATACTGGCCAAGTGTCTTAACCACTACATTTCCTAAGACACAGGGGAAGCCAGCCAACTTCCTAGCTATTAAATCAAGTTAGGCTTCATTGTTTGCTACATTACTAAGCATGGCCATAGCAAGAAGAAAGTGAGGAGGGGCTCGATGTAATAGAAACATAAGCTCATCATAACATCACCAAAAATAGAAAGATGTGGAGAGACTCCAAAGTACAGAAGTTGGGGGAAGGGGGTACCGGACATGCACATAATCGGGTGACACTGTCAGGTGACAATAATGTGCCATTTTTCAGCTGGAGATAATTATAATGGAGCTAGAGTAAAGCATTCCCTCCTCACTGCTCTGCATCTGCGGAATAAGCCAGCGGGAGGAGGAAGTCAGCTCTATTGACATGAAAATGGCTGAGCCATGCGCGGCTGCACTAAGGTCACTCCGACTCGCTGGCTGCTATCCACTTCTGTTATTAATTATAATGCGAGAGGTTCCGTTTGCCACAAGCTACATGAATGGAAACTCCAAACACAAATAATATCACCAATAGGCATACATCATCAGCTTGTGGACACATAGTACTACCGACTTTTTCCTTCAAAATAGTGGCTATATATGTAGCTCCCTTGCATGTCAACATCTGATATGACTCACTATATAGTGATTATATAGACTATGGGGCTTATTTAAGAAACACTAGCTCCACCTATAACCACGTAGCCATCCATCCATTAGCGTTTCAGATAGTGCCATATAGCGTCCCATCTATCATCAGCGCTGGTGATTTGAGCATCAGCACTGTGTGCCCTAGAATGCCACATCACACCATGCGCATACCATGTGTATCATTCTTGTGCCCCATAGATTTCAATAGAGCTTTAACATCTTCGCTAACTTTTTGTTATGTAATTTGTAATTATTTGTAATTTTTTTTGGGCTGCGTGCATGTGCCATGGGATCCTTGGCCTGTTTTGATTTGTTTTTTTTACTCATTGTATGCTCTTTAGTTATGTGCTGCAATCTTGCATTTGTTGCCCTGCAAAACATTTGCCATGTCATTCATGTGCCCCCAATGGCATCCCCTGTGTTTGCGCTTTGTCACTGGGCTGCCATACTTTGAAAATTACTTTTGGGGGATTTCACCTGGCACTGTATGCCTTAGCTATCCTTAGCTATAATGTGCTCACCCCCGTTGCTACCTGTGGCTAGCCCCAGCGGCAAAATGGGTCACATGCAGCGCCAAGCACAGATTCTGCAGCACAGGGCACGTGCAGCCGGGGGCCAGAGTTGCAGTTGAGGCACTAAGAGCATTTCTTGGGAGACGTTCAAGTTAGATAGTATTATTGTTAAATTGGGCTCCCTATAGCTGTTACATCAACATAGGGACAGGTCAACATCTCTCCCAGCCATGTAACTAAAGAACAAGGGTAACTTTTTTGAGGAGCATGGTTTGGGCAAAGAAGAGGACTACGTCAAATCAAAGGAACTGAAACAGAAGAAACATATAGAGAAAGCAAATTGAAATAATTTCTGCCACATATTATAATTTGTGCTGGTTAAGCAGCTAGAATCTTACATCAGACAAGAATGGGACAACATTTCTCTCCCAAATCTCCAGCAATTGCCGAAGCACATATTACTTCTACTAAGGAGATCTATAATACTGTATGTATGTAAAGTAGTGCTGATGCTCTCCATGGAGCTGAAGCACATATCACTTCTAGTAAGGAGATCTATAATACTGTATGTTTGTAAAGCAGTGCAGACGCTCTCCATGGTGCCCAAGCACATATTGTTCTAGTATGGAGATCTATAATACTGTATGTATGTAAAGCAGTGCAGATGCTCTCCATGGTGCCGAAGCACATATTACTTCTAGTAAGGAGATCTATAATACTGTATGTAAAGCAGTGCAGATGCTTTCCATGATGCTGAAGCACATATTACTTCTAGTAAGGAGATCTATAATACTGTATGTAATGCAGTGCAGATGCTTTCCATGGTGCTGAAGCACATATTACTTCTAGTAAGGAGATCTATAATACTGTATGTAAAGCAGTGCAGATACTCTCCATGGTGCTGAAGCACATATTACTTCTAGTAAGGAGATCTATAATACTGTATGTAAAGCAGTGCAGATGCTTTCCATGGTGCTGAAGCACATATTACTTCTAGTAAGGAGATCTATAATACTGTATGTATGTAAAGCAATGCAGATACTCTCCATGGTGCCCAAGCACATATTACTTCTAGTAAGGAGATCTATAATACTGTATGTAAAGCAGTGCAGATACTCTCCATGGTTCTGAAGCACGTTACTTCTAGTAAGGAGATCTATAATACTGTATGTATGTAAAGTAGTGCAGATGCTCTCCATGGTGCCCAAGCATATATTACTTTTAGTAAGGAGAGCTATAATACTGTATGTAAAGCAGTGCAGATGCTCTCCATGGTGCCCAAGCACATATTATTCTAGTAAGGAGATCTATAATACTGTATGTAAAGCAGTGCAGATACTCTCCATGGTGCTGAGCACATATTACTTCTAGTAAGGAGATCTATAATACTGTATGTAAAGCAGTGCAGATGCTCTCCATAGTGCCCAAGCACATATTACTTCTACTAAGGAGATCTATAATACTGTATGTATATAAAGCAGTGCAGACACTCTCCATGGTGCCGAAGCACATATTACTTCTAGTAAGGAGATCTATAATACTGTATGTATGTAAACAGTGCAGACGCTCTCCATGGTGCTGAGCACATATTACTTCTAGTAAGGAGATCTATAATACTGTATGTAAAGCAGTGCAGATGCTTTCCATGGTGCTGAAGCACATATTACTTCTAGTAAGGAGATCTATAATACTGTATGTAAAGCAATGCAGACGCTTCCATGGTGCTGAGCACATATTACTTCTAGTAAGGAGATTTATAATACTGTATGTATGTAAAGCAGTGCAGATGCTTTCCATGGTGCTGAAGCACATATTACTTCTAGTAAGGAGATCTATAATACTGTATGTAAAGCAGTGCAGATGCTTTCCATGGTGCTGAAGCACATATTACTTCTAGTAAGGAGATCTATAATACTGTATGTATGTAAAGCAATGAAGATACTCTCCATGGTGCCCAAGCACATATTACTTCTAGTAAGGAGATCTATAATACTGTATGTAAAGCAGTGCAGATGCTCTCCATGGTGCCCAAGCATATATTACTTTTAGTAAGGAGATCTATAATACTGTATGTATGTAAAGTAGTGCAGATGCTCTCCATGGTGCCCAAGCATATATTACTTTTAGTAAGGAGAGCTATAATACTGTATGTAAAGCAGTGCAGATGCTCTCCATGGTGCCCAAGCACATATTATTCTAGTAAGGAGATCTATAATACTGTATGTAAAGCAGTGCAGATACTCTCCATGGTGCTGAGCACATATTACTTCTAGTAAGGAGATCTATAATACTGTATGTAAAGCAGTGCAGATGCTCTCCATAGTGTCCAAGCACATATTACTTCTACTAAGGAGATCTATGATACTGTATGTATATAAAGCAGTGCAGACGCTCTCCATGGTGCCGAAGCACATATTACTTCTAGTAAGGAGATCTATAATACTGTATGTATGTAAACAGTGCAGACGCTCTCCATGGTGCTGAGCACATATTACTTCTAGTAAGGAGATCTATAAAACTGTATGTATATAAAGCAGTGCAGACGCTCTCCATGGTGCTGAGCACATATTACTTCTAGTAAGGAGATCTATAATACTGTATGTAAAGCAGTGCAGATAATCTTCATGGTGCTGAGCACATAATATTCTATTAAGGAGATCTTTAATACTGTATGTATGTAAAGTAGTGCAGATGCTCTCCATGGTGCCGAAGCACATATTACTTCTAGTATGGAGATCTATAATACTGTATGTATGTTAAGCATGCCGATGCTCTCCATGATGCTGAGCACTTATCACTTCTAGTAAGGAGATCTATAATACTGTATGTATATAAAGCAGTGCAGACGCTCTCCATGGTGCCCAAGCACATATTACTTCTAGTAAGGAGATCTATAATACTGTATGTATGTAAAGTAGTGCAGATGCTCTCCATGATGCTGAGCACATATTACTTCTAGTAAGGAGATCTATAATACTGTATGTATGTAAAGCAGTGCAGACGCTCTGCATGATGCATATTACTTCTAGTAAGGAGATCTATAATACTGTATGTATGTAAAGCAGTGCAGACACTCTACCTGGTGCTGAGCACATATTACTTCTAGTAAGGAGATCTATAATACTGTATGTATGTAAAGCAGTGCAGACGCTCTCCATGGTGCTGAGCACATATTACTTCTAGTAAGGAGATCTATAATACTGTATGTATGTTAACAGTGCAGACGCTCTGCAAGATGCTGAGCACATATTACTTCTTGTAAGGAGATCTATAATACTGTATGTATGTAAAGCAGTGCAGACACACTATGTGGTGCTGAGCACATATTACTTCTAGTAAAGAGATCTATAATACTGTATGTATGTAAAGCAGTGCAGACGCTCTCTATGGTGCTGAGCACATATTACTTCTAGTAAGGAAATCTATAATACTGTATGTAAAGCAATGCAGACGCTCTCCAAGGATGCTGAGCACATATTTCTTCTACTAAGGAGATCTATAATACTGTATGTAAAGCAATGCAGACGCTTCCATGGTGCTGAGCACATATTACTTCTAGTAAGGAGATCTATAATACTGTATGTAAACCGTGCAGACGCTCTCCATGGTGCTGAGCACATATTACTTCTAGTAAGGAGATCTATAATACTGTATGTAAAGCAATGCAGACGCTTCCATGGTGCTGAGAACATATAACTTTTAGTAAGGAGATCTATAATACTGTATGTATGTAAAGCAGTGCAGACACTCTCCATGGTGCTGAGCACATATTACTTCTAGTAAGGAGATCTATAATACTGTATGTATTTAAACAGTGCAGACGCTCTCCATGGTGCTGAGCACATATTACTTTTAGTAAGGAGATCTATAATACTGTATGTATGTAAACAGTGCAGACGCTCTCCATGGTGCTGAGCACATATTACTTCTAGTAAGGAGATCTATAATACTGTATGTAAAGCAGTGCAGATGCTCTCTATGGTGCTGAGCACATATTACTTCTAGCAAGAAAATCTATAATACTGTATGTAAAGCAATGCAGACGCTCTCCAAGGATGCTGAGCACATATTACTTCTACTAAGGTGATCTATAATACTGTATGTAAAGCAATGCAGACGCTTCCATGGTGCTGAGAATAGAGATGAGCGAACTTTTGAAAAGTTCGATTCGGCCGATTCGCCGAATTTCACAAAGAAATTCGGGTTCGGCCGAATCGAACTTTTACGAAGTTCCCCATCATAAATGCCGGCATGGTGGGAGCGGGCCGGCCGGTTCCGCTGTCAGCGGGCCGGCAAAGCCGGCCCGCTGACAGCGGAGCCGGCCGGCGGGCCGGTAAAGCCGGCCGGCCCGCTCCCACCATGCCGGCATTTAAAAAACAAACAAAAAAAAAAGCATTTTTGCCGGCATGGTGGGAGCGGGCCGGTCCGCTCCGCTGTCAGCGGAACCGGCCGGCCCGCTCCGCTGTCAGCGGGACTGGCCGGCCCGCTCCCACCATGCCGGCATTTCAAAAAAAAGCAAACACTTACCTGCAGGTCCGGAGCGTGGAGGCCGGCGCCGCTCTCAGCTGTCATCTGAGGGCGCGTCATCAGAGCGCCCTCTGATGACGCGCCCTCAGATGACAGCTGAGAGCGGCGCCGGCCTCCACGCTCCGGACCTGCAGGTAAGTGTTTGCTTTTTTTTGAAATGCCGGCATGGTGGGAGCGGGCCGGCCGGTTCCGCTGACAGCGGAGCCGGCCGGCCCGCTCCCACCATGCCGGCAAAAATGCTTTTTTTTTTTTTTTTTTTTTTTAAATGCCGGCATGGTGGGAGCGGGCCCGCTGACAGCGGAACCGGCCGGCCCGCTCCCACCATGCCGGCATTTTTTTTTTTTTAATTTCAGGAAAAATTCGATCGGCACGAACCACAAAATATTCGGGTTCGTGCCGAATCGAATATTTCCTGAAATTCGGAGCGAATTCCGGTTCGTCCGAACCGGTTCGCTCATCTCTAGCTGAGAACATATAACTTGTAGTAAGGAGATCTATAATACTGTATGTATGTAAAGCAATGCAGACGCTCTCCATGGTGCTGAGCACATATTACTTCTAATAAGGAGATCTATAATACTGTATGTAAAGCAGCGCAGACGCTTTCCATGGTGCTGAGCACATATTACTTCTAGTAAGGAGATCTATAATACTGTATGTAAAGCAGTGCAGATACTCTCCATGGTGCTGAGCACATATTACTTCTAGTTAGGAGATCTATAATACTGTATGTATGTAAAGCAATGCAGACGCTCTCCATGGTGCTGAGCACATATTTTTCTAGTAAGGAGATCTATAATACTGTATGTATGTAAAGCAATGCAGACGCTCTGCATGATGCATATTACTTCTAGTAAGGAGATCTATAATACTGTATGTATGTAAAGCAGTGCAGACACTCTACCTGGTGCTGAGCACATATTACTTCTAGTAAGGAGATTTATAATACTGTATGTATGTAAAGCAGTGCAGACGCTCTCCATGGTGCTGAGCACATATTACTTCTAGTAAGGAGATCTATAATACTGTATGTAAAGCAGTGCAGACGCTCTCTATGGTGCTGAGCACATATTACTTCTAGTAAGGAAATCTATAATACTGTATGTAAAGCAATGCAGACGCTCTCCAAGGATGCTGAGCACATATTTCTTCTACTAAGGAGATCTATAATACTGTATGTAAAGCAATGCAGACGCTTCCATGGTGGTGAGAACATATAACTTCTAGTAAGGAGATCTATAATACTGTATGTATGTAATGCAGTGCAGACGCTCTCCATGGTGCTGAGCACATATTACTTCTAATAAGGAGATCTATAATACTGTATGTAAAGCAGCGCAGACGCTTTCCATGGTGCTGAGCACATATTACTTCTAGTAAGGAGATCTATAATACTGTATGTAAAGCAATGCAGACGCTTCCATGGTGCTGAGAACATATAACTTTTAGTAAGGAGATCTATAATACTGTATGTATGTAATACAGTGCAGACACTCTCCATGGTGCTGAGCACATATTACTTCTAGTAAGGAGATCTATAATACTGTATGTATGTAAACAGTGCAGACGCTCTCCATGGTGCCCAAGCACATATTACTTCTAGTAAGGAGATCTATAATACTGTATGTAAAGCAGTGCAGACGCTCTCTATGGTGCTGAGCACATATTACTTCTAGCAAGAAAATCTATAATACTGTATGTAAAGCAATGCAGACGCTCTCCAAGGATGCTGAGCACATATTACTTCTACTAAGGAGATCTATAATACTGTATGTAAAGCAATGCAGACGCTTCCATGGTGCTGAGAACATATAACTTCTAGTAAGGAGATCTATAATACTGTATGTATGTAAAGTAGTGCAGACGCTCTCCATGGTGCTGAGCACATATTACTTCTAGTTAGGAGATCTATAATACTGTATGTAAAGCAGTGCAGACGCTCTCCATGGTGCTGAGCACATATTTTTCTAGTAAGGAGATCTATAATACTGTATGTATGTAAAGCAATGCAGACGCTCTCCATGGTGCTGAGAACATATAACTTCTAGTAAGGAGATATATTATACTATACTATTATACTGTATGTATGTAAAACAGCACAGATGCTCTCCATGGTGCTGAGCACATATTACTTCTAGGAAGGAGATTTATAATATTATATGTATGTATAGTATGTATAGTAATACATGCACTCTCCATGGTGCTAAAAAGAATTATTTTTTTTCTCAACAAGCAGTCTTATGAAAGGTCTGGCGGCAAAGATAAGTGTTGTAGATTTCTAAGATGTACATTTTGGCCTGGGGTGCTGTTGAAGGTCAGGGTACTCCGCTGGCATCTCCTGGAATATTATCACCTTGGCTTATGTAGCCTATATAAGCAGATGCTGCACAGCAAGCAACCTGTGTATGAATGTCCCTGATACCCCTCTTCCTGTATTTGACTTTGTCTGGCAATAAATCAGTTATGGTAATGGGTGCAAGTATATGACCCCCCCCCCCTTCCCGGCACAGCAATAGCCATTTAGATTGATGCAGAGGATTTACTGGCACAAGGCCAGCTGTATCTGTATATTGCTTAACAAATAAGAGAACTAGTGAAATGAGCAGTACAGGGAATTCCATTGGCAAGCCACGACAACCAGGGTCACAGCTTGCACCCTGACAGGTCTCTGTGAGAGAAGTTGGGAAGAACCAGGCATTTTCATGTTTTTTGTGACATAGGGTTCCCATCCAAACCCCAGGGAAGGATAACAATAAAATCAGGTCCAAGCACACACAATAACTGTCAGGTAGCATTTATGATTCAGAAGAGTTAAAACCCAAATCCCTGATCGGCAGCCATTTCACTGATGGATGTAGTGAGGAGCCAGTTTTTGGACGCGCGGCGATGAAACAGTTTTTGGAGTCACGGCGAGCAGAGGAGGCAGATGGTGTGCTCAGGCTGAGCTGTCTAGATGGAGAACTCAAATTAAATCAGTATGATTCTCTGTGTGCGCCCGCGGCAGTCTTTCCCCTCCAATATGAGAGGTGCGGACAATCTCTATTCCATATCTGTGCCTGTGTTGAGATTACATAAATAAAAGTAGGAAAACTAAGCAAAACTGAAACAAACCAATCCACTGATTGCACACGCAAATAATTCCCACTATAGCGGGAACAGTGAGCCCAACCCAAGCAGAACAATAGTACCCTAAAGCGAAACCATAGAACTAGCACAACATCTGCTACTATTAAATAATATAATTAATAATAAGAATACACATAAACTAGAACTACTACCACTGCTAGTTCAGAAGAAAATTCAAAGAAGACTTGTCATTTATTCTATTGCCTGTGCACACGCAATCACTTTGGCATGCAGTGAAATTGGACAAGGTTGTGTTTGACACATTTAAAGCACACCCAGAATTATTTATATAATTGAGTAATTACTCTTTCACCCAATAAGTGCTCACAGAAACTTTCCACATTCAAGACATAAGAGTATATAGGAAGGGATTATTCAGCACCAGGAGCAAAAAGTAAACTACTTAGTCCTGATCACTTTCGCTGTCTACCTGGAGAGGGGGGGGGGGGGGGGATTTGGGGATTTAGCACCATGTGGTAAAAGAGTGCTTCCATTTTAGTTTTACGTTTTTAAACAAAAAGAAGAGGAACATTTTGCACTCATCAACATCATAATTATTATGACATTTGTCCTCTTGGTGTCTCAGCCTCTCATGTGAATATGAATATGAATATGTACTCTAGATATAGGAAGCTCTACTTCCAGCACAGCCATGGTCGGCAGTTGCAGAAGATCTTACATTATTATTATAATTGTTATTATTGTTTATTTATAAAGTGCTATTGTATTCTGTGGATACATAGTAGTTACCCAGGTGACTGATGAAAGCCTCAGTATACCTTCTGCTTGGAGTTCCACCTTAAGCCGTTTTAAAACTCTGAGGAAAAAAATGGAACATGGCAGAAGAGATAACACAGCAGCCAAAAAACAGGACATTTGGAGAGCAGTTGGAGGATAGTCATTTTCATAGCTGGTGAAGGCTGTGCATATTCAATTTCCCCATCCCTCCATGCTACGGCGGCAAGCTCACATTAAAGTACTAATTTTTTATAGGAACACTACAATCATATTCTGAAATCTGGTTATTGGAAGCAGGTACTCGACCATTTACATTTATTTCCATCAGTTGTAAAATGTTGGGCAAATCATTTCGTGCTAACAGAAGTCAGCAGACTTGTGGGGCACTGAGAGGGGGAAGGAGCGCATTGCCCAGTGCCCCTGAAGATACATAGTTAGGCATAGTTAAGGAAGTTGGGTATTTGTTTTTGCCCCAACAATGGGGTGAATTAAGACCTGTAGTGCCTGTGGAAGATTGGAAACCAGTTTCCATGTTATTTCATATGTGAACCTTTGGACTGCCTTCTAGAACTTCATGCAATATTACCAGATGCATAACAAATTTTGGTGTCTGGTAGAAAGAAGAAGTGCTATGGTGCTACGTGATTTAATCTTCCAAAGTGAACTTGTTGTTTTGAACTAGTATATGAGTCTGGCTCCCTTTAACAGCTACAAATTTGTCAAATTTAACCTGAGTGTTAGGTGGTGTAGAGGAATAAGCACCGGACCACTAGAAAGAATCAAGGAAGAAATTTTTATTAATTTTTTATTTAATAAACCACAAATGTATTCATTTTTATTGAATAATCTACAGTTAAAGTAATACAATTATTTGCTAACATAACTTGAAAAGCAAGCGCTTAAAGATCCAGATTTATATAATGCCTGAAAATGGAATAAAAGGGGTTTTGAAAAGTTGTGTTTTATATTATTTTTACTATAGAGTTAATATGGTTGAAAAAAGACAGGGGCTTATTCAGCACCATGAGAAAACGTGCAGTACATTTTAGGAGAGAAAACTGCTATGATTAAGTGATGTGGTTCCCCACATCAGCTGAGTCCCCCATCACCACCTGTCGGGACTCCGTATCTTCTCGCTGAAAAGAATGTCACCTGTCACTTTCAGGCAGAATGGTGAGGGAACCTTGGGGGGGCATCCCCGGAGGCATCCTGTACTCGGATTCCCTGCAGTGTGAAACCCCCAGATCTCCAGTATTGGCTTACCTTTCTCTAGACCAACAACACATTCAGACTCCAGTCCAGTCAGAGTAGTTATGCCAAATGACATAGGCCGTGCCTATGTCATTTGACAAACAGCTCTGATTGCTTACAATGGGGAGCGAATGCTGTCACATCCCCTGCATCTTCGAGCTGTGCAAGTGCGCCCACCCTAGCCAATCAGATAGACAGCAACAGGAGCATGCATCGCCGAGGTTGCA
Organism: Gastrophryne carolinensis; assembly: GCA_027917425.1. Classification (NCBI taxonomy): domain Eukaryota; kingdom Metazoa; phylum Chordata; class Amphibia; order Anura; family Microhylidae; genus Gastrophryne; species Gastrophryne carolinensis. Next base: position 400,700,676 of record CM051235.1, on the reverse strand, counting down.
GGGGATGCGATTTCTTGTGCTCCCCACTGAAGTCTATCAGAGCCGTTTACCAAATTACATAGTCACAGCAAATGGCTCTGATTGGATGAGAGCCCGCACATGCGCCATTGGACCTGGAAGAGGTGCGTTTATCCAGGCATTTTGGGGGGTTTCACACAGAGGGGCATCCCAATTTGGGATCTCCCTGGGGCACGGAGCAAAACCCATAGTCAATCCCATGTTTGCCATAGGATTGCCAGGGAGGAGAGTATACAGCCATTTAGTTGCAGCAGACGGGGCCGCAAACAGCTAATGGGGGAAAGGGAGTGATGCACGCAGTTAACTCACCTTTGGAGTCTTATAGACTCCAGGGTGGGATATGGACCTCTTTAAATGCTGATTGGCCAAGAGCCTGCACAAGCACTGTGGGAACAGTGGAAAGGTGAGTTCTGGGGTGATGTGGGGGGTTTCCCACAGCAGGGCATCCCAAATTGGGATGTCCTAATTAAACAGACCCAACTCCATGAAAGTGAGAATCCCAGTGGTATGTCCACTTTAAAAATTGTGGGGGGGGGGGGGGGGCGCATTAACAAAAAGTGCCTAGGGCAGCTCCAATTCTAAATACGGTCCTGATAAGACCCGCCCATTTGTAATAATTAGACCCATTACCAATTTGGCTTATGTTTAGTGTTGAGCCGACTCTGCCTTTATTATTGTACAGTTTTGCTGACTGATTTGCAATATTATGGTTATGCCTAAATCTGCAATCTGGAAAAATTTGGCAGCCAAATGCTCCCAAAATACACGATGAGAAGACTCTCAAACATTTGAAGAACCATCAATAGTTTCTTCTCTTTAGTGATATAATTCTAACACTTTGATATAGTAAACCTTTAAAAATCTTGTAAAACTGAGGGTTACTTCATGTTTTATTTGAGAAAAAGCCATAGTAAAATACAAGGAGTGATTAAAAAAAAGATTGCAGAAGTTTCCTTATGCTTGAAAGAAAACATTATTTGGTTACTAAAGTGGACCAAAACTGAACCTAAAATCTATAAGACGCCAGGTCCAGTGTGAAATCCACACATGGGGCATCCTGATTTAAGAAGCATTGCTATGTTAAACCCCAGAAGACACCCTTAAATCTTACCTGGCTGTCTTTCTCTTGCTGTGCTCGTCGTAACACCATGGCAACTCACAGCCTAGCATTGCAGGGGGTGACACATGAAGTGCAGCTTGGATTTGATTCAGCTTCTCCTGCCGCACATTAATATACATGCGGCTGAAGAAGCTGATTGGAGGAGAGCAGCGTCTGTGCTGTGGGAATGCCAGTGAGTCATTACAGATCATCAGCAGGTTGTCTTGCAGCGGGGCATCCCAAATAAGGAATCCCCAGGGGGACGGACCAAAGCCAGCAATAATGTAAAGCACTGGTTTTGATCCACTAAAACACCTAAAATGTTTAATGGGGGAGGGGTAAAACCTTTTTTTCAAAGGGAAGCTCTAGTATTACATACAGATCTTTAAACTGTCAACAAAACATTACCATTATTATAAGGAGGTTTATTGTATCCTTTCCACTTTCAAATACTGTACTGTACATGACATGCTGTAAGTACAAATAGCAGAGATGGACTCATTTTGACAACATTTAGTTTTGGCCAAACCGTACTGGGACGAATTTTACTCTAGCTTCAATTTGAAGCTCAGCGCTACTTACAGTATGGACATCCCACAGCTGCTGTTAAATATCAGTAGATAGTAGAAGACATATAAGAATTCCCAGCCCTGTGAAAGACCCAGAAAATATTCGCCATCCATAGGAGCAGAGATTTCCCTGCGCTCATTAGCCAGCAGCAATTATGCCTTGCAGAGCTTTGTATCTGTAAATCCCCAGCTGACTGTGCTCTCACTATGGAAATATTCACACAAAAAAAAACATCTTTCTGAAGCTTCTTTTCCAAAGAGAATTATTTGTTTAATCATGAATAATAAGGCACAGTATGCAGAAAAAATAATTAGGACACTGAAAACTTGCTTAAAGAGGAACATCGAGGGAGGTTAAAACCTCACTCAAACCTCATCGATCTGCTGCCCCCCCTCTGGTTTTACCTATGGGCATTATTTACTCACCTCACCAGGGGATCCATCTACTGTATTCCTCGAATTCCGGGTGACCACCTGACGGGTGACGCCATCATTCATCCCATCAGGCACTGCGCACGGCCCCTGATCCCGCACCTGCACAGTGCCCATGAATGGGATGCAATGGAGCTGCCCGAAATCCCATGAGACTTTGCTGAGCGGCGCAGGACTTACAGACACTTACAGAAGACTGAGGCAGTGGGGGGTTAAAGAGGATTTGGCCCTGAAGATGCCGGGTGTCAGCAGGCAGTGGCAACATCCAAAAGGTAAGTTGCCCTCTTGCAGAATATCAAGATATTAAGATAGTGTCTCTGCCATAGGGTCCTTGGAGCAAACCTTTAGGAAAACGTTGCCTGTTTAATAATTAGAGACATAACTATCATAGTCATCACAATCATAGTGACATCACTGAGAATGCAGCCTATCCATTCACTAGAGACCAGTGACATCACTGAGAATGCAGCCTATCCATTCACTAGAGACCAGTGACATCACTGAGAATGCAGCCTATCCATTCACTAGAGACCAGTGACATCACTGAGAATGCAGCCTATCCATTCACTAGAGGCCAGTGACATCACTGAGAATGCAGCCTATCCATTCACTAGAGACCAGTGACATCACTGAGAATACAGCCTATCCATTCACTAGAGACCAGTGACATCACTGACAATGCAGCCTATCCATTCACTAGAGACCAGTGACATCACTGAGAATACAGCCTATCCATTCACTAGAGACCAGTGACATCACTAAGGATGCTGCCTATCCATTCACTAGAGACCAGTGACATCACTGAGAATGCAGCCTATCCATTCACTAGAGACCAGTGACATCACTGAGAATACAGCCTATCCATTCACTAGAGACCAGTGACATCACTAAGGATGCTGCCTATCCATTCACTAGAGACCAGTGACATCACTGAGAATGCAGCCTATCCATTCACTAGAGACCAGTGACATCACTGAGAATGCAGCCTATCCATTCACTAGAGACCAGTGACATCACTGAGAATGCAGCCTATCCATTCACTAGAGACCAGTGACATCACTGAGAATGCAGCTTATCCATTTACTAGAGACCAGTGACATCACTGAGAATGCAGCCTATCCATTCACTAGAGACCAGTGACATCACTGAGAATGCAGCCTATCCATTCACTAGAGACCAGTGACATCACTGAGAATGCAGCCTATCCATTCACTAGAGACCAGTGACATCACTGAGAATGCAGCCTATCCATTCACTAGAGACCAGTGACATCACTGAGAATGCAGCTTATCCATTTACTAGAGACCAGTGACATCACTGAGAATGCAGCCTATCCATTCACTAGAGACCAGTGACATCACTGAGAATACAGCCTATCCATTTACTAGAGACCAGTGACATCACTGAGAATGCAGCCTATCCATTTACTAGAGACCAGTGCCATTACTAAGAATGCAGCCTATCCATTCACTAGAGACCAGTGACATCACTGAGAATGCAGCCTATCCATTCACTAGAGACCAGTGACATCACTAAGGATGCTGCCTATCCATTCACTAGAGACCAGTGACATCACTGAGAATGCAGCCTATCCATTCACTAGAGACCAGTGACATCACTGAGAATACAGCCTATCCATTCACTAGAGACCAGTGACATCACTAAGGATGCTGCCTATCCATTCACTAGAGACCAGTGACATCACTGAGAATGCAGCCTATCCATTCACTAGAGACCAGTGACATCACTGAGAATGCAGCCTATCCATTCACTAGAGACCAGTGACATCACTGAGAATGCAGCCTATCCATTCACTAGAGACCAGTGACATCACTGAGAATGCAGCCTATCCATTCACTAGAGACCAGTGACATCACTGAGAATGCAGCCTATCCATTCACTAGAGACCAGTGACATCACTGAGAATGCAGCTTATCCATTTACTAGAGACCAGTGACATCACTGAGAATGCAGCCTATCCATTCACTAGAGACCAGTGACATCACTGAGAATGCAGCCTATCCATTCACTAGAGACCAGTGACATCACTGAGAATGCAGCCTATCCATTCACTAGAGACCAGTGACATCACTGAGAATGCAGCCTATCCATTCACTAGAGACCAGTGACATCACTGAGAATGCAGCTTATCCATTTACTAGAGACCAGTGACATCACTGAGAATGCAGCCTATCCATTCACTAGAGACCAGTGACATCACTGAGAATGCAGCCTATCCATTCACTAGAGACCAGTGACATCACTGAGAATGCAGCCTATCCATTCACTAGAGGCCAGTGACATCACTGAGAATGCAGCTTATCCATTCACTAGAGACCAGTGACATCACTGGTCTAATCTAAATCTATTTGTGTCAGATAAAATCTCTCTTTCTCAGAATGTTGGCATCTCTGCAGTGTACAGGAAAGGCCACAAGTGATGTTGTGTTTTTTTTAATCACTTAATTAATTGTAAACAGGAGCGACAGTTTTATAAAACACAGCGCAGCGCTGTCATGATGGTTTAATTAACAGAGTAACACAGTAAAGCCAGCAAGTATTTTTTAATTCTCATCTCTGTAACTTGAATTTTATTCGGCAGGGGTCACCAAGTTCCATAATCTAAAGAACAAACCGTTACCCAAACCCCACCTATTTTTTTCAAAGTGGCAATTAAACCTGAATACTGAGGTTTTAATTAAAATGGAAAACCCATTTTTCACAAAAACGTTTCAGCACTTCAACTCTTTGTTCAGAAGTCACAGATGAAGGCTGATCAGTGTCCGTTTTCTCTTCTGTTCTTACTCCACCTATTGTCATCACATCGTCTCAAATCTTCAAAAAAAAGTATGCTGTGGCTCATGGTCTGTTTTGGGATTTAGGATTCTAAAACACCTGTAATTTGCTAAGAACTTCACTCTTGTGTTGCATTAAGTAAGAGACTATGTCCCTTGAATAGTCATCTATGAAAGTCACTATTGTCTTGAAGCTCTATTCTGACTAACTTTAGAAAATGTTGCTCTTTTAGATTTGGATTTCATGCAACATTCACACTTAACAGTAACTGGACAAGGGGATACTGTCAGATAATTTGTCAGATTTGTCTTCCGTAGTTCCTGTATGCATTCTGGGTGTCTATGACCTAAACCATATGTATAGTCTGACCTTTTCCTTCACTGTGTTGAGGTGATACAGATGGTCATCCAGCTTGGCACTCGCTATGGTCTGCTTGCCGTCCAGGATAGAACACTTTTACAGTGAGTGGCTGTTAGACGCTTCACAGATAAGAGTCCTCCTTCTTCTAGATCAGGAACATAAAGCACATCCTTCACTAGTATGGCTAAATTGTGTCCCGCATCATTAGGACATACAAGGGTTCCATGCTCATATCCCTCTGCATGTATTTTACTTCCATCTGCAAGGTAAATAGTCTCTATTTTATTCAGATCAATCTTTGAAAAAGCTTGTCAGGTGTGTTGTGGTTGCTCCCAAGTCAATGAAGCAGCCTTGAAATGTATGATTACCTGTGACTTTAAATGTGGCATTCCATTTCCATCACATTGTGATTGCGGCTTTGACCTTCTGCTTAGTGTAAGAGGGACTGTCTCATTTGCTTTGCTTTCCAGTACAGTCCCTCTGTATGTGTCCCGGGGGCATCTAAAGCACACCCTAGTTTCCTTCCTGTGTATATTTGTGTCTGTAGCTTTAAGAGTGGTTCTGGTGTTGGTTTCTGCGGAGTCATGTACAAGCTCCTTTCTTTGCTGATACTCATATGGTCTTTACAAAAGCTAGTTTTAGATCTGTCTCAGGTCTTGTCTCCAACGCATTAATCAGTGCAGTGTATGTCTGTGGCAGGCTGCACAACATAATGGCGACTGCATGACTGTCTGTTATACTGATCTGATCTGATCTGATCCAACTGATCTGAGTTGTGCGATCACTTCCAGCATGGTATTTATGTGGTCTTGTATGTCTGCTCTCTGCTAAGCCTCATTTTGTAAAGCTTCCTCAGCAGAAAAAATTTGCTGTTCAATCTGGAACTCTCGTGCAGTATTTTCAGTACATCCCACATGCTTTTTGCTGTCTTCTCACTGCATTCTCACCTTCTGCTAGTAATCTTATGGTGACCCGTGTCTGTCTGTTTTTCCTGTCCCAGTCCTGATAATTATCCTTTGGCCTCTCTGTAGTGATAACCTCCCACAAGTCATCTCTGGATAATAGCATTTCCACTTTAAACTTCCATAGCTGATAAATAATTGTCATTGTTCAGCTTGGCCACTGAGAGTTTAAGCTCTGAGCTGCTGACCATTCTCCCTCCCTATATATAAGAATAGTCTTACTTGTAATGTCGATCTCTGCATCGACCACTCTGTCTCCCGTTCTGGGTTTTGCTCTGCCTGGGCTGTGTCTGGTCACTGGGCTTTTTCCGTTCGTTGTGGCTTCATTCGGTCACTGGGACACCATTCGGTCACTGGGCCAATAGCCTGTTGCAGAATGTGAGTGGTGGGTGCAGCGGAGTCATAATCCAGACATACATTAGTGGTATAACAGGAACTGGCTTAACTAAAACATGAATGCAGTAAGAGAATGTCACATGGTGGCTAACACAGACAGGAAAAAGAAGGAAGTACCATAGAGCAACTGGCAGCTCAGGAAATAAGAACACAGCAGTAAAATTCATAGAAACTACAGTTGAGCATTGATCACAGCGCCATCTAGTGTCATTACCTGTCATAGCTGTAAACTGCAGTAAATCTATCAAAAGTCCCTAATCCCATTTAAAGACAAGCAGAAGCTGTTGCAAAGTATTGTATCTTCAACATGCATCAGCCGGAGTAAAGATAAGGGGAAAACACCGCTGCCCGTTTACCGGTAAATGACATTATTCTTCAAAGGAAACCTCTAGCGCTAGATGCAGATGTTTTAAAGATCAAGAGGAATTATTCCTTCAATGCAATTATTATAATTGTGTTAAAGAAATATTATTACTTCTGCACATTAAAGGAAAACGTTGCCTTTACATACAGATCTTTAAAGCCCATTAAAGGGGGATTCCTGTTCTATATATAAATATATATATATATATATATATATATATATATATATATATATATAAAATTTGGTTGAGAGGACCTAAGATGTTGTTTTGTTAATTAAAGCAATGCACCCAAGATTTTGCCTTCCTGGGGGGCATCTGTGGCGCAAAAAAGGAAGCATGTCCCATGGCAGAAAACTCACCATCCTAAGTAAGAGGTGCAGTACCAAGTCTCCTGTTCAGTGGATAAAGCCGTTTTAAGATCAGAGTTCATCCTGGTTGAAAGGGCCTTCTCTGCCTTCGCTGACAATCAGCTTCTGACTGTATCTTTGTCTCCTAATGGGGATGCAGAAAGAACTATGCTGCTCCTTTTATTTGTCAGCAAATTGAATTTACAAAGTTGCCCTCTTGCTCTAGCCACAGCAGGGAGGAGAAATCACCGCAGGACAATGGCGGCACAACACTTTGCCTGTGTCCGCGTTCAGCGTTTATTAAAAAAAAAGTGTGTGCCCGCCTGCAGCAGCACGACTGCAGATATCAATAGCCTTTCCAGAAGTACAGTAAAAATTGCGTTTAGAACTCGGCGTGCCTTCCTGGCACCACAACTTGGAACAATGTCCCTTTGATGTTGGATAATAAGATAAGTGACCCAAATGTTAAATACAGCGGATCGCTGAGGAGAGGTTAGAAAAGCCGCATTGGGAATAATTTTGGAGATTGGCGCCTTTCAAAGATGCGAGGTTCGCAGTGCCATGGAAGCTCCAGGGTGCAGTTTAGTCGGGATAATGAAAATATCCTTTAAAAAGGCGAAAATTACTCCATTTTACCTGCAGCCTGCTAAAAGTTGTCCAAAGAATGATCAGATTTGGAGAGCTTTAAAATGATGTGCTTAGCATTAATGAGGTACAACACTGCCTGTTTCTGATGTATAGATATGTAATGGGGAGATGAAGCTACCAATGGGCACAGCACAAATCTGCCTAATTGACTCCTTATCCTCTTAGTGGCCAAACAGATCTGTCAATTCTTTTCTTTCCACTGCTCAAAATATCCCAGCAAACAGGTGAGAATCAAGATTAGCAACCTTAAATAAACCACATGATTTTTTGATATGGTGTCATTAGATGGTATGCTCGAGTCACAGGCCAACCTTATATTTATCGAAAAAATATTGATCCATGTCTGCTGCCAATCGGTGTGTTGGGCTCCATTTGGCTTTTGCTAGGCATTTTTTCCTTAGTCTGCAGACGAGACAGATTTTGCATGCGGGCCAGAGTTTGATACATGTTTCTTAACCTACGGGGTAGGTTGCACAGCTTGAAAGGTTACTCAAAGATGTAAACGGCTGCTCCAGCTTGGTGATCCTGATAGCCTTTTGTGTCTGCTTTACCTGCAGTGAGACCCCCAATTCCTGCGATCAGGACACTGTGTGATACCGTCTCTCTACCTGCCTTGGTGGCCTTGCTGCCAGGCCTTCTCTGCTTGCCATTGAAGGCCATTGCATTTTCCTAGTATTCTCCACTGACTTCTGCTGAGCACCCCATTCTCTGGTCTTCTCTGCTGGCCTTCACCTGTTGCCTCCTGATTTTCTCAGCTAGCCTGCATTGCTATCCACTGCTTGCTGGTGTTCGCCACTGATCAGGGACCCAACGGGAGGCTTTAATCCTTTATCACTATAAATTTCCTATTAGTCTCTTACTGCTGTAGCTTCCAGCCTTAGAGGCCACAGCCTGCTGCCTAGTTAGTAGAGGCCTTCTACAACCTTGGTAAAGAGCAGTACTGCTGCACTGAGCTACTGCATTTTTCATGGCAATGCAATGCAGTGAAATGTATGTGTGAAAGGAGCCTAAAAGGCCTTTTTTTAACTATTAAAAAATGAACATGACTTTCTGCTTCTGTAAAACAGGTGGGGATCTTTGCAGGAGTGTGTAATTGTCTCCCACAATTCTCCAGCCTCGAATGGCTCGTCAATGGACAGATGGGCTAGTTTGCTAGAGGTGATCACAGGATGTTCACCAGACCTTGTTATGGCAGCTTGGTTACACTAACAACATGGCTTTGAGTCAAGCAAACAAAAATGAATAGGTGAAGTATCAGCAAAGCGCGTATGCTGCATTGATATTTTAATAAGCTTACTCACCAGGGAAAGCCAGATTAATGTGTCACTCGTCTACGTGATACTTTTTCATCAGCTGTTAGAGGGAGTGGCGCGGCACAACGAAGGCGAGAGGTGTGCTTCGGCAGCATTGCATGCAAAGAAGAGGTTAATGATGAGGTTAATTAACAGATCGCAATCTCGCACGAGCAAACATTTGCAGAGATTCTCAAAATAATTAGGTAGTCAGATCATCAAGGCGTAGCCCACGCAGCATGAGCGCCGCTCTGACCCCGCGCCTGCATCCGTTTAGTGAAATCAATTATTTGTGCACGCTACCTTTGTTGATGGATAGAAAAGGAAAACAATGAATCTTGTTTCTGAACTTCAAGGTCCTCGAAACAGTAATTAAAATTTGGTTTATACAAATATCAGACTTGATTCCTTTGACGTACTGCAAAATCTGGATAGACCTGGAAGGTATGAAATAACCCTGAAGCAGAGTAGGCACATACCTATAGGCACCATGCTGGAGGTGTTGATATGTATTATGACCTAATAAGCCCCTTCAGTATCTCTATAGTGTGCTTGTAAGAACATGCTATGTTTCCTTAGCTTTATTTTTCCTAATTATATTGGCTAGTGCTGCCTCTTGTGGCTCTTTGCTACAGGATGGCCTAGATTCACCCTCTATTGAGTTAACCCGAAGAGGGTTGCACTTCAGAAAAAAATGCAATGCTGGCACCTGAGTCTTTGCTGCTACTGTTGGTGTCTGGGTCCTCAGAGCCTCCTCCACTGCCTCTGCAGATCTCCTGCCCCTCAGAGCCACTGCTAAGCACCTTTTGCTGAGTCTTTGCTGCTACTGTTGGTGTCTGGGTCCTCAGAGCCTCCTCCACTGCCTCTGCAGATCTCATGCCCCTCGGAGCCACTGCTAAGCACTTTTTGTGGAGCAGCTGGGTAGGTGCCACAGGGCAGTTATCTGAATCATCTAAGCAACCTCCCCACTGCTGGAGATCCTTTGGTGTTGCCAGTACCACGTTGAGCTGTTCCACATTGGGGTCCATTCATAGCCAGGTGAGAAAACTCACTTCTTTTTTGGGAGAGAAACTGCCATTCACTTTCATTGTCTGATTTGGGGCTGATTTAAAAACAGGTGAAAATTTACATCCGGTTGTTGAATCAGTCCACCCCCATGATAGACAATGAAAATGAACGACACTTATACCTTTTTGCACCTGGTACTAATTGGCATGAGTGAATTATCACCAGATATAAAAAAAAGTGCACTACAATGTTGTAGTATACAAAATACAGTGCACCCTTATTAACTCCGCTACTTTAGCTATGGTAGACACTAGTGTGTTGCAGCATGCTGGTTTTTCATCACACTGATTGGAGTATTGTAGCTTAGTGCTAAGTAATGCGGCTGACATGTAGCAATAAGCAGTGTGGGCCGAGATAGCAGATCCAAACTCAAAGCTCAAAACACACACTTCTGGTTGTTTATTCGTTTTAAAAAAATGTTATATATGCTACAAATGTGACAGACATAACAGGTATAAAATAAATCATTTGCAGATACATTTTTTTTAAAATCTCCATAAACTTCATTTTAGAGATTTTCCAAAAGACATGGACAGATTTGATTTAAAACAGTAAACAAACACTGGTAAAACAACACACAGAATCGTTTGCAAATGATATCCTATAAGAGTAGCAAACTGTGCGTCAGAGAAAAACAGGCATACCGACAGGGCTGCTCTGCTGTGAAATTTGACAATTACAGTTTGCGCCCACAGACCAGCACATGATGCAGCTCAGCCTAACTGGCACAGAGCTTTTGAATAATCAGGTCCCAGATTTAAAAGGAGAACTTCTATTTCATTCTATTTTTTACCTAAAGCGCTTTTTTTTACTCCAAAGTGCATTTTTTTGTACCTGGGACTGAATGGACCCCATAAGCTCTTGTAAATCAATGACAGTTATCACAAGTTTTCTGTTGGATTCATTTACACAAACAGGAAACAAGCCTTGATGTTGTCAAGTGTTTACAGAATGCTGCTAATTCCCATCTACGCAGGTGGGGAAAGCCGACAAGATTCATGTGATTAGATATTTATGCTGTTTAGCCTTCCTCTCTGCTGATTTCCATTATTTGCTGTAGAGTAACCTAAGCCTGGAGCATGTGTCGCGTTTCTATGGAACACCGGTAACAGATTATAACTGGATAAAGTAATCTCTAAAACATTTTCTAAAATGTTATCTTGCTGCCAGGTGTACCTCATGGAGGCACTTGAAAGGGGACCAAAACTCAGGATTTTCACTATCCCAGCTCTTGGTCCTTCTCACCCTGGGGTACCCCAGTTTGGGGTAACCCCGCTGTCTAAAACGACCCAGAACACTGAGCTAACTCACCTTTCCTTGAGCCTATGGTGCAGGCGTGGATGCTCCTCGAATGAGCTTCTCCCATTGTGCATATTAATGTGCAGCTAGAGAAGCTGAATGGAATCCCCAGTCGTACTTCCAAGCTGTGTGCGGCATCACTTGCTGGCCGCACATGGGGAAAGATGTGTTTACTGGGCATCCTGGGGGGTTTCACACAGCGCAGCTTCACCACTTTTCTCCTGGTTGTGGCCATTTTGGACCTTTCTTTCCCAGCATCCCAGTTGTGCTGCTGCCTGGATTCAACTGAAATAACTCCACAATGCTTAGCAGCAGGAAACTTCCACTTTGCAGGTGGCCTGCAATTCCATGAGAAGCCATTTTGTTTGTAAAATTGACCACAGCAGAAGTTAAAAAGAGGTAAATTATTTGTTTAAGTTTTGGATTTAGCTTGAGTTTATGTTTCGGAACCAAGTTAGGGGTCATGTTAGTCAACAAATTGTTAAGAAATCTTCATGCTGAAGCTCAATGGGTCCACCATAGGTCACCTATTTCACCACCTTTTTCCCTGGAAATTAGGACTTTTTCCACTGCCTATGTGTAATTTTACATCTTAGAGTAAACCTCCAGCCAAGAGTGGCGGAAAGCTAGAGTAACTCAAACGTTCCTTTCTATGTCGGTGACCCTGTCTGTGTGTTGACCAAAAAGGAAGGTCGTGATCTTGGACCAGAGCAGAGTTACTATGCCTCACCGCTTTCAGTTGCAATGCTTCTCAGATTTTTTCATTTATGGTAACCAGGCATAAAGGAAAAATCCCCCAAAAGCATTTAACAATAAGTAAACTTTCTCAGCTGTATCAAAATGAATGTTTTTTCTGAAGCTGAACTTTAATCTGGTTGCATAAGCTTGTTTTTAGAAGTGATCCTAATGAATAAATTAGAATATGTAAAATCTTTAAACGTTCCTGACGGGTGAATTCTTTGTCCGTGGATCAAGACGTCTCCCTTCCTTTCCCCCCTTCGAAATCAGAGCTCATTCTTTTAATCCAAATTGCAATTTTCTTCGAGTCAGTGAATAGTTTAATGCTGTTTTAGCAGCACTTTGAGTGCTTAACGCTATATTAGGCTTGAATTGTTTTCTGTGCGAACGAGCAATGTGCCTCCGAGCCCCCCGAGAGACGCGCTCAGCGATAAATATTTAACTTCATTTTCCAGGGTCAGATGACACCATTGATGATTACAATGTGTTTTACCAAAGGATGGAACAAAAATAGACAGTGGTTTCATAACAGAAATAATGTCTGTCCAGTTTTCTTTCCAGTAATTTACAATTGTAGCAATCTAATAAAACCAGCAGGGTTGGATCAGTAATTACCCTGTGAGTCAGTCGAGGCCATAAGGTATGGCCTTAATGAATAGCTCTTCCCAAGTTTTCTAGAAGCACATACAGCAGAAAGTGAAAGGCAGAAAGGATGCAACAAGCATTTGTTGCTGAGATATACAGTTTAAATGTTTTACTTGCATTTTCTCTTTCTAGAAGGAGAGTGGATGTGGCCATACAGAGCAGGGGAAATGTAATGTGGTGCTTGTGCACAAGCTGAGAGAGAGCTGGGCCTTGGCCAAAAGGGACAAAGGATTTTTATTTGTTGACCATCAAAGCAGCACCCAGGGTAGGGGTGAAATCACTGTAAATATTGCTCCAAGCTGCACATACAGACCAAAGATAGCTAAACAAATTTCAAGGGGTGAGGAGGCTGTAGGTTTTAGCCCTTGCCTGGGCAGTCCCTTTAATACCAAAACCTGGAAAATGGTTGAACGACCTCTCCCGCTATCAAATTTGAAAGAATCACTTTCTGTCTGCATTCAGACAGTTCCAAGAACTTGCTACAATACAACACCTGCTGTTGTATAGGTGTTTAGTCTGTATGGTACATTGGAATTCTCCGTGTCCCATCACTCCCTTGTTCTCCACCCACTTACAAGTGTGTTGATATGCTTGTGTGTAACCCCTTGCTGGTTCATTGTGTGTCTCCTGAGTGTTCAATGTGATCTTTGTGTGCTGATGGGGGCCCATGATGGGGGCTCTGCTATGGGGCCCCGTCAGGGCTATGTACGCCCCTGGTCACAGAAGACTCAACCTGGAGCCTGGAATCTAAGAAACCCTAGGCTACAGGCAAGCCCCAGGTAGGGCAACCGGGTAATAGAAGGTCTGGACAGACTGTCAGCGATTCCCTGACACCAGCTTACTGGTCGGAGCTGGGTAGGCAGATGAGAGGAAGCAGTTTAAGGTCAGTAGCTAAAGTCATAGGCAGGTGGCTATCAACCATGGCTCGTATCCGGAGCAAAGGTCATGGGCAGGTGGCTAGATTTATGGTTTAGAGTCCAAATCAGAGGTCAAAAGGCAGGCAGCTAGGTTCGAAGTCAGTTACCCAAATCGGGGGTCGGCAGTTGTCTGGCAATTAAACAGAGCATCTTATAAAGATCTTCTGCTCCCAAATTAAAGCCTTGCACATATGCAATAGTCTGCTCATTCCACACAAAAGTTGCACATTGGAGTTAACTGGCTAAAAAGGCCAAATGCAATTTCTCTGTTGGTGCAACCTTATCTGTGCATCTGTGCCTTGACACCTGTGCTCCTGTTCCCAAGATCTATCTATGTTCATCTTCCTGGTCTTCAGCCCTGATCTGTGTCTCTGATCTGTGACTTCCTAGTACTGTTAACCACTACTATTGCTATGGCTTATTAGCTGATGGCATCTCCTGTGACTCAGTCCTAATACTAGGAGATTCCTAAACTCTCCAACATGCCTGGCAACCTCCCATACCTGGGCTGGACTGCAGTTGCAGTAAAAATTACTGTTGCAGTGAGTTGGTACACAGGTGTACAGATAATGCCAGGCATTAAAACAAGTCACAAAGCAATAATGCGACATGTTAACCTGCAGCATCGCATATGCAAAACACATTGCAGTGTGTGTAGAGTAAATGAAGAAGGTTGAGTGTTACACCCCTCCATTCTGGGACAGTTGGTATTGTGTGTTACACCCCTCTATTCTGTGATGCTTAGTATTGTGTGTTACACCCCTCTATCCTGTGATGCTTGGTATTGTGTGTTACTCCCCTCTATCCTGTGATGCTTGGTATTGTGTGTTACTCCCCTCTATCCTGTGATGCTTGGTATTGTGTGTTACACCCCTCTATCCTGTGACGCTTAGTATTGTGTGTTACACCCCTCTATCCTGTGATGCTTGGTATTGTGTGTTACTCCCCTCTATCCTGTGATGCTTGGTATTGTGTGTTACTCCCCTCTATCCTGTGATGCTTGGTATTGTGTGTTACTCCCCTCTATCCTGTGATGCTTGGTATTGTGTGTTACTCCCCCCTATCCTGTGATGCTTGGTATTGTGTGTTACTTACTCCCCTCTATCCTGTGATGCTTGGTATTGTGTGTTACTCCCCTCTATCCTGTGATGCTTGGTATTGTGTGTTACTCCCCTCTATCCTGTGATGCTTGGCATTGTGTGTTACTCCCCTCTATTCTGTGATGCTTGGTATTGTGTGTTACACCCCTCTATTCTGTGATGCTTGGTATTGTGTGTTACACCCCCCTATTCTGTGATGCTTGGTATTGTGTGTTACACCCCTCTATTCTGTGATACTTGGTATTGTATGTTGCATCCCTCTATTCTGTGATGCTTGGCATTGTGTGTTACTCCCCTCTATTCTGTGATGCTGGGTATTGTGTGTTACTCCCCTCTATCCTGTGATGCTTGGTATTGTGTGTTACACCCCTCTATCCTGTGATGCTTGGTATTGTGTGTTACACCCCTCTATTCTATGATGCTTGGTATTGTGTGTTACACCCCTCTATTCTGTGATACTTGGTATTGTGTGTTACACCCCTCTATTCTGTGATACTTGGTATTGTATGTTACTCCCCTCTATCCTGTGATGCTTGGTATTGTGTGTTACACCCCTCTATCCTGTGATGCTTGGTATTGTGTGTTACTCCCCTCTATCCTGTGATGCTTGGTATTGTGTGTTACACCCCTCTATCCTGTGATGCTTGGTATTGTGTGTTACACCCCTCTATTCTATGATGCTTGGTATTGTGTGTTACACCCCTCTATTCTGTGATACTTGGTATTGTATGTTGCATCCCTCTATTCTGTGATGCTTGGCATTGTGTGTTACTCCCCTCTATTCTGTGATGCTGGGTATTGTGTGTTACACCTCCCTATTCTGTGATGCTTGGTATTGTGTGTTACACCCCTCTATCCTGTGATGCTTGGTATTGTGTGTTACACCCCTCTATTCTGTGATGCTTGGTATTGTGTGTTACACCCCTCTATTCTGTGATGCTTAGTATTGTGTGTTACACCCCTCTATCCTGTGATGCTTGGTATTGTGTGTTACTCCCCTCTATCCTGTGATGCTTGGTATTGTGTGTTACTCCCCTCTATCCTGTGATGCTTGGTATTGTGTGTTACTCCCCTCTATCCTGTGATGCTTGGTATTGTGTGTTACTCCCCTCTATCCTGTGATGCTTGGTATTGTGTGTTACTCCCCTCTATCCTGTGATGCTTGGCATTGTGTGTTACTCCCCTCTATCCTGTGATGCTTGGCATTGTGTGTTACACCCCTCTATTCTGTGATGCTTGGTATTGTGTGTTACACCCCTCTATTCTGTGATGCTTGGTATTGTGTGTTACACCCCTCTATTCTGTGATGCTTGGTATTGTGTGTTACACCCCCCTATTCTGTGATGCTTGGTATTGTGTGTTACTCCCCCCTATCCTGTTATGCTTGGTATTGTGTGTTACTCCCCTCTATCCTGTGATGCTTGGTATTGTGTGTTACTCCCCTCTATCCTGTGATGCTTGGTATTGTGTGTTACTCCCCTCTATTCTGTGATGCTTGGTATTGTATGTTGCATCCCTCTATTCTGTGATGCTTGGCATTGTGTGTTACTCCCCTCTATTCTGTGATGCTGGGTATTGTGTGTTACACCTCCCTATTCTGTGATGCTTGGAATTGTGTGTTACACCCCTCTATTCTGTGATGCTTGGTATTGTGTGTTACTCCCCTCTATTCTGTGATGCTTGGCATTGTGTGTTACTCCCCTCTATCCTGTGATGCTTGGCATTGTGTGTTACACCCCTCTATCCTGTGATGCTTGGTATTGTGTGTTACTCCCCTCTATCCTGTGATGCTTGGTATTGTGTGTTACTCCCCTCTATCCTGTGATGCTTGGTATTGTGTGTTACTCCCCTCTATCCTGTGATGCTTGGTATTGTGTGTTACTCCCCTCTATCCTGTGATGCTTGGCATTGTGTGTTACTCCCCTCTATCCTGTGATGCTTGGCATTGTGTGTTACACCCCTCTATTCTGTGATGCTTGGTATTGTGTGTTACACCCCTCTATTCTGTGATGCTTGGTATTGTGTGTTACACCCCTCTATTCTGTGATGCTTGGTATTGTGTGTTACACCCCCCTATTCTGTGATGCTTGGTATTGTGTGTTACTCCCCCCTATCCTGTTATGCTTGGTATTTTGTGTTACTCCCCTCTATCCTGTGATGCTTGGTATTGTGTGTTACTCCCCTCTATCCTGTGATGCTTGGTATTGTGTGTTACACCCCTCTATCCTGTGATGCTTGGTATTGTGTGTTACACCCCTCTATTCTATGATGCTTGGTATTGTGTGTTACACCCCTCTATCCTGTGATGCTTGGTATTGTATGTTGCATCCCTCTATTCTGTGATGCTTGGCATTGTGTGTTACTCCCCTCTATTCTGTGATGCTGGGTATTGTGTGTTACACCCCTCTATCCTGTGATGCTTGGTATTGTATGTTGCATCCCTCTATTCTGTGATGCTTGGCATTGTGTGTTACTCCCCTCTATTCTGTGATGCTGGGTATTGTGTGTTACACCTCCCTATTCTGTGATGCTTGGTATTGTGTGTTACACCCCTCTATTCTGTGATGCTTGGTATTGTGTGTTACTCCCCTCTATCCTGTGATGCTTGGCATTGTGTGTTACTCCCCTCTATCCTGTGATGCTTGGTATTGTGTGTTACTCCCCTCTATTCTGTGATGCTTGGCATTGTGTGTTACTCCCCTCTATCCTGTGATGCTTGGTATTGTGTGTTACTCCCCTCTATCCTGTGATGCTTGGTATTGTGTGTTACTCCCCTCTATCCTGTGATGCTTGGTATTGTGTGTTACTCCCCTCTATCCTGTGATGCTTGGCATTGTGTGTTACTCCCCTCTATCCTGTGATGCTTGGTATTGTGTGTTACTCCCCTCTATCCTGTGATGCTCGGTATTGTGTGTTACTCCCCTCTATCCTGTGATGCTTGGTATTGTATGTTGCATCCATCTATCCTGTTATGCTTGGTATTGTGTGTTACCCCCCTCTATCCTGTTATACTTGGTATTGTGTGTTACACCCCTCTATCCTGTGATGCTTGGTATTGTGTGTTACACCCCTCTATCCTGTGATGCTGGGTATTGTGTGTTACACCCCTCTATCCTGTGATGCTTGGTATTGTGTGTTACTCCCCCTATCCTGTGATGCTTGGTATTGTGTGTTACACCCCTCTATCCTGTTATACTTGGTATTGTGTGTTACACCCCTCTATCCTGTGATGCTTGGTATTGTGTGTTACTCCCCTCTATCCTGTGATGCTTGGTATTGTGTGTTACACCCCTCTATCCTGTGATGCTTGGTATTGTGTGTTACACCCCTCTATCCTGTGATGCTTGGTATTGTGTGTTACTCCCCTCTATTCTGTGATGCTTGGTATTGTGTGTTACTCCCCTCTATCCTGTGATGCTTGGTATTGTGTGTTACACCCCTCTATCCTGTGATGCTTGGTATTGTGTGTTACTCCCCCCTATGCTGTGATGCTTGGTATTGTGTGTTACACCCCTCTATCCTGTGATGCTTGGTATTGTATGTTGCATCCCTCTATCCTGTGATGCTTGGTATTGTGTGTTACTCCCCTCTATCCTGTGATGCTTGGTATTGTGTGTTACTCCCCTCTATCCTGTGATGCTTGGTATTGTGTGTTACTCCCCTCTATCCTGTGATGCTTGGTATTGTATGTTGCATCCCTCTATCCTGTGATGCTTGGTATTGTGTGTTACACCCCTCTATCCTGTGATGCTTGGTATTGTGTGTTACTCCCCTCTATCCTGTGATGCTTGGTATTGTGTGTTACTCCCCTCTATCCTGTGATGCTTGGTATTGTATGTTGCATCCCTCTATTCTGTGATGCTTGGTATTGTGTGTTACTCCCCTCTATCCTGTGATGCTTGGTATTGTGTGTTACTCCCCTCTATCCTGTGATGCTTGGTATTGTATGTTGCATCCCTCTATTCTGTGATGCTTGGTATTCTGTGTTACCCCCCTCTATCCTGTGATGCTTGGTATTGTGTGTTACTCCCCTCTATCCTGTGATGCTTGGTATTGTATGTTGCATCCCTCTATCCTGTGATGCTTGGTATTGTGTGTTACTCCCCCCTATCCTGTGATGCTTGGTATTGTGTGTTACACCCCTCTATCCTGTGATGCTTGGTATTGTATGTTGCATCCCTCTATCCTGTGATGCTCGGTATTGTGTGTTACTCCCCTCTATTCTGTGATGCTTGGTATTGTGTGTTACTCCCCTCTATTCTGTGATGCTTGGCATTGTGTGTTACTCCCCTCTATCCTGTGATGCTTGGTATTGTGTGTTACTCCCCTCTATTCTGTGATGCTTGGTATTGTGTGTTACACCCCTCTATTCTGTGATGCTTGGTATTGTGTGTTACTCCCCTCTATCCTGTGATGCTTGGCATTGTGTGTTACTCCCCTCTATCCTGTGATGCTTGGTATTGTGTGTTACTCCCCTCTATCCTGTGATGCTTGGTATTGTGTGTTACTCCCCTCTATCCTGTGATGCTTGGTATTGTGTGTTACTCCCCTCTATCCTGTGATGCTTGGTATTGTGTGTTACTCCCCTCTATTCTGTGATGCTTGGTATTGTGTGTTACTCCCCTCTATCCTGTGATGCTTGGTATTGTATGTTGCATCCCTCTATCCTGTGATGCTTGGTATTGTGTGTTACTCCCCTCTATCCTGTGATGCTTGGTATTGTATGTTGCATCCCTCTATCCTGTGATGCTTGGT
The DNA here is from genome assembly GCA_027917425.1 of Gastrophryne carolinensis. Classification (NCBI taxonomy): domain Eukaryota; kingdom Metazoa; phylum Chordata; class Amphibia; order Anura; family Microhylidae; genus Gastrophryne; species Gastrophryne carolinensis. Next base: position 400,680,871 of record CM051235.1, on the reverse strand, counting down.
ATTGTGTGTTACTCCCCTCTATCCTGTTATGCTTGGTATTGTGTGTTACACCCCTCTATCCTGTGATGCTTGGTATTGTGTGTTACTCCCCTCTATCCTGTGATGCTTGGTATTGTGTGTTACTCCCCTCTATCCTGTGATGCTTGGTATTGTGTGTTAATCCCAACTATTCTGTGATACTTGGTATTGTGCATAACACCCTCCATCCTGTTACCAGGGCAGTTTCTAGGCAAAATAGTGCTCGGTGCAGGAAGGAAAACATTCTACCCCCTCTTCACCTATCATATGGTGTCCAATACAGATATTTGCTTTGTGTCCCCTCCCCAGGACTGAGCCCAAAATGGTGGATTGAGGAGTCTTATGGCCTGTACCAATAACAGTGGCTCTGACTCATCTGCAACTAGGATAAAGGTGCCCTCATTGGCCTTGGTGCCAACAGAGATCGCACTGCTTGGGCTCCCCTAGAATAGCCCAAAGGTGGTAGGGTACAGGTTTTGTGCTGTTGTTAAAGAGGAACAGCTCTCAAAATGAAACTTGTCCCTGGCAGTGGATGGAGGTTCCAATTGCTGGATTCCCTGCCCCGCTACCAACTTTCTTCCACAATCGCTCCTGTCATCCACCAGTTTGTATCCCCACATGACTGTCAGTGATCAGTGGTTTGCAAGATAGGCATACACACAGCACTGTGTAAGCCCACCCCCTGAACCTTACTGACTGCCAGCCATCACATGGGTCCACATGTCTGTATGTGTCAGGGATACTTCCCACACTGCATAGTGAAATAGCCAGCAGTCTAGTATAACATGACTAATTGCTCTCCCCTGTATAAGCAGAGGTGGTGTCTGCTCTCCACATCAGATCCAAAATATTGTAGCCAGTGGACATAATTTATTAAATATAGATTTTATTGTATACATTGTTAAAAAAAACATACTCAGCATAAAAGTGATAGTGAGTCCAATCACGAGATGATATTTTTACTTTTAATAAAATATATATTCTTTATGGATTATCACTGCTGGCTCTGATAGTTTGGATACTTCCCACACTTCCTACACATCAGGCTGTAGACATTCTCAGTACTGCAGAAATATTTTCAACTAAGTAAAACTTGATGTGATACACAAACTGCCCTCCTCTAAATGAGAGAGAAGATAGTTCAATGAGGGATCTCCTGACCTGATTCCCATATGAGTCACTTTCTGTTACACAATAAAGAAGCCAAATGCAACTCTGTGGAGGTGGCGATATTGAGGGCAGAAAGGTGCAATGCTGTTTCCCAACAGTTCTTTCTATGCTTTTACTGTCAGGGTCACCCCCAGCCACTCATGTCAGACATGTTCCTCCGGGGTGAGAAATTCTGGGAATTCAGCTTGACTTGCTTTAAAGGTGGGAAATCTAGATTCCATTAGGAGGTGCCCCCGATATGTTGTAACTTGCCATCTTCTAAAAATATCTCTGTTGTATGTTCTAAAAATCCTGCATTTCTTTCATATATATTAAACTCCTCAATAGGGGAAAGCAAATCCGATTCAGTCTGAATTTCCACAAAATGTGGGTGCAAAATTTTGAGGCATTGGTTTCAGACAAATCTGCTACATTTTATTTTTTAAACCAAGTTGCCTGATAGGTCAAAGTCCATTTAGCCGCAAAATAAATCTCACAGTCAGAATCTGGGGAGATTCTCTCCTCTACTCTTTAAAGTGGACCAACACCCAGGATTTTGACTATCCTGGGTTTTGGTCCACTTCGGTGGGGCACCCCGATCGGGGGTGCCCCGCTGTGTGAAACCCCCCAGAAAGCCACGAAAACTCACCTCTCCCCGCTCCCACGAGACCAAGCGAGAAGCAGAGCGCGTCCGCCACCGACTCCAACGCGTCCCTCTTACAGGGAGCGCACCCGCGCCGGCCATTCACAAACGGGCGGCGCGGGAGCGCGTCCTGCTAGAGGGACGCGCGGGAGGTGGCGACGACGGACGCGCACGCGCCGCTGGAACGTGGAAAAGGTAGGATTGTGGGCTTCCTGGGGGGTTTCACCCCACGGGACATCCCGATTTCGGATGCCCCGCGGGGAGGGATCTGATCGGCCCAGGAATCTTATAGATCCCCCCTGAGTGTTGGTCCACTTTAAAAGGGTTCCAAAGTTGAAAAAAAAACCCTTGGGCCATCCCATTTTGAGATGCCACTCCATTTAAACTCCAATAAGATGCCTAAAATTGGGCCTGATTGCTCCTATTGTAACACTGCTCTTCCAATCTTTTCAGGGAAAATCTGGATTCCTCAGACATTTAGCCAAAACCAGGACAGTGCAAACACGGCCTCCCATGCATCCCTGGAGGAAGCCAAAAAATAAGGCAAGAATATTTACCCAGTCCATGTTCCACCCACATATGTATGCCCACCTGGCAAACTTGATTGGTCAGCGGTGGAGAAGATAACATCTGAAGGTGGCTGTTGTGGCCACAGGAAAACAGGCAGAAAAGTCTTACTGCTTTCTTAAAGAGGAAGTCAAGTCAAAGAGACTCTTTTTCTTGGAACTTTGCAGTATCCTTATTGGGATGCCCCACTGTGAGGAAGGGAAGTTAGATTTTTGCTTGTGACACATGTTAAGTAGGGTAGAGGAGCTTGACATTTTTCTTAATGCCAAAGAGTTGGGTAAGAGCTGAACGTACAGAACTAATAAAGGCAGTGATGGCGGCTCAGGGGCTCTTGTGTCCCCAGACTGACAGGTTATGCTAGTGACATATTTTATCTGCTTCTCTTTGTTCTGTCATATTGAATTAGACTCAGTGTCGCCTTGACTCGGCCTGCAGCGTACAGCATTGATTGAGACTGACACCCTAGTGCCACACAGTCATATAAAGTTTAACCAGAACAGTTTTTACTGGATCCTTCATAGCCAAGATAATTGATGGATCCCCACCAGTCTGCTACTGACAGAAGAACTACAAGTTTCAGCATATAAAGTGGCTTCTGAATTTCATGACTCACTGACCTGAAAGAGTATACTATACATGCAATGTATAATATTTACCTGTATAGTAGGGATCCAGGCTTATGGTAAACCTCTGAATACAGCGTAATTCAAATGTTACAAACACAAAACTCGAGTAACATGCCATTTTTCAGTTAGCGAGTTTCACACACTAGGGCCCTGTTAGAATAACAGGCTTTGGTCTACTTTAACATGCAACTGCAGTTGGTTTGGTCTTTATTCTTCATGGAATCCGCTGTTACAGGATTTGCCTACCTAAACATGCTGTTCATGTGGTTGTTGCTCTAGTTGAAAGTAGAGGTACCCGCTTTAATTTTGCAGCAAGATGGTATCCCATACACTGTTACTGTACCTTACAGAGATGCCAACCTTGGAGATCAGCTTACAGGGTGCTGGGCATGACAGAGGTGTGGCTTAGGGCATGACTTACTGTGGAACAAATATTTTTACCAAAAACTCCAAAATTGTGCTCAAAATGCGCCTAACATTTAAAGTGGAAGTCCAGGCTATGTCCATACTGCTGAGGCATGGCTCCTGATGTGAGATGATATCTCCTCCCCCTACAGCTATAGTTACTGATTCACAGGTACAGGCTGTCAGGGGACACAAGAATGTGGCACATGCCTCTGATTGGTTGAGACTGTGCTATTCAGTGTATGAAGTCACGTGCAGTGGCCTACAGTGTCTGGCTTGCATTGGGGAGTAGCTGCTATGGGAGGGGTATTCAGACAAGGGGCATCCCAAACCACATTTTTGACTAGAGGTCAATTTGAAAGTGGACCTTCACCAGGATTGTTGGTACTGCCCCCCCCAACCAGATCTCCCTCCAAACTCACCTTTTCATCGGTCTCTCTAACACATGCAAATACGAGTCTCGTTCAGTCAGCTGCTGTATGCTGTGCATATTGTCTACACACAGAGAGGCCAGCATAAGGAAGCGTGAGTGGCTGCATCCCCAGTATCCCTGCCTATATGAAGGTCTGAATCTGGGAGACACAGGGACCCAGGAAGGTGGCGTGGGAACACCGGTAATGGAGGAATGTTACTGCCAGCAAGATTATACAGCTGAGCTACTTGTCAAGCAGATGGGCTGCTCACATAGATACTGACTAGTAAATGAGGCTCAAAGTGGCCCCTGCCCCTGTGTTAAAGCCTTTGTAAAGACACCCTTCGTTCTGCCAGAGTAGAGTCAGTGAGTATGTTCCTACAGCCTCATGTTTGTCCCAGAGCACTGGGACTGGCAGGCAGGGTAAAATGAGCCGCTAACAGGGTGGCTGGGTGATGGGGGGTCAAAACCTGGTGATTTCCTAGTAAACCGGGTGACAGTGCTTGTCTGACCTTAGCCAGCATTTACCAGAATGCTGAGTCAAATGATTACGGTTCTGGCCCCCATGTCACCTGACCTCATGCTTTATAACTTTTCCTTTTGGAGTATGTAAAGGACAGGGCTTAGAGTAGCTAGAGAAACAGGTAGGTGAAGTAATAATGAAGTAAAGTCATGAATGTGGCAAGTAAAAATCAATGAAATAAATTGAATACAGAAGTTTGGATTCTTTTTGAAATATATATATATATATATATATATATATATATATATATATATATATACATAACGGACATCTTGGTTGTTTTTCACTGTTGAACAGTGACCCCCTAAAATATAAAGGCAATTCTCGAATTACCACCAATGGCAGACAAAAAGCCCAGCTAACCTGTGACATCCCGACTGAAGATCCTGAAATGTACATCCCAGTCAGTTAACAAGTATGCACAAAGTTTAGGCTATAAACATTTTAGGGAAAACTGTTTGGCAAATTTGGGCATCTTAAATCGGTACACTCACCTTGGCGGCAATGAGAAGTGTGAGGAAAATAGGAAATACAATGTCATATCCATGGCCTGCTCATGTCTGGTCAGGGACAATATACACCTTAGGTGCCTCAGCAGGAAGCTGCAGCCTCACCTTCCACCCTGCTTCCCCAGTCCATGTACCTGTACCAGGAATTCCTGGTACAATTGCTAGAGGTCAGCAGGGATGTGGCTGGTGGCATGTGCTGCATTCAGCTTTTCTTGCTGCTAACTCAGAGTGGAAAAAAAAAATCTGAATGCTATGCAAGCCGCTGATTGGCTGAGCGGCTTGTGCATGCACTGGCAGAACAAAATAAAGATGAGCTTTTGGGCGATCCCGAGGGGGACTCACAAAGAGGCATCCCAAAGTAGGATTCCTCAGAAACATAAGTGAAAATCATAAAAAAATATGAATCTTTCTTATTATAGGTGCAGGGGTAGTTGTTTCCTGCTCTTTTGTCTGTTTCTATTCTCTTTTTCCACTCCCCTATGTTTCTCCCCCTCGTATCTCTTTCTCTCTTGACTGTCTTTGTCCTGTTTCTCTCTGCCTGTATCTCAGAGCGTCAGAAGGAAGGGGGCCTATGCTATTTATCGCTTCTAGTGCCTTTCTGTCTCTTAAAACTCTCTCTCCCCCCCCTTGCTCTTGTCTGTCTCACTTCTGTGCTTCTCTGTCTCTCCTGTGTTCTCCAGCTCTGCCCTGTTGTTTTCTGTCTCTCTCCTGTAACTGACAGCATCAGGAGGATGGGGGCCCTCTCTGTCCTGTACTTCTCCTCTTGTCTCTCTCTCTTTCTTTTGTTTGAGGCCTAAGCCAGGTGCCTAATTGCTTCAATGATAATCCAGTGGGTGGCCACCACAACTGATACTGAACTGCAAGGCAAAGTGTGTTTTTAAGTTGCTTCCTCAGAACTGTTCCTGTTGTGCGGCGTCATCTTTCTGCACAGCACTCTATACTTTTTCATTACACTTCTGTATGTTTGTCCCCCCGGTGAGCTGACAGAAACCCGATATTGAATAACAGGGCTGCCCCCGGCAGTATCAACATATCTACAGAGAGATAAGAAGATTCTCCTTGTGCTATAATAGGGTGGAAGCCTATAGTATTGATCGATTTGGCCTTTCACAGCAAAATGCAGCTAATGTCCCAGACATAGTAAATGTCAGCTGGTGCCCACTGAGGAGCTCCGAGATCATGGGTAAAGGGGCCAACATTATATATTTACAGGGCGCGGGGAAACTAATCCGCTGCAACATTATACAGTGCAGGAGAGAGACTGAAATGTTTTGATTGTTGCGTGAACATCAATGGCCAGATTGTGGCCACACACATCACCTGGTTTGGTTCCAGCTCTGATTCAGATAAGGAGTGATAGTTGCAACGCAAAAGATGGGAGACTCTTTACATTGACCCTGCATATAAATGACATAGCACTAGGACAGTACTAAAGGGAAACCTGCTGGCTTACCCATCTCTGCAGCTCCCAGCACCACACGGGGTTTCCCAGCTTTCATCTTTCCTGCAGGCCAGGAATGGTATCACATGAAATCACAGAGGAAAGCTGGGAAATTAAACTCAGTGCTGGAAGCTACAGAGATGGGTTAGCCAGCATGCTTCTCTGCGCAGATCCCTGGGATTGTGAATGCAATATCTGTTTATGGTCAGGGTGCTTATAAATGACATTCTTTATTCTCGCCAGAGTGCATATACAGTATATCCCCCTTATCACCCAAAAATAAATAAGCAGAGTGCTCAGATTCGCCTGCTTTATCTCCCAAAAACAAATAAGCAGAGTGCACACAGATCACCTGAAAATGAATATTAGAGAGTACACAGATCCCCCCCTTATCACCTGAAAATGAATATTAGAGAGTACACAGTTCCCCCTTATCACCGGAAAATGAATATTAGAGAGTACACAGATCCCCCCTTATCACCTGAAAATGAATATTAGAGAGTACACAGATCCCCCTTATCACCTGAAAATGAATATTAGAGAGTACACAGATCCCCCCCTATCACCGGAAAATTAATATTAGAGAGTACACAGATCCCCCCTTATCACCGGAAAATGAATATTAGAGAGTACACAGATCCCCCATTATCACCTGAAAATGAATATTAGAGAGTACACAGATCCCCCCCTTATCACCGGAAAATGAATATTAGAGAGTACACAGATCCCCCCTTATCACCTGAAAATGAATATTAGAGAGTACACAGATCCCCCCTTATCACCTGAAAATGAATATTAGAGAGTACACAGATCCCCCATTATCACCGGAAAATGAATATTAGAGAGTACACAGATCCCCCCCTTATCACCTGAAAATGAATATTAGAGAGTACACAGATCCCCCATTATCACCTGAAAATGAATATTAGAGAGTACACAGATCCCCCCCTTATCACCGGAAAATGAATATTAGAGAGTACACAGATTCCCCCTTATCACCGGAAAATGAATATTAGAGAGTACCCAGATCACCCCTTATCACCTGAAAATGAATTAGAGAGTACACAGATCCCCCCTTATCTCCTGAAAATGAATATTAGAGAGTACACAGATCCCCCATTATCACCGGAAAATGAATATTAGAGAGTACACAGATCCCCCCCTTATCACCTGAAAATGAATATTAGAGAGTACACAGATCCCCCCTTATCACCTGAAAATGAATATTAGAGAGTACACAGATCCCCCATTATCACCTGAAAATGAATATTAGAGAGTACCCAGATCACCCCTTATCACCTGAAAATGAATTAGAGAGTACACAGATCCCCCCTTATCTCCTGAAAATGAATATTAGAGAGTACACAGATCCCCCCTTATCTCCTGAAAATGAATATTAGAGAGTACACAGATCCCCCCTTATCACCTGAAAATGAATATTAGAGAGTACACAGATCCCCCCTTATCTCCTGAAAATGAATATTAGAGAGTACACAGATCCCCCTTATCACCGGAAAATGAATATTAGAGAGTACACAGTTCCCCCCTTATCTCCTGAAAATGAATATTAGAGAGTACACAGATCCCCCTGATCACCTGAAAATGAATATTAGACAGTACACAGATCCCCCCTTATCACCTGAAAATGAATATTAGAGAGTACACAGATCCCCCCTTATCTCCTGAAAATGAATATTAGAGAGTACACAGATCCCCCCTTATCTCCTGAAAATGAATATTAGAGAGTACACAGATCCCCCTTATCACCGGAAAATGAATATTAGAGAGTACACAGTTCCCCCCTTATCTCCTGAAAATGAATATTAGAGAGTACACAGATCCCCCTGATCACCTGAAAATGAATATTAGAGAGTACACAGTTCCCCCCTTATCTCCTGAAAATGAATATTAGAGAGTACACAGATCCCCCCTTATCACCTGAAAATGAATATTAGAGAGTACACAGATCCCCCCTTATCACCTGAAAATGAATATTAGAGAGTACACAGATCCCCCCTTATCTCCTGAAAATGAATATTAGAGAGTACACAGATCCCCCCTTATCTCCTGAAAATGAATATTAGAGAGTACACAGATCCCCCCTTATCACCTGAAAATGAATATTAGAGAGTACACAGATCCCCCCTTATCTCCTGAAAATGAATATTAGAGAGTACACAGATCCCCCCTTATCACCTGAAAATGAATATTAGAGAGTACACAGATCCCCCTTATCACCTGAAAATGAATATTAGAGAGTACACAGATCCCCCCTTATCACCGGAAAATGAATATTAGAGAGTACACAGATCCCCCTTATCCCCGGAAAATGAATATTAGAGAATACACAGTTCCCCCCTTATCTCCTGAAAATGAATATTAGAGAGTACACAGATCCCCCTGATCACCTGAAAATGAATATTAGACAGTACACAGATCCCCCCTTATCACCTGAAAATGAATATTAGAGAGTACATAGATCCCCCCTTATCACCGGAAAATGAATATTAGAGAGTACACAGATCTCCCCCCTTATCACCGGAAAATGAATATTAGAGAGTACACAGATCCCCCCTTATCACCTGAAAATGAATATTAGAGAGTACACAGATCCCCCCTTATCACCTGAAAATGAATATTAGAGAGTACACAGATCCCCCCTTATCACCTGAAAATGAATATTAGAGAGTACACAGATCCCCCCTTATCACCTGAAAATGAATATTAGAGAGTACACAGATCCCCCCTTATCACCTGAAAATGAATATTAGAGAGTACACAGATCCCCCATTATCACCGGAAAATGAATATTAGAGAGTACACAGATCCCCCCCCTTATCACCTGAAAATGAATATTAGAGAGTACACAGATCCCCCATTATCACCTGAAAATGAATATTAGAGAGTACACAGATCCCCCCCTTATCACCGGAAAATGAATATTAGAGAGTACACAGATTCCCCCTTATCACCGGAAAATGAATATTAGAGAGTACACAGATCCCCCATTATCACCTGAAAATGAATATTAGAGAGTACACAGATCCCCCCCTTATCACAGGAAAATGAATATTAGAGAGTACACAGATCCCCCCTTATCACCTGAAAATGAATATTAGAGAGTACACAGATCCCCCCCTTATCACCGGAAAATGAATATTAGAGAGTACACAGATCCCCCCTTATCACCTGAAAATGAATATTAGAGAGTACACAGATCCCCCATTATCACCGGAAAATGAATATTAGAGAGTACACAGATCCCCCCTTATCACCTGAAAATGAATATTAGAGAGTACACAGATCCCCCATTATCACCTGAAAATGAATATTAGAGAGTACACAGATCCCCCCCTTATCACCGGAAAATGAATATTAGAGAGTACACAGATTCCCCCTTATCACCGGAAAATGAATATTAGAGAGTACACAGATCCCCCATTATCACCTGAAAATGAATATTAGAGAGTACACAGATCCCCCCTTATCACCGGAAAATGAATATTAGAGAGTACATAGATCCCCCCTTATCTCCTGAAAATGAATATTAGAGAGTACACAGATCCCCCCTTATCTCCTGAAAATGAATATTAGAGAGTACACAGATCCCCCTGATCACCTGAAAATGAATATTAGAGAGTACACAGATCCCCCCTTATCACCTGAAAATGAATATTAGAGAGTACACAGATCCCCCCTTATCACCGGAAAATGAATATTAGAGAGTACACAGATCCCCCCCCTTATCACCGGAAAATGAATATTAGAGAGTACACAGATCCTCCCTTATCACCTGAAAATGAATATTAGAGAGTACACAGATCCCCCCTTATCACCGGAAAATGAATATTAGAGAGTACACAGATCCCCCCTTATCACCTGAAAATGAATATTAGAGAGTACACAGATCCCCCCTTATCACCTGAAAATGAATTAGAGAGTACACAGATCCCCCCTTATCTCCTGAAAATGAATATTAGAGAGTACACAGATCCCCCCTTATCTCCTGAAAATGAATATTAGAGAGTACACAGATCCCCCTGATCACCTGAAAATGAATATTAGAGAGTACACAGATCCCCCCTTATCACCTGAAAATGAATATTAGAGAGTACACAGATCCCCCCTTATCACCGGAAAATGAATATTAGAGAGTACACAGATCCCCCCTTATCTCCTGAAAATGAATATTAGAGAGTACACAGATCCCCCCTTATCTCCTGAAAATGAATATTAGAGAGTACACAGATCCCCCTTATCACCGGAAAATGAATATTAGAGAGTACACAGTTCCCCCTTATCTCCTGAAAATGAATATTAGAGAGTACACAGATCCCCCCTTATCACCTGAAAATGAATATTAGAGAGTACACAGATCCCCCCTTATCACCTGAAAATGAATATTAGAGAGTACACAGATCCCCCCTTATCTCCTGAAAATGAATATTAGAGAGTACACAGATCCCCCCTTATCACCTGAAAATGAATATTAGAGAGTACACAGATCCCCCCTTATCTCCTGAAAATGAATATTAGAGAGTACACAGATCCCCCCTTATCACCTGAAAATGAATATTAGAGAGTACACAGATCCCCCTTATCACCTGAAAATGAATATTAGAGAGTACACAGATCCCCCCTTATCACCGGAAAATGAATATTAGAGAGTACACAGATCCCCCTTATCCCCGGAAAATGAATATTAGAGAGTACACAGTTCCCCCCTTATCTCCTGAAAATGAATATTAGAGAGTACACAGATCCCCCTGATCACCTGAAAATGAATATTAGACAGTACACAGATCCCCCCTTATCACCTGAAAATGAATATTAGAGAGTACACAGATCCCCCCTTATCACCGGAAAATGAATATTAGAGAGTACACAGATCTCCCCCCTTATCACCGGAAAATGAATATTAGAGAGTACACAGATCCCCCCTTATCACCTGAAAATGAATATTAGAGAGTACACAGATCCCCCCTTATCACCTGAAAATGAATATTAGAGAGTACCCAGATCACCCCTTATCACCTGAAAATGAATTAGAGAGTACACAGATCCCCCCTTATCTCCTGAAAATGAATACTAGAGAGTACACAGATCCCCCCTTATCTCCTGAAAATGAATATTAGAGAGTACACAGATCCCCCCTTATCACCTGAAAATGAATATTAGAGAGTACACAGATCCCCCCTTATCTCCTGAAAATGAATATTAGAGAGTACACAGATCCCCCTTATCACCGGAAAATGAATATTAGAGAGTACACAGTTCCCCCCTTATCTCCTGAAAATGAATATTAGAGAGTACACAGATCCCCCTGATCACCTGAAAATGAATATTAGACAGTACACAGATCCCCCCTTATCACCTGAAAATGAATATTAGAGAGTACACAGATCCCCCCTTATCTCCTGAAAATGAATATTAGAGAGTACACAGATCCCCCCTTATCTCCTGAAAATGAATATTAGAGAGTACACAGATCCCCCTTATCACCGGAAAATGAATATTAGAGAGTACACAGTTCCCCCCTTATCTCCTGAAAATGAATATTAGAGAGTACACAGATCCCCCTGATCACCTGAAAATGAATATTAGAGAGTACACAGTTCCCCCCTTATCTCCTGAAAATGAATATTAGAGAGTACACAGATCCCCCCTTATCACCTGAAAATGAATATTAGAGAGTACACAGATCCCCCCTTATCACCTGAAAATGAATATTAGAGAGTACACAGATCCCCCCTTATCTCCTGAAAATGAATATTAGAGAGTACACAGATCCCCCCTTATCTCCTGAAAATGAATATTAGAGAGTACACAGATCCCCCCTTATCACCTGAAAATGAATATTAGAGAGTACACAGATCCCCCCTTATCTCCTGAAAATGAATATTAGAGAGTACACAGATCCCCCCTTATCACCTGAAAATGAATATTAGAGAGTACACAGATCCCCCTTATCACCTGAAAATGAATATTAGAGAGTACACAGATCCCCCCTTATCACCGGAAAATGAATATTAGAGAGTACACAGATCCCCCTTATCCCCGGAAAATGAATATTAGAGAGTACACAGTTCCCCCCTTATCTCCTGAAAATGAATATTAGAGAGTACACAGATCCCCCTGATCACCTGAAAATGAATATTAGACAGTACACAGATCCCCCCTTATCACCTGAAAATGAATATTAGAGAGTACACAGATCCCCCCTTATCACCGGAAAATGAATATTAGAGAGTACACAGATCTCCCCCCTTATCACCGGAAAATGAATATTAGAGAGTACACAGATCCCCCCTTATCACCTGAAAATGAATATTAGAGAGTACACAGATCCCCCCTTATCACCTGAAAATGAATATTAGAGAGTACACAGATCCCCCCTTATCACCTGAAAATGAATATTAGAGAGTACACAGATCCCCCCTTATCACCTGAAAATGAATTAGAGAGTACACAGATCCCCCCTTATCTCCTGAAAATGAATTAGAGAGTACACAGATCCCCCCTTATCTCCTGAAAATGAATATTAGAGAGTACACAGATCCCCCATTATCTCCTGAAAATGAATATTAGAGAGTACACAGATCCCCCCTTATCACCTGAAAATGAATATTAGAGAGTACACAGATCCCCCTAATCACCTGAAAATGAATATTAGACAGTACACAGATCCCCCCTTATCACCTGAAAATGAATATTAGAGAGTACACAGATCCCCCCTTATCTCCTGAAAATGAATATTAGAGAGTACACAGATCCCCCTTATCACCTGAAAATGAATATTAGAGAGTACACAGATCCCCCTTATCCCCGGAAAATGAATATTAGAGAGTACACAGTTCCCCCCTTATCTCCTGAAAATGAATATTAGAGAGTACACAGATCCCCCTGATCACCTGAAAATGAATATTAGACAGTACACAGATCCCCCCTTATCACCTGAAAATGAATATTAGAGAGTACACAGATCCCCCCTTATCACCGGAAAATGAATATTAGAGAGTACACAGATCTCCCCCCTTATCACCGGAAAATGAATATTAGAGAGTACACAGATCCCCCCTTATCACCTGAAAATGAATATTAGAGAGTACACAGATCCCCCCTTATCACCTGAAAATGAATATTAGAGAGTACACAGATCCCCCCTTATCACCTGAAAATGAATATTAGAGAGTACACAGATCCCCCCTTATCACCTGAAAATGAATTAGAGAGTACACAGATCCCCCCTTATCTCCTGAAAATGAATTAGAGAGTACACAGATCCCCCCTTATCTCCTGAAAATGAATATTAGAGAGTACACAGATCCCCCATTATCTCCTGAAAATGAATATTAGAGAGTACACAGATCCCCCCTTATCACCTGAAAATGAATATTAGAGAGTACACAGATCCCCCTAATCACCTGAAAATGAATATTAGACAGTACACAGATCCCCCCTTATCACCTGAAAATGAATATTAGAGAGTACACAGATCCCCCCTTATCACCTGAAAATGAATATTAGAGAGTACACAGATCCCCCCTTATCTCCTGAAAATGAATATTAGAGAGTACACAGATCCCCCCTTATCTCCTGAAAATGAATATTAGAGAGTACACAGATCCCCCTTATCACCTGAAAATGAATATTAGAGAGTACACAGATCCCCCCTTATCACCGGAAAATGAATATTAGAGAGTACACAGATCCCCCTTATCACCGGAAAATGAATATTAGAGAGTACACAGTTCCCCCCTTATCTCCTGAAAATGAATATTAGAGAGTACACAGATCCCCCTGATCACCTGAAAATGAATATTAGACAGTACACAGATCCCCCCTTATCACCTGAAAATGAATATTAGAGAGTACACAGATCCCCCCTTATCACCTGAAAATGAATATTAGAGAGTACACAGATCCCCCTTATCACCTGAAAATGAATATTAGAGAGTACACAGTTCCCCCCTTATCTCCTGAAAATGAATATTAGAGAGTACACAGATCCCCCCTTATCTCCTGAAAATGAATATTAGAGAATACACAGATCCCCCCTTATCACCTGAAAATGAATATTAGAGAGTACACAGATCCCCCCTTATCTCCTGAAAATGAATATTAGAGAGTACACAGATCCCCCTTATCACCTGAAAATGAATATTAGAGAGTACACAGATCCCCCTTATCACCGGAAAATGAATATTAGAGAGTACACAGATCCCCCTTATCACCGGAAAATGAATATTAGAGAGTACACAGTTCCCCCCTTATCTCCTGAAAATGAATATTAGAGAGTACACAGATCCCCCTGATCACCTGAAAATGAATATTAGAGAGTACACAGATCCCCCCTTATCACCTGAAAATGAATATTAGAGATTACACAGATCCCCCCTTATCACCGGAAAATGAATATTAGAGAGTACACAGATCCCCCATTATCACCTGAAAATGAATATTAGAGAGTACACAGATCCCCCCTTATCACCGGAAAATGAATATTAGAGAGTACATAGATCCCCCCTTATCTCCTGAAAATGAATATTAGAGAGTACACAGATCCCCCCTTATCTCCTGAAAATGAATATTAGAGAGTACACAGATCCCCCTGATCACCTGAAAATGAATATTAGAGAGTACACAGATCCCCCCTTATCACCTGAAAATGAATATTAGAGAGTACACAGATCCCCCCTTATCACCGGAAAATGAATATTAGAGAGTACACAGATCCCCCCCCCTTATCACCGGAAAATGAATATTAGAGAGTACATAGATCCCCCCTTATCTCCTGAAAATGAATATTAGAGAGTACACAGATCCCCCCTTATCTCCTGAAAATGAATATTAGAGAGTACACAGATCCCCCTGATCACCTGAAAATGAATATTAGAGAGTACACAGATCCCCCCTTATCTCCTGAAAATGAATATTAGAGAGTACACAGATCCCCCCTTATCACCTGAAAATGAATATTAGAGAGTACACAGATCCCCCCTTATCTCCTGAAAATGAATATTAGAGAGTACACAGATCCCCCTTATCACCTGAAAATGAATATTAGAGAGTACACAGATCCCCCTTATCACCGGAAAATGAATATTAGAGAGTACACAGATCCCCCTTATCACCGGAAAATGAATATTAGAGAGTACACAGTTCCCCCCTTATCTCCTGAAAATGAATATTAGAGAGTACACAGATCCCCCTGATCACCTGAAAATGAATATTAGAGAGTACACAGATCCCCCCTTATCACCTGAAAATGAATATTAGAGATTACACAGATCCCCCCTTATCACCGGAAAATGAATATTAGAGAGTACACAGATCCCCCATTATCACCTGAAAATGAATATTAGAGAGTACACAGATCCCCCCTTATCACCGGAAAATGAATATTAGAGAGTACATAGATCCCCCCTTATCTCCTGAAAATGAATATTAGAGAGTACACAGATCCCCCCTTATCTCCTGAAAATGAATATTAGAGAGTACACAGATCCCCCTGATCACCTGAAAATGAATATTAGAGAGTACACAGATCCCCCCTTATCACCTGAAAATGAATATTAGAGAGTACACAGATCCCCCCTTATCACCGGAAAATGAATATTAGAGAGTACACAGATCCCCCCCCGTTATCACCGGAAAATGAATATTAGAGAGTACACAGATCCTCCCTTATCACCTGAAAATGAATATTAGAGAGTACACAGATCCCCCCTTATCACCGGAAAATGAATATTAGAGAGTACACAGATCCCCCCTTATCACCTGAAAATGAATATTAGAGAGTACACAGATCCCCCTTATCACCGGAAAATGAATATTAGAGAGTACACAGTTCCCCCCTTATCTCCTGAAAATGAATATTAGAGAGTACACAGATCCCCCTGATCACCTGAAAATGAATATTAGAGAGTACACAGATCCCCCCTTATCACCTGAAAATGAATATTAGAGATTACACAGATCCCCCCTTATCACCGGAAAATGAATATTAGAGAGTACACAGATCCCCCCTTATCACCGGAAAATGAATATTAGAGAGTACACAGATCCCCCTTATCACCGGAAAATGAATATTAGAGAGTACACAGTTCCCCCCTTATCTCCTGAAAATGAATATTAGAGAGTACACAGATCCCCCTGATCACCTGAAAATGAATATTGGAGAGTACACAGATCCCCCCTTATCACCTGAAAATGAATATTAGAGAGTACACAGATCCCCCCTTATCACCGGAAAATGAATATTAGAGAGTACACAGATCCCCCCTTATCTCCTGAAAATGAATATTAGAGAGTACACAGATCCCCCCTTATCTCCTGAAAATGAATATTAGAGAGTACACAGATCCCCCTTATCACCGGAAAATGAATATTAGAGAGTACACAGTTCCCCCTTATCTCCTGAAAATGAATATTAGAGAGTACACAGATCCCCCCTTATCACCTGAAAATGAATATTAGAGAGTACACAGATCCCCCTTATCACCTGAAAATGAATATTAGAGAGTACACAGATCCCCCCTTATCTCCTGAAAATGAATATTAGAGAGTACACAGATCCCCCCTTATCTCCTGAAAATGAATATTAGAGAGTACACAGATCCCCCCTTATCACCTGAAAATGAATATTAGAGAGTACACAGATCCCCCCTTATCTCCTGAAAATGAATATTAGAGAGTACACAGATCCCCCCTTATCACCTGAAAATGAATATTAGAGAGTACACAGATCCCCCTTATCACCTGAAAATGAATATTAGAGAGTACACAGATCCCCCCTTATCACCGGAAAATGAATATTAGAGAGTACACAGATCCCCCTTATCCCCGGAAAATGAATATTAGAGAGTACACAGTTCCCCCCTTATCTCCTGAAAATGAATATTAGAGAGTACACAGATCCCCCTGATCACCTGAAAATGAATATTTGACAGTACACAGATCCCCCCTTATCACCTGAAAATGAATATTAGAGAGTACACAGATCCCCCCTTATCACCGGAAAATGAATATTAGAGAGTACACAGATCTCCCCCCTTATCACCGGAAAATGAATATTAGAGAGTACACAGATCCCCCCTTATCACCTGAAAATGAATATTAGAGAGTACACAGATCCCCCCTTATCACCTGAAAATGAATATTAGAGAGTACCCAGATCACCCCTTATCACCTGAAAATGAATTAGAGAGTACACAGATCCCCCCTTATTTCCTGAAAATGAATATTAGAGAGTACACAGATCCCCCCTTATCTCCTGAAAATGAATATTAGAGAGTACACAGATCCCCCCTTATCACCTGAAAATGAATATTAGAGAGTACACAGATCCCCCCTTATCTCCTGAAAATGAATATTAGAGAGTACACAGATCCCCCTTATCACCGGAAAATGAATATTAGAGAGTACACAGTTCCCCCCTTATCTCCTGAAAATGAATATTAGAGAGTACACAGATCCCCCTGATCACCTGAAAATGAATATTAGACAGTACACAGATCCCCCCTTATCACCTGAAAATGAATATTAGAGAGTACACAGATCCCCCCTTATCTCCTGAAAATGAATATTAGAGAGTACACAGATCCCCCCTTATCTCCTGAAAATGAATATTAGAGAGTACACAGATCCCCCCTTATCACCTGAAAATGAATATTAGAGAGTACACAGATCCCCCTTATCACCTGAAAATGAATATTAGAGAGTACACAGATCCCCCCTTATCACCGGAAAATGAATATTAGAGAGTACACAGATCCCCCTTATCCCCGGAAAATGAATATTAGAGAGTATACAGTTCCCCCCTTATCTCCTGAAAATGAATATTAGAGAGTACACAGATCCCCCTGATCACCTGAAAATGAATATTAGACAGTACACAGATCCCCCCTTATCACCTGAAAATGAATATTAGAGAGTACACAGATCCCCCCTTATCACCGGAAAATGAATATTAGAGAGTACACAGATCTCCCCCCTTATCACCGGAAAATGAATATTAGAGAGTACACAGATCCCCCCTTATCACCTGAAAATGAATATTAGAGAGTACACAGATCCCCCCTTATCACCTGAAAATGAATATTAGAGAGTACACAGATCCCCCCTTATCACCTGAAAATGAATATTAGAGAGTACACAGATCCCCCCTTATCACCTGAAAATGAATTAGAGAGTACACAGATCCCCCCTTATCTCCTGAAAATGAATTAGAGAGTACACAGATCCCCCCTTATCTCCTGAAAATGAATATTAGAGAGTACACAGATCCCCCATTATCTCCTGAAAATGAATATTAGAGAGTACACAGATCCCCCTTATCACCTGAAAATGAATATTAGAGAGTACACAGTTCCCCCCTTATCTCCTGAAAATGAATATTAGAGAGTACATAGATCCCCCTAATCACCTGAAAATGAATATTAGACAGTACACAGATCCCCCCTTATCACCTGAAAATGAATATTAGAGAGTACACAGATCCCCCCTTATCACCTGAAAATGAATATTAGAGAGTACACAGATCCCCCCTTATCTCCTGAAAATGAATATTAGAGAGTACACAGATCCCCCCTTATCTCCTGAAAATGAATATTAGAGAGTACACAGATCCCCCCTTATCTCCTGAAAATGAATATTAGAGAGTACACAGATCCCCCCTTATCACCTGAAAATGAATATTAGAGAGTACACAGATCCCCCCTTATCTCCTGAAAATGAATATTAGAGAGTACACAGATCCCCCCTTATCACCTGAAAATGAATATTAGAGAGTACACAGATCCCCCTTATCACCTGAAAATGAATATTAGAGAGTACACAGATCCCCCCTTATCACCGGAAAATGAATATTAGAGAGTACACAGATCCCCCTTATCACCGGAAAATGAATATTAGAGAGTACACAGTTCCCCCCTTATCTCCTGAAAATGAATATTAGAGAGTACACAGATCCCCCTGATCACCTGAAAATGAATATTAGACAGTACACAGATCCCCCCTTATCACTTGAAAATGAATATTAGAGAGTACACAGATCCCCCTTATCACCTGAAAATGAATATTAGAGAGTACACAGATCCCCCTTATCACCTGAAAATGAATATTAGAGAGTACACAGTTCCCCCCTTATCACCTGAAAATGAATATTAGAGAGTACACAGATCCCCCTTATCACCGGAAAATGAATATTAGAGAGTACACAGATCCCCCCCCCTTATCACCGGAAAATGAATATTAGAGAGTACATAGATCCCCCCTTATCTCCTGAAAATGAATATTAGAGAGTACACAGATCCCCCCTTATCTCCTGAAAATGAATATTAGAGAGTACACAGATCCCCCTGATCACCTGAAAATGAATATTAGAGAGTACACAGATCCCCCCTTATCTCCTGAAAATGAATATTAGAGAGTACACAGATCCCCCCTTATCACCTGAAAATGAATATTAGAGAGTACACAGATCCCCCTTATCACCGGAAAATGAATATTAGAGAGTACACAGATCCCCCTTATCACCGGAAAATGAATATTAGAGAGTACACAGTTCCCCCCTTATCTCCTGAAAATGAATATTAGAGAGTACACAGATCCCCCTGATCACCTGAAAATGAATATTAGAGAGTACACAGATCCCCCCTTATCACCTGAAAATGAATATTAGAGATTACACAGATCCCCCCTTATCACCGGAAAATGAATATTAGAGAGTACACAGATCCCCCATTATCACCTGAAAATGAATATTAGAGAGTACACAGATCCCCCCTTATCACCGGAAAATGAATATTAGAGAGTACATAGATCCCCCCTTATCTCCTGAAAATGAATATTAGAGAGTACACAGATCCCCCCTTATCTCCTGAAAATGAATATTAGAGAGTACACAGATCCCCCTGATCACCTGAAAATGAATATTAGAGAGTACACAGATCCCCCCTTATCACCTGAAAATGAATATTAGAGAGTACACAGATCCCCCCTTATCACCGGAAAATGAATATTAGAGAGTACACAGATCCCCCCCCCTTATCACCGGAAAATGAATATTAGAGAGTACACAGATCCTCCCTTATCACCTGAAAATGAATATTAGAGAGTACACAGATCCCCCCTTATCACCGGAAAATGAATATTAGAGAGTACACAGATCCCCCCTTATCACCTGAAAATGAATATTAGAGAGTACACAGATCCCCCCTTATCACCTGAAAATGAATTAGAGAGTACACAGATCCCCCCTTATCTCCTGAAAATGAATATTAGAGAGTACACAGATCCCCCCTTATCTCCTGAAAATGAATATTAGAGAGTACACAGATCCCCCTGATCACCTGAAAATGAATATTGGAGAGTACACAGATCCCCCCTTATCACCTGAAAATGAATATTAGAGAGTACACAGATCCCCCCTTATCACCGGAAAATGAATATTAGAGAGTACACAGATCCCCCCTTATCTCCTGAAAATGAATATTAGAGAGTACACAGATCCCCCCTTATCTCCTGAAAATGAATATTAGAGAGTACACAGATCCCCCTTATCACCGGAAAATGAATATTAGAGAGTACACAGTTCCCCCTTATCTCCTGAAAATGAATATTAGAGAGTACACAGATCCCCCCTTATCACCTGAAAATGAATATTAGAGAGTACACAGATCCCCCTTATCACCTGAAAATGAATATTAGAGAGTACACAGATCCCCCCTTATCTCCTGAAAATGAATATTAGAGAGTACACAGATCCCCCCTTATCTCCTGAAAATGAATATTAGAGAGTACACAGATCCCCCCTTATCACCTGAAAATGAATATTAGAGAGTACACAGATCCCCCCTTATCTCCTGAAAATGAATATTAGAGAGTACACAGATCCCCCCTTATCACCTGAAAATGAATATTAGAGAGTACACAGATCCCCCTTATCACCTGAAAATGAATATTAGAGAGTACACAGATCCCCCCTTATCACCGGAAAATGAATATTAGAGAGTACACAGATCCCCCTTATCCCCGGAAAATGAATATTAGAGAGTACACAGTTCCCCCCTTATCTCCTGAAAATGAATATTAGAGAGTACACAGATCCCCCTGATCACCTGAAAATGAATATTTGACAGTACACAGATCCCCCCTTATCACCTGAAAATGAATATTAGAGAGTACACAGATCCCCCCTTATCACCGGAAAATGAATATTAGAGAGTACACAGATCTCCCCCCTTATCACCGGAAAATGAATATTAGAGAGTACACAGATCCCCCCTTATCACCTGAAAATGAATATTAGAGAGTACACAGATCCCCCCTTATCACCTGAAAATGAATATTAGAGAGTACCCAGATCACCCCTTATCACCTGAAAATGAATTAGAGAGTACACAGATCCCCCCTTATTTCCTGAAAATGAATATTAGAGAGTACACAGATCCCCCCTTATCTCCTGAAAATGAATATTAGAGAGTACACAGATCCCCCCTTATCACCTGAAAATGAATATTAGAGAGTACACAGATCCCCCCTTATCTCCTGAAAATGAATATTAGAGAGTACACAGATCCCCCTTATCACCGGAAAATGAATATTAGAGAGTACACAGTTCCCCCCTTATCTCCTGAAAATGAATATTAGAGAGTACACAGATCCCCCTGATCACCTGAAAATGAATATTAGACAGTACACAGATCCCCCCTTATCACCTGAAAATGAATATTAGAGAGTACACAGATCCCCCCTTATCTCCTGAAAATGAATATTAGAGAGTACACAGATCCCCCCTTATCTCCTGAAAATGAATATTAGAGAGTACACAGATCCCCCCTTATCACCTGAAAATGAATATTAGAGAGTACACAGATCCCCCTTATCACCTGAAAATGAATATTAGAGAGTACACAGATCCCCCCTTATCACCGGAAAATGAATATTAGAGAGTACACAGATCCCCCTTATCCCCGGAAAATGAATATTAGAGAGTATACAGTTCCCCCCTTATCTCCTGAAAATGAATATTAGAGAGTACACAGAGCCCCCTGATCACCTGAAAATGAATATTAGACAGTACACAGATCCCCCCTTATCACCTGAAAATGAATATTAGAGAGTACACAGATCCCCCCTTATCACCGGAAAATGAATATTAGAGAGTACACAGATCTCCCCCCTTATCACCGGAAAATGAATATTAGAGAGTACACAGATCCCCCCTTATCACCTGAAAATGAATATTAGAGAGTACACAGATCCCCCCTTATCACCTGAAAATGAATATTAGAGAGTACACAGATCCCCCCTTATCACCTGAAAATGAATATTAGAGAGTACACAGATCCCCCCTTATCACCTGAAAATGAATTAGAGAGTACACAGATCCCCCCTTATCTCCTGAAAATGAATTAGAGAGTACACAGATCCCCCCTTATCTCCTGAAAATGAATATTAGAGAGTACACAGATCCCCCATTATCTCCTGAAAATGAATATTAGAGAGTACACAGATCCCCCCTTATCACCTGAAAATGAATATTAGAGAGTACACAGTTCCCCCCTTATCTCCTGAAAATGAATATTAGAGAGTACACAGATCCCCCTAATCACCTGAAAATGAATATTAGACAGTACACAGATCCCCCCTTATCACCTGAAAATGAATATTAGAGAGTACACAGATCCCCCCTTATCACCTGAAAATGAATATTAGAGAGTACACAGATCCCCCCTTATCTCCTGAAAATGAATATTAGAGAGTACACAGATCCCCCCTTATCTCCTGAAAATGAATATTAGAGAGTACACAGATCCCCCCTTATCTCCTGAAAATGAATATTAGAGAGTACACAGATCCCCCTTATCACCTGAAAATGAATATTAGAGAGTACACAGATCCCCCCTTATCTCCTGAAAATGAATATTAGAGAGTACACAGATCCCCCCTTATCACCTGAAAATGAATATTAGAGAGTACACAGATCCCCCTTATCACCTGAAAATGAATATTAGAGAGTACACAGATCCCCCCTTATCACCGGAAAATGAATATTAGAGAGTACACAGATCCCCCTTATCACCGGAAAATGAATATTAGAGAGTACACAGTTCCCCCCTTATCTCCTGAAAATGAATATTAGAGAGTACACAGATCCCCCTGATCACCTGAAAATGAATATTAGACAGTACACAGATCCCCCCTTATCACCTGAAAATGAATATTAGAGAGTACACAGATCCCCCCTTATCACCTGAAAATGAATATTAGAGAGTACACAGATCCCCCTTATCACCTGAAAATGAATATTAGAGAGTACACAGTTCCCCCCTTATCTCCTGAAAATGAATATTAGAGAGTACACAGATCCCCCCTTATCTCCTGAAAATGAATATTAGAGAGTACACAGATCCCCCCTTATCACCTGAAAATGAATATTAGAGAGTACACAGATCCCCCCTTATCTCCTGAAAATGAATATTAGAGAGTACACAGATCCCCCTTATCACCTGAAAATGAATATTAGAGAGTACACAGATCCCCCTTATTACCGGAAAATGAATATTAGAGAGTACACAGATCCCCCTTATCACCGGAAAATGAATATTAGAGAGTACACAGTTCCCCCCTTATCTCCTGAAAATGAATATTAGAGAGTACACAGATCCCCCTGATCACCTGAAAATGAATATTAGACAGTACACAGATCCCCCTTATCACCGGAAAATGAATATTAGAGATTACACAGATCCCCCCTTATCACCGGAAAATGAATATTAGAGAGTACACAGATCCCCCCTTATCACCTGAAAATGAATATTAGAGATTACACAGATCCCCC
This sequence comes from Gastrophryne carolinensis, assembly GCA_027917425.1. Classification (NCBI taxonomy): domain Eukaryota; kingdom Metazoa; phylum Chordata; class Amphibia; order Anura; family Microhylidae; genus Gastrophryne; species Gastrophryne carolinensis. The sequence goes on along the minus strand of CM051235.1, from coordinate 400,656,730 downwards.
CTTATCACCGGAAAATGAATATTAGAGAGTACACAGATCTCCCCCCTTATCACCGGAAAATGAATATTAGAGAGTACACAGATCCCCCCTTATCACCTGAAAATGAATATTAGAGAGTACACAGATCCCCCCCTTATCACCTGAAAATGAGTATTAGAGAGTACACAGATCCCCCCTTATCACCTGAAAATGAATATTAGAGAGTACACAGATCCCCCCTTATCACCTGAAAATGAATTAGAGAGTACACAGTTCCCCCCTTATCTCCTGAAAATGAATATTAGAGAGTACACAGATCCCCCCTTATCTCCTGAAAATGAATATTATAGAGTACACAGATCCCCCTGATCACCTGAAAATGAATATTAGAGAGTACACAGATCCCCCCTTATCACCTGAAAATGAATATTAGAGAGTACACAGATCCCCCCTTATCACCGGAAAATGAATATTAGAGAGTACACAGATCCCCCCTTACCTCCTGAAAATGAATATTAGAGAGTACACAGATCCCCCCTTATCTCCTGAAAATGAATATTAGAGAGTACACAGATCCCCCTTATCACCGGAAAATGAATATTAGAGAGTACACAGTTCCCCCCTTATCTCCTGAAAATGAATATTAGAGAGTACACAGATCCCCCCTTATCACCTGAAAATGAATATTAGAGAGTACACAGATCCCCCCTTATCACCTGAAAATGAATATTAGAGAGTACACAGATCCCCCCTTATCTCCTGAAAATGAATATTAGAGAGTACACAGATCCCCCCTTATCTCCTGAAAATGAATATTAGAGAGTACACAGATCCCCCCTTATCTCCTGAAAATGAATATTAGAGAGTACACAGATCCCCCCTTATCACCTGAAAATGAATATTAGAGAGTACACAGATCCCCCCTTATCTCCTGAAAATGAATATTAGAGAGTACACAGATCCCCCTTATCACCTGAAAATGAATATTAGAGAGTACACAGATCCCCCTTATCACCTGAAAATGAATATTAGAGAGTACACAGATCCCCCCTTATCTCCTGAAAATGAATATTAGAGAGTACACAGATCCCCCTTATTACCGGAAAATGAATATTAGAGAGTACACAGTTCCCCCCTTATCTCCTGAAAATGAATATTAGAGAGTACACAGATCCCCCTGATCACCTGAAAATGAATGAGCAGAGTGCACATAGACCCCCATCACCTGAAAATGAATGAGCAGAGTGCACACAGACCCCCATCACCTGAAAATGAATGAGCAGAGTGCACATAGACCCCCATCACCTGAAAATGAATGAGCAGAGTGCACACAAACCTCATCACCTGAAAATGAATGAGCAGAGTGCACACAGACCCCCATCACCTGAAAATGAATAAGCAGAGTGCACATAGACCCCCATCACCTGAAAATGAATGAGCAGAGTGCACATAGATCCCCATCACCTGAAAATGAATGAGCAGAGTGCACACAGACCCCCATCACTTGAAAATGAATGAGCAGAGTGCACATAGACCCCCATCACCTGAAAATGAATGAGCAGAGTGCACATAGACCCCCATCACCTGAAAATGAATGAGCAGAGTGCACACAAACCCCCATCACCTGAAAATGAATGAGCAGAGTGCACACAAACCTCATCACCTGAAAATGAATGAGCAGAGTGCACACAAACCCCCATCACCTGAAAATGAATGAGCAGAGTACACACAGACCCCCATCACCTGAAAATGAATGAGCAGAGTGCACACAAACCCCCATCACCTGAAAATGTATGAGCAGAGTGCACATAGACCCCCATCACCTGAAAATGAATGAGCAGAGTGCACACAAACCCCCATCACCTGAAAATGAATGAGCAGAGTGGACACAAACCCCCATCACCTGAAAATGAATGAGCAGAGTGCACACAGATCCCCCATCACCTGAAAATGAATGAGAAGAGTGCACATAGACCCCCATCACCTGAAAATGAATGAGCAGAGTGCACATAGACCCCCATCACCTGAAAATGAATAAGCAGAGTGCACATAGACCCCCATCACCTGAAAATGAATGAGCAGAGTGCACACAAACCCCCATCACCTGAAAATGAATGAGCAGAGTGCACACAGACCCCCAACACCGGAAAATGAATGAGCAGAGTGCACACAGATCCCCCATCACCTAAAAATGAATGAGCAGGGTGCACATAGACCCCCATCGCCTGAAAATGAATGAGCAGAGTGCACATAGACCCCCATCACCTGAAAATGAATGAGCAGAGTGCACACAAACCTCATCACCTGAAAATGAATGAGCAGAGTGCACACAAACCCCCATCACCTGAAAATGAATGAGCAGAGTACACACAGACCCCCATCACCTGAAAATGAATGAGCAGAGTGCACACAAACCCCCATCACCTGAAAATGTATGAGCAGAGTGCACATAGACCCCCATCACCTGAAAATGAATGAGCAGAGTGCACACAAACCCCCATCACCTGAAAATGAATGAGCAGAGTGCACACAAACCCCCATCACCTGAAAATGAATGAGCAGAGTGCACACAGATCCCCCATCACCTGAAAATGAATGAGAAGAGTGCACATAGACCCCCATCACCTGAAAATGAATGAGCAGAGTGCACATAGACCCCCATCACCTGAAAATGAATAAGCAGAGTGCACATAGACCCCCATCACCTGAAAATGAATGAGCAGAGTGCACACAAACCCCCATCACCCGAAAATGAATGAGCAGAGTGCACACAGACCCCCATCACCTGAAAATGAATGAGCAGAGTGCACACAAACCCCCATCACCTGAAAATGAATGAGCAGAGTGCACACAGACCCCCATCACCTGAAAATGAATGAGCAGAGTGCACACAGACCCCCATCACCTGAAAATGAATGAGCAGAGTGCACACAGACCCCCATCACCTGAAAATGAATGAGCAGAGTGCACATAGACCCCCATCACCTGAAAATGAATGAGCAGAGTGCACATAGACCCCCATCACCTGAAAATGAATGAGCAGAGTGCACATAGACCCCCATCACCTGAAAATGAATGAGCAGAGTGCACACAGACCCCCATCACCTGAAAATGAATGAGCAGAGTGCACACAGACCCCATCACCTGAAAATGAATGAGAAGAGTGCACATAGACCCCCATCACCTGAAAATGAACGAGCAGAGTGCACACAGACCCCCATCACCTGAAAATGAATGAGCAGAGTGCACACAGACCCCCATCACCTGAAAATGAATGAGCAGAGTGCACACAAACCCCCATCACCGGAAAATGAATGAGCAGAGTGCACATAGACCCCCATCACCTGAAAATGAATGAGCAGAGTGCACACAGACCCCCATCACCTGAAAATGAATGAGCAGAGTGCACACAGACCCCCATCACCTGAAAATGAATGAGCAGAGTGCACACAGACCCCCATCACCTGAAAATGAATGAGCAGAGTGCACACAGACCCCCATCACCTGAAAATGAATGAGCAGAGTGCACACAGACCCCCATCACCTGAAAATGAATGAGCAGAGTGCACACAGACCCCCATCACCTGAAAATGAATGAGCAGAGTGCACATAGACCCCCATCACCTGAAAATGAATGAGCAGAGTGCACACAGACCCCCATCACCTGAAAATGAATGAGCAGAGTGCACATAGACCCCCATCACCTGAAAATGAATGAGCAGAGTGCACACAAACCCCCATCACCTGAAAATGAATGAGCAGAGTGCACAGAGACCCCCATCACCTGAAAATGAATGAAAAGAGTGCACATAGACCCCCATCACCTGAAAATGAATGAGCAGAGTGCACACAAACCCCCATCACCTGAAAATGAATGAGCAGAGTGCACACAGACCCCTATCACCTGAAAATGAATGAGCAGAGTGCACACAAACCCCCATCACCTGAAAATGAATGAGCAGAGTGCACACAGACCCCTATCACCTGAAAATGAATGAGAAGAGTGCACACAAACCCCCATCACCTGAAAATGAATGAGCAGAGTGCACACAAACCCCCATCACCTGAAAATGAATGAGCAGAGTGCACACAAACCCCCATCACCTGAAAATGAATGAGCAGAGTGCACATAGACCCCCATCACCTGAAAATGAATGAGCAGAGTGCACATAGACCCCCATCACCTGAAAATGAATGAGCAGAGTGCACATAGACCCCCATCACCTGAAAATGGATGAGCAGAGTGCACATAGACCCCTATCACCTGAAAATGAATGAGCAGAGTACACACAGACCCCCATTACCTGAAAATGAATGAGCAGAGTGCACACAAACCTCATCACCTGAAAATGGATGAGCAGAGTGCACATAGACCCCTATCACCTGAAAATGAATGAGCAGAGTACACACAGACCCCCATTACCTGAAAATGAATGAGCAGAGTGCACACAAACCCCCATCACCTGAAAATGATTGAGCAGAGTGCACACAAACCTCATCACCTGAAAATGATTGAGCAGAGTGCACACAAACCCCCATCACCTGAAAATGAATGAGCAGAGTGCACATAGACCCCCATCACCTGAAAATGAATGAGCAGAGTGCACATAGACCCCCATCACCTGAAAATGAATGAGCAGAGTGCACACAAACCCCCCCTCATTATCACCCGAAAATGAATAAGCAAAATGCGCATATATCCCAACTTTATCTCCCAAAATCCCGATCCTATAACATAATTGTTACCCTCATAAGCAGAGTTCTCAGCCACAAGGGGTTGATTAGACAGAAATATATGCCGTCTGACCTGGTTTCCTAGCTTCCATCCTTTGAACAGTACAGGGAGGGGGTCAGCGTCACTTTACGCTCTACTGAAAATGTTTGCAGTGCTCAAAGCTGCAGAGGCAGGTAATATAACATGCTTCTTTTCCTGTTAAACCAATTGAAAGCTGGCAGTCCGCAGGCAACACAGGAAAAGTCCACATGCTTCATGTGGTTATTGAGCTACAGGTTGGGGTCCCCGGCCATGGGGTCCCAAACTAACCATGCAACAGATTGTACACAGAGGAGCGACCCGGCCTCTCTGCGGGCAAACAAGATGCTGCCAGAGTAATGAATCATGCAGCCGGAGTCTGGAGTCTCCCACTCTGCATCTGTTTCTGTGCTTCTATATTTGTCAGCAGATTGTTCATATGCCTAATTTGGCTGCAGGGCTGCTCACCCTGTAGATGTAACCCATCCCCACTTTCCAAGCACATACTGTTTTTTATTTTTCATTTCGTACTTTCACCATCCCTTCATACCTTTTACTGTTTTTATTTCTATTGTCTTATCCTTTTAACTAATTCCTACCTATTATTTTGTTCATCTGTAATCCCTTTATCTCACCCCCTTCTATTCTTTGTATTTGTTCCCTCCTTTCTCTCTTTTTCTTTCCTTTCTGCTGCCCTCCTCCCAGTGTATTTTATCCCCCTCTAATTTGCCTCTTTCTTTCTTAAATTCTCCATCCAGTCTGCATTTCCCTCTTCTATTTTTTATCTTTCTTTGGCCTCCTTTTTTTTCTTTCATGCCATCAGCTATTTCACACTATTTCATTTCTGTTACTGTCTTTCTCTCTTTCTCTTTTCTTTTTGCTGCCATGCTTTTATTGATCTTTTTTCTTCTCTTCCCTCATCCATTCAATTTTTCTCCTATTTTCCCTTTTCCCTCTGCAATCCTGAATCTATTTTTAACAGATTAAATGGGATGGACTTATCTTGCACCATCATATTTTTTCTTTCTACCATTCCTTCTCCTTTTTCTCTCTTTTTTCAGTATTTCTTTCACCATCCCTTCTTCCTCTTTCTAATATTAATTTCTTACTATGACCATTCTTGTATCTTATTCTTTCCCCTTCATTTTGGTTTTCTGTAATTGTCTCAGTCGCCCTACTTCCTTTCTTTTGTTTGTTCCCTTCTGTACTTTCCTGCTCCTCCCTTTCTCTTATTTGCCTGCCTCCACTGATTTATCTTTCCTTTCTGCTGCAATCCTTCAATTGCTTCTATTCCACTCCTGCTTTCCACATCTTTTCATCTCTTTCTCTTTTTTTCCTTTCTTCCCTCAGTTATCTTGCAATCACAGGCTGAATTGAATAAAATATTTTTTCACCCATACTAAGGGGTTTATTTAAGAAACATTAGGGCCACATAGTGCCAGATGAGTGTCAGATCCCAGTGCAAAAGGTGTATTTATCAAGTAAAAAACCCAGAGCGCCTGTGATAGTGCCAGGTAGTGTCCATCTATCATCAGCACCGGTGATGGGATGAGTGCCAGCGCTGTGTTTCCTACAGTGCCAGATAAGACCAGGCGTTCACCCTGCACCATGTGGCCTTATCCCATAGATGTCTATGGGCTGGATTGGTTATAATTTTTTTATATTTTTTTTTGGGCTGGTACATGTGCCACGGGATCCCTGGGCTGATTGAAACCGTTTTTTATGCATTTTTAGCAATTTTGTGTTGCACTGCAAACTTGGGATTTGGGCCATGCAAAACCTGTGGCTTGTCTGTCAAGTTTCCCCAATGTAATTCCTGTCTTTTTTTTAATTATTGCGCTGCCACCCCCTCCAACCGCCCCAAAAGACGGGGATTGCAACAGGCACTAAATCCCCTTTTCACAGCACCTGTACAGGTGCTGTGTTTTCTAGTAATGAATTTGGTGCTAGGGGTCGCTAGCGCATCGGCTTTTAACAGGCCTGCGCTGGAGCCCAACGGATGGCTGGGAACTAGGAACACAGTGCTGCCTGTCTCGAGCCGGCTCTGCAGTGTGGGTGCTGAGAGCAAGAGACAATCATTTAGCGCCAGCACAAAAAAATAAATAAATTAGGCTTTAGCTATGTTACTGTTATTTCTTTCTTTTTTTCTTTCACCCTTTCATGTCTTTGCTCACATTCCTTTCTTTCCTTTGCCACCCCTTTATTACTTTACTTCTACATCTCTCCACTTTGTTTTCTATTTTTCCTATTTTTCATTTCTGCTATGCCTCGATAACTTTCTCTCTTTCCGTCCTTTCTTTGTTTTGCCTCAATTCCATCTCCTTTATCTATCCCCGATTTCTTCCTCTAACTCACTTTCCTCCCACCTTCTCTTTATTTTGATTCCATCTTGTAATTTAAATATGCAAATAAAATAACTAATAAATACAAAGAAGTGCAGAAATATCTTAACAATGATAATCGAGTAACTGGATAAGATGTTTTGTGTAGTGATTTTATTGCAGAACATACCGTAATACTCATCAGGGTTTCTTTTTTATTGTAGGTCATGCTATGAGTCTCTTCTGGGTGTTTCTGTCTTCAGACATGAAGGTAAAGCTGTTTTTTACTGTAGGTTTGTACTTTTTTCCTGTAGGTTTTCTTCCCATGAGCACATCTTGCCTTGATATCAATGCATGATAGTATATGTTAAAGAAGCGCTATCAAGAAATGGCCTAATATTACAAATCCATATAAACATGCAGGATGGCAGAAATTCTTTTATAGCGGTGATCTTCTCCTGAGCCTGTCGGAAACAGTAGCATTAACAAATGTAACTCAGGCCCTTATTTAACAAGAGATAGCGCCAGGTAGCGACTGGTGAGCGAACGGTAATGACGGGCTCCGCCACGAGTACGCCGGCTCCCCACCACAATCACACATTTATCAAGCCGATCCTGCTTAGCGACTGACAGAGCGCCAGATAGCGAATCATTCATCATTATTCCAGCCTCACCCCACAGCGCCAGCGAGCGACCTTGAACAGAGACAGGTATGACCTCTCGCTACCTGGCGCTCTCCAATGCATTTCAATGGAACAATCTTTAAATATTAATAATTAATTGTTAATATTTTTTTTTTTTTTTATGTGAAAATTTCTGTTACCACTTCTGCCATGTTAGATATTTTTTTTAAGGTAAGAAAAAAATAAAAAAAAAATTTGTGCAGAATTGATATTACAGGTCTGACATTAATGTATTCATATTCCAAAATGTTTTTATAAACTTGTTTTTTTTGGTTTCCCAAAATATGGTTGTTTGGGGCTTAAAAAACTACTTTTAACACATCGCCGCCAGCGCTCTAGGGTTTAAACATACATTTCACAGCGCCAGAATTTTTGGATTTGTTAATGAATACGGTGGGAGCCGGTCGCTATGGCCATTCGCTATCATGCGCTCCCATACAGCGCGGAACCTGTCAAATAGCGACTCGGAGACGCTGCTTTTAGACGAAGCCTTAGACGACGTGACGTCAACGGCTCCAAGCTTGTTGCTTGGACAAGTGGCTGTGCATGCGCCTTAGGACTGGGAAGAGGTGAGTTGGCCTCAGCAATCTAGGGGGCAATCTGAGGGGTTTCAGGACCAAAACCCAGGATAGTCAAAATCCTGGGTTTTGGTCCACTTTAAGAAGATACATACAATTCCCTAATAGTGCTCCACCTAAAAAGATACCCAGAAGCATTTTAGTTTTAGCTCCCTGTAAATGAAACAGCAAGTTGAAATGGTAAGTTAGGCATATGAGCAATGAGGCCAGGTACTAGAGAAGAGAATATAGGTCTGTTTTATCGTGCCCCTCCAGTCTGTTTCAAATGCTGCATCCCCCATTCCCTGGGCATTATTTTGGATGCCTGTCCACAGAACTTGGGGAGCCTGGAAATCAAGCATCTTGGCTCACCTTGTCTGGGACATGGTTCCACCATGTTTTCCAGGTCCTGGTGAACCAGCTCCGCAGTGAACTCGCCAGTGCATCTGCCAACGCGCAGGAATGCAGAAGATTGAATAGGCTTCCCATCACAAGTGGATATATGTAGACGTGAACCAAATTTAAGATGCCAATGGGCTCTCCTTTTGGTCCGCTTTAAGGATTTAGAGAGTGGGTCTAGATATTTTTTTCCTGCGCTTCTGTTACAAGTGTTTTGCACAAAAGGAGATTGAAACTCTCCTATTGAAAATAGTCCAGCAGACATTGCAGCTTATGAATCCCCCCAAACGCCTGTGGCCGTGCGCTTACCTGGCGCTCCCTCCATAATCATACCCGTGTATAAAACATCGGCACTGGCTGTCAAGCGCGGCGGCCCAACACTCCACTGAAATGAATTTGCTGATGGCGCTGTTCACAGCTGTTTAAACGGATGTAATCTTCCCCAAACAGCGCCTTGTTTATGAGGCCCGCGGGTCCAATCTTCTGCCTGACTGGAGAGATGCCATTAACTGACATATTTGTGTTTAAGGACCTATGTTAAGATTTACAAAAGTGTTTCGACGCAATGAGCCATGTGGAGATCATTTCATATTAAGGCTTATCATTCCTTTCTTTTTTTTTTACTTGTAATTGTTGTAAAATCACAAAATTGAATGAATAGGTGCCAGGTATAATTGGCGATGCGGGCGGTGCCAGTCTGCCGCAATGAGCGTAAATCATGGCAAGTGTTTCCAGTGGGGAAGCTGGGCTGCTGAATGAAGGATGATGCTCGGCCACATCTGCCGCTAAAGGATTTGTTTGTTCTTCTGTTGACAAGAGTTCAGCACAGGGACATTTCTGGCAGAGAGGTTCTAAAGATCAGGGGCACTAACCATTTTATATTAGCATTTGCATTTGCAATGCAGACCCATTTGCCTTCTTGGATCTTCTATTGTCCCTTCCATTATTAATTATTATTAGAGTTCCGAAGGATCAGGCCCAAGGGCAAGCCCAGTTTCTGCATGCAGAGTCACCCTGTTACACCCCGAGGCCGATTCAGTAATAGCGGCAGGTAGCGACAGTTGGTTGAGCGACTGTAGCAGTATTTTCAGAGCGCCCGCTAGTAGTCGCTGTGCTTGGCCGTTGTTCGGTTGTTGACAGCGACTCAGTCGGTGTGCAGTAATGTTGAATACGGGGTGAGGAGTCGCTATTTGACAGGTTCCGCGATGTATGGGTGCGCATGATAGCGACTGGCCATAGCGACCGGCTCCCACCATATTCATTAACAAATCACGCTCAAAAAATTCTTGCGCTGTAAAATGCATGTTTAAACCCCAGAGCGCTGGCGCCGATGGGTTAAAAGTAGTTTTTTAACACCCAAACAACCATATTTTTGGAAACCAAAAAAAGCAAGTTTTTAATAACATTTTGTAATATTAATACATTAATATCAGACCTGTAATATCAATTCTGCACAAAGTTGTTTTTTTTTTTTTTTTTTACCTTAAAAAAATTATTTAAAATGGCAGAAGTGGTCACAGAATTTTTCACATTTAAAAAAAAAAAAAAAAAAAAAAATAATAACAATTAATTATGAATATTTAAAGATTGCTCCATTGAAATGCATTGGAGAGCGCCAGGTAGCGAGAGGTCATACCTGTCGCTGTTCAAGGTCGGACGCTGGCGCTGTGGGCTGAGGCTGGAATAATGATGAATGAGTCGCTATATGGCGCTATCTCAGTCGCTAAGCAGGATCGGCTTGATAAATGTGTGATTGTGGTGGGGAGCCAGCGTTCTTGTGGCGGTGCCCGTCATTACCGGCCGCTCACCAGTCGCTACCTGTCGCTATCCCTTGTTAAATAAGGGCCTTAATCTGTCACCCCTAGATTTTATTCCTACCAGGACAGAATAAACCAGAAGCTTGGCTTTTTCAGTTCAGTTCTAAGTTTTATTCAGTTCGGATGTATAAGTGACCCCTCCTCTCATTAGCCAACATATATTTAAGATATATTTTTAATATTACAACATTTTGCGATAGTGCTCCTTAAAGTAAAGCCCTTTTGTATAGCTGCTGTCTACAAATCCTGGCAGCCTTCGACTGCCATGGGTGAGCTCAGTAGCAGCTTCTCTCCGAGAGCCCGGGAGAATCAGGTAGCAATTATGACAGTGATCCCTCTCCAAGTGTAAATGATGCCAGTAACTTATTAGCTACTGTAATACAAGACTGTGATACCCTCACCTGAAGAGCAGGAGGGGTTAAACCTGTGATCTTAAGAGTGTGGAGCGTTGTCACCATCTCAGCCTATCAGATGAATATCAATCCAGAGTAAGGAAGTCCCTGCTCTGTACCCTGAACAAACCACATTGGTGTAGGGTTGATAATGTAAACAAGTTATTGCAAACAAATAGAAAAGAAACAAATTAACAGATATGCTCAGCATCCAACTACATTTGGGCACACCTTTAAAAATGGCATTGAAATTGGACTCACCCTGACATCAACAGCAAAATGAAAGCTGAAAATTAACGTTAGCTGGAATTGGGCTTTACCTGCTCTCCAATTATTGTTTGTACCATAAAACTAGATAGCGGATTAACTAGAAATTTGCCAGAAATGAACAGCTAGTTATTAAATAGAGCCCATTTAAAACCCCATAAAACAATAAGAAAACAAGGAGCATTGATACATTGCAAGAAGTGTGCGGCCGCCATGCCTGTGTGGCTCACACCTATCATCGCCTGGAGCAGAAAATTGAATTAGAAAGTCTCAGCAAAGTTTAGGATAATTATCCATGATGGGATATAAACTGGCGGTATTTGTCTCCAAGGCCGGGTTAATGTGTCGCAAGTAGATACAATTGGAAATAATTATTGTGATATGATCTGTGCAAATTGTCATTTCTACCAGTAAAGGATCTACTCCAATAAAATGGAGCGCTGATGTTTAATCAGTCATTGTTAAGCGTTCCCATAATGGCTCAAGTGTCACTGAACAAATTCAAGGTAGACTAGCCATAAAATAGCCGGCGAGGGTAAAAAAAATGTATTATCTGTTTGAAATGTCATTACTAGTGCTCTGTCATGCTTGCTGCTGCAACGCACTGAGTCATCGCCAATAAATGGATGAGAGGGAATCGCGGTAATACACGCACAGCAGCAAACGTGAGCAGCGGGATCAGATTTACCCTCACATTGCCAGTGCTTGCATTCATTTTTGGGATTGATTCTTTGTGAAATAGATGGCCATTGGATGTTTGCACACATGTAGGAATTTTTCCTGCACAATTAACCCATCCGTGGAAAGAGACAAACACAATCGATGAGGGCACATGTGCTCAGAGCAATGGGCAACCTGAACTACAACTGGGGATTAAGTACCTCGCTGAAGAGGACTTCAGTCATGTGCCAGATGGGAATCCAACAGAACATTGATTCCTTACCACTAGGCCGTGAACGCCAAAACCCATGCCGATCAACCCTCCCTCTGGGGCATCCAAAATTGGGATGCCCCGATTTGTGAAACTACCCAGGTTGCCCCATTTGAGGTGAGGTGAGTTGCCTTAGGCGATCTGGGGGGTTTCATGTAGTGGGGACCGCAAATCGGGGTGCCCCATGGGAAAGAACCAAAACCCAGGATAGTCAAAATGTTGCACTTTAAAGGAAAACTCCCTTTTACATCACGTCATGTCATTTAAGGCTTCGTCTAAGAGTAGCGGCTCTGAGCACGCTGACGGACGCATCCTCCGCTTCCCTCTAACAGGGAGGGATACTAGGGATGCGGCCACGGCTCAGGCATGCGCCATTGGACTGGGAAGAGGTCAGTTGCCTTAGGCGATCTGGGGGGTTTCATGCAGCGGGGGAAAGGACAAAACCCAGGATAGTCAAAATCCTGGATTTTGGTCCACTTTAACAGAATACTCCCTCCTTTGGTACTCTGCCCTATTGTTTTGTTTTTCTGGAATGTAAGATATACCTGTGAACAAAAACCACCCTTCTCGGGTACATTGTTCTAATTGTAATCAGGTTACTCAGGTCGCTGTACATTGCACTTTTAGTATTGTAATAATCTGCCATTGGTAGGGTTGTGCATCTATTTGTAGGGGCTCAAATCCTAGTAGCAGAGGCACTCTTACCATATAATTCAGCTGGGTGCAATGGCTAGCGGTGGCGCCGCATATCCAAGAGAGGCTTTGTCTGTCCCTAAGGAAGGGGTATCTGAGCCCCGAAACGTTGGACCATTGCATGGACAATGATATGCGCGACATTTATATTTGTGAACTTTGTTGATGTGATTACAATAGAATTGACTCCTTGGAGTGCTGGCTTTTCTTCTATCTTAAATGTAGAAGTTAAAATATACCTGTGTGTTAGGATTGTGCCCCCAGACCTGTGATTTACTTATCAGCATGCGGTTTCCAGGTCTCCTATATTCCTTTGAATCTGAGGAGCTAAAAAGTAGGAGTGGATTTCTTTCCTTTTAATAAAGCTCTTAGTAAACATTCTTATTACAACTCCCAGACTTCTTCCACTGTAACTGGTGAGCTCATCAGCAGCTTTGGCTAAATAAAGCAGGAGTATTTTAGCTCCCCAGCTAAGAATGCTGCCCCTTTAGCTACTGGAACACAAGATTGTTTTCCTCCCATCTGAAGAGGTTGAATTAGAGCAGAGGCGGTTACTAGTCTTATCTCTGCCTCAGCCGCTGATTAGCAAGCTAGAGTCAGGAAGTCTCTGAACTTTGATGCACATTGCTAAGGTAAACACATTGTTGCTGGGGAGAACTGTTTTCTTTTATAGCACTCTTTCTATAACAATTATTTGCAAACAAATAGAAAAGAAAAAGCTTAGCACATTGATTACATAATAGTATAAATCACCAGATGAGCTTTGCCATATATTATTTTTATTATTATTATTAAAATGTATTTAGAAAGCGCCATCATCTTCCAAGGAGCTGTACAATGTGAAATTTCAAACAGGATAAAACAACTAAATTACAATACATGACAAGAAAAGCACAAATACATAGAAATACTGACATATATTTGATTATCGCTTTTTATGCCTGTTTTTTTACTTCATTTGGTAGACCACGGCAACCTCTAGAGACCAGTGACATCACTGAGAATGGAGCCTATCCATTCACTAGAGACCAGTGACATCACTGAGAATGCAGCTTGTCCATTCACTAGAGACCAGTGACATCACTGAGAATGCAGGCTATCCATTCACTAGAGACCAGTGACATCACTGAGAATGCAGCCTATCCATTCACTAGAGACCAGTGACATCACTGAGAATGCAGCCTATCCATTCACTAGAGACCAGTGACATCACTGAGAATGCAGCTTGTCCATTCACTAGAGACCAGTGACATCACTGAGAATGCAGGCTATCCATTCACTAGAGACCAGTGACATCACTGAGAATGCAGCCTATCCATTCACTAGAGACCAGTGACATCACTGAGAATGCAGCCTATCCATTCACTAGAAACCAGTGACATCACTGAGAATGCAGCCTATCCATTCACTAGAGACCAGTGACATCACTGAGAATGCAGCCTATCCATTCACTAGAGACCAGTGACATCACTGAGAATGCAGCCTATCCATTCACTAGAGACCAGTGACATCACTGAGAATGCAGCCTATCCATTCACTAGAGACCAGTGACATCACTGAGAATGGAGCCTATCCATTCACTAGAGACCAGTGACATCACTGACAATGCAGCCTATCCATTCACTAGAGACCAGTGACATCACTGAGAATGCAGCCTATCCATTCACTAGAGACCAGTGACATCACTGAGAATGCAGCCTATCCATTCACTAGAGACCAGTGACATCACTGAGAATGCAGCCTATCCATTCACTAGAGACCAGTGACATCACTGAGAATGCAGCCTATCCATTCACTAGAGACCAGTGACATCACTGACAATGCAGCCTATCCATTCACTAGAGACCAGTGACATCACTGAGAATGCAGCCTATCCATTCACTAGAGACCAGTGACATCACTGAGAATGCAGCCTATCCATTCACTAGAGACCAGTGACATCACTGAGAATGCAGCCTATCCATTCACTAGAGACCAGTGACATCACTGAGAATGCAGCCTACTCATTCACTAGAGACCAGTGACATCACTGAGAATGCAGCCTATCCATTCACTAGAGACCAGTGACATCACTGACAATGCAGCCTATCCATTCACTAGAGACCAGTGACATCACTGAGAATGCAGCCTATCCATTCACTAGAGACCAGTGACATCACTGAGAATGCAGCCTATCCATTCACTAGAGACCAGTGACATCACTGAGAATGCAGCATATCCATTCACTAGAGACCAGTGACATCACTGAGAATGCAGCCTACTCATTCACTAGAGACCAGTGACATCACTGAGAATGCAGCCTATCCATTCACTAGAGACCAGTGACATCACTGACAATGCAGCCTATCCATTCACTAGAGACCAGTGACATCACTGAGAATGCAGCCTATCCATTCACTAGAGACCAGTGACATCACTGAGAATGCAGCCTATCCATTCACTAGAGACCAGTGACATCACTGACAATGCAGCCTATCCGTACACTAGAGACCAGTGACATCACTGAGAATGCAGCCTATCCATTCACTAGAGACCAGTGACATCACTGAGAATGCAGCCTATCCATTCACTAGAGACCAGTGACATCACTGAGAATGCAGCCTATCCATTCACTAGAGACCAGTGACATCACTGACAATGCAGCCTATCCATTCACTAGAGACCAGTGACATCACTGAGAATGCAGCCTATCCATTCACTAGAGACCAGTGACATCACTGAGAATACATCCTATCCATTCACTAGAGACCAGTGACATCACTGAAAATGCAGCCTAACCATTCACTAGAGACCAGTGACATCACTGAGAATGCAGCCTATCCATTCACTAGAGACCAGTGACATCACTGAGAATGCAGCCTATCCATTCACTAGAGACCAGTGACATCACTGAGAATGCAGCCTATCCATTTACTAGAGACCAGTGACATCACTGAGAATGCAGCCTATCCATTCACTAGAGACCAGTGACATCACTGAGAATACAGCCTATTCATTCACTAGAGACCAGTGACATCACTGAGAATGCAGCCTATCCATTCACTAGAGACCAGTGACATCACTGAGAATGCAGCCTATCCATTCACTAGAGACCAGTGACATCACTGAGAATGCAGCCTATCCATTCACTAGAGACCAGTGACATCACTGAGAATGCAGCCTATCCATTCACTAGAGACCAGTGACATCACTGAGAATGCAGCCTATCCATTCACTAGAGACCAGTGACATCACTGAGAATGGAGCCTATCCATTCACTAGAGACCAGTGACATCACTGAGAATGGAGCCTATCCATTCACTAGAGACCAGTGACATCACTGAGAATGCAGCCTTCCCATTCACTAGAGACCAGTGACATCACTGAGAATGCAGTCTATCCATTCACTAGAGACCAGTGACATCACTGAGAATGCAGCCTATTCATTCACTAGAGACCAGTGACATCACTGACAATGCAGCCTATCCATTCACTAGAGACCAGTGACATCACTAAGAATGCAGCCTATCAATTCACTAGAGACCAGTGACATCACTGAGAATGCAGCCTATCCATTCACTAGAGACCAGTGACATTACTGAGAATGCAGCCTATCCATTCACTAGAGACCAGTGACATCACTGAGAATGCAGCCTATCCATTCACTAGAGACCAGTGACATCACTGAGAATGCAGCCTATCCATTCACTAGAGACCAGTGACATCACTGAGAATGCAGCCTATCCATTCACTAGAGACCAGTGACATCACTGAGAATACAGCCTATCCATTCACTAGAGACTAATGATATCACTGAGAATGCTGCCTATCCATTCACTAGAGACCAGTGACATCACTGAGAATGCAGCCTATCCATTCACTAGAGACCAGTGACATCACTGAGAATGCAGCCCATCCATTCACTAGAGACCAGTGACATCACTGAGAATGCAGCCTATCCATTCACTAGAGACCAGTGACATCACTGAGAATGCAGCCTATCCATTCACTAGAGACCAGTGACATCACTGAGAATACAGCCTATCCATTCACTAGAGACTAATGATATCACTGAGAATGCTGCCTATCCATTCACTAGATACCAGTGACATCACTGAGAATGGAGCCTATCCATTCACTAGAGACCAGTGACATCACTGAGAATGCAGCCTATCCATTCACTAGAGACCAGTGACATCACTGAGAATGCAGCCTATCCATTCACTAGAGACCAGTGACATCACTGAGAATACAGCCTATCCATTCACTAGAGACTAATGATATCACTGAGAATGCTGCCTATCCATTCACTAGATACCAGTGACATCACTGAGAATGCAGCCTATCCATTCACTAGAGACCAGTGACATCACTGAGGATGCAGCCTATCCATTCACTAGAGACAAGTGACATCACTGAGGATGCAGCCTATCCATTCACTAGAGACCAGTGACATCACTGAGGATGCAGCCTATCCATTCACTAGAGACCAGTGACATCACTGAGAATGCAGCCTATCCATTCACTAAAGACCAGTGACATCACTGAGAATGTAGCCTATCCATTCACTAGAGACCAGTGACATCACTGAGAATGCAGCCTATCCATTCACTAGAGACCAGTGACATCACTGAGAATGGAGCCTATCCATTCACTAGAGACCAGTGACATCACTGAGAATGGAGCCTATCCATTCACTAGAGACCAGTGACATCACTGAGAACGCAGCCTATCCATTCACTAGAGACCAGTGACATCACTGAGAATGGAGCCTATCCATTCACTAGAGACCAGTGACATCACCGAGAATGGAGCCTATCCATTCACTAGAGACCAGTGACATCACTGAGAATGCAACCTATCCATTCACTAGAGACCAGTGACATCACTGAGAATGGAGCCTATCCATTCACTAGAGACCAGTGACATCACTGAAAATGGAGCCTATCCATTCACTAGAGACCAGTGACATCACTGAGAATGCAGCCTATCCATTCACTAGAGACCAGTGACATCACTGAGAATGCAGCCTATCCATTCACTAGAGACCGGTGACATCACTGAGAATGGAGCCTATCCATTCACTAAAGACCAGTGACATCACTGAGAATGCAGCCTATCCATTCACTAGAGACCAGTGACATCACTGAGAATGCAGCCTATCCATTCACTAGAGACCAGTGACATCACTGAGAATGCAGCCTATCCATTCACTAGAGACCAGTGACATCACTGAGAATGGAGCCTATCCATTCACTAGAGACCAGTGATATCACCGAGAATGCAGCCTATCCATTCACTAGAGACCAGTGACATCACTGAGAATGCAACCTATCCATTCACTAGAGACCAGTGACATCACTGAGAATACAGCCTATCCATTCACTAGAGACCAGTGACATCACTGAGAATGGAGCCTATCCATTCACTAGAGACCAGTGACATCACTGAGAATGCAGCCTATCCATTCACTAGAGACCAGTGACATCACTGAGAATGCAGCCTATCCATTTACTAGAGACCAGTGACATCACTGAGAATGCAGCCTATCCATTCACTAGAGACCAGTGACATCACTGAGAATGCAGACTATCCATTCACTAGAGACCAGTGACATCACTGAGAATGCAGCCTATCCATTTACTAGAGACCAGTGACATCACTGAGAATGCAGCCTATCCATTTACTAGAGACCAGTGACATCACTGAGAATGCAGCCTATCCATTCACTAGAGACCAGTGACATCACTGAGAATGCAGACTATCCATTCACTAGAGACCAGTGACATCACTGAGAATGCAGCCTATCCATTTACTAGAGACCAGTGACATCACTGAGAATGCAGCCTATCCATTCACTAGAGACCAGTGACATCACTGAGAATGCAGCCTATCCATTCACTAGAGACCAGTGACATCACTGAGAATGCAGCCTATCCATTCACTAGAGACCAGTGACATCACTGAGAATGCAGCCTATCCATTCACTAGAGACCAGTGACATCACTGAGAATGCAGACTATCCATTCACTAGAGACCAGTGACATCACTGAGAATGCAGCCTATCCATTCACTAGAGACCAGTGATATCACTGAGAATGCTGCCTATCCATTCACTAGAGACCAGTGACATCACTGAGGATGCAGCCTATCCATTCACTAGAGACCAGTGACATCACTGAGGATGCAGCCTATCCATTCACTAGAGACCAGTGACATCACTGAGAATGCAGCCTATCCATTCACTAAAGACCAGTGACATCACTGAGAATGCAGCCTATCCATTCACTAGAGACCAGTGACATCACTGAGAATGGAGCCTATCCATTCACTAGAGACCAGTGACATCACTGAGAATGGAGCCTATCCATTCACTAGAGACCAGTGACATCACTGAGAATGGAGCCTATCCATTCACTAGAGACCAGTGATATCACTGAGAATGCAACCTATCCATTCACTAGAGACCAGTGACATCACTGAGAATGCAGCCTATCCATTCACTAGAGACCAGTGACATCACTGAGAATGGAGCCTATCCATTCACTAGAGACCAGTGACATCACTGAGAATGGAGCCTATCCATTCACTAGAGACCAGTGACATCACTGAGAATGCAGCCTATCCATTCACTAGAGACCAGTGACATCACTGAGAATGCAACCTATCGATTCACTAGAGACCAGTGACATCACTGAGAATACAGCCTATCCATTCACTAGAGACCAGTGACATCACTGAGAATGGAGCCTATCCATTCACTAGAGACCAGTGACATCACTGAGAATGCAGCCTATCCATTCACTAGAGACCAGTGACATCATATGTAACACTGTCGATCCCGGCATCTATGCTGAGATTTATTTGAGGGTTTTATGGTTTTTCTTGCCAGCATTTTTGACTCGTTCCCAGTTTGAGCCGCAATTTATTTAGCCGTTAGAATAATTCTATTAGCTCTAATACACTATTTTGTTTTAGAGCGCATGCACATTTGTTAGCGGTAAATCTCCCTGGCGGGTTGGTTTAATGAAATCTCTGTGCACTCAGATTGGTCCTCTGGATCGTTCCGTCTTGCAGTGGCGCGGCCAGTAATATATTCCTGTAGCACCGCCAGACATTTTAACAAGGTTAAGTGGAACGCTTTCTGTACTGGAATTCCTGAAATGCAATTATGCCGCACCTGCTGCATCTGCCGGATTCCTTACACTTCTATGGACGCAGGGAATGCCGCCATAGCCTCACAATGTATGCAGGCAGCCAGGCCAAGGGAAGTTCCCCATGGGGTCAGGAGGGCCCTGAGCACACTGCTGTGTTTCCGTATACAGGACCTGAAGTCTTCTGTACATGGAGGATGTCAGTATGTGAAGGCATCAACCAGCTAAGAGATGACATGACTAAAAAGAAAGATAAAAATAAAAAAGCTGGCATAATGCTGCTTTACTCGCCTACCATCAGCCTGAGTTCTATGTCCGTGTCATGCATCCATCTGTAGATCCTCCTCTAGATGAATCTCTAGCTGATAGGCCGGGGGAGGAGGGCAGACTATTTATATCAGCATACTTTGACACCTAATCAAAGTGCTGCAATACACAGGTGGCCACAGGGGGGCAGAGTTATAGACCACCAGTCTAGCCCCATAATTGGTGGTCTATTTCTAGGGTCTGCTATGAGGTTACGGGAAGACAGAGGGCCAATATGATGAGATCAGCTGTTGAATCATGGTTTTTACATTGTGCTTGGACAGTCCCAACCAGAAAGGAGATAGAATACTCAACAAGCCCTCTGTAGCATTTTTTTCCTCTTGACAGTTAGGGGCCTTTTTCCAGGCAGTTGATTGACTTGAGATATGTAATATTATTTATCATTTCCCTGCGGCTGTAGAGTGAAATGCTTTCATTTGTATTTATTTCTGGGGAAGGTGCGGTTCCTTCGCAGTGAGGAAAGATGAATTTGCTCGGGAACAATGTCAGCCATTCATCTAAATTCCTCTTTGACCCGACACTCTGGCGAGAGGTAATATGAATTGAGTTTTCACAAAGCTGTAATATAGCTGCCAGAATAGATTCGCCAAGCTATGTGTATCCAGGTAGAGAATTCAGGAGCCGGATTTGTATTTCCTTCTGTCCCACCAACATTGCTGTCACAGGTAATGAGACCTGCTGCCGCACAGGGACGCTCAACCTATTTATTTACTCAACAGCATGTATCTAAAGGTGTATATAATGTTCATTTACCCTACACTTTCTAGGCAACCATAGCCTTGCTTCACCAGCCAATTGGAGCCACTTCACCACTTCCAGGCAGGTTAAAGCGGACCTCCAGTAAAAGAAAGTTTAGCAAATTGCTTCCCCTCTTTTTCAGTGGCATAAGCTGTTTGAGAGAGCTTAACCCCACGCAGATGTTGTGAAATGGCATAAAGATAATCACTCATGAATTACATAGGGGGCGGCCATCTTGCCACACACCTGATAGTGCTTCTCACACATAAGAATAAGGGGGGAGCTGTGCCAGCAGCAATTCACAACAAATTGAGAGAGATACATGCCTCAGAGACAAGGAGAAGCTTGTCTGTCATTTTTCACACATGCAAACACTGAATAAACAACTAATGTAGTAAGAGAAATCTGTGTGAGGGAAGCTGTTACAATGTATCTCTATGGTGGCAGCGGCTGCCACTAAAGTATACAGTCAGGGGATACAATGTATACAATGTATTTAGAAGATGTCAGCAGCTCACAAAGCAAAGATGAGTCATTACAGCTGAAGGATTTCTACTTCTGGATAGAAATGGGAAATGATTGCACAGAGCTATGAGGCAATTTTGACTTCGGGACTCGATTTATCAGAATCAGCTCCTTCATGTGTGTGGCAAGATGTGCAGTATCTGCCTGCTATTCGTCACATCTGTATGGTGTTAATCCCTCTCAATAATCTTATGTCACTGCCCCTGCTACAGAGGAACTTTAGGGTTCGCTTTAAGTGGCGAATAGGCATCCAGAATCATTATTATTGTTGACAAGAACATATGTTTCATGCATACAAGGAATTCTTGTAGCTAATGTGTTAAGGAGAAAATCAGGAAGAACAACAAGGTTTGGAGTTAGACAAATTTGTAAGAACATTTTTGGTAGATGATTAGAAGTTTAGGGTTCAACAACTGGGAGGAATTCACATCTAGGGCCATATGTAGAAGGGCCAAGTACTAAGTACACAATATAGGTTTAGGGATAAATGAAAAGATGGAAGACCCTAGAGACAAGAACCACATACCAAGGTAGCCATTCCTAAGGTCCAAATGAATCTATTCATGGAGGTGGGTGGTAGGGTCAGCCAAAGGCCAAGAAGGCCAAGATAGGTAAAGTACAGTAGGTGTAGACTAGAAATCCATATTTGATTAAGAGACAGACAGATGTTCAAAGGCGCCACTTGGAGTCTTGGTCCAGGTTGGATAGTGGGTTAGTTTGGTTAGAATGTATAGGTAAAGGTAGATGGAAGGGTCTCCTGAGCAAAAAGTTACCTTCCCAGACATCTAATCCAAGTTCTGGTCCAATAAGTACCGATAAGCTACCAACCCCTGTATCTGGTGTGCCAGGTTAGTAACCCTGAAAAGAGGGAAAGCCAGTTTTTTATTTCCTTTACTAGGTAAAAAAGTAAAAAACAAATCATGGTTGGATTTCTTCTCCCATAGACTTCAAAGAGGAACAACAACCTGTCTGAAGTCTCCAGGGAGACTGATTTCCTGGACCCATTTGGAATGCCTCACTTGTGAAACCCTGGGATCTTCACGTGACCTACTTGATCTTATGGTGCATCCCCTCTATACTTTTAGCTGAGGTGTGTGCCCGTGCCCATTTCAAAATGGCTGGTGCGGGTACATGGGAATGCAGCCAGAAGCACACTCTTTCCATTCAGCTTGCTTTCTGCTCTGATGTCAGAGTTGCAAGCAGAAGCTGATTGGAATAGAACAAGCTGATTGGTTGCCTATCTGCACATGTGCAGAAAGGTGATCCACAGGGAGACACACAGCAGGGCACACCAGAGAGAAACAATACCTAGGAGAGTGAAAATCACAGATGTTGTTTCTCTTTAATGGTATCCATTATTTGGAGAGTACAGGGGACTGGATAATGGGGCTCATCCTGCACCCATGGCTTCTGGTCTGGATTAATTCCAGACCAGCTTATCACTAGTGCTCATATCCAGCATGATGGCCATATGACCATAGACAACAAGCTCCCAATACTGTTCCCAATACTATCAGCAACAGTTGGCATTTACTATGGAATATTCCATCTTGCTCTCTGATTAGTCTTGCCAGCCCATCTCTGAGCTTGCTGCATTCTCTGTAAAGACAGTTGAATAAACCATAACCAGAATTAATAATGATAAGCAGATGCACATTCTCGCCTGCTGCTACACATAAAAAAAAAAAAAATGTCACATTATATGCATCAAAAAACTGGAGCAGAATTTTATACACCAAATAGGGGCAGAAAAGATCAGAAATATCTTCTCTTTTTCCTGGAAGCGCCGGCACTTCCCATTCCGCTTGAAAGATATGAGAATATCTGTGAGAATAACCGATGTGCACATGTAATATTAAAGCGACATACATTAAACCAGTGCATACTCCTGATATGATGGAAAGGGATAATACAGGTCCTTCTCAAAAAATTAGCATATAAGGCTCGATTCAGAGAGACAAAAAAAAACTTCCGTTTTAGTTCCGATCCGTTTTTTTTTTTTAAATGTTTCCGCTCTCGTATGAGTGTACGAGCGATTCTATGCATGCATTGAAAACCTTCGGTAAAGTTTCCGTCCGTTCGTACGGCAGATTACGAATACGAGAATGTCATTTTCCATCCAGACTTTTCCGTTTCATTTTCACATGTTACAACGTAGGCTTTCGTTTTTGCCCTTTTCCCATCGTATCCTCCAACGAATCCTTTACGTTTCCCGTTCGATTCTTTTTCCCATTTTCAATAAATATTCGTCCAGACGGAAATCCTTACGATCTTGCGCCTGCGCACTACAAACTTAACTCATTAAAGTGCTTGCCTACATATTTGCCACCCTCACTTCTACTACAATGTTTAACTAAATCACTTAGCACTATCCTCCATCTTCCCTTTTGGACCCTTAAAGCTCACCCAAATCACTTCTCGGTCATGTGAATATTCATCTTTAAATATTTCTGGGCCCATTAGTTTTGTGTTAATGTATTTTGTAAATGAAATGACACTAACATATTTTTTTTTTGGATTCCATCATAAAATATACAATTTTTAAAAATGTAGAAAATTTGTAATTTTTACAACTATAAAAAACAAAATACATAGCAATGGCAGGCAACCTAACATTATTCTTCATCTGTGGTCCCCAACGAGTGGCACAGCTCCTGCATCTCGCCCACCAACTGAAGGACCCTGACAGTCAGTTGTGCCACTCTGGCACATGTGGTCCCTGTTAAAAGCGTAAATTAAATTATTGGTATAACCTTGTTGGGGTCATACTGCAGTGCCCCCCCCCCCCCCCCTGTATGGTCCAAACACCTAAATCTGGACTTCAAAAGCCAGAGGGCCCTCGCCACCACGGTTTTGCATAGTGCCCGATTAGAGAACCCCTGGCCCGCATTCTGCAGGCAAAGAACGGGCATCAGGAGCAAGGGCAGGAGTGGATATCCAGAATCCCCTGAAAGAATTTAAAAATACTAACATAAAATACACATTCTAAGCTATATTGTTTAACATGTCATCAAGAGCTAAAACAGCCATAGGTTAAGACATAAGTCATCAACTATATTCATTGCCATACAGTGAAAATGGATTGATGGAATGTGAGCAAACTTACCCAGGAGCTATCCACCAGATAATTCTCCTGACTCTGGGACGACCCTGGATGCCCTGCAAGAACACTGAGGAATCGCATGGCTGGACCAAACACTGCTTGTATGTTGTGTGAGTGGCACATCTTGCGGTTCCTGCAACCAAATATAAAATAATTACACAAAGCAAAGGTAACCAATTAAACAATAACTCCTACAACAAATTAAGATTCAAGTTCAACAATCCAAATATAATTCACAAAGGACATAAGTCTAAAAAAATTTAGCAATTATATGGATGTGTGGGAAAATAAATGTTTACATGCTAAGGACTAATTAAGGTCAGCATTACATGAAATGTATTGATTCAGGTATGCATTGCTATACAATTTATGGCCTCGGCCATGCTGACTCCTCCACATAGCCACAAAACATGTTCAACAATAGCAATCCGAGCCCTCAAAGGTCCCGTAAGTGGATCGGAAATGAAACGGATTTATAGGGTGGTGGCCCGTCGGAAATCAGCTCTCTGAATCAGACGTAAGCCCTTCCCAACAACGTAAGTTATCTGAACGAACAAAAAATATCAGATTTTGTTTGGAAAATGATCCGGACTAACGGAAATGTTCTGATTTGCTTCCGTTCATCGAAAGCGCATTCCCGAATGTTCGTACGAATGAAAAATGAACGAAAAAAAGCAAAAAATAGACTAACACCCACCAAACCGAATGTGTCTTTGAATCGAGGCTAATGTGCCATTTAAGCCTATTCAACAAAAGTGGGAACCAGGGCAATCAAAGTAAAATTAGTGAGGTTACTCATATGGAAACAATCTTGAACCAACATTTCTTCTGGGATTGCACTGAATCTGAAACTTCTGGAATCTGTCACTGTTCCCCCAAAAGGAATCATTTTTTCGGACCCTGTTGTAAAACCCATGACTTCTACTGACTCCCCTGCTGACAAAGTTCAGAGGAGTCTGTTCAGGAGGTGGAGGAGGCAAGGCATCCAAAGCACCAGTACTGACTTGCTGCCTTATATAGACATGAGCGAACTGGATATTTCAGGGGAAATTCAATTAGTCACGAAACCAAATTTTTGGGGGTTCATGCTGCCTGAATTTTCCCTGAAATTTACTGGCACCTCGGGTGGTAGGTAAAGAAAAACTCACCACCATCCTCGTTTCAGCGCCACGCTTGGATCCTGTGTGTGCGGCGGAAGCTGACTTGCACAGCTGACAGTGCGGCGGACTCCCCCGCTCCCACCGTGCTGGCTGCAAGCGCAAGTTGGCTTGCACAGCTGACAGTGCAGCCGGTCAGCTGTGCAAGCCAACTTGCGTACGCAAACCAGCCGCTAGACCAGAACGTCGGGGAAGCCGGCATGTAGGTAAGTGAATGTGCGTTACACAGCACGGGGGGAGCGGGGCAGGTCGGCTGCATTGTCAGCTGTGCAAGTCAGCTTCCACCGCTCGCTGACAATGTGGCTGGCATTCCCTGCTTCCACAGCGCTGTGTGTATTGGCCAAAATCACAAAAATTAAGGTCACGAAAATTTCGATATTGGGCCCCAAAAGTTAAGCAAAAATAAAAACCAACAGGGGAGTAGTAAAGAGGACATCTGAGACAAAACATTGGGCAAAAAACGTTAAGGGTTAACTAGAATCAGAATATCCCTGAAAAAATGGAGAACAAAGCTTCTCCAGAAATGGCGAATAGAGTTTCACAGAAAACACAGGAGTTATAGAGATCAAATTGCAATGAAGAAACAGTAAAGGAAAGGAGAGAAACATGGGGGACAATCAGGAGCAGTTAAACTAGACCAACAGCCTGGCACAGTTGAAAAAGTAAGGTAGCCGACATTTTGGAGCTTCCTCTCCCAGCATCTCAGCCATGCTGCTGCCTGAATTCGACTGACATAACTGACAATGCACAGTAACAGGAAGCCCAGCAGCACTTACTGTTTGCAGGCGGTCTGCAAATCCATGAGCTGCCATCTTGTTTCTAACATTTACTACAGCAAGAGTAAATTAATTTTTATGTGCAACCAAAGCACTAAATTTCCCTGGGGAGGAATACATATGAGAACTGTTTATTGTGTTGGTCTGGCTTATGTCATTTTGTGACTGTTGGTCCGCCCTAAGCACCTATCTGGTCAAATGCGAATGGGGCAGGGCCATTTGCACTTAAAAACATCCTTGTAGAAGCTGCAAATTGGCGCAAGAAGAGGCAATTTGTGCCTCTCCCGTGCGCTTCCCATGTGCACCCGGCATGCGCAAACAGCCATGAGTCATGCGTCTAGGCGCATGTGAAAATGTTTGTGCTCCACCAGAGCCTTTTTGCACACTGACCATGAATCAACCGTTTTGTGTATAAACAGTAGTTGGCCTTTTATTTTTTACACATTGTAAAAGCCATTGCTTGTTCAGATAGCACCCCATGTGTATATACAGTAGCAGGCATCTGCCCTCAGAAGGAGATCTTTTTTAAAACCTGTTTATAACTCTTGGACACCGGGCATTTATCCATAGACATACTGTATATGTTGCTGACTCTACTAGGGATTACTTTGTGTTAAAGAGCTTTAATGGGTTGGATACAGGCTTTCTCTGCACATCACCGTAGAATGTCAAACACAACTGTTCAGCTCAATTGGACCACTTTGATTCAAAACAAAATTATTCAACTGAAACCCTAAAACTGATCCAACTGGTCTTAAAAGTACTAGTTGCAGACAGCCATCAGCTTCTGTGTTTCACTGTGCAGCACCTATAGAATTCAATGAAAAATAACATTGTACTTTATAAGAGCCACACAGTGGCCACAGGACCTGACAGCTGCCCCTGCCTGATTTTCCACTGTCCATTTCTGCCAGTATCAACCATGTTGGAAACTAGAATACCCTGACAGGTCTCCGGTAAAGCCAAGTGGTTGCATACAGAAGGAACAGCTATTTATGACTCCATTAGGCAGAGCCGGCCTTAAAATGGAAGGCGAGACTACAGAATGGCAACCTCCCCCCACAAATACATTTCTGTGCTCCCTCACTACCAGCCTACTGTCCTACATTATCGCCGACATCCTCTGGAATTTGCAGAAAGCCCCTTGCACATTACCTAGCATCAAGCTTGATACCAGGTAGAGGTACTAACTCACAGAAGTGTTTCCTAGCCACTGGCTGCCAGTTCACTGCCCCATCACGTGGCTGGTGAACTGCCAGACAGTAGGGAAGCAATGCAGAAGTGGGGAAGTTCCTCCAGTATCAGACATGATTCTTCAGCAGTAGCTTTTGACTGTCAGCCTGCTTTAACAAGGGCTGGAAATCTTAAATGAACAGAGGTGAGCATGGCACCCCTTCCTTCTGACCCATGCCCCCCCCCCCCCAGTAGCTCCAATTGACCCCCCCCCCCCCCAAAAGAACCAGAGTGAACGTCGAACCAGGAAAATGTGAAGGGGGCTGGCAGGCTTGGGTATCAAGCGGGTAGGTGCAGCTGCATGGTGCCTACTGACCACGGCACACCTTGCACACCTCATTAATTTATCTGTAAAGTGGGCTTCTAGTCACTGCCACTGTCCTAAAATGCACTCTTATGTGCCACTTTGTGGCTTGAATAGGGTTCAGTGGAACATATATTAAAGTCATGTGCCCTTAAAGATGATCTTTAGCAAAAATACCGGAGGTCCACTCACACCACTGCCTTAACATTAAAACTAAGGCCAAAACCCAGCAAAACTATTCACTGAGTTTCCGTTCATGCATCAGTCCTATGACCCACATGATCACTGGCGGAGAATTTGCCAGGTGGGTGTTAGAATAACATGTATACACCCATGTGGTCACCAACAGTCACATGGGGAGCCAAAACAATTGCTTCAAGCAAGGTCTATAGTCATTTCTGACCTATGGTGCACTTAAAAAGGACGTTCCAGTCAGTAGAAATAATAGGCCAGCAAGGAGCTTACATGAAGCTTGCTCCTAATGTGGCCGTAAATCTGCACCGGTTCCTCAGCACTCCCAGTGAGCCTGGAAAGTGCGACCAATGTGGCTTGCCAGACTTGCCCAGTGGCGGCCATGCGACCACAATTGGAGGTGATCATGTAGGATTGGAATGACACTGACAGAGGTACCAATGAACCCTATGAAAAACAAACAGTAGAGTATGTATTTCCACTGGGTTTAAGTTCCAACTCTAGGTGTAACAAAACAAATGACCTCCTCTGCTGTCAGAAATGTCTGTAACAGCACCTCGGGCATTCTGACTTAATTCTATCTATATATAGATAGCAATAAAATGTTTAGCTAGATGTGAAATATTTAAGATACACATAGGATAGGAATAGGATATCTAATTAAAAAAATACAATACACCTACAGGGTATATAGCTGGCTGCCCCAACTCCTTCCCGTCACTATATAGTGATCACATGACCTGCAACTGTTCCACAGGGATGAATGAAAGAAAATAATTATCTGATACAGATCTAAACTACAAAGCTACAAAGAGAAGAAAAAGGAATTCATTAGGCAACTTTGAAAGACGGTGAAAATATGCAGATGCTGTAACTGTAAATGAATTTCTTTCACACCTAAAAATTCTTTTGTCTGTTTCTTTAAAAGTGTTTTTTCAGTATTCATTAATAATTGATAAAGCCAACATTAAAAGTGAGATGAAGGATATAAAGCTTCAATACAAAAAAAGAAATATAAAAAAATGCAATATAGTGGTAATGTATTCTTTTATGTGCTCTACCCTGAAATGGTGCTTTAATAAGAATCCCGCCCAAAGCTGGGCTCAGTCCGCCATTCACTCTAGCTAGTTATCTTGCGATCATTAGAGAAAAAAGCGACGCTGCCTGACAACGGCGTAGAGGAGCCCAAATTCAATTTTCTGTCACTTTGCTTTTGGATTGGATGGAAAATAAAAATATGATACAAAAGCAATAAGAATATTTGCATTAGACTAAAAGTGTTTTATTGAATAAATGTTGGAAGAGTTTTATTAGGTTTCCACAAAGTGTTTGTTCAGTGTGATGGATTCGCTATGCCGGGAGAAATGTTACTAGATGAAAATGAATTCTCCACAAGCTTGGCAGGCTTGTTATATCGGGAAGGAGATAAAGATTTTATTATTACACTGCACTATTGTTTAAGTGTAAGTGTTTAGCCATTCCAAATGAATAGTGTGTATTTATTAACTAGTAGATGCCAGTGACATCACTAAGAATACACTGAGAATCCATTCACCACAGAACCTTGACATCATCTCTCTAGTTACTACAGAATAATAACATAACCAAAAATGACCACCTATCCATTCACTACAAAATGGAATGCAGCCTATCCATTCACTAGAGACCAATGACATCACTAAGAATGCAGCCTATCCATTCACTAGAGACCAGTGACATCACTGAGAATGCAGCCTATCCATTCACTAGATACCAGTGACATCACTGAGAATGCAGCCTATCCATTCACTAGAGACCAGTGACATCACTGAGAATACAGCCTATCCATTCACTAGAGACCAGTGACATCACTGAGAATGCAGCCTATCCATTCACTAGAGACCAGTGACATCACTGAGAATGCAGCCTATCCATTCACTAGAGACCAGTGACATCACTGAGAATGCAGCCTATCCATTCACTAGAGACCAATGACATCACTGAGAATGCAGCCTACCCATTCACTAGAGACCAGTGACATCACTGAGAATGCAGCCTATCCATTCACTAGAGACCAGTGACATCACTGAGAATGCAGCCTATCCATTCACTAGAGACCAGTGACATCACTGAGAATGCAGCCTATCCATTCACTAGAGACCAGTGACATCACTGAGAATGCTGCCTATCCATTCACTAGAGACCAGTGACATCACTGAGAATGCAGCCTATCCATTCACTAGAGACCAGTGACATCACTGAGAATGCAGCCTATCCATTCACTAGAGACCAGTGACATCACTGAGAATGCAGCCTATCCATTCACTAGAGACCAGTGACATCACTGAGAATGCAGCCTATCAATTCACTAGAGACCAGTGACATCACTGAGAATGCAGCCTATCCATTCACTAGAGACCAGTGACATCACTGAGAATGCAGCCTATCCATTCACTAGAGACCAGTGACATCACTGAGAATGCAGCCTATCCACTCACTAGAGACCAGCGACATCACTGAGAATGCAGCCTATCCATTCACTAGAGACCAGTGACATCACTGAGAATGCAGCCTATCCATTCACTAGAGACCAGTGACATCACTGAGAATGCAGCCTATCCATTCACTAGAGACCAGTGACATCACTGAGAATGCAGCCTATCCATTCACTAGAGACCAGTGACATCACTGAGAATGCAGCCTATCCATTCACTAGAGACCAGTGACATCACTGAGAATGCAGCCTATCCATTCACTAGAGACCGGTGACATCACTGACAATGCAGCCTATCCATTCACTAGAGACCAGTGACATCACTGAGAATGCAGCCTATCCACTCACTAGAGACCAGCGACATCACTGAGAATGCAGCCTATCCATTCACTAGAGACCAGTGACATCACTGAGAATGCAGCCTATCCATTCACTAGAGACCAGTGACATCACTGACAATGCAGCCTATCCATTCACTAGAGACCAGTGACATCACTGAGAATGCAGCCTATCCATTCCTTACAGACCAGTGACATCACTGAGAATCCAGCCTATCCATTCCTTACAGACCAGTGACATCACTGAGAATCCAGCCTATCCATTTACTAGAGACCAGTGACATCACTGAGAATACAGCCTATCCATTCACTAGAGACCAGTGACATCACTGAGAATGCAGCCTATCCATTCACTAGAGACCAGTGACATCACTGAGAATCCAGCCTATCCATTTACTAGAGACCAGTGACATCACTGAGAATACAGCCTATCCATTCACTAGAGACCAGTGACATCACTGAGAATGCAGCCTATCCATTCACTAGAGACCAGTGGCATCACTGAGAATACAGCCTATCCATTCACTAGAGACCAGTGACATCACTGAGAATGCAGCCTATCCATTCACTAGAGACCAGTGGCATCACTGAGAATACAGCCTATCCATTCACTAGAGACCAGTGACATCACTGAGGATGCAGCCTATCCATTCACTAGAGACCAGTGACATCACTGAGAATGCAGCCTATCCATTCACTAGAGACCAGTGACATCACTGAGAATGCAGCCTATCCATTCGCTAGAGACTAGTGACATCACTGAGAATGCAGCCTATCCATTCACTAGAGACCAGTGACATTACTGAGAATGCAGCCTATCCATTCACTAGAGACCAGTGACATCACAGAGAATGCAGCCTATCCATTCCTTACAGACCAGTGACATCACTGAGAATCCAGCCTATCCATTCACTAGAGACCAGTGACATCACTGAGAATGCAGCCTATCCATTCACTAGAGACCAGTGACATCACTGAGAATGCTGCCTATCCATTCACTAGAGACCAGTGACATCACTGAGAATGCAGCCTATCCATTCACTAGAGACTAGTGACATCACTGAGAATGCAGCCTATCCATTCACTAGAGACCAGTGACATCACTGAGAATGCAGCCTATCCATTCACTAGAGACCAATGACATCACTGAGAATGCCGCCCATCCATTCACTAGAGACCAGTGACATCACTGAGAATGCAGCTTATCCATTCACTAGAGACCAGTGACATCACTGAGAATGCAGCCTATCCATTCACTAGAGACCAGTGACATCACTGAGAATGCAGTCTATCCATTCACTAGAGACTAGTGACATCACTGAGAATGCAGCCTATCCATTCACTAGAGACCAGTGACATCACTGAGAATGCTGCCTATCCATTCACTAGAGACCAGTGACATCACTGAGAATGCAGCCTATCCATTCACTAGAGACTAGTGACATCACTGAGAATGCAGCCTATCCATTCACTAGAGACCAGTGACATCACTGAGAATGCAGCCTATCCATTCACTAGAGACCAATGACATCACTGAGAATGCCGCCCATCCATTCACTAGAGACCAGTGACATCACTGAGAATGCAGCTTATCCATTCACTAGAGACCAGTGACATCACTGAGAATGCAGCCTATCCATTCACTAGAGACCAGTGACATCACTGAGAATGCAGCCTATCCATTCACTAGAGACCAGTGACATCACTGAGAATGCAGTCTATCCATTCCCTAGAGACTAGTGACATCACTGAGAATGCAGCCTATCCATTCACTAGAGACCAGTGACATCATTGAGAATGCAGCTTATCCTTGTTTTTCATCAAAATTGCATATAAACAACATTTTAAGACCACACCCCCTTTTAAGGAACAATGTGTATCTAGTGGTGGCCTTGAAAAGCCTTTTGTCTACAATTATAATCGAATTAAATAATACATTATTAAATTAGAGAAATTTCTTTAAGAATCCTAGTGTGCCAGTGGATTATACTTACAGTTTGACCTTACTTTGAGTATGATGCCAGTCTAGCTCCTGCCATTCCATTGGTGCTAGGCAATCATTGCTTGCCTGTCTAGAGCCTCTATTCCCCTGTAGTACCCCTGTAGTAGAGCTTGGGGTATCCCTGTAGCCCAGTATGTCCTACCTTGCAATGAACTCTAGGGAAGACTGGATTTGCCCATAGATTCTGAGCTGCTGGGTTGAGTGTTGGGTTGCTGGGCAGTAGCCTCCAAGTGCCTACCTTGCTAGCAGTGAGATCCTAGAGTAAGTACCATTGTGATATATACAGTACCCTCTAATAGAAAATGCAGAACAACATTGCTCTATATCCCCCAGCCTGTGGTAGAGTGCAGTAATTGTAAAAAGAAAGTCTGTTTCATAAATCTAGAAAGAACAATGCTGAACAAATAGAACAAAAAAAACTAGGTCTGACTGACCCTGACATATTATCATTCTCTCATTGGCGATGCCATTGCTCATCTAATTTATGGCGAATGATGTTTTTGTTTATCGCAGTTTGGCCTCACAGTTGGATTGTGTATGTGACATCATGACAAGACAGACATGTTAATCAGACATATGGCTTCTTTCAGACTCTGATAGTGGTTAAAGCAGCGTGTTACTCAGCTGTCCTTTTTCTGTGTTACTTATGTCACCATGTTGTCATTCCCATTTGAAAACTGCTTGTAGCCAATAAACAGGTCTCCAACCTGCAGGTTAACAATGTAAGCAAATCTCCACTGGATTTCTGTCTGGCAAACCATGTTTAATCACACAATCCCACTTCTGACACCAAGACTTTTTTAGAAATACAAGGTTCAAAGGCAGACAACCCCATTGTATAATTGTGAACTTAAAACTTTTTCTAAACACGTACACATTTTAGGAGGGCAAGGACATCTAACATCTAATGTAGTAACATCAAATCTAGAATAGTTCTCTGGTGTAAGCTTATGTAAGAAACCTAAATATATTGCTTTTGAAAAAATGAATAACTCTCACTTTGAATCTGTAACACTTAGGCTACATTCAAACCTGTCCATCCATGTTTACATTTTGAGTTAATGGCTTGTAGCAGGCGTTGGGTTTTGCATCCAAATATAAATGTGTTTGAGTTTTTTGGATACATTTTTTTGCATCTGCCTTTCTGTTTTCTAAACAAAAAAATTACTTGGTGCACCCCCCCCCCCCCGCACCAAGGCTAAATGGTCAAGAAGATTAGTTGCCAAAATTACGCTCTCCCAGCATAGTTCCCCTTCCGTTTTGCCAGGTTCTGAGCTCTTTCCATACTTCTGCTGGCATGGAGAACACTAGAGGCACTGTACAGATCCCCCCCCCCCCCCGACGGTATGAAGATGGAGAAAGTAAATAGACTTTAATAATGTTAGATCATTAAATTACTTTTGTGTGAGGTTTTTTTTTTTTACTTAAGGGGATCATGGGTACTCCTGTTCTAGGGTAAGGGGTGTGTGGCAAGTTTTATGCCAGCATGGCAGTGGGTGACTTACCATTACCCCTGCCCCATTATCCGTACCCCTAACAGCCAAGCAGAGTGCAGGGAACAAGGGTTGGTGTTCTGGCCCAGCCAGATGTAGCCTTTGGGAGGGTTCTTATAATTTTTTAATGAAAAATGCATAACACTGGCACAAATGTATGTATAATTCATGTATATGCGTTTTTTACTTGGGTTTGCTTTGCGCACAATACACTCTGTGGGACTGCTTCTGGACCTGGAATGCAGCAAGCAAGACCTTTTGCAGATGTATTTTTGATCACCCTGTGACTTCAGAAAGATGTAAAAGGGGCAAACTATTACAGGATTTTTTTTTTTTACCACTGAGTGGTACAAATGACTTGGGCCATCCAGGCTCAGATCACCTTCTGTATGGTCCTGAAGGGGTTAACAAGCTTGCAACAATTCAGCAAGGGAGCCATGAGGCTTCATCTTAGGTAAGAATACCAATGAGCTATTAACATGTTGCTGGTCACCTGGCACGCAAGGCCGGCCTCTTCCATCAGCCACCATCAATTTACTAATGCATGCTGGGTAACAGCGCTAATGAGCGCCTGTGAAGGATGGCATTAATGTCTGGCTTTTATAGCTGGCTAAACTCAATTTTCAGCGATTTTCTTTTTTTTTTTCCATCTGTAAGGCTGATATTATCTTGCCCAGTAACACAGAAATTTCACCGGCGCTCCTGGACCTGTTCCCGGCACGTTGAGTGAAAAATGAGCACGCCGCAGTTTTACAGAGATAGAATTAGGAGCGTGGCGCTCGCTAAAACTTCGCCCCAAGGTTACAACGCAAGTGACAAACGGCTCTTGTTACATTTTGGCTGCTGACATCCTGAGAAAAGAAAACTCATTTCTGCAATATCACGCTCGCTGCATATGGCGGACCCCGGTGCTTGTGTCACGTGTGCCACGTGTCCCACCTAAAGCTGCACTAAACCTTTTTTGGAGACAATTCAGAGGCTTTTGTAGCACCCTGCCTGTACACTAAGCAAGAAGTATATCACACAGAAAAGCTATAGGTGCCAGGTGTGGGGGTTATGTGTATGCCTAGGAAGGGGTTAATAATGTTAGTTATTTATTGTTGGGAACTATGAGATAAGAGAACATTTTGTTTTGTCCAGCTCTCAATGTTGTTTGCAGCAACTAGAATAGTAGCTAGAAACAATCTTTTATTTCTCATCGTTACATAACACTTATGTATAAAAGGCTGGATCCTTAATTAGTTGGGCTATACAACCCCGATTACAAAAAAATTGGGCCGTTTATAAATATCTGCAGGAGTAAATAAAGGCAACGCCGGACACGACACGCAATTGCACAATTATCAAGCAGAATCTGTTGATCGACTGGAATAACGCCATGTAGCGTCTGATTCATCATTATCCCAGCCTCAGCATACAGTGCCGGCGTTCAGCCTTGCAGAGCGCCATGTATTACCTCTCGTTACCTGGCGCTCTCCCATACATTTCAATGGACGTTCTTTTACTTCTCTTTAAACAGGGTTTTTGTTTTAATAATTTTTTTTTATTATTCTCAAATAATGTAGGGATCTTTCCTGGCCTTGAAAAAGCCATTTTTTCATTGTATTTTTAAATTGTATATATTTATGCAGAGTTGACATTACAGGTCTGGCATTAATGTGTTCATGTCACAATGTTATAACAATGTAATTCCATATGTTTTCGCTTTGTTAATGGTGCATACATGTTAAAAAACAACCTTTAATCACACAGCCTCCGGCGCTCTGGGCTACAGCAAAGCATTTTTGAGCGCCGGAGATGTGTGAGGCTTTTTTTGTTGTGAATCGGTTGCAATGACCAGTCGCTAACATTCGCTCCCATACAGCGCTGTACTGCTCATATAGCGACTCCCCACAATGTATTCATCATTACTGAACAGCGACTGAGTCGCTCTGAACTAGCGAACCACAGCCGAGCACAGCGACTACTAGCGGGTGCTCTGAAATGCCTGCTACAGACACTCATCTGTCGCTACCTGCCTCTAATAATGAATCAGCCTGTTACTTATCCTACCATTTTTGTGATAGGGTCACAGGTAGGTTTATGTGTCAGGAAATGACAGGCACACAACTGAAACTTATGTGATGGGTATATCTAAAGACACAGCACTATGCTTCAAATATTTTGTACGTGTACACATGCTTCCCTCCTACCTTCTATTCGGCTGCCCAACCCTGTCAATTTCTACTGAGCTATTGCTATTTTCATGTTTTTAAGTGGGACAAAAAGTACGGGGGGGGGGGGGGGAACTAGGCTGCACTAATATTTATTTCATATTTTCATATAATATAATTTAGTTTTCACAGGTATTTAGTGATAGTTGTCTTAGAAACGAAAGTAGAAATGACCAAAATTTGACCTCAGTTTTGCTCTTCAAATTCACAACATTTTGAGTCAAACTTAAACTGGACTGGACAGCCTGGCACAGTTAGGAAAGAAAGGTAGCTGCCATTTTGGAGCTTCCTCTCCTAGCAGCACTTCCTGTTTGCAGGCAGCCTGTAAATGCAGGAGCTGCCATTTTGTTTCTAAAATTTACCATGGGAAAGGATACATATGAGCACTGTTTGTTGTGTTGGTCTGGTTTAAGTCATGTTGACTGTTATTCTGCTTTAACTTTAAAACGGAACAAACCCCTCAAGGCCCAGCCCTGGAATCTATGGTCAGCTGCTGGCCTTCCCCCAGGGCATGGTAGAGTGGGATGCCCTACTGTGTGCCTCTGAGAGTGGCATAACACTCCACCAGAAACTCACACGACATGACCTGGTCACTAGAAGTGGAAAGTAGGGGCAAAAGGGGGAATCTGAAGGGAGGAAGTACCTTTCAAGCAAAGATTTGTAGCATAAATTGGGAGCCAAATTGTTGGAGCAGAGAAAGCATCCCTTTCCCATCCCACATCAGCAAGACATTCAACAAGGCTGATTCAGCAGTGTTTTTTGTGAAACATTTTCTGTAATTCTTTTTTCCTTAGTGCAATTTAGCACCATTCTTAGCTGTGCAAATGTTTGCAAATATTGCTAAATTGCACTAAGGAAAAGAAAATATTATATTAAATTATATCCTGGTGCTAAATTAGCCCTGACATTGCAATTAGCACAATATAAGGGGGAGGGGGGGAGAAGAGGATAAAAGAGTAATATAGCAGTCCTATTTATTGACAGTGGTGTTGAGGTATATTTGGCCCTATGGGCACAATTACACAGCGGGGGGGGATCTTGCAGTTCCTGTGGGTCACTCAGTGGCTCTGGGGAAGGTCAGCGGATCCTCAATGGCCTCATATTCTTCACACACTGGCAGTAAATGTTTCTAAGGTTTATTGTGTGAAATACAGTGTCACAATATTCTAATTAGCACATTAGACAGTGATAAGTGCTCTGTGTCGCATCAGGGGTGATACTGAACTGACTGTTCATAGGGACTTGCTCATTGTGCTTGAGTTGTTAACGTGGATCAAAACCAACGGATTTCTGGGCCAATTGATTCCCTCCCCCCTGTGCATCTAGAATCAGTGTGAAAAGCCCCAGGTCGCCCTAAACCCCCTTTTTTCCCGGTCCAATGGCGCATGTGCGAGCAGTGGGCGCATCTCCGCTATGCCTCTAGCAGGGCGCGTGCCTGTGCCAGACATTTGTGAATTTGGCCACGAGCGCACCGATTGGACGAGCTGCCGTGCATGCGTCATAGAACCGTGAAGAGGTGAGTTTGTTCGGGTAAACTGGGGGGTTTCACACAGCAGGGCATCCCCGATTGGGGTGCCACCAGAGGCAAGGACGAAATAGTCGAAATCCTGGGTTTTGTCCACTTTAAAGGAAAACCCCCGTATTTTCAGGTTTTTGGTGTCTTATCTGCATCCTGTTTCCAAATTTCCCATATTCCTCTGTCTTGTATCCGGCTTTACCATGTAAATAGCATGACCCCCTATTGTCAGCACTTATATTTGCTCTTGCATCCATGCAAAGCTGAAACACAGCCTCACCGTTTTTTTCCCGGTTGCTCACAATCTTCTTGAAGCTTCTTTATTTGCAGCATTCTGGCTGCTGCCTGGATTTAACTAACATAACCCATAATGCACAGCGGCAGGAAATCTTGGTTCTGTTGTGTCTCAGCTGCACAAAAATGTTTCAGTGCACCAAGCTGCCACGAGCTTGGGATATTATCTTCTACTCCAGATAACCTCCAAAGCCATTTATTGGTGGTTCTTCAATAGAATGTCTTTTAGATCATTTAATGTTCCACCTTCATTCAGGGCCCACCATGGGCACCCATTCTATACTCCCATACCCCATAGCAATTCTAATGCCTTTAATTAATAATGATGAAATTCATCTTTTGTGATATGGAAGCCAGTTTGGCATGTGACACATCATTTGGAAGTTAGGCTTGAAGACTTTTCTTGGCTACATGTCGATATTTTTCTGAGAAGCTCAGTAATTAAAGTAAGAAAAAACTTTTTTTCCCTCCTGGCGAAGTAAGACATTAATTATCTTAATTACTAAGAAAGACAATGATGAGTGTTCACTGTTGCACCCAGGAATTATATTAAATGTATTACATTGTATTAATGATGAATATAGAGATAGTTGTTAACTGTTTATGATAAAGTCTCCCTAGAAGGACCATCTACTGTACCTGCTGAAAGCAGGTTATGTAATCAGGATCTAAACATTGTTTTTGGCCATGATATAGCAACACTAGTGATTAGTGGCTGGACATTTTACAAAGGCCCCTTGGGGTCAATTCAAGACAGGTGGGAATTCTCCTCCAGTAGGGTATTTGGAGATATGCAAAACCTGACCTGTTGGTGGCCCTTGAGCAGGAGGGTTGAGCACCTATGGTTTACAGTATCTACTGAATGCATGTTGCAAATCATCATGAGAATCTGTGAATCATACTTTTCACTAAGGTGACTGTTTATATTTATATAATATGTGTGGGTACATGGTGTTGAAATTCCAAGTGGTTGGTTGATAGTCATCCTCCCAGGATATCTTGTCTCCTTCCTATTGGGTGATGTGACACATGCGACATATAAAGGCAGTCACAATTTTCTTTTACTTTAGTTTCCAATTAGCACCATGACTTTCACATCTTAGCCATGTATCGTCTGAGACATACTGTCATTGTCTCATTGGGTGCCCTTTCTTTCTATTTGTTGCACAGACATATTTCAAGGACATCTGGTCATTGTCCAATATTATGTGGTAACTTACCATAGGGTGGAGTCAAAAGCATCCTTCAAGGACATCATGTCACTGTTATAAATAACCCAAATATTAGCACTATGTGTCATCTATTAACTCCTATTGGTATCTCATAAGTCATGTCTCAATTTGAAATAAAATGCCCCCTTTTTAACCTACTTTATGGAAAGTTTTCAGAATCAAGGTCATTGCCAGTGCATCTAAAGACTGTAGTCAAAATTATTCTTTGTGAGTATTTTGTTACATTCTCTATGGTACCAGTTGACTCTGTCATAGGGTACAGCCATATTTCATAGGCCCTTATTTAACAAGGGATAGCGCCAGGTAGCGAATGGTGAGCGAACGGTAATGACGGTCACCACCACAAGAACGCCGGCTCCCCTCCGCAATCACACATTTATCAAGCCGATCCTGCTTAGCGACTGACAGAGCGCCAGATAGCGAATTATTCATCATTATTCCAGCCTCACCCCACAGCGCCAGCGAGCAACCTTGAACAGCGACAGGTATGACTTCTCGCTACCTGGCGCTCTCCAATGCATTTCAATGGAGCAATCTTTAAATATTCTTAATTAATTGCTATTATTTTTTTTTCTTTTTTTTTTTTAAATGTCAAAAATTCTGTGACCACTTCTGCAATGTTAGATATTTTTTTTAAAGTAAAAAAAAAAAAAAAAATTGTGCAGAATTGATATTACAGGTCTGATATTAATGTATTCATATTACAAAATGTTTTGAAAAACTTTTTTTTTTTTTTCCAAAAATATGGTTGTTTGGGGGTTAAAAAACTACTTTTAACCCATCGCCGCCAGCACTCTGGGGTTTAAACAAGCATTTCACAGTGCGAGAATTTTTTGAACGTGATTTGTTAATGAATATGCTGGGAGATGTTCGCTATGGCCATTCGCTGACATGCGCTCCCATACAGCGCGGAACCTGTCAAACAGCGACTCCTAACCCCGTATTCAACATTACCGCACACCGTCT
Organism: Gastrophryne carolinensis; assembly: GCA_027917425.1. Lineage (NCBI taxonomy): Eukaryota > Metazoa > Chordata > Amphibia > Anura > Microhylidae > Gastrophryne > Gastrophryne carolinensis. The sequence goes on along the minus strand of CM051235.1, from coordinate 400,615,923 downwards.
GAGTTGCTGTCAACAGCCGAACAACGGCCAAGCACAGCGAATACTAGCGTGCGCTGTGAAAATACCGCTACTGTCACTCATCTGTCGCTACCTGGCACTATTAATGAATCGGCCTCATAGTCTCCCACTGAGTGGATAGCCAGGGCTGCCTTTAGTTGTAATGCTCCCTGTACACATTTGCATGATGGCATCCCTGGGACAAAACAGGCTGTGAGCCCTTCAAAACAGGTAAGAAGTTGATGTTTCCTCCCCTCCCTGGGCAAAACCCCCCTTATGAAGCCCACTTACGTCCCAAAAAGCTAGCTGGGGGAGCCTGAACTGGCCAGCTGGCTCCCCCTTTCCCCCACTAAATTGGTAGCAGCTCTTCAAAAAAGAAAAATTCTGGTGCCCCACTGCTACCCCAAGGATGATGGTACCCTGTGTGGCTGGTCCATCTGAACACCCCAATGGTTAGCCTTCCAAGTGTGTACAGTATCTTCATGGTCATATTGAATAGCAAATTCAGAATGGCCCCCAAGAGGAACGGAGGAATCCTCCATACTCAGGGGCTCCTTTGGACCCCTCATCCTTTGTGTGGACCCTGCCATGGTTTACATGGTGCTAACAGCCCAGGTGCTAATTCTATTGAGCGTTTAGCAACAACTTGGTCAGCCATTTCTTAGTGATGGCTTTGTGTTTAACCCTGGTGCTCTACCAATACTGCACAGATTTTGTAAGATTAGTTCTTCTTGTAGGTTCTCTATTGCGGCTCTTAAAGTGGATAAAAACCCAGGATTTTCTCTATCCTGGGTTTTGATACTTGCTCTGATAGGGTGGGTTTCCCCACTAAGTAAGACCCCTAGGTCACCCATAAAAACGTACCATTCCCAGGTTATCCAGCGCCTGTAGTGCAATCAGTACTGTATGCTGTACATAATAATGATCCACATATGGCTCTATTTACAGGCAGAACTTAATAATAGGGAGCAAGAGAGGCCATATCCCCAATTTTCCTTTAGACAAAGATGCGCTCCCATCCCCATCCTATTTGTATGGCTGAACGCGGGAGCTGTGGATGCGACTGCCATTGTTTACACCACTGTGGGGGGAGGGGCAAATGTGAGTTTTGCAGCCAACCAGGGTTTTGTTCCCTTTTAAAAATCATTTGGGTGCAGGGCCCACACCTAAGTGCTAAGTGTTATCCAAAGCCTTTGGCGAGCCCCCTCTGTTTTGATGCCCCTACCACTGTGTGAAACATCATCGCTCTGCATACTGTAGCTGTGCACCTTCCAGCATCACCTGCTACCTCACACAGGCAGACATTAACATCTGGAAGATATTGCCAGAGGCTCATACATGCACCATGGCATTAAAACTTGAATATACAGGGAAACCTGTTCACACCTGCTTCAGGATGCCTCTAGCACAGGGAATGACCCAGCCCTAGAGTCTTGTAGACTTTACGAACATGCTAAATGGGTTTTGGTCCTCTTTAAATACCTAAATATACACAGCCAGAGGATAACCATCTGACCCACCTTACTCTAAAATTCACATTTCACATGTTCCATTTACCGGTGTATCTTGAATGTATATTTAAAATGTCTTGAGAAGCATTTAGGAAATGTTAATGGCTGACTGAAGTGGAAAAAATATGATCCGGGAAAAAAATTTTAAAAACAGAGTGACATTTGTCAAGAGTAAGTACACACTTCCATCTCGCTCCGGCTTCCATTAGGCCTGATCCATTTCTCTTGTTAGCTGATCGCCATGCAGGTATTTATGGGAACGAACGTCATCTTATCCGCACCACATAAGAAGATAAATCTGCCGCCATTACACCTTCACGCTTGACGTCATTTTTTTAATACGCGGACTTTATTTATTTCACAATGTTTTAGACTTCACAGAAAGGTCATGTGTCCACAAAGTAAAATGATTATTAGTGAAATTTATGTTTAAGACTTACAGGTTTATGGAATATTATTTCATATTTCCATTATTTATGTTATATACGCGATAGCCAATCCTAGGAAAACTGGTATCCATATAAGAAGCCTGGGTTCTATATAGAGGGTGAGTCCACTTTGAATTTTCGAAAGTGTATATTTTAGTATGGCAAAATGATGTCTTAAAGGTTCTGAGCTGATCTAGAATTTTTTATTTTTTATTTTTTTTTCTAATGTTAGCAAATGTGTGTTTTATTGAAGCAGTTTTTATCTCTTGCTATTGGCAATGTACAGTAAGTGCAGACTTGGTGTACGTTTCCAATAGCTACAGTTAGCAGATATATGTACAGAAAACTGCTGCTGGGCATGTGTAAGGTTAAGTGAGCTCCCTCACCCCAGCATTGTCCATAACAGCAGTGTTCTGTGTGTACAGGACTCACCTCTCTCTTTGTGTACAGACTTTGTGAATGTTGCCAATAGCAACCGATTGCAGATAGCGAAAACTACTTCTATAAAACAGACCTTTGCTAACATAGGGAAAAATAAAAAATACTCAGCTCAGCACCATGAGCACATCCTATTGGCACTCAAAAAATATACACTTTGAAAAATTCCATTGAAAGTGGACTTACCCTTTAAGGTGAAAGACCAGGAATAGCCAACTATGTATAGGGCTGTGTGTCCTTAACTGTTTTCCGCTTGTAAATTGAAGAACAAATGTTTCACATGTGAATGTATAAAGTGTTACCTTATGTTTTCTCTTCTGAAGCATATGGGCATGACCTGGGTGCTGTGAATGATGCAGCATATAAATCACCACAATATTCAGTAACAGGCAACAGGCTGTGTCTCACTTCACTGCCTTTACTGCCCTAGAAACCTCATCCTCCACTGGCCTAGGTCCACCACTGGCTCATCCCCGCCAGTCGCCACCTCCTCGCACCTCCACTCCCTCTTCGAACTGTTTGGCCCGCGGCTCATGGTGCTGAAATTGGCAGCTTTCATTGTGTTCCGGCCTAGTGGGCGGGGGGGGGTATCAATCAGCAATAGGGTCAGAGACGCAGAGAGCGTGTAGCAAGGAGGAGGCTTGGGGGAGGAGAGATTAGCTGGGCTCTGAGAGCTTATGTCAAGCCTTCAAACCTGTGAGGGGGGGCATGAGCTGGACATGCATTCCACGCTTATCTTGGAGGTCCAAAGTATATTTCTACATTCTCATGCTGAGCAGAGCAGAAAGAAAGCACTGGAGCAACACAAGGCAACGTAAGATGCAGGTTACTTATTTTTAAGTATTTTAGTATGGCCGAATCCTGGAGCCAAACCCAGAGGGGCTGGCCCTGGAGTCTAAAATCAAGATCGGGAAAGGTTGGTTCGGCCCCAGTCTAAAGGGAACTAGGGATGTGGACGCTCTGTCTCCCAATTGACGAGGTTCACGTGTAAACAGTGCTGCATTGTTGTTCATTAATATGCACAGTATACAGCCCTGATTGGCCGAGAGTCCGCGCCTGTGCCATAGGGCCAGTAAAAAGTATGTTTTTATGGGCGATCTGGGGAATTTCACACAGCACGGCATTCTAAATCAGGATGCCCCTGGGACAAGAAACAAAACCCGGGATAGTGAATATATATATATATATATATATATATATATATATATATATATACAGTGAATGTGTATATATATATACACATTAACCTAATAAAGAAACTGTTTGATCCTTTTTCCTCCTCCTTTCACATCATATTTAATTTTTTCATTTTGCCCTATGCATTGGGCTTGTCCCATGTAATCTGTCTATTCCCATTTCTCTCTCTTTTTCTGCTCTTGACTTTGCTAACTCCCAGTTTGCCCTTTTAGCCCGTTCATTGTTTTTTTCCAAGTCTATGCTAGAGCTGAGCACCCCTGGGGCACAGCTATCATTGACAGTAGGTGCATGTTCTGCTGGAGACTGCTTCATTTTGAGATAGCCTTCTCTGGTTTTATCTCATGCATTTATTTCACAATTCATTTCATTTAATAAAAACAAATATTTGCATTAACAAAAACATCTTAAAGTGCTTGTGCAGGTTTATAACAAAATGACAACTTCCAGCCCACCGGCTCCATCCCACACCTATGTGGGCTCTAACTGTCCACTTTCCATGGCTATGGTGCTGACAGTGTGCCCCACAGCTGGTCTTAGTGAGCTTTCTCATATATATATATATATATATATCAGCCCCTGTACAGCAGAATATTCGAATATTCCTTGTTTTGCGACTGACAGCTCCAGGACTACAAGAGCTTGCGTATAGTTTTTCAAAATGTGCCTACACTTTCAATTCAAGAACCCTTTCACACTTTCCTGCTTTCCTGTTGGCATTGTGTTGGCATTGTGTACTCCAGTGCAACAAATACTGCAGTGTATACAGAAAATCAATGGGCACTGATACAAGCTGCATTTTGGCAAATCCAATGCAAATACAGCACAGCCCACTGAGGTATATTGCAGCACAGGCAAAGTGCATGAATTATGATTTATTTGCTCTCCATTGCTGTTTGGCATTCTGGTATTTGCTGCTTTTTTCTGGTCCCTTTTTTCTGTTCTCCTGGTCCTCGCTGCTGCCTCCAGTCCACTGCTAGCACATGTGGCCCTCCCATGCATGCCAGTGTCCACCACTGCCCCCTGATTCATCACTGCTGCCTTACAGCTGCTGAAGAACCAGCAGATCTTCCTTTGCCAAGAAAACACCAAACAGTTAGCTATCCAAGTGGTACTCTATAGGTAGCTCTCACAACCCAACGTAGGGCTAGCGCCAGCACTAGGTGTATCTGGGCAAGTGCCAGGGTCCCTTGCATTTTCAGGGGGAGCAGTGAGGCTCAGACTGAGATGAGGGATGATACTCCAGTGGGCCACTCCGGATTCACAGCTAGGATGTTATGTAATCAGAGGAATGGCGCCCCCTCTGTTCAGTGCTGGGTCAAAGCAGTAGAGCATGTGAAGAAGATGAAGGAGATAGATGCATCTAGTAATAATTATATGCAGAAATATTTAGCTTCCGTGGCTGTGTTTCAAATATTTGCACTAATACCCTAAGAAATCATGAATCTCGAAAATGTTTTGCATAGAATTACATATAGTACTTAAAGGATCACTATCGCGAAATTGTATAGTAATAAAAATCTATACAAACACAATGGCTAATGAGAGGAGGGGCCACTTATACACCCAAACTAAATAAAATGCCCGCCATGGTTGTGGTTTTCTTCTGGTAGAAATAAAATCAATGAGTGACTAGGTTAGTGTATTAGGGGTGACAGTGCCTGTCACCCCAGATTTCCTCTTTATTCCATTAAAAGAAAGAACAACAAGCCTGGCTGGATTTTTCTTGATGCCAGATGTATATGTGACCCCTCCTCCTACCGTCCAGCATATTTGTATGGATTTTTATGATTGGGCCTTTTTTCACTATAGTGCTCCTTTAATAGCCATGGTAAGGAGTTTAGAGGCACAACTGCCAGGAAGGGGGTCTTCTTCCCCATCCCCACTTTCCTTCCATCTAGCCCCCTTTTCCCTCCTCCCATCCTACCCCCCCCCCTTCCCTCTCCTGCATCCTCTTTCATTCATTCCATTACCTTTTTACAGATCACTATCTGGGCAGCTGTGCAATTCAAATTCTCGATTCCATAAACTTGTAAAACTTGACGACTCGTTTGTACTCTGCTGTGAAGTTGTGATATCATTGTTTCGTATTTCTACTTGTTTAATGTTTGCACACATATTACAAGTATCTGCTATGCGATGAAAATTGTAAATCTTTGATATTTGCTTAATAGATATTCATTTAGAAAAAAAAGTTCTACATAATGTGGGTGGTTAATTCAATATCCTAAAGGGGTATTTTTACTTGAAAATTTAACTTGCTCTAAGACAGGTGATTGGGTGTTTCAAGGGTGAAGTAAGTAAGAACTCTTTAACCCATGCATTAGAATATCAACAACTCCAACAACTTCATATTCATTAGTTTCACATTTTTGTGCTGTTAAGTAAAAGTGTCTACTTATGAATAGATTCTCATTTTCCGTTTTTTTTTAATTTGTTTTTGACCTTGTGTTGGTTCCAAGGTCACTCTGCTTGATTAAAAGACCTTCAGGCAATACTGTTTAAATTAATTCCCATTTATCAGGTCAATGATATTGTGGCTCACACTGCGCCTTTTGTTTGCCAACAAGCTATGCGTCTCTCCAAGTTGGCTTAAGATCTTTTTGTAAGCCATTCGTTATCAATATGTTAATCTGACATGTTGTTCCAAATCAGCACTCTGATTTATCCTCTCACTGCCTTTTCTCAAGTTAGGTGTAAAATTTAAAGCATAGTAGAAGTTGCTCATCTATGAAATATTACCTTTATGTGCCTGATTAGAAGTGTACGAAATATATATTACAGGTTGAGCGGGGAATCACGCAAGCGTCCAACATGAATTTGGCAAGGCTGGGGCCTGTTGCTGCGATTGCTCAGTCTTTTTCCATGTACTTGGCAGATTGGAGGTCCCAGATGCTGCGGGGTTGTTTGATGGTGGCATCTGCATGGGTGGCTGCTTCCTTCGAACTATTTATGATCTTTTGGATCGGTTCCCCCCTTAGAGCTGCTGTTGAATGTGTGAAACCATGTAGAAATCTGCTTTATTATCACAAGCTGCTCTGCACGTAATTCTTTGATTTCCAACATGCGCTCGATCTGCCCGCTTCCTCGTGCTTTATTAGCACGACTGATACCAATTCCAAGTTTTTTCATCAGTTGGGAGGAGGGAATTTGTGTGCAAGTCATGTTTGTTTTATCAGCCAGAGACTACAATGGTGCCAGAACACATTTTAAAGCAACACTCCAGTGAAACACGAACCTTGTGAAGACTTAGGAAATAGGCAACTTAATAGCCTGAGCCACAATGAGCTGCATTGTGTGATACACATTTCTTGTGTGTGCAGGGGGATCTAGTTTTTTTCCTCTGCTTGTGCATTTCTGTTAGTTAATTGCAAAGTAGACGGTCAGCAAAAATGTATGACATTTTACTTTTACTGTCTGTGTAAGAAGAAAAAGAAACTACACCCCTTATTTTTAAGAATTGAAATGTTTACTTCCTGCTGTGACTCACACAGGCTAAAGAGAAATTAGCTTTACAACTTAAGGCGATAATTCAGCAACAAACTATTTGATACAGCAGCTTATCTGGGAGGTACGAACTACTGTGTGTCCTCGAAAATAAGCTCTAGTGTGATTTTTTTTAGATTTTCACAGATGCTTTATAATATAAGCCCTACCCCTGAAAATAAGTCCTAGTTACAGAGGGGTGGAGGTGGCTGTGCTGCCCCACCCCATCTGTGCCAGGTGCTGCAGAGGGATGGGGGTGGCTGGGATGCTGCTGCTCCCACACCCCCTTCCCCATCAGGGACACTTGCTGTGGAGGGAAGTGGATATCTATCTATCTATCTATCTATCTATCTATCTATCTATCTAATCCCTCTGCCCAGCTATCTATCTATCTATCTATCTATCTATCTATCTATCTATCTATCTATCATCTATCTATCTATCTATCTATCTATCTATCTATCTATCTATGTATCTTATCCCTCTGCCCATCTATCTATCTATCTATCTATCTATCTATCTATCTTCTATCTATCTATTGTTTATAGAAAAAAACATCCCATGAAGATAAGCCCTACCACATTTTACATAGCAAACAAATTTATATAGTATAAGTCTTATTTTCAGGGAAATAGGGTATAGGCTTTCATTTTGAATCTTTAGAGAACAGTGCTCCTCTGTGAGTACACCCGGGTTAAATTTCTAGTAACAGGGGTGCACCAGACAATACCACTGAATATAAACATGTGCTCACTCACAAGAACCAAACAAGACTGAAGTGGACGTGTCCAATTACTCACCTTTCTTCAAAAAGGAGCACCAATATCAATATGGATACAAAATTCTTTATTATGAAAAAGGAGATACTTTTAAAATACACAAAAACACACTGGACAATTAAAATCACATGGATGACCCCATGGTCTCAATAATATTCATGAAAAAAAATAACTGTTATAATAGGATCTAATAAGCGCACATAGGGTCTTTTGATGCATTGTTCCCCTTAGGGTTTTTTTTTCATGAATATTATTGAGACCATGGGGTCATCCATGTGATTTTAATTGTCCAGTGTGTTTTTGTGTATTTTAAAAGTATCTCCTTTTTCATAATAAAGAATTTTGTATCCATATTGATATTGGTGCTCCTTTTTGAAGAAAGGTGTGTAATTGGACACGTCCACTTCAGTCTTGTTTACACCCGGGTTAAAAATGTATTATCTAATGAATTGTCCTACAGGAGTATGTGAAAAATGTTACGTGGGGTGTTGGGAACAAAGCAACCACAAGAAATGTGAATCCAGGCATCCTAGTCTGTCTTATAGCAGCAGCCTAATGACATCCAGCCATGTGTTACATCCTATAGGATGAGTGCCACCATTATGGGATACCGTCATTGCTGGTGGTAGCCAGGAGACTGCACAGTGTCGGGTGCACCTCTTATTGGAGAACCATGCAGCAGCTGGTCTACAGTACTTACAGTACCAGTGGTACTAGTATCATCAGTGTGGGAACACTCTTCTATAAAGACCTTTGGGATGAGATGGGGCTCTGTCTCATTCATCCTTACTCATGGTATGAAAAGTAATTGAAGCAGGTACTCGAATGTTGTCTCCTACCCTCCTAACTTTTGATCAACAAAGAGCACATACATTTTTTAATGCACACACTTTATAGATCTCCTGGCTTTAGCAGCTGTATATTATTAAGAGCAGTCATAATTATCCGAGTTTAGAGATGCTAAACTGCTAAAACGATAATCCTTAAACCTTTGGGAGATGAAAATAAATCAGAGTTTAAAGTGTTAATCCTTCTGATGGAGATGTTGAGAAAGAAGAAATCTTGATGGCACAGAGGGCTTCAGATCTCAGTGAGCTTAGCCTAAGCTGATTATTGATGACTTACCTTTTAATGAGCAGCTTGGATTGACATATTTCCCCCTTGGGGCCTTTTCAGGTTTTTCTGTCGAGCCATCAAATTTGTCTACATTTCACTAATCAAATGCAGAGGTGATATTTAAAAGCATCAGTTTGCCTGGTAACTATAGAAAGTTTCCTTTTCTGTTTTTACTTCTAATACAGACCCTGGGAAACTAGATCAAACCTTCAAACTACACAATGCCTTCATCTCTAGTTCTGGACAACCAACACTTGGATGGTTAAAAGGTTTTTTAGTTATTTTTTAATGTTCTGCAGGGAAGTGCTATCAGCTATCTTGGTAAACCAAACCACTACTACCAGGATGGTGGTAAAGTGTCCAAAGGAGTTAATTCAGCAATGAAGTCCATTGAGATGCTTCCCCATGGCCGGTCAAGAATGGGCAAGGGCATGAGAAGACCAGCATAATGGGAATGGAAGACTTGTTCTGTACATTTCTTCACAAACCAAACCCAATTCTCTTTTATCCTGTGCCACAAAAAATGCCTCTGGAACAGATCCAATGTCTTAAGCAACCCGAAGTGGCCCACCAAGGGATTGTTGTGGTGAAGAGTGAGGACCTCAGACTGAACACTGTCTGGGACCACAATCTTCCATCGAAGATCAAAGTGGTCAACTCCCTTTTGATCCTGGTGATTGAATCAATTTCAGTTAGCAAGAAAGTAGAGATCACCCAAGATTGGTTCTTCTGACAGACTGGTGTCAGGTTTGCTCCCCGGCCTATAAGTGATATGGAAATTAAACTGGGAGGTGGCCCCAGGCAAGCCGAACGCAGGTACTCCAGATTACGGTGGTATGTCAGGATAAGGATAGGATGTCTGGCGCCCTCCAATTGATACCTAAATTCCTCTAGGGCCAGCTTGATGGAGAGAAGCTCCATATCTCCAACATCATAGTTCCATTGGGCTGCAGATTATTTGGGGGAAGAAGGCAACTGGGAGTAGCTCCATTTTCTTCCCAAACCTCTGGAACAGAATAGCACCCACAGCTTTCTTATAAAGGCCACATGATCCACTTATTGGCTCTTTCCTGTCAGCTGACAGATCACCTGAGAACCAAAGCACCTTTAATAAAAGGCCTACACAACACCTGCTACAGCCGCCTACGCAATGCGGTCAGCACTCACAGCAGTGCAGTGTCAAGCGCACACCCTGCACATGCACAGTAGAGCTCGCAGACAGGGAAGAACCCAAACGCACAGCAGATGATGTTGCCACTTGAGACGCTGCAGTCTCAGCTGCTAACGCAGGTATGTTACTGTCATAACAGGAGTGTAGTCCAAAAGATATTCAAACAGTTGTCAGGACATAAAAGGAAGACAATGTAAGGGGGAATGCAAAAGGATAAACAAGGAAGCCAGGTCTCAAATAAAGAGTTCTATCTAAAGAATATTCAGAATACGCTGGGCCACCAGGAAGCCTAAAGAAGCAAATATGCTTGGGTAAATGCTAAAACATGCACCTGGGTGTTTAAGTCTGCAAACACCTGCACATGTCTAGAGACACACTAGGTTGAACATCTGTGTATGAGTGGGAATGAGGACATAAAGGGGAGGATGAAGCTCCCTGTTGCTTGGAGGAATCTGACATGCAAGGGAAATGTCTGGGTTTGGACGCACATGCTGCATGCGCAAAGGTAAAATTCATTTTCAGATGGGGGGAATATTCTGACAGGCATCCTATGCTGAGCATTGCCCCTGGTGGCAGAGATGCACGATCCCTGAGTGTTCCTCAGGTGGTAGCAGGGACAGGGTAAGAGAACAGACACTAGATCTATTACACTAGCCAAGAAATGTTACGGACTGAATATAGCATCAGACTTAGATGAAGAAAGATAGAACATTGCTGGTCCAAATAGGACAACTGAGGAAGTCCCCAGACAGAAAACGAACAAGGGGTTTTCTTAAACCGGACCTTCACCATGATTTATTGAAAAGCCCAAACCCTTAAAAAACGATTCCCCAGCATATAAAATTAATATATTTTAAGTTTTTAGTCACTTATTTATTATTCTTTCCCCCACTTGGCTGCAACTCTGTTCAGGACTTTAGGATACGGGTGCCGCCATCTTGACTCAGAAGCATCACACTTACTGAGGAGAGCAGAGTGGGATAAAGTACAGGGGGGCGGGTTATAGCTGTGCTTTGCTCAGACAGAGCAGAGCTGGGGTCAGGAAAAGGTCAGCAATCCCAGAATGCAGAGCAGCACAGTCAGAAGGCACTTCCTGTTTGCAGGCTGCCTGATGTCCCATGAGCCGCCATCTTGAATGTTTAAAGGCTCATAATATGCAGTAGATGCAGGTAGGATGATTTTTAATGTGAGCAATCTGTATGTACAGGGTGTGGGAAACATATAAGACAGACTCTTATTGAAGGACCGCTTTAAGGCAATATTTCTCAACCTTGTACCGGTATGTACAGCTGGATAAAGGGATAGTCAGATGCACAATAACAATAGAGGTCCGAAGGGTCTGGTTTATTTTAACAGTCAAACTTTATTCCATATTGCTTTAATAGTGTTAGTAGACCCATGACCTACTTATTTTGGTAAATGTTATAATTGATAGCCTGCTTAGGGGTACTCGGTTGCAACTTCTCAGTGCTAAGGGTTATATGCCATGAAAAGTTTGAGCACTGTTGGCCTATGGGGCCCAGATTGTCAGCTCGACTTGATCAGCCCTACTGACAAGCCTATACTTCACAATATTCCAGCAAATCAGGGAATATTCCAAAGAACAATGCTGTATTGCAAAGATTGCTGTACAACCCTCATCTAATCACCCTGTAGAGTTCTACATATGGATTACTAGGATGAGTGGTAATCCCCAACACTGGCTACACTGAGCTGCTGTCTTTGTTATGTTCCGCTGCTGATTCTGTAAGAATAAAGAAAGAATAGTAAAAGTAGTTTCTATACTGCATTGGGAAAGAACAAAACCAACTATTCCTTGCTAGGTAAGTGCTTTTCTGATATCGCACTTACTTCCACGTGTACTTTGTCAAGCCAAGCCTTTGTCAGCAGAGTGTCTTCTTTTTAAAAAAAGAAAAATGGAAATGCGAAGTTGCTGCCTGAAGAGCCCGGGAAGGTGTCAGTGGTAATTTTGTTTTTCTCGTCATTAGATGGCTAATTAGTCTCCCTCTCACACACAATCCCCACCGCTGCAAACTCCTGTTATCTGAGGCTCAGGCTGGGAGTTGTCATAGTAATTTTTATTCAAGCCAAGAAAATTAAATGGAAATATAGGACTTTTCATTCCCTTTGATTAGGGTATGGCAGCCAGATATTATCTATTTTAACTCACAGCATGTTTTACTTCCAAAATAAAAAAAGAAAAGTCTCCTGCTTTCCAGTTTTCTGAAACGTAACACATTTTACATTTTGACTCTTATCTTATCTTAATCAAAGCGGGGGGGGTTGATGTCCAAAGTCAGGAAGTCGAGCGTCCCTTCAGGAAGATCTGCAGCCAACTTCCCTGTGCCGCAGTCTTTTTTTTAACGGCAGGAAGTGCCCACCGCGTATGTGCTGAAGCACTGAAAATTGCACACTCTGCGTATAGCGGTGCACACACAAACTAGGGCCAGGGGCCATTCGGGCATGTGCAGACCAGCGCCCCGATTACCGTTGTGACCGCATGCTCTTCTGGCCACACAACCGCCCAGACAGAAACACCCAAGGTGCACAACTGTGGATGCGCATATGCATGGCTGCACACAGTAGTAAGACCAGATCTCCTACAGTGACACATTCTTATCAAGAAGGTCAGTCAAGCTTTAAAACTGGTTCTTCTGATTGCAGCTTCACTTCTCTTCACAGGAGCATAAAATAGGCTTCTTCCTTATGTTTACCCATCATGTGGGCATGAATGTCCTTTAGGTGTAAACCTTTCATGAATTTATTTGATGAAAACATGTATACCACAAAACACAGCAAAACCAGCTACAACCCTCACATTTGATAAGGCAACTTCACAAATGGTACTAAACTATCTTTCACGTAGTTATAATATAAGTCTTAATTAGGCTGAAAAATGTTAAAGCCCACCCTTGCACCAGTAGGCTTTTACCAGATGTATTGGACAATTTTCCTGCTTTACTAGATAAAAAATAGCAGATAATTGGTCCATAAACCACCATTATGGTATAGATCTTCTTTGTACAATCATACTATATGTGTGGGGCTGCGAGATACAGTATTTTTCTTGAATGGGAAGCAAAGAGAAAGATTGTAGGTCTGGATCCTGGAGTGTACAGAGAGCTAATGTTTGGGTTCACACTGGGGCAAATCTATATTGTTACACCAGTGGTGGACTGAGGCCAAAAATCAGCCCTGGATTTTACCACCCCCTGGCTGGCCCATGACATCCCTACTGTGACCCTTCAACCATGATGCTGTGGCTATAGCATTGGGGCTGAGGTTCCTTGGCTTGTGGGTACAGTGGGGCTGGGTACAGGGGGCCGAGAAGGAGACCAAAGGGGAGGGGTTTGAATGTAGGTGATAAAAGCAGCAACCCGACTGGCCCTAAAGCATTGCAGCCCACTGGGCATTGTCCTTGGTTTTCCTATGGCCAGTCCACCCCTGTGTTACACATACACGGGGGTATAATGAATAACATTTTTTTAAGGCATACAACAAATTTTCAAATACAATACAAAGTATGTTATAATCATAACTGAAGATGGTTGTGAAGATGTTTGCATTGTAACACAGCACACCACAGAAGCATTAGCCATTATTAAATTATAACAATAGCCATGTGTCTGACTGTTTACAACATGGAATCTGGTTGGATGTTTGTCATGTAACAGCAAAGCTCCGGTCCTGCTTGTAACATTGTATGGTTCACCGACAGCACAATTTATAAAACTCCTATCGTGAGTACTATTATTGTTAGTGCTGCTGTCTCTATCTGCTACTGCCCTGATGGGTTAGCATAGAAAGGCTTTTTCAGAAAGAGTATAGTGCTAAAAAAAAGTATGCATGTGACCTTACAAAGGAGACGCGCAGGCTGATTCATTACTAGTGCCAGGTATTGGCAGATGAGCATCTGTACAGAGGCGCTAAGAACGACCGGTAGTATACGCTGTGATCGGCTATCGAGCGCTGTAACAGAGCATCTCATTCGCTGTAGTAACCTTGCCGGCATTGATGAATGAGATGTATGTTGGGCGTTCTAACACCAGTACAGCGTTGCAGGGAGCAAAAAGGTAGCGCTCAGTGGCTCACACCATATTCAACAAAAAACAGACACACACATCTAATCACTGTAGCATAGAGCGTCAGACGCTGTGTGATTAAAGTCTGTTTTTGAACACATATCCACCAGTAACAAAGCGAAAAGCACATGGAATTATATTGTTGTAACATTGTGACATTAATACTTTAATGCCAGACCTGTAATGACAATTCTGCATAAAAATATAAAAAATCTAAAAAAAATTTTTAAAATGACTTCCTAGGCCAGGCCAATTATTTGAGAGAAAAAAAAAACCACAAAAAACCCTGTTTAAACAGAAGAAAAGGAACGGCCATTGAAATGTATGGGAGAGCGACAGGTAGTACATGACGCTCTGGAAGCTAGAGCACCGGAGCTATACGCTGAGCCGCCTGTAATAATGAATCATACGCTACATGGCGCTGTTAGAGTCGCTCACCAGAATCGCCTTCATAAATGTGGTATTACGTACAGCGCCCGGCGTTCACCAGACGCTGCCTGCCGCTACGAAGCACTACCTGGCACTAGCCTTTGATGAATAAACCCCTAAGTATCATTGGCAAAGGTCAAAGAACCCTGCAGGAAACTTGGTAGTGAGAACTGGTATAACTTAGTGATGCAGCATGGCAGTAAGGACTAGGCTGGTCATTCAAGAGGTTAGCCAGCCCTTATCCAAAGGAGGATGCTTGTAAGATGGATATATGCAAGTTGTAAGGAAGAATAGTACCGCACCGCCACTGTCTGAAGAAAATTGCCGCACTACCAATGTGAGGTCCCTATGGGCCATAGAGTCTAAATAACACTGCAACGTTAAGGAAAGGTTCTTGGGTGGGACTCCATCAAAATGTTATAGTTATGGCCCTGTAATTTGTTTTTCCCTTTAAATGATCCAGAAATGCCAACTGCACTGTTGTTCCTCGGTTAAAATCAGCAAGCAAATTAAATTTTACAGCACGCCATTCCCAATGCTCGCCTGCAGAGCCGGCAAACTTCTGTTCTTCCCTTTAAATGATCTTGTCAGGGAGTTGACACGTGGGGGTACAGCATCAGCAGAAACCGCACAGAGGCATCAAATAAACTTTAAGGGCAATTTACTTGTCTTCTGGCGGGGGTCTAATAGGCCTGAGAAAGGTTATCAAGTACTTCTTGGCACTCTCTCAGTTATTTTCATTTCTTTTCCCCTCTAGTGTTCCTTTAAATGACAGGCTACTTCACGGTGCTATTTCAGTCCCAAATGTTTTAAAAATCATATTCATAAAAGGATCCTCTGTCTGGTCTGAGGACGATTAAGTGATGTTCCCGCTGTGCCAGTGAATGTAACTGAGAATGAGATGCAAATCATATGCAAATGCAGCTAAAATCTCCGTCTCCTGATCTTGTTAAAACGGTTGGGGTCTGGAGAAAAATCAGCAGCCAGTCGATGACTTTAACTTTGTGCAAGTTTTCTGCAAGTTTTTTATGATGGTCAAAACTGTACCTTTAATATGACCAAAAAGTTTTTGCTTTTGTGAAGCCCGTCTTATGTACAATTCTGGCCAGAATGGTGAGATGTACCCCAGCTATACTCCCTTCACTCAACCCCCGATATGTTGTATCCCTCATTGCCCAATGGCTGTTGAACCCCTGTAGCCTGTAGGTGAAGGCTTAAAAGGGGCGGGGTATTCTATGGAAGGGTCTGGATTGGTGAATCTGGCCTACACTGGAAATAGGTGTAAGGTTCTGGGCCAATATCAGTGCTTGTTCAAACTCCAACCTCCATCTATATCACAAGCAGGGAGGAATTCAGTCAATATGGATTTCTCCCTGTGAAGTGTTCTAAAGGGAGGCTGGCTGCTTCCCAGGTGAGTAGCTCTCAGATATTTGTCTGCATTGCATGTCCCAACTTTGGGGACTCAGAATTAAGAGTAGGGACCACACTAAACACAGAGTGCCTTGCCGGGGCAGTGTGGCTTCCACATGTATCTGCAGATATATGCAACTAAATCTCTGTCTTTCCACATAGCTAGACATGTTTGTTGCTTGATATTTAGTTGATGAGAGGGTTAAACTGGGCGGTAAATTAGTTCCCAGGCCCTGAATAATAATGTTGATAATTTTGTATAAATAGTGATTGAGCTGCTCCCACCCCCCTTTGTTCTCCATCTATATCAACACATTTAATTTATGGTTGACACTTTCTGGGTATACAGAAAGTGATAAAAGGGGACAACATCACTGGGAAGTTTTGAACCACCAACTTTTTGATTAACAACCAAATCAGATTTCCTGACAGGGACTCTAAAAGGAAAAGGGAGAAGGGAGGACTTGAACCACCATCCTTTCAGTTAACAGCTGAACACTCTAACCAACTGTGACACAGAGACTCTTGCAGGCCGATTCATTAATAGCGCCTGGTAGCGACAGATGAGCGCCAGTAGCGTGATTTTCACAGCGCCAGCTAGTATTCGCTGTGCTTGGCCGGGGTTTGCTTGTTGTCAGCGACTTAGTTGGTGTGCGGTAATGTTGAATACGGGGTTAGGGGTCGCTGTTTCACAGGTTCCGCGTTGTATGGGTGCGCCTGACAGCGAATGGCCGTAGCGAACGGCTTGCTGCAGATTTATTAAAAAATCACGCTCAAAAATTTCTTGCGCTGTGAATTCCTTGTTTAAACCCCAGAGCGCTGGCGGCGATGTGTGTAAAGTAGTTTTTAACCCCCAAACAACCTTTTTTTTATATGTAAAAATTATACAAGTTTTTCTAAACATTTTGTAATATGAATACATGAATATCAGACCTGTAATATCAATTCTGCACAATATTTCTTTTTTTTTTTTTTACTTAAAAAAAATTCCTAACATTGCAGAAGTGGTCACAGAATTTTTGACATTTAAAAAAAAAAAAAAAAAAAAAAAACATTAATAGCAATTAATTATGATTATTTAAAGATTGCTCCATTGAAATGCATTGGACCACGCCAGGTAGCGGCAGGTCATACCTGTCGCTGTGATGGGATTAGCAGCGGCGCTGTTCGTTGCAGTCGGCTACATGATGAATCCCGCGCTAGCTGACGCTCTCGCCGGCGCTAGCCTCATTTAGCGTGATAAATGCGTCATTGTGACCGCCGCCGGGCGTACTTGATTCAGTAGCCGCCAATAGCTGGCGGTACCTGTCGCTCGTCAGACACTACCTGGCGCTAGCCCTTGATAAATAAGGCCGTAAGAATAGTAAATGTGCTGTCTCATAACATAGATTTCCTCTAGGACTTAAAAGGTTGTATTCTTGAGTGCTGACGAGTGACCAGGTACCTGCTAAAGCTAGGTGGGGCTTTGCACCAGAACTAAAAAACAATGAATAGTTCTGAGGTCAAATGTTAGAAAAACCACCTCCAGGTCCAAGTCAAATCACAGAGCATTTAGGGCATCCAGAAACTAGCACACACATGTCTGTAAAGGTCCAAAATACATCATTCTGTGGGTTCTTATCCTCTGCCTGGGTTCTATAAACACACTAGATCATATAATATATAATAATATTATATCCTTTATTCCATACAAAAAAAATCTTTCCAAGATTAACCCCCCACCTCCCCCATCCATAGATGTATGGTACATGCTCATATCGAATAGTACACAGGTTTTCAGCATGAAATGCTTATGTCACAGATGTCTATTCATCTCTTGATTAGTAGACTTAAAGTTGTACACATATTTGGATGCAATGCACTATAGAAGATTTTCTCTTGTAACTCCCATATGTAAACCAGTTTTGCTAGAATACACTTGCTTCTTCTGCATTCATATGGTCTAAATAAGCAGATATGTGACATCCATAAATAATGAATAACTATATACCCCCTAAGATGTATATACAATTCTACATTGCAATCCTACAAATGCATTTCACACTGGAAACTACATTTGATATAGTGGAAAACATTCAAGTTCATAGATCAGAAAATATATTTGATACAAAAAAGACATGAATAACATGTAATTAATATCTATTTCAGTACCAACAATGTGAAATGAGCATAATCAGTGTGATATTACTATAATTGAAGCATATCTGTAGACCTCGGGCCAAACCAAATTGACAAGGGTCATAAGAAAGGGGCACAACTCCACAAATACCACAAAATAATAATATTTTATTAAGTGTTACACTATAGCAAAAATAAAAACACACATGCAACACAAAGACTGTTAAAATCAATTCATCCACTATTCCTGTGACGCTAAAATACTTAGCAATCCATATTATAGAAGACCACAAGGTATCAAAAAGTACAAATAGAAATCAGTATAAAATAGCTCCACAAATAGCCCAAAAAATATATATATATATATATATATATATATTTTTACATATTTCTAATTACTAAAGTGATTGTTCAATTATTCCACTTAGTGCAAAAAATACAAGTATAAAAAAGTAATCACTACAAATAATTCATCAAGACTATAAACCTGTGCAATCAATCAAATCTAAAGTGCAAATGCTAGATAAGAAGGCTATATTCACCAAGTAAAGCAGGGGATGAGACCCCCAATGCAAACCCAATACACAAAAGTGCTGTTAGTGCAGAGGGCTGGTTAAGGGAGCTGAGGTAGTAAGCAATCACTGGAAAGACAAAGTAAAGATCATACTATCCTTGTGGTCAAACGTGACTAATCATCAGGTAGTGGATTGAAGGCAGGAGACCCCACGCGTTCCGCCGATCCGCTACGGCTTCTCCATGTAGACCTCCATTTTAGTATTTTTGCACTAACAATGGCCCATTTTTTGCCTATATGTAAAAAAAATGTATCCCCCCTCACATACACAAACAGAGAGGGTACAGTTAATAGGGCAGTCCCAGCAGGTGGCATAATGCCCCCCTGTCCCTTGCCATTTAAACTAGTACAAGTTTTAAAGTAGAGAAAATAAAAATAAAAGTTGACATCGAAATTTCCTTTAATAAATTAAATTTACCTATACTTACCTCATTTTCACCATCTGTCCCCCGCCAGGTATCTTAAATATTGCCAGCAGTGGCATCTATTTCAGACATCCTGCTTAAGTTGACCATTTCTTCAGGGGGCCAAATTTGGAATCCTTAAATTGTGACAACTTAGCAAATCGCTAGGTTAATTTGTGATAGAGACAACAATGAACGATGTGTGAGCAATGATGACAATAAGCTGTCACGATTTAAGCTTCCCAAATTTTTCCCTCTGAAAAAAATGATCTGGTTAGCTCTGCTGGCATCTGGAGTGAAGAGGGCACAGATCCCCCCTCCTCCTGCCCCAGCTAAGGGTAATGTCTGGAGCTGACGGTGACTACAGTGACAGCATCATTTGAGGGGAAGGGCATAGAGGGGAACACCCCAGGAAAGCCCCATTCACACCCCTTGATGATGATGTAGATAGTCACATGGGGGGTTCCACAAAGGCTCTGACTTTAGAAACGAAACATAGAAACATAGAAACATAAAAGAAACATAGAAGGTTGACGGCAGAAGGAAACCATACGGTCCATCTAGTCTGCCCTTATGTGTATACTGTATGTTCCCTTTATCTTAGGATAGATGTGTGCTTATCCCAGGCATGTTTAAATTCAGTGACTGTTGATTTTTCAACTACCTCTGCTGGAAGTTTGTTCCAAGCATCTACTACTCTTTCTGTAAAATAATATTTTCTAATTTTCCCCCCGACTAGCTTCAGGTTGTGCCCTCTTGTTCTATCATTAAGTTTCTTCTTAAAAACACTTCCCTCCTGAACCTTATTCAATCTTTTCACATATTTAAAGGTCTCAATCATGTCCCCCCTCTCCCTTCTTTCCTCCAGACTGTACAAATTAAGTTCTTTAAGTCTCTCCTGATAAGTTGTAAGTTTAAGTCCTTCCACCATTTTCGTTGCCCTCCTTTGGACCCGTTCTATTTGAATAATGTATTTTTGCAGGTAAGGTCTCCAGAACTGCACACAGTATTCTAGCTGTGGCCTCACCAGGGCTCTATACAGCGGCATCACAACCTCCCTCTTCCTACTGGTGATGCCTCGAGCTATGCAGCCGAGCATCCTGCTTGCTTTTCCCACTGATTATCATGGCTAGGAGCCAGAAAGGAGGGGGCCTGTGTCATTGTTCAAAAGATGCTGGCAGAATGCCTGACTTTGATTTCACCATGGGCATCAAAAGACCTCAGCATTGGGATCTGAAAGGGAGCCCCCAACCCGGCAGGCCAGTGTGGTAAATAGCAGCATCTGTGTCTGTCGACTATAATCCTATACAGGTAGGATTACACATAGGTCTCCACATTTGTCTTCAGCATCTTTTCATGAATTCCCTGAATGCCACCATGTCCATAAGAAAGCAAATGGTGTCAGTATTCACTTGCTCTTCCTGGAACGCATTCATGATGCTACGGGAAAAATGAGTAACCTATTCCTCACTGCTCATTTTCTTTATCTGAAATCTCTAGAGGTGCATTTTCCAATGAGCTGTAAAGTAAGAGATCGGGGCATAATTACTGCCAGCGCAGCAGTGAAGATACAATCAGCAGTGTCTCAGATGCTGGAGGGTCAGCGCTATTGGGATAAAGACTTGGGTATTACCTAAACAGGTTTGACAGATTCCAGAATCCTTCGATGTTTTATATGTACCGGGAAAAGGCAGCTTTGAAATACATTTTAAGTTGCAGTCAAAGAGTAACATACTGGCCCCACTGTGTCAGGGATTAAATGTGTTTATTTAAGTGTGTCCTCTGTAGAGCCATTTGACTATCAAACTTGGACCTTCCCAAGGCTACCATCACAACTTGCATGTGGTGAACCTCCAACCCAGCCTTTTCACACCTCACACTCCTAAATGTCAAAGCCCTTTTCTGTTGGTTCAGGTTGTACTCATAGTTTGGTTGACCAGTTGATCTATTACAGTAATTTTGAGCAGTTTGTCCTGCCTAAACTACCGCTGGAGTTGCCTTTCAATGGCTCAATGAAGGACACTGGTGGCAGGCCTGGACCTGCTGCACTTTCCTATTCCCAGGTGACTGGTAACGAAAATCTCCCTGAGGAGGCAAATTTAGCCCCTTTCACACCAGGCCGCTTGTGTCGCATTGGAGTATAAATACTCCAATGTGTCACAAATGGCCAGAAGCTGCAGCAAGTAAATGGACCCTTTCACACCCACGCTGTCCTGGCCTCCATCCTCCGGTCAGGCACTGCTGCAGTCAGCTTCTTGGGGGCCCTCAGTCCTCAACAAGAGGTATCCGCAGCAGTGCCTGACTGGGGAGGATGCCGGTCCCGCCACCGCCTGCTCTCACCGCCATGTCCCACCCCTGCTGTAGCCGCCGACGACTCCTTGCCTCACCAACGCTTAAGGTGCCCATGCCAGGGGACTGGAAACAATGGGGTGGTGCAGGACAGCATGTACATGCCACCGCTGCACAACCCCACATGACAGGCGAAACGCAGCACACAATTGTGAGCATTACTGAGCTGTATTTCTGCGTTGCCACCACAAATATGCTGGAAGCGCACAGTGTGAAAGGAGCCAAAAAGTCCTTAAAAAGGAGCAAGCATTTTGTAATACTAAAAATCAGGATGCCCCTGTTAAGTGGACCAAAACCCAGGTGAGTGAAAAAACTTTAAAGGCTAGTTTCTTGTCATTTTCATTCAACACAGCATCACAATGCTATAACTACGTAACTCCCTGAACACTTTAATTTGCAAAAAATCACAAGCTGGTCTCATTGTACTTCTTCCATATTTTCCTTTGTCAGGCTTCTTTATCTTCATCATCATCATTATTAAAGATAAGCAAATCTAAGATTTATTTCAGGCAGATTCAAATTCATTTGACAACTTAGTACCAGATTGGTATAAAAATATATATCAGACTCATCCTAATCTGACTGATATTGTGGCCCTTATTTATGAAGGAATAGCGACAGGTAGCGACTGGTGAGCGGCCGGTAATGACGGGCCCCGCCACGAGAACGCCGGCTCCCCACCACAATCACACATTTATCAAGCCAATCCTGCTTAGCGACTGAGATAGCGCCATATAGCCACTCATTCATCATTATTCCAGCCTCAGCCCACAGCGCCAGCGTCCGACCTTGAACAGCGACAGGTATGACCTCTCGCTACCTGGCGCTCTCCAATGCATTTCAATGGAACAATCTTTAAATATTCATAATTAATTGTTATTAATGGTTTTTGTTTTTTGTTTTTTTTTAAATGTGAAAAATTCTGTGACCACTTCTGCAATGTTAGATAATTTTTTTAAGGGAAAAAAAAAATTGTGCAGAATTGATATTTCAGGTCTGATATTCATAGTATTCATATTACTAAATTCTTTAAAACATTATTTTTTTTTCGTTTAAAAAAATATGGTGGTTTGGGGGTTAAAAAACTACTTTGAACACATCGCCGCCAGCGCTCTGGGGTTTAAACATGCATTTCACAGCGCTTGAATTTTTTGAGCGTGATTTTTTGATGAATATGGTGGGAGCCGGTCGCTAGGGCCAGTCGCTATCATGCGCACCCATACATCGCGGAACCTGTCAAATAGAACCTGTCAAATAGCGACTCATCACCTTGTATTCAACATTACTGCACACCGACTGAGTCGCTATCAACAACCGAACAACGGCCAAGCACAGCGACTACTAGCGGGCGCTGTGAAAATACTGCTACAGTCGCTCAACTGTCGCTACCTGCCGCTATCAATGAATCGGCCTCTGTGTTATGAAAATGGGAGCTCTCGGCCAGACTACTTCCTTTGTCTGTGTTACCATCCTGGGGTTGGGCCTTGCACTGCATTGTCAAAACTCTGGACTGGTTAAAAGTTCAAAGCACTGTATATTGACCGTATTGCCTTTATTATTTTTATTATTCTACAAGGTCACTTTGTTTTTACTAAACATTCTGGTGTACATTCCATTCTACTTCAAAGTCTCTTTAATCCTGTATTTTTAAAGATTACTCTAAAGTTTCACATTCATTTTTGACCTAATTTTTTGAAAACCTGAACTGAATTTAATTCTGTCAGAATTAATTGTCGTATACCTAATCATTGTGTTGTTGTCAGGGGTTAACTTTAGAGGGTACGACCGCACCGGGACCCCAAATCTCGGGGGGGCTCATCATTGTTTTTCCCCCACCATATTTATCATATTTGCTCTAACTTGGCATCATTTAAAGAAAGGAAGCACCTTTTTTCTCTGCTGTTTCAAGCTTTAGTTGTCTAGTTGCATTAAACTGAGTAACAAGACAGATAAAACGTTTACGGTATGACCTTTAAAAGGGACCCATTTAATGTTTGCACGTGGGCTCTGTCATTGGTTATTGTTGTAAGTATTGTTGGTGCCCTATTTTCATGACATAATTTGTACAGGAACATAAAGTGTTAACACTATATTGTGCACTGGTGCTCTCCTGAAAAAATAAATACCGAACATGAATAAAAAATGAAAATCTTCTAGTTTTGCCACAGACACATTCATTGTTTAAATTTCATTTCTCCCCCTTTCTGAGCCAGATATAAACTCCAATACGGGAAGAGTCAACAACTTTTCACTAATGAAAAATAAATTAACTTCTAATTATTTCAGCCTTGGGAACTGCCAAGTAGAATACATATTGCCAGGCTGATTTGTGTCTATTAACGAACACACGGCCTCATACAAGACTAGAATTAGAGAACAAATGATATGTCTGTGTCTTCCTGATCTCTGCTAGGAAATGGTGGGTCATAATGACCGCTCTTTTCAGTTATCCTTATTTTTATTTAATTGTTGCTGATAATTGTCTAACACAGAAAGATCATTTATTAGATTATTCTTGGTGTTGTTAAAAGCTCATCCCTGGGGAAAAAACAAAAAACCTATTCTGATGACATTCTGCATATTCAAGCAGTTGTGGACAATGGGAACCTAGTCTTTTTAAAGCGAGTTTCTTGCCCTAAAAGAATGCTCCATAAACAGTGATGTCAACAGAGGCACTCCATTTATGGGTTTGACTGCCAGGGTGTGTGTGTGTATGGGTGCTCAGCAGAGGTGGTTCTTCAGTAGGGGTTTTCCATCCATGACTTAGGCCCTTATTTATCACGGGCTAGCGCCAGGTAGTGTCTGACGAGCGCCAGGTAGCGGCGGCTAGCGCGGCATTCATCATGAAGCCGCCTGGACCGAACAGCGCCGCTGCAAATTCCCTCACAGCGCCAGGTATGAGCTGTCGCTCCCTGGCGATGTCCAATGCATTTCAATGGAGCAATCTATAATTAATCATAATTAATTGGTATTAATTTTTTTTTTTTTTTTTTTAATGTCAAAAATTCGGAGACCACTTCTGCAATGTTAGGATTTATTTTTAAGTAAAAAAAAATTTTTTAAAAAATTTGTGCAGAATTGATCTAACAGGTCTGAGATTAATGTATTCATATTACAAAATGATTCTAAAAACATGTATAATGTTACATTCAAAAAATATGGTTGTTTAGGGGTTAAAAACTAGTTAATACCCATCGCCGCCAGCGCTCTGGGGTTTAAACAAGGAATGGACAGCGACAGCACATTCGGAGCGTGATTTGTTAATGAATATGAAGCTAGCCGTTCGCTCTGGCCATTCGTTGTCAGGCGCTCACATACAACGCTGAACCTGTGAAACAGCGACCCCCCAGCCCGTATTCAACATT
This sequence comes from Gastrophryne carolinensis, assembly GCA_027917425.1. NCBI lineage: Eukaryota > Metazoa > Chordata > Amphibia > Anura > Microhylidae > Gastrophryne > Gastrophryne carolinensis. The sequence goes on along the minus strand of CM051235.1, from coordinate 400,591,072 downwards.
ACCGCACACCGACTGAGTCGCTGTCATCAAGCTAACGCCGGCCAAGCACAGCGAATACTGGCTGGCGCTGAAAAAATCACGCTACAGTCGCTCATCTGGCGCTACCTGGCGCTATTAATGAATCGGCCTCCCCGTTCTGACAATCCAAAAATGGCCTTTAGAAGATAGAGTGCATCTGGACGAGGCCAGGTCTTTAGCAGAGTTGTTCTTCATTAGAGGTTTTCCATCCATATGTTAGATTATACAAACCCCAGGTTCCCCTTAGAAGACAGCAAGGGTGTGTCTAGGTCGGGTTTTCAGATGGGTGGTTTTTCAAAAGGGGGCTTTCAGAAATTGTTTCTGATCTTTAATACTACAAATTCCCTTTAGAAGACATCAGGTCTTCATCAGGGTGGTTATTCAACAGGGGATTTCCATCCATCTTGCAAATGGCAGATGCCCTTCAGAAAGTAGCCAAATGCTCATGAATCATAAGGCTAAATCCTAGAATAGGATTCCAGTACAGAGCATCTGAACTTCATCCATCATTCCATCTTCAGGGAATCACAGGTTAGTATAGATTTTTCTTTTGGAGATAGACAGTTTTTTTATCTATAACTATGGAATTAGAGGTTTTTGTGCCTTGGGCACTCAGCCCTTCACCTCAACTTTCCTACCAATCCATATAAGCTGGTCCAACAAATACCCAAGGATGAAAACATCTGGTCAAAAATTACATAGTTTTGTGGACATGATAGCATCAAGCATCACAGAAAACTGGAAAAATTGTGTTCTTTTTTTTTTTTGACATGGGGTATTTTTGGTAGATTTATATATTTCTTTCCTAATCATTTTTAGCATTTTAATAGAATATACAACTAAAAATTATCAATATAAGTACAGCGTAATTTACCCAAAACTGGGGATAGTAAATTAAAGGCACTGACCTAACATAGGGCTAATGCATTGCATATAGAGGTGGAGTCTTTCTGTCAGGAAAAACCCACCAATAAGGTACAGCAGGCCATGTTCATACCTTGTTGAACAAGGGAGGAGAGTAAAGCTAATACCACCAGGACATGAAGCCTGAAAATGAAAAGAAGCCCAAAAAATAGAGAAGGCGATAGGAGACTAAGGGAGGTAAGAGAAGTCTCAACAAAGTGAGCAAAGGTAAGGGCTGAAGGGAGATAAGATCATTTACTGTGTTTTTAGTTTTGTAGTTGCATATATAACGTTAAAACGGAACAAAATCCTAATAGCCTTCCATTGCAGAGCTATGCAGATAGGTTGGGGGCAGAAGTTGTTCTGGGCAATAGGGGGGTTAGACGATGCGGCATGATAACATGGAAACAAACATAAAGGAACAGAACCCGGGGTAGGCAAAATCCCAGGTTTCATTTAGCTTTAAGGAGAACTTAGGTCATATGTTACAGTATTACAGTATGTTAAACAACCTTTTGAATCCTAACAGTAACAATATTAGGTATTACAGCATAAAATAGCTTTTTAAGCATGACAAGATGAATACAACAGAGACGGGAATGCAAACTTTAGTAAATATCAGTATTATTGAAGAAAATCTAAACATTTTATGTCTCTTAGGTAAAATAATTTATTTAGCTAGGTAGATCGTTCTTTGTTGTTCAGGTTCTTTGTACTGAATGGTTGCTATATCATAGACAAAATAACATACTGAGACGTTGCATTTATCTGTCTTCATCTAGGTAAAAATAAAGCTGGACAACGTTCACTCAAATATAGCCAAAATTATGATCCGATTAAATTATGTCGAATGAGTAAAGGTCTGGTCAAATTTAACCTAAATCCAAAATGAAACACGGGAAGGCCGATTCATTAATAGCGGCAGGTAGCGACAGTTGAGCAACTGTAGCAGTATTTTCGGTTGTTCGGTTGTTGATAGCGACTCAGTCGGTGTGCAGTAATGTTGAATACAAGGTGACGAGTCGCTATTTGACAGGTTCCGCGATGTATGGGTGCGCATGATAGCGACTGGTCAGAGCGACCGGCTCCCACCATATTCATCAAAAAATCAGGCTCAAAAAATTCAAGTGCTGTGAAATGCATGTTTCAACCCCAGAGCGCTGGCGGCGATGTGTTAAAAGTAGTTTTTAACCCCCAAACCACCATATTTTTGGAAACCAAAAAAAAAAAAAATTTTTAAAGAATAAAGAGGCCGATTCATCAATAGCGCCAGGTAGCGACAGATGAGCGACTGTAGCGTGATTTTTTCAGCGCCAGCCAGTATTCGCTGTGCTTGGCCGGCGTTAGCTTGATGACAGCGACTCAGTCGGTGTGCGGTAATGTTGAATACGGGCTGGGGGGTCGCTGTTTCACAGGTCCAGCGTTGTATGTGAGCGCCTGACAACGAATGGCCAGAGCGAACGGCTAGCTTCATATTCATCAAAAAATCACGCTCCGAATGTGCTGTCGCTGTCCATTCCTTGTTTAAACCCCAGAGCGCTGGCGGCGATGTGTATTAACTAGTTTTTAACCCCTAAACAACCATATTTTTTTAATGTAACATTATACATGTTTTTAGAATCATTTTGTTATATGAATACATTAATCTCAGACCTGTTAGATCAATTCTGCACATTTTTTTTTTTTTTTTTTTTTGACTTAAAAATAAATCCTAACATTGCAGAAGTGTTCTCCGATTTTTTGACATTAAAAAAAAATTTTTAAAAAATAATACCAATTAATTATGATTAATTATAGCTTGCTCCATTGAAATGCATTGGACATCGCCAGGGAGCGACAGCTCATACCTGGCGCTGTGAGGGAATTTGCAGCGGCGCTGTTCGGTCCAGGCGGCTTCATGATGAATGCCGCGCTAGCCGTCGCTCTCGCCGGCGCTAGCCTCATTTTGCTTGATAAATGCGTCATTGTGACCGCCGCGGGCGTACTTGAGTCGGTAGTCGCCGTTAGCTGCCGCTACCTGGCGCTCGTCAGACACTACCTGGCGCTATCGCTTGATGAATAAGGGCATTAGTAATATGAATACAATAATATCAGACCTGTAATATCAATTCTGCACAATGTTTTATTTTTTATTTTTTTTTAACTTAAAAAAAATATCTAACATGGCAGAAGTGGTCACAGAATTTTTCAAAATTAAAAAAAAAAAAAAACATCAATAACAATTAATTATTAATATTTAAAGATTGTTCCATTGAAATGCATTGGAGAGCGCCAGGTAGCGAGAGGTCATACCTGTCGCTGTTCAAGGTCTCAGTCTCTAAGCAGGATCGGCTTGATAAATGTGTGATTGTGGTGGGGAGCCGGCGTTCTCGTGGCGGGGCCCGTCATTACCGGCCGCTCACCAGTCGCTACCGGTCGCTATTCCTTCACAAATAAGGGCCTAATTAAAAGTAGAGATTGTAAAAGTAATTCAAAGGCATTTTTGTCAGGAAAATGTGGAGCTGGAGGTTTGCCCAATTTAGCTGATTTGCCATTATTCAGATTTATCGCTCCTTTGCAACACAGTGGTGGAGAAATTTCCCACACATTGTAGAAAGTGAGTCAGCTGTGAGCTGATTGCATTGTAATACAGTGTAACTCAGCAGGAAGCTTCCCTTGTAGCATTGTAAACAGCAGCCATGTGCTTGGCTGTTACAATGTAATACAGCAGGGGGCTGGACAGCCTTATGCTATGAAGCAGAAGGACTCGCTTGTTACAATATACTTGCTTGTTACAATATACTTGTCTTGCTTCTTACAATATACAGCACAAGGAGAGAGGCGGCAGTGCAAGTTTTAAAACCTCAAAATTGCATTCCGATGAGCACTGCTTCCTCCTGGGGTGCATCTGTAATGCAGCCATGTCAGGTGGCACTGCAGGGGGCTGTGTTTTTATTTATTATTTTTATTCATATCCTTGCATCTCATTACGGGTTCAGTGGAGATTGGGGCCCTACTGCATGCTGTTATATTTTTACACTTAACCATTGGTGGCTCAGTAGCTGCAGCTCTGCCCCCTAGTCCTTCCCACAGCAAGTTGGCACCAGGCGGAGGAGTGGCACACACGGGGGGAACCTTTCTATAGTGTGCAGAAAATTAAATTTAAAAATTAAAGGAGCACTATTGTGAAATTGTGTAATATTAAAAATCCATATAAACACTAATGACAGGATGGGTCAATTATACACCTGAACAGAATAAAACTTCGGCCAAGCTTGTCGTTTTCTTCTTATGGTAGGAATAAAATCCAGAAGTGACAGGTTTAGTCTATGAAGGGTGACAGAGCCTGTCACCCTGGATGTCCTTATCTTTCCATTAAAATTAAAAGAAACAAGCCCGGCTGGATATTTCTTGATGCCGCGTGTAAAAGGGACCTCTGCTCCTGCCATCCAGCATATTTATATGGATTTTTATCATTGGCCCATTTTCTGCTCCTTTAGACAGGTTAGACAGGTGACTTAACTGAGCTCTTTCAAGTCAAGGGTTGACCTATACCCAGTTTTCCTTTCTTCTCCTGAAATATTTCCCATCCTACAGGTGATAGGTCCTAACCTGTGTGAGCTTTCCTCTAGAGAGTAGTTACGACATATCCCCTGTGCTATGGCAATAATTTCCTTTGAGTCAGGATGTTTGGTTGTTGGGTGTTAAAGTGTCTTGTTGGGGCCTTACTGTGTTCCAAAGATAATATATTCTGCTTTACAGAGAAGCATAAACCTTAGATATTACCCCAACAGAAATCAGGCTTTGCAGATTATGTGATATACAGCACTATAAGGTGGATGCCCGCCAGCAATTACAATACATTTGTTTAATGTGTAGGTAAAAAATAATGTAGCTCACAGTTAATGTCTGTTTCTAGGGAATAAACAGCCCCTCTTGGCTGACAATGCTCAGAGTGTTTCAGGATTCACGAGACGTTGTAGATAAATTTCCGGATTCACCTTGTGGAGCGTTGGCCTCTCTGGTCGATGGACAAATAAACAGCTCAGTCATCTGCACCCAAATACATAATGAGAAATCAATTCCAGTGCTTGGTTCTCCTGCCTGCCCGACAGAGGTCTGTCATAAATCCATGAGATTATTAAGAAGAAGATCCTTTAAAGAATGCTAATTTCCATCTTTATGGGTCTGACAAGGGGGAACGGTTGAGTTAGAAATAAAAACGTAAGCAACGTCATAAGTTTTTGCTATGTGCGATATACCAGTAATTTAAATGGCCGTAAAAAGACAAGTTTTACTATCACAACTACTCTGCAGGGGCTCTGTATAAGAGTATATGAATGTAACAGATGCATGGCGTCCTGGCAGCTCCATGGTCATGTTTCTAAGCCAATGGTCAGCGAAAGGTTGGAGATCATTGGAAAATGCTTTCATCTGTAGTGATGAACTACGGATTCAGAAATTGTTAAATATGACTTGAATATTGGCTATTCAGTTCAGCTCATTCAGATCCAAATAGTAGATATTATTTGGTCTACCTATTTTTATTTCCCCAGGCTGGTGGCCCAGTGCACCACAAGGGGGTTGGTGGCTGAAAGCTTGGCCTCTGGTAGTGGGCATACCAGCCCTTATGCCCTTTGGCAAAGATACAGTGCCCCTCAAGGGATGCTCCAATGGGCACTGAGCAGCACTCCTCTGCCCAGGAAAGGGTAAACAAAGTAAACAGACAAGCCACAGGAAATTCCTTACTGCCCCCCCCCCCCCCCACCATCATTCTGGTCTCGGGGGCCCTGGCAGCTGCAGCATCAACATTTGAATATGAAAGAGTTCTACATTTGGGAGAGGCTTTTGAACCTCAGACACATGGCTTCTGATGATGCCCCTAGGATCATAAGGAATTCAAAAGTTAGGTTCCCACCCATGTCCCAGCACATGGAGGGCCTGGTGTTCTTCCAAGGTGCCCTGAGCACTAGACTTTTTGTCTTCAGGTTGATGAAAACCCAAATACTCAAATATCTGGGCACCTTTAAATGAACCATCTCTGAATTGAATAGGATTCTGTTCAGCTTGTCACTTTTTATCTGGTGATATGTGTGTAATTCATGCTGAGGTCAGAAATACCTACTACTCTGTTTAGTTTTTTAGTTTATATGCAGTTTGGCCATATTTTTCTTACATTCGTGAGTACCAAATGCTGATCAACCTTTTAGCCCGGGAATCTATAAGATTCCCGGACCGATCACCTCCCTCACCGCGGGACATCCGAGATCGGGATGTCCCGCGGTGAGGGACCCCCCCGAAAACCCCCCAAAAACTCACCTCCTCGGCGGTGGCGGCGGCTCGCTGTGAGAGGGACGTGCGGGAGGCGGCGGTGCTAATCGGGGTGCCCCCCTGAAGTGGACCAAAACCCAGGATAGTCAAAATCCTGGGTGTTGGTCCACTTTAAGCATAGATAACAAAGAAGTCCAAGGTCCCCTTTAGCCAAATAACATGTTTTTGAATTGAAAGATCATTGGATGGGTGCCAGTTTGTTTGTTGATAAACCAGAAAAATAGGAAGTTGCAATAGTCCAGTCAGAATATGACGGGCAGGCTGATTCATTACTAGCGCCAGGTACCGACAGATGAGCATCTGTAGCGAGGAGAAGAGCGACCCCTAGTAGTCGCTGTGATGGGCTAGGGGTCGCTGTTACCAAGCGCCTGGCCGGCATTGATGAATATGTTGTATGTGGGTCGCTATAACACCAGTACATCGATGTATGGGAGCGAACGGTAGCGCCAGCTCAGTGCGACCGACTCAAACCATATTCATCAAAAAAACAGCCTCACACAGCGCCAGCACTCAAAATTGGGCCGCTGTAGCCCAGAGCGTCAGAAGCAGTGTGATTAAAGTCCGTTTTTGAACACATATCCACCAGTAACAAAGCGAAAATGTATGGAATTACATTGTTGTAACATTGTGACATTAACACTTTAATACCAGACCTGTAATGACAATTCTGCATAAAATATTTTAAAAATCAAAAAAGTTTTCAAAAATGACATTTAATAGGCAAGGAGAGGTCACACAATTATTTGATAAAAAAAAAAAAAAAAAAAAAGAAAACCCTGTTTAAAGAGAAGAAAGGTAACGCCCATTGAAATGTATGGGAGAGCGACAGGTAGAGACAGGTAATACCAGGCGCTCTGGAAGCTATATATATATATGTAAATGCTGAGCCGTCTGTGATGATGAATCTGACGCTACATGGCACTGTTAGAGTCGCTCACTGGAATCTCTTTCATAAATGTGGTATTGCGTACAGCGCCCGTCGTTCACCGTTCGCCACCTTACGCTACGAGGCGCTACCTGCCGCTATCCCTTGATGAATAAACCTCAGAATTGATTAATATCATACGACATGCACTAACAGGAGGAAGGGATGATAGCAGGAGATGTTGGAGATGGCAGGAAAAGGCTTGGGAGTGTTTGTGAAGTTTAAAGGAAAGTCTAGAATTATGTCTAGGCATAAAAGTGGACCAAAATCCAGCGCAGTCAGCCCGGGAATGTATGAGATTCCCAAGCTAATCGATTCCCTCGGCCCGTGGCATCCAAAATCAGGTTGCCCTGCTGTGTGAAATTCCCCAGCTCACCCCGTTTACTTGCCTTGCTTCCCGGTCCATCGGCACATGCGCGAGCCACGGCCGCATCACCAATACCCCGCTAGCAGGGCGCTTGCCTGGGCCAGGCATTTGTGAATGGCCGGCGCGGGCAAGCTCTTCGTTAGAGGGAAGCGGGGGATGCGGCTCTCTGAGCGCGCTTCCACGCTGCTGCTGACTTTATAAATACTGTGGGAACTAGCGGATATTTCATCCCCGCCGTCGCAGGGTAGCGCACATTTCATAAATCAGGTCCTTGGTGTATAGTGTAAAGTGATTATGATGTTAGTGGAACAAACTTTCTTCCAGTTGGAAGTCTATTGGCTTATGTTGCTAGAGCTGGATCACTGAAAGTCTAGAAAAGAGATAGATTGGAAATACGTCTGATATTTCACAGGACATGGAGTGCTTGTAAAACATATTACCAGGGCAGTTTTCTAGAAGGAGCAATATATTGTTTCCCATTCTGGCGCAATGACGGCATCCACGCCAATATTTGTAACAAAAGCAGCAGAAAACAAACTCAACTTTAGCACAATATAACATTTTGTTTTGTTCGGGTTTAGAAACCATAAATTTACCGTTATGATCGGGCCGGCGCTAGGAAGTCTCTTGTGGTTTATAAGGATTGCAAATGTTGTGCGATAATTTATGGTATATTTTTTCAGGGCCGCCATATATTTGCTTGATTTGTTGCCCGCTGTGTTGCTCTCCTCTCTCTCTGGCAGACTATATGGATGATTTACGGGAAGCCTCTTGGCATCACGGGGGAAGCTGCAGCTCATAGTGATCCAATACTGGACCAAATGAGAGTCCACGAATGTCAGGGAAAATTTAGGGGTGCAACGCATCAGGAAAGTGTACTATAACATAATATCTACTACCTAACATTTGACATCTTCATTGATAATATTACATCAGCTAGTCAAATTTTACAACATATAGAGACTGAAAGGTCTCCACAGGCTGATCTACAAAGGAAACAGGGGAGGCACCCAGGTGGGCCACAGGGGCAGATTATAATTTGTGCTATAGAGCACCTGCTCCAGGTCTATGCAGCTCAGGGGGCTCCTAGCACCATTATCACCTAGGGTGCAGAATCAGGGCTGGATTATAAAGAGGGCAACCTGGGACCCACACCCTGCAGCCTCAACCACTTACCACTTACCGCTATGCTGTATTTTTATCAATACAAGTTGTTTGATAATTAAAGGGACTTTAAACCCAAGCTACACCATGGCATGCCCTTCCCAGCTTAGCCACAAATCAGAAATTGAAGCAAACAAAGTTTGCTTATTTTAGAATACAAAATCTATTCACATATAACAAGATATTTTTACATGCTTCGGAATGGCTTATTTCACACTGCTCTCAAGGGGGATAAAGTTGGATGTAGTTAGTGTGTGTCTGGACAGGGCGCCCTCCCCACCGTCATGTGCTGCCTGTTATACCTAATGAATGTATTAGCAGTGCTGGCGCCACCTGGAGGCTTCCAGTGGCAAGTGCTTCTGGGCTTGTCATTCCAAACTGCCTCAGTGGTCCTCATCTGACGCCTCCAGTTGGCTCTGTGTACAGCCTCAGGGTTTAAACAATTCACTGCTCTACAGCAGGAGAGCACAGCTTATCTAGTCACACACAAAACAAAATAGAACACACAAAGGACAAAGGTTATGGGTGAGGCTGGCACTAAGGTTCACCAAGGGGCATATATTGCCCTTAGAGGAAACAATCAATTTATTGAAACAAATGTACACACATACGAAAAAATAGGCACATCAAAATCCCACCTTCCTCCCCATACAGTGCGCTAGCCTCTCCCTTTCTCAGAGCCCAAAGGCCTGGCTGCCCAACTCTACCACCTACAATACCTCTCCTTGAATGTAGCCCTTAATCTCGTCTGCGTCTCAGCATCCGGCTCCTCCAAGCTGCAAGTTGCCAGGGCACAAAGTCAGCAAGTGTAGAGAGGGGAGCGGGGGGGCGTGGTCGGGCCGTCCGTCCGCCGACGTACGTTTCGCAAGCCTACTGAGGCTTCGTCAGGCTAGCTGAGGCTAGCTGCACCGTGAGCCTGTTTGATGTGAATGGATGCGTCCTGTAAGCACAATTAGCACTCCAGCACTTTATACTGAGCTGCTCTATTGCCACAGCACTTTATGGACAGTCTATTTGTGAATCACTAATGAGACTTGCTGCTATATCCTGAGTTTTGCACTACAGGCACTTTAAGTAGTTGTGCACTTCAGATCATTCGGAGATTATATCAAGTACCTGTGGGATTGCTCAAACATTGAATCTGCAAGGAGGACTAGATTTGAACCCTATTTGCTGGCCATCAATTTAGGTGTGGATGAAGGGGTGCATGGTAACACGGGATGTAGTGTGCCCTCTCCCCCTCCCCCCCCCCATGTTTTTAGTTGCAAGCAACTTTGCTTTTTATTTTTTGTGTATGGGGAGGAGGGTGGGATTTTGATGGACCTATTTTTGTATATGTGTGTTTATTTGTTCCAATAAATTGATTGTTTCCTATTGTTTTATTTTGTCCTTGTGTGCCCACATCCAGTTGTTATGTAAATGACAGCCTGCTTGTGCTAACAGGCTGAAATGGTTTTATGATGCAGCGCTTAAATAAATTCAAGATAGGATTACACATCTGTAATAACCTCCGCATAGTGGGCTATTTTTAAAGTTTACATGAAAAAAGTCACCTACATCCACTCATTTTACAAGCAAGGGGCACAATGCAGTGCATCCCTGGCTTCTCAAATGGCACAGTTCTTCTTCCACTTGCAAGGCACAACTCACCTTGTTGGTTCTATTACAACCTGATTGACCACACTGATAAAGAAGCTCTCAGTGATGTAGTTGTTGGTGCAGGTCAGCCATCAGGACTGAATTAGGTGTAGTCGAGGATGCCCTGCTGTGTGAAACCCCCCAAATCGTTCATGCCAACTCACCTCTTCCCGGTCCTACGGCGCATGCGTGGTCGCTCATCCAATCAGCAAGCTCAGAGCCACTCGGAGCGCCTCCGAGTGCACTGGCGGGCGCATCCCCCACTACCCTCACAAAGGCCTGGGGCAGGTACATGCCCTGCTAGAGGGATAGCAGGGATGTGGCCATGACTCGCACATGTGCCGTTGGACTGGGAAAGAAGGTAAGTGTATGGGGTATCCTGGGGGTTTCACACAGCGGGGGAAACACAATTTTGGATGACCCGGCGGCAGGGAATCGATCGGCTCAGGAATCTTATAGATTCCCTGGCCAATCACGGTGGGTTTTGGTCCACTTTAAGGGGTGTTGGAGGGCCCCAAGTGGTGAAGGCCATGGCAAGGGAGACCTGGTTTTCTCCCACCCCTTTAAGCCTACCCTGCTCCCCTTCCACAGAGAGACTCGGCTGAATATTGTCCTACATAAAAATACTTTTAGGTTCCTAATCATCCCCAAAGCTGCTATCCTCCTAATTTAGCATGCTCCTCTGGTTGAGTTTTGCTAGGAATCTTGTAATAAGTAGGGCATTAATACTTACTGATCGGCATTCCTGGGGCTGTGGTAACTGCTGTGCAACCAGCAACCAGTCGGCTTCACCAGATAGACATGCATGTGCCCAGTAGATCCCATTGGCCACAGGAAGTAATGATAACAGGACATCTAGATTTTAGGCTTCTTTAGCTGGAGAGGCATCTCAGACTGGGACTTTTTTTGACGTCAGGTCCACTTTAGCTTATCCGTGCTGAAATATAGGTGTGGCAAATCCAGTTGCAGAAACCAAGGGCCTTATTCATAAAGAGATAGCACCAGGTAGTGCCTGTACAGCGGCTGGTAGCGGCAGTTGAACGCTGGACACGGCATGCAATTGCACATTTATGAAGCCGAATCTGGTGCGCGAGTAGAACAACGCCATGTAGTGTACAATTCATCATTATCCCAGGCTCAGCGTACAGCGCCGGTGTTCAGCCTGGCACTCTCCCATACATTTCAATGGACGATCCTTAAATCCCTTTCCTGATCCCAACTTTTTTTTTTTCCCTAAAAAAAAACTCAAAACTTCTGACATGTATTCTGGGCAAGAAAATGACATTTTTGAAACCTTTTTTGATTAATAATATTATTATGCAGAATTGTCCTTACAGGTCTGGTATTAAAGTGTTCATGTTATAATGTTATAACAATGTAATTCCATATGTTTTGCTTTGTTACTAGTGGATACATGTTCAAAAACAGCCTTTAATCACAGCATCTGGTGCTATGGGCTACAACTACATGATTTTGAGAGTCTGCGATTTTCGGGGCTGTTTTTTTGATGAATGTGGTGTGAGTCAGTCGCACTGATCTGGCGTTACCGTTCGCTCCCATACAGCGTAGTACTGCAACTCACACATCATACTCATCAATGCCGGCCAGCGACTGAGGTGCTCTGAAACAATGATCCATGGCCGAGCACAGTGACTACTCGCTCTGAAATCCGCTCTACAGACGACACTCAATACTCATCTGTCGCTACCTGGCGCTAGTAATGAATCAGCCTGCAAGTGATACATGGCTAGATGCCTTGATGCAAAAAGTTTAAAAAAGACTCCCACAATCCTTTGCTGCAATAAAAAGCTATAGGACTATTTCCAGGCTAAACATGCTAAATGCTTTATATATTCAGAGCTGGATCAGCCAATAAAACTAGAGTACAAAAATACAGCACAATGCATGTGAAATGGGCCGATGCCTCATACAATATCCAGAGAGGACGCGGGAGGGATTCCAGCCGGGATAGAAAATAGGAATCATTTTCTGGTCATCATAAAATCTATGCATATTAAAAAGGAGGAAATAGCCGAGTTAATGCAATTCAGCTAAACATTCGGCGTTGGTGCTCATTGACCCAGCAGTGCAGCAACAGGCATCATTATTTGTAATGACCCTTCCTGACACGACTACACAACACAATAACGATAAAGAAGTAACATGTATACAAAACAGATAATGATACTCGATATATAACTTATTAATGGCAATGGCACACAGGGAGGTGATTGGAAGGAGCTGAAAACTGAATAGTCAATCATCCTGCCTATGTTTTCTCTACTAGGTAAGTATTTTTACAACTTTTTTCAAACTTTTTATGAGAAATACATTAATTAGGAATTCAACTATGTTCATTTAAAACTTCAGATTTTATTTGTCATACTGTTCATTGTTCATACTGCATATTTGTTAGAACCTGGCTTATCTATTGTACCATCAATACAACAAGACAATACAGTAATATCATTAGTGTTTATGTGTGTGATAGCACAGTACAGGGTATAGTTACAGACTGGGTAAAACATACAGTACATAAACAAGAGGCTGCAATGTTCAAAGTAAATACTATGAAAACAGGATATAATAGGAGACAGAAACCTGCCATTATGAGCTTAAAATCTAAAGCATAAGGAGTAGAGACGAAGGGGAGAGATTACAGGTGGTAGGTATTGCGTTCAACAGCTCTGTTGAAGTGTTGGGGAATGTCAGATTGAGTGGGGAGTGCTTTCCAGAGAATTGAAGAGGAGGTGACCAGGGTGAGAAGGTCAGAAGCAGAAAGGAGGTTGCATCTGGGTTGGTATTACTGGACTAGTGATAAGAAATCCTGGATTTGTAAATTACAGTGGAACAAATCCCCCGGCCCCAGGGGTTTCACACAGCAGGTCATACTAATTTAGGATGCCCCTGGGAGCAGGCTAGTGGCCCCACACTCTATTGTCTCCCTGGAAGCCTGATTAATTAATTGATTGAATTATCAAATAGGTAACCATGACTGTAACAACAATATAATTGATAGAACATTTTAATTCAAACTACAGTCTCTGCCCTATGTTTTATTCTATTTGAATTTTGTATCTGTAGCAATATTTTATTAATCAGGGATAGGAAACTACAGGAGGGTAAGACATACTTATAATGCACATGGTATTATGGGCCACATGTGGCAGAGATGCAACTTGTCACACTCAGGTAACTCCAGCCCTGAAACCCCAATCTACACAGCCAGCTTCACCTGTAGGAGCCTCCGCTTGCCGGGACGCAGTATACGCTTGCCCGGGATCGGTTGTCCCCAGGACTTCAATGGCTCAAAGGATGAGAGCTGACTGGGTGGGGGTCTGGAGAACCAATAGCGAAGAGCGAGAACAGAGTGAGTCCCAGTGATGATGCAGGTAATGCTAGGAAGTCCAGAGACCGGCGAGAGGTCAAACCGGGGAAGCAGAGATTGCGACAGTACAGTAGGATAAGGCAGCTCGAGGTCTGGGTACGAAGCAGGGGTCAAGGCTGGCAGCGGTCAGGATGGTCGTGGACAGGCAAAGGTCGGCAGCGGAAATCAATCGGAGAGTAGTAGGTTCAGGCACGGGGTCGGCAACGGAGATCAATCAGAGTAGTACAATAGCTGAGCAAGGTCCAACAAGGCACTATCACAGGCCCCGACTAACTGAAGGGGTGAAGGCTGTATAGGAAGAGGGCTGTTAGGTTTGGTCCAACTTGGATCGGGACGGTGATTGGTGCGACATAAAACCTAGATGGTGATTGGTGCAATATTGAGCTACTCGCCCAGTGGTAGTTCTGGGCACAGCTCCGAGCCCGAGGGACCAGGATTGGGTAGTTCAAATCTTCCTTCCGCGGCCGTGCTGAGAGCAGCACCGCCGGAGTGCATAAACAGATCGCAAGCACGTCCACTGAGACCAGGGAGAGAGAAGGAGGCGGGCGCGCCTGGCGCCGCTCGTGCCACCGCTTGACGCAGCCTCTGAGCGGGAAGAACCCCGTCAGAGCGGCCAGGGACGTCACAGGAACGGGACTCAGGAAAGTTGGTTCTGACACAACCAAACACATTTTTACAGGAATACGTTGGGAGAGAGTAGCTGCCTTTGCAAGTTTCTAATCTAAGGGATTATTTAATTACAAATAGAAAGGGGCAAGTTCTCTAAGTGAGGTGCTGAAGTTCTCTGATAAGGAGTAATTTTTTTTTTACAAATAAGCAAATTCTATACTATCAACGCTTTACCTGCCAGCCTGCCTGGAGATGAGTTGAGTTGTCATGAGTTGTCATCCCTGTTGCCAGGCTATTTTTCACTATTTTGTGCTATACAGGTTTAACTGCAATTTTTTAAGGAATGTCCAGGGATTTCCCTGGTGCTATGTGTCTGGAATAACATTTTCAACTTGTGGCACTCCTGGATGGCGTTAAGAGTCGTTAGCGCATAGGCATATCAAAGCCATGAGCTGCGAACACTGCCTGGCGGGAATGTTACAGCTACAGCTCAGGTGCCGCCTTCACCTTTTATATAAAATTAGCCTCTAATACTCAGCCAATAGTGTATTTACTACCAGGAAAAGAACACCCCTAAACCAGATTTCAGAGTTTCAAATATAAAAAGGACTCACCTACCCAGTGTAGGGTACCAGAACCCCTGGTGGACGCAGCGTGTCCTGCTCTGCTTCAACTTTCTAAGCTATTATACTCACCCTGATTTCTGTTTCCCCAGTGGCAGGTGATGCAAATAAAGGGAGCAGCATGTTGAGCAGGTGAGTCCTTTTTTTTATTTTAAACCCCCTCAATCGGGCTTAGCACTGGGGGAGGGGGGGAAACAGCGATGGTTGTAATTTTTTAAATATTTAGTCTCGTCTGCATCCTTAAAGCAGACCTAGAATAAACAGGCAAAGCCGCCCTTTGAGGTCGCTTCATTCCTTGTTCTCTGGGCATCTCTAATTGCTGGCTGAAGGTCCACTGGAGGGCATTTAAAATGGGCAGCAAGCATACAACACCGCAAATAAATAATAAAGTCTATGCTAAAAAAAAAAAAAAAAAACATTTTATTCCTGGAAGAGGGTGTTTTGGGAATCTTTTGGAAGGTACAAACCTATGACCGAGCACAGTACCTATGCGGGAAATCCCGTTACCTTACAGTGTTATCAGTTCTCCCTGTATGCCACTGACTTCAAGAAAGTGCGGCCGGCAGAGATAAGGGACATATTTTGTATGCTTCTTTTTTTTGGCAGCATAATCTTGCAGTAGCATGTTTCACTCTGATACAAGAAATGTACTTTGTTTGCCGTTAAGTCATCTCACTATTTACAGCCGGTGTGATTTTTTTCCTTTAATCCGATCCGTCCTGTGTGTGTGTTTTTTTCCTTGTTATTTTATTTTTAGCGCCTCGGCTCTTTGTCATTTTTTATTCCAGTAAACATCTAATTTCGCTGAGCGCAGAGGATTCCTTATCAGCCTCGTTCCAGCCAACAGGTGTTGTCTGCAAAGATTGTTAATGTAATCCTTATGGCGAGGGATGCTGATAGGTCGGATCCCGCTTTTGCGCTTTCGAAAACTGTTCACTAGTTTTTGAAAAGGAGAAAAAAAACTCACATCACTTCATTATGCGAATTCCAGTGTTATCTGATGGAATAGTGGGAGTGTAAAATCCATTTGAACCGTGCCAATGTGGCGCTCCAGAGACATGAAAAAACCTCCAAACCGAAGGGGGGAGGATTAGGCTGCTGGAGGCTGATAACTTTATAGGCAGCCCCAGCCGATCAAATGAATGCACCGCTAAATATACCCATAGAGACCTGCTCACTGGTTGCTAGAGCGAGTGAGGGCTGTGGGCAGGTTAGGGTACACAATTCAGGTTAAGGTATGGTTGAATGGCAGCAGATTAGGGTACAAGTGAGCAGGTTGTGACAGTTACAGCAAGTAAACAGCTAAGCCCCCTCAACAATTGCTAGAACTATGCGCTTAGTCACTGTGAAATAGGAAAAAATATGATTTCTATTAATATTTGCTGCACATCAATCTAAAATATTTCTACTAGAGATTAATATGATAATTACAATAAATGTTATAATGGTAAGAGAGATATAGTGGATATAGAGAGAGATAATGCAGAGACAAATAGAGATACTTCAATACTGGTTTCATGGCCATCTTATTGTTTCCTGGCCTTCATGGTTGAAGGGTTCCATTCATCGACTGACTACCCCCCTGCACACAGCTTAATGTAGGAACAATAGGGGAGTGGCCAGCATTCCCCACCTCGACCCCAAGGTCGGCCCACATCAGGTCTCTATGAGTTTAGATATATATTTCATAAAGGGTATACCTCCCACAATATGCATGTTATCATATTGTAACCAAGAAGTTCATGATCCCCATTAATTTCTCATTTAAATGAACCCAAACACCAAATGTATATCATCCAGGGTCCGATACTATGTGGATTATCAGGCTCTGGACTATATATATATACACCATGTTTGATATCAAATGAAAGGTCTCATAGTCCTTAATAAGACCCTCTCACTAATATAGTCATAACGGTCATATCACAAGAGTTACAATGCATCCCAGAAATATCATCCAATGCCAATGTGTCCAATGTGTATTTGCAGTCTCTGCATCTGGGGGCCTAATTAGGAATTCAAGGATTCCTTTTCAAGTACAGCTTGTTGCCAGCTAGGTGTGATAGGTGTCTATTGTCATGTCTATTGTCATGGTCTGTTTTCTTATAGACATGGCAGGATGTGGGACCACTATTTGAATGTTAATTAGGGACAATATCCTTTAACACACTGTAACTGTTATTTCTCTTCCATTGCCTCTAACCCTTCCCCTCTCCATCCAACAGGTTAGGATGCAGGTGACCTGACAGCAGTATGCAAGTTAGGATGCAGGTGACCTGGCAGCTGTATGCAGGTTAGGGTACAGGTGAGCTTCAGCTGTATGCAGGTTAGGGTACAGGTGAGCTGACAGCAGTATGCAGGTTAGGATGCAGGTGAGCTGACAGCAGTATGCAGGTTAGGATGCAGGTGAGCTGACAGCTGTATGCAGGTTAGGGTACAGGTGAGCTGACAGCTGTATGCAGGTTAGGATGCAGGTGAGCTGACAGCAGTATGCATATTAGGGTACAGGTGACCTGACAGCAGTATGCAGGTTAGGGTACAGGTGAGCTGACAGCT
This sequence comes from Gastrophryne carolinensis, assembly GCA_027917425.1. NCBI lineage: Eukaryota > Metazoa > Chordata > Amphibia > Anura > Microhylidae > Gastrophryne > Gastrophryne carolinensis. Next base: position 400,573,571 of record CM051235.1, on the reverse strand, counting down.
GTATGCAGGTTAGGGTACAGGTGACCTGACAGCAGTATGCAGGTTAGGATGCAGGTGAGCTGACAGCAGTATGCATGTTAGGGTACAGGTGACCTGACAGCTGCATGCAGGTTAGGATGCAGGTGAGCTGACAGCAGTATGCATGTTAGGGTACAGGTGACCTGACAGCAGTATGCAGGTTAGGGTACAGGTGAGCTGACAGCAGTATGCAGGTTAGGGTACAGGTGACCTGACAGCTTTATGTAGGTTAGGATGCAGGTGACCTGACAGCTGTATGCAGGTTAGGATGCAGGTGAGCTGACAGCAGTATGCAGGTTAGGATGCAGGTGACCTGACAGCTGTATGCAGGTTAGGATGCAGGTAACCTGACAGCTGTATGCAGGTTAGGGTGTAGGTGAGCTGACAGCTGTATGCAGGTTAGGATGCAGGTGACCTGACAGCAGTATGCAGGTTAGGATGCAGGTGACCTGACACCTGTATGCAGGTTAGGATGCAGGTGAGCTGACAGCAGTATGCAGGTTAGGATGCAGGTGAGCTGACAGCTGTATGCAGGTTAGGGTGCAGGTGAGCTGACAGCTGTATGCAGGTTAGGGTGCAGGTGAGCTGACAGCTGTAAGCAGGTTACGATGCAGGTGAGCTGACAGCAGTATGCAGGTTAGGATGCAGGTGAGCTGAGAGCTGTATGCAGGTTAGGAGGCAGGTGAGCTGACAGCTGTATGCAGGTTAGGGTACAGGTGAGCTGACAGCTGTATGCAGGTTAGGATGCAGGTGAGCTGACAGCTGTATGCAGGTTAGGGTGCAGGTGACCTGACAGCTGTATGCAGGTTAGGATGCAGGTCAGCCGACAGCTGTATGCAGGTTAGGATGCAGGTGAGCTTACAGCTGTATGCAGGTTAGGGTAAGGATGATCTAACAGCTGTATGCAGGTAAGGGTATGGGTGACCTGACTGCCTTACCCTAACCTGCATACAACTGTCAGGTCACCTGCACCCCAACCTGCATACAGCTATCAGCTCACCTGCACCCTAACCGGCATACAGCTTTTAGGTCACTTGTACCCTAACATACATACATACAGGTGAGCTGACAGCCCCATATAGATTAGGGCAAAGGTGAGCTGACAGCTGCATATAGATTAGGGTACAGGTGAACTGACAGCTGCATATAGATTAAGGTACAGGTGACCTGACAGCTCCATATACATTAGGGCACAGGTGACCTGACAGCTGCACATATATTAGGGTACAGGTGACCTAGCAGCTCCATATAGATTAGGGTACAGGTGACCTGACAGCCCCATATAGATTAGGGCACAGGTGAGCTGACAGCCCCATATAGATTAGGGCACAGGTGACCTGACAGCTGCACATAGATTAGGGTACAGGTGACCTGACAGCTCCATATAGATTAGGGTACAGGTGACCTGACAGCTCCATATAGATTAGGGCACAGGTGACCTGACTGCCCCATATAGATTAGGGCACAGGTGAGCTGACAGCCCCATAAAGATTAGGGCACGGGTGACCTGACAGCTGCATATTGATTAGGGTACAGGTGACCTGACAGCTCTATATAGATTAGGGTACAGGTGACCTGACAGCTCCATATAGATTAGGGCACAGGTGAGCCGACAGCCCCATATAGATTAGGGCACAGGTGAGCTGACAGCCCCATATAGATTAGGGTACAGGTGACCTGACAGCTCCATATAGATTAGGGCACAGGTGACCTGACAGCTGCATGTAGGTTAAGGTACAGGTGACCTGACAGCTGCATTTAGGTCAGGGGATAGGAGACCTGACAGCTGCATGCAGGTTAGGGCACAGGTGACCTGACAGCTGCATGCAGGTTAGGACACAGGTGATCTGACAGCTGCATGCAGGTTAGGGCACAGGTGACCTGACAGCTGCATGCATGTTAGGGCACAGGTGACCTGACAGCTGCACGTAGGATAGGGCACAGGTGACCTGACAGCTGCATGCAGGTTAGGGCACAGGTGACCTGAGAGCTGCACGTAGGTTAGGGCACAGGTGACCTGACAGCTCCATAGAGATTAGGGTGCGGGTGACCTGACAGCTCCATAGAGATTAGGGTGCAGGTGACCTGACAGCTGTATGTAGGTTAGGGCATAGAAGACCTGACAGCTGTATTTAGGTCAGGGGATAGGAGACCTGACATGTCCATGTAGGTTACAGTATAGATGGCCTGACAGAGTTAGGGTACAGGGAAGCTGAGTGCTGCATATATGTTAGGGTGAAGGTGAGTCAAATGCCGCATGTGGGTTGAGGTACAGGTGAGCTGAGTGTGGAATATAGGTTGGGGTACAGGTGAGCTGGATTCTGAATGTAGTTTAGGGTATAGGTGACCGGAAAGCTGCATGCTAGAGTACAGGTGATCTGGGTATTGCAATGCAGGCTAGGATGCAGGTGAGTTGGGTGCTGTATGCAGGTTAGAGTACAGGTTAGCTGGGGGCAACATGAATGTTAGGGTACAAGTGAGCTGGGGGCTGCATGCAGGATAATGTACAGGTGAGCTGGCTACTGCTGGCAGGTTAGAGTACATGTGAGCTGGAGGCAGCATGCAGCTTAGGGTACAGGTGAGCTGGCTGCTGTTTTCAGGCTAGGACAGAGCTGAGCTTGGTGCTGCATGCAGGTTAGGGTACAGGTGAGTTGGTTGCTGCATGTAGGTTACGGTACAGGTTAATGGAGATTTTCAGAAGGTTAAAATATAGATAAGTGGGGGTTTCATGTAGGTTGAGGTACAGGTGAGTGGGAAATGCATGCAGGTTAGTATACCAGTTAGTTAGAGGCTGCATGAAGGTTTTGGTAAAGATGAGTTGTGGTCTGCATACAGGTTAGGTTATAGTGGCTTGTTGGCAGGTTAGGGTAGACACGTTGTGCAGGCCAACTTTCTACCATTCTAGCAAAAATATTCAGAAGATTGATCTCAAAAAGAGTAGTACCTACCTGCTTCAAAACTCTACCATCATACCCATCCCAAAGAAAGTTAAGGTGTCAAAAGACCTGAATGATTACAGTCCAGTCTCACTGACCCCAGTGTTTGCCAAGTCTTTTGAACGTTTGATCCTTACCTACCTAAAGGACTGCATGACTGTCCATATGGATTCTTTACAATTCGCATACAAAGCAAACTGATCAGTAGAGGACACCGTAAGCTTAGCCCTACATTATGTCATGCAACACTTGGAGGACCCGAATACGTATGCTAGAATGCTGTCCATTGACTTTAGTTCAGCTTTCAATACCATTGTGCCAGAGTCGACAAACTGGAACAGCTCTCAATTCCTAACAACATCTGCACATGGATTCCAAGCTTCCTGACTGATAGATCGCAGCAGGTGAAACTTGGTCCATATGTGCCAACTTGGAAGACCACCACCAGCATAGGAGCTCCACCGGGCTTTTTCTTGTCCCCTCTACTATTCTCTCTATACCTGGATGATTGCACTTCCTATTCAGACTCAAAGTACTGAAATTAATGGATGATACCACCATCATAGGTCTCATAAGTGATAACCGAGAGAAAGTTTATCACAGCAAAGTGGATAGGATCACTGGATGGTGCAAGGGCCATAACCTGGTCCTAAACATTGTACTGTAGAAAACTGTAGAAATGGTGGTGGATTTTTGGTAAAACCAACCTATCCCTTTTCCACTAGCCATCGGCAAGGATCAAGTGAGAATGGTTAAAGAAACCAAGTTTCTTGGAAACATTATCACCAATAAATGAAAATGGGAGGCGAATATGATGGTGCTAAGGAAGGCCCAACACCAGCTATTCTTCTTGAGACAGTTAAAAAGGTTTGGCTTGCCGAGACATCTGCTGGTCGCTTTATTCAGTTCTGTCATTGGGGCCTTCCTGTGCTCCTTCATCATATGGCACGGGGGAGCATCCAGCAGCGACCAAAAGAAACTCCTAAGAGCAGACAAAACGGCTGAAAGAATTGTTGGTCTTCCACTGCCATCCATCAAAGACCTGTATGCAACTAGGATCACATCAAGGGCAAAAAAGCTTGCTGACGACCCTTCTCACCCAGGAAATGCTTTCATCCAGCTCCTGCCCTCAGGATGCTCAGAATTCCAGCCTGCAAAACAAGCAGGTTCTAAAAAAGTTTCTTTCCTAGGACTCTCAAACGCTTGACATGCAAAATTGATTAGTAAAATAGAGACTACTAAATAATGTTACCTTGTGTTCTACTGGTGCTCTAACCCCTTACCTTTTCTACCATCCCCACGCAAGTAAAGGTACAGGTTAGTGGGAGTTTCATGCAGCTAAGGGTACATGTGAGTGGAAACTGAGAGCAGGTTAATCTACAAGTGAGTGAGAGCCATGGCAGGCAAGAGTACAGGTGAGCATGAGCTTAAGCAGTTAGGGTACATAATTCAGGTTAAGGTACGGTGGAATGGAGGCAGATTAGGGTACAGGTGAGTGGGTAAGTAGCTAAGCCCCCAATCTACATGTCAGTGCAACTGTAATTTCTTCTCAATTGCCTGAAACCATTCCCCATTGCACCCAAAACAAAGTCCTCTAGAAGTTATATTTTGGTAAATGAATGAATTAATAAATACATTCTGTTGTTTTTACTTCTTAGTTGGTCATTTTTTGCCATTTAAAATGATACCCAGCTATGACATCATGTCTTCAGCATCTGTCACATAAACCACTGAGAGCGATCAATCTAATTTATTCTGCTTATTTATAGTAATTCTGGCGGCAATATCACGAAGAGCTGAATTCATAATTGGATCTATAAAAGGCCAGAGAAAATGTTAATGATAATGGCCAGGACATACGGCCTGGAGACGCGGGCCCGGGTTATTTATGTGGGGTTCCGGCGTGTCCCTATTTCCTGTAACAGCTGTTGGGGTTATTTAATCGGCCACAGTGATTCATATAAAAACAGATGAAAATGTAAAGCAATATTTTCCCATTTGCTACTATAAATTGTACAGTTGGGCACTTTGATTTTACTTTTCAGTGACAATAATGTAGGTTATTATTTTTGTGATAAACGTGGTCAATAATTATTATGAGGTGGAAGGTTAGGGACAATCAGGTACATTTTTTTTTTCTTTTCAATAACATGCACCTAATTGGATTTCACTGTAAATACGATTTTTGTGAGAAGTAATCCTTCAACAAGTGCATAGGAAAGTTCTCAACACTAAAGTAATGAGCCCCTAAGGAGGCATACAGTGCCAGACAGGAGTACTTTGGGCCCATGGACTGCACCAGTATTGTGCCTGGGTCCCTTTGCCTTCGAAGGGCCCACCTTACATGGTGGTCATATGATACACAGTAGGTTGTTACTGCAGCCTTAACATGGATGTGTCTTACTTGCCCAATGGGCCTTCTCATGCTTTATAAGGGCACCCTAATGGGAAAATGTATCTTTTCTTTTATTCAATGCTTTCTTTTTTATTGTCATTCGTTCTTTTCATTATTTTGTTGTTGCTATTCTTCTTTTTATTCTTCTGTTCATTCATTATACTTGTTCTTTTTATTCATTCTTTCTATTTCTCTATATATTCAGCATTTCTATCTTTTTTCTTTCTTTTTAGTCCTTATTTCTACTTTTTCCATTCTATATTTCTACTTTTTCTTATCTTATTTCATTCTTGTTACCTATCCTGCTTCTTTTTATTCTTCTGTTCATTCATTATACTCGTTCTTTTTATTCCTTCTTTCTATTTCTCTATATATTCAGCGTTTCTATCTTTTTTTCTTTCTTTTTAGTCCTTATTTCTACTTTTTCCATTCTATATTTTGATTTTTTCTTATCTTATTTCACTCTTTCTACCTATCCTGCATCCTTTCATTCTTTCTATCTTCCTGTTCTACTATGGCATCTATCTTTGATTATTATATTTTCTACCCTTCTTTGTCCTTCTTTGACCCTTACAAATTGTACAGGGCATGGGGCTGGGGCTCCCATAAGGTAGGTTGGATTTTGCTTAGTATATAACTGAAATATTTGACAAATTGACCACACATGCAGCTTGACACACAGCATATGACCACTGAGTCTCTGTCGACCAAGGGCCTACATAAACCTGGAGCTGGCCCTGCTTGTGGCCACCAAAGGCAATCATTCTTGAGGGTCCACCCTTCAGCTATTTAGAAATACCGTAATCCACTCTTGATGCACAATATTACATGAGATGTTGTTTCATTTATTAACAAAAGTAACTTAATGAATAAAAAACAAACTTACAGAACAGTTCAGACAAACCATAAACACTGTTAATGTAAATCTTGTACTTCCTATATTGCCGTTCTGGCCAGCAAACCATGAGAGACAAATGGGTTGACCCCAATGATGTCTCATAACCATTTTTGGTGCCTAAGCAAGAAATGCTGGATGACATTTACTGGAGATTTTAGCGAGGACAGGACATCTCAGAGCTCATACAGAAAACACAATGGGGTTGATTCAGAGCCTAGTGAGAAAACTTTAGGAGAGGAAACTGCCTTTCACTTATTTTGTCTATATTGGGGCTGATTCAGAGCTAGGTGAAAATTTACACCCGTAGACAAGGAAAGTGAACAGCAGTTTTCTCTCCTAAAAAAGTGAGTTTTCTCACCCCTATGCAGTGGGTGTGTGTGTAGAATGAGAGGAGGACATAGCTGCACCTACAACGAACTTATAAAAAGAGAGGATTTGGAGAGAGAAAGATAGGAGACAATCACTATGTTAGGCAGTCATTGCTGCATCATGATCACAATTCTTTCATTCAATCAGTCCGTGTTAATGATTCACATCACTCAAAGGTGTTAATTTTGACATAACCAAGACTGGCTTTGCATTAAAGTGGACCATCACCCTCCCGTGATCGGCCCGGGAATCTATAAGATTCCCGGGCCGATCACCTCCCTCCCCGCGGGACATCCGAGATCGGGGTGCCCCGCTGTGTGAAACCCCCCGATCACCCGAAAAACTTACCTCTCCCCGCGTCAAGAGTGACGCGCGGGAGGCCGCTTGTCCGCGGCTGTCAAATCGCTTGTCCGCCGGCGCTGGGAGCGGGGAGAGGTACGTTTTTCGGGTGATCGGGGGGGTTTCACACAGCGGGGCACCCCAATCGGGGGTGCCCCACCGAAGTGGACCAAGACCCAGGATAGTCAAAATCCTGGGTGTTGGTCCACTTTAAAGAGCTTGAAAGGTATTAGATACTGTCTGTGGAAACCCAACAGTGTCCTACCTTTCCATGAAACCAGAGCACTTTCATTTCAATATTATTTGGGCAAAATGTACATTTTGACCCCAAACAAATCTTAGAAATGTTACTAATTTTGAGGGCTCATATAGAAAGGCTTCAAGCTGTCTCCATATGTTGATACAATGTGATGGTTTTGCTCTGGCTCTCAATGACCGGTTTCCTATGCTAATGAGTCAATTTACAATTTTATAGCCTATCAAGCTTTGCAACATCCCCACAGCCCGTCAAGCCATTCTGACCTGAATCATGCTGCCTTTTCCTTTTTATGAAGCTTCAGTATGGTTTTTGAAAAGACAACTTGGAATATTTTATAGTTGCATGGCAGGGTCCTTCTCAATGAGAATTGAATATTTTCTGCTATTTAATGAGGATTTGGAAATTAAAGCTTGGTCCTATATCGGCTGTATTGTGCATTGTAACTGCAATGTAATTATGGTCACTCTTGATAAATGCTGTTGGGGGTCACTACTGGTTGCTATTGCCACTTTGGTCACTAGATAGGAGTATAAGGCCACAAATTGAAAAGGGGAACCAGCGAGACAGATGGGGAGATAATCCTTCGCTAAGGGGAAGACTTCATAAGACGTCTGGTGGGGCTACTACAGAGACAAGGCCCGGGTGCAGTTGAAAACAAGTAGCAGGACATGGCTGTAGTGAAGCAGAGCCGCACTGAGTTGCAGAGAGAGAGTGAGAAGACTAAGGATCGGGGAATTGCATGTGGGGAGAAGGGGCCCTGGCGGGAAGTAGATTAGGCTTAGAAGTAGAGAGAATCCAAAGAGACTGAAGGGCTTTCTATAGAATGTAGTAGTGCTTGACCCATTTTAGGTAGATTTAAGTAGTGATACTCAACAATTTCTCTAGCAAGGTGAGCTTGTTGTTGTAGTCTAAGGCTCCTTTCACACTGTACAGTTTCCTCCAAATACATGCATGCAGCATACAATTGCACTACATTCTTGCACTGCGCCATTATTTCCTGTCCCCCAGAGGAGCAAGCAGCTGAACTGAGGATGGCAGCAGGAGGAGCAGCGACACAGGCACCTGGAGTGGGGTGAGACAACAGGAGAAGCAGTGGCGCAGGCACCTGGAGTGGGGGAGACAGCAGGAGAAACAGCGTTGGGGGCAAAAGCAGGAGGAGCATCTGCATGGGCACTCGGATCGGGGCAATAGTTGGAGGAGCAGCAGCATAGGCATCTGGGTCACCGCAGGAATTCCAAAAGAGACGACTGGCAGAGGGACCCTCCTCTGGTCCAGTGTTTACAATTGCTACCTTCTTTTGGTTCTTCAGCTTCTGCAAGGACCCGTGGAAGGACCCCAAGAAAATAACTGCAGGACGGAAGCCCATAACAGTGATTGGAGACCATCGGCGATGGGCCGGGAGGTGGTGGTGAGTAGGGCCATTTACAGCACCGCAGGTAAAGTGCAATACATGCACTTTACCTACTTTGCCCATAGACTTCTATGGGCTGTGTTGCAATTGCACTGTGGGCAAAATGGCCCATTTAATTTCATAGGCTGTGTTTTCTTATTGTTTGTATTTGTGTTACAACACTGCGCAAGCAAGAAAGTGTGAAAGGGACCTAAATCCCTTGTCATGCCTTCAGTATGTAAAAAGAACACTGTTTTAAGACTTTGCCTGTCCCCAGGGCATCCGATATCCAGATGCCCCACTGTATGAAACCTCCAAGGTCACATGTCATAATTAATGTCATTCTTGGTGGCCACATCCCTGACCCCCATGTAGCTGTGGCACACTCCAAATCCCAGCTGTTTAAATAGGCTGTGGGCGGGAGCGCTCCCCAGACTACAGGGAAACTGGAGATTCAGTCAGTGGGATAGGTCATGTCAGCTAATCGTCGATCTCCAAATTGCCAAGTGGGAGTGGTCCCAACGGTGGCAGGCCACCATTGAACCAGATGTAGCACCCAAGGTACTCAGGCAGGGCGGGGGGCTCAAAAAGGGTTTTGTGCAGCTTTAAAGGGTAATTCAACTTTCAATGGCATTTTTAAAGTGTCTATTTGTTTGCCATAATGATGTCCTCGGGGCGCTGAGCTTTTCCTTTTATTTTTTTAATTTTCTATCTGTTGGTTTTAAAAAAAGTTTTCTGTAGCAACAACATACTTACCTTAACAACTGTACACAACTGATGTGTTTGGTGTGCAGCAGAGACTTCCTGACTTTGACTTGCTAATCATCTGTGGCAGACATTATGCTCCATATTCCTTAGTTAACAGTTTTAGCCCCTAATGCTCTAATTCTGCCCCCTCGGGTGAGGGTATCACAGTCTTGTGTTCCAGTAGCTAGTAGGATTTCTGGCAGCAGTCTCACCTGGGGAGACATGTCTGTTGTTATTGCTGCCTAATTTTGCTTTGTGAAGGGAGGTGAGGGATTCTGGGATTTGTAGTGAGAAGCTATTCTGAGGACTTTACTCAAGGCCACTTGAGCCACAGGAATATAGCAAACTTGGAAACCGCATGTTAATAAGTAGATCACAGGAATGGGGCACAATCCTAACACAAATGTTTATTTTACATTTAATTATGATTAGATTAGGACTAGTTGAGCCATAAGAACACCAAAAATGTGACAAAAGTTTTCCTTAAGGAAGGACAGGTCTGCATTTAAGACCTTTTGCATGCCATACCAAAAGTCACGCAAAGGCCTTCATGAGTGGCACACCTTACTTTTTCCAGAAATTTTTGTGAAGCTTCCCATTTATTTCTGTAACATGTACAGACTAGGGGCATCGGCTAAGACAATTTAGCATGTAATGATTCTGTTTTAAAGGTTAACACATTCTAAAAAGTTCTGCTTGTCTTCAGGATGGTTATTTTAATCCCGGCGTAGACTCCTCTCTCGACATGACGGATGGAGTGGATATCTCCATTACACTAAAAGTAATGAACAATTTGTACAGTGAAAATCTACAAGCAATAGGAATAGAGAGAGAGAGGAACACAGCGAACAATTTAGCCGCAATCTATGTTAACTTCAAGGTGAACAATGGTGCTGAGGCTCAAGCAGCAATTTGCCTGAGGAAATCCTCCTTTCCCAAATTCCTCCATAATTTACACACTTTCGCAGAAATGACTCCGATGATGTGTCTGTCAACTGGAATCTTGACGTTTCAAGCCCATATCACTATTTAAAGAAGGCATTAGCTGCACCGGCCGCCGCTGGAGGAAGCCGGGCGGTTTTCATTAGCATTAGCCGGGCTAATGTAATGTGACTGGAAGTTAATTCATTGTATGAATATTAGCTCCATCAGCTACGCATTGCCCGCAGCTTTGCGCATTAGTGACAGTAGAAACTGCAGCAGAAAGTCCAAATGTCCAATTTGCTTAGTGCAACGGATTTGAGTTTGCCACAAACATTACAGAATTATTCTAGAAGCAATGTAAAATGCTCTTGACTTTTGGAAAGTGTGGAAACTGAAGAAAGCCTGAGGAAGAAGACCGCTGAAAGAAACTTGGCATGTGCGTGTCACACATGACCACTAGTACCCAAAAAAAAAGGATCAGTACTAGGGATGGCCTAACCTCCCCAAAGTTCGGTTCCTGCAAGCTCAGCAGAAGCATGCTGCTTCAACTCACGATAGCGGCAGTGGCGCTTGTAACTGGTCCCAGCTGAGGCTCTCCCATGAGTGAGGACACGTCTAGTACCAGTGTTGAATTAAAACATTTCTGCATAGTAGACTTGATTCAGAGAGACAAAAAAAGACTTTCTGTTTTTTTTTTTTAAATGTTCCCGTTCTCGTATGAGTGTACGAACGATTCTATGCATGCATTGCAAGCCTTCTGTAAAGTCTTCGTCCGTTCGTACGGCAGAGTACGAGTACGGGGATGTCATTTTCCAGTGTGACTTTTCCGTTTCATTTTCTCATGTTACAACGTAGGCTTTAGTTTTTGCCCTTTTTCCATCGTCTCCTCCCACAAATCCTTTACGTTTCCCGTTAGATTCTGTTTCCCTTTTTCAATAAATAATCGTCCGGACGTAAATCCTTATGATCTTGCGCCTGCGCACTACAAACTTAACTCATTAAAGTGATCGCCTATGTGTTTGGGTCACTCACTTCTGCTACAATGCTTAGCTAAATCACTTTGCGCTTTTCTACATCTTCCATGTTTGACCCCTAAAACTCACCCAAACCACTTCCCGGTTATGTTCTTCTTGCATTTTAGACTCCTAAAACTCACCCAAACCCCTTCGCGGTCATGTGAATATTCATATCTAAATATTTCTGGGCCCATTAGTTTTGTGTTAATGTATTTTGGAAATTAAATGACACTGAAACTTTTTTTTTTTTTTTAATACCAAATGCCATTTTTGTTTGGCCTGTAACATTTTTTTCTTCATAAAATATAAAATATTAAAATATTTACAAAATTTTAAATTTTTACAGCTATAAAAAACTAAATACATGCAGGCCACAAAACATTATTCTTCATCTGTGGTCCCCAACGACACTCAGTTGTGCCACTCTGGCATGTGTGGTCCCTGTTAAAAATCGTAAATTTAATTATTGGTATAACCTTCTTGGGGTCATACTGCAGTGCCCCCCCCCCCCTGTATGGTCCAAACACCTAAATCTGGACTTCGAAAGCCTGAAAGCCCTCGCCACTACGGCCCGGGTTTTGCATAGGGCCCGATTATAGAACTCCTGGCCCGCATTCTGCAGGCAAAGAACGGGCGGGAGCAAGGGCAAGGGCAGGAGCAGATATCCAGAATCCCCTGAAAGAATTTAAAAATACTAACATAAAATACACATTCTAAGCAACAATATTGTTTAACATGTCATCAAGGGCTAAAAACAGCCATAGGTTAAGACATGAGTCATCAACTATATTCATTGCCATACAGTGAAAATGGATTGATGGAATGTGACCAAACTTACCCAGGAGCCATCCACCAGATAATTCTCCTGACTCAAACTGACGAAATATGCCGGAGCTCTGCAATATATAAGCATCATGGGACCACCCTGGATGCCCTGCAAAAACACTGAGGAATCGCATAGCTGGACCAAACACTGCTTGTATGTTGTGCGAGTGGCACATCTTGCGGTTCCTGCAACCAAATATAAAATAATTACACAAAGCAAAGGTAACCAACAAAAACAATAACTCCTACAACAAATTAAGATTCAAGTTCAACAATTCAAATATAATTCACAAAGGACATAAGTCTAAAAAAATATAGCAATTATATGGATGTGTGGGAAAATAAAGGTTTACATGCTAAGGACTAATTAAGGTCAGCATTAAAATGCTTCTATAAGGCATACATGAAATGTATTGATTCAGGTATGCATTGCTATACAATTTATGGCCTCGGCCATGCTGATACATGCAATGCCTTGGTGCTAAAGGTGCGCAGACTCCTCCACATAGCCGCAAAACATGTTCAACAATAGCAATCCGAGGCCTCAAAGGTCCCGTAAGTGGGTCGCAAATGAAAAGGTTTAATAGGGTGGTGGTCCCTCGGCAATCAGCTCTCTGAATCAGACGCAAGCCCATCCCAACAACGTAAGTTATTTTGATGGGAAAATTATCCGAACTAACGCAAATGATCCGATTTAGTTTCGTTCTTTGAAAACGCATATACGAAAGCACCTGAACGTTTGTACGAATGGAAAATGAACGAAAAAAACAAAAAAAATTACTAACACACTTTCACAGACAATTTCACAGACAGCTACGGAAGTCCAGAAGAATGTGCCTCTGAATCGAGCCTAGTATTCCAATTCTGCCATGTCAGGCCTTGTCCGGCTGGTCGTAATTTACAGTTATTTCCCTCTTGCTTTTCTGTACTGGGTGTTTGTTGGAATCTTGGCTGTTTATCTCCATCAGGTATTCAGTTTCCATGGGAGATTTTACTAGTTTGGCATCTTCCACACAAAAGTTTCGATTATTTCTTGCATTTTGTGCCTTTAGTTCAGAAGAAAGCTGCCAACTTCCTCTGTCTCAATCTGAATGCTGAGGTATTTCTTTATTTTTCCAAGATTTTTCTCTCAAAGTGCTGATTCAAGGTTTTCAGTATTTCTGCTTCATCCCCTTCTTGCTCAAAACAAATCGTCCACATACATGAGCACATAGAACCATCCGATTGCCAATTTTCTTGTTTATAAGGATCTGCTTTAGTCCTCATTTATTTTTATATTCCATGCTTTGGTGGCTTGCTTTAGACTGTATATGCTCCACTGAAGTTTGCATACTAGGTCTGACCTTTGTTCATTTTTGAATCCTTTTTTGGTTGTTTCATGTAGATGTCTTCTGTTAACTCTCCATGTAGAAATGCTGTGTTCACATCAAAGTGTTTTGCTTGCAAAAGTCTCATCATAGTTCTCTCGATATTTTTAAGAATATCCCTTGGCTATGAGTCGTGCTTTGTACAGGTCAGCTGTGCCATATGCATTTTACTTTACTCCATTTACACGCTATGGCTTTCCTTCCAGGTGGTAGTTCTGTAAGTATCCATGTTTTGGTGTCATGGATGGATTGTTCTCTTCCTTTTATCCATTTACTGGCTCCCCCTTTCTAAATCTGAGATTTGTCTTCCCAAGTTAGGTCATTAGTACTGGCAGTGCTTGCCTTGTAGAGACATACGTGTTGTTTACCTTTGTTTTCTCTCGTTGAGCATCTTGGTTCTGTGTCTGAGCTTGCTAATGTCTGCTCTTCAGTACTAGTCAGTTCTGCAATCATTTATCGGTTAGTTCAGAAGTTACAGATGATGGCTGATCAGTGTCAGTTTTCTCTTCTGTTCTTACGTCCTCTGTTGTCATCACATTGTCTCTCAGATCTTCAACTTTCTGAGCGAATTCAGGTTCGTTAGAACCGATTTGCTCATCCCTATCTGTGATCTAAACACCTGTGCCACATGTGTATATAGTCATTGTGTTTATGGGTGCATAGCCTTACCATTTCCTTCACCGTGTTGAGGTGAAGGAACAGATGATCATCTAGCTTGGCACTCGCTATGGTCTGCTTGCCATCCAGGATAAAACACTTGTCACCTTGGAATTTTACAGTCCTTTGGCTATCAGACGCTTCACAGAGTCCTCCTTCTAGATCAGGAACTTAAAGCACATCTTTTACTGGTATGGCTAAATTGTGTACTGCATAATTGGGGCATACAAGGGTTCCATGCCCATATCCTTCTGCGTGTATTTTACTTCCATCTGCAAGTCTCTTAAATAGTCTCTTTGCTATTCAGATCAAGTGCTGTGGCACCTCCGAGTCTGCACCAGCCTTAAATGGTATGGCTGCCTGTCACTTTAAATGCGGCATTCCTTTTCCCTTCACATGGATCAAAAGTTGTGGCTTTGACCAGAGGGATGCTGTCTCATTTGCTTAGCTTTCCAAATAGTACAGTCTCTCTTCATGTGTCTCTGTTTGTGGCATCCAAAGCACACCCTGGTTTCCTTGCTGTGTAACCTTGTGCCTTTAGCTTTAAGAACTGTTCTGGTGTTGGTTTCTGTGGAGTAATTTGCAAGCTCCTTTCATCACTGGTACTTATCTATGAGACTGGTCTTTAGAAATCTGTCAAATCTGTCTCGGGTGACTCTCTGTTATATTCTCATCATCTGTGTTGTGCAATCACTTCCAGCATGGCATATATATGCTCCTGCATGTCCTTCTCTCTGCTAAGCCTCATTTTGTAAGTTTCCAGCAGAAACAACTTGCTGTTTTAACTGGCTCTCTCATGCAGTCTTTACAGTACATCCCACATGCCTTTCGCTGTATCCCCCCTGTGTATGTGAATTAGCAAATCATCTTCTACTAGTAAGCCTATGATGGTCTTTTTTTCTTGTCTGAGTCCTGATTATTGTCCTGTGACCTCTCTGTAGTGATAACCTCCCACAAGTCATCTCTGGATAATAACATTTCCACTTCCATAGCTGATGACTGTCATTGTTCAGCTTGGCCACTTAGAGTTTAAGCTCCGAGGTGCTGGCTATTCTCCCTCCTTTATATATAAAAACAGTATTACTTGTAGCAAGATGGTGGCGCAGGAGTGAGGGGCCAAGGAGCTGGCTGTCAGGTAAGATAAGTAGGTCATTATTAAGCATGCAGGGGAATTGGGATTGTCTTTTGTATGTGATTGGAATTCCAGTGGCAGCAGTGGATCGCTTGCTGGTAGAAAGTTATCTTTATATATTCAATTAGGTTCAATAGCATCTTTGCCAAAGATAACTAGTATGTTCAAGTTAAGGACTGCTACATCTGTATGTGCCAAAAACAATCACCATTCAAGGGTGAAAATGTAAGCGTATCTGTTTTTGAACCTCTTTAAAGGGTTATGTACACTTCCAATGGCATTTTTTTAAGTGTCCATAATTGTGTGCCAAAATGGAAGGAAGGGGGACACCAGCAGAAGAGATGCCGACAGGGGCCCCATTGGAACTGGAACCGCCCACTGCTGGATGAAGATGGTGGAGGAAAGTAAAGTGTAAATTTAGAATAATAAAATGCTTTTATGTCATGTTTTATTTTTTACTTTCACTACATTGAATTAGTAAGGGGTCCAGGGGACCCCTATACTATTTCACGGAGTAGAGGGACAACAAGTTTTCTGCCGCCATGGCAGCAGCTGACTTGCTGTTACTCCAGCCCCATTCATTATCTGTCCCCCCAATGGCCAGGGGGGTACAGAAAAGCATGGAGTCCATTAAAGCAAGTCTGGTGTTCACCCATGGAGAGATCCAGACCTGCACCAAAGGGCAAAGGGGATGGTGCCGTGGCAATACCTGAGACTGGCCGGAAAACCTCCGAGCCATGGGGGACCGAGCCCCTATGTCTGGTGTGCCATCTGGTAGTCTCGAATGAGAGGGACCATACGTAATTTCCACATTCCAACTGTTTCTTCTAGCAGGGTCTACATGTCTCAAACCATCCATTGGATTCCAGAGGAATTAATCATATCCGATGTTGGGGCTCCTCCTATCCAGAATAAGTGAAACAATTTCACTTGAATCTGTATAAAATTATTAGTCCAAAATTAAATTCGAAACCTTAGGTTTAATTTCAGATGATTATTTTTGGCTTTGTATTTTTTAATATATTTTGCTACTCAAAATTGCTACAATTCAGTTCATTTTACATTTTTTGAGTACTTGAAAGGAGTTGGATGCAACTTGAAAAACTCAGTGTCAGTTTTTCATGAAAACTGGAGCACTTTCAATTTGGAACTAATCCATTTGGACATGTCATTAAATCACTGGAATTTCTGGCAACTTCTTCTGGCAGTTTCCAACTAGGCAGACTTTAAAGACATACATAGCTAGTAGTCACTCCAGAAACATTTTTGTGTTAAACATACTATAGGTTTATATCTAGTGCTTATTTTTATTTCGAAACCCCTTTAAGCTAAAAGGGGCCAATAAAATCATGTGTCCAAATACTAGTCTACTTTCTGCACATCCAGTGGCATGCAAAAGTTTTAGCAGCTCTTTTGCTGTCTATCAACAGCATTTGCAATGCTAAAAAAGTTTAGGTTTATTGTCCTTTAAAGTTCTAAGCCCATCTGCTTTATAGATGTGAATGAGAACGTTTTGGCTGTGCTGTCACTAAACAGAGCGAAAGATGATTTAAAGTACGTTGTTTCCTCTTTTTGATCCGTCCTTCAAGCTTTCTTATCCTGATTGTCTTAACATTGACAGATTGCTTTACCTTCAGGACCAATGGCACAGAGAAGAATTTAGGATTTCTTTAACAAAATCATAAAATGAATGATGTGACTGCAATCTATCTAATTACCCCTCATTCCAACTGCGCCGTTCATCTTTTACGTCCCGTACAATGGAACCCTTGTTTTACGAGGCTCCGAAAGTACCAGAACATCATTTTTCATTTTATTATCTTTCTCCGGCAGGGAATGTTCTAACACGAGATGATTTAAAGATCCTTAAAGAAGCCTTGTGAATGACTTTTGCAGAAAATTCTCATTTTCAAGAACTTGAATTATTTTTGTTCTTGCAAATTTTTCATATCCTAAGAAGGAAAGATAAGTAAGGTAACTCAGAGCAGTGTTGACCTGGGCAAGTTCATAACCCAAAGGCTATTTTAGGGATTGCTCCATTTACTCCATTGGCTTGTGCTCCTGCATTTGTGAAAATCTGCATTCATCCGGATCAGGATACAGGTATACAGTGGATATAAACCTTTCTTAAATGTACAGGTTCTTGCCATGTAGAAAATAGATGAGATTCAGAACTGAACAAAACTGAAATACTGAGGTTGCAAAATAATTGGGTTGTGGTTGTGTTCACAATTAGCCTATCACATGTAAACTTATGTTAAAGTGGAACAAACTTATGTTAAAGTCGATCCCAATTTGGGATGCCTGGCTGTGCTTGGAATGTGGCCCCCAATATTTACATCAGCGAGAGAGCCAGGAAGAAGTTGAGTTTTGCAACACCCTGGGGGTCTCACATAGCAGAAAGGGCAGCGGGAAGGCAAGCAAAAATACACAGCTGCCATAATTTAAATATTCCTTTCATACAGATACATTTCAGCTGTTCAAGTAGGATTTCTTCTTAGTTGAATTTTACAGCAAAAGCCATGACCTGTTATTAGCTTACATCACATCAAAGGGATCTAATTGTTGAAAGGTATCAGGAAGTGGATAAAATTTGGCACAACCATGATATGACCAAGAACTGGACGGGAAAGAAAACCTCATTGGACTTATTTATCTAATCATTCCATTAAGAGCCTTATTTAAGAAACACTAGCGCCATGTTGCAGCAGCTGCTGCGGCATTCATATTTATAAAGGAAAAAATAAATAGCACCTCTCATAGCGCCATATAGCGCCCCATGTATCAGCAGCGCTGGGGATTATTTGAGTGCCTGCGCTGTGTTCCTGGCAACGCCACATCACATCTTATGCAAACGAGCGCTCAGTGTCATTCTCCCATAGGCTTCAATTAGGCTTTCTACTTATGTAATTTCTCGCTTGAGTTTTTTAATTTTTTGTGCTCATGCATGTGGCACTGGATCCCTGGCCTGCTTGGAATGCTTTTTAAATCATTTTTTGCACTTAGCTTATGCACTGCTAACTGGGGTATTTTGTGCTGAAAATCATGTGCCATGTTAATAATGTGTTACCAATGTCATTCCATGTGTTTGGGCATTGTCACAGTACTGCCATCCTTTTAAAATGCCTTTTATTCCATTGCATCTGGCGCTTTATGCCTGAGTGTTCAGATTTTTTTATTTTAAATACAATGATTTTCAGGCGCTCACCCAGTCCCCCCCCCCCCCCGACACTACCTGTCACTATCTCCATAGGCCAAAAAAAAAAACAGTGCCACGGGTATAGCCTTCAACGCAGAACACTAAAGCACCTGCTGCCTGTGGCCGCAGTTGCGGTTGTGGTGCCCAGACCATCCCTTGGGAGACACTCAAGTGGTCCTATTATTAAATTGGCCTCTAAGTCATCCCCTGAAAAAAAGTCCTACTGCCTTTTTTGGATCAAAACATTAATATAAGACCTGTCTTATTTTTGTGGAAACTGGGTAGTCTTTTTTTTGTATTTACAACTATTTTTACTGCAGGCTGTAATATGCATGCTATGAACTTGTATCAAATCTTGCCGTTCATACTGAATCAACACTGAATAAACATGTCACTTGTATCACTCCATGATGCTTGCCAGCTTTCCATATGGATTTTGTACATATAGGGGGTGATTTACTATGTTCCCTACCGTTCGCTGCTTCACACAAAAGTATGTTCACCAGACGCGCGATGCATGTGTGACAGACGGGCGAGTAAGCAAAACTTACTGCAGCGAACCCCATTGAACACAGACTTTCACAATGCATTTTGCTGTGTTTTGGCCTCAGTTATCAGTTAAGTGTCTGGGTTGTTTAAAAGTTTAAGAATAAAAGTTTATTTTAAAATATAAAAGTCATGTAAAAACATTATTAACTGTTTTTTACATACTGGGTAACTTTCTAATGTTCATACTCGAAAAATAAGTTAAAGATACAAAATCCTAAAGTGACAATCTCTCCCTAAATAACATTGATTCCTATGGGGTTCGCCATTAAAAGGTGGCGAATGGAAAAGTATTCGGCAGCATTCACCGAGCTAAGCTAAAGTAGAAGTAAACACAAAAAACATGGACATCACTGGCGGAACATGCAAAATTCCACCTGGTAAATCATACACCGGGTCGATGTGCAGCGGTGAATCGGTTCATAAAGTACCCCCATAATGTATCTTTATTTTTGTTACATACATCTCTCAGGATCCTTTCACCCGGGGCAATTACACATACTTTTGGTACAGAAGTCGTGAAGCTTTGGCAGGTGGTAGATGAGCAGCTTTGGGACCTAACTTTTAATTGGCAGGTGGGCATCTGTCCCAGTCTGTTGGAGCGATAGTCCTGATATTATTAATATTATTATTTATAATAATATTGAAAATAATATTATTAATGCACATTTTGTTTCTTCTTACAGTAAGAGCGTCATGGTGTCACTGATTTGGACTTAATATTCTCCTGTGAAGATATGCACATTCATCCTAAGGTATTCTTTTTCTTCTAGTATTTTGAAGCCGACATACTGACCAACCATGACATGATCCCCACATACATCACTGTCTCCTTGTCACATTCATAAACTGGCTTGGGTGGGGTGGTCTGTTCCACTGGTTTAAATGCTCCCAGATATGTCTGTTATATGAGATATGAGATATGAGATGCCCTGGAGGTGAGGGACACAACGTTGTATAGGTCCACCTAGTTAAAATAATCATTTTTTATTGTATTATTTTACATTTCACTTTGATTGATGAGTGATTGAGTGATTATGGCAGTGATGTTGGTAATCGTGGTAGCCATAGTGTTGGTATGAGTGTTCTGTTATTCTAGCATGTTAATATTGTTTGACATCATGTCGAAGTTCTAGTGGTAGAAGCAATATGGTTGGTGATAGTGGCATTGGTGAGAATGGAGGTAGTGGTTGTGGTGATGGTAGGGATTTGTTCATCATCAAGTCCCGGAACTTTAATAGCGACAAGTGTTCAGGTAGTCCAAATTGGTAATGGTCCAGTCTTCTGGATTACATATCTCCTTAATATAACAATACCAAGAATCATGTTCTTGTAGGCATTAACTAATCAGAATAGAATGATTTCTTCATTGTGCTTAGTTTTCATATGGGAAGTTACTTTGATGGTGGAGATGGGGGAGGGGTATTCTCTGACATTCTATTAGCCAAAGAATAGAAACCAGACACACGGTGCGGTAAGGCTTAGCACCACAGACAAAAGTGTTTGCATTCAGCTCAGGAAGAGACGCCCACCTCTGTCGGAACCCTGGAGCTTGTGCCTCAGCAATTTTACCTCTATTTTCTACCTTATATTTTATCCCATCTCTTCTCTGCCATTGTGCTGCTTATTTATTTTACTTTACTCCTGCTGAGCGAGAAATAACGAGGTGCCATAAACGCAGATACTTCCATGGAATATTCAGGCTCACAGGAGGGAGGGGGCAACACTCTTCTATCCTGTATAGCAAGATATTATCATATATATGAAAAAGGTTTCTTTAGTTTGTTACTTTCAGTAACACATTGTTGCTCTTGTTAAACTGCATTTACACATTACTAATAAAAAGAAGAAGAATTTAAGTTTTTTTTTACAATATATAAATAGATAGATGGACAATAGACAGGGATGAGCAAACTTCTTGAAAATTCAATTTGGATGATTTGCACAATTTCCCCCCAAAATTTGGGTTTGAGTTTACACGGTAAAAAAACTAAGATTACCTCCGGTCACAATCCAGTGCCGTGCAATGTCTTCATCCTCCGGCGTGGCAGGTTTCTTTGGTGGGAAACACAACACAGATACCCAGTCCTGCGCAGGAGCAGGATTATCATTTCTGGGGCCCATGCAAAGTTGTGTCTGGGGTGCCCTATACAAAGTCATTTTTATTCAGCAAAATACAATGTTAAAGAGGAGCAAAACCCAAGGTTTCAACTTCTCTGCCCTGCTCCCCATCTTTGCCCTGTTCCTCGCTGCACCCACATCTCTGTCCTACTCCTAAATGCACCCACATCGCCACCCACATCTCCAAGCACAGTCAAATTCCACTACAGACAATGCCAGGGTCTCACAGCTGCTCTGACAAATAGTGAGCCCAAAGGTCCGGTGTGGAGTGGGTGCAGAAACAGAGCCGGGAGTTCAGAGCTTTGGTAAATGTGGGAGCAGAGCTGGGAGTTCAGAGCTTTGGTGAATGCGGTAGCAGAGCTGGGAGTTCAGAGCTTTGGTGAATGTGGGAGCAGAGCTGGGAGTTTAGAGCTTTGGTGAATGTGGGAGCAGAGCTGGGAGTTCAGAGCTTTGGTGAATGTGGGAGCAGAGCTGGGAGTTCAGAGCTTTGGTGAATGTAGGAGCAGAGCTGGGAGTTCAGAGCTTTGGTGAATGTTGGAGCAGAGCTGGGGGTTCAGAGCTTTGGTGGATGCAGGAGCAGAGCCGGGAGTTTAGAGCTTTGGTGAATGTGGGAGCAGAGCTGGAGGTTCAGAGAGCCAAAATAGGTGAGTGCAGAAACAGAGCTCTGGTGTGTGCAGGTACAGGGTCAACAGTTGTCTGTATTTCCAAGTACAAGGTCACAGAGCCAGAGCCGGTAGTCATCCAAGCCGAGGGTTAAGAGCCAGAGCGGGTTCAATATCCGAGCCAGGGGGTGAAGTCGGAGTGGGGTCAATATCCAAACTAGAAGTATCAGAGTCAAAGTCGAGCTGGAGTACAGAACAGGAGGAGAACGTCACTTCAGGAAGATCTGCAGGCATCTTCCCAGCGCCATAGGCCTCCTTTTAAAGGTCACCTAGCACCAGAAAGTGCCTGCTACACATGCTCAGTAGTGCGTGCAGGATCCAGGACCCCAGCTGGCACATGCCCTCGGCTTTGCACAGGGCAAGCAGGGAAACCCAAGGTGCGCAGTCGTGCATGTATGCACTCACAGGAACAGATGCGTGTGCGGCGACACATGTTCATGGGATTAGATTGTCAACCGTTACAGATATGGGGTAAATAGATAAATATGGGGCAGCTCTGTAGGTAGATATATAGATATGGAGTAGACAGATGGATTAATGGGACAGATATGTAGGTATATAAACAGACATGTAGGGATTGCATGCATTGCATTGGAGTGAGCTAGGCTTGAGTGACAGTGTGGATGGCTCCATTCTAGCCTTTCACTAAGAGGAACAGGGAGGTAGAAAACCCTCTTTCTTTCACCAACTGGATCAAAGACGGCATGGGGGACTGACACTGCATCAGGTAAGCTAATATTAAAGTTTAACTGGTCAATGTTGTTGTTTGTTTCTTACCTGAACAGCAACTTTAACCATCAAAGGTTCCTTTTCTTCATTGATACAGTTCTAACACCTAATACAAATGTAGCATTGAACATTATCATTTTGGTAGTTTGTTATTTGAACAAACTAGATCTATACTAGATCTAGATTGCTTCAGTACCTCTCTCCTGTTCCTCTAATGCCCACCATTCTCCCAGTGTCTCTCCTTCAGCGGGGCCTCCTATTGGTACTTCCAATTTACCTCGAAGGGTTTTCTGATTTTTTCCTTCTACCACCTGGATGAGACTACTGCAGGGAGACTGAATGTAAACAGAGCTCTAAAAACACAGAAACAAACAGCAGCATCATAAATATTAAAGAGAAACTAAATGAAAATAACTCCAACATGCGCAGGCTGCCAGCAGCTGATTAATAGCAGTTATATTGCACCTATGAATCTTAGCCGAGACTTTTAATAAGCGCCATTTTTTATTTCCTCCTCTTGTTCAATGTAAGTAATTAGTTCCTAAAGCAAGGCTAATGCATATGCAAAAATAATTACAGTATAAAAAACAATATATCAGCACAAAGGGCTAATCATACCTGTTGCTGGGGGAGCGATGGAGCTAATATTGTGGTTATTTCTTATTAATCGTTTATTATGCACAATGTAATTGGATGGAGGACGCCAGTGGCAGGCGTGTTCCAGGAGTCAGCCCAGTTTAGCCGCTCTCATTGAATTGGAGGCGATAAACAGATTTTTCTGATTGATGCAGTGGCAGAGCCATTACATTTCTTCATTTAAGTTATGATCAGAGCTGCAAATTCATTATGTCACAGCAGAAAGAATATATCAAATAATTATCTGGATAATTAATGCATCCAGAGGGGAAACTTAAACATTAAGTGTTCTGTAACAGGGGACCTCTAGCATTATATAGAGTTTACTGAAGTTTAGGGGGTATTGTTCTCAAATTAGTTAGCTATAAAGGCTTACACTGTGATGTGCAGTGGTTACATGGGGCCACAACCCAGAGTAGCCTGCAGGTAGGTGAGTATCCAGGGTGCAGTTTCCTGTGTGGTTATGCAGATCAGGGCATCCCTCAATAGGATGCAACCCCCATCACTGCCCTTCAGTGACTCCAAACAATTAGACTGGAGTTCCTTCTCCCTCTGCATGCTCCCTCATACCCTAATAGATTGTAAGTTCTTCCCCCTCTGTGTTTTTACTCATTCCCCAATAGATTGTAAGCTCTTCTCCTTCTGTATCATCCCTTATACCCCAATAGATTGTAAGCTCTTCTCCTTCTGCATCCTTCCTTATCCCCCAATAGATTGTAAGCTCTTTCTTCTGCATCCTCCCTTATACCCTAATAGATCGGAAGCTCTCCCCCTTCTGTATCCTTTCTTATACACTAATAGGTTGTAAGCTCTTCCTCCTTCTGTATGCTCCCTTATATCCTAATAGATTGTAAGCTCTCCCCCCTTCGTATCCCCCCTTATACACTAATAGATTGTAAGCTCTTCTCCTTCTGTATCCTCCCTTATACCCTAATAGATTGTAAGCTCTTTCCCCTTCTGTATCCTCCCTTATACACTAATAGATTGTAAGCTCCTCCTTCTTCTGTATCCTCCCTTATATCCTAATAGATTGTAAGCTCTTTCCCCTTCTGTATCCTCCCTTATACACTTATAGATTGTAAGTTCCTCCTTCTTCTGTATCATCCCTTATATCCTAATAGATTGTAAGCTCTCCCCGTTTTGTATCCTCCCATATACACTAATAGATTGTAAGCTCTTCTCCTTCTGTATCCTCCCTTATACCCTAATAGATTGTAAGCTCTTCTCCTCCTGTATCCTCCCTTACACCCTAATAGATTGTTAAGGTGGGAGGAGGTGTGTGAGTGAGCTCTCTGCAGGTGCTCTGAATGTCTGGCTCTAGCCCAGGGCCTGGCTGCCTTGGGTGGGGTCGCTCCCCAGGTGAGCTCCAGGCTTCTGGGTCTGAATCTGGAGTCTATGTTAGAGACCCTCTGGCTACTGAATATGCTGCTGACCGGCGGTGGATTACAATGAAGGTGGAAGAGTCTTTATGGAAGAAAGTTACAGTAAAGTAAGTGAAGCTGGAATGGAAGTGGTGGATAATAATGATGATAGGCCGTGTAGCAGTGTCTGTGTGCAGCATGTAATGGAAGGAGGGCGGCAGCCCCAGCAAAGTGACTGTGCTGATCCAGGCAGGGAGATCCAACAACCTGTTGTGATGGACACTCAGCAGCCAGCTTAGGCTGGCAGTGGGAAGCAGCACAAGCTGAGGAAGACATCTTTGGAAAGACAGAATGTGTGTGTGAGTCGACAGTCCCGAGCCCTGCGATCCAAGACCCAGCCGGCCACCGGTGACCCCATAACTGGGGGGAAATCTGCTAAATCTGCTACTGGACATAAATCTGAGAAGTTATCAGACAATGCAAATGCTGAGCTGGGGGCGAATGGCCACAGGTCTCCCAGGACTGGAACAGCAGAGACATTCAAAGACCCAGCAGAAAAGCCAAGGCGCAAAGCAAGTCTTAAAGAGACAGAGCGTGCACCAGAACTGCAGCTTGCAGACAAAATTCCAGATTTAGTCAACAACATGAACAGCTTAAGAGCATCCAGGACGGAGTGGCAAAGACAAATAGATGAAGTAAATAAAATGAAGGCAGCATTCCCCCAGAACGCAGCCGCTTGTGATAAGCTGTTACAATCTCTCCACACACAGCTTGCTGCAATTGATAGAGACATTGAGACACTTGAAAAACAAATGTGACCCATGGCAGAGAGATACAAGAACCTGGATAGGTTTGAGGAGTCTCAGAAGCTTCTAAAACCCAGCTCAGCCACCCCCTCACCATCAGAGCAGGAGACATCCTCACAGGAGCTGCTGTACAGGACCCCGGTGCGGCAAGATTCTGCCCCTTCTTTTCCTGATGCCTGCCAAGTAAGCCAACCACCCCCAGGGGGCAGCAGTGAGCAATCCCTATATGGCTCCAGCAATGGACTCGCAAGGCACCCTCCCCCAGCCTGAGAATGGATGTGACGCAGCCAATGACACTATGGAAGTTGATGAGACCCCACAAATGGCAATCCCGGGGTCACAGCCGGGACATAGTGACACATCGAAACTGTCCCCCACATTGTTGGTCATCGATCGAGGAAACAAGATAGCAAGTCGCAATGCATTACAATCTCTTTGGGACAATGAACAGCCTGCGGTCCCTGATAGTAATAGGACTGAATCGTCTGCATGTACTAATAATGTTTTTCCTCCCATAGGTGTTCATCCACAGGTAGCGGGTCCCCCGCAATCCAGACCCCGCAGTGATAATACTGGCAATGCATCTGGCCACGCTCCACCTCAGAATGCCTGGAGCCGCGGTGCCCCATCTTTTAGCCCCCAGCTTACATTACACCGGTCAGGCATTTAGGAGGAGGAACGTGGTAAGATTTAAGAATAAGGGGGCAAAGGAAGATCTGCCAGACAGGAGACATGTGATCCGGGAGCTCCTGTGTAACCAGATGAGGTTCACATCCGCAGATATCTTGGCCGTCATAAACCTCCCGGACAGGCAGGGATACGATATAAGCTTCAAGCTCATGGCCAGCTTGGACAGGATCTGGGCAAGTGTGACACAGTTTAGGGGTGCTGAGGGATGGGACCAGTTTATCCTTATCCCGGTATCAAAGCCGGGTACTGTGAGCATTAATATCTTGTTCTGGAATGAGTCCGTCCCCCCGCAGGATATTGTGATATGGCTGAGGAGGCATTGTGATATGGTGTCTGACCTGACAAAGTGTCTTGATGATAATGGGATCTGGACGGGAGGCTGGAGGGTGCTGGTGAAGCTCACGCAGCACAGTAATGTTACCTTACAACTCCTTCTTTATCGGCCGTGAGAGGGGGGTGTGCTTCTATGCCGGCCAGCCCCGCTTGTGCTTTAAGTGTGGGAAGGCCGGTCATGTGGCTGGAGTGTGTACTGTAGTGAAGTGTAACCTGTGCGGGGAGATTGGTCACACCAGCACCATGTGCACAAATGTCCGGTGTAACTTGTGTGGTCAGATGGGTCATTACCATAAGGACTGCTCAGAGGCCTTCCATAACCTCTATAGCCAGGCTGCGGAGGAACTGGAGGCAGCAGGTGAGGTTACAGAGAAGGAGGCTCTGATGTCTGGGCAGATAGTAACAAGGCCAGGGTCTGAGACAACTGAGATAAGAGATCAGACAGATGTAACCCTACAGCCTGTGGCCGCCATCCCACGGCCGGCACCGGAGCAAGCTGATAGCCCATCTTCCCCTGTAGCCCCTTCCCCTGCTATGGCCCATTGCCCTGCTCCAGCCTCTTCTGCAGATAGTATAGTCCCTGGTGATAAAAGAGGGAAAAAAAAAGACAAGTCCACCCGCAGACTGGAGGGCGCATGGTCCTTAGTCCAAAAGCCAGGAAAAAAGCCCAAGGGCAGAACAGATACAGCAGTGACAGTTACATCAAACCGATATAACATTCTGTCAGGTGCAGATCTTTCTGGGCACGATACTATGGAGCTGGAGCAAGAGTTAAAGTGTATAGCCAGAGAATGTGACTCGGAGTCAGAGGAGGACCCACCGACTAAGAAAAAGTCACCAGCAGCTTTAAACCCTATAGACCCTATAGACTATAGACTCCGATATGGAAGAGTCTATATAGACATGATGGATAATGTATAGTATGTAGTATTCTGCTGTGTTATGTTTATTGCATACAAGTATACGTTTTCTTTATATTATGTATTAATGCTAATTAGCTGAGTTTTGTTTGTTTGTTTACCAATAAAAATTCCCTTATATCCTAATAGATTGTAACTTTTTTTTATTGAGTAAAATCAAGCAATCATTTACAATATATATAATATATACAAAGTTACAATAATAAATAAATAAAATAAAATAAATAATAACTAAACAAAAAGAAACAGGCCTAACAATTCGGCACATAATATATAACACCTATTATTCTATATACAATCCTATCTACAACCTAACATTACACTATACACAAATCAACAGGAAGACTAAGAGACCCCGTCACCTGTGCACACAGCCATTCTTCAAAAATCTGTCTTTGTTATAAAAAATCTATGGGTTATAAGAGACAGAAAGGCCCACCCAGAGGGAAGTAATGAGGACTAAGGAGGCCTGATGTTCCTCCACGCCTTCATCCAGGCCCCCCATTGCCACCTGTCCCTCTCAAGCACCCAGAAATTGCCCACCTCATGCAGGATGTCATGTACCACCACCGGGACAGGGAGGACTTTTTTCCAAATGCAGAGCTGACACCGTGCATTCCATGTGAAATAGCGGATCACTAGACTAACTAGATATAAAGTGTCCAAACAAAAATCCCCTCTGTTCTTGAATGCCCCGTACAGCCACTCAGCATAGGAAAGCTGGGAGAAGAAGGGGGCACCGAGGGCCAACCCCACCTGTTTACACACATCTACATTAAAGGGACACCGGAGCAGGAAGTGGTCCATAGTCTCCACCTCATCCTGACACTCCTCACGGAGACAAATTATCTCTGGCAGGCTGTGACTCTTCCGGATCCCCCTAAGGTAGAGTTTTCCTTGGAAGGAGAGCCAGGCTATATCCCGGTATTTCAAAGGAATTCTTGAGGAGTTAATAAGCCTCAAACCCTC
Source organism: Gastrophryne carolinensis (assembly GCA_027917425.1). Taxonomy (NCBI): domain Eukaryota; kingdom Metazoa; phylum Chordata; class Amphibia; order Anura; family Microhylidae; genus Gastrophryne; species Gastrophryne carolinensis. The sequence goes on along the minus strand of CM051235.1, from coordinate 400,545,327 downwards.
CCTCATGATGGAGCCTGGGCAATCCCTGAAGGACAATGGCTCATGAAAAGCCAGACCCAGGACCCGACTCACCAGAAGCTTCCTCGGAGTAGATCTCATGTCCTCTGCTGTCAATTGCCATTGCCGAAGTATTTTCAAGCACGGGGCAACATAGACCGGGAGCTGAGCCTGAGGAACTCAAGGGCTTTTCACCCGGCCACCATTCTCCCAGTCTCGCAGGAAGGGCTTAAACCAGGACTGGAAAATACCCACCCAGCCAGGCGGGCTCTCTGCCAACATGCTTTCAAAATTATGTTTCAGAAACAAGAGAGAGAAAAACACTACTGGGTTGACCATCCCTAGGTCATCCTCCCGCCTGGATAGGTAAGTGACATTTCTTTTCACCAAGTTCATGCAGTTTCCCCATAACACCTGGAAAAACACGCTGTACACCCTGGTGTAGAGAGATACTGGCAAAACACAGACGAAGCTGACATATAAAAAGATAGGGATCAGGTAGGTCTTGATAAGGTCAACCCTTTCCCTGAGAGACATTTTCCAGCTCTTCCAGACTGCAACCTTGGCATTGGCAATTTCCAGCCTGCGCTCCCAGTTTTTTTGGCCATATTCACCAGGGCCGAAATTAATGCCAAGGATCGTAATTTCCTGTTGGGGCATTTTGAAGGCGTCCGGAAGTTCGAAGCCCTCACCCTCCTCACCCATCCAGAAAACTTCACTCTTCTCATGATTGACCTTGGAGCCCGACGCTTCTGTATACTGTGCTATTAGAGAGGCCACCTCCTCTGCCTCATTTGTCCCAGAGACAATCACAGATACATCATCAGCATAGGCAATGACCTTCAAAGGAGGCTCACCAGGCACACCCAGAGGAACCCCACATAACATGCTGCTCTCGACCCTCCATATAAAGGGATCGATTGCAAACACATACAGTAGGGGACTCAGAGGGCATCCCTGTCGCACACCAGAGCCAACTTTGAAAGGCCTTCCAACCCAACCATTAACAAGAGGGAAGCTCTCAGCCCCTTCATACAGGGTTTGTAGCCAATTAATGAACCGCCCTGGCAGGCCGTACTTACCAAGAAGCAGCCATAGGTACTCATGATTGACCCTATCAAAAGCCTTTGCCTGATCTAACGCCAACAAGTACTTTCCCCAGCCTGCAGCCCTGCAGCGCTCCAAGGCTTCCCAGACAGCTAAAACCGCTGAGAAGGTGCTTCTACCTTGGATCGAGCAGTGCTGATGACGGGAAAGCAGTTGCTCCGCTACTGACGACAAGCGCCAGAACAAAATCTTTGCCAGTATCTTTCTATCGACATTGAGAAGGCTAATGGGGCACCGGTTTTCAATCATCGAAGAGTCCTTACCTTTTGACAGAAGGATCACAGCCGAGCACCTCATGGAGGGAGGGAGATAACCCTCTGCCAAACAGCAATTTAAGACCTCCACCAAATGTGGTGCCAGGATGGTCTTAAAACATTTATAAAATTCAGCTGTCAGATCATCTGACCCGGGCAACTTTTTGATGGCAAGGTGATCAATCGCACTTACCACCTCATCGGCAGTGACCGGCTCTGTCAAGCTAGTGATAGAAAGGTCACCATTTTCCAATCCTGGAGTAGAGTCCAGGAAACTTTCCATCCTTGCCCAGTCAAGAACCTTTCTGCCCAGGAGGTCAGCATAAAAGCACCTAATAAACCCCAGGATCCCAGATTTAGATCTTACCAGGGAACCTGTGCTATCCTTCAGACCAAGGACAGTCTTGAGAGCTGCAGCCTGTCTGCAATTCTGATAGGGATCGGGAGAGTGGTATTTCCCATAATCCCTTTTCAGAACCAGAGAAGCATGCTGGTCATACTGACACTTCCTGAGGAGAAGCTTGACTTCAGAGATTGCCCCTTGATCTTCACCATTCAAGACAAGGATGTCAAGTTTCCTCCGCAAGCGCTGGTAGGCAATGTATTTATCAAGCTGTTTTCTTTTTCCTAGGCCCCTGAAAAGCCCAGCAATTCTCATTTTGGTCAGCTCCCACCACTCAGACCTGCTGCTGCAAAAATCCTTAATGGAGACCTGTGCCTGAAAAAAAATCCTCAAAAGATTGTCTTACCCCCTCCTCCTCAAGAAGAGCCGAATTCCTCCTCCAGATGCCCCTTCCTCTAGGGGGTGTCAAAGGCATTCAAGACCATCGATAGTAAAAGGTGATCGGAGAACTCGACCACCTGCCGCCACGGAGGCTGAGAAGCCGAGCCCTCCTTCAAAAAAAACCTGTCTATTCTACTCTAACTGCTACCTCGCTGAAAAGTGAAGCCCGTGAGGTCTGGAGAGTGCTTAATGTGCACATCTTCCAGACCTGCCTCTCTAACCATGCTATTCAAAAAGAGACTATCGCAGCCCAGCTTGCCTTTGAAGCCTCTCCTGTCCATGGGCCTAGTCACGGTGTTAAAATCACCTCCAAAGACTACTGGCCGGGCCATAAAAAGGAACGGCTTGATCTTTGTAAGGAGGCATTTCCTGTCCCACTTAGTTTGGGGTCCATAGATATTTATTAGGCGCAGGTCCTGCCCCCTTACAATGACGTCCAAGACCATGCCCCTCCCGATCTCCACCTCAATGACTCGCCGGTAAGTTATCATGTCGGTTTTAAAAAGCACCGCCATTTCCCTGTAAGGCTCGGCCGCAAGAGATCAAAAAGAGGGTCCGTGCCTCCACTCCCACTTCACAGCGTGAATGTCGGCCAGACTGGCCAATCTGGTCTCCTGCAAAAATAAAATGTCAGCATCAAACTGGCTGAGAAAAAATAAGGCCATAAAACGAGCGCTTACTGATTTAATGCTGGCAACATTAATGGTTGCCACCTTTGTCGGAAGGGGAACTGCCATCAGAGTCATTCGGGAGAATGTCTCTTAGCCTTCCCTCCGGCCTCACTATCGGATCCCTCACGCTTACTGGAGGAGGCTTGTGTTTCCTCCTCCATATCTGAGGCCTCAGAATCAAATGAAGAAATCTCAATTGAGTCCTCAGAAAGTGCCTCAAATCGGTTGAAGAGCTGCACCCCATGGCTCTTCCCCGGTTCTGGCACTCCATTGTCCTTTTTTCTTTTCTTCTTGGTAGCAAACCTGAGAGCAAGGTAATCCTGATCCTCAGGGGAAAGTCCAGACCACGCTGTCTTGGGATCTGAACTCCCATCCTGCTCAGAAGGGGGTGCAGGATCAGGAGCACCTAGCCCCAGCCTGCGAGGTTTTACAGCAGGGGCCATAATTACTGAGACCCCCTTGGTACTTGCAATGCCAGCCCCCCGGGCCGCATCAGCTATTAAATTACTTGATCTTACATCGGTGGTTGCTGACTTGGGGGTAGACTGGGGTAGACGGATGGTACAGGAGCTGGCGCAGGGGCCTTAGGAACCCCCAGCTGAGTGGGGGGAGGGACCGTAGATGGGACAGCATGGGAATGTTCCTCCCTATCCAGCCGCAGCATTTCCTGCACCGCTTCCCTGTCCAGGTTGTGCCAGGCCTCAGGATACTGACTATAAGGGTGTCCGAGCTGGTTACAGAGATTACATCGGATTGTATTGCAGTCCTTAGCCAAGTGTCCCAAGCCCTGGCACAACGAGCACCTAAGAAGCGAGCAGGAGGAGCTGAAGTGACCCTTGGCCCCACATTTATGGCAAACCTTGGGCTGACCAGGATAAAAGATAGTCAGCCGGTCGCGGGCAATATAGGCAGAAGATGGCAAGTGGGTGACCTGGTTGCCATTCCTGCGGAGCCTCAGGGTCACTGACCAGCCCCCAGTCCAGATATCCCGATCGTCTAGGATCTTCTTCAGGGGAGTAAGAACATCACCATAACGCTTTAGCCAGACAGTCAAATCAGAGGGGGGAATGGACTCATTTCTAACCAGTATGGTGACATTTTTCACGAGCTGCTGTCTGGAGACCTGGATGGGAGTTAACCCCTTCCAGGCAGGATCTTGCTTCAGCAGCTGGTACCGCTCCCAAAATAAGCCTATTCCTTCTGGTCTGACGAAGCTTAAGTCATGTTCCGCACTCCCCACTGGACTGATCAGGGCAAAAATGTCTGCGGCTGCGAATCCTATACCCAGTATGAGATCCACCATCGCCCGCCGGGTGATAACTGGCCCCTCCCACCTAAGCTGGACCAGGTTGCGCCTATTGAAGCCGCTGGCAGGGGCATGGGCCTCACTGGGCACAGATATCCTCTCACCAGCAGCTTCTCCACCACGCCTGGCAACCTGAGCATAGGACACAGGGGACTGCACTAAAGAACCAACAACATTATTGGCCCCACTCCCTGTGCCACCTCGCTGGATGAAATACAGGGCAGGGCGGACAGCAGGGGCCCCAGCATTACGTGGCACAGTCTTCTTATTGTCCACCTGAGGTGCAGGTGAGGGGACAGTCACAACATCAGCAGCAGTCACAGCAGCAGGTCCAGCAGAAAGTCCAACAATAGAATTAACCCCTGTCAACCCCAGACACAGCAGCAGTAACAGGAGCAACATCAGTAACAGCACCCAAACCAGCTACAGCAGAAACAATAGAAGCCCAGCCAGCAAGACCCAAACCTGCGGGTGAGTCACCCATGGCCCCAGGCCCACCAAGTTCGGCGCACCCAGGAACCCGGATGGGTGCCAGGATGGTACTTACGGCTGGCGCCACCTCACCCTTTTCAGGTCAAGGAGCGCCACAGTCTTCTATACCCCCTGACACAGTGCCTATGGCGCACTCCGCAGGTTGGCTGGACAGATGGACGTTGTCCTTAGCTGGCATGGGCTCCTCAGGCTGGCGGCTGTCCTCTGGAAGATCTGCTCCAGTAGGGGCTTCCTGGATGCCCAGCGATGTCACGCACTCATGATGTGTTGCCTCAGCAAGAGAGTCTTCCAATGCTGGTTCCGGGGCTCCCGGCTCTGCTACTGCTGCAACTTTGGGTGGAGGTACAGCTGGAGAATCCTCCACCATCGGGGTCTCATCCACATGGTCGGCCTCTTCCTCCTTCACAGTGGGGCCTGAGTGCTTCATGGACTTAAATCGCTCCTCTTTTATATATTTTTCTTTAAAGGCCCCACTGCTTGCTTAAAGGGACGAAACAAGCTTCTCCTGCTGCCTACATGCTGATTCAAGCTCAGCTAAGTCTGCTTTACTTGACCGCCGATCCAGTCCCCGAGCCTTGCTGGTGTCCATTTTCTTTTTCTTTAATGCAATTTTCATCTTGCACAGCTTCTCCTCCTCCTTCGCCACACTGCACAAGTTACTGCATACACGGCTGCGAAAAGCTGATCTATTGCAGTGTCAGTCACTGCAATTATATACCCATACCGTCATCTATTGCAGTGTCAGTCACTGCAATTATATACCCATACCGTCATCTATTGCAGTGTCAGTCACTGCAATTATATACCCATACCGACATCTATTGCAGTGTCAGTCACTGCAATTATATACTCATACCGTCATCTATTGCAGTGTCAGTCACTGCAATTATATACTCATATCGTCATCTATTGCTGTGTCAGTCACTGCAATTATATACCCATACCGTCATCTATTGCAGTGTCAGTCACTGCAATTATATACCCATACCGTCATCTATTGCAGTGTCAGTCACTGCAATTATATACCCATACCGTCATCTATTGCAGTGTCAGTCACTGACACTGCAATAGCGTCATATATTGCAGTGTCAGTCACTGCAATTATATACCCATACTGTCATCTATTGCAGTGTCAGTCACTGCAATTATATACTCATACCGTTATCTATTGCAGTGTCAGTCACTGCAATTATATACTCCCCCAGTCTCTAATAGACCATCCACCTTCTGTATTCTCTCTTAATACCCTAACCTTTATAACCAGATAAACTGCAAGCTCTGCCTCCTTCTGCGTCCTCCCCTAATAGATTGTAAGCTCTTTAAATCATTAAACAATCAATAAGGCCTGGAAGGTTTAAACAGAGAGCAGAAAATCTGAACAGGAAAGGAGACATCTGCAGAGTCTCCCCCGAGAGGCCAGGAACTATCAGGAACATCTGCTTGTAAACCATTCCGAGCTGATGAGAATAACTTGTTACACCGCAGGCACTTACTCCTCTATTAATAAGACACTTCAGGGTGACTGACCAACGCGCACCTCTCAGATACTTTACATCATTCTTCCCGACAAAAAAAAAGAAAGTGTGGCCCGCCCTAAACTTTACCAGCTTGGCATGTCAAGCTGCCAATCCAGGGCTCAAGGGCTGAACTGATGTCTCCTGACCCTAGTTATTACCAGCCCTTATGTTCTTCAGCACAGATTTGGTGCTTGCTTAACACTTCTGCTCATTTTGAGTGTCATTAATGTGGCAATGGGGTTAAAGCAGACCAACAGTCAAAAATGCCTTAAACCAGCCCAACGAAACAAACAGTGCTCATATGCATCCCTCCCAAGGGAAATTTAGACTTCTGCACATAAAAATTTGCTACCTTCTTTTCCAACTGTGCCAGGCTGTTGAAGCAATCACCATTGAACTGGTGTAGTAGTCTGCTGATAAAGAAGTCAAAATCAGCTTTTTCCCACAAAAAAAAACATGTGAGAACACTATTGTTCTCCAGTTTTGTTTAAAAAAACTCATATCTATGATGCTTTACTAAAGTTTCATAGAGGCCCCCCAGAAATAGCCATGTCTTTATAGTATGGCTTCCTCTCATTGGTGACCATGCTCTAGCTTGACACTAAATTCTTTACTATTGTTCACTGGTACCTCACACCTGTGATATTGGTTACTAACCCACCCCAAATATTCACATAATCTCTCTCTCTCTCTCTCTCTCTCTCTCTCTCCATATATATATATATATATATATATATATATATATATATATATACAGTAGCTAGGGAGAATATGTTCCCTGCCCATTGGTGACCAGCAACACTTTGCTTGAAGTTGAATCAGTAAATGTTGTCCGTGTTTTTGTGCTTTTATTATGAATAAACTGCAGGTGTATCCACAGTCACTTTATCTCAAATTTAGATAAATACTCTTATTTTTCATGATATGATTTCAGCAGCCTCATGATTTTTTTTAAATATAAAGCCATTGTATGCTGGTAATTGAACCTACAACCCTCACAAAATCGATTCCCAGAATTTCCCCAACAGTAACAATCTACTCTATTAGTGAAGGATATTAGATTTGTGAGGCTCTTTATCTCTACATGCCTGTGTTTGGTATTATTTTGTTTAGTAATTAGATTTGAAATGAAGAAAGTTGTGGTGCAATTGTCAGTGTGACCACAAGGGGAGCTGTACAAGGAAGGCCAGCGTGTCCCAGGGAAACCGATAAGAAGAAGGCTTGAAATTTGCTTTTAATAAGAGCATGTGATTTGCTTGTCTCCCCGTATTGATGGCTTTAATCAGAGGCGCCGTGTTTTGCCAGATGTGTTGGAAATGGCAATCAGCAAAGACAGCTTGTCCGACATATTTCATCGCACCATGGCGCTCTCCGCAAAGCCATCAAATGATTGCGAGCAGACAACGCTGCCATCTCCTTCCCATTGTAACAGCCATCGTCCTTCCACAGAGTTTATTTAACAGAAGCGTTTATCAGGCTGAGAGTCACATTGTGGCAAAATGTTTCATCTCCAATGAAGTGTCGCTTCCTAAGACGTCTACTGACTTTAATTAAAATCCACACGACTCGCACAGAATGTATGACGGGCAGTGAAGGGTAAGCCTTCCGCCACAGAATCCTTTCATACTGTACAATGTACATCTCAGGTAAGTAGGGTAAGAAAGAATAGCGGTTCTGAGGCCACCATACTATGTCTCATCCTGCTCTCTCTCCTCCTCAGCCATGCCTGTAGTGATACTCCATTACCCTGCTGCTTCCCCATTTCCCACTCCCCCCGCCACTGCCACCAGAGGAGTAACTAGGCTTTCTGGCCCCAGGGAAAAGATTCGAAATGGCGCCTCCAACTGTTCTCAGGCCCCCCTTGGCACCCCCCATGACCTGCTGCACCCAGGGCAAGTGCCCTCCCCTAGCTACGCCCCTGACCGCCACCCCCCCATAGGGGCTGCTATCCTGAGAGTTAGAGCCAGTTGACCATTGTGGTAAAGCAGCCCTGATGCCCTTTGGAGCAGGTCCGGTGCTCTTTCTCGTGTGCCCCTAAAAATGGGCATCCCTGGAACACGCTGGGGCTATGTGGCTGAGCATTGCACTCCTCCACGCTCCCGGTTTCCAGGTTAGTAGAGTAGAAGAACCTGTCCACAAGGGAGGCAGGCAGCTTGGCATTTTCTACCCTTGATTTGGCACCACACCCCCCCTTCTTAAAACTTTATTGTAACAATAAAGATTAAAAAAAGCAATGTAACCCTCCGCGCATCCATTCAAGCAGACATTAGCGTTGATTCAGCACCATGAATATTTTTTTACTCAATTTTTTTGTGAGTAAACAATTTTTTTTTTCCTGCGTGCAACTCACTGAGGGAAAAAAGACATGAGAGAAAGTGCATTGCGGTAAAAACGCATGAGAAAACGCAAGTTAAAAAACACAGTGCTGAATCAATCCTATGTGGGGTGCAAAGGGTTAAACCGGATTTTCACCCTGAATAAGAGCCTATCTTGTATGTTTCCCCCACCCCCCACATACAGATTGCTCACATTAAAAATCATCCTACCTGCACCTACTGCATTTTCTGAGCCTTTAAACATCCAAGATGGCAGCACATGGAGTCTCAGGCTGCCTGCAGACAGGAAGTGTATTCTGTCTGTGCCGCTCTGCATTGTGAGATTGCTGTCCTTTTCCTGACCCCATCTCAGGAAGTGGAAATCAGGTCCTGTTGACAGCCAGGAGACACTGTGTTTAACCCATTGTGGACCCCTGGACAAACACGCACACCATCCGTGTCTATCTGTGGCTGGGGAGGATATTAAAGTGCCACTAATGGGAATTCTTTGCTATAGAAGTAATGGCACACTCTGCAGCTACCCCCACAGGGGGTCTAGGGTTGCCTGATGGGATATACGGTCCTGCCCAAATGCTCTCCCTTCTCCTGTGATAGATAAAAATGTGTGGACAATCTGGACAATGTACCAAGGACTCCCCTGAGCAGAAATCAAGATGGGACAGGTTGCTTAGGCTTCTTACTCTGGGCTCAATACATGAAACAATAACAAATCATGGCAAGGGCCATCAGAGTTCTCTCATGGTAAAAATCAGAGCAGAAATCAACTGATCAGTCAGAATCAACAGGTGCACAAGCGGGCTAGGAGTGGACCTCCTTATATCTTTAAAGACAAACCCCTGATCTAAGGCAAGTTCCAGGGAGGTCCAGCAAGAGGCGTACATAAAAGGACAGGAAAAAAACAATATAGGTAACCACCAAGAATTACATGTCCATGCCATCTCTTGTTACCCTGCTTCCATCTCCTTTTCCCTACTGAGGTGTCCTATCCGTTATAGCTCTGCTCTCTCTGATACAGTAGCTCCCCTTCCTCATCACCATTACCTGTTAATGCTCTGATAGGTCTCCCTTCCTAACTGCCATTGCCTGGTGTAACACTGCCTCACTTCTATTCAGTTGCTCTGTAGCACTAATCCCTTGTAAACCAAGAAGTCTCAGCCACTATAGATCAGAGCAACCACTGACCTAGAATTCTTTACATGTGCCTTGCACTACTTTGACCCAAACAACTGGCAGTTGCTTACAAGAAAGACTGGCCAGGTAGTTACAGGGGCGGGTTTAGCATTTTTGGAGCCCCATGCAAAGTTGTGTCTGAGGGACCTAATCAAAGACTAATTTTGTATAGCGAAATACAATATTAACGCCCCTTGTTGGGGATGTGATGTAGCCATGGCCTGCTTATGCACTGTGGGATTGCCAGCGAACCCAAAGATCTACACATAGAGAGGCATCCTGGCATTGTCCATTCATGGCATAGGGAATTGTGCGGGGATTGCCCATATGGCCGTACTAAACTAGGGTGCCCCACAGTGTGAAATTGCCGAACCCACATACCTAACCTCATTCAAATGACACATGTGCAGGTCACGACCTCGATATACCATTAGCTAGACACATTTGTGATTGGCCAGCCCGGCCACGTCCCCAGCTAGAGGTGAGCATCTTACATAACTGAATGGAGCTGAGCCACTGACTCTATAGCAGCTGACTCACATAAGTGTACAATGGCTTCCTATCTGCTGCACACTCTGCACTGTGATAAACGGCACCCCTCACTCAGCGCAGGCCAGCCGCCCGCCCGCCTGCCCGCTGAGTGCCGGTATTTATTATTTTCTTAAACCAAAAGTTGCCGCTGATCTGACCTTGCCTCTGGTGGGCCCCTGGCAGGTGGGGGCCCCATGCATTTTTATGGTTTGTGCGGTGGTTAAGCACGGCACATCGGTATTAATGTAGTGTATGTGCATAGACTATGGAGAATTGATATTGATTCACACTGACAAGCACATTCTCCTTCTACCTAATGACACACTGTGAATCGCTGCACGGAAGAAGTATTTGTCTCTTTCCCAGTGAAATAACTATCTCTATTTTGATTTCCCCCTTTTACTCTGCTTGCTTGCCTCTGAGGCCGATTCATCAATAGCGCCAGGTAGCGACAGATGAGCGACTGTAGCGTGATTTTTTCAGCGCCAGCCAGTATTCGCTGTGCTTGGCCGGCGTTAGCTTGATGACAGCGACTCAGTCGGTGTGCGGTAATGTTGAATACGGGCTGGGGGGTCGCTGTTTCACAGGTCCAGCGTTGTATGTGAGCGCCTGACAACGAATGGCCAGAGCGAACGGCTAGCTTCATATTCATCAAAAAATCACGCTCCGAATGTGCTGTCGCTGTCCATTCCTTGTTTAAACCCCAGAGCGCTGGCGGCGATCTGTATTAACTAGTTTTTAACCCCTAAACAACCATATTTTTTGAATGTAACATTATACATGTTTTTAGAATCATTTTGTTATATGAATACATTAATCTCAGACCTGTTAGATCAATTCTGCACAAATTTTTTTTTTTTTTTTGACTTAAAAATAAATCCTAACATTGCAGAAGTGGTCTCCGATTTTTTGACATTAAAAAAAAAATTTAAAAAAATAATACCAATTAATTATGATTAATTATAGCTTGCTCCATTGAAATGCATTGGACATCGCCAGGGAGCGACAGCTCATACCTGGCGCTGTGAGGGAATTTGCAGCGGCGCTGTTCGGTCCAGGCGGCTTCATGATGAATGCCGCGCTAGCCGTCGCTCTCGCCGGCGCTAGCCTCATTTTGCTTGATAAATGCGTCATTGTGACCGCCGCGGGCGTACTTGAGTCGGTAGTCGCCGTTAGCTGCCGCTACCTGGCGCTCGTCAGACACTACCTGGCGCTATCGCTTGATGAATAAGGGCATTAGTCTTTCTGTTTGAGCTCCGAGGACTGAGATGTCCTTTCCTCTATCCATGGCTGGCATTGAGTAACATGTACGGTATGTCTATAGTCTCTCATGATCACTGGCTACCCCCTCCTCACATTCTCCTTCTTTCCAGGCTCACTAACCAACTTTGTATTTAGTTTTGCCCCCCTTTCTCCCTGTTTGTTTGTCATTTGAGCTCCGAGGACTGTGATGTTCTTCCCTTTTCCGTCCACTGTAATTGGCTGCTGCTTTACCTCTCTTCTTTCTTTCCCTTTTTATAGTGGCTTTGAGCTATGATCAGTGATCACACTTACAGTCTCTCACAGTGACAAACTGGGATGCCTGGGGCCCACCCCACACTTAGATGCAAGTATCCTTGTGTATGGCCCATGCACAGAATCATTACACCAAACTGTAATGTCTCTGTGTGTACACTTGGGATGACACAAATACGCCATACAAGATTCAGGTTTGGTGATGAAGGCCCTCAAATTGCCCTGTGGGACTGGGGGCCCACCAGGCATCTCATGATTAGCTGGTCAGCACCCCATCAGAACACTGCCCATGCTGCATGCAGAGCATTACAGAGAAAACCTCCTGCTTCTACTTACGGGTTCCCCCTGTAAACATGTAGCCCTTTCAAAGAGGATTGAAACCAAAATTCTATATGCCCTCTCTTGAGGTATCCCAATGTAAGATAAGCCCCCATATACTCATCTTGTTCCCTCTTTTGGCAGCTAAGCAGCTTCGCCCTGAAAGTGCTTAGTTGCTGCACTTGTCAGGTGCGGTGAGATCTGAAAGTGGGGATAATGGGCAAAATATGTGCATGTGCCACGGGATCGAAGGACAGGGCAAGTATACGGTAAGCGATTTGTCTAAAACTATCTGTCTATCTATCTATCTATCTATCTATCTCTATTTATCTATCCATCACATATCTATGTTCCAATAAATGTGTATATCAGCAAACATTGTGTTTCTACTTTCAGAGGAACTAGCAGTCTCAGCAACCTCCCATCAGCCAGTTAGTATTCTAGGAGCTGAGCTGCAGACAGAGCTGCCTATTGATGTGATATATTTAAATGGAACATCTGTCCCGTTTGAGCGTTAATACATGGGGACCATATTGCAGAAGCTTTACCGGATTTTTAATGATCTCTAAAAGAGTGGGAGGGGGGTCATTAACTATTTTATTGCTTGACTGAGCCACCTATATAATATGCCAAGAGTGTAGAGTGCTGAGACTTGGCCCCAAAGGGGGGAATTGTTTATGTTGGTAAACAGCTATTGTAAGTGCAAAGCGCTGGTCTTACCATTGTTTATGCTTTATAGGTTTAGTTAATCGGACCCTAATGACTCCAGCTTTGTCTGTCCATCTGCATGTAGATCACTCCACTTTGTTCATGGCTTTATTACTGAATGGTATTATGTATTGTACATATACAGTTCTGTACTATATATATTTATTTTGTATTGTTAATGGCATCCTTTCTTTTATGTTACTTTACTTTATTATGTTATTATAATGTATGCAGGACTTTATTATTTAATGTTTTATTATTGTATGTACTATACTTTATAAGTATACTATTTTTTTATCTACTATATTATTTGTAAATGTGTTGCATTATTTATTACTTTAATAGTGTAATATTACATTTGTTTATACTTATATATCTATCATTTCAATCGCTTTGGGCACAGCTGTCAGGGCTGCAAATCTTGTACCAATTTGTTATAACAACTAGTTGCTTTAGTTGCTTACAATACGGATGTGAAGTTTCTCATTTATCCAGGTAGTGGGGCTATTGTTGTAGTTTGTTTTATTTGTAGTGTTTTTCTCATGAACTTTTGGTAAGTCATCCTATTGGCTTCCTCAAATTATAATTACTTGTACAGAAACCTCTGTCATACTGTGATACTGTGAGGGTGATTTACTAAACAATTCGTCGGGTTTTCGCTATTTGGCACATTTAGTAAATCAGGCTGTGTGTGTGTGCAACAAGCATAATCCATTGTGTTCATTGCTAAGTGCTTATTGCATTTACCTGAAAGGAATCATCAGGTGTTATGTTTTGGCAGACAATATATTCCCCACCTCCTCTGTTCATTTTAACATATATTAGCCCTAAGCAAAGTGGGGAAATGCTCACCATTCCACCACCATGTCTCCATACAATAGGGGACCTGTAGCCCATCTTAAAACAGCATTTATTTTTTATAGTTGTCCTTTAAATATTTATTATTAAATATTAGAGAACAACAGATTTTGGACTCCAACATCACAGCTCTGTGTCTAAGTCTACCTCCACCCCTCTTCCCTTACCCAGTCCACAATGGTGACACTTTAGTAACTGTCAGGGTGCATTGTCTTGCTGCCAGGCTTGGTCAGTTGCTGGATTAACCTATATTGACAGACGCAGCATCATACACTGATAATCCGCAAAGTATGGCAGCAACAGAACAGCACTGGCATGTTATAACAGATTTCTATTTATAGGGTGACTCTTTCATTAGCACGTGAGGCATCGTCCTGGCAGAAGTCTAATCTGGTCTTTGGTGAAGTCCATCTGCCGGGAAAACTGACCTCTGGGATAGCTGTCTAGTTGAGCGCCGCAATTTCTGCCTGATGTTTAACGTGCAGTTGAGCGAGCCTTCCTCCAGCCCTAAATATAAACTATGCTCAGGAAATAATGAAAACAAAAGGAGGGCCGAGGGACAAGACAGGGACAACTAGACCATTATGGGTCTACATACCTTTAGTATTAGTTCTATCTATATAAGCAGATCTAAAGGATCGATGGCCACCTGCTGATGACAACACAACAAAGTGGTCCATTTATTAAAGTCTGGATGAAATCCAGTAGTTAATTGGTGAGGCTTATGGGTGAGCTTTAGATTGAGGGTAGGGTTAATTTCATCTAATTCCAACTGATTTGGTTGGGTTCGTCCAAACCTGAAAAGCACTGTCATTTGGAAGGAAACTATGACTTTTTTTTCTTTTCAATATGTTTGTTGTTTTATAAAGTTGCATTATATTTAAAGTTTGCAAAGGAAACAAAGGTTTGCGTACAACTTTGGTTATATAGAGACAGCACTATGAAATAATAAGCATATATGGAAGACAACTTTGTGAACAGTGTTTACATCTGTATCCTGGGAGATTCTGTGTGGCTGCTAAAGGAGTTATAAGGCCCAGTCAAGACAATACACATTTTTTCCAACAGAAACTTTTTTTGTAATCCATTGCCCAGGTCCATTACCATCAGAAGCAAATCTACAGCTACCAGTTCATGCCGGGATCCACCATTTTCAATTTGGAAAGGCCTGGATCAGGACTGATTTGGCCACTGCCCACATTTGCAGTCCAGGACTTCTTCCTGGATTGCCATTTAAATCGTCCACATAAGGATCAGCTATTGATTACTGCCTGCAGAAGAGCTTGCAATTATCTAGCTATGTATAGTTCAAGATAGACAGACAGCAAGATAGGGAATATGGACATGGAAAAATAGTTCGATTGCATCAATATAGCTAGAAAGATAGATAGGGCCTACACTTATCTAATGAGATAGATTGGATCTAGAAAGAGACAAATCACCCTATAATCTAATTAGTTTGTTTGAATTCATCTGTGTTAAAAGGTGTTGTGTCAAAATGTTTGACTAGAAACATATTTCTGAACCGGCCTTCAAAGCACATTTTTACCTACCTACCTGTTTGTTTTGCATTAAAACATTAAAAGGGTGTTATGATAAAAAAAAATGACTAGGTCCTTATAATCTGGGTGTATCCTTAAAGCACCCAACTGCTCAATTTGTTTGAAAACTTGTATGAGCATGTTAAAGAAAACCCAAATAACTAAGTGATATCTAGATAGGCTGAGTCAATGACATTACATTCCCCTCTGCTTCTGGTGTCTTCTAAATCATTGTACATACATTTTCTTTATTATAGTCTTTATCATCTTGATTTCTGGAGGATTCTAGTGTTTCTATGCAATTTGGAGGCTTTAGGCTATTTTCTTTTACACTTACCAGAGTACAGAATTCACATCCCAAATATTCACCATAAACAAAAGTGGTGTTCTAATTCAGGACATCCCAGAGAACCGGATAAGGTCAATTTGGCTCATCACTAGTATGCCTTTCCACCCTAAATTGAGAAGTAACTTTTTTTTTTAACTTTTGTAAAAACTGTAATAACTAATGACTGAAAACATCAAACATTATGAAAAGACAGCAATAATCATTTTCCTTGTGGTCTACATAATTAAAAGTTATGTCCTGGTGGTCTCTTATGTTTTCCTCACTTCCTCTCTCTTCTTTTTGCATTTCCACAAACCAAAGTTTTGCTAAACCTTCCTGTATCTGAAGGTTAAGGTCCAGCTGAGTGAAAGGGGTCCCAGAAATCCAAAGTTTGCTCCTCCCTTAAATATAAAGCAGGTTTCACAGGATGATAAAGACAAAAGTAAAGTTCAGGGACTAGGCAAGACACAACTGGACAGGTAGAGTCCTACATAGAGTTCTACATAAATTCAATATGTATTTGGTCACTATGAGTAGAATGCAGATCCAGTAAGGTCATCTACATAATTGATTATTTTTTCTCAGAGGTCTACATTTGCAGTTTCCCAAACTCATTTCATGAGAAACTCTTCAAGATGGAGTTGAAAAGGCCACAGAGCTTGAAAGGTTTACTCCCTCCAAAATCTAGAGCAATGGGGATCAACCAAAAGTAGGGCTAATGGATAAGACAAGGTATAATTGGACAGGACTACAAAAGTTCAAAATGATTTTGACCACTATGAGCAGATCTAATAAATGATTGATCACCTACAGATTTCCATAGCAAGGGGTCATTTATTGAAGTCTGGTGAAACTCTAGTACTTCATTGATGAGCCTTTTCACTTTAGTTGGCTAATGAGGTACTGATGTTTTTTAATGATGTAGAAGCTATAATGGCGGTTGGTAGTGAAAGATCAAACATTAGAAAAAGACTGTCAGAATCTAGCTCCCCATAGTAAATATACATGATTGACCTAATCTTTAAAGAATGTCATTGATCCCCTCCTCCCTAGTATTTCAACTGGAACTGCCCTGACTGGTTAAACCTTCTTTAAATTCTCACCAGAAACTGTTTGTGTCTTGATGGAAAAAGCGGAACCTCAACCTCACCTCCCCTCCTATACAACAGGGCTCACGATATAGTAAGGTAACAACCTGTCCTCTCCTGGGCTGTTATTTTAAAAAATGTTTTAGCCCATCCCTTTGTGCGACAATTTGAATCGACAGAAAATCAAAACTACTACTTGCATTTGGCAGCTGTTCCTGGCCATCATTGTATTGGGTAACGTTTTCATCCAGGGTAATTTATGGCCTATAATACCATTATTTGTAGGGCCCAATCACAACCCCAGCTATAAAAGGAACCAGTAGCTGTCCTAAACTCCCTTCAGGCCCCATAGTGCAGGTTCTTATGCTGTAGTGAGGTAATAGATTAGTAATGGTGGGTATGGGGCCCTGGATGATGAGTTAAGGAGCCCCTTAGTAGTTTATTAGTGGTTACATGGTAACTGAATCCTAAATTGTAAAGGTGGGATCCAATATGGGGAGAATACATATACTATCCCACAAATGCAGGCCTTGCATGGCATTTGGAGGATATATAAGAATGCTTGTAGCTGAATCTTAGTGGCTATTTGGGAACTGATTCTAAATGTGAAACTTGTAATGGGGAGAATACATTTACTAGCCAACAATTTAGATGGCTAATGAAACGAGGGCCCTTGATGCTAAAGGGGAAAAATGGCTACTGCTGAGAAGCTGGGATCTAGAGGATTAATTAGTAATAGGATGTCAAAGGGATATTTGGAAAGATAAATGCAGAAGATCCTGAATGGTAAAGTGTTAAAGAGGGAAGATATGGGAGAATCTGGATATACAGTATAATGGGTAGAGGTCTATGAACACTGAGAGCACGGAGTGCCAAGCAAGCCCAACACTCCGTAATTGGCCAGCCTCAGAAAAGAGAGAGCTCTACAGTGTATCACATACACGTCAGGAAAGATAAAGGCAACAGTGATACATGGGAAGAAAACTGACAGCTTCCTTTCCAGAATCGAAACTGCAAAGTGACACTTTTAGCGCCTTGCTGGTCTGTTCTTCCTTTTTGTCTAACAAGAAAATCCAGCCGAGCGGAGAGGAGGAATGAAAGCCAGCGTCTGCCTTCCAGTATTCCCTGTCCACTTTGCACCTAGTTACCATAAAGCGTGTCACCTTGAAACATTTATTAGCTTTTCCTGTTTGTTTGCCGAAACGATAAAGAAGTAAAAAATGTTTAATAATCCCTGTAGTTCAGCTGGAACTCTGCAGCGTACGCCGGGGGACTCATGAATAATGATTGCGAGGCGGTTGGCACTGACATCTCGTCAGTGATAACATCAAAAGTTGGGAAATGACAACCGAAGCCGGTCTCCTCGAATTGAGCCTCCGTAATTGAACGTCTCGTCTACGAAGGTCTCTTGCGTCTCCCCCTTATTCTTCTCTTGGCTCTGCCGCCATTTGCACTTCAAGTTTTCCTGAACCTCCTTAGAATTCTCAGTCAACAGAGGTCAGAGCAATCCAGAGGATTTGGAAAAAATTAGACTCATGGTGGTGGTGATTGTGCTTCAGTGCTTCACCACGGGAGGCAGAGACAAAAGAAGTGTTTTATCATTCGTGGGGGAAGGTGTGCCCTCCTGCATTCATTTAGGGGAGATTTTTTTTGTTTCATCAAATGTTATTATATGATAATACAACAGAAATGCAGCAAATACCAAGTAGAAATTGTAAGGGCAATTACAACAGGTAATCAAAGTCACAAGAACAAAGACATAAATTAATTCAGAATTTTTCACAGTTTAGTACTCACCTGTCCACACCTCTTGAGCTGCTCTCTAATGGGTGCAGCAGCTTGTGGCACTGTTGCCTGGCCACTGCCAGCAGTATTTGACATAGGAAGCAATCCTTCACATGTCTTCCTACCACCATGTAACCTCTGGTGCTTCAGCGCCTCACAATAGGAGATGACAGCGGGCCCAAAGCCTCAGCTAATTGGAGTCCACTAATTCAAAAGCCTCCTTCAGTAACAACATGGCACTGTTAGTATTGTCAGGTTGTCGTTCTGTTCTGGACCAGTTCTTGCTCACAAGGCACATACTTACCTCATCTGGAGTGCCTTGCACTGTTGCCAATCATAAGCCATGTCTAACCAAGTCCAATTGCTTTGCCCCATTGTCATCCACAAGCCATGTCTATTACATTGCAAAAAGTGTCTTTTCCCCCGCTGTATTAAATTGCAAGCATGTAAGAAGATGCATGGCTGAGGTTACACTATAACAAAAGCAGAGCCCTGCTATGCTACAATGTAAAAGCAGCCACATGCCTGCTGTAGCCATGTGTTAAGCCTACAGTTGACTCACAGCTTTCTGTGATGTACAATCCTGTCCATCCAATCCCACATACAGCACCTGGAAAGCCCTGTTTAGCGAAGCTCCTAATCTCATGCCTGGCACCCGTAGCTACCTGCTGTGGATATGTGCATCCCCAATCTATTCACAATTTCAGCCACATCTGTCGCTTTGTTATGTTATCAAGATCTTGTATAGTTCTAGTAAAGGAGCAAAACTGAACCGGCTATGTGCGTGATCGTGTACAGCAAGGGCAGCGGGCGATGCCACGAGGTGTGGCATAAAGCAAGCTTGGCTGTCTACTGCTCTGTGCTGCAGCACCTTGCGGCATCCTCACTTCCCCTGCTTTGCCCACTAGTGCCTCTATACCTGGATGTCTGTGGGCTTCAGAAAGTCAGGGTTGCACCGTGCATTGCTTTGTGGGATCAGGGACAGAGGTGAGTATATAGCGCATAAAGGATTTCACAAAATGGGTCTTTTAGGCTCTAACGCCAGGTGTTGGTCCACTTTAACAATTCCAATACAGAGGGCTCCCCCGATCTATATACCAGAATATTAACCCTGTATGCAATGATAACCATCATGGGAGGTGACAGTTGGCAAGACCAGAAGTATCCTGACTAGCTTTGGATGTCTGGACATTGATAAAGCGAGTGAGCTTGGACATAATATATATATACCAGAATAACACCCCTGTGGATAAAACAGTCAGGTCTCAGGTCTGGCTGGCGCCCTGCATGCCTCGCCGCACTCACCGCCGCTCCTGAAAGCAAATTTGTCTGATATCGATCCCTCCAGTAATTTTTACTTAATGTTTTTCCCGTGTTGTAATTTTCTGTAATTGCAAACTCAAATAAAGCTGATAAAAATCACCCCGGGGCAAGAAGCCCTCAATCTCCGGCAACGCCACGCTCCGCCGCCAGCCACTGGAGAAGCTGATAGTTGCTATTCAGATTGTTAATTGTGTTAGGAAAGAGCTGAGTGTTGACCATTACATAGAAGAAACATTTAAAGGAGACCTCTGGGACCAGAAACAGCCATTAACATGCAAAGAGAAATGAGATTTACCCAGCCAAACAGAAAACATTGACCTGTAGCAGAAAATGGGTAAATTAAAAATATATTAAACTTACTAAACCCCATCGCACAACTTCTCCTGGCAGTCTTGCTTCTCTAGAAGTGCCTTCTTCTTCTTGGAATCTCTTTCCTTCCTCTAGAGTTCTCCCATGCAATTAATTTCAACCAGGAGGCTCTGACTCCTGTGCTCCTCATGCTTCTTATTAACCAATGACTGACAGAATCAGTTTATTTCTGCTAATACATACTTCTATAAATACAATACATTGATTTCTGCATCATTCAGATATAAGAAGATAAAAATAAGAGAATAATGTTTTTCTTGTGTCCGGGAACACACAGAAAGAATGATGATTTCAACTAGAAAAATGCCAGGAAAATTTTGATTTTGATGGGTTAGTATATATGTATACTTCCACTTACTAACAGGTGAGCACCTTCCAGTGACCTTATTGGTAACTTTAAACATTTTCCGACTGCTGCACAGAGAAGACATTGTAAAAGTGCACAAGCAATAGTTTTCCTACTTCTGTTGTGACCATTTTTGTGGTCTTAACTGTAGGCATGTATCCCAAATTGGTGGTGTATAGGTCTGCCTATAGGCGGGCATTAAATAAAAATGGGCACTGGGGCATTTCATCTTCCTAAAACCCAGGGAATGAGAAAAAAGACTCACTTCCAGTCCATTCACTGCAAAGCCCAACAAAGCTGGCAGTCCCAAAGCTTGCTCCTGGGCAAAATTCAAAGGGCTCTGTGTTCCGAAATATTGTATCAACAACAGTAAATGTTTAAAAACCCTGTTCTCAGTCTTTATTATGCATACAGTGATTCAGTAATCTGTTGTGCAAATTGTAAAATGTCATGCCAAGTTGTAATATGTCATATGAAGGAAGAATTCACTCATGGCTTTGGCTCATGTTTTACACACATGGGGGGTTGCCCTGCATGGTGTCCCTGAATCATGTCCCCTTTTTCAGTGTGACATAACCCAGCATTCCATTCCCATATGCAATGTGGCAGAATCACCCCCCCCCCCCCTCGGACGCTGGAGAGAAGGAAAAGAAAAGTGCCTCGCACTCGCTCTGCAGCCACTGGGAGGCCAGCCAATGGGGGAGCAGCGGGTGGATGGGCAGGGTAAATGAACCCTGCCTGCGGTCCCTGCTCTGGCTGCCACTGCTACTCCTAGGGTCGATGCATGCACACACCCAGGTCTGTGCAGCCGGTGGGCATGGCCTGCACCAGCGTCCATTGAGGACAATGGACGCAGACGCAGGTCACACCCACCTACTACACAGACCCAAGTGCGCGGGAGGCAGCGTCGGTGGTGCCGAACAGGGCTCATTTACCCTGCTCATCTGCCCGCTGCACCTCCATCGACTGGCCTCCCTGTGGCCGTGGCACATACACGAGGCTCGTGTAAGTTTACCTTTTTTCACTTTATTTTGTTTCTGTTTTTTTTTAAACATTCGCCCGATAAGACGCACTAACACTTTCCCCTCACTTTTGGGGAAAAATAGTGCATCTTATATGGCGAAAAATGCAGTATATATATCTTTTCAAACCAAAACTGTTAGAATTGCCTCTTAGAGTCAACTGGCCAGTGGAGCCGATCAGCCATCTGACAACGTCAAGTGGTTTCGATATATTTTGTTAGGCTTAAGCAACTCCAGCAAGTAAACGAAACGAGCAAAGAGTCCGCTCTTCACTTCTATAAGAACATGTTCTGCCGCTCAGTCTCCAATGTTTGATGTGTCCTGTGACTTAATGATTTTCCTCTGAGTAAATAGCGGGATAGACAGCAGCGTGGCTGGAATAGATTATTGTGTGTGTCTGTGTGTGTGCGTGTGTGTAGCTCCCATTTTGCCGTATTATTGCAGAGTTCTTTCCCTTCCTCAAACATGACACAAGCAATGTCACCGCTCATTGTTGCAAATCTTTCCAACATTCCCACTATTCCGCTGCTAGTAACAGCAGCCTGGCAGAGCCGTCATTTCCCCCGACGCAGCACTCAATTAGAATGATAGGTGACACGTCTGTGATGTGGGTGCCTTTTATGAATTACTCCCCAATGTAGAGCGAAGAATGATCATGAGAAATATTTTGATGTTAAAATATAAAAATATTAAAAAAAAAAATTCATTTCCATGATTCTGAATTGTTATATGATTTAAAGAGTGAACATAATGGAGAATAATATTTAATGATATTCAGCATTTAATTACTGCATACGCCGGTTTTTAATTTTATTTGTAGGAAACCACAAACAAAAGAGGCTCATTTAGCCTTGTGTACTTATCTTTGTTTTAGACGCCAAAACGTCTGGGTGAGACCTGCTGGGAGATGTGTGTAAGACATTAGTGCCAGCTTTAAAGCAGACCTCAAGTCAAAAAGTCATAGCTTAGTAAATTGCTCCCCTAACCCCCACCTAGCATAGATGTAAGCTATTTGAGAGGCCTTATATTCATGCAGATGTTGTGGAATAGCCTCCGGAACTGCATTGGCTAAAATTTTGATAGACCTGCTTTTAAAAAAAAAGTCAAAATGACCCTAAATCTCTTTGAAATAATGATTTATTTCTAGGCAGAAGTAAAAATCCATCAGCTTTAATGATTCATCACTGCTCCGAAAGTTCTTAAGGATTGTATCTACAGTATTAACAATTGTTGCAATGCTTTGCCACAGCCAGACCATTGACTTACATTGATATATAGTTACAATCATCCCCTCCAGCAGCTGGTGTCACACCAGCATGGATGTTGTGCGCATCTGTATCTGCCGCGTATCTGCATGTGAAAAGCTGCCCATAGTGATCTATGGGTGCTTTCAAATGTGAATTGAGCATTTGCGGAGCGCTCAGAGCGCTCTGCAAAGGCCCTGCCAGCAGCATCCTGAGGGTGCAGTGCCAGCAATCTCCCTCCGTATGAATGGAGAATGCTAGCGCTGAACTCCCTTTACACACTGACAGCAGCGATTGCAGGGTGCTCAGCCGAAAGTACGAACACTCTGCAATTGGACTGGTGTGAAACCAGCCTCAGTGTATTAGAGTGTATACCATGACAGACATGTTGATCTATTTTCTAAGGTAAATCTCTCTCAGTTTGGTGTAGGCTGCTTATAGCAAAATCCCAGGCTGCTGGGAGCCTATCCTTATGGAAAAACAATATAACACGGGCACACTACAGGCCAGCTGATCTTTACATCAATGCAGCCAACTATAGAAAGTTTTATCTCCTTCTAACATTCTTGGTTGGTTACATAAGGAAACATAAGGAAGATCACAGCTCAACCGCAGTGTTTCTGTGTGCTAGCAAAGCCGACATGATCAGAGGACAAGAAAAAGGGAATACAGAAAAGAGAGTAAGGTGGAAAAGTGAGGCAAGGAAATTAGGAAAACACAAAGAGGTGAACGTGGAATAGAAAGATGGAGAGAAGCTGTGAGAGAGAAATAGGAAAAAGAGAATGTGGAATACAGAGATGGAATGAAGATGTAAAAGAGGAGAGAAGGATGGAATGTAAAATAGAAATATAGAAGGAAAGAATACATTAGAAGAAGAAGAAGGGAATGTTGCACAGAAAGATGGAAGGAAGGTGTAAAAGAGAAGGAGAAGAAAGGAATATGAGACAAAAAATGAAGAAAAGGTGAAGTGGAGAAGGAACAGAAACATGGAGGGAAAGTGTAAACGAGAAGTAGAAAAGAGGAATGTAGAACAGAAAGATGGAGGGAAGAGAGGAATGTGGAGCAGACAGATGTTGGCAGAGGCAACTGTGCAGGGGTAATGACTGAACTGGGCCCATAGGTTCAGGGGGGCCCTGCCATTGTGACTCCTCCACCTTATTTAGCAGATTTGTGCTCTCATGGCATCATTTACTAGAAAAAGAAGCACAATTTGGCTCTCTGCTGCTTTGGTCTGTAGTTGTCTAGTTGTATCTAAGTCAGGTAAAATTACAGGAAAAGAGTTACGTTATGAGACATAAAGGGGCCCCATTTAAAGTTTGCACCAGGTTTTGTTAAAAAAGGTTTAAAAAGGAAAAGTACAGAATGTGGAATAGAAAGATAGAAGGAAGGCATAAAGAGAAGCAGAAGAAGAACATATGGAACAGAACGAAGGAGGAAAGGTTTAAAAGACGAGAGGAAGGGAATGCGGAACAGAAAGGTGGAAGGCAGGTGTAAAAGAGAAAAAGTGGGAATTTTGAACAGAAAGTTGGAGGAAAGGTGTAAAGAACTTTACCTTAATGATTAAGGAGGATGAGGAAGAGTTATATCCAATGCAAACCATGCAATAGCATTTAGACATGTTAAGGAGTAACCCAGATATCCATGATTCATTGGAATGATTCAGCACCTCACTCCATCACAACACCCAATCAGGTGCAGGCTTTTTTTATGTTACATTGGATAAGCTTTTAAATCTACACTGAAAATCTTCCACTCTAAAATGACATCAGTCTGTTAAAGGGAACCTCTAGCTTTACATATATATGTTTTAAAGGCATTATAGGAGGGCTCTTCTTTTTATTCTAAAAATATATTATTTGATTAAAGTGGACATTTATGTTTTTCCCAGAAGTTGTGGTCCTCCCGTCATGCAATTTAGAAGCATTTGTCTGATTTAGTTACTTGTTAGAAAGCCCAAAACACATCATGCAAAAACTTTTCTTTAAACACATCAAAGAAATGGAAAGACGGTGCCGGCTTTGTCCAGGAAAAGAAAATTGCGACTGTAATAGAAGAGATTTGCGGTAAATGAAGTGTCAGGAAACGTGATTTAGCGTGGGAGTCAAGCTCATTTTTTGTTGGCTAGTTACAGTGCGAGCGCGCTCTTGTTGACGTTAATAATGTTATATATGGAATCGCTTTGGAGGTCAGATGCCCAGCTGGCAGAGCTGGCAAGTGAGGATACAGGTACTTTTAGGAAAGCTAATCCAGAAAATGGAAGTATTGATAGAGCTCCATAAAGAATACTTTCCCATATACATTTATACTGTTATTTGGTGTTAGCAGGAGGGTCAGAGATGTAGCTAGGCTTTCTGGCGCTGGGGGCAAAGATTCAAAATGGCTCCCCCACCTGTCCTCAGGCTCCCCTCTGATCTGCTGCACCCAGGACATGTGCACCGCCTGCCCCCCCTAACTACACCACTGGGGAGGGTATTCTGTGGGCTTCTTTACTTTACCTCCTCTCCAACTTCATTCCCCTTAAAGTCATCTGCAAGAAAAAATAACCCTTGTGGCCACAGTGCTCGGGATCTGGTGCTTGTCGGTTTTTCTGGCAACCATCTTCTCTGCTTCTACTACTGCCAATATGCTGCTACTCTAAGCTGCTGGCTGTCATCCTCACTGCTGCCACTTCTTTTGGATGCTGACTATACTCCTTGTGGCAGTCATACCTTTCAACCACTTGCTGTTCTTTCTCACATCACGCTCACTCTGTTTTTACTGTAGTTGGGCCCTGTTACTTTCAGCTCGTGTTTATGTTGGTTTTTAGCAAATCAATATCGCCATTTGCCATTGTCAAGCTCACCGGGAATAGTTCTTGATGATTCCATTTTTTCTTTGATTGAGCAGCCGAATCAATATTCATACTGTATGGGAGACAATTGTGTTTTAGCAATTATTTTCTGTCGATGAATAATGACGCCATTATTCTGCCGCTCACTTGTTTTACACAACAGTGTTTATAATACCTTCCTATAGTATCCTCTGCTCTGAGGATGAATCAAGCATTAAAATGAAATCTAAATGAATAGACCTAGCATGCAAAATAAATTGAAGAAATAAAGAAATGCATCAAATACATGATTTGCATTTATATAGAATGCAATAAAAGTAGACATAGGCGTCTCCTGGCTATAGAACTTCTGTATGCCGGCGTATCCATGCCATTGTCCAATCAAGCAGTGCAATGCAAGAAGTTGGGAGCTTCTCTTAAAGCAGACCTCCAGTCAACTCTTGTGCTCTAAAGGAAGGTTGGGCAGGGACAAGAGGTCAGCTTTCCCTTTAATCTGACCATCTTCACTGCCATTTCTCTCCACCTCTGGCTTACAACTTCTTGATTGCCCTCTTTCTCTACTTCTGGCTGCCATCTTATTCACTGTCATCTCTCGCCACCTCTGACTCTCATCTTCTTCACTGCCATCTCTTTTCAGCTTTGACTATCATCTTTTTCACTGCCTTAACTCTTCACCTCTGACTGTCATCTTCTTCACCTCCTTAACTCTTCACCTCTGACTGTCATCTTCTTCACTTCCCTAACTCTTCACCCCTGACAGTCATCTCCTTCACTGCCATGACTCTTCACCCCTGACAGTCATCTCCTTCACTGCCATGACTCTTCACCCCTGACAGTCATCTCCTTCACTTCCCTAACTCTTCACCCCTGACAGTCATCTCCTTCACTGCCATGACTCTTCACCCCTGACAGTCATCTCCTTCACTGCCATGACTCTTCACCTCTTACTATCATCTTCTTCACTTCCTTAACTCTTCACCTCTGACTTTCACCTCTGACTATCATCTCCTCCACTGCCATCACTCTTCACCTCTGACTGTCATCTCCTCCAATGCCATAATTCTTCACCTCTGAATGTCATCTTCTTCACTGCCATCTTTCTTCACCTCCAACTGTCATCTCCTTCACTGCCCTCACTCTTCACATCTGATTGTCATCTTCTTCACTGCCATCACTCTGCACCTCTGAATGTCATCTCCTTCAATACCATGACTCTGCACCTCGGACTGTCATCTTCTTCACCTTTGACTGTCACCTTCTTTACTGCCATCTATCTCTACCTCTGACTTTCACCTTGAGAACATCATTTTGAAATATCTACCCTTTTCTTTAACCTAATTTGAAGTCTTGACTCCTCTAAGTGGCACCTTGGAAGAACCACCTGGGATCCCTGGAGGATTTATCTTCCTATATCTCTTATCTCACCCTGCCTTTTGTTTGTTTTGTTTGGTTTCCCATAACTCATCTATTTCTCTCAAACCTTAAAGTTGGTTTGGTTCCTTGTTTTTATTGTACGTTGTTTATCCCCAGTGCCTGTTTTTGGAAAATGTTTGCCTTCTCCAAGTCACTTGTCACCCTACCATAAAGAATTTCTTGCATATGTATGTATATATTATGTATATATTACTATATTATTTACCATTAATTTTTCTTGCATATGTATATCTATAGTAGTAAAGAAAAGGAAAAGAAAAGTAAAGCTAAATACATGGATTCTGAAAAAAATACATTAAATGCAAAACATACCACACCACATCACTTCCAAAATAGATGGGCTACAAGAGTAGAATACCATCTTGGGTTCCACCTTCATTAACAACAAACAGAAATCTGAGGAGGCATTGATTAATCTCGATTTTTAGACAATCATATGGTGAGAATTTGACATCAACAGAATTCATTCTACTTGGTGGCAGTGATTTCATGCTGAGAAGAATGGTCTTTACATTGATCTAGCCTCATTAGTGTCCCTCATTAATGGCTCTGAAGACACTTTTCCCCATACTCCCTGGATATCTCAATTAGGAGAAAGCACAAAATTGGTAATTTACTCACCCTCTCAATGCTCTTGTTACACAAGCCCTGGCTGATTGGTCTGACAAAACCCAATGTGGGTTACTGAAAGGGTGTGCCACATGGCTGGCCAAGCTACATGGGGAGCAGAAGGATTAGTAAATCATATGAGTTTAGGCATCTCCAACAACTTTTAGATTTATAGGCAGTCCTGAAGGCCATTGTAGAGTATACATCATGATTTAATGGCATAGACTGCCATTGTATGCTTGCACACACATAGAAATTCTTCCTCTACATTTAACCCATTTGTGCAGTGAATGTACACATGCTCAGAATAACTGCCCTAATTACAGAGCCCGGGGAGCAGTTGGGGGGTTAGGTGGCTTAGGTTAGGTGCCTCATATGCACTTCAGTCCCATGGCCGGGAATCTAACCTGCCACCCTCCGGTCACAAGGCCCCTTCCTTACCTTTAGGTCACAACTGCCCTGATATGTTTAACATTGATGTGGACTGAATACAACAGCAGTTCTACATTGAAGATCATTCAACAGGCAAGGAAAAGCAACAAAAGACCCTTTGTCCCATGCAGCTGATCGGCAATAGTTCAGTGATCAGTAACAAACCTGATCTCGAGATCTGAGCATACACGACAGCTTCTGCATGCCGCGCCGTCCCGGGGCCTTAACTCCATTCACCGGTGCTGGGTTCCATCTCCCACCATTAGTCACAGGGCAGGGCCATGCCCTCACCATTTACTACAATAGAGGGGGCCTGTCGAGCCTCGGCACACTCCATTACAATGAATGGAGCGGGCATGGAAGCGCTCTGTGACTTGTAGCAGGGCGCAAACCCTACCCCATGTATTGGTCCCGGATGGCGTGTGATGCCATAGATCTAGTGATTAGATGAGTTTCTGGTCAACGGACTAGTACCGATCAGCTGCGTGCAACAAAAGGTAAGTTGTTTATTCATTTGGCTGTTTACCTGATCACCTGATTGCCTACTAATACCTTTATTTTCAAGGACTGTAGAAGAATCACAGCTGGAATTTTGGTAAGAGGGCCAGGAGAATTGAGTCTATTACATGAATTGTGATTTTAAAATATTATAAATATAAATCAGTCACTGTGTATATCAATAGCATTTTATCTCAAGCCCATGTTTTTTGCCACGGCTCTACTTGTCACTCTCTGTCATATCTGTTTAATTCTATTAATAGTTCATTTTATCGTGCCAGGGAAGGGGCATTACTTTAAATCATCTCTTAAGTGCACCATAAAACACTCTCTCGGAATCCCCCGTGATAATATTTCCGTCGTCAAGCAGCTACTTTATTTTTATTAATATGCTTGTCGCGGTGAGTTTGTAGAGAGCCGCTGAAAGATGAACTTTCGAAGGTGCTTCCATAAAATGTCTCTTTATGCAGATCTATATATTCGCTGATAAACATGCGGGGCTCGGCCGGAGACAAGAGCATTTGCTCATAGTCAGCCAGACGCAGATATCGAATAATTTGTCGTTTTATTATCCATTATACTCAGACTGAACCGATGGCGGCTTAAATCAGTTAGCTGTTCATCAAGGATTAGCGGTAAATCCTCTCGTAAAGCAAGTTTAATGCCAAATAAAATCCGCTTGCCTTTTAATAGCAAATCTAAAAATATTTACATGTTCTCAAATGTATTTAACACAGTGTGTATTAGAGTGGTAGAAAGAGATAAAAGACAATGGATAAATAATAAATAATAAAAACTGACAGCCCTTTTAGCTGGTTTGTCTAACCAAAAAAAACTCTTGTTTGCTTCCCCAGTCAGTAGATATTTTCTCATTCAGTAGGTCCTCCTAATGTCCTCTTGCTTGCTTATCAATAAAGACCTCCTGCTTTATTGTCCATACAGTAGATACCATTGTTTGGTGACTTGTCTATCTAGAAGATCATCTTACTGGGGGTCCCCTCTTCCTGGGGGGGGCATCCGATCCCTCCCCCGTCATTCTCCGTCTTCAGGAGGGGGCCCCCCGTTTCCAGCGCTGACAGTTGCGCTGTAAAAAAAAAAACAATTAGATTCACTTACCTCCTCTCCCGATCCCTCCATTCAAGTCTTCTCTTCACCATGAAGATGTCATGCTGCTCCTCCTATACCCTCACCCAGCTCCGGCATCTGTCAGATGCCGGTGGTGATCGGAGGAGGGCGGGTGTGAGGCGAGGAGGCTCCGAGCCTTCTCTCCTCTCACCCGCCCTGCGCCGATCACTATCGGCATCTGTCATCAGCTGACAGCGGCGCGGGACATCGGTGAGGGACACAGGATCAGGGGTGAGTAAAGTAAAAAAAAATAAAAAATTAAGATTATTTTTTTTTCTCTTTGTGTCAGTGTCTTTTTTTTTTGACATTTAACCCCTTGTGAATTGGTAAAGGGTCCATGAGACCCCTATACCAGTTCACAAGGCTGGGGGATGGCAAGTCACCTGCAGCTAGCGGGTGACTTGCCATTAACCCCCGGCACCCCCATTACCTGCCTCTCCAAATCCCGGGGGGGGGGCAGAAAAGCCGTGGCCACGGGCTATGCGGGCTTGTAGCCTGCAGGGCCAGGAGCCACAAAAGCTGGCCCCTGAGCCCTGTTTCTACAAGCCCTGCATAGCTGGTCTTGGGCTGATTACTTTGGGTAAGGGGGACCCCATGTCATTTTTTTTTTGGATTTTTTAACCCCTTATGTTCTGTCACCCAGCAGCTATAAAAGGCTTCCATTCTAGCAGGTGAGCAGAAGCCAGTGATTGTCAAGGGACACAGTGCTCCAGGATGGATGGGAGGTAAGTATTAAAAAAAAAAAATAATAAAATATTTTTTTTTCTTTGTGTCAGTGTATTTATTTTTTACATTTAACCCCTTGTGAACTGGTAAGGGGTCCATGAGGCTGGGGGATGGCAAGTCACCTGAGGCTAGCAGGTGACTTGCCATTAACCCCCGGCACCCCCATTACCTGCCTCCCCAAAGCCCGGGGGGTGCAGAAGAGCCCTTGGCAACGGGCTATGCGGGCTTGTAGCCTGCAGGGCCAGGGGTCACAAAAGCTGGCCCCTGCGCCCTGTTTCTACAAGCCCTGCATAGCTGGTCCCGGGCTGGTTACTTCGGGTAAGGGGGAACCCTTAAAAATCCCCCCAAAAAATGGGGTCCCCCCCCGGGAGGCGGGTCTCTATGTCATTTATTTTCTCGAGTTAATCCTTTGTAGTGTGGATGGTAGTTGTATTTTATTTGTAAATGTTATAAAGTACTTGTTTAAGTTGGGGGGGGGTCTCCTGGGCAGGAATGGGGGGCTACCGGTAAATATGTGGTACCGTTCTAATCGGTAGAAATGGGGCTTTCATGTGCAATATGGT
The DNA here is from genome assembly GCA_027917425.1 of Gastrophryne carolinensis. Lineage (NCBI taxonomy): Eukaryota > Metazoa > Chordata > Amphibia > Anura > Microhylidae > Gastrophryne > Gastrophryne carolinensis. The sequence goes on along the minus strand of CM051235.1, from coordinate 400,514,500 downwards.
TTTCTTTAATAAAATACATTTTTTATTTAAAATAAAGGAGGCAATTTTCTAAAAAAAAAATATTTATTTGTTTATTTTTTTTACTTATAATATTGTAAATAACAGAATAAAATTTACAAACATTTCATGTTAAAGCCTAAACTCTGCTGCAAAAATATATATATATAATTTTCCTGAAAAATCCAGCAAAAATGGCGCAAAACATGGCGCAAAATGGGGAAAAATGACCTGTCAACAGAGGGTGACAAAATCTCAAGTAGGCTGGCAATTAAAATGGTTAAAGGTAGCTATGCATGTTGGGTATTGTTCTGTTCGGGGGACCTTGCGCTCTCAGACTTAGCTTGTTTTTTCTTGTTTGCATATTTATATTTTAGGAAAAGGTGTTTTTTATTCAGCTTTGTTATACATTTTTTAGGGAAACTCTGCGCAACCAAAGAATTCTTTGATGGATTAATTCCAGAAAGATGAGCCCACTACAACAAGCTGGGTATGCTTAGAAATCTTAACTTGTGTACTTTCAGGTAGAGATGAGCGAGTAGTATTCGACCGAGCCAGTATTCGATCGAATACTACGCTGTTCGTCATACTCGATTTCGATCGAGTACAGCGGCGATGGCGCACTCACAATTCGTTTCCCCTCCCACCTTCCCTGGCGCGTTTTTTACACCAATCACCATGCAGGGGGGGTGGGACAGGTCCTGGGAGGACGCTGGCATCGCGAGAACGGCGTCTACACGCATTGGCTGGAAAAACCATGTGACCTCGAATATACAAAACTCAGCACTTCCTCTTCGTCAGCATTAGCAGCTTGAACTTAGTGAGGGACAGACGCTCACAGCAGGGAAAGACAGGCTGTCGCTGGCAGGGCCCCAGAAGCTCGGAATATCGCATTTACCACCATCTATACCAGCTACCAGAAGACAAGAGAGTCATTAAGAGCCCTTATTAGGGCTACTACGCTGAACGGTATATGGCTCATATGTAGGCAGGCAGGGCCCCAGAAGCTCAGAATCTCGCATTTACCACCATATATACCAGCTACCAGAAGACAAGAGAGTCATTAAGAGCCCTTATTAGGGCTACTACGCTGAACAGTATATAGCTCATATTCTATGTAGTCAGGCAGGGCCCCAGAAGCTCAGAATATCGCTTTTACCACCATATATACCAGCTACCAGAAGACAAGAGAGTCATTAAGAGCCCTTATTAGGGCTCCTACGCTGAAAAGTATATAGCTCATATTCTATGTAGTCAGGCAGGGCCCCAGAAGCTCAGAATATCGCTTTTACCACCATATATACCAGCTACCAGAAGACAAGAGAGTCATTAAGAGCCCTTATTAGGGCTACTATGCTGAACAGTATATAGCTCATATGTAGGCAGGCAGGGCCCCAGAAGCTCAGAATATCGCTTTTACCACCATATATACCAGCTACCAGAAGACAAGAGAGTCATTAAGAGCCCTTATTAGGGCTACTACGCTGAACAGTATATAGCTCATATCCTATGTAGGCAGGCAGGGCCCCAGAAGCTCAGAATATCGCTTTTACCACCATATATACCAGCTACCAGAAGACAAGAGAGTCCTTAATCCCTTATTAGTGCTGCTATGTTGAACAGTATATAGCTCATATCCTATGTAGGCAGGCAGGGCCCCAGAAGCTCAGAATATCGCTTTTACCACCATATATACCAGCTACCAGAAGACAAGAGAGTCATTAAGAGCCCTTATTAGGGCTACTATGCTGAACAGTATATAGCTCATATCCTATGTAGGCAGGCAGGGCCCCAGAAGCTCAGAATATCGCTTTTACCACCATATATACCAGCTACCAGAAGACAAGAGAGTCATTAAGAGCCCTTATTAGGGCTACTATGCTGAACAGTATATAGCTCATATGTAGGCAGGCAGGGCCCCAGAAGCTCAGAATATCGCTTTTACCACCATATATACCAGCTACCAGAAGACAAGAGAGTCATTAATCCCTTATTAGGGCTACTACGCTGAACAGTATATAGCTCATATCCTATGTAGGCAGGCAGGGCCCCAGAAGCTCAGAATATCGCTTTTACCACCATATATACCAGCTACCAGAAGACAAGAGAGTCCTTAATCCCTTATTAGTGCTGCTATGTTGAACAGTATATAGCTCATATCCTATGTAGGCAGGCAGGGCCCCAGAAGCTCAGAATATCGCTTTTACCACCATATATACCAGCTACCAGAAGACAAGAGAGTCATTAAGAGCCCTTATTAGGGCTACTACGCTGAACAGTATATAGCTCATATCCTATGTAGGCAGGCAGGGCCCCAGAAGCTCAGAATATCGCTTTTACCACCATATATACCAGCTACCAGAAGACAAGAGAGTCATTAAGAGCCCTTATTAGGGCTACTATGCTGAACAGTATATAGCTCATATGTAGGCAGGCAGGGCCCCAGAAGCTCAGAATATCGCTTTTACCACCATATATACCAGCTACCAGAAGACAAGAGAGTCATTAATCCCTTATTAGGGCTACTACGCTGAACAGCATATAGCTCATATCCTATGTAGGCAGGCAGGGCCCCAGAAGCTCAGAATATCGCTTTTACCACCATCTATACCAGCTACCAGAAGACAAGAGAGTCATTAAGAGCCCTTATTAGTGCTGCTATGCTGAACAGTATATAGCTCATATCCTATGTAGTCAGGCAGGGCCCCAGAAGCTCAGAATATCGCTTTTACCACCATATATACCAGCTACCAGAAGACAAGAGAGTCATTAAGAGCCCTTATTAGGGCTACTACGCTGAACAGTATATAGCTCATATCCTATGTAGGCAGGCAGGGCCCCAGAAGCTCAGAATATCACTTTTACCACCATATATACCAGCTACCAGAAGACAAGAGAGTCATTAAGAGCCCTTATTAGGGCTACTATGCTGAACAGTATATAGCTCATATGTAGGCAGGCAGGGCCCCAGAAGCTCAGAATATCACTTTTACCACCATATATACCAGCTACCAGAAGACAAGAGAGTCATTAAGAGCCCTTATTAGGGCTACTACGCTGAACAGTATATAGCTCATATCCTATGTAGGCAGGCAGGTCCCCAGAAGCTCAGAATATCGCTTTTACCACCATATATACCAGCTACCAGAAGACAAGAGAGTCATTAAGAGCCCTTATTAGTGCTGCTATGCTGAACAGTATATAGCTCATATCCTATGTAGTCAGGCAGGGCCCCAGAAGCTCAGAATATCGCTTTTACCACCATATATACCAGCTACCAGAAGACAAGAGAGTCATTAAGAGCCCTTATTAGGGCTACTACGCTGAACAGTATATAGCTCATATTCTATGTAGTCAGGCAGGGCCCCAGAAGCTCAGAATATCGCTTTTACCACCATATATACCAGCTACCAGAAGACAAGAGAGTCATTAAGAGCCCTTATTAGGGCTACTATGCTGAACAGTATATAGCTCATATGTAGGCAGGCAGGGCCCCAGAAGCTCAGAATATCGCTTTTACCACCATATATACCAGCTACCAGAAGACAAGAGAGTCATTATGAGCCCTTATTAGGGCTACTACGCTGAACAGTATATAGCTCATATCCTATGTAGGCAGGCAGGGCCCCAGAAGCTCAGAATATCGCTTTTACCACCATATATACCAGCTACCAGAAGACAAGAGAGTCATTAAGAGCCCTTATTAGTGCTGCTAAGCTGAACAGTATATAGCTCATATCCTATGTAGTCAGGCAGGGCCCCAGAAGCTCAGAATATCGCTTTTACCACCATATATACCAGCTACCAGAGGACAAGAGAGTCATTAAGAGCCCTTATTAGGGCTACTACGCTGAACAGTATATAGCTCATATTCTATGTAGTCAGGCAGGGCCCCAGAAGCTCAGAATATCGCTTTTACCACCATATATACCAGCTACCAGAAGACAAGAGAGTCATTAAGAGCCCTTATTAGTGCTGCTACGCTGAACAGTATATATCTCATATCCTATGTAGTCAGGCAGGGCCCCAGAAGCTCAGAATATCGCTTTTACCACCATATATACCAGCTACCAGAAGACAAGAGAGTCATTAAAAGCCCTTGTTAGGGCTACTACGCTGAACAGTATATAGCTCATATTCTATGTAGTCAGGCAGGGCCCCAGAAGCTCAGAATATCGCTTTTACCACCATATATACCAGCTACCAGAAGACAAGAGAGTCATTAAGAGCCCTTATTAGGGCTACTACGCTGAACAGTATATAGCTCATATTCTATGTATTTCAGACGTTTTACTTTTTTGGCCACGCGTTATGCCAAATATAAAAATATTTTTAAGAAGAACACCTGGCTATACAGCCGTATACTGCCAGAAGGTGAAATGGTGCCTATACGCACCGGGTATATAACAAGGTTTTGTTGGTAAAGAGGACACAAAACAGTAGTGCCAAATATAAAAATATTTTTAAGAAAAACACCTGGCTATACAGCCGTATACTGCCAGAAGGTGAAATGGTGCCTATACGCACCGTGTATAAAACAGTGTTTTGTTGGCACAGAGGACACAAAACAGTAGTGCAAAATATAGTTTTGTATATAGGTGCTAATACACCACTGAAGTCTTTCTGTCCCTATTCCAGCATCAGCAGCTACCCCTCACTAAAGCAGCCGTAGCTGCAGCACTAATAAGTGCTCAGCTCTTGGGCCTCCACACAATTTTTAAAAGGTCTCAGCTCTTGGGCCTCCACACAATTTTTAAGAGGTCTCAGCTCTTGGGCCTCCACACAATTTTTAAGAGGTCTCAGCTCGTGGGACTCCACACAATGTTTGAGAGGTCTCAGCTCTTGGGCCTCCACACAATTTTTAAAAGGTCTCAGCTCTTGGGCCTCCACACAATTTTTAAGAGGTCTCAGCTCTTGGGCCTCCACACAATTTTTAAGAGGTCTCAGATCTTGGGCCTCCACACAATTTTTAAGAGGTCTCAGCTCTAAGCTTCCCTTACTGCTGGGGTGACACACTGTAACAAACCTCCTCCTGTAAGCTTCCCTGACTGCTGGGGTGACACACTGTAACAAACCTCCTCCTGTAAGCTTCCCTTACTGCTGGGGTGACACACTGTAACAAACCTACTCCTGTAAGCTTCCCTGACTGCTGGGGTGACACACTGTAACAAACCTCCTCCTGTAAGCTTCCCTTACTGCTGGGGTAACACACTGTAACAAACCTCCTCCTTTAAGCTTCCCTTACTGCTGGGGTGACACAATGACACAAGAGGACATGTCTGACCACATCTCACACACACACACACACACACACACACACACACACACACACACAATGACAATTAGGGGTGGGGTCTATTTATTTTCCCCCTTGCCTATGCCATCTGTGGTTGTCATAGGCAACGTGATTTTAAGGGGTGCAGAATTTTGTTCTTCTTTTTTGTACAGTTTGGCTTGGGGTCCATGGCAATGTAGAGGAAAGAAGGTTTCCTTGTCTTGTCTCACTTTACGTAGAAGTTATATTGTGTTTGGAGTGTATTGTTGAGTGGCTGTGATAGTGGCGTAATAGTGCGACTTGGGCGCGTTATATGCACCCAGACATGCTTCCCCTGCTGTCCCAGTTGCATTCCAGCAGTGTTGGCATCATTTTCTGATGTTTCAGGGTGGACTTGGTGACCTCCAAGTGGTCGAATTGAGATTTCCAAGTGTCGAGCATTTTTTTCCCATAGACTATAATGGGATTCGATATTCGGTCGAGTAGTCGAGTAACGTGGTCTATTCGAATCGAAATTCGAAATTTCGAATATTTCACTACTCGCTTATCTCTACTTTCAGGGAATATATGGTTTATGGGGGATATTCCAAATGTAAAGGGTTGTTTTGGTTGAAAAATCGCAAGGTGCGCACTTTGTCTGCAGAGCTGAAATTTTCAAGTAAAATTACCATTACACACATGCTTTACTTTGGGGTGTTTGGCAACTCTTCCCTTGACAGTAGCTATGCATGTTGGGTATCGTTCTGTTCGGGGGATGTTGCTTTTTCAGATTAAACTTGTTTTTTCTTGTTTGTATATAGTTTTTTTTAGGAAAATGTGGCTTTGATTCTGCTTTTTTATCCTTTTTTTAGGGAAACTCTTTGCAACCAAAGAATACATTGAGGGATTACTTCCAGAAAACTATGACCACATCAACAAGTCTGGTACACCTAGAAAGCTTGAGGTGTGTACTTCCAGAGAATATATAGTTTGGGGGGGTATTTCAAATGTAAAGGGTTGTTTTTCTGGTAAAACTGCAAGGTGCGCATAGCGCATATCACAGTTGTATTTTATCTGAAAATCCCCTAAAGCGCTGTTTCAGTTTGGGGGAGTCTCCTGGGCAGGAAAGGGTGTCATACATATGTGGTACCGCTGTAAATGGGAGAAATTGGGATTTCACACGCAATAAGATTTTATTGACAAACTTACATTTTTTATTACAAAAAAACACTACAAATTAATTTCTTTTGCACATATTTCACCCAAAAATATTGAGAATACACCTAAAAAATGACAAACAAGACATTTCATGTTAAAGCCCAGACTCTTCTGAAAAACAAGAACAATATATCATTTTCCTGGGAAATCCCTTCAAAAATCACATTTGAACATGGGGAGCGCAAAATAGTGCAAAGTAGTCTGGCAAGAAAGGGTGACAAAAACTCTAGGTAGGCTGGCACTTAAAGGGTTAAATAAGGATTTAAAATCAGCATGGTACATCAATACCAGCCCAAAACAGTGACATGCATATGAACGGTGACTTCGGAGATGAAGCCCCTTAGTCTTACCTTTATTGAGTGCACAATAAATCCCTAAATAGGGAAAAAGCATGTACCTCCCTGTTCCCCTTCACGTCCACTGCCGTAGTAGACATATACGCCAATCTCTGTCCAACTGAGTTTGCTGATAGCAAGTCCCACCCACCGTAACGGAATTGCCTGATGGAAACATGTGTACACCAGTCCTGGCCCGGCTGTCACAAACAGCCAGTGTAATTGGGCCAAAGGAGGAAGGGACGAGATGATACTAATCATTAATAGATGGAAGGAGGTTAAGCACTTCTCTCTGCCCACATTATTTCTAATTATAATATAAAATAAGGGCTCAGTTGCAGGCCCAAACAAGAAAAGTTACCTTTTGTCCTTCACTACTCTGTCTGGCTTCACTGTTTTAAAACATACTGATTGTGATGACTGTGCACTCCAATCCTGCGGTGGTCTCTATTCATGAGGGAATGACCTCCTTCATGTCCAATACAGAAAACCACCCCTCCACATATTCACTCCATTCATTGCTGAGACTTGGAAGGCCACCTCTATTGTGGTGAATGAAGGGAAACACGTGGTATCGGCTAGTGTCAGAATGAAAGGGTAGTAGAACGATGATGTCTTGCTCCCCCCACTTGATTTGGGATGCCCTGCTTCAAACCCCCCCTGCCTGCGTAAAGACCAGAGATCCTATAACTTTCACTTGTGCATTCTCTTGTCAGTTTGCTGCATGACCTGACCACCAGCAGCCTATAAGGTATCTATGACAGGATAGTGATTGAGGCCCCTGTGGTGGAGACATCCAAAATATCAAAGTTGTCTGCAGTAACCAGTCTGATTCCTTATTCCGTTGGAAGGATGAAACCTGATTGTTATTCTCAGCAGCTGTTTCCATTCTGGTTCAGTTGTTTTTGCAGCAGTTTTGATAAATCATCCCTTCTGAATAGTGTAAATATATCAACCAGCCTGAACAAGCAATGATGATGGTTGAGTCTACTCCTATCGCAATATCCTTGTTTCCGTGTTTGTGTTTTCCCTTTTTCCTACCCCAATGTTTGATTGCTGAGCATACAAGATCGCTTTCCCTAATCTTGCATCATTGCATCTAGTCATAAACAGGCACTCATAATACCCCTCTGCTTGGCAGCCATCTCCCTGCGATGTCATTATCTCACCATATCACCACTTCAAAGGCTCTTTTATTCCCATCTTGGAATCAGAGGAATTAATCTCATCAGTATAAACTTGTTGTTTTGCTGATGCACCTCAGCTTAACGTCTGTAATCAAAATATGTCCTGCAGGAAGGGAATTGCAATGATACAATCATTTTTCTTTTCTTTTACTTTTTCATCATGATCTTTAATGAGTCGGCAATGCTGTTTGCATATCTGGCATCCGGATCTTATCAGGAACAATTTGCATGTCTTTTCCCACAATTAGTTTAACAGTAACTGTTATATAAAACAGCATAAAGCATTTTTGTGTAGTAACAGTGTATAAACATATTAGATACATGTTCATGTGCCTCCAAATGTAGAAATTTGTTTTGTGTGGCAGTTATTTGTATACAGTTTCAGAAACAAATATCTCCAGCTGCACATTGTGAAAGCTAATTGTAACCGCACTCTTGAAGAGGGTCACACAGTGAATGACATTATTGACTTCTGTGTCTCTATCTGTTTTTTACAAGAAGAATTTTTCAGAGTGATAGCTCTATTACACCAGCAGGATGATGAGATGACTCACACATCACAGTCAGCTGTGAGTCAACTGAAAGCTTGCATCTATTATACAATGTATCACAACAGGGTGGTGTTCTTATAACAAATTATAGCAGCCACAAGCCTGGCTCTTTACAATGTAACCCACAGCAAGGAGCTGGTTGAATTCTTGCAATGTAAGACCATTTATCATCCTACTTGTTACGTTTACCAGCAGGAGGTAGAGGGGCAGCAGTGTAAAAATTAAAACTCTCAGCCCAAGTTTCATCACTGTCCGTGCTGCTGCCTCTATATGTCACAACTATCAGTATTGTGTTGTATCATTCTGAGCTCTGAGGTGTCATCTTCTCTCTCTGTTCACAGTAAATGACAGTGGCAATTAAGTATATTTGTCAAATATTTTTTTTCTAATCCCTTTCATAAAATAGCATTTGATTTTACAGTTGTAAGAACTTGGAATGCTAGTCCATAGTTGGTAATGCTTTGTCTGTCTTTTTAACATATTGTCATATTGTACATGTAATTTCATAGCAAGCCAAGTTAGTTTTAAAAGGTAAGCTGGCTTTGAGGGAGCCGGTTAGTATTTTTTAGACAGTTTGACACAAGTCCTACCCCTGAGGAGCTGCCATTTCTGTTTTAACGGGGGGGGGAATCAGGTTCTACTCATTTGGCCCCTTTTCCATCCTATGGCGCCCGGTCCTGAATTCCCCACTCAGTAGACCTATGGATTCATTAGAGGACAGTGGACCAGTCAGACCCAGTTTGGTCCATTTATACCTAATAAGGTAATGGTCTGGGACACATATGGGTTGATTCAAAGAAACATGTAACAGCTTGGATTTGGCTCACGATCATCCTATTTTTTACGTCCGCTCGTGCGTTCGTATGAACTTGCGAGTGATTCAATAAGCAAATACGTTTCTATCCTAAAAGATACGTCCGTTCGTATGATATCTCCCGAACTTGCCTCAGTCAGTTGCCAATCGTAAAAATCACGTTCATGTGCTCACTTGTTGCGGCGGCAGCCTGTTTTTTCGGCTGCTTCCATCGTCCAGCTCTTCCAATTACTTGCGTTTGCCTCTAGTTTTCATTGGTTTTTGGCCTCTTAGATTCGTGCGTTCGTATTTATAAGATCTTGCGCATGCGCACCCTCAACCAGAAACTTACCTAAACCCCGTAGCGGCTGCGTCCCACTTCATTTCTCGGTCCCTCAAACTTACCTAAACCCCGTAGCGGCTGCATCCCACTTCATTTCTCGGTCCCTCAAACTTACCTAAACCCCGTAGCGGCTGCATCCAACTTCATTTCTCGGTCCCTCAAACTTACCTAAACCCCTTAGCGCTTGCATCCCACTTCATTTCTCGGTCCCTCAAACTTACCTAAACCCCTTAGCGCTTGCATCCAACTTCATTTCTCGGTCCCTCAAACTTACCTAAACCCCGTAGCGGCTGCATCCCACTTCATTTCTCGGTCCCTCAAACTTACCTAAACCCCTTAGCGCTTGCATCCCACTTCATTTCTCGGTCCCTCAAACTTACCTAAACCCCTTAGCGCTTGCATCCCACTTCATTTCTCGGTCCCTCAAACTTACCTAAACCCCTTAGCGCTTGCATCCAACTTCATTTCTCGGTCCCTCAAACTTACCTAAACCCCGTAGCGGCTGCATCCAACTTCATTTCTCGGTCCCTCAAACTTACCTAAACCCCTTAGCGCTTGCATCCCACTTCATTTCTCGGTCCCTCAAACTTACCTAAACCCCTTAGCGCTTGCATCCAACTTCATTTCTCGGTCCCTCAAACTTACCTAAACCCCGTAGCGGCTGCATCCAACTTCATTTCTCGGTCCCTCAAACTTACCTAAACCCCTTAGCGCTTGCATCCCACTTCATTTCTCGGTCCCTCAAACTTACCTAAACCCCTTAGCGCTTGCATCCCACTTCATTTCTCGGTCCCTCAAACTTACCTAAACCCCGTAGCGGCTGCATCCCACTTCATTTCTCGGTCCCTCAAACTTACCTAAACCCCTTAGCGCTTGCATCCCACTTCATTTCTCGGTCCATAAAACGTAAGAAAATCACATAATTTACATATGTCTATATGTTTCTAAGTGTGTTGTTTCTGGTTTGTGTAATTTTTTGGGTGTGTGCATATTAGAAAAGACACATTTAGGAAGGTTTAAAATATAATTTATTTAAAATATTTTCTTTGTTTTGTTTTTAATAATTTTAAAAACTTTTTTTTTTTTTTGTTTTTTTTTTTGTAAACTTTTTTTTTTTTTGTTCTCAGTAAAACACATATAAATTTTTTTTTAATTTTTAACAGTAAAACACATTTTTTTTGTTCTTTGGGTTTTTTTGGTAAAAACATCTTTTTTGTTTTGTTAAAAAAACTATAAAACACTTAGTAACATTTTTAAAACTTTACAAACAAGTTTAAGAAAGGAGCCAGGACCAAGGGCACTATTCATCATCCTCTTCTTCATCTGTTGGCCCCAACGTCGCCTGTATGGCCAGCAGCTCGGCCACCAACTCCTTAATTCTTTTTTTTTTCCCGGCCAAGGTTTGGGGGATCATCCCTGTAACCAATAGAGAAAGAAACATAAATAGGACTCCCAGACCGGTTTGTATGCTGGAAATAGATTTAGGGTTAATCAAATACATGTAAATGCATGACATATGTCCTTCTTCAAAGGGATACAGTTAATGCATTTCCCACAGGTAAGTGTTTAAACTCCTTAACCCGGACCTTCCACATTATTTAATGAAAACCAAAAATTATTCACAAATGATTCTGCACCACCTCAAAGTTATTTAGGGCTTTTTTGGGATTACAGCGCCGCCATCTGGACTCTGAAGCATAACACTTAATGAGGAGTGGAGAGTTGGATAAAGTACAGGGGAGTAGGTTACAGTGGTGCGTTGGGAATCCAGAGCATAGCTGGGTGGAGGGAAAGGTCATCACTCCCACAATGCATGGCAGCACCTTCCTTATTTCAATCTGTATCCCATGCTGCCTGTAAATATTGTGCATTCCATCTTCCCCAATATTGGTTTTGTTCTGTCTAATAACATGCATTAGATGGGTGAAGGGTGTTTTTCCATGTTTCTAATCTGTAGGTACAGTGTGATGGCTAAGTCTTTGGTTCTTAATACTAGTTTGGGTCCTCTTTACGCTAACGAAGTGCCCACATGAAAGTGTGAACTACACATTGGCTACGCCTTTAGTTATGTGTGTGTTATTAGCTAACCAAACATTAATATGAATAATGGCATGGAGACTTACGGAGTTGGTGGCCGACAGATGGCTGGTTGGGGCCAACAGGCTGCCCTTGGTCCTGGCTCTGCTGTGAAGAAGTCCCTGGAGAAACATGTGACATTTGGTTAGTATTTGTAGAGAGTCACTATCCCCAACATATCTGGCTCCCAGTCTGGCTGACATCACTCACCTTCGCCAGGATCTCCTTCCAGCATCTCTGCTGCCTCCTCCTCCACTATCTCACCCGCTCCAGAAGCTTCTACAAATACATAATAAAGGAGAACTTAGTTTTTGGCCTGCCATGTATATCTTTGTGCCTATACATGAAGAGTGACATACCAGAGCCTTCCCCATGCGTGGCCAGGTATGACTCCACGCCCACGCGCCTTGGCCCCTCCTCTGTGGTAAGGTCCAGGGGCTGGTCTGAGGAGGCCACAGAGGAGGGGTAGGTCCGTCGCCCGGGAGATCCACCACCTTCACTCACAGATGCAGAGTCATGCAGCACTGGTCGGCCTGTACGTCTCCGGGTGCGGCGAATTCTGAAATCCATTTCCAACACTACCAAAGAAAAGTCATTATAAATAAAGGCATAACTTAGACATTTGGAACATATACCATGCAATTGCTTTGTACTTACTTGGGAAATGGATCCCAAAAAACCTCCGCACCCGGGGCATGTGCAGACGCTTCAGGTCCGACCAATGCTGCATTATCTGGGTGTGAGTGAAGGTGGTGCTGGTCACACGGTGGATCTCGGCGATGATCTCCCGGGCGATGTCCCTTTTCTCGCACACATTGGGCGCGAAGTCATACCGGCGCTGAAGCATGATCTGAAAAACATAATGGACACAGAGCTTTTACTTTTACACACAGACCCATATGTGTTGCATCACAAGTTGAGTATTTAATGTCATTAACACACACATTTCGAATGGCCGCCATTTTTGGGGAGTGCCTTAAAGAGGACGTTGACTGTGATTGACAGTCTGGTCTTATGTTATATGTATCACACACCATGTACATACAGATAATAGCCAACATCAAGAATCAGGCCACCTGCATCTATGGCATGTTAGGATGGTTTAAACATCCCAGATGTAGCCTAATGCTTAGGCTTTTGGCCCACGTGTGTGGCTTCCCGTTGTGTTTTTATGGCTTAGGAAAACAGTGTTCCGCAAACATCCGCATCAAGGTCCGAGACAGGCCAGGTTTGACAGCTCGCCCCGCTACTCCACAGGTTAATTAACTGTTGCTAAGCCGGAGCAATTGGCCGAATTAGGACATCAGCATAGACAGGTGAAAACGTGGCCAGGCTCGGCCCTTGAGGATGAAGTGTGAGGAGCCAGTGATTAAACATTAAGAGACCCCAAACTAGTTCCCAACGCATCATTTACATTTAGGCCATCATTGACTATTCTATTAAAATGCACAGGCAGCCACTTACCAGCATGAGGATCTCTTCCTGTTGACGGGTGAAGATAGTGGGCGCCATCTTTAGTCTTCTTCCAGGCAGCAGATAAGTGAAACCCCAGCGGTTTCCTGGTTCCGCACGAACGTACGTCCGTACGAGCGCGTAGTCGTGCGCATAGGCGTCAGACGCTGGGCGCATGATTTAAAGGTCCCTGCACCCAAAGCTCATTCTCTTTGAGCTTTTGGACAAAATGGCACCAAAAAAGGCAGCAGCTAAACGCGGCCAGCAAAGCCAGACCTCTGAGGGCCCAACAACCAGGTCCCAGCAACGACCGAAGAAGCTAAGGTCCCAGAAGGCCCAGAAGGCAAGTACCACCTCGGCCCCACCAAGGGACACTGGACCCTCCCTTTCCCAAAAAAGGGCCCCAAAGGCACGTGCCCCTGCGGCCAAAAAACAGGCCACAGCAGCCACCACCACCTCTGCCCCCAGAAGAGGCCGCCCAAGGGAGCCCACACCACCCATGCTTTCAAGCCGGGCACTTAGCCAACCCAGGCCCCACAGCAGTGCCCGAAGCACATCCAGCCCACACAGAAGGGCCCGAAGCCCCTCCAGCCCGCACAGAAGGGCCCGAAGCCCCTCCAGGCCGCGCAGAAGGGCCCGAAGCCCATCCAGGGCCAGAAGCCCCTACAGGGCCCGAACCCCATCCAGGGCCAGAAGAACCCCATCCAGGGCCAGAAGCCCAGCCAGGGCCAGAAGCCCCTACAGGGCCCGAACCCCATCCAGGGCCAGAAGAACCCCATCCAGGGCCAGAAGCCCAGCCAGGGCCAGAAGCCCCTACAGGGCCCGAACCCCATCCAGGGCCAGAAGAACCCCATCCAGGGCCCGAAGCCCAGCCAGGGCCAGAAGAACCCCATCCAGGGCCAGAAGCCCCTACAGGGCCCGAACCCCATCCAGGGCCAGAAGAACCCCATCCAGGGCCAGAAGCCCAGCCAGGGCCAGAAGCCCCTACAGGGCCCGAACCCCATCCAGGGCCAGAAGAACCCCATCCAGGGCCAGAAGCCCCTACAGGGCCCGAACCCCATCCAGGGCCAGAAGAACCCCATCCAGGGCCAGAAGCCCAGCCAGGGCCAGAAGCCCCTACAGGGCCCGAACCCCATCCAGGGCCAGAAGAACCCCATCCAGGGCCAGAAGCCCAGCCAGGGCCAGAAGCCCCTACAGGGCCCGAACCCCATCCAGGGCCAGAAGAACCCCATCCAGGGCCCGAAGCCCAGCCAGGGCCAGAAGAACCCCATCCAGGGCCAGAAGCCCCCGACCTGGCACCAGCCGGGAACAGAGCCCCCGACCTGGCACCAGCCGGGAACCTAGCCCCCCAAGAGGGCCCCGAATTGCAACCATGACCACATCTACACCTGGAAGTTCGGTGGCCAGCCACGCCAGAACACCCAGTCCCTTGGCCAGTCCAGTCCAGTCATTGGGAAGCCACCAATCCGGCCATTCCCCTACCCAGCCCCAGGCCATAATGTCACCACATGTGTCTGCACACATGGAGGAGCAGCCAAGCCAACCATCTGGCCGCACATTGCGCCGCGGCCAGTTGAGTGGGAGATTCTCCCATGACCAAAATATGGCATTGGCTAGTGGCCTTACATTATACTATGACGAGCTATATGGGAGCAAATCCAAACACACCACCAAGCAGCGCAAGATGGAATTGTTTGAAACCATCCTCCGACAAGTAAATGCAGCGGGGGAAGAGAGGAAAGATGTGTCCCAAATTCAGAAGAAAATCTCTGATCTGAAGTATGCTGTACGGCAAAAAGAAATTAAAAGGCATAATTACAGGTAAATAAATGTTTTCGCTAAATATAATGTTTGGGATGTGCTGTATGCCCCTTTTCTGAATACCAAACGATTTTCTCTTTTCAGCATGAAAACTGGAGGTGGCTTTCCATCTAAATTGGAGTTTACCCCTGCTGAGGAGATTGTGCTTGGACTTCTCCATCCGGTCGCGGTCGGTGGACATGCTGGTCTAAGGGACACAGACTCCCCGACCCGTACCCACGGTGAGTACTATTAAATCTGCATGTTTGCCTGTTTGCTAAATAATCTACAGTTCACTAGTAACAAGATAACGGGATGCCCCTATGGTTTGCCTTGCTTGGCCTCGCACTACTGTGGCTGTTTGTGTCCTCTTTTGGTCCCTGGGAATCACACATTTAGGCCCACAGCCATTATGGCAAAGATCAAATGTCCAATTGTATTGTTAAAGTCATGAAGTTTCGCCAGATAAGTGAGATATTTTGAAGCAATCACAAAACACACATCATTATGTATGGCTTGCCTTTTGGTTGTGTGAGTTGTGTTTGAGTTAACTATTTAATTAGCCACCCACAAACATATGTGACCAAGAGCAGCGAGACTCAACTGGCGGCCCGGGGTCCCAATGCGGGCCTTGCCACCACATTCAAGGACCCCTGCCCAGACAGCCCTGCACTCAGTTACTTCTGTGTTGACGTGCTCAGAGCTGCCCCCTTGATCGGCCATGTAGTGGTTGGTCTCCTGCCCAATGTCATGGCTCCGTGAAACATAGCATTGCAATATGAAGTACTGGCCAGGAAGTGGCATTGCAAGGTACACAGTAACTTATTTAAATTTTCACTGGCCACAATCGTGTCCCGCTGCCCCTGCTCTGGCCCATGTGCCACAGTCCCCCCATGCCCCCCCCCCCACATAAGCCCCATACATTTGTAACAGATTGGCTCCATCCATCACATCACCATCAATACGTTAACTCCCCCCTTTAGACATCCAATCCCTGTCCCCTCAGCTCTGGCCCATCCAGCCCAGCAAGGGCAAGCAGCCTTTATTAGTTGGCACTTTGAAAGCTCCAGCCCCTCCACCAGTGTCTTTATTTTTAACTAGACACCCCCTGCGTCAGCACCATGGCCAGACATTCACCTCTCACCACATACCTTTAAATGGGCGTTTCCAACAATTGTTTGAGTACCCCGGACCTAGCGAATGGTAGGCTAAATCCAAAAATGTGCCCTGAAAGTTGGATGCTGAATGGGTACACTTCATGACTTAGAACTGAGGTCACTTAGCAGTTTGTCCGAGCCATTGCACCTCTGTAAACTTGCGTGGGTTTGAACAAAGGTCACCATTGCTCTAGAGTTGAATAATATTACAAATAGAGCTAGATTTGATTACCTATCCAAAAAAAGGTTATGTGTGTGTGTTTACGTGGTATTTTTTTCTCTTCTTCAGCCCAGCATGATCCCTCAGCAAGGGTAAACTCACCCCCCAGTTTGGTTATGCCTACCAGGTCCGTACAGCATCGGAGCCCAGATCAGAGATTTTCGGTAAGTTTATTTAGTAGCATAAATACTAACAAGTGCTTAAGAATGTGTTAAACTGTTGAAATCCTAAATTGGGACGCAAACTTAGCCTTTTTTTTTTGGATATGTCCCTACAGACCCGCACACTCATGGAAGAGATCCAGGACATGGAGGAAGATGATGATGTCTCCGTACAGGGCACGTCGGATGAACTCCCCCTGGGTCCCAATTTGGAACTGCTCGATAATGTTTCTCTGGCCAATCCTCAGCAGCAGAGTGAATCTCCATCCATTGTGCTTGCACATGGGGAGACTGACACTACAGTCCCCAGTGTTCACTCTGCTGCTGAGGATTTGCAAAGCAGGCCGGTTGCTGTTGAGGGTACGACACCACGCGGCAGGGCACGCCCAAGAGCCAGGGTAATTGTGCGGCGGACGCCATTACGCCGCCCCACAATTTCCCAGGGGAGGCAGAGTGCCCTGCTTCAATTATGGACCCAACAAAGGGACTCTTATGACGCCCAGCTCGTTACAGAGCGTGAGCAAAGGCATGCCGACATGGTGAACATCCATACCAGTCTACAGGGCATCCTCGCGGAGTTGCGTACCCTCAACAGCAACGTGGCCAATTCAAGTAATGGCATCCAGTCAGCCATGGCTGAGATGACCAATATGCAGAGAAACATTGTGGAGCAGTTTCAAATTCACAATGCTGCCATGGCCCAGGCTAGGTCCCATTCCCATGGACCTCCACCTGGACCTCCACCTGGGTATTATGGGCAGCCACCCTATTAAGCCATGGGTGTGTGGGACATCTTTTCTCTTAACCCCCACTGTATTTACTTGTCCTTTGAGGTTTCAAACAATCCATTTTGTGTTGCTCTGGCAGGTTGTGTTTTGTATTTGCTCCCATATAGCTCCTTAGAGTAATGCTTAAGGCCACTAGCCAATGCCATAGGTCTATGTGGAGTTTATCTGGCCACTTATGGCTTTACCTATGTATTTGGTTGGTGCTCCTCCTGTTTGCAGACATGTTTGTGTGACATTATGGCCATGCCCAAATATCCCTGGGCACAGGCAATATTAATGACTGGACTAGGCTGGCCTTTGGACTGGGTGTCCTTGTTTGGTTGTGCCACTCACTTCCAGGTGTAGATGTGCTCGATGTTTTTTTTAATGTTATCCATTTGTTACCACAGATGTATGTGGACTGATTTCTGTTAACCACTATAATTTTTCATTTGCAAAGTAAAACAAAAATTTAACTTCCAATACTTGTGGCGTTTTTAGTGGGAAGACTTTTGTAACAGCTTGGCCTAAACCAGATAATTTTGGTTGGAAGAGGTGTAACAATGCACAGCGAAAGCTAAGGAAACTACATGAAATACATTAGGCAACAATTAAGGTCGAAATGTTTTACTTAGAGGTAATGCCACATTAGGGCAAAACAACATATGTTTCCAAAAGGATAACACAGACATACAGAATGGTGAGACAGGGAAAAAAGTTAACTAAAATGCTGGCTGATCAGGTTGGCTCTAACAGATTGGCCAGACTCACTGGGGGGCCCCTCAAAATTCTCGGCTTCATCCTCGACGGCTGAAGAGGGCAGGCTGTCCACATAACGTGGGACACGTTCCAGGATGGCAAAATTGTGCAAAACAGCACATGCCATTATAATGTCGATCACTTTCTTGGGATCATATTGCAGGGCCCCCCCAGTATGGTCAAGGCAACGAAAACGTGTCTTCAGCAGACCAAAGGCCCTCTCCACAACAGCCCGGGTCTTGCGATGCGCACGGTTATACGCTTCCTGAGAGGCATCCTGGGGCCGCAGCACAGGCGTCATGAGCCAGGGTAGAAGTGGGTACCCGGAATCACCTTAAACAGAGAATTAAATGTAATCAAAATTAAAAAGGCAACACAACCAACACCAAAAAATTCACAGATATCATAATGATGTAAGGTAAAGTGTTCCCCAAAAAAAACAGGGCACATTAGGGCCCCCAAAAATTGCACTAAGGTATAACCTAAATAAAAATGGAACTTCTATATACCAATTAATTAACAAACATCTGCACGGCCAAGGGTATTTGTATTTTACATATATTTGTAGTTTTCAGACATGTTACAATTAGGATGCTGCTGAGGGCCTATCCACATTTCTCTTGAAACTACAATGTATGCATTTTAAGTCCACTTTGACATTTAACGACCAATAGTCCAAAAGGAGCCAAATGTCAAAGATCCCTAGCCACATTTCACTGGAAACTACAATGTATGCATTTTAAGTCCACTTTGACATTTAACGACCAATAGTACAAAAGGAGCCAAATGTCAAAGATCCCTAGCCACATTTCACTGGAAACTACAATGTATGCAGTTTAAGTCCACTTTGACATTTAACGACCAATAGTACAAAAGGAGCCAAATGTCAAAGATCCCTAGCCACATTTCTCTGGAAACTACAATGTATGCAGTTTAAGTCCACTTTGACATTTAACGACCAATAGTACAAAAGGAGCCAAATGTCAAAGATCCCTAGCCACATTTCACTGGAAACTACAATGTATGCAGTTTAAGTCCACTTTGACATTTAACGACCAATAGTACAAAAGGAGCCAAATGTCAAAGATCCTTGGGTATAAACTCCAAACCAATATATTTAGGCACAAGGAACTTACAGACATCCTAACTAAAGGGAAAACATTCTGAAGGCCAAAGCGAGACAAGGATTTTTTGGGTAAGTTCCTAATATATGAGCCAAGAAAAAGGCAGTTGGACGCTTCTGTCAAGTTTTCCAAAACAAACAGATCAACAAATACAAGATTAATGCCACATTTAATAACACACAAATAGGACACACTTACCAAGCAGCCATGCCCCCGAAAATTCACCTGCCTCAAATCTCCGAAACAACCCAGATCGCCGGAGGATATAGGAGTCGTGGGACGATCCGGGGTAGCCGGCAAGGACACTCATAAACCGCATATCCGGACCAACCACGGCCTGGACATTAAGTGAGTGTCCCATTTTACGATTCCTTAAGGCAAAAACATACAAAAAGGGTAATTGATATTTGACCCAAAATAATAAATTAAACACAAAACATGTCTGCACTCTATTGGGAAATACTAATGAAAAGCCGAGATAAAGCAGCTACACAAATGAGGGATAAACAAATATGCTGCCGCAAAGGAAAACAGGTGACATGACACGTTGGGCAACATAATAACCAATCTCAATACCTATATATATACTCGTCGGCTGCCCTAGGTACGAGTGCCACATGTGTGCAGTCAATTGCACCAATAACGTTGGGCATGTCGGCCACATTATAAAACCCAAGCTTAATGGCGTTTCTGGCTGCCATATCATCAGGAAAATAAATATATTTTTGAGTTATGGCAGCCATGCCTTCCAAAAATTTAGATAGTGCGCGGCTCAGCGTAGGCTGTGACATCCCCACGGAGAGGGCACCCAGCCTCTGGAACGAGCCGTTCGCCAAAAATTGCAGGCAGCCAAGCATCTTGGTCATACCTGAAATTGCATGCCCCTTCCTTGTGGTGCGGGCTAACCATGGCCGCAGCTCACTATATAATTTATGGAGGGAAGCGCGATTAAGCCTGGTCAGCTCGAACAGCTCAACATCATTCATGCTATCGATGTTCATGCGACGACGCAGGGGCAATCTGCTCTCAGACATCTCGATCAACTCAATGCCAAAAAGCATAAGCCCTTGATGTGCCACAAACTCGCTCCGCTCCATCCTACTCCCGAGGCCAAATAGCTGCCGGCAAAAATTTCGTAAAGCAGCTCTTTAATGGGCTTCAAAACAATTAGCAATCACCTCTCTGAATTGGGCGCAAGCCCATGTGAAGGACGTAAAAAATAGGATCGGACGCAAATAATACGATTTGGACGGGAAAAACACACGAACTAACGCAAATAATACGATTTGGACGGGAAAAACACACGAACTAACGCAAATTATACGATTCTCGTACGAAATGCGTATGTTCATATACGTCTATGCGCGAACGATCGTACGAATACGAAATGGCCAAAAAAACCAGAAAAAATGACAAACACCCACCCAAACTTACGATTCTCGATACGAAATCACTTAACTTTTGCTCTTTGAATCGAGGGGATAGAGATGGCTCAGGTGGCAAAGACTTATAGACCTAGATTCTTCAAAAAAACAGAAAAAACTTTTCTGGAACAAGAAGTAAGTCATACAGTCCATAAAATCTTATGAGGTTGTCAAGCTTGTCGTGTTTCAGCATGTTGGTATTTTTTTTAAGATGTAACATTTACCATAATAATGAGCTGGCTGAAAGAAATGGGAACATACCTTGAATGTCCGAATGAATTGTGTACACAATTTATTGAACTGTCATTACTTACAACAATTTTTTGTCAACTATTTTATAACTGTGCCCCAGAGTCCCACTCCCTTCCCTAGCTCTTCGTAGCCTTCCTCTTTCAGAAACTGACCATCTTCTCTGTATTCATAGAGATTCAGTACATACGTATTTTTGGAATGTGCTCTCTCTAGTGTTGAATGTGAAGGATGACATTGAGAGCACCCACTGAACACTAGACGGGGAACATTGCTATTGAAAAGATATGTCTGATAGCATAATGTTTCAGCCAGGACTGAATGGAAAAATACAATTCTGTTTTGGTGAATTGGTATTATGAGTATACAGCACGTCCTGCTCCAGAAGATTCCTTACACTTGGGTTATACATCCACAAGATGGCGCTGGACTGCAGAGACAGCAAAAAAGTGGCTCCTCCCGGCCCCTTATATTCCAGGGACTTCCCACAAGTTCCCCTGTATTAAAAAGCAGTTAAAATGAAGCCGGGAGAACTATAACAATCAAAATTCAATGAACATCTGACCAATCACCATAAAGAGGTAACTGAGAATAATGATAACAAGGGTGGGGTGGAGCAGGACGTGCTGTATACTCATAATACCAATTCTACAGATGAGTAATCACAGAATTGTATTATTCTAAGCATACAGCACGTCCTGCTCCAGAAGATTCCTTACACTTGGGACATCCAATAGCAGTGTCTGTAAGGTAGGGTGGGATCCCA
Source organism: Gastrophryne carolinensis (assembly GCA_027917425.1). Classification (NCBI taxonomy): domain Eukaryota; kingdom Metazoa; phylum Chordata; class Amphibia; order Anura; family Microhylidae; genus Gastrophryne; species Gastrophryne carolinensis. Next base: position 400,492,867 of record CM051235.1, on the reverse strand, counting down.
AAAAGCAACAGTGGGCAGTATAAACCACTGCCGCCTGCAGAACCTTGCGGCCAAAAGCTGTCAGCTGAGGCCCTAACATCAACTTTGTAAAACTTGGAAAAAGTATGAACAGAAGACCAAGTAGCGGCCTTGCAAACATGTTCAATAGAAGTCTGGTGCTGAAAAACCCAAGAGGCACCAATAGCATGAGTGGAATGAGCAGTAAGGCGGAAGGGAGGATTCTTCCCCTTAGCAGAATAGGCCTGAATCACAGCCTGACAAATCCACTTGCTGATAGTAGATTTACCTTGAGCCAGAACCTTCTTAGGTCCAGAAGGAAGAACAAAAAGAGCATCAGTCCTCCTGAAGGAATCAGTAGCCACCAAATAGAACTTCAAGTTCCTGAACACATACAGAGAATGTAAGAGCCTCTCCTTAGAGTTACTAGGATTAGGACACAGCGAAGGCAAAACAATGTCCTGTGTGAGGATCAGCTCTGGTAGACAGCAGGATGTCAGCAGTATAGAGGCTCAGAGGCGAAAAGTTCAAAGTAAAGTCCATGTTTATTCACACATAAAGTCCATAACATAAAATATCCTTTTTAGGTTACATCACGTTTTCAGGAAAAATGCCATAGTATTGCATCAGACAGGCAACGGCCTTTCTTAGTTTTAGTCCAAGCTTGCACACTTGCAGCCGAATCCACCTCGGGTCCACATGAAATAGCCTGTATAAGAGCTTCCAGCCAGGCACCCAGAGTCTCACTCCACAAGTGAGATCTAGACACAGCCAGTGCACAGCTGACTCCCCAGGCTATTTATGCGGCCCGCAAAACCCGGACCTGGGTAGGGGATGGAGTCCCACCCTGCTCTATTCCATCCCAGTAAAGCCGTCCCGGGTTAGCCTTTTGGCTATACTAACGTTTTAGCAGCAGACTGCCATTAGCAGCTGATGCTGGAAAAAACTATACAGCTTTACTGCACCAAGGCCAGGTACCTTGGTGCCACATACCTGCCGTCAATGACGGCACCTTGCACCTTACCACACCTGATTGAGATGAAAGGCAGACACAACCTTAGGTAGAAAGTCTGGCTTAAATCGAAACACCACCTTGTCCTGGTCTCTCAAAGTTAGGGGGCTTGATGGAAAGCGCCACCAGCTCAGAGACATGCCTAACAGAGGTAATAGCCACCAAAAAGACTACCTTAAGCGTAAGAATAGACAAAGGGGCTTCCTGCAAGGGTTCAAAAGGGGACCCCTGCAAGGCAGATAAGACCAAATTCAAGTCCCAGACAGGTAACATAGGCTTACGTGGGGGACGCACACGAGTAACCCCCTGGAAAAAGGTGTTGACCAGGGGATGCTGAGCAAAGGATTTTTGGAAGAAAATGGCGAGGGCAGAAACATGACCTTTAAGAGTACTGAGTTGAAGACCCAGATCCAAACCATGTTGCAGAAATTCCAGAATCCTAGGAATAGAAAACACACGACAGGGGAGTGACTTAGACACGCACCAGTCAATGTAGGTATGCCAAACCTTATAGTAGATGGAAGAAGAGGACCTTTTCCTAGCCCTGATCATGGTGTAACAACCGAGGCAGGCAGCCCTTTCTCCATCAAGATGGAGGTTTCAGCAGCTAGGCCGTCAAAGCCAGCGTTTGTAAATTGGCGTGGCGTAGCTGCCCCTGAGTGAGCAGATCTGGAACCCTGGGCAGGGCGTACTGATCTACTGCCAGCTGCACGATGTCTGCGAACCACACTCTTCTTGGCCAACAGGGGGCCACCAGAATGGCTGGCACCCCTTCCTGAGCTATCTTGCGCAGCACCCTGCCTAGCAGAGGAAACGGGGGAAACACATACAGGAGCTGAAACCTCTTCCAAGACATTGCCAAGGCATCCATGGCTAAGGCCAGAGGGTCTTGGGACAGAGAGACAAATACTGGAATCTTGTGATTGTGACGGGACGCAAACAGATCCACATCTGGCTGACCCCAACGGTGACACAGGGAGCGAAACACCCTGTTGCTGAGGGACAATTCTCCCAGACGAGAGGTCCCCCTGCTCAGAGAGTCCGCCTCCAGATTCTCCACCCCCAGAATGCACACTGCTGAGATGCAAGGAACATTGTCCTCCGCCCAAGAAAGAATCAGAGACACTTACCTGAGGACCCTTCTGCTCCGGGTTACTCCCTGATGATTGATGTAGGCAACCGCCGTCTGGTTGTCCGAGCGGACCTGAACATCCCGACCCCGAAGGTGTGGGGTTAGGTGGGCGAGAACCAACCTGATCGCCCTCAACTCCAGAATGTTGATAGGGGTGTGGGCCTCCTGAGGGCAGCACTGACCCTGGAATTGCAGGGACTTCCAGAAGCCCCCCCAGCCAGTCAGACTGGCATCCGTGGTGACAGTCTCCCAGCAAGGGACCAGAAAGGATCTGCCCCCCAGCAGGTTCCTTGAATCCAGCCACCACGACAGAGACCGCCTGGCCAGAGGGGACAGAACAAATACCTGATCCAGGGATGCAGGGTCCCGATCCCAAACTGACAAGAGATGAAGCTGAAGAGGCCTCATGTGAAACTGAGCATATGGAACCGCCTCGAAGCAGGCCACCATCAGGCCCACCAGCTGCATTCCCTGCCTGATGGACAGATGAGGACAAGACAGAAGGAGCTGAGCCTGCGCTTGAGGACTCTCCACCTTCTGCCGAGGAAGAAAAATCTTGACCTGAGATGCATCCAGAGTCATGCCCAGAAAGGACTTCACCATGGAAGGAGACAGGGAAGATTTGGGGTGGTTGATCACCCAGCCGAATTACTCCAGTGTGGACACCACCCACTGAGTGTCCAGCTCTGCCTGATGGAAGGACTGAGAAGTGATAGGAATGTCGTCCAAGTAGGGAAGAATGTGAATGTCCTGAGATCTCAGCAGAGCCATCACACCTGCCAACACCTTGGTGAATACCCTGGGAGCCGAGGTGAGACCACAAATTGGTAGTGCTGATCCTCCAGAGCAAACCTGAGGAATCTCTGATGACCTGGAAAGATAGGTACGTGAAGGTAAGCATCCTTGATGTCTACAGAGGTCAAGAAGTCCCCTGGACGCAGAGAAGTCACAGCTGAGCGCAGAGTCTCCATGCGAAAGGGTCTGAATCTGACAAATTTGTTGAGGCATTTTAAATCCAGGATGCGTCTGAAGGACCCGTCTTTTTTGGGAACAGTTAAAAGAATGGAATAATAGCCCTTGCCCCTTTCCCTTAAGGGCACTTGGCAGATGACCCCCAGCTCCAGTAGATTCTGCATAGCAAGCAACAGGCCCTGAGCTGACAGGGGGTCTTGAGGCATCCGGGATCTGATGAATCTTGGGGGCGGCCAGGCTGCAAACTCTATCTTGTAACGGGAGGACACTACCTCCTGAATCCACAGGTCTGAGACATGACGTCTCCAGACGTGAGCAAAGAGCCGAAGCCGTCTCCCCACCCGGATGGGTGAGGGCGCCCTTCCATGCCTGAGGGGGCTTGGGAGAGGAATTAGGCTTGGGACCCCAGGAGGGACCAGGGTGGCCACGTCCTCTGCCCCTGCCCCAAAAATCTCTGCGGGCCCCAGCAAAGGAATCTCCCCGTCCAACTCTGGAACCACGGACGGAAGGAAGACCTGAACCCCGAAAGGGCCGGGGCTGCCTTTTACGCTGAGGTAACTTGCCTCCCTTAGCAAACAAATCCAGACGTTCACCAAAGAGGCGCAGCCCCTTGAAGGGAAAACCAGTGAGAGCCTTCTTAGCAGCGTTGTCAGCTGCCCACTGGCGCAGCCAGACCGAGCGGCGTATAGCCACCAAGAAGGCAGATGCCCTGCCACACATCCTAATGGTATCATCCAGGGCAGAAAGAACATAAGCAACAAATTCCTCACAACGCAGAAGAGCTCTATACTCTTTTCTACCTGCATCATCAGGGGCCCCTCTCTAGACACTCCTGAGCAGGCTCTTGATAGCAACAACTGTAAAAGCAGAGGCACAAACCGGATGCAGCACGGTCCCTATACAGGCAAAAGTATGGCAAGAGAGCTGATCTATGCGTCTGTCTTCCCCATCCCGCAGGGTAGTAGAGTCAGGGGAATGCATGACGGATGTGTTGGACAACCCCAAAACCGGTGCATCCACTTCGGGAGGACATGACCAACGTTTAACCATCTCAACGGGAAAGGGATACCTCTTATCCCAACTCTTTGGTGCACCAGATTATTAAAATGAGTTTGTTCAGGAAACTCCAAGCGTGGTTTAACAGTATGAAACAGCTCCCCCTGCTGCCGCAGGGCCACGGCAGGAGGAGAGATACAGAACACTTCAAAAATGTGAGCCAGAAGTCTGTCAGTATCATCTGAAGCCCATGGGTCAGACCCAGACTCAGCATAACCCCTAGGCTGATCCTCAGATGATTCTGAATCAGAGAATAATTCTCCCCTCTTCCGGGGGGGTATATCCAGTAATATCAAAAAACTCCTCAGCTTCCATAGGAAAGAGAGTAACACCGGGTGCCAGATGCCGCCGCTTAGCAGGAGCTTTACGCGGACCAGACCCAGCAATATGCCTTTCAATGCTGGCCACCCTGGAAGCCAAATCAGGTTTAGACTCCCCACTGGTATGCACCTCACTGGGAGTCAGGTGTAAGCGTGGGGGGGTAGACGAAGCCAGAGGGGGCGCAGCACTAGGCCCAGCCGCAGGTAACCCAGACTGCAGCGCAAGTACCTGCTGGGCGCAGGGTACACAAACCCTGATGTCATCCCTGACAGGGGATACCCCACACGCCACACACAGCCGGGCTTGTCTTGAAGGAACCCCGAGCACATTATCCTGAGAAGCCTCCATATGGTGATTATCACGGCACAACAGGCCAATAGGGATTGACGCTAAAAATAACAACCCGGGATGCCCCAATAACCCGCTAGGAAAGTTGCAGGTAAGGGAATACAATAGCCCTCCAAGAGCGCGAAAACGCACCCACATGACAAGGCCAGCCAATGATGGTGCAGCAGCGCCAGAGATGTCGCCGCCGACCGCGGAGCGGAGTACAAGCGTGCGGCGGCGGCAAAAGAAACCAGTGCAACCAATTCAAAAGGGATCATCACATAAATCATATAGTCAAGACATGCACCCCCCCGAGATCTACCAGGGAGAGCGAAGGGGAAGCGACGGCCAGCCTAAAGGAAGCCAACTGCGGGGACAGGGGGTGAGGGGCACAAGACGCATGAGGGGCATCCGCCTACCCTTTGGTGGGGGACTGCGGTTGGAGCAGCGCTCCTTAGCATCTGACAGCGGTGCTGCCTACCTTCACCCGAACCAGTGCAGCCTAAGCTGGGAGGCAGTAAAAGGAAACGGGTGGGAATAGTCCTACAGGGCTGCAGGCTAATAGCCCCGCTCACCTGCGAGTAGAGAGAGAGCCATCTTCTAGTCATCGCAGCCAGGACTGCAGAGAAGATCTGGGGAATTTGTGGGAGGTCCTGGGTATACATGGGGCCGGGAGGAGCCACTTTTTTGCTGTCTCTGCAGTCCAGCGCCATCTTGTGGATGTATAACCCAAGTGTAAGGAATCTTCTGGAGCAGGACGTGCTGTATACTTAGAATAAACAGGAAGCTACCCAGGCACTCATAGCTCCCTGTCTGCTATTACTGGGTGGTCGGCACATCATAAATAATAAATGTCTAGTATAGATTTGTACCTTTCATTTAATATAAAATAATATCTCATCATATTGACTGTAGGCACCCAGTACATGTTTCTTTGCTAGCTTCTGATGTTTCTCCAATTTAAAAATAATGTTTTATCCCCTTGCAGCCAATGCCCTAAAGCATGTCTGCCACTGGCTCTCTCATCTAGTGCTCTGGCTGCCAAGGAAACCGGCCTGATATTCACAGGGAAGGATGGCAGGAGATTATTTGAAAATATTATATTGTCACTATTTTGACATTGTGGCTCAGTACAATAAGTAAATTATCCCTAGAATAGTAAAATATGAAGAAGAATGGTAACACTGTTATTAATCAAAATTTCCATTACAAAGTATATAGATTTGGTGGTAGATTTTGATGTAGTATTAGTAGTAAAAATATAATTAATAATTTGTTACAGTTGTAGATGTAGTAGTAGCAGTAGCAAATATGTTGCAGCAGTGAAGTTGTAGTAGTAGAAGTAGATGAACAGTAGTAGATCAATCAGTAGTTGTGGTAGTAGAATTAGATGCAATAGAAGTAATAATTTGTTGTTGTTGTTGTTGTAAAAGTAAATGTACAGTAGTAATAGCAGTAGCTGTGATAGTAGAATTGGATGTAGTAGAATTAATAATTAGTTGTAGCAGAGATAGCAGTTGCTCTGATAGTAGAATTGGATGTAGTAGAAGTAATAATTAGTTGGAGTAGAAGTAGCAGTAGTTGTGGTAGAATTAGGTATAGCTGTGGTAGTAGCATTAGATGTAGTGAAAGTAAAAATTAGTTGTACTAGTCGAAGCAGATGTACAGTAGTAAAAGTTGCAGTAACCGTGGTAGTACAATGAGACATATGTGGAAGTAATGCTTAGGCCCTTATTTATGAAGGAATAGCGACAGGTAGCGACTGGTGAGCGGCCGGTAATGACGGGCCCCGCCACGAGAACGCCGGCTCCCCACCACAATCACACATTTATCAAGCCAATCCTGCTTAGCGACTGAGATAGCGCCAGATAGCCACTCATTCATCATTATTCCAGCCTCAGCCCACAGCGCCAGCGTCTGACCCTGAACAGCGACAGGTATGACCTCTCGCTACCTGGCGCTCTCCAATGCATTTCAATGGAACAATCTTTAAATATTCATAATTAATTGTTATTAATTTTTTTTTTTTTTTTTTTTTTAAATGTGAAAAATTCTGTGACCACTTCTGCCATTTTAAATCATTTTTTTAAGGTAAAAAAAAAAAATTACAGGTCTGATATTAATGTATTCATATTACTAAATTATTTAAAAAACTTGTTTTTTTTGGTTTCCAAAAATATGGTTGTTTGGGGGTTAAAAAACTACTTTTAACCCATCGCCGCCAGCGCTCTGGGGTTTAAACATGCATTTTACAGCGCGATAATTTTTTGAGCGTGATTTGTTAATGAATATGGTGGGAGCCGGTCGCTAGTGCCAGTCGCTATCATGCGCACCCATACATCGCGGAACCTGTCAAATAGCGACTCGTAACCTTGTATTCAACATTACTGCACACCGACTGAGTCGCTATCAACAACCGAACAACGGCCAAGCACAGCGACTACTAGCGGGCGCTGTGAAAATACCGCTACAGTTGCTCAACTGTTGCTACATGTCGCTATTAATAAATCAGCCTCCCCGTTGTAGTAGTAGAAGTAGATGAACAGTAGTAGAAGTAGCAGTAGCTGTGGTAGTAAAATTAGATGTAGTAGAAGTATTAATTAGCTGTAGCAGAAGTAGCGGTGGCTGTGGTAGTAGAATTAGATTAAACCGGACCTTCACCATGATTTAATGAAAAGCCCAAACTCTTAAAAAACGATTCCCCAGCATCTAAAATTAATATATTTTACATTTTTAGTCACTAACTTATTATTCTTTCCCCCACTGGGCTGCAACTCTATTCAGGAATTTAGGATACGGGCGCCGCCATCTTGACTCAGAAGCATCACGCTTACTGAGGAGAGGAGAGTGGGATAAGCTACAGGGGGCGGGTTATAGCAGTGCTTTGCTCAGACAGAGCAGAGCTGGGGTCAGGGAAAGGTCAGCAGTCCCAGAATGCAAAGCAGCACAGTCACTTCCTGTTTGCAGGCACTTCCTGTTTGCAGGCTGCCTGATAAAATGGCGGCTTCCAGAAGCCGCCATCTTGGATGTTTAAAGGCTCATAACATGCAGTAGATGCAGGTAGGATGATTTTTAATGTGAGCAATCTGTATGTACAGGGTGTGGGAAACATATAAGATAGACTCTTATTCAGAGTGAAGGTCCGCTTTAAGTAGAAGTAACACATAGCTGTAGTAGAAGTAGAAGTAGCTGTGGCAGTTGAATTAGATTAAGCCGAAGTAATAATTAGTTTTAGTAGACGTAGCAGTAGCTATGGTAGAAGAATTAGATGAAGTAGAAGTAAAAATTAGTTGTAGAAAAGTAGCAGTAGCTGTGGTAATAGAAGTAGGTGTAGTAATATTAGAATTAGAATTTGAAAGGGGAGCTGTAGCAATACAATTATATATAGTGGTAGTATAATAAGTAATAGTAAGAGTTGTAGTAGTAAAAGTAGATAGTAGACAGTAATATTAACATCACTAATGCAGCAGGGCACTGGGACCATACTGTACGGTAGCTTGCCTTTACCCCTGATTCACCCAGGGAGATATGATTGATTGATAACTCTAACAACAGGAAGACAGCACAGGCAATACAGGGCACAGCCTTGCTGGCTTGGAACGGTCAGTCAAGTAAGTGCACAGAATTATTGGAAGCTCCTAGCATGTCAAGGTGATTTGAAAATGACATTAAAATAAAGTAAATATATTACTGTAGAGCTTCCTGGGTAGGTAATGTGCTCTCCCATTATTCTCATCTAATGATCGACAAAGAATTCAGAACTAAATGTGTTGCAAGACAAAAGTTGTGATTTAGGTGTTTCTTTATATTCGAAAACAATAGCAAGCGCCAAATTAAAGGTGTAAAGAAATAAAATAAAAATGATAAACACATTGGCAGGATATATTTTAGTTATGCCAAACCACCATTAACTCTGATGTGAGTGGAGAAGAAAATTGCGCGTCTGTGGATTTACCACCAACCTGGGTTATTCTTCACACCACGCATCCAAGAGCTCATATGACATGCTCATAATTCCGGCATATTTTATCTGAAAGCCAAACACAATTCCTGTGCTTCATTATCTGTCCAGAATGATGGTGCCTACTGAGCACTACAGCGCTTTCATCAAATCCAATAAATACGCCAGACAAGTACTGCATATGCAAATACCGTAAACAATTATTTTTCACATAATCACCAAAAGGAAAAAGGTTTCCCTTGGCTTTATTCCTGATCTGCTTCACCCAACTCCAAGCATCAGAGGTTCTTTGCTGTGCTCTCACAATACACCACTTATTCATTTATTGTCATTTATTATCAACAGAATTTTATTCCAGCAGAGATGAATGCTATTCCTCAATCTAGCAAACCCATGCAAAACCAGAAGTGATCCAGTTAGCTCCATCTAAGATTCTTTGCTTGACTCTCACTGATTTGTTGTACTGTATCAATAGTTTTTTATTGCAAAGAGACACGTTTCGACAATTTCCAGGCACCAAAGGTTGCTTTCATGAGATTGGAGATCACAATCCACAGCTTTATTGTTTGATCTACTGTACAGTATCAACAGAATTCTATTGTTATAATTATGATAATGTCCGTATAAACCTATACAATAGTATTGCCAGGGAAAAAATATGTTTCACCAGAATCCAGGCTTCATTAGTGATTCACTGTGATCTCTCATTATACTGCTGGTTTGCTTGATATACAATACCAACAGATTTCTATTTTTGACCATATAAGCCTTTGCAATAACGTATTGTCAGGTGAAATGTTTCACCAGGCTGTAACAATAAATGACTGGTTTGTTTGATATACAATATCAATAGATAGCAATGTTTATGACTTACAGGATAATGTTCATAGAAGCTCAAGCAAAAAAGTATTGCCAGGTGGAGCAATTTGTTTTGCCCCCACTCCAGGCTTCATCAGAGGTTCCTTTTTGGATCTCACTAGTTTGTGGTGCAACAGCAATAGCTTTAAATCCTTTTGCCTAGGATAAAGTCCAAATAAGTCCACACGATAAAGCAATGCTAAGTGAAAATACATATTTCTCCACATATTTCTCCAGACTCCAGCTTTGCTGGTTAGATTTCTATTCATATAACTCATAGGAATTCACAATCAGCTCACACAAAAAACATTGTTAGGTGACGTGATGAACTCTCCAGAGACTCTTGGATGTAATCTCACTGATTTATCGTACTGTATCCATAGATGTATTTCTTTAGTCTCATAGTCCATATTAGTCCACATAAATCCACACAATAAAGCTTTACCAGGTAAGGAGACATGTTTCGCCATACTCCAGGCTTCATCAGAGTTGCTTTGCTGTGATCTCACAATATGCTGCTGGATTGTTTGGTGTACAATATTATTAGATTTCTATTTTATGATTAACAGCATAAAGTCCATATAAGCCCACATGGTAAAGTATTGTCAGGTAAAGTGACTTGTTTCGCCAGACTCCAGGCTTCAACAGAGATTTTTTACTTCTATCTCACTGGTTTGTTGTATAATATGAATAGATTACTGCTGAAGACAGCAGAAGAGGGAGGCAACTTACTGTCATATCAGCCCTGAATCAGCTGGCTTGAGGTAATGTATAGGAATCTTTTTTTGTATAGATAGGCGTTAATATGAATGGAATGTCCATGGCAAATCACAATTCTTCTTCTTCTCACCAAGCAGAGGTTTCCCAGGGATTTATCACTATTGCTCAACCGCCACCCTGTTCACTTTAACAGTACTATTAAAAGTTTTCGCAAAAAACTCCCCCACGAGATTTCCTTTCTGGGCTAACATGTCATTTCACATTCCGGGCTACACGGCGTCACGTGGGTTTCGCTCATGAATCTTTTAAAGCAGCCTGCATTTTTTATCAGCGCTCTTTCATGTGACCTGTAAACTCTGTGGCGATGACCTCCACCGCTGGTGTGAAGGAGAGACGCTCATGTTTAAATCATTCATGATTTTTTTTCCCTTCACTTGCTCAGAATAGAGAGAATTACCCAATTATCCTCCCCTTGCCCATCCTGTGCCAACAGATTCCCACTAAGTAATGAGACTGATAGATGTCTGCTGCCTAATGGATAGTCAATTTTGTCTTAAAGAGGAAGTAAACAAGAGTTTAAAGGAAAAGTCGCAGGGAGTCAGGGTATACCTCTGAAACACTTACCTCCATGCTTCCTGTAAAAAGGAAGGAAAACCTTCATTAAAATATAAACAGAAACCTGTGGCACATCTCCCACTAAGTACAACTGTTCGGAAGGATAGGTGTGGACACAGCATTGTATGCTTGCCTCCGTGCTGCTGTTGCTGTAAAAAAAATGTATAAAGGTCATTCATGAAATATAAAGTGTAATACCACATTTCATTTTCAGAGCCTCTCCAACCTTGTGCAGAGGAACCGGTGTGAAGACAGCATTGTATGGTCTGTCCACAGGAAGGAATCTTATGTGGCTCTGAAACATAGGAAAAATATTTTCACAACAAATTTCACGTTTAAAGTATACTATTCTTTGTACTACTGGATTGTGTGACATTGCCAACCATTGGAACCTCCCAAGCACCCCGGGGATGGTAAAGGTGTGCAGGTTATGCTATTTTTGGGGAATTGTACATGGCACTAATTGGCTCTTCCCACCTCTACAAGAACAGAGACGGGGCTTGGTGCAAAAACTAATGTCTATGTACAATACTGTCTTGTTCCTTGGAAGTTTAATAACACCGCATAATTCCAAATTCAATAAACAGTGCAATAAACATTGACCCCATACCTATAATGGACTAGGCTGATATATACTTCAATGGAGAAGCCAAGCTTGAACCGCAGTGGGGCTTAGTGCAAAAGGTATATTCAATTAGTATGGCAGCACTTTGACTAAAATGCCATCTATTCTTCTATTAAAAGAATCCACAATTTTGCAAAAGACAGGTGAACAAATGAGTCACTGCAACACATTTCAAAGGAACATGGCCCCCTTAATCACGAATTGAGGTGCAAAAAGTATTGTATATATACAATGCTGTTTTAACAACTGTTGCTTGGCAGTTTACTAATACCTAATAGCTCCAGGGCCGCATTAAGAGCATCCCGGGCCTGGTGCTGAAGAAAGCAAACAAAAAGAGATAGTGAAAATAGATGTGGAAAATAAATATAGAGAGGAGGAAAGAAAGTAGGGGGTGAGAGAGAGAGAAGAAGAAGAAAGGGAGTGATACAATGAACAGAATGAAAGGGTGAAAATAGATGTGGAAAATAAAGAGAGGGAATCAAATATAGAGAGAAGGAAAGAAAGTAGGGGGTGAGAGAGAGAGAAACGAGAGAAGGAGAAAGGGAGTGACACAAGGTACAGAATGAAAGGTTGAGAGTAGGTGAAGGAATGGGAGGAAGTGAGAGAGAGAGAAAAAGAATGGTGAAAGAAGGAAAGAAAGTAGGGGGTGAGAGAGAGGGAGAAAGGGAGTGACACAAGGAACAGAAAGAAAGGCTGAGAGTAGGTGAATGATCGAGAGCGAGGGAGGGAGAGAGAGAAAGAAAAAGAATGGTGAAAGAGAAAGAGTGAGAGAAGGAAAGAAAGTAAGAGAGCAGGACTGACAGACAAGACAGGGTGCTGCTTGGGAGGGGGGTATATGTGGGTCCCCAGACACCCCCTTGGCTAGATGCAGGTGCAGCTCCTGCCTCCCATCCACTAATCAGAGCGCGAGCTTCACTTTCCGGGGAAGGAGGCAGGTTGCCATGGCTCCGGACCGTCACTTTAGGAAAGTTACCTTGTCGTAGGCTCCCCAGGATAGAAGCCAGCGGGAAGTGCAGCGACATTTCCATGTCAGGGCTGTTAGGAAGTCCGCCAGGCTGCGCTCCCAGCGCAATGTGCACTCTCACGGATGGGGGAGTTCTCCTCAGCTCGGGAGGAACGGCCCATATCAGCTCCCGTACTGTCAAAGTGGAGCGTCCGATTGCTCGGTCAAACAACTGGCATGATGTCAGCGCCTGGGCGGGGAATGGGCGTGGTTGGTGTGTACGAGCTGCTCCAGACGCTGGGCGGGGTGAGTTAGTGTTGGCACGTGCGGGAGCCGCCGCCTCTCCTCAGCGGAGTCCCGGGTCCTCAGCCTTCTTCATAGCCCAAGCAAGGGCGTCCGCGCTGGCCGCATTTGCAGGCTGCTGGGCTGTTTTAACGTAGGGGCCTGGAGCGGCAGCTCCGTCCGCCCCTACGTTAATCTGGGCCTGAATAGCTCCAGTCATGCATAGCAATCAACACTTTACCTTTATGAGCTTCATGACTCCATGCTAATTATAATGATTAATTATGTCGACTGGTGCCACATTCCAAGTTATTTAAAGTGGACTAAAACTGCATCTAGCTAGGATGCTAGGTCTGGTTAGACATCCAATGTGAATGTGAAACCCCACCATTTGCCCAATATGCTTACCTCACCAGTGAACCCATGGTGCATGCACAGCCTGCGGCGGTATCTCTTACATTTTCTCAGACTGTTTGTGACCCTGCCCATTGTAACTGAATGGCTGGCATGGCCGCAAACAGCCATAGAGGAATGCGGGGGCAACATGCACTGATCGCAAGTCCCGTTAGGCTTCCATTCAGCTTCATCAGCCACATATTAATAAGTGCAGCCGAAGAAGCTGATTGGAGGAGAGTTGCACCTACATTGTGTTGGAATGCCAGTGAGGTATGTATAGTGACTAACACAGGATGCCCCAGGGGAGAAGCTGTACATATAACTAGCAAAAAGCTTCTAGGAAATATCATCATCATATCTTATCCCCAGATGCTAAACAGACAGCAGCAAAGGTCCCCCTGTTCTTTTATCAGCTGTTGCCTGGACCAGCTCCAGTGTGCTCATCTGCCTTCAGTCACAGTAGGCTCCCTCGCTGATGAGGAGCACGGAGCTTGCTGGCTGTACACTGGCTTAGTGCTTTAATCTCAGCCTAACAGGTCTGGGATGCACTAAAGCCAACAGGGGAACCTATGCTCCCAAGGACACTAATAACTGATTTCAAGAATAAATGTTTTCAGCGAATTTTTAAAAACTACAAAAATTGTAGAAAAAATTAAGAAATAACAGTGCCATCAATTGCAGAAGCGACACACTCACGACTCATTGTCATTGGTCAAAATTAACTTGGAATGAGACAATCCCCTCGATTCAAAGAGCAAAAGTTAAGTGATTTCGTATCGAGAATCGTAAGTTTGGGTGGGTGTTTGTCATTTTTTCTGGTTTTTTTGGCCATTTCGTATTCGTACGATCGTTCGCGCATAGACGTATATGAACATACGCATTTCGTACGAGAATCGTATAATTTGCGTTAGTTCGTGTGTTTTTCCCGTCCAAATCGTATTATTTGCGTTAGTTCGTGTGTTTTTCCCGTCAAAATCGTATTATTTGCGTCCGATCCTATTTTTTACGTCCTTCACATGGGCTTGCGCCCAATTCAGAGAGGTGATTGCTAATTGTTTTGAAGCCCATTAAAGAGCTGCTTTACGAAATGTTTGCCGGCAGCTATTTGGCCTCGGGAGTAGGATGGAGCGGAGCGAGTTTGTGGCACATCAAGGGCTTATGCTTTTTGGCATTGAGTTGATCGAGATGTCTGAGAGCAGATTGCCCCTGCGTCGTCGCATGAACATCGATAGCATGAATGATGTTGAGCTGTTCGAGCTGACCAGGCTTAATCGCGCTTCCCTCCATAAATTATATAGTGAGCTGCGGCCATGGTTAGCCCGCACCACAAGGAAGGGGCATGCAATTTCAGGTATGACCAAGATGCTTGGCTGCCTGCAATTTTTGGCGAACGGCTCGTTCCAGAGGCTGGGTGCCCTCTCCGTGGGGATGTCACAGCCTACGCTGAGCCGCGCACTATCTAAATTTTTGGAAGGCATGGCTGCCATAACTCAAAAATATATTTATTTCCCTGATGATATGGCAGCCAGAAACGCCATTAAGCTTGGGTTTTATAATGTGGCCGACATGCCCAACGTTATTGGTGCAATTGACTGCACACATGTGGCACTCGTACCTAGGGCAGCCGACGAGTATATATATAGGTATTGAGATTGGTTATTATGTTGCCCAACGTGTCATGTCACCTGTTTTCCTTTGCGGCAGCATATTTGTTTATCCCTCATTTGTGTAGCTGCTTTATCTCGGCTTTTCATTAGTATTTCCCAATAGAGTGCAGACATGTTTTGTGTTTAATTTATTATTTTGGGTCAAATATCAATTACCCTTTTTGTATGTTTTTGCCTTAAGGAATCGTAAAATGGGACACTCACTTAATGTCCAGGCCGTGGTTGGTCCGGATATGCGGTTTATGAGTGTCCTTGCCGGCTACCCCGGATCGTCCCACGACTCCTATATACTCAGGCGATCTGGGTTGTTTCGGAGATTTGAGGCAGGTGAATTTTCGGGGGCATGGCTGCTTGGTAAGTGTGTCCTATTTGTGTGTTATTAAATGTGGCATTAATCTTGTATTTGTTGATATGTTTGTTTTGGAAAACTTGACAGAAGCGTCCAACTGCCTTTTTCTTGGCTCATATATTAGGAACTTACCCAAAAAATCCTTGTCTCGCTTTGGCCTTCAGAATGTTTTCCCTTTAGTTAGGATGTCTGTAAGTTCCTTGTGGCTAAATATATTGGTTTGGAGTTTATACCCAAGGATCTTTGACATTTGGCTCCTTTTGTACTATTGGTCGTTAAATGTCAAAGTGGACTTAAACTGCCTACATTGTAGTTTCCAGTGAAATGTGGCTAGGGATCTTTGACATTTGGCTGCTTTTGTACTATTGGTCGTTAAATGTCAAAGTGGACTTAAACTGCCTACATTGTAGTTTCCAGTGAAATGTGGCTAGGGATCTTTGACATTTTGCTCCTTTTGTACTATTGGTCGTTAAATGTCAAAGTGGACTTAAACTGCCTACATTGTAGTTTCCAGTGAAATGTGGATAGGCCCTCAGCAGCATCCTAATTGTAACATGTCTGAAAACTACAAATATATGTAAAATACAAATACCCTTGGCCGTGCAGATGTTTGTTAATTAATTGGTATATAGAAGTGCCATTTTTATTTAGGTTATACCTTAGTGCAATATTTGGGGGCCCTAATGTGCCCTGTTTTTTCTTGGGGACACTTTACCTTACATCATTATGATATCTGTGAATTTTTTGGTGTTGGTTGTGTTGCCTTTTTAATTTTGATTACATTTAATTCTCTGTTTAAGGTGATTCAGGGTACCCACTTCTACCCTGGCTCATGACGCCTGTGCTGCGGCCCCAGGATGCCTCGCAGGAAGCGTATAACCGTGCACATCGCAAGACCCGGGCTGTTGTGGAGAGGGCCTTTGGTCTGCTGAAGACACGTTTTCGTTGCCTTGACCATACTGGGGGGGCCCTGCAATATGATCCCAAGAAAGTGATCGACATTATAATGGCATGTGCTGTTTTGCACAATTTTGCCATCCTGGAACGTGTCCCACGTTATGTGGACAGCCTGCCCTCTTCAGCCGTCGAGGATGAAGCCGAGAATTTTGAGGGGCCCCCCAGTGAGTCTGGCCAATCTGTTAGAGCCAACCTGATCAGCCAGCATTTTAGTTAAGTTTTTTCCCTGTCTCACCATTCTGTATGTCTGTGTTATCCTTTTGGAAACATATGTTGTTTTGCCCTAATGTGGCATTACCTCTAAGTAAAACATTTCGACCTTAATTGTTGCCTAATGTATTTCATGTAGTTTCCTTAGCTTTCGCTGTGCATTGTTACACCTCTTCCAACCAAAATTATCTGGTTTAGCCCAAGCTGTTACAAAAGTCTTCCCACTAAAAACGCCACAAGTATTGGAAGTTAATTTTTTGTTTTACTTAGCAAATGAAAAATTATAGTGGTTAACAGAAATCAGTCCACATACATCTGTGGTAACAAATGGATTAAATTAAAAAAAACATCGAGCACATCTACACCTGGAAGTGAGTGGCACAACCAAACAAGGACACCCAGTCCAAAGGCCAGCCTAGTCCAGTCATTAATATTGCCTGTGCCCAGGGATATTTGGGCATGGCCATAATGTCACACAAACATGTCTGCAAACAGGAGGAGCACCAACCAAATACATAGGTTAAGCCATAAGTGGCCAGATAAACTCCACATAGACCTATGGCATTGGCTAGTGGCCTTAAGCATTACTCTAAGGAGCTATATGGGAGCAAATACAAAACACAACCTGCCAGAGCAACACAAAATGGATTGTTTGAAACCTCAAAGGACAAGTAAATACAGTGGGGGTTAAGAGAAAAGATGTCCCACACACCCATGGCTTAATAGGGTGGCTGCCCATAATACCCAGGTGGAGGTCCAGGTGGAGGTCCATGGGAATGGGACCTAGCCTGGGCCATGGCAGCATTGTGAATTTGAAACTGCTCCACAATGTTTCTCTGCATATTGGTCATCTCAGCCATGGCTGACTGGATGCCATTACTTGAATTGGCCACGTTGCTGTTGAGGGTACGCAACTCCGCGAGGATGCCCTGTAGACTGGTATGGATGTTCACCATGTCTGCATGCCTTTGCTCACGCTCTGTAACGAGCTGGGCGTCATAAGAGTCCCTTTGTTGGGTCCATAATTGAAGCAGGGCACTCTGCCTCCCCTGGGAAATTGTGGGGCGGCGTAATGGCGTCCGCCGCACAATTACCCTGGCTCTTGGGCGTGCCCTGCCGCGTGGTGTCGTACCCTCAACAGCAACCGGCCTGCTTTGCAAATCCTCAGCAGCAGAGTGAACACTGGGGACTGTAGTGTCAGTCTCCCCATGTGCAAGCACAATGGATGGAGATTCACTCTGCTGCTGAGGATTGGCCAGAGAAACATTATCGAGCAGTTCCAAATTGGGACCCAGGGGGAGTTCATCCGACGTGCCCTGTACGGAGACATCATCATCTTCCTCCATGTCCTGGATCTCTTCCATGAGTGTGCGGGTCTGTAGGGACATATAAAAAAAAAAAGGCTAAGTTTGCGTCCCAATGTAGGATTTCAACAGTTTAACACATTCTTAAGCACTTGTTATTATTTATGCTACTAAATAAACTTACCGAAAATCTCTGATCTGGGCTCCGATGCTGTACGGACATGGTAGGCATAACCAAACTGGGGGGTGAGTTTACCCTTGCTGAGGGATCATGCTGGGCTGAAGAAGAGAAAAAAATACCACGTAAACACACACACATAACCTTTTTTTGGATAGGTAATCAAATATAGCTCTATTTGGAATATTATTCAACTCTAGAGCAATGGTGACCTTTGTTCAAACCCACGCAAGTTTACAGAGGTGCAATGGCTCGGACCAACTGCTAAGTGACCTCAGTTCTAAGTCATGAAGTGTACCCATTCAGCATCCAACTTTCAGGGCACATTTTTGGATTTAGCCTACCATTCGCTAGGTCCGGGGTACTCAAACAATTGTTTTAAACGCCCCTTTCAAGGTATGTGGTGAGAGGTGAATGTCTGGCCATGGTGCTGACGCAGGGGGTGTCTAGTTAAAAATAAAGACACTGGTGGAGGGGCTGGAGCTTTCAAAGTGCCAACTAATAAAGGCTGCTTGCCCTTGCTGGGCTGGATGGGCCAGAGCTGAGGGGACAGGGATTGGATGTCTAAAGGGGGGAGTTAACGTATTGATGGTGATGTGATGGATGGAGCCAATCTGTTACAAATGTATGGGGCTTATGTGGGGGGGGGGGCATGGGGGGACTGTGGCACATGGGCCAGAGCAGGGGCAGCGGGACACGATTGTGGCCAGTGAAAATTTAAATAAGTTACTGTGTACCTTGCAATGCCACTTCCTGGCCAGTACTTCATATTGCAATGCTATGTTTCACGGAGCCATGACATTGGGCAGGAGACCAACCACTACATGGCCGATCAAGGGGGCAGCTCTGAGCACGTCAACACAGAAGTAACTGAGTGCAGGGCTGTCTGGCCAGGGGTCCTTGAATGTGGTGCCAAGGTCCGCATTGGGACCCCGGGCCGCCAGTTGAGTCTCGCTGCTCTTGGTCACATATGTTTGTGGGTGGCTAATTAAATAGTTAACTCAAACACAACTCACACAACCAAAAGGCAACCCATACATAATGATGTGTGTTTTGTGATTGATTCTAAATATCTCACTTATCTTGCGAAACTTCATGACTTTAACAATACAATTGGACATTTGATCTTTGCCATAATGGCTGTGGGCCTAAATGTGTGATTCACAGGGACCAAAAGAGGACACAAACAGCCACAGTAGTGCGAGGCCAACCAAGGCAAACCATAGGGGCATCCCGTTAGCTTGTTACTAGTGAACTGTCGATTATTTAGCAAACAGGCAAACATGCAGATTTAATAGTACTCACCGTGGGTACGGGTCGGGGAGTCTGTGTCCCTTAGACCAGCATGTCCACCGACCGCGACCGGATGGAGAAGTCCAAGCACAATCTCCTCAGCAGGGGTAAACTCCAATTTAGATGGGAAGCCACCTCCAGTTTTCATGCTGAAAAGAGAAAATCGTTTGGTATTCAGAAAAGGGGCATACAGCACATCCCAAACATTATATTTAGCGAAAACATTTATTTACCTGTAATTATGCCTTTTAATTTCTTTTTGCCGTACAGCATACTTCAGATCAGAGATTTTCTTCTGAATTTGGGACACATCTTTCCTCTCTTCCCCCGCTGCATTTACTTGTCGGAGGATGGTTTCAAACAATGCCATCTTGCGCTGCTTGGTGGTGTGTTTGGATTTGCTCCCATATAGCTCGTCATAGTATAATGTAAGGCCACTAGCCAATGCCATATTTTGGTCATGGGAGAATCTCCCACTCAACTGGCCGCGGCGCAATGTGCGGCCAGATGGTTGGCTTGGCTGCTCCTCCATGTGTGCAGACACATGTGGTGACATTATGGCCTGGGGCTGGGTAGGGGAATGGCCGGATTGGTGGCTTCCCAATGACTGGACTGGACTGGCCAAGGGACTGGGTGTTCTGGCGTGGCTGGCCACCGAACTTCCAGGTGTAGATGTGGTCATGGTTGCAATTCGGGGCCCTCTTGGGGGGCTAGGTTCCCGGCTGGTGCCAGGTCGGGGGCTCTGTTCCCGGCTGGTGCCAGGTCGGGGGCTTCTGGCCCTGGATGGGGTTCGGGCCCTGTAGGGGCTTCTGGCCCTGGATGGGGTTCTTCTGGCCCTGGATGGGGTTCGGGCCCTGTAGGGGCTTCTGGCCCTGGCTGGGCTTCTGGCCCTGGATGGGGTTCTTCTGGCCCTGGATGGGGTTCGGGCACTGTAGGGGCTTCTGGCCCTGGATGGGGTTCTTCTGGCCCTGGATGGGGTTCGGGCCCTGTAGGGGCTTCTGGCCCTGGATGGGGTTCTTCTGGCCCTGGATGGGGTTCGGGCCCTGTAGGGGCTTCTGGCCCTGGCTGGGCTTCTGGCCCTGGTTGGGGTTCTTCTGGCCCTGGATGGGGTTCGGGCCCTGTAGGGGCTTCTGGCCCTGGCTGGGCTTCTGGCCCTGGATGGGGTTCTTCTGGCCCTGGATGGGTTTCGGGCCCTGTAGGGGCTTCTGGCCCTGGCTGGGCTTCTGGCCCTGGATGGGGTTCTTCTGGCCCTGGATGGGGTTCGGGCCCTGTAGGGGCTTCTGGCCCTGGCTGGGCTTCTGGCCCTGGATGGGGTTCTTCTGGCCCTGGATGGGGTTCGGGCCCTGTAGGGGCTTCTGGCCCTGGCTGGGCTTCTGGCCCTTCTGTGCGGGCTGGAGGGGCTTCTGGCCCTTCTGTGCGGGCTGGAGGGGCTTCGGGCCCTTCTGTGCGGGCTGGAGGGGCTTCGGGCCCTTCTGTGTGGGCTGGATGTGCTTCGGGCACTGCTGTGGGGCCTGGGTTGGCTAAGTGCCCGGCTTGAAAGCATGGCTGGTGTGGGCTCCCTTGGGCGGCCTCTTCTGGGGGCAGAGGTGGTGGTGGCTGCTGTGGCCTGTTTTTTGGCCGCAGGGGCACGTGCCTTTGGGGCCCTTTTTTGGGAAACGGAGGGTCCAGTGTCCCTTGGTGGGGCCGAGGTGGTACTTGCCTTCTGGGCCTTCTGGGACCTTAGCTTCTTCGGTCGTTGCTGGGACCTGGTTGTTGGGCCCTCAGAGGTCTGGCTTTGCTGGCCGCGTTTAGCTGCTGCCTTTTTTGGTGCCATTTTGTCCAAAAGCTCAAAGAGAATGAGCTTTGGGTGCAGGGACCTTTAAATCATGCGCCCAGCGTCTGACGCCTATGCGCACGACTACGCGCTCGTACGGACGTACGTTCGTGCGGAACCAGGAAACCGCTGGGGTTTCACTTATCTGCTGCCTGGAAGAAGACTAAAGATGGCGCCCACTATCTTCACCCGTCAACAGGAAGAGATCCTCATGCTGGTAAGTGGCTGCCTGTGCATTTTAATGTAATAGTCAATGCTGGCCTAAATGTAAATGATGCGTTTGGAACTAGTTTGGTGTCTCTTAATGTTTAATCACTGCCTCCTCACACTTCATCCTCAAGGGCCGAGCCTGGCCACGTTTTCACCTGTCTATGCTGATGTCCTAATTCGGCCAATTGCTCCGGCTTAGCAACAGTTAATTAACCTGTGGAGTAGCGGGGCGAGCTGTCAAACCTGGCCTGTCTCGGACCTTGATGCGGATGTTTGAGGAACACTGTTTTCCTAAGCCATAAAAACACAACGGGAAGCCACACACGTGGGCCAAAAGCCTAAGCATTAGGCTACATCTTGGATCTTTAAAACATCCTAACATGCCCTAGATGCAGGTGGCCTGATTGTTGAGGTTGGCTATTATCTGTATGTACATGGTGTGTGATACATATAACATAAGACCAGACTGTCAATCACAGTCAACGTCCTCTTTAAGGCACTCCCCAAAAATGGCGGCCATTCGAAATGTGTGTGTTAATGACATTAAATACTCAACTTGTGATGCAACACATATGGGTCTGTGTGTAAAAGTACAAGCTCTGTGTCCATTATGTTTTTCAGATCATGCTTCAGCGCCGGTATGACTTCGCGCCCAATGTGTGCGAGAAAAGGGACATCGCCCGGGAGATCATCGCGGAGATACACCGTGTGACCAGCACCACCTTCACTCACACCCAGATAATGCAGCATTGGTCGGACCTGAAGCGTCTGCACATGCCCCGGGTGCGGAGGTTTTTTGGGATCCATTTCCCAAGTAAGTACTAAGCAATTGCATGGTATATGTTCCAAATGTCTAAGTTATGCCTTTATTTATAATGACTTTTCTTTGGTAGTGTTGGAAATGGATTTCAGAATTCGCCGCACCCGGAGACGTACAGGCCGACCAGTGCTGCATGACTCTGCTTCTGTGAGTGAAGGTGGTGGATCTCCCGGGCGACGGACCTACCCCTCCTCTGTGGCCTCCTCAGACCAGCCCCTGGACCTTACCACAGAGGAGGGGCCAAGGCGCGTGGGCGTGGAGTCATACCTGGCCACGCATGGGGAAGGCTCTGGTATGTCACTCTTCATGTATAGGCACAAAGATATACATGGCAGGCCAAAAACTAAGTTATCCTTTATTATGTATTTGTAGAAGCTTCAGGAGCGGGTGAGATAGTGGAGGAGGAGGCAGCAGAGATGCTGGAAGGAGATCCTGGCGAAGGTGAGTGATGTCAGCCAGACTGGGAGCCAGATATGTTGGGGATAGTGACTATCTACAAATACTAACCAAATGTCACATGTTTCTCCAGGGACTTCTTCACAGCCGAGCCAGGACCAAGGGCAGTCTGTTGGCCCCAACCAGCCATCTGTCGGCCACCAACTCCGTAAGTCTCCATGCCATTATTCATATTAATGTTTGCTTAGCTAATAACACACACATAACTAAAGGCGTAGCCAATGTGTAGTTCACACTTTAATGTGGGCACTTCGTTAGCTTAAAGAGGACCCAAACTAGTATTAAGAACCAAAGACTTAGCCATCACACTGTACCTACAGATTAGAAACATGGAAAAACACCCTTCACCCATCTAATGCATGTTATTAGACAGAACCAAACCAATATTGGTGAATATGGAATGCACAATATTTACAGGCAGCATGGGATACAGATTGAAAAAAGGAAGGTGCTGCCATGCATTGTGTGAGTGATGACCTTTCCCGCAACCCAGCTATGCTCTGGATTCCCAACGCACCACTGTAACCTACTCCCCTGTACTTTATCCAACTCTCCACTCCTCATTAAGTGTTATGCTTCAGAGTCCAGATGGCGGCGCTGTAATCCCCAAAAAAGCCTAACTAACTTTTAGGTGGGGCAGAATCATTTGTGAATAGTTTTTGTTTTTCATTAAATAATGTTGAAGGTCCGGTTTAAGGAGTTTAAACACTTACCTGTGGGAAATGCATTAACTGTATCCCTTGGAAGAAGGACATATGTCATGCATTTACATGTATTTGATTAACCCTAAATCTATTTCCAGCATACAAACCGGTCTGGGACTCCTATTTATGTTTCTTTCTCTATTGGTTACAGGGATGATCCCCAAAACCTTGGCGGGTAAAAAAAAACGAATGAAGGAGTTGGTGGCCGAGCTGCTGGCCATACAGGCAACGTTGGGGCCAACAGATGAAGAAGAGGATGATGAATAGTGCCCTTGGTCCTGGCTCCTTTGTTTAACTTGGTTTTAAAGTTGTTCCAATTTTAGATAGTTTTTTATTGTTTTTTAAAAAATAAAAAATAGATTTTTTAAACTAAAAAACCCAAAAAATAAAAAAAAAGGGTTTTACTGTTAAAAAAAAAAAAAAAAAATAGATATGTTTTACCGAGGCACAAAAAAAAAAAAGGTTTTAAAAAAAAAAAAAAAACTATAAAAAAAAAGTTGCCATTTTATTCAAAAACAAACAAAGAAAAAATTTAAAATAAATTATATTTGAAGCCTTCCTAAATGTGTCTTTTCTAATATGCACACACCCAAAAAATTACACAAACCAGAAACAACACACTTAGAAACATATAGACATATGTAAATTATGAGATTTTCTTACGTTTTATGGACCGAGAAATGAAGTGGGATGCAGCCGCTACGGGGTTTAGGTAAGTTTGAGGGAGCGAGAAATGAAGTTGGATGCAAGCGCTAAAGGGTTTAGGTAAGTTTGAGGGAGCGAGAAATGAAGTTGGATGCAAGCGCTAAAGGGTTTAGGTAAGTTTGAGGGAGCGAGAAATGAAGTTGGATGCAAGCGCTAAAGGGTTTAGGTAAGTTTGAGGGAGCGAGAAATGAAGTTGGATGCAAGCGCTAAAGGGTTTAGGTAAGTTTGAGGGAGCGAGAAATGAAGTTGGATGCAAGCGCTAAAGGGTTTAGGTAAGTTTGAGGGAGCGAGAAATGAAGTTGGATGCAAGCGCTAAAGGGTTTAGGTAAGTTTGAGGGAGCGAGAAATGAAGTTGGATGCAAGCGCTAAAGGGTTTAGGTAAGTTTGAGGGAGCGAGAAATGAAGTTGGATGCAAGCGCTAAAGGGTTTAGGTAAGTTTGAGGGAGCGAGAAATGAAGTTGGATGCAGCCGCTAAGGGGTTTAGGTAAGTTTGAGGGAGCGAGAAATGAAGTTGGATGCAAGCGCAAAAGGGTTTAGGTAAGTTTGAGGGAGCGAGAAATGAAGTTGGATGCAAGCGCTAAAGGGTTTAGGTAAGTTTGAGGGAGCGAGAAATGAAGTTGGATGCAAGCGCTAAAGGGTTTAGGTAAGTTTGAGGGAGCGAGAAATGAAGTTGGATGCAGCCGCTAAGGGGTTTAGGTAAGTTTGAGGGAGCGAGAAATGAAGTTGGATGCAAGCGCTAAAGGGTTTAGGTAAGTTTGAGGGAGCGAGAAATGAAGTTGGATGCAAGCGCAAAAGGGTTTAGGTAAGTTTGAGGGAGCGAGAAATGAAGTTGGATGCAGCCGCTAAGGGGTTTAGGTAAGTTTGAGGGAGCGAGAAATGAAGTTGGATGCAGCCGCTAAGGGGTTTATGTAAGTTTCTGGATGAGGGTGCGCATGCGCAAGATCTTATATACATAAGAACGCACGAATCTAAGAGGCCAAAAACCAATGCAAACCAGAGGCAAACGCAAGTAATTGGAAGAGCTGGACGATGGAAGCCGCCGACAAAACAGGCTGCCGCCGCAACAGGTGAGCACATGAACGTGATTTTTACGATTGACAACTGACTGAGGCAAGTTCGGGAGATATCATACGAACGGACGTATCTTTTAGGATAGAAACGTATTTGCTTATTGAATCACTCGCAAGTTCTTACGAACGCACGAGCGGACGTGAAAAATAGGATGATCGTGAGCCAAATCCAAGCTGTTACATGTTTCTTTGAATCAACCCAAATGAGTCTTGGAAGGCGTCTCACTGGTGTGATTAACACCCAGCAGATGTGGATATTGACAGGTTAGGACGCGCTTGCCGTCAGAGTCTCCATCTTGTTCTCAGGAGATTGCCATGTAATAAAGCGCAAGCTTTGGCTGTTTCCATACAAGCAGAAGGTGTCTAACCTCTCTGCTGTTACTCCCGCATCTCCCCCGCTGGTATATTACTATAATGAATTGTTTGCAAGTGCTTTCATTGAGCTTCTGATGATCTCTGGGTAGCCGAGCCCCATCCCAGGCAAATCAAAGAGAGAGCAGATGTAGCGGAACAAGTGCTGGTTCCCCATCCATGGTTTAGTTTAGTGAAAGGTCATCACACAGATCTGCCCGTGACTTATAAAAGCTCAATAACTACTGGTTGGGAGAATTTACAGTCTCAGACCTTTGAATGTGCCAGCTACCAGCTAAGCTGGTTAGAAATTCTTCTGTTTAGCACAGGAGCTGAACTCTTAGCCTGTGTGCTCATACTTTATGGAGTTTAGATACGACATTAAGCTCTGTGCAGGAGCCCATAAATGATCAAAACAGAGGTCAGGGTTCAAGTATTGTGCATGCCAAGCTTTTTAGGGTAAGGGGAGTGAATAAGGAGCAGTACTGATGTAAATTTACATTAGCCTTCTGGTTCAACATGGAAGCCCCCAGAGGTGGGATTACATTTTTAACTACCTGTTCCCTATTTATAAACTTGTCAAGTGCTGCACACTTTTATATTGTAAAATAAATGTTTTCATGCAATCTAATAAACAGCAAACTGTGTAATACTATTAAAATGTGTCTAAGCTATATTAAAGCGGACCAACAGTCAAAAACGACTTAAACCAGACCAATACAACAAAGAGTGCTCATATGTTTCCCTCCCCAGGGCAATTTAGATTGCTGCACATAACAATCCATTTACCTTTTTCTAACTTTCGCTGTGGTGATTTTTAAAAAAAAGATGGCGACTCGTGCATTTGCAGGCCACCTGAAAACAGAAAGTGCTGCTGGGCTTCCTGTTACTGTGTATTGTCAGTTATTTCAGTTGAATCAAGACAGCAGAAAGCTCCAAAATGGCCGCTGTCTTTCTTTTCCAACTGTGCCAGGCTGTTGGCCCAGTTTAAGGGATTGGATAACTTATTTGTGCCAGTTCTTCTCAGTTCTGAGAACGGCTAGAATTTTAACAACTAGTTCTGCAGAACCAGGGAGAACCTGCTGAATCCCACCCCTGCTTGACTGGACTAGCGCTCCATCTGCCCTCCCTCGGTTAACCCCCCCACCGAATAAATCTCTGGACCACCATTTCATTGTAAAGAATATGTTTAATCGGCCACAGTCCAACATTATAAATCAAATAACAATCAAATTGAAGCCCCTGTTCCGGGTCTGAGAAGCCCAAAGCCCCCCATGAAGTAACTTCCCCCTCAGTCTCCCTCCCCAAAGGCTGGTCTGCTTCCGGGAAGGAACGCAGGCCAGTCATGAGGCTGCCATCCTTAAGGGGCCGGTGCTTCTCTATACCAGATGCCCCCCTTTAAATGTATGATAGCAGTGTTCTGATTTCACATGGAAGCAGCCTCTTATAGTTTATAATCTCAGCAGTTTTATGTACCATGTTGCAGTCCACTTATAGTGTTCTGGTGTGACATGTAAACCCTCCATACAACTTGTAAGCTCATCTTTCTGATGTAGCATGTATGCGTAGGGTTGCCACCTGACCGGTACTTACTGGTCACTGGCCTGGCAGTGCCGGAATTAGGTTTTTTACTGGTAATTGTAATTGCAGGTATACTTTTCCATCCTCAGTTACCACTAAAAAAGCTAATTCCGGCACTGCCAGGCCAGTGGCCAGTAAAGTAAAAAAAAAAAAAACACTGGTCAGATGGCAACCCTATTATGCAGCCTCCTATAACTTATAAGTAGGGATGAGCTTCAGATTTAAATGCAACACAAATTTGGTTCAGTCTGACCAGAGCTAAATACTACAAGCCTGATGGACTAGGCATAGGGGCTGGTAACCCAGGTCTCAAAGGCTTAGTGGTCGGACACTGTCCCTCGCAGGTTGTCAGCCCCCATGCTCTACTGGACAGATCAGAATGGCAAAGCATAAAGTTACCGAGCAGCACGCACCCGTACAAGGGTGGCACAAGGGACTCAATCTGACATTTCAGTAAGTAGGCAGACAACCACCAATCAGTTATTTGGCTGGACTATTATTTTAAAGGAAAAGAAATACTGTATGTGGGGCCTCCACCACATTTTGTGGCCAGGGGTCTCCGCCACAATGAATCTTACCCTGCCTCCACCTGTCTGGTGGCTCAATGGGCTCCTTAGCAGCTCTGCCAGAATTTGGGTTGACAGGGGACTTTTACATTATAAAAAGCCAGCTAGCTAGCTAGCTCTTTGCAGGTTTATATTACCAAAAGCCAGGCTTGTGGCTGCTACACAATGTAACAAGAGCCACACCCTGCTGTTTTTACATTATAAATCAGCCTTAAGCCAGTTACTGCAATGTCCACAATTACAGCTCGACAGAGAGATGTATCGCCCTGAAGAATGCTATAGCTGTAACTTTCCCTATTCACCATATTGGCCTCCTCCTAAAAAAACCCAGGGCCGGAGTCACTTTTCCAAAAGGCCCTACAGCATACGTGACCACATTCTTGACATATCACAACTGAGGCGTGCCCAGCCATTTAGATTTAGATTTAGACAAAAAGCAGGTAGACCAGGGATGCAGTCATCCCCCTTTCCAAACAGATCTGTATGCTGTGCATTCAAGAAAACTCCATTGTGTCAGGTTGTTGGTGTTCTGACTTATTGTTTTCCTCTTCTGGAATGTAAAATAATCATTTGTGTTAGAATTGTGCTCCCAGACCTGTGATTTACTCATCAGCATGCTGTTTCCATGATTCTCATATTCCTGGGGCTCTCAGCCAATCGGATGATTAACAAGTCAGAATCCTGCTCCGTACACCAAAGACACCAGTTTGTGCACTGTTGCTAAAATAAACACATCACTGCTAGAGAAAACTGTTTCTTCCACAACACAGAGTTGCAAACAAATAGAAATTAAAACATTTACAGATAAGCTCAGCACCTTGAGTACATCATTTTGGTACACAATAGTGGAAACATTTAAGAATACCATGGAATATGTAATTAAAGGAGCACTATCGCGAAATTCTGTAATGTTAAAAATCCATATAAACACATTGGTTAATGAGAGGAGGGGTCACTTATACACCAAAACTGAATAAAACTCCCGCCAAGATTGTGGTTTATTCTCTCATAGTAGGAACAAAATCCAGTGGTGACAGGTTTAGTCTATGAGGGGTGACAGAGCCTGTCACCCCGGCTGTCCTTTTCCTTCCATTAAAATAAAAGAAACAAGCCTGGCTGAATATTTCTTGATGTCGGATGTATAAGTGATCTGTCCTCCCGTCATCCAGCATATTTCTATAGATTTTTATCGTTGGCCCATTTTTTCGTGATAGTGCTCCTTTAACTTTTAATATGGCCATGAGAGCCATGCTGTTTAATATACATCTTTCTGAATGGCCCAGAAGATGCCAGCCAGTAGCATAACTAAATGTGACAGGACCCTGGTGTGAACATTAAATGGGGCCTGTCAAGGCTCATACAGTGCCATTTTTGTCTGGTTAGATTCAGCTAGACTAGTAAAGACCTAAACAGCAGAGAAAAATTCTTCTTCCATTCTCTAATTTATGCACAATGAATGAAGAGAGCACAAATCTGAAAAATAAGGTGGAGGAGCAAAAATGATGGGGCCCTCCTGACCTTCTGGCCCCCCCCTGCATCCCCTATAGTTGCACCCCTGATGCCTGTCAGCCATAACATCTCTTTATGGCATTTAGTGCTTGATTTACTAAGTGTGCTGGCTATAGATGAGCGAATTTCCTTAAAGCGGAGCAACCCCTTTGTCCTTCTTTTAGATACGAGGCCCGGCCGCTAGCCTGCCCCCAGGGCATCCTCTAGCAGTATGCCCCATCGTTTGAAACTCCTGGAATTGCCAATAAACTCACCTTTCCTGGCGGCTTCCGCGACACTCTGAATGTTGGCTTCCGTGATCTATTTGAAAGGGTGTGGGAGCAGGTGTGTCCGGCCTGAAAGCCAGGGATGGTATTTGCACATCAATCTTTTGAGATCAGCAAATCAGTGATCTAAAAAGGTTTAGGATGTTTGTTACCTCAACGGTAAGCATAGCACGGCTACCCGGACGGGGGGACGGGGCACGACTGGATTAGCGCAGCACACAGAAATGGGTTTTGCTCCACTTTAAAATTCAATTTGGATGATTTGCCAAATTTCCCCCAAAACTTGTTTTGATCTAAAAAGAATGTTAACGAATCACTCAAAAGAAAAAACTTACCTGCGGCCTTGCTATGCAGCGGCAATATCTATCATCTCGTGTGGGTGACACCACTCCCTGCTCTCCTGACGGGTTCTTTATTCCACCACGAGTGAGCTGACGGGGGACGTCATTGTGAGGTGTGAAAGGGGGGAAGGAGGATGAGACCCACACTCAGAGCTCAGCACAGAGTATTGTATATGGAATTCTAACAATGAGTGACTGTAACGAGGTCAAAATAGCTTAGTAATAATACTTTGCCTGCTGTGCATGCTATGCCAGTCTATGCCAACCGATGCCGGACCTCTGCAGCTACACATAGCTTTAGTATATTAGGGCAAATGAATGCAAGTGAATGCACTAAATGAACTCATCTTCACACTGACATAAACATGAAAAAAGTTTCATTGAATCTTTAACTGTTATAAAAATGGATTTGGAGCTGTAGTTCCAGAACTCAAAGACCCTTCTTACTTATTTCCTCTATTACTACTAAAAATAACATGCTAATACATTTTTCACAATCACCAGACCAGCATGGCAGCTTTTCCTGCATGATAAAGATTACATAATGACCCCGCACAGGGGGAATGATTGAAGCATTACATGTAAAATTACTATACGGGCCCCTATTTTGGACTATTTTAATGTGTTAAATTGCAAGCTGCAATTAAGTTAATTTGCATCAGTATTACCGTCTCGCTGAGCAATTTCACATGCAGACATGAAATAGAAGATTTGAAAGGATCCAGCAGAAGTGATAGGTGCCTTTTACTCCATAGATGAGCTATTGAAATACAAGATGAAAATATTCCAGTGTTTTTGTTGGAAATTTGCGATGCTGGTTTACCTACATTGCCTGTAGTCAACACAGTGACAGATAATGGAAGGAGGAGAACTTGTGGACTAAAACAGTGGTTAAGAAGAGAGAACAAATCTGATTAGGGGTTGGATGGTCAGGACATACAGTTGTGAAGTCATATTAGAGGTCAAGACAGGCAGGTTGGGGTTCATAGTTGCATGTCAAAATGGCCGGCCTTTGGGGGGTGCGAGGGGTGCGGTCGCACAAGGCAACATCCCAACTTCCCGGTAATGGGGCATTAGGAGCTCTCAAGTGAAACAGCAAATATCTCTTCTTTTCAAAATACCCCCATCTCTCCCATTTGCTTCTAGCAAATTTGTCCCTCTCTTTACAGCTTCTTCACACCTTACATTTTAGTTTATTTGTCATAAGAAGTGAAGCCAAATGTCAGGGTACACAGCACAGCATCCTATTAAAAGTCACTGCAAAAAACACAGATGGAAATTTACTCCAGATACCCCTCCCCCCCTTCCCTGGAATACAAGGTCTTGCATTGTCATAGCTCTCCTCTTATCCCTCAGATCACACATTTATTATGTCCTTCAGCAACATGGTTTCCTCGCCTTGCCCTCTGTCTGTTGGACTGAAAGTTTCCATCCTGGGTCCCCTGATCTTCTTTATTTACACCTCTGGTTTTGCTCCTTTGCCTTCATGCAGAAGACACTCAAGTAATCCTCTCAGGCCTAAGTTTCTTGGCCCTATTATGCGCTCCAGACTGTCTACCAGCCCTCTCTTCAAAATGTTGTGATCATGGTTGGAATCGAACAGCTTTTTACATTGTACTGTGTGGCAGCAGTGCAAGTTATCATACAAATATATTTAGGACCAATGAAATACAAGCATAGGTGTAGGCCTGTTAACCAATCACAACCAACCTTCTAAGGCAAGTCCAAAAAAATAGTCAATGTTTGATGGTGTATGTGACTTTTTCAGCCAATTGTGGAGAGGTGAAAACAGAATTTAAATGTTCAAAGAAGAGGATAAAATGACTGCTAGCAGTCACTCACAATGGAAGTAGAGGGGAAGCCAATGCTATGTAGCCTTGCAGCAGCCACATTGTGGGAATGTGTTCGTTGCTGGGACCAGGAAAGTTCATTTTTTGATGCTCCCTATAATTACGGCTCACCAGAGGAGGGGGAGCACTTTGAGAATCCACACTAACAGCTAATATTAGAGGTCTAAACAAGGGTCTGGCAAAGCAAGATACTCCTGAGCTGCTGAGCAGTTCAAAGTCAAGGTAATACATCCAAGACTGGAAATCCAAGCTTAATAAGAAATTGAAAAGTCATGGCATGTAATCATGAAAACATTTTAATGGCAAGCCCACGTTTAGAAACTTCAGATCAGGGCTGTCAGGCTCCCTCCTTGCGTTTAGCTTGTCCTGCATCAGTAATTTTTCTCCTGCGGCTACAGCATTTGAAGCAAGGTACCACACTTTCTTATTCTGTCTGAGCAGAGATATACAACCATGTACGAAGCTCAGCTGTGGTGCCCATAGAGAATAATGGGCACCTCGTTCTGGCCTCGTAACTGGTCAGAATAAAATCAGGAAGTCTGGGGACATGTTTAGAATCAAAGCAAAATTCAGAACAACTTAGCATAGAGTCAAAGCAACGGGTACAGAGGTAGCGATGGCATCTGGTCACCATTGTTACCCCGCCACACTATTAATCCAATAGGAGCTCACCATTTGTATCTGTTGTTTTAGCATTAAGTGGGCTAATTATATCCAGTTTCAAAATCTTAGTTGCCGAATATGACAAGTATACTGTACTGTAAAGCCAGGACTGGTCACGATTAGCTGGGCTTCTGGTCAAGCTTCATTATTAGTCATTGTCCAACTAATAATCTACCTCCCTACCATCCATTATGGCCACTACTAAAAAATGAAATAATCACCCACCACTGGAAATTTCCAATACGGCATGGATGCAGCTGCTGTTGATATCAATAGGAATAATAGAATGAGGGATAGCAAGTGACTCCTCATTAGGTGCGGGCCTCTAATGAGACATCATTAGTGAGTAAGCACCCATTTATTGACATATTTTTAGGGCTGGGCAGGATGGTAAGACTGAGAAGCTGTCTTTCTATAATTGCTAAAAGTATTTTTGTAAATCAGTGCTATTAGAAATGGATGTTCCATTTCAGTGTGCAGCCAGCCGTGATTTTCTGTAACTGACAAAAAAAAATCTTTCTTCTTCTTGCAACCATGGCAACAATATTCAGTTTGCAGGCAGTATATTCTGGGATATATATATATATATATATATATATATATATATATATATATATATATATATATACATATCACTGGGACTTGTTGTTGGGGACTCCAAGGATGCAGCATTTTATAATGTCAGGAACTTAATTAGCAAATACTAAAACTCATGCTGATTCCTACTAGCTGTAACCTTAGCACATTTAAGATGCTTTATTTCCTAGGAGAGTGATCTGTCGAAACATTGGGTGTGGTTTCCAAAAAAGTCTTAAAGTGGACCAATCACCAGGATTTTGAATATTCTGGTGAATGATCTCTGCCCCGGGGCCTCCCGATGCAGGATGCGCCCTTTTGTGAAACCCCCTGATTGCCTAATTTCGCTTATCTTACCGCCATTCCATGGCGCATACTTAGACGCTCGCCCAGTAAGCACTTTATGCGGCTCATGCTAATGCATGGCATGAAGATGCTGATTTGAACTTTGCAGCGGCATAGTTGTGCAGGCTGCTGCATCTCCGTCTCCCTCGCCGCCAGCCAAGACAGCGTCATGGGACCCGCCGAGATCAGGTAAGATTACCGGCACTCTGGGGGAGAGGGGGGTTCACACAGAGGGCATTCTGTATAGTATGCTCTGAAGGGAGGCATGCGGACAGCCCTGGAATCTTTTAGTTGATTGGTCCACTTGGTCTGATACAGTTTTTCTACCCAAGCCCTTAAGATGAACAACCAGATTTGAGATGCCCACTTATTGTTCGGACCCTAGAAATGCTCCTAATCAGGCATTAGTACCTACCCTTATACTTTCCAGGCCATTGATGGCCACATTCAGACAGAACCTTATATTGAGAGTTACCCTTAGCCAGGCTGCAGGCTGGCAAAGCCTGAGCTGAGCATGTGGCACTCCCTTCACCCTTATCCCCACCCAGACCAAAGAGTTCTTATGCTGAGGGGTGAATATGCCATGTACGACAGCACTCACTCTCACCCGTGAACCCCTATCACAGGGACGTAGCTAGGGGGGAGCAGGGGGGGCATGTGCCCCAGATGCAACAGGTCAGGAAGGGAGGCCAGAGCACAGGTGGGGGGGGCGCCATTTTGAATGTTTGCCCCAGGTGCCAGAAAGCCTAGCTACTCCTCTGCCTATTAATCATTGGCCATCACAGACCAGCTTAGATGTGCCCAGTGTTGGATTTCTAGTGTCTTGACAGATCTCTCTCAGATCAGGGAGACTGGGAGAAGCTGAAGGTCTACATTAAGCCAGTTTCTAAGAACAACCAAATCTACTGTAGGTGGAAATATTCAGTGTGCAGCTGTTGCTAACTGGAGAATTTTCGAGCTTTGGATTTACCTTTGCTCCACTAAAAAAGCTCCTTTCAAGTTTCTAAACAAAATGAGGAACTAGTTACACCTGACTTTTTTCCAAATTTAAAAGGCAAATCCAAGAGGATAAAGTGTTGTCTGGCCGTCCCTCCATCTGCACAGCTGCCTCCCTCCCTAAACCTGCACAGACAATTAATTAGAAATGAGAAGAGGACTCTGGGTCCAGGCTGGAACTGTAGAAGGCAGGTGCGTTTACTCCACAGACGGAGACAGCGTCTTTTCAGAGATAGGAAGTGAGAAACAGGTTTGCTTTTATCTTCCAGTATTTCCATTTTTCTGAAAATCATTAGCAAAGCTGAACAGCTGCTGGAAATCCACGAGGACCTCCTTGCTCTTCTAGAATAAAAAGCGTTCATGTGTGTGCTCTATAGGCAGCTGCCTATGGTATCGGAGTAAAGGGAAAATGCTAAATGGATTTCTTTGTTTTCTTTTGCTTTCTATTATTTATGTGTTAAAACACAGAAGTGTCTTCATAGATGCTAATTTGCATCATATCTCCTGCAATGAACGTCTCAGACATTCCTGGTCATTCTTCTGCAGAAAAGATACTTTGCTTTGAGACCAACCAACCCAAAAAATGACTGATGCCAATCAATGACTGTTTTAAAGGAGGTGTGAAAGGAGCCAACCTTAAACTGAAGGGCAAAGTGTAGAATCACACACCTCAAAATGCCCAAAAATGCTTGCAGTGTTGCAGTGGTCAGATTATCTCAGGAGATGGTTAGAATGTGTTGGATTAGTGTACATTCTCCTGGAGATGTTGATCCTAAGTAGTGTTGAGCGAACACCAGTAAATTCGGGTTCGGCAGGTTTGGGTACCCGGACTTGACCCCATCCCAAACCAGGTCCCTATTGTTCGCGAACTTTGGCAGGCCAAAAAGACAGACGGGCCCCCCTCTACCTCTTCACTCTTCACCCGCCTGCTGTTTTGTTTATTCAAAATTACAGGCGTGTGAGGAGCCCTGGTGGGTGGGTGAGGAGTGGGTACCTAAGCCCCATGATCCGGTGGTCAGCGTTCTTTCCTTCTAAAATGTCTACAGCCAAGGCTTCAGAAAGATGGTCCCTCCCTATAAGTGGGGACACTTTACATTGTAAGCTGCTGCCAGTATCCACACTCATTGGGGCGCCAATTTTTCTGAAGCTCCAGCCGTAGACATTTTGACAGAGGAAAGAACGTTTATGGATTGCTGGGCTCGGGTAAGTTGTACAGCCGCTTCCTGTTGCTGCACACTTTATATTAAGAGAACCCAAAAAAGCTGGTTGATGGTCCGATGAGCCGCCCATCAGTCAGCTTTAACAGGTTCGGGCGGAACACCAAATTCAAAATCCATGTTTGGGTATGGGAACCCTAAATCGCAAAGTTTGGCACAAACCCAAACTTTGTGGTTCAGGTTAGCCCCACAATAATCCTTATATCTATTCGATAAGTTCATCTTTGGTCATAAAGCTAGTTTTCTTTAAGTCTAGACTAGAGTTAGATCACCTATCCTGAATGAAGCTGTTGTTCATCTAGCCATAGCATTCTCTTCTGTTTAGAAAGAAGATGTCCACCAGCACCAGGCTTTAATTGGTTGCTCTTGCATACATTTCCAAGGTTTTGAGGCCTTATGAGTAAGACCAGTAGAGCATCTGAAGGAGTTTTTAGATGTGTGTTTTTGTAGTCACATGCGTTTCTTGCTTATAAATAAATTACTCATACAGTATATTTATCTTCAGTTAGACTTATGGGTGCATATGGCCGACTCTCTTGTGACTAAAGTCAGCAGTAAAGAAAAGCAGCTCAGGATTGTTCTTGTGCTGGTGTGAATGCAACTTGCAAAGATGAAATCTGACTGAATGTCAGTAAGTGCTCACACGCCTGGTTATTCAATGTCAGCATCATCTCCGCATCCCTTCGTATCATGTCCCCTCGCTCTGAGGGATTATAAATGGAAATCTTCTAGAAAGAAAACGCCTTGCATGTTTCATTGTTCATTTTTCCCGGCATCTGACCCCAACGTTTGTTTGATTGCTTTCATGACAGTGCCGCGCCGCACATAACCGGGGGGCCTCCTCCTATCAGTTTGGTGTAAATCCTATTACGGAGTCATTCCCGCAGAGACAATGAAATGCATTAGGTGGCTGCAAAAAAGTATCCTTTGATCTTTCTGCAGCCATAGATGTCTCTCGAGAAACCGAACATGATGTGCCGCTGAAGACGTCTTAATTCCTGCAGGAGGCGTATTACACGCATGGTCGCAAACTAAAAAGCGCGTGCAGCCTACCAGCTGTCTCCCACCATGGGGGACAGCTGAGCAGCACCTATTAATGTACCCAATAAGGGGGAATGATTTGAGGTATGTTTAATCTCTTCCAGAGGGGAAATCATTTAAGGTCTGTTCCTGGCCGCATATAAGAGGAGCGATAATACAGTGTAAGAGATGTGTCATTCCGAGAGTGACATCTTAACCCTTGTGGCCTGGTGTTGTGTGACATTGACACGGCTTTCTCCCGGCTCCATTGTCCTTTGATGTTATCTGACATGACGGGTGATATATGGTGATGTCCTCCTGAATGATGACAGTGGCTGTACATGGTTGCCACCGAGAGGGCATTGTTATCAAGATGAGAGATGGGTCATCCTCTGAAGGGGGAGACAGGCTAGAACCAGTGTTATTTTTCTATACAGCTATCCATAGACACCACTTATACCACAACAGGAAATCTATGTGATACTTTATAGCTTTGTCTTGTCTTATGGATATAAGGGTTTTATCCTAAGGCCTCTTTTGCCCTTCTGTTGTAACAAAATAAAAAGAGCATCCCAAAAAGCATGTGTCACTTACTCCTATCCAGGATGAGATCATTTTTTTATCGAGATGAGGGAAATGTCTGGTCAGAAGGTTTAGCAGGGTTGACAGGTAGGATTTAGGTAGGACAGGTAGGGGGTCTCCTTGGGATAGGTGATCACCCTGCAGAGAGAACAGCACAAGATTAGGTTGGGATGGCCAGCGTAGCTAAGGATGTGCAAAGGTAGGGGGGGTGCAGAGGTTGCAACCACACCAGGGCCCATATGGCTGGAGGGGCCCCATCACTGTTGTTCCTTCGCCATATTTATTACATTTGTGCACTCATGTCATCATGTACAGAAAACACCATTGTCTCAGCTGTTTCAGTCTAGTTGTAGTCTAGTTATATCCACTTTAGATAAAATGACAATTTTCGCACCAGGCCCTTGAGATCTAGAGAGAATGAGATCTGGGGGGGTATAAAAGGGAGGAAGGAAGAGACAGAGACGCGCGGGAATGGCAAAGGTGAGAGGAAGAAGCCACAGCTTGTGCAGAAAGCAGAGTGATACCACGTGCAGTGTTACACATACCTGCTGAGGAGCAGCTAACAGGATGCTCACCTACTTCGGCCCTTATTTATGAAGGAATAGCGACAGGTAGCGACTGGTGAGCGGCCGGTAATGACGGGCCCCGCCACGAGAACGCCGGCTCCCCACCACAATCACACATTTATCAAGCCAATCCTGCTTAGCGACTGAGATAGCGCCAGATAGCGAATCATTCATCATTATTCCAGCCTCAGCCCACAGCGCCAGCGAGCGACCTTGAACAGCGACAGGTATGACCTCTCGCTACCTGGCGCTCTCCAATGCATTTCAATGGAACAATCTTTAAATATTCATAATAAATTGTTATGAATTGTTTGTTTTTTTTTAAATGTGAAAAATTCTGTGACCACTTCTGCCATTTTAGATAATTTTTTTAAGGTAAAAAAAAAAAATAATTTGTACAGAATTGATATTACAGGTCTGATATTATTGTATTCATATTACCAAATTATTTAAAAAACTTGTTTTTTTTGGTTTCCAAAAATATGGTTGTTTGGGGGTTAAAAAAACTACTTTTAACCCATCGCCGCCAGCGCTCTGGGGTTTAAACATGCATTTTACAGCGCAAGAATTTTTTGAGCGTGATTTGTTAATGAATATGGTGGGAGCCGGCCGCTAGGGCCAGTCGCTATCATGCGCTCCCATACAGCGCGGAACCTGTCAAATAGCGACTCCTCACCCAATATTCAACATTACGGCACACCGACTGAGTCGCTATCAACAACCGAACAATGGCCAAGCACAGCGACTACTAGCGGGCGCTCTGAAAATACAGCTACAGTCGCTCATCTGTCGCTACCTGTCGCTATTAATGAATCGGCCTCCTCATATCAGGAACCTTTCCAAGTGATTAGAAGCTGGATGGTCGTGTCCCAATCACCAGCCCCAAATTCCCAGTCTTTGGAGTATGCAGATAGAGCATCCACTTTTTGAATATAGCAAAACCTTCATTTTGCCTTTTCACATTTCATTTTTTAAAAGCAGTTGATACTTGAAATATTTGGGTTGTCTGTCTTTTCCCCCTACTTCTTTCTCTCTTTTTCACATCCCCCCTCCTTCCTTCTCTCTTCTTCACATCCCCTCCTTCATTCTCTCCTTTACACATCCCCTCATCCTTTCTCTCTTTTCCATATCTCCTCCTTCTTTCTCTCTTTTACACATCCCCTCCTTCTTCCACCCTTTACACATGCCCTCCTTCTTCCACTCGTTTACACATCCCATACTTCATTCTCTCTTTTCCACATCCCCTCTAACTTTCTCTCTTTTCCCCTAATTCGTCCCCTCTTTTATGCGGCCCTTGTTCTTTCTCTCTTTTCCACATCCCCTCCTCCTTTCTCAGTTTTTTTCATCCATTCCTTCTTTCTCTATTTTCCACATCCTCTCATTCTTTTTTCTATTTTTCATATCCCCTCATTCTTTCCATTATTTTCCAAATCCTTTTCTTCTCTCTAATTTGTCCACATTCTTTCTCTCTTTACTCTCCTTTTCACATGTCCTTCTTCTTTCTCCATTTTCTACATCCACTCCTTCTTCCTGTCTTTTAAACATTCCCACCTTCTTCCTTTCTTTTCCACACCCCTCTTTCTTTCTCTATTTTTATGAATCTCCACCTTCTTTCTCGCTCTTCCACACCCCCCCCCCCCTTCTTTCTCTCTATTCGACATCCCCTCCTTCTTTCTATATTTTCCCCATCCCCTCCTTCTTTCTCTCTTTTCCACATCCCTCCTTCTTTCTTTCTTTTCCACATCTCCTCCTTCTTCTTTCACCCCTTCCACATCCTCACCTTATTTCTCTCTTTTACACATTCCCTCCATCGTTCTCTCTTTTACATACCCCCTCAGTCTTTCTATGTTTTCCACATCTGCTCCTTCTTTCTGTTTTACGCATCTGCTCCTTCTCTCTCTCTCTTTTCACATTGCCGCCTTTGTTCTCGCTTTTCTACATCCCCTCTTTCGTTCTCCTCCTTCTGTCTCTCTTATCCACACCCCCTTCTTTTTCCTATCTTTTACAAGTCCCCATCTTCTTTACATCTTTTCCCCACCCCTCCTTCTTTCTCTCTTTTCTACATTACCTTCTTCTTTCTCTCTTTTTCACACCCACTTCTTACATAAAATAAAAAGTAAGTGCATATTGCATGGTATAGAGAAATGACAAATGCAGCATTTAGCATTACACAGTAACTGGTAGCTTTTGGAAACAGTACACAGTGATTGCTGCCCTAGAACAGGACAAAGATTGCAGCTTACATCCTGTAGAGTAAATGCAGCCTAAATCACATAAAGGAGTTACGGTGTGGGTGATGCAAAGGCATTGCAGTTGTATAGTAATTGATAGCAATGCAAAGTGATTGGTGGTTTAGGACAGTACAAATAGATTACAGCATGCATCCTGAATAGTGAATACAGCTTGAACATTATGGGGTTGATCCAAAGCCAGCCACATGAGAATTCTCAGTCCTTTTTTAGGAGAGAAAACTGCCATTCACTCTCATTGACTATCGGGTGTACATTTTCATGTGGCTCTGAGTGAGCCCCTGGTTAGATGTAGACCTCACGCACCTGGTACTTGGTGAAGATGGCAGGGAGCAGGTTCTTCCCTAAAAGGAACTGACCCTCACATTGAAACATACATGTATGAGTGATCTGCTGCTGAGGAGGCTCTGCAGGAGGAATAGAGCTAATTGAGAGTTATTGAGAAATATAAAGCAGCCTGAATAAAAGATGCAGCCCCTGACAGCCAGCACAGGGAAAGCAGAAAACAGCCTAATTTAACCCTTTCCCTTAAATTATGAATGTTTTTATATTGGTTGAGGTCTTGACTTGAGGAACTCAGCAGAAGTGATAAGGGGGGGGTCCCTCTTTTTGGATCTGAGCACCCCCTTGTAAATGCTATTCATTTCATTATAAACAAGCTATCCATACACACTGCAGGTTCCATTGGGAATGCGATTTGCAGGGTATCCTAGCAACAGACCCCAGACAGTTTGCAGCAGGGTGGCAGTAGAGTGGGGTCTGAATGAAGAACATACATAATCAATGAAAACTCATCAAATAGGCAAATGGAATTCGCCTGCTGGGAAAACTCTCTATTCAGAATTTGGTAAGTGTAGGTTGAAGTGGTTTTACATCCTACTCTATTGTAGAGGATTTACATTGCTCTATTTAAAAGCAAAATGATGTATTTTTAAAGTGAAAGAAGAATCCCCCTTTAATGCAAGTGAACATATGTAAGTAATGTTTGCTAAACTAAACTAAATAAGACAATAAGTAACAAAGTTTTATTATGGTTAAAGGGCAATTGTTCTTTGCCTAATTGTGTTAACGTTTAAAGGGGGACTCTGCTATTTTAAATAGACGTTTTCATAGTTAAAAAGGAAATGTATTTTTGCTATAAAATGTTATTTTGTTAAAGGAGAACTCTGCATTTTATACAGCTGACATCTTAGGGCTGTGCACATGTTCTCGCCCCCAGCCATTCAGATTGGCCACTCGTGTTACTGTCAGCAGAGCCATTTACCTAGCATTAAATATGTGCATCAAACAGCTCTGAGCGCATGCACCAAAGGACCGGGGAAAGGTGAGTTTTCTTGGCTATAAAGTGGATTCTTTGATTAAAAGGGACCACTAACATTATATGCAGATATTTTGCTTTAGTTAAATGAAGTGATGAGCGGGTCGGTTGATATTTAGGTTCGCCGAGTTCGGCCAAACTTGCCAGAAAATTTCATGTTGGAGTCAATACGGACGCGAACTTTGGGGCCCAAAATCGCTGTAAAATGAGGCTAGCAAGGGCTAGAGGACCAAAAATCAAGGGGACCACCTAGCGATTGCCCGGCACAAAATGGGCTAGGGGAAGTACTTAAAGTGGACCAACACCCAGGATTTTCACTATCCTGGGTTTTGGTCCACTTTCACGGGACACCCCGATCGGGGGTGCCCCGCTGCGTGAAACCCCCCCGATCGCCCTAAATAACTCACCTCACCCCACTCCTACGTGAGCGCTCGTCCAATCAGAGCGCTCAGAGCCGCTGTGGTATGCACGGACAAGAAACGGAAAACCACAGCGGCTCTGAGCGCGCTGGAGGCCATTCACAAACGGCCGGCGCGGGTGCGCGCCGTGCTAGAAGGAAGAGCGAGATGTGGCCGCGGCCCACGCATGCGCCGTTGGAACGGGGATAAGGTAAGGTTTCTTGGCGTCCTGGGGGGTTTCACCCTGTGGGGCATCCCAATTTCGGATGCCCCACGGGGAGGGATCTGATCGGCCCGGGAATCTTATAGATTCCCGGGCCGATCCCCCCTGGGTGTTGGTCCACTTTAAAATAATCACAGAAAATTACAAAATACACAATAAAGAAAAAAAATGTAAATATTAGTTTTTTTACAGCCTAATTTGGGGGGTAACGTCTTGGCGATTGCCTTGCACAAAATTGGCTAGAGACCCAATACATTTTTTAAATAAAAAATGTAAACAAGTTGGGGTGCCCCCCTTATAAACATTACCAACCCAGCAAACCAAGCATTGGGGCTTGTAACTCCAGAGCTCAAGGGTCGTCTTGCCGGTTCTTACTTCAGCCCTCACTGGGTAGCGAGGATGAAAGGAAGGGGGAACCTTTGTTCTCCTTGCATCTACATACAGCCATCAGCTTCTGACAGCTCCTGCTGCCACATCTACACACTGAAGGGGGCCTCGAAGAGCCCCGAAGAAGGAAGAGCAGACGGCGTGGAACAAAGTAGATTCACCGAACCCGAGGAAGACTGCGTCCGGTAGGGGGCAGAAGATGGCAGTCAGCTAATCAAAACAAGGTTTTGGGAGGGGCATCCAGAATCCTTCCAGAAAGAATAAACGGGCGTTGGTCCGGTTTAGGGAAGAATTCTGAAATGACAGCCCAAAAAGCTCCAGGGCCAGGTGATTCCCTGTCTCTGGAGCATCCCATATAGGGATGTTCCGGTGTGTGAAACCCCCCTGGGTCGCCTGGTACACTTACCGATCTGGAAATCCCACGGCACATATACAGGTGGCAGCACCATCACCGCCACTGATATGTGCACCTGCGCCAAGGATTTCTGAATGGCGCATCAGCAGAAACGAAGCACCTGGCATTCCATTCATTCACAATAGATTGCTGGGTGATACAATCTACTATTTTTAGATGGCGTTATATTGCACCCTATTCTGATTAGTCGAGATCCCGTGCATGCACCATGGGATCACCGGCCAAACCAGGGGGGGGGGGGTTACAAACAGGGGCATTCTAGGTTTTGGCCCTCTTTAATCCCCACCATGAATGACTGCTTTGCTCCTGCTACCAAATGATTTGCCTCTAAAACCCTTATTACAAGTTAAATAGGAATCCTTGTGACTTGACAGGGATCTGTGAATTGTGACAGGGATCTTCAGATTTTCAGGAATTTATATCTCGGAATATGGCGTCTCCTCCTCTTACCAGCTGCATGCCATCAATCTTCACAATGTATCTGAGGTTCACTTTAAGGTTATGTTCACGTGTGTCTGTTGTGATTTATTTGCTCTAGAGCTGGCGTTTAATGGGTTTATAGTGGACCCAAACCCAGGATTTTGACTATCCTGGGTTTTGGTCCTTTTGCCCAGGGCACCCAGATCGGGGTTGCCCCACTGCATGAGACCCCCAGGACGCCGAGACCAGCTCATCTCTTCACGGTCCCACGGTGCACCTAAGAGCAGCGGCTCTGATTGCCGTATATTCCGCTTCCCTCTAATAGGGGGCGTGCCCGCATGCCAGTCACAAATGCCTGGTGCGGGCACGCACCCTGCTAGAGGGATAACGGGATGCGGCCACTGTTCTTAGATGCGCCGTGGGACTGGGAAACAAGGTAAGTGAACGGGGAGACCTGGGAGGTTTCACACAGCGGGACATCCCGATTGTGGATCCCCCGGGGGAAGGGAATCAATCGAGCTTGGTTTTGAGCCACTTTGAGCTTTGGAGATGCATTGTATCAACATATTATATATACCTGCAATTTTGATGCGTTTGCACCGCGTTAAAGAAATGATTGGTAAAGCAGATGTGTAATGCAGATAAAGAGCATGAATCCCTTTCTCTAAGGCCCTTATTTATGAAGAAATAGCGACAGGTAGCGACTGGTGAGCGGCCGGTAATGACGGGCCCTGCCACCCACGAGAACGCCGGCTCCCCACCACAATCACACATTTATCAAGCCAATCCTTCTTAGCGACTGAGGTAGCGCCATATAGCGACTCATTCATCACTATTCCAGCCTCAGCCCACAGCGCCAGCGTCCGACCTTGAACAACGACAGGTATGACCTCTCGCTACCTGGCGCTCTCCAATGCATTTCAATAGAACAATCTTTAAATATTAATAATTAATTGTTATTAATGTTTTTTTTTTTTTTTTAAATGTGAAAAATTCTGTGACCACTTCTGCCATTTTAAGGGAAAAAAAAAAAAAAAAAAAATTGTACAGAATTGATATTACAGGTCTGATATTAATGTATTCATATTACTAAATTATTTAAAATACTTTTTTTTTTTGGTTTCCAAAAATATGGTGGTTTGGGGGTTAAAAAACTACTTTTAACACATCGCCGCCAGCGCTCTGGGGTTTAAACATGCATTTCACAGCGCGATAATTTGTGATTTTTTGATGAATATGGTGGAAGCCGGTCGCTCTGACCAGTCGCTATCATGCGCACCCATACATCGCGGAACCTGTCAAATAGCGACTCGTAACCTTGTATTCAACATTACGCCACACCGACTGAGTCGCTGTCAACAACCGAACAACGGCCAAGGACAGCGACTACTAGCGGGCGCTGTGAAAATACCGCTACAGTCGCTCAACTGTCGCTACATGTCGCTATTAATAAATCAGCCTCTAAGTATGCATGGTGTTTCTAGAGGG
The DNA here is from genome assembly GCA_027917425.1 of Gastrophryne carolinensis. Lineage (NCBI taxonomy): Eukaryota > Metazoa > Chordata > Amphibia > Anura > Microhylidae > Gastrophryne > Gastrophryne carolinensis. The sequence goes on along the minus strand of CM051235.1, from coordinate 400,448,587 downwards.
CCTCTGTCTGGCCAATGACAGAGGCTGTGAGGGTTCTTGGACCTAGGGTAGGGCGACCCAGGTTGGTGTGGCATGTGTGGGGTGCACTTACTTATTCTGCCATCACTGGTCTCCAATCAGGACACGTCTTGTGGCCAAATACAGGGTCTTTATTTGGGGCTTCCATCCATCACAACAGCATAATCCAGTACAGGTGATATTCTTCAGCAGTTCAGACAGTCCTTACAGCTTCCAGTTATCAACTCCTGGTTTCTTCCCTCACTGCTGCTCTGCTCCTCCACTACATTACCAATCCTTCTCCTCTAGAGCTTAGAACCTAAGAGAGTTCTGGAAGGGTTGGGTCCTCCCTTTTATAACTTCTGAAACCACTACCAACTATGTAGCTAACCTCATCCAATGGCAGGGCAGGTGATGTTGCCAATGACACCTGGCTGAGTCTCTATTTACCTAGACTAATTAATATTAACTACTCTTATTCCTTAGGCAACACTGCCATCATGTGGATTCATGATGCAATGGCACCTAAGTCCTGCATTTATCTATTTATTATAGTCAATAAAATCTATCAGGGTCTACTCTACTGACAGGGCTCTAATCCTTCCTAACTGTAGTGTTGACCACTGTACCTACCCGTCACATGTTTGCCAGGGTTTCACAAAGTGAGGCATCCCAAATTTGGGATGCCAAAGGGAAAGGAAAGTGGCCGGACCTGGAGTCCTTTAGGCTCCAGTGCCAGCCAAACAGGGTGATGTTTGTGTCAGCGTGAAAGAGCCATAAAACATGATTTGTTTGGCATTTTGCATGCATCGCATCAATGCATGAAAACAGATATATATTGGCCTGCACTGAAAATGCTGAATGCAACGTTTTTCAGCATGGAGGAAATATGTGTACTGGCCCATTGAAATAATAGGGTGCGTTGTGTGTGAGCTGCTCAATGCAGAGAAGGTGAATAAGTGAGGAATGGGGTCCGAGGCTCCTTCACACTGGGTGTTGGAGGCCCCACAGATGTGAGGCTGCCCAAGGAGAAGGCGGGGGGTGGCAATGGAGGCCTGTAGGTGGTGGTGGCATCAGCAGAAATTGTGCGAGGACCAAGTGGGACCCAGTAGTGGCAGCAATGGAGCAGATGGAGGCAAAGTGCAATACATCTACTCTACCTGCAATGCCTATAGACTTCTATAGACTTCTATAGACTTTTATGTGCCATGTTGCATTTGTGTTGCATCAAAATGCCTTTTTTTCCAAACAGTAAGAAGCAGCGCAGTGTTCCATTAGATCCCCGATCTTTAACCCACCGCCTCCTATAATGCTGAGCAGAGGCGCTCCGTGCTCCTCTGCGGTGACCCCGCTTCAGTCTCTCCCGAAACAAAATTACCTTCCCTGTCGCTGTCTAGAAAATTCTATCTATAAATCTATCTCCCGTCTCGCAGGCGCGCACCAGTTAGGCGCTTATTGGTCTTTGTGTGGACGCATTAAAAGAGATCACAGGCCAAGCGGCGGCAAAATTGGCACATTGCGCCTAATCCCAGCTCGTGCTGTAGCCGGGAATGTCGATGGAGCATTGACGCCGCTGGAAGCCGCCATCCATCACTGCGGCGAAATATTTAAATACTCATTTGCGGTGTAATTAAACTTGTTTATCTGAATAAATAAAGATCGGGGCTCAGAGGCAGAGTAAAGTGCTGCTTGCATTGCCGCGCTGTCCCCAATTCATCACCCTATCCTGGAGTGTGACAATAGCACTGTACACATAGGGAATCTGGAGAAGGCAACATCCATCCTAAAGGTGTGAAAATAACAGAGGGAGTGACTAGTCATGGCTGAACACATAGGGGATCTGGAAAAAGTGACACCCATTCTGCAGGTGTAACAATCATGATGGGAGTGACTGCTCACCAGTGTACACATGAGGAATCTGGAAAAGCAGAGAAAATTTCCATTCACTTTCATTGTCTACCTTGGGGCTGATTAAGAGCCAGGTGAAAATGTAGACCCAGTAGACAATGAAAGTCAATGGCAGTTTTCTCTCCCAAAAAAGATTTGGGTTTTCTCACCAGGCTCTGAATTGACCCCAATGCCCATCATAGAGTTGAAACCAGGGCAGTATCTAGGCAAAATTGCGCTCAGTGCACGTCAGAAAAAAAATCTTCTATCCTATGGTGCTGCTGCTGTCCCATACCAGTATTCAGGGCCGGCTCCAGGTTTATGTGGACCCTCAGGCGGAATGGTCTCAGTGGGCCCCTTTGCCGTGGAGAGTCACTGGTCTGGGGTCTATAAATTTCATGGCTAAAACTGCTTGCCCACCAATCCCCTATTGCAGTTGTTTTTAGTGAGACTCACAAAGCTGGCACTAGAAGGGTTAACCACATTGTGGCAGCTGTCAGTGGGCCCCCCTGGTGGGCGGGGGCCCTCGGCAGCTGACCGGGCTTGCTGGGTGCTGACGCCGACCCTGCCAGTATTTACCATGCTGTGCCTCTTTCTTATGACTGAGCCTAATATGGGGGGATATCTTATGGCCTGCACCACAAACAGTGGCCCTGACCTCACCTGCAGAAAACAGAATGGCTGGGATAAAGACGCCCCCAATGGCCTTGGCACCCAGTCCTCCCCTAGAAAAAGGCCTGTGTAAAACAACAGCAGAGGGAGTGACTTCCTGTGATCCTGGAAAAGGCGACGTCCATCCTGGACGAGGTGACTGGTCTTTGCGATATGCACAGGAAATCTAAAAAACGCAATACTTATCATACCTCCCATTTGCCACTCATTTGGAGGGACTGTCCCTCTTTTGAGTCCATGTCTCCTTTACCTTTGTTCTCATTTGTCCCTTTTTGAGGTTTAACATGCAGATCTGCATCAAGAAATGATTAAGTTGCCTATTCAAGGTGTTTACATACCTCCCAACTGTCCCTGATTTGAATGGACTGTCCCTATTTTAGGTCCATGTCCCCATGCCCCTTGTTGTTCTCACTTCTCACTTCTCACTCAGATCTGCATCAAAAAATTATAAATTTGCCTATTCAAAGTGTTTATATTGTTGTAACTGGTACAACCTCCTATCCATCCCTCAATGAGGGGTGTGGCTTAAAGCGGACCAAAACCCAGGCCTATCGGCCCGGGAAACTATAAGATTCCCAGGCCGATCGATTCCCTCTGCCCCATCCAAAATCGGGATGCCCTGCTGTGTGAAACCCCCCAGGTCGCCTCATTCACTTACCTTGCTTCCCGGTCCAACGGCACATGAGCGAGCTGCTGCCACACCCCGGCTATCCCCCTAGCAGGGCGCATACCCGCGCCAGGCATTTGTGAATGGCTGGCATGGGCACGCTCCCTGTTAGAGGGAAGCGGGGGATGTGGCCACCAGAGTACTGAGCCGATGACCTTAGACGGAGTGACGTCAGCGGCTCTGAGCGGACATGCGCCATAGGACCGGCAAGAGGTGAGTTGGCATCGGCGATCTGGGGGTTTCACACAGCGGGGCACCCCAACATTCAGGCCCTGACACTTCCAGGTTTATAAAAACCTCAGACAGGTGACCCCCCCCCCCCCCCCACGCTCAGCCTGGTAGAAGCAGGAGGAGGGATATATTTTCTACTCTCAGACCTGTCAGTTGTAGAAATAAGACAGATGAGGAGATGCAGTGAAGCTTTAAAGCGGAACAAAATTCAGGACTATCCCGGGTTTTGTTCTCATCCCTCAAATTGAGATACCCTGCTGTCTGACCCCCCCCCCCCCAGATTAACAAGTAAAAACTCACCTCTTTCCCAGTCCTACAGTCGGGCGGGCTGGCCATAGGGCATAACGGGCAAAATCCTGATAGGCCGGCACCAGAGAAGGCCGCAAAATGTGAAGTTGATATTTCACCTGTCGGGAGACAATTTGCTATAACAGCAAATCTTCAGTTGTCCGGGGCCAAGCGGTTGCTTTTCAGGTGTCGGTATTTTTTTTTATCTTTTGCCCTCCCCGGGGACCTTTGCTTCGCTGGGCTATTACAGCTGCTCAAAAAAAGCAACCAGGTGGCGCTGGACAAGCTAAAGATTTGCTGCTGGATGGTAGATGGCGGCTTCCTTAAGCCCGACCCTCTCTCTCCCCAGCTCATCCTGCAGCAGCTCAGGCTTTGTATTCCGCCAAGCATCCTGTCCCCTCCTCTGCGCAGCACAACACTGGCAGCTGGAATCCAGCCATCACCAGCAAGACCAGCTGCCCCTGTACACAGCCCCATTTATCTGCACCCCCCCCCTGACACATGGCCCAATTCACCTGTAACCCCCAGTCTGACCAAAGGCCCCCTTAATCTCTACCTCCCAGTCTGATACACACACACACACACACACACACACACACACACACACACACACACACACTGAGGGATGCCCCCACTGTCTGTAAGCTGTAATGAGGGATGCCCCCACTGTCTGTAAGCTGTACTGAGGGATGCCCCCACTGATTGTACTGAGGGATGCCCCCAGTGGTTGTTCTGAGGGATGCCCCCAGTGGCTGTATTGAGGGATGCCCCCAGTGGCTGTACTGAGGGATGCCCCAGTGGCTGTATTGAGGGATGCCCCCAGTGGTTGTTCTGAGGGATACCCCCAGTGGCTGTACTGAGGGATGCCCTCAGTGGTTGTTCTGAGGGATGCCCCCAGTGGCTGTATTAAGGGATGTATTGAGGGATGCCCCCAGTGGCTGTACTGAGGGATGCCCCCAGTGGCTGTATTGAGGGATGCCCCCAGTGGTTGTTCTGAGGGATACCCCCAGTGGCTGTACTGAGGGATACCCCCAGTGGCTGTACTGAGGGATACCCCCAGTGGCTGTACTGAGGGATGCCCCCAGTGGTTGTTCTGAGGGATGCCCCCAGTGGCTGTATTAAGGGATGCCCCCAGTCGTTGCACTGAGGGATACCCCCAGTAGCTGTACTGAGGGATACCCCCAGTAGCTGTACTGAGGGATACCCCCAGTGGCTGTACTGAGGGATGCCCCCAGTGGTTGTTCTGAGGGATGCCCCCAGTGGCTGTATTAAGGGATGCCCCCAGTCGTTGCACTGAGGGATACCCCCAGTAGCTGTACTGAGGGATGCCCCCAGTGGCTGTACTGAGGGATGCCCCCAGTGGTTGTTCTGAGGGATGCCCCCAGTGGCTGTATTAAGGGATGCCCCCAGTGGTTGCACTGAGGGATACCCCCAGTAGCTGTACTGAGGGATGCCCCCAGTAGCTGTACTGAGGGATGCCCCCAGTGGTTGTTCTGAGGGATGCCCCCAGTGGCTGTATTAAGGGATGCCCCCAGTGGTTGCACTGAGGGATACCCCCAGTAGCTGTACTGAGGGATGCCCCCAGTGGCTGTACTGAGGGATGCCCCCAGTGGTTGTACTGAGGGATACCCCCAGTGGCTGTACTGAGGGATGCCCCAGTGGCTGTACTGAAGGATGCCCCAGTGGCTGTACTGAGGGATGCCCCCAGTGGCTGTATTAAGGGATGCCCCCAGTGGTTGCACTGAGGGATACCCCCAGTAGCTGTACTGAGGGATGCCCCCAGTGGCTGTACTGAGGGATGCCCCCAGTGGTTGTACTGAGGGATACCCCCAGTGGCTGTACTGAGGGATGCCCCAGTGGCTGTACTGAAGGATGCCCCAGTGGCTGTACTGAGGGATGCCCCCAGTGGCCCCTAGGTAGTGGGCAGCAACAGCACTATAGGACAGGTGTGTAGGGGGCAGAAATGTTTGAATCCTGCCCTGAGTGCTATTTAGCCTGATGGTTTGGCATACTTACCTCTTCCACTGACAGGTCTCCTTGCCACAAGGGACTAGAAGCTGCAGCACACACTGTTGATGACCAGCAACCCCCACAATACAGGGTGTTATCTATAATTATTCATTCTTTCTCAATCACCATATATCCCCAGCTGTCCTAGAACTACAAGCCACAGCATGCCCTGGCATCAGTAAAATTTACTGGGATTATATTTATCTATCTATCTATCTCATCCCATATCTATCTATCTATCTATCTATCTATCTATCTATCTATCTATCTATCTATCTATCTATCTATCTCATCCCATATCTATCTATCTATCTATCTATCTATCTATCTATCTATCTATCTATCTATCTATCCCATATCTATCTATCCCATATCTATCTATCTATCTATCTATCTATCTATCTATCTATCTATCTATCTCATCCCATATCTATCTATCTCATCCCATATCTATCTATCTATCTATCTATCTATCTATCTATCTATCTATCTATCTATCTATCTATCTCATCCCATATCTATCTATCTATCTATCTATCTATCTATCTATCTATCTATCTATCTATCTATCTATCTATCTATCTATCTATCTATCTCTCTGCCCGTCTATCTATCTATCTATCTATCTATCTATCTATCTATCTATCTATCTATCTATGCCATATCTGATCATTTTTGGGGGGACTCAAAGTAAGACAGTAAGTTGTATGTTACTGATGTAACTAATGTAATACTAATGCAGGGCATAAAGCCGCTGTTTGAATCTAAGCGTCGGCATAGGGAGTGGCGCATCCCTGGTTTCATGTGCCCGGCCTATCTGAATAGCTGGGAGCGTCCCACGTTTGCGTCGAGGAACCGATGGCAAGGTAGGGAAGTTTGCGAGCATTCTGTGGGAGTCCACACAGTGGAGTATCGCAAAACTGGATGCCCCAGCAGCACCTAGTCGCCCTGGAGATGATTTCCTCTGGTGGGCCCAATGTGCTCGACCCCATATCTTATCTCTCCATCTGTGGGGTAAGTCATGTGGATGGGATAACGGCGTCCCTCGGGGGTGAAAGTTGGGACAGGGCGCTGTACTTTCCATGACTCCCGTCTAGAAATATGGTGCAGTTTCCCCAGGGTGGCCTTGGAGGCCCTGGTAGAAATGGAGGGCAGGGAGCTGGGCGGAGGGTGCCGCTGTCGCCCGGCTATTTCCTGGAGGCTCTGAAGAAGAATTATATTACTAATAAAATGGAATCTATCCGTGCCGGGGAGATTGATGCCGGCAGAGCGGCAGGGTCAGCCTCTGCCAATGTCATAGCGCATGGAAGCTTCCTGGTGACGGTTTGATGTTGGCTCTGATTTATTTTGGCCGCGGCATCCCACTGAGGTCGGTATGGATTTTCCTGCCCCTGGCCGGAGTGTGGCTCAGCCATTCCCTGAATGGCCCGTGCCGACAGCAGACCACGCTCTTCCATTAATTTTCATAGTAATTAATTTAGCTGCCCCACAATTGTCCTTGTAGCTGCTCGGCCCCATCATGATAGACCCATCATGATAAATTCCAGCAATCATAATCCAGTCCAAGGATGCCGCTCCTATAGGATCACAATGTCCTGCAGCCAGGCACTGGCTCCAACAAAAGGTTATTGCCCCAAGGAGGAGGGAGTTGGGCTTTCAAGCTGACTTACACCCTAGGAAGGAAGTCCCTGTCCCAGTCCATCTTTTATATTTAATGACCCACCTTCCTGCTTTCCTGAGGCCCCAAATCGAGGTATACTTAACTATCCCTCCATGTTATAGGGCAGCAAAAACTTCAGCACAAGTTTAGTGGTGGACATTTAGGGCCAAGGGGAAAATTGTCCCATAGGAACAGGCTTCCCCTCAGCTTTGTCAACATATATAGTCTGCTATAAAAACTTCTTAAAAGATCACTTTATTAGCCACTCACCCTGCCTAAATTCCCCTTGAAAGCACAAGAACTGGAAAACCCCTCCATACTCAGCACACACATCAGCTGCATTTGCAGGTTCACAGCTCCACCAGTATCCAATAGGGTTGATTGGGTGGGCGTGCACTGGCGCTAGTTACTTGGGACGGACACATCGACTGACCACAGACCAGGTGAGTATTCTGATTTTGAATTACACAGGTCTCTACATTAGGATTTCTGGGCATAACGATGCTCACCGGTTTCCAGCAAACACATGACTGGCGGCGACCAATGTATGTATGTGGGCTTTGAGGTACAGTATACTCACTTATGCTTCCATGCTATGGGGCACCAGAGCTGTACATTGTATGGGGCTGGGTGAGGGGGGGGGGGGGGGGGGTGACAGGAGTGTTTAGAATGCAGGCTCTTAAAGTTGACCAAAACTCACACCCCAATGGTCCTGAAATCTATAAGGTTCCAGGGACGTTAGATTCCCTCCCCCTGGGGCATCCAGAATTGTGATGCCCCCCCAGGCTGGAAACTCACCCTCTTTCCCAGCCCATCAGGGCATGCGCAAGCAGCGCCCGCTTCCTCGCTATCCCTTTAGCAGGACGGGTGCCCGCACCCAAGCATTTGTGAATGACCAGCGAGGGCACACTCCCTGTTAGAGGGTAGTGGGGGTTGCGTGCACCAGCATGCTTGGATCTGTGCACTCATTGAATACGCAAAAGGACCAGGAAAGGGTAAATCAGATCGGGTGACCTGGGGAGTTTCAAACAGCGAGAATTCTTGATCGGGGGGCCCGGGGCAAGGACTAGCACTCAGGAAGTCCTGGGTTTTGGTCCACTTTAAATGCAGGTTAGTAACAGCTTTAAATAGCAACAGAGTTACTTTTTTGGCTCCTGGATCTATTTAATTTCAGTCTTGCTGCTGTAGCATGGCATGGCTATACAGGGATAACCGATGCGGGTCATTTATAGGGCCAGTCCTGGAGTGGGGCAAAGTGTGGGAGGTGAGGGGGGGTTAGCACTCCCTGTAAGAGGGACAATAAGTTTCTGTGTTGGAAATAGAGTGCACAAGCTCTCCATGGAGACGACGGTGATATGTGTGCGGAGAGCAGCTAATAGAAGAGAATGACTATGTGGGAAAAAGACTTGTGAACAGTCGCAGACGTGAATTTCATGGCAAGTGTCCTGAGCTCTGATTCCCCTGCAGAGAGCCTCTCCGGGAGAGCTAATTGCCATGTCTGGCCAGAGCCTGACCGTTACTTCCTGACATTAGATGGATTAGATTAGAAGAGGCCCCCCACCTTCTCTACAAATATGTTCTCTATTTATTACAATTTAAAGAGGCTCTCCGTGTGCTCTATTTATTACAGTATGGAGAGGCTCTCCATGTGCTCTATTTAATACAGTTTGGAGTGGCTCTCCATGTGCTCTATTTATTGTGATTTGGATGGCTCTCCATGAGCTCTATTTATTACAATTTTTCTATTTATAAAATGTTTGAGAGGCTCTCCATGTGTTCTGTTTATTGTAATTTGGAGAGGCTCTCCATGTTCCCTATGTATTACAGTTTGGAGAGGCTCTCAATGTTCCCTATTTATTAAAGTTGGAGAGGCTCTCCATGTTCCCAATTTATTACAGTTTGGAGAGGCTCTCCATGTTCCCAATTTATTACAGTTTGGAGAGGCTCTCCATGTTCTCTTATTTATAACTGTTTGGAGAGGCTCTCCATGTTTCCTATTTATTAAAATTTGGAATGGCTTTCCATGTTTCCTCTCCATGTTTCTTATTTATTACAGTTTGGAGAGGCTCTTCATGTTCTCTGTTTATTACAGTTTGTAAAGGCTCTCCATGTGCTCTATTTATTACAGATTGTAGAGGCTCTCCATGTTCTCTATTTATTACAGTTTGGAGAGGCTGTGTGCTTTGTTTATTACAGTTTGGAGAGGCTGTGTGCTTTGTTTATTACAGTTTGGAGAGGCTCTCCATGTTCTCTACTTATTACAGTTTGAAGAGGCTCTCCGGGTGCTCTATTTATTACAGTTTGGAGAGGCTCTCCACGTACTCTTTTTATTACAGTTTGTAGAGGCTCTCTGGGTGCTCTATTTATTACAGTTTGGAGAGGCTCTCCGTGTACTCTATTTATTACAGTTTGAAGAGGCTCTCCGTGTGCTCTATTTATTATAGTTTTGGAGAGGCTCTCCGTGTGCTCTATTTATTATAGTTTGTAGAGGCTCTCTGTGTGCTTTATTTATTACAGTTTGAAGTGGCTCGCCGTGTGCTCTACTTATTACAGTTTGGAGAGGCTCTCCGGCTGCTCTATTTTTTATAGTTTGTAGAGGCTCTCCGTGTGCTCTATTTATTACAGTTTGGAGAGGCTCTCCGGCTGCTCTATTTTTTACAGTTTGGAGAGGCTCTCTGTGTGCTCTATTTATTACAGTTTGGAGAGGCTCTCTGTGTGCTCTATTTATTACAGTTTGGAGAGGCTCTCTGTGTGCTCTATTTATTACAGTTTGGAGAGGCTCTCTGTGTGCTCTATTTTTTATAGTTTGGAGAGGCTCTCCTGGTGCTCTATTTATTACAGTTTGGAGAGGCTCTCCGTGTGCTCTATTTATTACAGTTTGAAGAGGCTCTCCGTGTGCTCTATTTATTACAGTTTGAAGAGGCTCTCCGTGTGCTCTACTTATTACAGTTTGGAGAGGCTCTCCGGCTGCTCTATTTATTATAGTTTGTAGAGGCTCTCCGTGTGCTCTATTTATTACAGTTTGGAGAGGCTCTCCGTGTGCTCTATTTATTACAGTTTGAAGAGGCTCTCCGTGTGCTCTATTTATTACAGTTTGAAGAGGCTCTCCGGCTGCTCTATTTATTATAGTTTTGGAGAGGCTCTCTGTGTGCTCTATTTATTACAGTTTGGAGAGGCTCTCTGTGTGCTCTATTTATTACAGTTTGTAGAGGCTCTCTGGGTGCTCTATTTATTACAGTTTGGAGAGGCTCTCCGTGTACTCTATTTATTACAGTTTGAAGAGGCTCTCCGTGTGCTCTATTTATTATAGTTTTGGAGAGGCTCTCCGTGTGCTCTATTTATTATAGTTTGTAGAGGCTCTCTGTGTGCTTTATTTATTACAGTTTGAAGTGGCTCGCCGTGTGCTCTACTTATTACAGTTTGGAGAGGCTCTCCGGCTGCTCTATTTTTTATAGTTTGTAGAGGCTCTCCGTGTGCTCTATTTATTACAGTTTGGAGAGGCTCTCCGGCTGCTCTATTTTTTACAGTTTGGAGAGGCTCTCTGTGTGCTCTATTTATTACAGTTTGGAGAGGCTCTCTGTGTGCTCTATTTATTACAGTTTGGAGAGGCTCTCCATGTTCTCTATTTATTACAGTTTGGAGAGGCTCTCTGTGTGCTCTATTTATTACAGTTTGGAGAGGCTCTCTGTGTGCTCTATTTTTTATAGTTTGGAGAGGCTCTCTGTGTGCTCTATTTATTACAGTTTGGAGAGGCTCTCTGTGTGCTCTATTTATTACAGTTTGGAGAGGCTCTCCGGCTGCTCTATTTTTTACAGTTTGGAGAGGCTCTCTGTGTGCTCTATTTATTACAGTTTGAAGAGGCTCTCCGTGTGCTCTACTTATTACAGTTTGGAGAGGCTCTACATGTTCTCTATTTATTACAGTTTGGAGAGGCTCTCTGTGTGCTCTATTTATTACAGTTTGGAGAGGCTCTCTGTGTGCTCTATTTTTTATAGTTTGGAGAGGCTCTCCTGGTGCTCTATTTATTACAGTTTGGAGAGGCTCTCCGTGTGCTCTATTTATTACAGTTTGAAGAGGCTCTCCGTGTGCTCTATTTATTACAGTTTGAAGAGGCTCTCCGTGTGCTCTACTTATTACAGTTTGGAGAGGCTCTCCGGCTGCTCTATTTATTATAGTTTGTAGAGGCTCTCCGTGTGCTCTATTTATTACAGTTTGGAGAGGCTCTCCGTGTGCTCTATTTATTACAGTTTGAAGAGGCTCTCCGTGTGCTCTATTTATTACAGTTTGAAGAGGCTCTCCGGCTGCTCTATTTATTATAGTTTTGGAGAGGCTCTCTGTGTGCTCTATTTATTACAGTTTGGAGAGGCTCTCTGTGTGCTCTATTTATTACAGTTTGGAGAGGCTCTCCGTGTGCTCTATTTATTACAGTTTGAAGAGGCTCTCCGTGTGCTCTACTTATTACAGTTTGGAGAGGCTCTCCGGCTGCTCTATTTATTATAGTTTGTAGAGGCTCTCCGTGTGCTCTATTTATTACAGTTTGAAGAGGCTCTCCGTGTGCTCTACTTATTACAGTTTGGAGAGGCTCTCCGGCTGCTCTATTTATTATAGTTTGTAGAGGCTCTCCGTGTGCTCTATTTATTACAGTTTGAAGAGGCTCTCCGTGTGCTCTATTTATTACAGTTTGGAGAGGCTCTCCGGATGCTCTGTTTATTATAGTTTGTAGAGGCTCTCCGTGTGCTCTATTTATTACAGTTTGGAGAGGCTCTCCGTGTGCTCTACTTATTACAGTTTGAAGTGGCTTGCCGCATGCTCTTTTTATTACAGTTTGTAGAGGCTCTCTGTGTGCTCTACTGATTACAGTTTGGAGAGGCTCTCTGGGTGCTCTATTTATTACAGTTTGTAGAGGCTCTCTGTGTGCTCTACTGATTACAGTTTGGAGAGGCTCTCCGCGTACTCTTTTTATTACAGTTTGTAGAGGCTCTCTGTGTGCTCTATTTATTACAGTTTGGAGAGGCTCTCCGGATGCTCTGTTTATTATAGTTTGTAGAGGCTCTCCGTGTGCTCTATTTATTACAGTTTGGAGAGGCTCTCCGTGTGCTCTACTTATTACAGTTTGAAGTGGCTCGCCGCATGCTCTTTTTATTACAGTTTGTAGAGGCTCTCTGTGTGCTCTACTGATTACAGTTTGGAGAGGCTCTCTGGGTGCTCTATTTATTACAGTTTGTAGAGGCTCTCTGTGTGCTCTACTGATTACAGTTTGGAGAGGCTCTCCAGGTGCTCTATTTATTACAGTTTGTAGAGGCTCTCCATGTTCTCTATTTATTACAGTTTGGAGAGGCTCTTCATGTGCTCTGTTTATTACAGTTTGAAGAGGCTCTCCATGTGCTCTATTTATTACAGTTTGGAGAGGCTCTCCATGTTCTCTATTTATTACAGTTTGGAGAGGCTCTCTGTGTGCTCTATTTATTACAGTTTGGAGAGGCTCTCCAGGTGCTCTATTTATTACAGTTTGGAGAGGCTCTCCAGGTGCTCTATTTATTACAGTTTGGAGAGGCTCTCCATGTTCTCTATTTATTACAGTTTGGAGAGGCTCTCTGTGTGCTCTATTTATTACAATTTGGAGAGGCTCTCCAGGTGCTCTATTTATTACAGTTTGGAGAGGCTCTCCATGTTCTCTATTTATTACAGTTTGGAGAGGCTCTCCGGGTGCTCTATTTATTACAGTTTGTAGAGGCTCTCCGGGTGCTCTATTTATTACAGTTTGGAGAGGCTCTCCATGTTCTCTATTTATTACAGTTTGGAGAGGCTCTTCATGTGCTCTGTTTATTACAGTTTGAAGAGGCTCTCCGTGTGCTCTATTTATTACAGTTTGGAGAGGCTCTCCATGTTCTCTATTTATTACAGTTTGGAGAGGCTCTCTGTGTGCTCTATTTATTACAGTTTGGAGAGGCTCTCCAGGTGCTCTATTTATTACAGTTTGGAGAGGCTCTCCAGGTGCTCTATTTATTACAGTTTGGAGAGGCTCTCCATGTTCTCTATTTATTACAGTTTGGAGAGGCTCTCTGTGTGCTCTATTTATTACAATTTGGAGAGGCTCTCCAGGTGCTCTATTTATTACAGTTTGGAGAGGCTCTCCATGTTCTCTATTTATTACAGTTTGGAGAGGCTCTCCGGGTGCTCTATTTATTACAGTTTGTAGAGGCTCTCCGGGTGCTCTATTTATTACAGTTTGGAGAGGCTCTCCGTGTGCTCTATTTATTGCAGTTTGGAGAGGCTCTCCGGCTGCTCTATTTATTACAGTTTGTAGAGGCTCTCCGGGTGCTCTTTTTATTACAGTTTGTAGAGGCTCTCCGTGTGCTCTATTTATTACAGTTTGGAGAGGCTCTCCATGTTCTCTATTACTATTTGTAGAGGCTCTCCATATGCTCTGTTTATTGTCATTTGGAGAGGCTCTCCATGTTCTCTATTTACTACAATTTGGAGAAGCTATGTATGTTCTCTATTGATTTAGATCAGAAGATGCTCTCCGTGTTTTCTATTCATAAAATGTTTGGAAGGCTCTCCATGTTCTCTATTTATTACAATTTGGAGAAACTCTCTATGTTCTTTATTTATTAAGATTAGAAGAGGGTCTCCATGTTTTCCATTTTTAAAATGTTTCAGCTCACAAAGCTCTCAAATACAGCCCTTGTACAACACACAAATCACAAGCCCTGACCCATAAGTTTCAATTTGTTGCTTGTTATTTACTAAACGTCTGTCACATAAATGTCCCTGAAACATATGATGGGAGAGGGCTTGTATTGTAATGTGTGCCTGCAAGCTTTGTGTGGAGACACATTCTGCCGCCCTTACCATGTCATGCTGTTCAGCTCTGTCACTTTCAGGCCACATTTGTGAAGCTCTGTGCTAATGCCCTTCTGCCCATTTGCTTAAATTGGGGGTGGGAGTGCGCAGAGCGGGGCATGCCGCTCTTAGTAGCTCGGTGCCAACTCACGTGCCAATGACTGGCTAAGTGCTGGATTCTGGGCATGTAATGTTTTATTTTAACCCCCTTCCCCAAAACTGGACTTCCCCTTTAAAGTGGACCAAAACTTGGGATTTTTATTATCACAGGCTTTGGTCCATGTCCTCGGGGCACCCTTTTCAGGATTCAGGATACCACGTTGGGTGAAACATCCTAGGTCACCCAGTATCTCACCTTTGCCCAGTCCTATGGGGCATGCACAGTCTCTCATCCAATCAGCGTGCTCATTTGCGCTTGTCAAAATCAGCTAGGAGCCAGCTAGGAGACAAGTCTAGCTGAGAAGACCCAAGAGCACCTGGATCGGAGAGAAAGTGAGTTTTACAGGGAATTCAGGGGGTTTCACAGAGTGGGAAATCCTGATTCTGGATGCCCCAGGTCACCCGAAAACTCACCTTCATTCCCAGTCCAACGGCGGATGCCGTGTCATTCCCTTGTGCCGGTTACGTGCCCGAGCCAGGCGTTTGTGAATCGGGGTGCCCCAGGGGCAAGAACCAAAACCCAGGATAATCAAAATCCTGGGTTTTGGTCCACTTTAATAAAAAATAATTTTGTTACATTAATTTACTGTTTTATTATTTATTACTATTATTATTAGTGATAAAATAAATAGTAATATTTAAGTCAGTGTCCAGGTGTGGAAATAAAAATCAATATACTCACCTTTTATCACCCACAGGCAGTGGCTTCTAGTCCTGCACTTTGAAAGTCACCTGATCACCTAGTCCAGGTTTGGCACCATCCTCTGGTGCTTCTGTTGTATTGCCGATAGACCGGCTCTGCCATTAGTTACAAAAATGATGGCATCCCCCCCCAATTAACTTCAATGGAGTGGGGGTATCAAAACCTGGCAAGCCCCTTTATTGCAGTTAATGAGGGGGTGTGCTTTAGTCTCTGTGACTATGGGGCGGACCATAGGCCAAAAATCCGGAAGTGCTGGATGACAAGTGAGTAGTGTCGGACTGGGAGTGATTTCTACGGGGGATAAATAGTGAGTATAGCCTTCTTTATTTTACTGCATGGGCAATGACTTTAATAGTGTAATTATTATTATTACTTACTTATTTATAACAATTAATATTATTATTATTATTATTATTATTAATAATAATAATAGTAATAAAACAATTTAATATTATTATTTGGGGGATATAGCTCTTTTGCTTTCAGTTGGTGGCATGTCTCTGCTTCAGCACTAACTACAGGAAACATAATAAAGGGAACTTGGCAGTTTATTACTTTTCTTTTTTTTTTTTTTCTTTTTATTCATTTGTTTGTATTTTCTCTTATTTATTTTTAATCTCAGGACGGGGAAATCGATGTATCAATTTTCCTGTCTGCGCGCTATGAAAATATCTTCCTATTATGGCGGGAAATTGGACAGGGGTGATGGAAGTGGAGATACCGGGGAGAAAATTAAAGACTGGTTTATTGTTGCGGGGGGAACATGAAACATTAAACCTCGCTCTGTCTCCTGTGCGGCGCGAGTGTCGGATCTGGAATTAATCTGCCGCCTTTGGTTTTATAACCCTACTGGCTAGAAAATCTCTTACAGAACCGTAGCTTGTATTGTTTCACCGTTAGAGAACTATTAATATATAAAACACTTGTTCTCAATATAGTGCTTATTACCCAGAAGCCTGTTTCACCCACTTTTACATCATTGCAGCTGTATCAGTTCATTCACCTAGGTCATCCCTGGTCATGATACAACATTGTATCCGATTGGTCTACATTTGTTGAATAATTACACCTGTAAATAAAAAACTTACTTAAATCTACGCCCAGATCGAGCGCAAAATCCTCTGGTGGTGCTTTGAAGCCAAAATACAAATAAAGTACTTTTTTTCTTTGCTTGTTTCTTCAAACCCCTGCTGTGCCTAACTTAGTACATACCTGTCTCTGATCCCAATGCCGTGGCCACTCTCCTGTAAAGGAGTTTCCCTTCCAGAATTAATGAAGCCCTCCAGGCCAATAGTCCGGATCCATGGTCTTCAGAGGGTAGGGGGGAAATCCAGCGTCATTTTCGTGTTGTTGGGATATTGCATAATGTCAACATCTTAGTCCTATGTATATATTTTATCTACAACACCAGCACATCTTTAGAAACCTAAAAAATACTCAACAGCCCGAATCCACTATCACCCTGAATGCAGCAGATATGAATATGGCGAGCAGCAGTATATAATACAAACTAACCCCCCTCTCCCATAATACTTATGCCCTAATCTCTTCTGCCTTATATACCCTGATATATATTCTAATAACTAAAAGCTATTCAGACTTTTTGTTCTTTATACACTAGTAGATTGTAAGATATGTTACCTTCCTCGTGTAAAACAATAGATTGCTAGCTCATCCTCCTTCTCTATCCTCCCTTATACCCTAATAGATTGTAAGCTCTTCTTCTTCTGTATCCTCCCTTATACCCTAATAGATTGTAAGCTTTTCTCCTTCTGTATCCTCCTTTATACCCTAATAGATTATGAGCTCTTCTCCTTCTGTATCCTCTCTTATACCCTAATAGATTGTAAGCTCTTCCCCTTCTGTATCCTCCCTTATACCCTAATAGATTGTAAGCTCTTCCCCTTCTGTATCCTCCTTTATAACCTAATATATTATGAGCTCTTCCTCCTTCTGTATCCTCCCTTATACCCTAATAGATTGTAAGCTCTTCTCCTTCTGTATCCTCCATTATACCCTAATAGATTGTAAGCTCTTCTCCTTCTGTATCCTCCCTTATGCCCTAATAGATTGTAAGCTCTTCCCCTTCTGTATCCTCCCTTATACCCTAATAGATTATAAGCTCTTCTCCTTCTGTATCCTCCCTTATGCCCTAATAGATTGTAAGCTCTTCCCCTTCTGTATCCTCCCTTATACCCTAATAGATTGTAAGCGTTTCTCCTTCTGTATCCTCCTTTATACCCTAATAGATTATGAGCTCTTCTCCTTCTATATCCTCTCTTATACCCTAATAGATTGTAAGCTCTTCCCCTTCTGTATCCTCCCTTATACCCTAATAGATTGTAAGCTCTTCCCCTTCTGTATCCTCCCTTATACCCTAATAGATTGTAAGCGTTTCTCCTTCTGTATCCTCCCTTATGCCCTAATAGATTGTAAGCTCTTCCCCTTCTGTATCCTCCCTTATACCCTAATAGATTGTAAGCGTTTCTCCTTCTGTATCCTCCTTTATACCCTAATAGATTATGAGCTCTTCTCCTTCTATATCCTCTCTTATACCCTAATAGATTGTAAGCGTTTCTCCTTCTGTATCCTCCCTTATGCCCTAATAGATTGTAAGCTCTTCCCCTTCTGTATCCTCCCTTATACCCTAATAGATTGCAAGCTCTTCCCCTTCTGTATCCTCCCTTATGCCCTAATAGATTGTAAGCTCTTCCCCTTCTGTATCCTCCCTTATACCCTAATAGATTGTAAGCGTTTCTCCTTCTGTATCCTCCTTTATACCCTAATAGATTATGAGCTCTTCTCCTTCTATATCCTCTCTTATACCCTAATAGATTGTAAGCTCTTCCCCTTCTGTATCCTCCCTTATACCCTAATAGATTGCAAGCTCTTCCCCTTCTGTATCCTCCCTTATACCCTAATAGATTGTAAGCTCTTCCCCTTCTGTATCCTCCTTTATACCCTAATAGATTGTAAGCTCTTCTCCTTCTGTATCCTCCCTTATACCCTAATAGATTGTAAGCTCTTCTCCTTCTGTATCCTCCCTTATGCCCTAATAGATTGTAAGCTCTTCCCCTTCTGTATCCTCCCTTATACCCTAATAGATTGTAAGCGTTTCTCCTTCTGTATCCTCCTTTATACCCTAATAGATTATGAGCTCTTCTCCTTCTATATCCTCTCTTATACCCTAATAGATTGTAAGCTCTTCCCCTTCTGTATCCTCCCTTATACCCTAATAGATTGCAAGCTCTTCCCCTTCTGTATCCTCCCTTATACCCTAATAGATTGTAAGCTCTTCCCCTTCTGTATCCTCCCTTATACCCTAATAGATTGTAAGCTCTTCCCCTTCTGTATCCTCCCTTATACCCTAATAGATTGTAAGCTCTTCCCCTTCTGTATCCTCCCTTATACCCTAATAGATTGTAAGCGTTTCTCCTTCTGTATCCTCCTTTATACCCTAATAGATTATGAGCTCTTCTCCTTCTATTTCCTCTCTTATACCCTAATAGATTGTAAGCTCTTCCCCTTCTGTATCCTCCCTTATACCCTAATAGATTGCAAGCTCTTCCCCTTCTGTATCCTCCCTTATACCCTAATAGATTGTAAGCTCTTCCCCTTCTGTATCCTCCTTTATACCCTAATAGATTGTAAGCTCTTCTCCTTCTGTATCCTCCCTTATACCCTAATAGATTGTAAGCTCTTCTCCTTCTGTATCCTCCCTTATACCCTAATAGATTGTAAGCTCTTCCCCTTCTGTATCCTCCTTTATACCCTAATAGATTGTAAGCTCTTCTCCTTCTGTATCCTCCCTTATGCCCTAATAGATTGTAAGCTCTTCCCCTTCTGTATCCTCCCTTATACCCTAATAGATTGTAAGCGTTTCTCCTTCTGTATCCTCCTTTATACCCTAATAGATTATGAGCTCTTCTCCTTCTATATCCTCTCTTATACCCTAATAGATTGTAAGCTCTTCCCCTTCTGTATCCTCCTTTATAACCTAATACAGTATATTATGAGCTCTTCCTCCTTCTGTATCCTCCTTTATACCCTAATAAATTATGAGCTCTTCTCCTTCTGTATCCTCCCATATATGCTAATAGATTGTACGCTCTTCTCCTTCTGTATCCTCCCTTATACCCTAATAGATTGTAAGCTCTTCCCCTTCTGTATCCTCCCTTATGCCCTAATAGATTGTAAGCTCTTCCCCTTCTGTATCCTCCCTTATGCCCTAATAGATTGTAAGCTTTTCTCCTTCTGTATCCTCCTTTATACCCTAATAGATTATGAGCTCTTCCTCCTTCTGTAGCCTCCTAATAGATTATGAGCTCTTCTCCTTCTGTATCCTCTCTTATACCCTAATAGATTGTAAGCTCTTCTTCTGTATCCTCCCTTATACCCTAATAGATTGTAAGCTTTTCTCCTTCTGTATCCTCCTTTATACCCTAATATACTGTATTATGAGCTCTTCCTCCTTCTGTATCCTCCTTTATACCCTAATAGATTATGAGCTCTTCTCCTTCTGTATCCTCCCTTATACCCTAATAGATTGTAAGCTTTTCTCCTTCTGTATCCTCCTTTATACCCTAATATATTATGAGCTCTTCTTCCTTCTGTATCCTCCTTTATACCCTAATAGATTATGAGCTCTTCTCCTTCTGTATCCTCCCTTATACCCTAATAGACTGTAAGCTCTTCTCCTTCTGTATCCTCCCATATATGCTAATAGATTGTAAGCTCTTCTCCTTCTGTATACTCCTTATACCCAAATAGATTGTAAGCTAGCATCTAGCAACATTCCATTTGATGTTTTATTACCTTATGTGCCCTCCCTGACCAAACTTTTATGACTGACCTAGCCCCACCCTTTAGGCCCAAGTGTTGTGCATGAGCTAATCACAGGCACTTAGAAACTGTTCATATTGAGTGAATAGTGGCTGCAAGTCACTATGGCTGCAATTCAGACTCTATTCCAAGTCTGACTCCTTCTAAGTCTGCAGTGAATTTAACCTGAATTCACCCTGGAGGAAACCTGCACCGGATTCTGCTTGTCTGAATAGCCCAGCATCAACTAAAATGATCACCTTCTACCTCATCACACTGCTTCCTCTTACCCTCAGAATCCTAGGCTCACAGTATCCCCCTGCTCCTGGTAAGTCCCTATATATCTCCCCCTCTCTGCTCTCCTCCCCCTACCTCTCTGCTCACAAATTCCTTTCCTTGGCAAAATCACACACCACCTCTATATCCAAGCACAAGACACATTATTCCACCCTCAAAAGCCACAACCATCTCTTCTCTCTCCTTTTACTTGCCGCCGTTGACATCAGTCCTAATCCAGGCCCGCTCGCTCCCCCCCCCCCTCCTCCATAACTATTCACTTTTCATCAAAGCCAAAAGTCTACAACCATGTTAAACCAGGATACACACGCAACCTATCTAATCTGATACAGCTTAGTCACTCTCCATCCCTTCCCGCCACCGTCACCTGCGCACTGTGGAATGCACGCTCAGTGCGCAATAAACTCTCCTATATTCACAACCTGTTTCTCTCTAACTCTTTTACCTTCATGGGGTTCACAGAAACATGGCTTACCCCATCAGATACAGCTTCAGCTGCTGCCCTCTCACATGGGGGACTACATCTCAGCCACACCCCCAGATCCAACAACAAACAGGGTGGGGGAGTTGGCATCCTTCTATCCAAACTCTGCTCCTTTAACCCACTCCCTGCCTTGCCATCTCTATCCTTCTAATCTTTTGAAGTTCACTGTGTCCGCTTATATTCTCCCTGTAACCTGAAAATCGCAGTCATCTACCGCCCTCCTGGAACTACTACTCTTTTCTTCGACCACTTTTCTACCTGGCTCCTTCAGTTTCTGTCCACAGACATCCCTGCAATCATCATGGGTGACTTCAACATATCTGTGGACACTAGCAACCCTGCTGCCACCAGATTACTGTCACTAACCTCATCTTTCGGCCTCAAGCAATGGTCTACTGCACCCACCCACAAAGTCGGCCACACAATTGACCTCCTCTTCTCTCACCTTTGCTCTCTATCAAACCTCTCATCCTCTTTGCTCCCCCTCTCTGACCATAATCTGCTGACTATGACCCTCTCTCTAATGCCTGCAAACCCCCCTCCACACAAACCCACAACTCAACGCAGGAACTTAAGAAACCTAGACCTTCAGTCCTTTTCTGCCTCACTTCAACCTCTTCAGACCTTGACCTCATTCATGGACACGGACATAGACGCTGCATCATCACACTACCATAATACTCTCTCCTCAGCTCTGGACTTTGTCGCCCCCCTCACCTATAGCCGTCCCCGCACCAAAAACCCCCACCCTGGCTAAATGCAAGCACAGCCAGATTGAAACAGCTGTCTCGAGCTGCTGAACGGCGATGGAGGAAAACCAAAGCCAATCATGACTTTCTATTCTATAAACAAGACCTTCAGGATGTCAGGACGGCCCTTTCATCTGCTAAGCAAGCTTACTTCTCCTCACTGATTTCTGAACAAGCCCGGAATCCCAAACAACTCTTCAATACTTCAGTTCCTTACTCCGCCCTCCTCCTCCTCCAACCTCCCAAATAACAGCAGAAGAATTTTCTACATTCTTCAAAGGAAAAATTGACAACATTCGACTTGGCTTTGCCCCTCAGAATCCCTCACCACTTCAAACTATCCCCTCGCCTCACTCTCTTACTTTCTTCACTCCAATAACTGAGCTTGGACTAACCTCTCTCATTTCTAGGGCCCACCTGACTACCTGCTCCCTCGATCCTATTCCATCCTACCTTATTCCTCAACTGTCTCCATCCCTCACTCCAGCCTTAACCTGCATATTCAAGCTTTCTCTCTCCACTGGCACCTTTCCTTCTTCCTACAAACATGCAGTTATTACTCCAATAATCAAGAAACCCTCTCTCGACCCCTCTGCCCTCTCCAGCTACCGCCCTATCTCACTACTCCCTTTCTCCTCCAAACTTCTTGAACAACATGTCCACTCAGAATTGGCACAATACTTATCCACCAACAACTTATTTGACCCCTTACAATCAGGATTCCGCCGTAACCACTCCACTGAAACTGCCCTCACCAAAGTCACCAATGATCTGCTCACTGCCAAAAGCAAAGGTCACTACTCCATCCTCATCCTTCTTGACCTCTCCTCAGCCTTTGACACTGTCAACCACTCTCTGCTTCTTGATATTCTCTCCTGTCTTAGGGTTCAAGGTCTTGCACTCTCTTGGCTCACCTCTTACCTCTCTGACAGATCATTCAGTGTATTCTATTCTAACACGGTCTCATCCTCACGTTCCCTTTCTGTTGGTGTGCCGCAAGGTTCTGTCCTAGGCCCCCTACTTTTCTCAGTCTACACCTGTGGTCTTGGTTATAAACTCACTAGGCTTTCAATACCACTTCTATGTGGATGACACTCAGATATATCTCTCAGGCCCCAATCTCTCCTCTCTACTATCTCGTCTCCCCAACTGCCTCTCAGCTATTTCTTCATTCATGTCATCTCGCTACCTCAAGCTAAACACGGACAAGACAGAACTGGTAATTTTCCCACCCTCTAACTCCCCTTCCCCTCTCTAACACGTCTATTTCTGTCAACAATTACACAATACCAGCAACTCCCCAAGCTCGGTGCCTGGGAGTCATTCTGGACTCTGCCCTCTCTTTCAAACCACATATTCACTCCCTGGCCACCTCCTGTCGCCTCCAACTTAAAAACATCTCCCGCATCCGTCCTTCCCTCTCACCTGACACCACTAAAATGCTAGTGCATGCCCTGGTCATATCCCGTCTGGACTACTGCAACATCCTTCTTTGTGGCTTACCAACTAACAGACTGGCACCCCTCCAATCTATCCTGAACTCTGCTGCTTGCCTCATCTATCTCTCCTCTCGCTCCTCCAGTTCTGCTCCTCTCTGCCAATACCTACACTGGCTGCCAGTCCCACAGCGAATCCTGTTCAAAACTCTAACTCTCGCATACAAGGCTCTCTCCAACCAGGCCCCTCCCTACATCTCATCTCTAATCCAACAGTATCAACCTAGACGCAGCCTCCGCTCTTCTGCCAACCTTCTCCTGTCCTCCACCCTGGTCACCTCCTCTCACGCCCGCCTCCAGGACTTCTCACGTGCAACTTCAATCTTCTGTAATGACCTCCCGCTCCCAATCCGCCACTCCACAACCCTCAAAACCTTCAAAGGCGCCCTTAAAACTCACTTATTCAGACAAGCATATAATCTGGCCTAACCAATCTTCTAAAGAGCACATGCCACAAAGCTCAATACTGACTGTTTGTGATCCTTCCCCCTCGTCTTCACCCCTCTTCCTTTAGACTGTAAGCTGGCAAGGGCAGGGCTCTCTCCCCTATTGTATCTTGTACTCAGAATATGCAATGTCAACTCTGTAAAACATTTGCATTTGAAATAGTATATGTATCGTATGTTTCTACCCTGTCTGTAATTACTACTTTATAAAGCACTACGGAAGATGATGGCGCTATATAAATAAACAATAATAATAATAATAATAATAATAATAAGCTCTTCTCCGTCTGTATCTTCCCTTATACCCTAATAGATTGTAAGCTCTTCTTCTGTATCCTCCCTTATACACTAATAGATTGTAAGCTCTTCTCCTTCTGTATCCTCCTTATACCCTAATAGAGTGTAAGTTCTTCTCCTTCTGTATCTTCCCTTATACCCTAATAGATTGTAAGCTCTTCTCCTTCTGTATCCTCTCTTATACCCTAATAGATTGTAAGCTCTTCTTCTGTATCCTCCCTTATACCCTAATAGATTGTAAGCTATTCTCCTTCTGTATCTTCCCTTATACTCTAATAGATTGTAAGCTCTTCTTCTTTATCTTCCCTTATACCCTAATAGATTGTAGGCTCTTCTCCTGTATCCTCCTTATACCCTAATCGATTCTAAGCTCTTCTCCTTCTGTATCTTTCCTTATACCCTAATAGATTGTAAGCTCTTCTCCTTCTGTATCCTCCCTTATACACTAATAGATTGTAAGCTCTTCTCCTTCTGTATCCTCCCTTATACCCTAATAGAGTGTAAGCTCTTCTCCTTCTGTATCCTCCCTAATAGACTGTAAGCTCTTCTCTTCTGTATCCTCCCTTATACCCTAATAGATTGTAAGGTCTTCTACATCTGTATCCCCCCCTTATACCCTAATAGAGTGTAAGCTCTTCTCCTTCTGTATCCCCCCTTATACCCTTATAGACAGTGAGCTATTTCTCCTTCTGTATCTTTCATTATACCCTAATAGATTGTAAGCTCTTCCCCTTCTGTATTCTCCCTTATATCCTTATAGATTGTAAGCTCTTCTCCTTCTGTATCCTTCCTTATACCCTAATAGATTGTAAACTCTTCTCCTTCTGTATCCTCCCTTATATCCTTATAGATAGTAAGCTCTTCTCCTTCTGTATCCTCCCTTATATCCTTATAGATAGTAAGCTCTTCTCCTTCTGTATCCTCGCTTATACTCTGATAGATAGATTGAAAGTTTGTAAGCTCTTCCACATTCTGTTTTCTATCCTCCCTTATACTCTAATATAATAATATAATAATATTGCAAGATCGCCCTCCCTCTCTATCCTCGATTACACCCTAATAAATTGTAACTTTTTTACTCAGTAAAATCAATCAACCATATTCAATATATACATATGTACATAGTTACAATAAATTAATACAATAACATACAAAATAATAACTAAACAAAAAGAAACAGACAATTGACATTACATATATTACAATAATAATACTATAAACAACCAAACACTACACTATACACAATTCAGCAGAAAGACTAAGAGATCCCATCACCTGTGCACGTAGCCAGTCTTCAAAAATCTGTCATTGTTACCAAAAATCTACAGTGTGATAAGAGACAAAAAAGCCACATCCTGGCTCTCTGCACAGAGACAAATTATGTCTGCCACGCTTCTGAATTCCCCTAAGGTAGAGTTTTCCTTGGAAGGAGATCCAGGCTATACCCCATAATTTCAAAGGAATTCTTGAGGAGTTAATAAGCCTCAAACCCTCCCTCATGATGAAGCCTGGGCAATCCCTGAGGGACAATGGCTCATGAAAAGCCAGACCCAGGGCCCGACTCACCAGGAGCTTCCTCTGAGTACATCTCATGTCCTCTGCCATCAATTGCCATTTCCCAAGCATGGGGCAACATAGACCAAGAGCTGACCCTGAG
The DNA here is from genome assembly GCA_027917425.1 of Gastrophryne carolinensis. Classification (NCBI taxonomy): domain Eukaryota; kingdom Metazoa; phylum Chordata; class Amphibia; order Anura; family Microhylidae; genus Gastrophryne; species Gastrophryne carolinensis. The sequence continues at coordinate 400,423,220 of CM051235.1, read as the reverse complement.
GAACCTAAGGCATTTTCACCCATACCTTTCCAAATCTCACAGAAAGGGCCTAAACCAGGACTGGGAAATACCCACCCAGACAGACAGGCTCTCTGCCAGCATGCTACCAAAGTTATGTTTTATAAACAGGAAAGAAAACATGACTGGGTTGAGCATCCCTAGGCCACCCTCCCCCTGGATAAGTAGGTGACATTTTTGTTCATCAGTTTCATGCAGTTTCCCCATAACATCTGTAGAACCATGCTGAAGACCCTGGTGTAGAGAGACAATGGCAAAATACAGACAAAGCTGATGTATAAAACGATTGGGATCAGGTAGGTCTTGATAAGGTCAACCCTTCCCCTGAGAGACATCTTTCAGCTCCTCCAGACTGCAACCTTGGCATTGGCAATTTCCAACCTGCACTTCCAGATTTTTGGCTATAATCACATGGGCCAAAATTAATGCCAAGAATCCTAATTTCCTGCTGGGGCACTGGGAGGGTGTTTAGAAGTTCGAAGCCCTCACCCTCCTTACCCATCCTGAAAACTTCACTCTTCTCAACCCCTTCATACAAGGTATGTAGCCAATTAATGAACCTATCCAGCAGGCCGTCCTTGCCAAGAAGCAGCCGTAGGTACTCATGATTGACCCTATCAAAAGCCTTTGCCTGGTCCAACGCCAACAAGTACTTTCCCCAGCTTGCAGCCCTGCATCACTCCAAGGCACAAGCAGAGGACAGTCCAGCAGCTGACACAGAGGGCAGGCTTGCATCAGATAAAGGGGGCAGGCTGCCATCATTCACAGGGGACAGGCTAGCAGCAGCAGTGATAGGGGGCAGGCTGGTGGCAGAGCCAGGGGGCAAGCTCGGAGTAGACAAAGGAGGCAGGCTGGCAGCAGACACACCAAAAGATGCTGGAACACTTGGAGCATTACCAGCCAGATGCAATTCTGCGGGTGAATCACCCATGGTCCGGTGCCTACCTGTTTCAGCATGACCCGGACCTGGAATAGGTACCAGAACAGTAGTTGAGGCCAGTGCCACCACCTGACGCAGTGCTATCAGCACCCTCCACAAGATGGCTGATTAAGGTGACATGACACTGAGATGGCAACGGCACCTCACATACCTGCTGGTGGTGGCCCTCTGGTAAGCCTCCTCCATTGCACACTATTGCTGCACACACCTGATGATCTGCTTCAGACACATGTGGCCTGCAATTCTTCCATTGGGGTCTCCACCACGTGGTCAGCCTCCTCCTCCATGGCCTGGCCTGAGCGCCGCATGATCTTAATGCGCTGCTCATTCCTGTACTTTTCCTTTGTTTTCTTTCATGGACTTCACTAACTTCTACTGTTGTTCAACATGTGCTTCCAAATTTGCCAATTCCGTCTTTCCGGTGTGGTGATCTGACCCTTGCACCTTGCTGACATTCGCACGTGTTTTCTTTAGGGTCAAGTTGCAGAGTTTCTCGTCCTCCTTTGCCACAGCTAGGGATGAGCGAATCGATCCGGACGAACCCGGATTCGATCCGAATTTCAGGAAAAATTCGATTCGGATCGAATCCGAATTTCCCCGCGATTCGATCACTCGAAGTTTTCCTTTAACATCCATTCATTTACATTTACAGGCATTCTAAGATGGCGGACGGGACATGTCTGGACATCTATCCCACGCCAGTGCAAGCTGGGGCAGTCACATGCAGCCTATCAGCAGCCAGCAAGCCCGGTGACGTCACACAGCGGTATTTAACGGCGGCCATCTTGCTTTTCCTCATTTCTCTATTGCATTCGTGACAGACAGAACGCTGTGTAGCTGAGGCAGTTAGACAGGCAGGGACAGACAGGGACAGGCTGGAGACAGGCAGGAGACAGGCAGGAGACAGACAGGAGACAGACAGAAAGCCAGGGAAAGGTAGGAAAAACGGAGGCTGTGACAGGGAGATTTTTTTTTTTTCATCCAGCCTTTGTTAGCGTTTTCAGGCTGCTTATAGTAACTAACTGTGCATATATACTGAACTGATCTTAAGTCTGCTGTGAGGCATCCCATTCTGTGACTAAAGCAGCCTCTGTTTAAGACCATATAAGCATTTGCTCTTATCATATTTGAAATTAGCCTGATAAAGACACTTTTGCTGGGCAAAGCACTACTGTACCCTGCCAGGTCCATTCCTGCCCAGGGCATCCCATTCTGTGACTAAAGCAGCCTCTGTTTAAGACCATATAAGCATTTGCTCTTATCATATTTGAAATTAGCCTGATAAAGACACTTTTGCTGGGCAAAGCACTACTGGACCCTGCCAGGTCCATTCCTGCCCAGGGCATCCCATTCTGTGACTAAAGCAGCCTCTGTTTAAGACCATATAAGCATTTGCTCTTATCATATTTGAAATTAGCCTGATAAAGACACTTTTGCTGGGCAAAGCACTACTGGACCCTGCCAGGTCCATTCCTGCCCAGGGCATCCCATTCTGTGACTAAAGCAGCCTCTGTTTAAGACCATATAAGCATTTGCTCTTATCATATTTGAAATTAGCCTGATAAAGACACTTTTGCTGGGCAAAGCACTACTGGACCCTGCCAGGTCCATTCCTGCCCAGGGCATCCCATTCTGTGACTAAAGCAGCCTCTGTTTAAGACCATATAAGCATTTGCTCTTATCATATTTGAAATTAGCCTGATAAAGACACTTTTGCTGGGCAAAGCACTACTGGACCCTGCCAGGTCGATTCCTGTTGGGGCATCCCATTCTGTGACTAAAGCAGCCTCTGTTTAAGACCATATAAGCATTTGCTCTTATCATATTTGAAATTAGCCTGATAAAGACACTTTTGCTGGGCAAAGCACTACTGGACCCTGCCAGGTCCATTCCTGCCCAGGGCATCCCATTCTGTGACTACAGCAGCCTCTGTTTAAGACCATATAAGCATTTGCTCTTATCATATTTGAAATTAGCCTGATAAAGACACTTTTGCTGGGCAAAGCACTACTGGACCCTGCCAGGTCGATTCCTGTTGGGGCATCCCATTCTGTGACTAAAGCAGCCTCTGTTTAAGACCATATAAGCATTTGCTCTTATCATATTTGAAATTAGCCTGATAAAGACACTTTTGCTGGGCAAAGCACTACTGGACCCTGCCAGGTCCATTCCTGCCCAGGGCATCCCATTCTGTGACTAAAGCAGCCTCTGTTTAAGACCATATAAGCATTTGCTCTTATCATATTTGAAATTAGCCTGATAAAGACACTTTTGCTGGGCAAAGCACTACTGGACCCTGCCAGGTCCATTCCTGCCCAGGGCATCCCATTCTGTGACTAAAGCAGCCTCTGTTTAAGACCATATAAGCATTTGCTCTTATCATATTTGAAATTAGCCTGATAAAGACACTTTTGCTGGGCAAAGCACTACTGGACCCTGCCAGGTCGATTCCTGTTGGGGCATCCCATTCTGTGACTAAAGCAGCCTCTGTTTAAGACCATATAAGCATTTGCTCTTATCATATTTGAAATTAGGCCTGATAAAGACACTTTTGCTGGGCAAAGCACTACTGTACCCTGCCAGGTCCATTCCTGCCCAGGGCATCCCATTCTGTGACTAAAGCAGCCTCTGTTTAAGACCATATAAGCATTTGCTCTTATCATATTTGAAATTAGCCTGATAAAGACACTTTTGCTGGGCAAAGCACTACTGGACCCTGCCAGGTCCATTCCTGCCCAGGGCATCCCATTCTGTGACTACAGCAGCCTCTGTTTAAGACCATATAAGCATTTGCTCTTATCATATTTGAAATTAGCCTGATAAAGACACTTTTGCTGGGCAAAGCACTACTGTACCCTGCCAGGTCCATTCCTGCCCAGGGCATCCCATTCTGTGACTAAAGCAGCCTCTGTTTAAGACCATATAATCATTTGCTCTTATCATATTTGAAATTAGCCTGATAAAGACACTTTTGCTGGGCAAAGCACTACTGGACCCTGCCAGGTCCATTCCTGCCCAGGGCATCCCATTCTGTGACTAAAGCAGCCTCTGTTTAAGACCATATAAGCATTTGCTCTTATCATATTTGAAATTAGCCTGATAAAGACACTTTTGCTGGGCAAAGCACTACTGTACCCTGCCAGGTCCATTCCTGCCCAGGGCATCCCATTCTGTGACTAAAGCAGCCTCTGTTTAAGACCATATAAGCATTTGCTCTTATCATATTTGAAATTAGGCCTGATAAAGACACTTTTGCTGGGCAAAGCACTACTGTACCCTGCCAGGTCCATTCCTGCCCAGGGCATCCCATTCTGTGACTAAAGCAGCCTCTGTTTAAGACCATATAAGCATTTGCTCTTATCATATTTGAAATTAGCCTGATAAAGACACTTTTGCTGGGCAAAGCACTACTGGACCCTGCCAGGTCGATTCCTGTTGGGGCATCCCATTCTGTGACTACAGCAGCCTCTGTTTAAGACCATATAAGCATTTGCTCTTATCATATTTGAAATTAGCCTGATAAAGACACTTTTGCTGGGCAAAGCACTACTGTACCCTGCCAGGTCCATTCCTGCCCAGGGCATCCCATTCTGTGACTAAAGCAGCCTCTGTTTAAGACCATATAAGCATTTGCTCTTATCATATTTGAAATTAGCCTGATAAAGACACTTTTGCTGGGCAAAGCACTACTGGACCCTGCCAGGTCCATTCCTGCCCAGGGCATCCCATTCTGTGACTAAAGCAGCCTCTGTTTAAGACCATATAAGCATTTGCTCTTATCATATTTGAAATTAGCCTGATAAAGACACTTTTGCTGGGCAAAGCACTACTGGACCCTGCCAGGTCCATTCCTGCCCAGGGCATCCCATTCTGTGACTACAGCAGCCTCTGTTTAAGACCATATAAGCATTTGCTCTTATCATATTTGAAATTAGCCTGATAAAGACACTTTTGCTGGGCAAAGCACTACTGGACCCTGCCAGGTCGATTCCTGTTGGGGCATCCCATTCTGTGACTAAAGCAGCCTCTGTTTAAGACCATATAAGCATTTGCTCTTATCATATTTGAAATTAGGCCTGATAAAGACACTTTTGCTGGGCAAAGCACTACTGGACCCTGCCAGGTCGATTCCTGTTGGGGCATCCCATTCTGTGACTAAAGCAGCCTCTGTTTAAGACCATATAAGCATTTGCTCTTATCATATTTGAAATTAGGCCTGATAAAGACACTTTTGCTGGGCAAAGCACTACTGTACCCTGCCAGGTCCATTCCTGCCCAGGGCATCCCATTCTGTGACTAAAGCAGCCTCTGTTTAAGACCATATAAGCATTTGCTCTTATCATATTTGAAATTAGCCTGATAAAGACACTTTTGCTGGGCAAAGCACTACTGGACCCTGCCAGGTCCATTCCTGCCCAGGGCATCCCATTCTGTGACTAAAGCAGCCTCTGTTTAAGACCATATAAGCATTTGCTCTTATCATATTTTAAATTAGCCTGATAAAGACACTTTTGCTGGGCAAAGCACTACTGGACCCTGCCAGGTCCATTCCTGCCCAGGGCATCCCATTCTGTGACTAAAGCAGCCTCTGTTTAAGACCATATAAGCATTTGCTCTTATCATATTTGAAATTAGGCCTGATAAAGACACTTTTGCTGGGCAAAGCACTACTGGACCCTGCCAGGTCCATTCCTGCCCAGGGCATCCCATTCTGTGACTAAAGCAGCCTCTGTTTAAGACCATATAAGCATTTGCTCTTATCATATTTGAAATTAGCCTGATAAAGACACTTTTGCTGGGCAAAGCACTACTGGACCCTGCCAGGTCCATTCCTGCCCAGGGCATCCCATTCTGTGACTAAAGCAGCCTCTGTTTAAGACCATATAAGCATTTGCTCTTATCATATTTGAAATTAGCCTGATAAAGACACTTTTGCTGGGCAAAGCACTACTGGACCCTGCCAGGTCGATTCCTGTTGGGGCATCCCATTCTGTGACTAAAGCAGCCTCTGTTTAAGACCATATAAGCATTTGCTCTTATCATATTTGAAATTAGGCCTGATAAAGACACTTTTGCTGGGCAAAGCACTACTGTACCCTGCCAGGTCCATTCCTGCCCAGGGCATCCCATTCTGTGACTAAAGCAGCCTCTGTTTAAGACCATATAAGCATTTGCTCTTATCATATTTGAAATTAGCCTGATAAAGACACTTTTGCTGGGCAAAGCACTACTGGACCCTGCCAGGTCCATTCCTGCCCAGGGCATCCCATTCTGTGACGACAGCAGCCTCTGTTTAAGACCATATAAGCATTTGCTCTTATCATATTTGAAATTAGCCTGATAAAGACACTTTTGCTGGGCAAAGCACTACTGTACCCTGCCAGGTCCATTCCTGCCCAGGGCATCCCATTCTGTGACTAAAGCAGCCTCTGTTTAAGACCATATAAGCATTTGCTCTTATCATATTTGAAATTAGCCTGATAAAGACACTTTTGCTGGGCAAAGCACTACTGGACCCTGCCAGGTCCATTCCTGCCCAGGGCATCCCATTCTGTGACTAAAGCAGCCTCTGTTTAAGACCATATAAGCATTTGCTCTTATCATATTTGAAATTAGCCTGATAAAGACACTTTTGCTGGGCAAAGCACTACTGGACCCTGCCAGGTCCATTCCTGCCCAGGGCATCCCATTCTGTGACTACAGCAGCCTCTGTTTAAGACCATATAAGCATTTGCTCTTATCATATTTGAAATTAGCCTGATAAAGACACTTTTGCTGGGCAAAGCACTACTGTACCCTGCCAGGTCCATTCCTGCCCAGGGCATCCCATTCTGTGACTAAAGCAGCCTCTGTTTAAGACCATATAAGCATTTGCTCTTATCATATTTGAAATTAGCCTGATAAAGACACTTTTGCTGGGCAAAGCACTACTGGACCCTGCCAGGTCCATTCCTGCCCAGGGCATCCCATTCTGTGACTAAAGCAGCCTCTGTTTAAGACCATATAAGCATTTGCTCTTATCATATTTGAAATTAGCCTGATAAAGACACTTTTGCTGGGCAAAGCACTACTGGACCCTGCCAGGTCCATTCCTGCCCAGGGCATCCCATTCTGTGACTAAAGCAGCCTCTGTTTAAGACCATATAAGCATTTGCTCTTATCATATTTGAAATTAGGCCTGATAAAGACACTTTTGCTGGGCAAAGCACTACTGTACCCTGCCAGGTCCATTCCTGCCCAGGGCATCCCATTCTGTGACTAAAGCAGCCTCTGTTTAAGACCATATAAGCATTTGCTCTTATCATATTTGAAATTAGCCTGATAAAGACACTTTTGCTGGGCAAAGCACTACTGGACCCTGCCAGGTCGATTCCTGTTGGGGCATCCCATTCTGTGACTACAGCAGCCTCTGTTTAAGACCATATAAGCATTTGCTCTTATCATATTTGAAATTAGCCTGATAAAGACACTTTTGCTGGGCAAAGCACTACTGGACCCTGCCAGGTCCATTCCTGCCCAGGGCATCCCATTCTGTGACTAAAGCAGCCTCTGTTTAAGACCATATAAGCATTTGCTCTTATCATATTTGAAATTAGGCCTGATAAAGACACTTTTGCTGGGCAAAGCACTACTGTACCCTGCCAGGTCCATTCCTGCCCAGGGCATCCCATTCTGTGACTAAAGCAGCCTCTGTTTAAGACCATATAAGCATTTGCTCTTATCATATTTGAAATTAGCCTGATAAAGACACTTTTGCTGGGCAAAGCACTACTGGACCCTGCCAGGTCCATTCCTGCCCAGGGCATCCCATTCTGTGACTAAAGCAGCCTCTGTTTAAGACCATATAAGCATTTGCTCTTATCATATTTGAAATTAGGCCTGATAAAGACACTTTTGCTGGGCAAAGCACTACTGTACCCTGCCAGGTCCATTCCTGCCCAGGGCATCCCATTCTGTGACTAAAGCAGCCTCTGTTTAAGACCATATAAGCATTTGCTCTTATCATATTTGAAATTAGCCTGATAAAGACACTTTTGCTGGGCAAAGCACTACTGGACCCTGCCAGGTCGATTCCTGTTGGGGCATCCCATTCTGTGACTACAGCAGCCTCTGTTTAAGACCATATAAGCATTTGCTCTTATCATATTTGAAATTAGCCTGATAAAGACACTTTTGCTGGGCAAAGCACTACTGTACCCTGCCAGGTCCATTCCTGCCCAGGGCATCCCATTCTGTGACTAAAGCAGCCTCTGTTTAAGACCATATAAGCATTTGCTCTTATCATATTTGAAATTAGCCTGATAAAGACACTTTTGCTGGGCAAAGCACTACTGGACCCTGCCAGGTCCATTCCTGCCCAGGGCATCCCATTCTGTGACTAAAGCAGCCTCTGTTTAAGACCATATAAGCATTTGCTCTTATCATATTTGAAATTAGCCTGATAAAGACACTTTTGCTGGGCAAAGAACTACTGGACCCTGCCAGGTCCATTCCTGCCCAGGGCATCCCATTCTGTGACTACAGCAGCCTCTGTTTAAGACCATATAAGCATTTGCTCTTATCATATTTGAAATTAGCCTGATAAAGACACTTTTGCTGGGCAAAGCACTACTGGACCCTGCCAGGTCGATTCCTGTTGGGGCATCCCATTCTGTGACTAAAGCAGCCTCTGTTTAAGACCATATAAGCATTTGCTCTTATCATATTTGAAATTAGGCCTGATAAAGACACTTTTGCTGGGCAAAGCACTACTGGACCCTGCCAGGTCGATTCCTGTTGGGGCATCCCATTCTGTGACTAAAGCAGCCTCTGTTTAAGACCATATAAGCATTTGCTCTTATCATATTTGAAATTAGGCCTGATAAAGACACTTTTGCTGGGCAAAGCACTACTGTACCCTGCCAGGTCCATTCCTGCCCAGGGCATCCCATTCTGTGACTAAAGCAGCCTCTGTTTAAGACCATATAAGCATTTGGTCTTATCATATTTGAAATTAGGCCTGATAAAGACACTTTTGCTGGGCAAAGCACTACTGGACCCTGCCAGGTCCATTCCTGCCCAGGGCATCCCATTCTGTGACTAAAGCAGCCTCTGTTTAAGACCATATAAGCATTTGCTCTTATCATATTTGAAATTAGGCCTGATAAAGACACTTTTGCTGGGCAAAGCACTACTGGACCCTGCCAGGTCGATTCCTGTTGGGGCATCCCATTCTGTGACTAAAGCAGCCTCTGTTTAAGACCATATAAGCATTTGCTCTTATCATATTTGAAATTAGGCCTGATAAAGACACTTTTGCTGGGCAAAGCACTACTGTACCCTGCCAGGTCCATTCCTGCCCAGGGCATCCCATTCTGTGACTAAAGCAGCCTCTGTTTAAGACCATATAAGCATTTGCTCTTATCATATTTGAAATTAGGCCTGATAAAGACACTTTTGCTGGGCAAAGCACTACTGGACCCTGCCAGGTCCATTCCTGCCCAGGGCATCCCATTCTGTGACTAAAGCAGCCTCTGTTTAAGACCATATAAGCATTTGCTCTTATCATATTTGAAATTAGCCTGATAAAGACACTTTTGCTGGGCAAAGCACTACTGGACCCTGCCAGGTCCATTCCTGCCCAGGGCATCCCATTCTGTGACTAAAGCAGCCTCTGTTTAAGACCATATAAGCATTTGCTCTTATCATATTTGAAATTAGCCTGATAAAGACACTTTTGCTGGGCAAAGCACTACTGGACCCTGCCAGGTCCATTCCTGCCCAGGGCATCCCATTCTGTGACTAAAGCAGCCTCTGTTTAAGACCATATAAGCATTTGCTCTTATCATATTTGAAATTAGCCTGATAAAGACACTTTTGCTGGGCAAAGCACTACTGGACCCTGCCAGGTCCATTCCTGCCCAGGGCATCCCATTCTGTGACTAAAGCAGCCTCTGTTTAAGACCATATAAGCATTTGCTCTTATCATATTTGAAATTAGCCTGATAAAGACACTTTTGCTGGGCAAAGCACTACTGGACCCTGCCAGGTCCATTCCTGCCCAGGGCATCCCATTCTGTGACTAAAGCAGCCTCTGTTTAAGACCATATAAGCATTTGCTCTTATCATATTTGAAATTAGCCTGATAAAGACACTTTTGCTGGGCAAAGCACTACTGGACCCTGCCAGGTCCATTCCTGCCCAGGGCATCCCATTCTGTGACTACAGCAGCCTCTGTTTAAGACCATATAAGCATTTGCTCTTATCATATTTGAAATTAGCCTGATAAAGACACTTTTGCTGGGCAAAGCACTACTGGACCCTGCCAGGTCCATTCCTGCCCAGGGCATCCCATTCTGTGACTTCAGCAGCCTCTGTTTAAGACCATATAAGCATTTGCTCTTATCTTATTTGAAATTAGGCCTGATAAAGACACTTTTGCTGGGCAAAGCACTACTGTACCCTGCCAGGTCCATTCCTGCCCAGGGCATCCCATTCTGTGACTAAAGCAGCCTCTGTTTAAGACCATATAAGCATTTGCTCTTATCATATTTGAAATTAGCCTGATAAAGACACTTTTGCTGGGCAAAGCACTACTGGACCCTGCCAGGTCGATTCCTGTTGGGGCATCCCATTCTGTAACTAAAGCAGCCTCTGTTTAAGACCATATAAGCATTTGCTCTTATCATATTTGAAATTAGCCTGATAAAGACACTTTTGCTGGGCAAAGCACTACTGGACCCTGCCAGGTCCATTCCTGCCCAGGGCATCCCATTCTGTGACTACAGCAGCCTCTGTTTAAGACCATATAAGCATTTGCTCTTATCATATTTGAAATTAGCCTGATAAAGACACTTTTGCTGGGCAAAGCACTACTGGACCCTGCCAGGTCCATTCCTGCCCAGGGCATCCCATTCTGTGACTTCAGCAGCCTCTGTTTAAGACCATATAAGCATTTGCTCTTATCATATTTGAAATTAGCCTGATAAAGACACTTTTGCTGGGCAAAGCACTACTGGACCCTGCCAGGTCCATTCCTGCCCAGGGCATCCCATTCTGTGACTAAAGCAGCCTCTGTTTAAGACCATATAAGCATTTGCTCTTATCATATTTGAAATTAGGCCTGATAAAGACACTTTTGCTGGGCAAAGCACTACTGGACCCTGCCAGGTCCATTCCTGCCCAGGGCATCCCATTCTGTGACTAAAGCAGCCTCTGTTTAAGACCATATAAGCATTTGCTCTTATCATATTTGAAATTAGCCTGATAAAGACACTTTTGCTGGGCAAAGCACTACTGGACCCTGCCAGGTCCATTCCTGCCCAGGGCATCCCATTCTGTGACTAAAGCAGCCTCTGTTTAAGACCATATAAGCATTTGCTCTTATCATATTTGAAATTAGCCTGATAAAGACACTTTTGCTGGGCAAAGCACTACTGGACCCTGCCAGGTCCATTCCTGCCCAGGGCATCCCATTCTGTGACTAAAGCAGCCTCTGTTTAAGACCATATAAGCATTTGCTCTTATCATATTTGAAATTAGCCTGATAAAGACACTTTTGCTGGGCAAAGCACTACTGGACCCTGCCAGGTCCATTCCTGCCCAGGGCATCCCATTCTGTGACTAAAGCAGCCTCTGTTTAAGACCATATAAGCATTTGCTCTTATCATATTTGAAATTAGCCTGATAAAGACACTTTTGCTGGGCAAAGCACTACTGGACCCTGCCAGGTCCATTCCTGCCCAGGGCATCCCATTCTGTGACTAAAGCAGCCTCTGTTTAAGACCATATAAGCATTTGCTCTTATCATATTTGAAATTAGCCTGATAAAGACACTTTTGCTGGGCAAAGCACTACTGGACCCTGCCAGGTCCATTCCTGCCCAGGGCATCCCATTCTGTGACTACAGCAGCCTCTGTTTAAGACCATATAAGCATTTGCTCTTATCATATTTGAAATTAGCCTGATAAAGACACTTTTGCTGGGCAAAGCACTACTGGACCCTGCCAGGTCCATTCCTGCCCAGGGCATCCCATTCTGTGACTTCAGCAGCCTCTGTTTAAGACCATATAAGCATTTGCTCTTATCTTATTTGAAATTAGGCCTGATAAAGACACTTTTGCTGGGCAAAGCACTACTGGACCCTGCCAGGTCCATTCCTGCCCAGGGCATCCCATTCTGTGACTTCAGCAGCCTCTGTTTAAGACCATATAAGCATTTGCTCTTATCTTATTTGAAATTAGGCCTGATAAAGACACTTTTGCTGGGCAAAGCACTACTGTACCCTGCCAGGTCCATTCCTGCCCAGGGCATCCCATTCTGTGACTAAAGCAGCCTCTGTTTAAGACCATATAAGCATTTGCTCTTATCATATTTGAAATTAGCCTGATAAAGACACTTTTGCTGGGCAAAGCACTACTGGACCCTGCCAGGTCGATTCCTGTTGGGGCATCCCATTCTGTAACTAAAGCAGCCTCTGTTTAAGACCATATAAGCATTTGCTCTTATCATATTTGAAATTAGCCTGATAAAGACACTTTTGCTGGGCAAAGCACTACTGGACCCTGCCAGGTCCATTCCTGCCCAGGGCATCCCATTCTGTGACTACAGCAGCCTCTGTTTAAGACCATATAAGCATTTGCTCTTATCATATTTGAAATTAGCCTGATAAAGACACTTTTGCTGGGCAAAGCACTACTGGACCCTGCCAGGTCCATTCCTGCCCAGGGCATCCCATTCTGTGACTTCAGCAGCCTCTGTTTAAGACCATATAAGCATTTGCTCTTATCATATTTGAAATTAGCCTGATAAAGACACTTTTGCTGGGCAAAGCACTACTGGACCCTGCCAGGTCCATTCCTGCCCAGGGCATCCCATTCTGTGACTAAAGCAGCCTCTGTTTAAGACCATATAAGCATTTGCTCTTATCATATTTGAAATTAGCCTGATAAAGACACTTTTGCTGGGCAAAGCACTACTGGACCCTGCCAGGTCCATTCCTGCCCAGGGCATCCCATTCTGTGACTACAGCAGCCTCTGTTTAAGACCATATAAGCATTTGCTCTTATCATATTTGAAATTAGCCTGATAAAGACACTTTTGCTGGGCAAAGCACTACTGTACCCTGCCAGGTCCATTCCTGCCCAGGGCATCCCATTCTGTGACTAAAGCAGCCTCTGTTTAAGACCATATAAGCATTTGCTCTTATCATATTTGAAATTAGCCTGATAAAGACACTTTTGCTGGGCAAAGCACTACTGTACCCTGCCAGGTCCATTCCTGCCCAGGGCATCCCATTCTGTGACTAAAGCAGCCTCTGTTTAAGACCATATAAGCATTTGCTCTTATCATATTTGAAATTAGGCCTGATAAAGACACTTTTGCTGGGCAAAGCACTACTGGACCCTGCCAGGTCCATTCCTGCCCAGGGCATCCCATTCTGTGACTAAAGCAGCCTCTGTTTAAGACCATATAAGCATTTGCTCTTATCATATTTGAAATTAGGCCTGATAAAGACACTTTTGCTGGGCAAAGCACTACTGGACCCTGCCAGGTCCATTCCTGCCCAGGGCATCCCATTCTGTGACTACAGCAGCCTCTGTTTAAGACCATATAAGCATTTGCTCTTATTATATTTATATTATAAGACACTTTTGCTGGGCATAGGCTTACTGCTGCCTGCCAGGTGCACTTCTGTTGAGGCATCCCATTCTGTAACATAGCATACCCCTCTTTATTTACACTAAGCAGCTCTCTTATTTACACTAAGCAGGCCTGTTGGAGGCTGAGTGTTACTGCTCACTTTTGGTGTGCATTATATTCTGTTTCATATAGACCCACCGCTGCCCGGGGTTTTTTTAAATATCACCTACTACCACGCCAGTTAGACTATGTCGGGCAGACAAGTGCCTGGAAGTGAAAAGAGGAGTGGCAGAGGCCAAGATTCCGCAGGCAGAGCTCGCATCAGACTGGGGGCCAGTAGCAGCAGGAGTCACGCTGAGAGACCTAATCTGCCAGTATCTGCTAGCGGTCGGGTCTCCACCAGTAACGCATCTGCCGTGGTAGATTGGCTGACGCGCTCATCAACAACATCATCACAACTTACATCTGAGACCCCCAGTCTAGGGTCGGTAGGTTCCTCTGACACAACCCTGAGTTGGCATGCCCCGAGAGCAGTCCCTGTCCTCCCATTGCCTCTGTCCTACGCCGTTCCCTCCCCCAGCGACGTATCCTATGCTTTGGGTTCAGCTCCACTCTTTAGTGAGGAGGACGATCAGATACAGGAGGACAGTCAGCAGCTACTGCCCAGCCAAGAAATGGAGGTGGCTTCTTTAGCTAGGCAGACAAATAGTGATGTGGACAGTGTCGTGGGTGCTGCGAGCGTTCCAGCTCCTGCGCCAGACACTGTTGACGAATCCACGAACATCAGTGACGTACAGCCACAACTCGGTGATGATGATGATGATGACGATGAAGCCGATCGCACTTGGGAGCCGGGTGATGAAGGGGCTTCATCGTCATCATCAGGAGAAGAGGGGCGCAGGTTGCCCCGGAGTCAGCAGCTGAGGCAGCAAGGTGGTAGCAGTCAGCATGGGGGCACAATTCCAAAGGCTGGAGCCGGCCGGGGCCGGGGCCGGGGTAGAGCACCTGCTGTGCGGCAGTCTACCTTATCGGGAGGTAGTGGAGCAGGGGTTCCTGGAGTTGGCAACAGCAGCAGTGAATCAGTGAGGCCAGGGGGTGGGAAAAGTAGCTACTCGGCAGTGTGGCAGTTTTTCCTGAGGCATCCGCAGGAGGGTAACATGGCCACATGCAAGATATGTAGGCAAAAGGTGAAGCGTGGCCAGGGTCCAAATGTTGGCACCACGGCCCTGCGTCAACATATGATGCGTCACCATAAAACGACCTGGGAGAACCGAGGCTCCCAAGGGGTGGTCCAGTCTGCTTCCTCACCAAGTGAGCTCCCAATTTCTGCCAGCCAAGGCTCCAGCACCTCAGCCGAAGGCAGCTGTGCGTCATACCCATCCTCTGTCGCTCCTGCTCCTCCTCCTCCTCCTCCTCCAAGTCATGCATCCCGCCAGCAATCCATCAGCGAAGCCATGTCCAAGAGACAGCAGTATGCGCCCACTCATCCTACGGCGCAGAAGCTGAATGTGCTCCTGTCCAAGTTGCTGGTGCTGCAGTCGCTCCCTTTTCAGGTGGTGGAATCTGCACCTTTCAGAGAACTGATGGCTTGTGCCGAGCCGAGGTGGAGAGTCCCAAGCCGTCATTTCTTTGCCAAGAAGGCAGTACCAGCGCTGCACACTTTTGTTGAACAGAAGGTGGGCCAGTCCTTGAGCCTGTCGGTGTGTAGCAAAATACATGGCAGCGCCGACATCTGGAGCTGTAACTACGGTCAGGGGCAGTACATGTCGTTTACGGCCCACTGGGTGAATATGGTCCCTTTGCAGCAGCAACTTGGACAGGTCACGCCGCTTCGGCCTCCGCGCTCTCTGCCCATTGGGCCTGTGACACCGTGCGACTCGGCCTCCTCATCCTCCGCCATCTCCTCACCCTCCACTGTAGGCTCAAGTCTCAGTGCCCCTCCAGTCTACCATGTGTGCAGGGCACGGAGGTGTCACGCAGTGCTTCACATGGTTTGTCTTGGCGAACGGAGTCACACAGGGGAGGAACTGCTTAAATGTATTCATCAGGAAATCCAAACATGGCTTACTCCGAGAAAACTTAAAATGGGAATCATGGTTACCGACAATGGGAAGAACATTTTGTCTGCGCTGCGCCAAGGAAGCCTGACCCATGCCCCCTGCATGGCTCACGTCTTCAATCTGGTTGTCAAGCAGTTTCTGAAGTGTTCCCCCCATCTGCAAGACATCCTAACAACTTCAAGGAAACTTTGCATGCACTTCAGCCACTCCTACACCGCCAAACACACCCTTCTTGAGCTACAGCGTCAGAATGGTATCCCCCAACATAGTCTGATTTGCGATGTTTCCACCCGTTGGAATTCCACCCTTCACATGTTGGACCGATTATATGAACAGAGAAAAGCCATCACGGATTTCCTGATGATCCAAGCAGATAGGGGGACTCCCCTGTGTAACTTCAATGTCAACCAGTGGCAGCTCATACGTGACACCTGCCGTTTGCTCAGGCCCTTTGAGGATGCCACTTTATTTGTCAGTCGGCAGGATTACGGGATGAACGACGTGATTCCACTGCTTCATGTACTACAGCACATGTTGGAAACCATGGCTGGTCAGGGCACTGGAGACATGGCGTTTACATCTTACGGCCACATGAACCCCGCTGGAGCTGAACTGGAGGAGGAGGAAGAGGAGGAGGAGGAGTTGCCCAGCGAAACACAGTTTAGGCTTGGCGAAATGGCTGGTTTATCTAGTCAGCGGACAGGAGAGGAGGAGCAGGAGCAGCCAGAGGAGCTAGAGGTTTTTGAGGAAGGCGAGACAGAGGACCCGGGCACACCGTGGCAGTATGCAGTGGAGATGGAGACAGGTAGTCCATCCGAGTCACTTGCGCAAATGGCACGAAGCATGCTCACGTGCTTGCGTAGTGACCCCAGAATTGTTTCCATCTGTCGGCGGGATGACTTCTGGCTGTCCACCTTATTGGACCCTCGCTTCCGGCACAAAATGGGGGCATTTTTTAAACCCACCGAGAGGGAGGACAAACTCAACTACTACAAAGACATTCTACGTAGGCAGTTGGCCGATGCCTATCTGCGCCATGGTCCATACTCTCGCAGGTCTGACTCGAGGGGACCTCTGCGCTCACCTTCCACTGCCATGGCCGCTGGGGAGGTTGGCAGCAGCAGCAGCAGAAGCTCCATCAGCAGCAGCAGCCTCAGTCTTCAGTCGCTAATGAGTAGCTTTCTACACCCGCATAGTGAGGCTACTCATGAGCAGCAGGAAGACCTGGAGCAGGACCTGAACCAGCAGGTCATGTCATACTTTGACATGACCATGCCAACACACCTTGAGGATCCGCTGGACTTCTGGGCAGCCAAACTTGATTTGTGGCCGCAACTAGCAGAGTTTGCCCTGGAAAAGCTGTCCTGCCCGGCAAGTAGCGTGCCATCTGAGCGGGTGTTTAGTGCGGCGGGGGCCATAGTTACGGCGAGGAGAACTCGTCTGTCAACTAAAAATGTGGAGAGACTCACCTTTGTCAAAATGAATCAGGGATGGATCAGCCAGGATTTCCACCCACCAATGCCTGATGCATGCGACTAGATTCAGCATGGTGCCACGTTTTACACTTTCCAAATGGTGCAAAACATATTTATGTCTTTAGGCCATTTTTTGGGCTCCTGCTGCTGCTACTGTCAACTCCTGCCAACTCCAGGGTGTGATTCATCCAATTTTTGGGCTCCTGAAGCCAACTCCAGTGTATATTTGGGCTCCTGCTGCTGCTGCTGCCAACTTCTGCCAACTCCAGGGTGTGATTCATCCAATTTTTGGGCTCCTGAAGCCAACTCCAGTGTATATTTGGGCTCCTGCTGCTGCTACTGTCAACTCCTGCCAACTCCAGGGTGTGATTCATCCAATTTTTGGGCTCCTGAGGCCAACTCCAGTGTATATTTGGGCTCCTGCTGCTGCTGCTGCCAACTTCTGCCAACTCCAGGGTGTGATTCATCCAATTTTTGGGCTCCTGAAGCCAACTCCAGTGTATATTTGGGCTCCTGCTGCTGCTACTGTCAACTCCTGCCAACTCCAGGGTGTGATTCATCCAATTTTTGGGCTCCTGAAGCCAACTCCAGTGTATATTTGGGCTCCTGCTGCTGCTGCTGCCAACTTCTGCCAACTCCAGGGTGTGATACATCCAATTTTTGGGCTCCTGAAGCCAACTCCAGTGTATATTTGGGCTCCTGCTGCTGCTGCTGCCAACTTCTGCCAACTCCAGGGTGTGATTCATCCAATTTTTGGGCTCCTGAAGCCAACTCCAGTGTATATTTGGGCTCCTGCTGCTGCTGCTGTCAACTCCTGCCAACTCCAGGGTGTGATTCATCCAATTTTTGGGCTCCTGAGGCCAACTCCAGTGTATATTTGGGCTCCTGCTGCTGCTGCTGCCAACTTCTGCCAACTCCAGGGTGTGATTCATCCAATTTTTGGGCTCCTGAAGCCAACTCCAGTGTATATTTGGGCTCCTGCTGCTGCTGCTGCCAACTTCTGCCAACTCCAGGGTGTGATTCATCCAATTTTTGGGCTCCTGAAGCCAACTCCAGTGTATATTTGGGCTCCTGCTGCTGCTACTGTCAACTCCTGCCAACTCCAGGGTGTGATTCATCCAATTTTTGGGCTCCTGAAGCCAACTCCAGTGTATATTTGGGCTCCTGCTGCTGCTGCTGCCAACTTCTGCCAACTCCAGGGTGTGATTCATCCAATTTTTGGGCTCCTGAAGCCAACTCCAGTGTATATTTGGGCTCCTGCTGCTGCTACTGTCAACTCCAGGGTGTGATTCATCCAATTTTTGGGCTCCTGAAGCCAACTCCAGTGTATATTTGGGCTCCTGCTGCTGCTACTGTCAACTCCTGCCAACTCCAGGGTGTGATTCATCCAATTTTTGGGCTCCTGAGGCCAACTCCAGTGTATATTTGGGCTCCTGCTGCTGCTGCTGCCAACTTCTGCCAACTCCAGGGTGTGATTCATGCAATTTTTGGGCTCCTGAGGCCAACTCCAGTGTATATTTGGGCTCCTGCTGCTGCTGCTGCTGCCAACTTCTGCCAACTCCAGGGTGTGATTCATCCAATTTTTGGGCTCCTGAAGCCAACTCCAGTGTATATTTGGGCTCCTGCTGCTGCTGCTGTCAACTCCTGCCAACTCCAGGGTGTGATTCATCCAATTTTTGGGCTCCTGAGGCCAACTCCAGTGTATATTTGGGCTCCTGCTGCTGCCAACTTCTGCCAACTCCAGGGTGTGATTCATCCAATTTTTGTGCTCCTGAAGCCAACTCCAGTGTATATTTGGGCTCCTGCTGCTGCTACTGTCAACTCCTGCCAACTCCAGGGTGTGATTCATCCAATTTTTGGGCTCCTGAAGCCAACTCCAGTGTATATTTGGGCTCCTGCTGCTGCTGCTGCCAACTTCTGCCAACTCCAGGGTGTGATTCATCCAATTTTTGGGCTCCTGAGGCCAACTCCAGTGTATATTTGGGCTCCTGCTGCTGCTGCTGCCAACTTCTGCCAACTCCAGGGTGTGATTCATCCAATTTTTGTGCTCCTGAAGCCAACTCCAGTGTATATTTGGGCTCCTGCTGCTGCTACTGTCAACTCCTGCCAACTCCAGGGTGTGATTCATCCAATTTTTGTGCTCCTGAAGCCAACTCCAGTGTATATTTGGGCTCCTGCTGCTGCTGCTGCCAACTTCTGCCAACTCCAGGGTGTGATTCATCCAATTTTTGGGCTCCTGAGGCCAACTCCAGTGTATATTTGGGCTCCTGCTGCTGCTGCTGCCAGCTTCTGCCAACTCCAGGGTGTGATTCATCCAATTTTTGGGCTCCTGAAGCCAACTCCAGTGTATATTTGGGCTCCTGCTGCTGCTGCTGTCAACTCCTGCCAACTCCAGCGTGTGATTCATCCAATTTTTGGGCTCCTGAGGCCAACTCCAGTGTATATTTGGGCTCCTGCTGCTGCTGCTGCCAACTTCTGCCAACTCCAGGGTGTGATTCATCCAATTTTTGGGCTCCTGAAGTCAACTCTAGTGTATATTTGGGCTCCTGCTGCTGCTACTGTCAACTCCTGCCAACTCCAGGGTGTGATTCATCCAATTTTTGGGCTCCTGAAGCCAACTCCAGTGTATATTTGGGCTCCTGCTGCTGCTGCTGCCAACTTCTGCCAACTCCAGGGTGTGATTCATCCAATTTTTGGGCTCCTGAAGCCAACTCCAGTGTATATTTGGGCTCCTGCTGCTGCTACTGTCAACTCCTGCCAACTCCAGGGTGTGATTCATCCAATTTTTGGGCTCCTGAGGCCAACTCCAGTGTATATTTGGGCTCCTGCTGCTGCTGCTGCCAACTTCTGCCAACTCCAGGGTGTGATTCATCCAATTTTTGGGCTCCTGAAGCCAACTCCAGTGTATATTTGGGCTCCTGCTGCTGCTACTGTCAACTCCTGCCAACTCCAGGGTGTGATTCATCCAATTTTTGGGCTCCTGAAGCCAACTCCAGTGTATATTTGGGCTCCTGCTGCTGCTGCTGCCAACTTCTGCCAACTCCAGGGTGTGATTCATCCAATTTTTGGGCTCCTGAAGCCAACTCCAGTGTATATTTGGGCTCCTGCTGCTGCTACTGTCAACTCCTGCCAACTCCAGGGTGTGATTCATCCAATTTTTGGGCTCCTGAAGCCAACTCCAGTGTATATTTGGGCTCCTGCTGCTGCTACTGTCAACTCCTGCCAACTCCAGGGTGTGATTCATCCAATTTTTGGGCTCCTGAGGCCAACTCCAGTGTATATTTGGGCTCCTGCTGCTGCTGCTGCCAACTTCTGCCAACTCCAGGGTGTGATTCATCCAATTTTTGGGCTCCTGAGGCCAACTCCAGTGTATATTTGGGCTCCTGCTGCTGCCAACTTCTGCCAACTCCAGGGTGTGATTCATCCAATTTTTGGGCTCCTGAAGCCAACTCCAGTGTATATTTGGGCTCCTGCTGCTGCTGCTGTCAACTCCTGCCAACTCCAGGGTGTGATTCATCCAATTTTTGGGCTCCTGAGGCCAACTCCAGTGTATATTTGGGCTCCTGCTGCTGCTGCTGCCAACTTCTGCCAACTCCAGGGTGTGATTCATCCAATTTTTGGGCTCCTGAAGCCAACTCCAGTGTATATTTGGGCTCCTGCTGCTGCTGCTGCCAACTTCTGCCAACTCCAGGGTGTGATTCATCCAATTTTTGGGCTCCTGAGGCCAACTCCAGTGTATATTTGGGCTCCTGCTGCTGCTGCTGCCAACTTCTGCCAACTCCAGGGTGTGATTCATCCAATTTTTGGGCTCCTGAAGCCAACTCCAGTGTATATTTGGGCTCCTGCTGCTGCTACTGTCAACTCCTGCCAACTCCAGGGTGTGATTCATCCAATTTTTGGGCTCCTGAAGCCAACTCCAGTGTATATTTGGGCTCCTGCTGCTGCTGCTGCCAACTTCTGCCAACTCCAGGGTGTGATTCATCCAATTTTTGGGCTCCTGAAGCCAACTCCAGTGTATATTTGGGCTCCTGCTGCTGCTACTGTCAACTCCTGCCAACTCCAGGGTGTGATTCATCCAATTTTTGGGCTCCTGAAGCCAACTCCAGTGTATATTTGGGCTCCTGCTGCTGCTACTGTCAACTCCTGCCAACTCCAGGGTGTGATTCATCCAATTTTTGGGCTCCTGAAGCCAACTCCAGTGTATATTTGGGCTCCTGCTGCTGCTGCTGCCAACTTCTGCCAACTCCAGGGTGTGATTCATCCAATTTTTGGGCTCCTGAAGCCAACTCCAGTGTATATTTGGGCTCCTGCTGCTGCTACTGTCAACTCCTGCCAACTCCAGGGTGTGATTCATCCAATTTTTGGGCTCCTGAGGCCAACTCCAGTGTATATTTGGGCTCCTGCTGCTGCTGCTGCTGCCAACTTCTGCCAACTCCAGGGTGTGATTCATCCAATTTTTGGGCTACTGAAGCCAACTCCAGTGTATATTTGGGCTCCTGCTGCTGCTACTGTCAACTCCTGCCAACTCCAGGGTGTGATTCATCCAATTTTTGGGCTCCTGAGGCCAACTCCAGTGTATATTTGGGCTCCTGCTGCTGCTGCTGCCAACTTCTGCCAACTCCAGGGTGTGATTCATCCAATTTTTGGGCTCCTGAAGCCAACTCCAGTGTATATTTGGGCTCCTGCTGCTGCTACTGTCAACTCCTGCCAACTCCAGGATGTGATTCATCCAATTTTTGGGCTCCTGAGGCCAACTCCAGTGTATATTTGGGCTCCTGCTGCTGCTGCTGCTGCCAACTTCTGCCAACTCCAGGGTGTGATTCATCCAATTTTTGGGCTCCTGAAGCCAACTCCAGTGTATATTTGGGCTCCTGCTGCTGCTACTGTCAACTCCTGCCAACTCCAGGGTGTGATTCATCCAATTTTTGGGCTCCTGAGGCCAACTCCAGTGTATATTTGGGCTCCTGCTGCTGCTGCTGCTGCCAACTTCTGCCAACTCCAGGGTGTGATTCATCCAATTTTTGGGCTCCTGAAGCCAACTCCAGTGTATATTTGGGCTCCTGCTGCTGCTACTGTCAACTCCTGCCAACTCCAGGGTGTGATTCATCCAATTTTTGGGCTCCTGAAGCCAACTCCAGTGTATATTTGGGCTCCTGCTGCTGCTGCTGCCAACTTCTGCCAACTCCAGGGTGTGATTCATCCAATTTTTGGGCTCCTGAAGCCAACTCCAGTGTATATTTGGGCTCCTGCTGCTGCTACTGTCAACTCCTGCCAACTCCAGGGTGTGATTCATCCAATTTTTGGGCTCCTGAAGCCAACTCCAGTGTATATTTGGGCTCCTGCTGCTGCTACTGTCAACTCCTGCCAACTCCAGGGTGTGATTCATCCAATTTTTGGGCTCCTGAAGCCAACTCCAGTGTATATTTGGGCTCCTGCTGCTGCTGCTGCCAACTTCTGCCAACTCCAGGGTGTGATTCATCCAATTTTTGGGCTCCTGAAGCCAACTCCAGTGTATATTTGGGCTCCTGCTGCTGCTACTGTCAACTCCTGCCAACTCCAGGGTGTGATTCATCCAATTTTTGGGCTCCTGAGGCCAACTCCAGTGTATATTTGGGCTCCTGCTGCTGCTGCTGCTGCCAACTTCTGCCAACTCCAGGGTGTGATTCATCCAATTTTTGGGCTACTGAAGCCAACTCCAGTGTATATTTGGGCTCCTGCTGCTGCTACTGTCAACTCCTGCCAACTCCAGGGTGTGATTCATCCAATTTTTGGGCTCCTGAGGCCAACTCCAGTGTATATTTGGGCTCCTGCTGCTGCTGCTGCCAACTTCTGCCAACTCCAGGGTGTGATTCATCCAATTTTTGGGCTCCTGAAGCCAACTCCAGTGTATATTTGGGCTCCTGCTGCTGCTGCTGCCAACTCCAGGGTGTGATTCATCCAATTGTTGGGCTCCTGAAGCCAACCCCAGGGTCTCTTTAAAGTAATGTTTGGGCTCCTGCTGCTGCTGCTGCCAACTTCTGCCAACTCCAGGGTGTGATTCATCCAATTTTTGGGCTCCTGAAGCCAACCCCAGGGTCTCTTTGAAGTAATGTTTGGGCTCCTGCTGCTGCTACTGTCAACTCCTGCCAACTCCAGGGTGTGATTCATCCAATTTTTGGGCTACTGAAGCCAACTCCAGTGTATATTTGGGCTCCTGCTGCTGCTACTGTCAACTCCTGCCAACTCCAGGGTGTGATTCATCCAATTTTTGGGCTCCTGAGGCCAACTCCAGTGTATATTTGGGCTCCTGCTGCTGCTGCTGCCAACTTCTGCCAACTCCAGGGTGTGATTCATCCAATTTTTGGGCTCCTGAAGCCAACTCCAGTGTATATTTGGGCTCCTGCTGCTGCTACTGTCAACTCCTGCCAACTCCAGGATGTGATTCATCCAATTTTTGGGCTCCTGAGGCCAACTCCAGTGTATATTTGGGCTCCTGCTGCTGCTGCTGCTGCCAACTTCTGCCAACTCCAGGGTGTGATTCATCCAATTTTTGGGCTCCTGAAGCCAACTCCAGTGTATATTTGGGCTCCTGCTGCTGCTACTGTCAACTCCTGCCAACTCCAGGGTGTGATTCATCCAATTTTTGGGCTCCTGAGGCCAACTCCAGTGTATATTTGGGCTCCTGCTGCTGCTGCTGCTGCCAACTTCTGCCAACTCCAGGGTGTGATTCATCCAATTTTTGGGCTCCTGAAGCCAACTCCAGTGTATATTTGGGCTCCTGCTGCTGCTACTGTCAACTCCTGCCAACTCCAGGGTGTGATTCATCCAATTTTTGGGCTCCTGAAGCCAACTCCAGTGTATATTTGGGCTCCTGCTGCTGCTGCTGCCAACTTCTGCCAACTCCAGGGTGTGATTCATCCAATTTTTGGGCTCCTGAAGCCAACTCCAGTGTATATTTGGGCTCCTGCTGCTGCTACTGTCAACTCCTGCCAACTCCAGGGTGTGATTCATCCAATTTTTGGGCTCCTGAAGCCAACTCCAGTGTATATTTGGGCTCCTGCTGCTGCTACTGTCAACTCCTGCCAACTCCAGGGTGTGATTCATCCAATTTTTGGGCTCCTGAAGCCAACTCCAGTGTATATTTGGGCTCCTGCTGCTGCTGCTGCCAACTTCTGCCAACTCCAGGGTGTGATTCATCCAATTTTTGGGCTCCTGAAGCCAACTCCAGTGTATATTTGGGCTCCTGCTGCTGCTACTGTCAACTCCTGCCAACTCCAGGGTGTGATTCATCCAATTTTTGGGCTCCTGAGGCCAACTCCAGTGTATATTTGGGCTCCTGCTGCTGCTGCTGCTGCCAACTTCTGCCAACTCCAGGGTGTGATTCATCCAATTTTTGGGCTACTGAAGCCAACTCCAGTGTATATTTGGGCTCCTGCTGCTGCTACTGTCAACTCCTGCCAACTCCAGGGTGTGATTCATCCAATTTTTGGGCTCCTGAGGCCAACTCCAGTGTATATTTGGGCTCCTGCTGCTGCTGCTGCCAACTTCTGCCAACTCCAGGGTGTGATTCATCCAATTTTTGGGCTCCTGAAGCCAACTCCAGTGTATATTTGGGCTCCTGCTGCTGCTGCTGCCAACTCCAGGGTGTGATTCATCCAATTGTTGGGCTCCTGAAGCCAACCCCAGGGTCTCTTTAAAGTAATGTTTGGGCTCCTGCTGCTGCTGCTGCCAACTTCTGCCAACTCCAGGGTGTGATTCATCCAATTTTTGGGCTCCTGAAGCCAACCCCAGGGTCTCTTTGAAGTAATGTTTGGGCTCCTGCTGCTGCTACTGTCAACTCCTGCCAACTCCAGGGTGTGATTCATCCAATTTTTGGGCTCCTGAGGCCAACTCCAGTGTATATTTGGGCTCCTGCTGCTGCTGCTGCCAACTTCTGCCAACTCCAGGGTGTGATTCATCCAATTTTTGGGCTCCTGAAGCCAACTCCAGTGTATATTTGGGCTCCTGCTGCTGCTGCTGCCAACTTCTGCCAAGTCCAGGGTGTGATTCATCCAATTTTTGGGCTACTGAAGCCAACTCCAGTGTATATTTGGGCTCCTGCTGCTGCTACTGTCAACTCCTGCCAACTCCAGGGTGTGATTCATCCAATTTTTGGGCTCCTGAGGCCAACTCCAGTGTATATTTGGGCTCCTGCTGCTGCTGCTGCCAACTTCTGCCAACTCCAGGGTGTGATTCATCCAATTTTTGGGCTCCTGAAGCCAACTCCAGTGTATATTTGGGCTCCTGCTGCTGCTACTGTCAACTCCTGCCAACTCCAGGATGTGATTCATCCAATTTTTGGGCTCCTGAGGCCAACTCCAGTGTATATTTGGGCTCCTGCTGCTGCTGCTGCTGCCAACTTCTGCCAACTCCAGGGTGTGATTCATCCAATTTTTGGGCTCCTGAAGCCAACTCCAGTGTATATTTGGGCTCCTGCTGCTGCTACTGTCAACTCCTGCCAACTCCAGGGTGTGATTCATCCAATTTTTGGGCTCCTGAGGCCAACTCCAGTGTATATTTGGGCTCCTGCTGCTGCTGCTGCTGCCAACTTCTGCCAACTCCAGGGTGTGATTCATCCAATTTTTGGGCTCCTGAAGCCAACTCCAGTGTATATTTGGGCTCCTGCTGCTGCTACTGTCAACTCCTGCCAACTCCAGGGTGTGATTCATCCAATTTTTGGGCTCCTGAGGCCAACTCCAGTGTATATTTGGGCTCCTGCTGCTGCTGCTGCCAACTTCTGCCAACTCCAGGGTGTGATTCATCCAATTTTTGGGCTCCTGAAGCCAACTCCAGTGTATATTTGGGCTCCTGCTGCTGCTGCTGTCAACTCCTGCCAACTCCAGGGTGTGATTCATCCAATTTTTGGGCTCCTGAGGCCAACTCCAGTGTATATTTGGGCTCCTGCTGCTGCTACTGTCAACTCCTGCCAACTCCAGGGTGTGATTCATCCAATTTTTGGGCTCCTGAAGCCAACTCCAGTGTATATTTGGGCTCCTGCTGCTGCTACTGTCAACTCCTGCCAACTCCAGGGTGTGATTCATCCAATTTTTGGGCTCCTGAGGCCAACTCCAGTGTATATTTGGGCTCCTGCTGCTGCTGCTGCCAACTTCTGCCAACTCCAGGGTGTGATTCATCCAATTTTTGGGCTCCTGAAGCCAACTCCAGTGTATATTTGGGCTCCTGCTGCTGCTGCTGCCAACTTCTGCCAACTCCAGGGTGTGATTCATCCAATTTTTGGGCTCCTGAAGCCAACTCCAGTGTATATTTGGGCTCCTGCTGCTGCTACTGTCAACTCCTGCCAACTCCAGGGTGTGATTCATCCAATTTTTGGGCTCCTGTGGCCAACTCCAGTGTATATTTGGGCTCCTTCTGCCCCTCATAGTGATGCCACTTCAACTCTCTGCAATTGTGCCGCTCTGCGATTCTATTAGCGATGCCTCTGATCTGCATGTGATATTTATTCAAAGTATTATTTAACTAACCCAGCACGCATCCTGTGCGTGTTACAGCAAGGCAGAATGGTTTACAACCCTATTGAGGCTCTAGGAGGCTCAGAAATAGCCGTTTTTAATAGCGATTCGTCGCGAATTTATTCGGGTCGAAACGATTTTTGTCGGAAAATTCGGCGAATCAGTCGAATCGAATTTTTCAAAAGTTCGCTCATCTCTAGCCACAGCAATAAGGTTATTTTACACACGTTTGCAAAAAGCTGATAAGCTGATAAATTCTGGGGCACAGTGTTGGAAATAGTGCCACTAGTAGATGGATCCTGGGATCCAGTGGATTCTTCTGGGGATACTGGCATAACTCTCCCCTGGAATCATCCATCATGCCTGGGAAGGCTCTCCCAGGAAAGCCCCAGGCTTCACAGGCCTCAGATAAGCAGGCCTCAGGTAATTACACATTTGTGTAGCCTGGCTCTCACAGCATGTGACCACACCCACCTAATAGAGTGCAAGCGCTTCCTCCTAATGTGTGATCATATGCCTGAATAGATTGTAAGCTCTTTTTCTTTCTGTGTCTTCTCTTATACACTAAGGGGTTATTTAAGAAGGAAAAGCGCAAAGTAGTGCTACTTAGCGCCTGGCAGCGTCTGGTGAATGATGGGCGCTGTATGCAAAACCACATTTATGAAGGCGATTCTGGTGAGCGACTCTAACAGTGCCATGTAGCGTACGATTCATCATTACAGGCAGCTCAGCGTATAGCACCGGAGCTCGAGGTTCCAGAGCGCCTGGCATTATCTGTCACTACCTGTCGCTCTCACATACATTTCAATGGACATTCCTTTTCTTCTGTTTAAATTTACTGTTTTATTGTTTTTTTCTCTCAAATCATTGTGTGACCTCTCCTGGCCTAGAAAAAGTCATTTTTTTTTTTATGCAGAATTGTCATTACAGGTCTGGCATTAAAGTGTTAAAGTCACAATGTTACAACAATGTCAATCCATGTGTTTTTGCTTTACACTAACAGGTGTATACATGTTCAAAAACAGACTTTAATCACACAGCGTCTGGTGCTCTATGCTATAGCGACCAGATTTAGAGCGCCGACGCTGTGTGTGTATAGTTTTTGTATAAGTATGGCGTGGAGTACTGAGAGTCGGTGGCACTGAGCTGGCGCTACCTCTCGCGCGCTGCAACATACATCACATTCATTAATGCGGGCCAGGTTACTACAGTGACTGCGGCGCTCTGTTACAGCGCCCGATACCCGCTTACAGCGTCTACTAGTGGTCGCTCTAAGCGCCGCCATACAGACGCTCATCTGCCGTTACCTGCCGTTAGTAATGAATCAGCCTCCACGTCAGGGCCGTATTTGGTGTCCAGGCTGCCCCAGGCACTTTTTGTTTTGCTTTCACCCCACGTGCGCGGGGGGGGGGGGGGGTGTTTGTGAAAGAGGTTTAAATGCAGACAGTGTTAGAGTGGGGGATGAGGTTGCGAGAGGTTTTTTGCAGACAGTGTGTGGGGAGGAGCGGGAGAAGGTACATTGGGTTAAATGCTGAGCCCCGTACTTTTTACTGGCTTCCACGACCCCTGATATACAGAAGTCTCATGACTGCATCCTGGAGGCAGGGAAATCAGGTCCTGTTAACAGCTGGGGAATGGCTGTTTTTAACCCCTTGCTCCCTCTTCCTCGTACACACACACACACACACACTCTGCATCTTTCTGCGGATGGGGGGCGCTCATGAGGTTGCATTAAGGTGCCAGCAAGGGTTTGTTGCTGTTTTTTTTTAACTATGGCCCTTATTCAGGAAGGGATAGCGTCAGGTAGTGGCTGGTTAATGAGAGGTAGCGATAGGTAGCGACAGGTTAACGCCGGACACAGCACACAATTACACATTTATCAAGCAGAATCTGTTGAGTGACTGGGATAACGCCATGTAGCGTCTGATTCATCATAATCCCAGCGTCAGCGTACAGCGCTGGTGTTCAGCCTTGTAGAGCACCTCTCGCTACCTGTTGCTCTCCCATACATTTCAATGGATGATCCTTTTCTTCTCTTTTTTTTTAAAAATCACAACTAATGTTGTGACCTCTTCTGGCATTGAAAAAGCCATCAAATATTTTTCATGTTTTATATATTCCTGCAGAAATGACATTACAGGTCTGGCATTAATGTGTTCATGTTGCAATGTTATTACAATGTAATTCCATATGTTTTCGCTAATAAAAAAAGACTTTACTCACACAGCCCCTGGCTCTCTGGGCTTCAGAGAAGCATTTTTCAGCGCCGGAGTTTTGTGAGGATGTTTTTTTAATGAATATGTTGTGAGTCAGTTGCACTGACCAGTCGCTAACATGCGCTCCCATACAGCGCTGTACTGGTCACAATGTATTCATCATTACTGCACAGCGAATGAGTCGCTATGAACTAGTGACCCACGGCCGAACACAGCGACTACTAGCGGGCGCTCTGAAATGCCTGCTACATACGCTCACCTGTCGCTATCTGGCGTTAGTGATAAATCAGCCTGTAAGTCAGCAAGAGCACACAAGAGCAAGAGCACACTCCATAGCAACCCCCCCCCCCCCTGCAAGTGGCCACCATAGGCACAGGCCTACGGTTGCTTAATAGTAAATACATCCCCGAATTGAGTGCAAGCTCTTCCTCCTATTATGTGCTCTGAATAGATTTCTAAGCTCTTTAACCTTCCATACCCTCTAATATGCTCCATAGACTGTTATCTGTACCTTAAATATTCTTCCACATACCCTAATAACTTTTATGCCTTTCTGTCCTTTATTATGCTCCAATACATTGTAAGCTCTTCCCTTGTTGTATGATTCTTTATACCCTAATAACACTGAAAATTGTTTTGTTCCTTTACATCCCTGTTTATCACATTGATAGCAGGGGCCCTTTCTAACTTTGCTTTTGGGTCCTGTTGTTTATAATCATGTTTCCTGGAATAACAATGAAATAATCAGACCTTAGCTAAGCACCCTAACAGTCAGTGCTCTTTGCCATTCAGAGCATGTCAGCAGCTCCCCCCGTCACTGCCCTTAAGGGGGGGGGGGGGAGAATGTTCTGAGGAACATGATAGCACTACTTTAATATAAATAAACTGACGCTTTACACAAGCAGATTATTAGCATCAATGCGATAGCTTTACAATCATCTAATCAGATCTGGTGATCATTTAATTATATAAATAAAATAGTACTGTCCCTTTAAATGTGACATAAAAATATGGCTGCTCATTTTGAAAGGCACCTGTCACCTGTATAGAGCTTTGGAGCCGTATCCATTATGCAAACATAATCCTCTGACAAGAGATGGATTGGAGATTAATGATGGGTAGGGGGTGAGATCGGGGGAGGAGGTGTCAGTGACTTGGTAATAGAAAAAATGAGGCCTAAGATTGAATGTCACCCGCACTGATGTCACTTAAAGGGAAAGGTCTCATAATGCCAGAGGATGACATGTGGCAGGATCCTGAAACAACTACAGCTTGCTGTATAATGCAAAGAGAATGATCCAGAGCTTACACTCTAATCTGTCCTGTTGTGACTTCCAACATCTGCTGTCTGCCTGTCACTATCACCCTTTCACTGCCAGGCAACTCCAATTCAAATAGCAAAAATACCCCAAATTATGACACACAAACCAACTATTATACCGTTACACAGTATATATGTTACACAGCATATATATATATATATATATATATATATATATATATATATATATATATATATATAATAGTTTAATAATACAATCTATTTCAATAATAGAGCTATGATTATCTATTAAAATAACCAAACCTAGGAAAGGAAATGTATTGTAATGTGTTTGTATATATACAATGGGGGGGGGGGGGGGGTGCTGACATGTGCATTAGTTTCAGGGTCCTTGGAAGAGCTTTGGGGCGACAAAAGTTAAGTATAGTGTCTCTTTAATATGGGTATACCAAGTGTTTGGGTCTGCTCTTACTAGATATGTTTGCAAGGTAAGAATTGCTACATGTGTATGCAAATGTAAATAAATATTTAAAGTGGACCAACACCCAGGATTTTGACTATCCTGGGTTTGGTCCACTTCAGGGGGGCACCCCGATTAGGTAATGTAAAAACCCCCCAGAAACCCCCAAACTCACCTCACCACGCTCCCACGGACAAGCGGCGGACAAGGCAGCGCGTCCGCCGCCGCCTCCCGCGCGCCCCTCTGACAGTGCGCGCGCCCGCGCCGGCCATTCACAAACGGCCGGCGCGGGCGCGCGCACGGCTAGAGGAGTGCGCGGGAGGCGGCGGCGGCCGCTGCCGCCGCCGATCGGGTGAGTTCTTTTGGGGTTTTGGGGGGGGGGGGTCCCTCAACGCGGGACATCCCGATCTCGGATGTCCCGCGGTGAGGGGGGTGATCGGCACGGGAATCTTATAGATTCCCGGGCCGATCACCCATGGGTGACGGTCCACTTTAATATCCAATGTAATTCCAACCCACCACATTATATATGGCCCTTACTCATGAAGGGATAGCGACAGGTAGTGCCTTCTAAGCGTCAGGTAGCGGCAGGTGAACGCCAGACACTGCGCGCAATTACACATTTATGAAGCCGAATCCGGTGAACAACGCCATGTAGCGTATAATTCATCATTATCCCAGGCTCAGCATACAGCGCCGGCATTCAGCCTTGCAGAGCGCCACGTCTTACCTCTCGCTACCTGGCGCTCTCCCATACGTTTCAATGGACGATCCTTAAATCCCTTTCCTGATCACAATTTTTTTTTTTAAATAAAATCTCAAAACTTTTTTGACATGTACCCTGGGAAAGTAAATGACATTTTTGAAAACTTTTTTTTGGATTAATAATATTTTTATGCAGAATTGTCCTTACATGTCTGGTATTAAAGTGTTCATGTTACAATGTAATATCAATGTAATTCCATATGTTTGCGCTTTGTTACTAGTGGATACATGTTTGCCTCTGGCGCTTTGGGCTACAACAACATGATTTTGAGCGCCGGCGCTGTTTGAGGCTGTTTTATTGATGAATGAGGCGCTCTGAAACAAAGAACCATGGCTGAGCACAGCGACTACTAGCGGTCGCCCTGAAATCCGCGCTACAGATGCTCATCTGACGCTATATGGCGTTAGTAATGAATCAGCCTGCCTATATATATATATATATATATATATATATATATACATATTACACACACACACTTTATTTAAAATATCGTATAATCCATATTCTAGTGTAATCCTAACCAGTCAATGTAAAACAATCCAATCCTAACCTACCAGTACATTTTTAGGTTGTGGGAGTCCCCTGGGGAAAAGCATGCAGGCACATTGATCATGCAAAATAGAGTACTGCAGCATCCATAAATATGTATATACATCTGTCGTGTGTGTATATTGAAACGTGCACAATTTTCATATAATGCTGCCAATTTCTTTCACAGATTAGAACAAGAAGCTCATCTAATGCCCCCAATAAATGAACACTGACTCATTCACTCATGGGAAGTATAGGCATACCCAGTTAACGAATGAATCTATCATGGTGAACAAATATGATATATGCTATACAATATTTATTTTATTTACTTATTTATTTTTGCATATGTTACACTGGACCTAAAAAGTAGGGCTGAGCAAGAACCTTGCTGTTGTATTTTCTTATATAGCACTGGTATGATCTGTTTTGCAATGTACTGTAATCCAGACAATAAATGTACTGTAATCCAATGTAATTCTAACCTACCAGTATGTTTTACTTATACTTAGGGAAGTGTAGTCATAATAACCATAATCAACTTACCAGGGTGAACAAATATAATATATATTTTTAATACCTGTATGTATGTATGTGTGTGTATAGAAAAATACACATTTTAATATAGTGCTGCCAAATTATTTCTCACTTTTACACATCTATCTATCTATCTATCTATCTATCTATCTATCTATCCGGCCATCCATCCAATAGCTGTCTATCTATACATACATAAATACACTATCTATCCATCCATTATCTATCTATCTATCTATCTATCTATCTATCTATCTATCTATCCATCTATCTATTCATCCATTATCTATCTATCTATCTATCTATCTATCTATCTATCCATCTATCTATTCATCCATTATCTATCTATCTATCTATCTATCTATCTATCTATCTATCTATCTATCCAATAGCTGTCTATCTATACATACATACATCCACTATCTATGCATCCATTATCTATCTATCTATCTATCTATCTATCAATTCAATTCAAAAAAGCTGTATTGGCAGGTCCAAAAAAAAACATTTAGCATTGCCAAAGCAAAAAGGGAATAACAATTGGGGGGGGGGGGGGGGGGGGTTATAGGGGCAGCATTGGGTGTACAATGGTCCAGTCATGGTGGGAGTTGGAGACGTATAGAGGCAGTAAGGGGTTGGGCGGGATTAAGGGGCAGTATATGGGTTTGAAATCCATAGATTCTAATAGTCCTTTTAGTTGTGGCAGTATATACGTGGGGTATAGGGGGCAGTATAGGGGTATATCAGTCCATGGTCCCTTATGTTCCTCTCAGTTGGTGGCAGGTGGAGACATATTGGGCGGCTATTTGCAGGGTGGGCTCCTCTTCTCCCAGCAGGATGTGGAGTTTCCTCTCATCATCTATGGAGGTGAAGTCCGGGATGAGGGTGGAGAGTCTCTGGAAATAAGTGTCCCTGGTGGATGAATATTTGCTGCAGTGTAGCAGGAAGTGGGCCTCATCCTCCAGGGCCCCCTGCTCACAGTGTCGGCACAGTCTTCTCTCCCGTGGCTTGTATGTCTGCCTGTGCCGGCCTGTCTCCATCTCCAGGCTGTGGGCACTCAGTCTATAGAGACTCAGGGTCTGCCTGTGTTTGGGGTGGTGCAGCCTCTCCAGGTATGGGGCCATGGTGTAGTCCCTCTTTAGTGATTGGAAGATGGTAAGTTTCTGAGAGTTACTTATTCCTTTCTTCCAATCCTCTATATATTGCTTCTGGCCGCTCTCTATCGCCCCCTTTATTTGGGCTTTTGTCAGGGCATGTCGGGGGTTTTGGCTGGACAGGTGACTGACACTCAGTTGGAGGGCACAGGGTTTGTTCTGGGCCCCATGGCTCAGGGAGGCTTTGTGGTGGTAGGAGTCGGGGCTGCTGCTCTGTATGTGCCCCCAGAATGACAGCGCCTTCTTCTGCACCTGGAACCATAGAGGGAACCTGCCCAGCTCTGCCCGGCACGCCATGTTGGAGTTGCTGCGATGGACCTGGAGGAGGTACTTGCAGAACTCCAGATGAAAGGTCTCTGTTGGGCTTGGGTCCCATTTGGACTGGTCTATCTATCTAATCTATCCACTCATCCATTATCTATCTATCTATCTATCTATCTATCTCATATCTATCTATCTATCTATCCCATATCTATCTATCCCATATCTATCTATCTATCTATCTATCTATCTATCTATCTATCTATCTCATATCTATCTATCTATCTATCCCATATCTATCTATCTATCTATCTATCTATCCCATATCTATCTATCTATCTATCTATCTATCTATCTATCTATCTATCTATCCGTCCATCCAATAGCTGTCTATCTATACATACATACATCCACTATCTATGCATCCATTATCTATCTATCTATCTATCTATCTATCTATCTATCTATCTATCTATCCCATATCTATCTATCTATCTATCTATCTATCTATCTATCTATCTATCTCATATCTATCTATCCCATATCTATCTATCTATCTATCTATCTATCTATCTATCTATCTATCTCATATCTATCTATCTATCTATCTATCTATCTATCTATCCCATATCTATCTATCTATCTATCTATCTATCTATCTATCTATCTATCTATCTACCTATCTATCTATCTATCTATCTATCTATCTATCTATCCCATATCTATCTATCTATCTATCTATCTATCTATCTATCTATCTCATATCTATCTATCTATCTATCTATCTATCTATCTATCTATCTATCCCATATCTATCTATCTATCTATCTATACATCCACCACATAGCTATCTGCCCCACTTTACCCTCCAAGCCAAGAAGCTCCTCATCATTGGAGGACACTCAGATTTGGGCTCAGTGGGGATGCTGCGGGCTGGTCATGGGCTGACCAAGCTGGTATAATCCCAGGCTGATTTTTGGCCTCAGTCAGCCACTGTATCTATAAGTATGTCATCTATCTATCTATCTATCTATCTATCTATCTATCTATCTATCTCATATCTATCTATCCATGCATCCTATATATATATCTATCAATCCATCTCACATCCATCTCTCTCTCTCTCTCTCTCTCTCTCTCTCTCTCTCTCTCTCTCTCTCTATATATATATATATATATGCACATGTATTATATTGGATTTTTGCCACTAGCATTCCCAGTGTTGCAGGAAGCAAGCACTAGTCTCCCTGCCCATCCTCCATGTCACATCTCCCATCCTCAAGCCACCCCCTTGTACAGTGCTACAGCCAATGTTGTTGCCATGCAAGTCAATGAGCTGAATGGCTGTTGCGGCCGGTGAGCTGGCCGAGCTGAGGATTGGGTTCGGCAGCAGGCTCAGCCTTCCTGGTGGTGGAGCCCCTCTTGCAGAGAAGCCAGAGGAAGGCTCTCACCGATTAGCATCCCCCCCCCCCCCCCCCCAGTTACATGATGAATGGTTGGAGGCCTGATTGAAAATTCTAATCACAGCTGAGCGGTCCTGCATCCCAGCAGCGGCAGCAGCAGCGGCGTCCCCCCTGCTCCCTCCGGCCGCCTCCATGGTGTCCGCTATGCATGAGGCCCTCATCAGCAGCATCACAGCAGCCGGGATGGAGGGGCTGCCAGGACCGCTCTGTGCTCACCCCCTGCATGCTGCTTGTCTTTCAGGATTCTGCCGCCGCTGCCTGATCTCACCATGAGCCAGAGGAGAAAGTAGAGCCGTGCCGGAGCCGCCTGTTCACTCTCGCACTGCTGGGAAATGCTGCATTATGGGAAATGTAAGTCATTTGCCTTATTTTAGAAAAATTGCAGGATGTTTCAAATAATGGGGACAGCCGCATGGGTGTAGCTATAGGGGGTGCGACTGCACCAGGATCTAGGGGGTCAGGGGGCCCCATCATTGTTGCTCCTCCACCTTATTTATCAAATTTGTGCTCACTTGGCATCATTTAGAAAAAGGAAGCACAATTTTCTTTGCCGTTTCAGTCTTTAGATGTCTAGCTGCATCAAATTGAGATAAAATACAGAAAAGAGGTTTACTGTATGAGCCTTGAATGAGCCCCATTTAATGTTCGCACCAGGGCCCCATCATATTTAGTTACGCCACTTGGACAGGTTGTGAGTAGATATAACGGCCACACTTTAGGCTGGGGGACCTAATCCAAGCTGCAGCACCACTTCCTCTCAGTATCTTCTGTTGCAGTGGTCAGGGAACCCTACAGAGTCCTAAGGGACTGACTGCATTAAACTCAACAGAGGCTGCTAGGAGGCAAAAGCTACGCCAACATAACTAAAGGTGCAAAAGTTAACATGCACAGGGTACTCCCCTTGCTGTCTGTGACTCCTCTGCGAGCCTGTTCAGCCATACTGTACATAGGTGCCATCAGGATTGAATGACAGACCAGTACAAATTGCTTAAGTTGAGGTTGAAGTTGGGCTTTAACATGATTGAAAAGTTATTTTAATCTGCATTGTTCATTCTAAGATACACACTCTCTATCCATATGCTAATCACCAATGTGGTTACATGCCCCCCCCCCCCCCTTTATAGGCACCTAAACCCTCCTTGTCAACCCTGTTCTGGTCCATGAGGTGCCTAACCTACTTCCTATCAGGGGTGGTCTGGGGCAAGAAAGCAGCCCAGGAATTTACAGGCCATGCCAGCCCAGGGTGTTTCAAAAACTACAGCACTGCAGGGGCAGATTATGGGCAGGGGTGAAAATGGCCACTCCTAGATGGTAATAATAATGAACCTATAGTTTTGCAGGGGCAGATACCATGTCATGAGTGGGTATGGCACACAAAGCCATAATGCTTACAGGGGCAGATACTTGGGAGGCAGGGACAAGGGGCGGTATAGAAGAGGAATGTTTAAATCTAGACACAGAGTCTAGGTGAAGTGCCAACCTAGCTAGACCGAAAGCAGTGCAGCCCACCAGGAATTCTCTCTATGCGCCACCTGTAAGCCCAGTATTTTTTTATTCCCCAACAGGGACTCTGAGACAGCAGAACACACTTGCAGCAGCCAGACCTCCACCAATAAGGGATGTACATTAGTTTTCAGGTTAACTTTCACAGCAAGCCCACCCCTGCTGGTAAAGGGAGCTTCCATTATGCGTCAGCTGACTTTAGCCCAGGATGAGCTCTCCAACTTTACTTGGAGGTATATTCGTTTTCGGGTCCATTTTCAAGCAAGCACACCACTGCTGGTAAAGGGAGCTTCCATTATGCATCAGCTGACTTTAGCCCAGGATGAGCTTTCCAACTTTACTTGGAGGTAAAGTTTGGGATTGCTGTGCATTGTGGTGCTTTTCTGGGCAAGTAAATGTGTGACTGGGTACTATGGTGTCTTCGCTGTAATGTATGGTTAAGCTTGTTTCCCGTTTGTAGAATGCCCGCACATCCCCCCATTCACTCGCAAGCCCCTAAATCGCATTCATGGGCTGCAGAAGCTCCCCTTTATTGATGCTGGTTTCTGTGTGTAGTCAAAGCTGTTAACAAAATGTGTGGCATACATTACTGATTGGAAGAGAGCCCTCGCATGCATGTGAGATTGGCAGAAAAGGTGGGTTTTGAGGGAGGTCTGAGGGGGTTTCACACAGTGGAGCATCCAAACTCTTGATGCCCCAGAGTTTAGATGCTTCAGGTGATAGGTCCACTTTAAAGGGAAAGTCCACTCAAATTAAGTAGTGGCAGACTGCACAAGGCTGCCTGGTAACCTGCCAACTACTTCTCTGCTGCTCACCATTTTCCTGCACGTGCCACTTATGAGCAGCCAGCAGGTGGGGGTGGCCTGTGTATGGGGCGCTACTCATTAGAACAAAATACAGTAAATTTTCTGTGAGGGTAAAAGGGAGGGAATAATGACCATAATGCATACCTGCAAACTGTCCCTCATTTAAAGGGGCTGTCATTTTTTTAGCCAATGTTCCTCTGCCCCTTGCTGTCCATTGCCCCCCGTCCCTCCCCTGAGGTTTCTATTTTCGGTAACTGTGAAAACCAAAGAGAAATACCCAATACTGTGCATTTCTACTTACATGTTTACTTACTTACAGTGTTACTAATTTGTACAGTCTGGAGGAAAGAAGGGAGATGGGGGACATGATTGAGACCTTTAAATATTTGAAAGGATTGAATAAGGTTCAGGAGGGAAGTGTTTTTAAGAAGAAACTTAATGATAGAACAAGGGGCACAACCTGAAGCTAGTTGGGGGGAAGATCAGGAGCAATGTTAGAAAATATTATTTTACAGAAAGAGTAGTAGATGCTTGGAACAAACTTCCAGCAGAGGTAGTTGAAAAATCAACAGTCACTGAATTTAAACATGCCTGGGATAAGCATACATCTATCCTAAGATAAAGAGTACATACATTATACACATAAGGGCAGACTAGATGGACCGTATGGTCTCCTTCTGCCGTCAACCTTCTATGTTTCTATGTTCCCAAGCCACAAGTGACTGCTGATGGCAAGTGGGGTTAAGTGGGTGTGTGAGGTGACCCATATGACGTTTGCATGTCCACACTGGTCACTGGTGGTAATGTTATTATAATGGCTGATTTTTGGGCTTTCTTTAACGCTTAAATGGATGGGCATTCCAACATTTCTAGGTGTGGGGCTTTAGGCATTTCTAACTTTTCAAGGTGGCAAAGAGGGACAATTGTTAAAATAAGCCATGCCCCTCATTGAGGGATGGATAGGAGATAGGGTGTAACAGTTACAACCGTATAAACACTTTGAATAGGCAAATGAATCATTTATTGATGCAGATCTGCATATTAACCCTCAAAGAAGGACATAGAAGAACAATGACGGACAAGGGAACATAGACTCAAAAGAGGAACAGTCCCTCCAAATCAGGGATAGTTGGGAGGTATGCCTTAGGTAAACTTTAAATGACAAATGTAGGCATTTAAAATGTCTCCTTCCATCTTTCCCTCTCTCGCTACTACCTCAATAGTAGCATTTATGTTGGTTTTCTTACCTTATTTTGCAGTTTCAGCTATTGCTCCCCTATGTATTAAAATGAAAGCCCTTGTTAAAGTCCTATTGTAGTCATTTTTTATATTGTGTATTAATTGATACCGCCTATTTTTTTTTTTATATTTTCTGTTTTGTTACTATCTCATTGTTGAGCCATTAGAGCACAGGTGTCAAACTCAAGGTCTGGGTGCCGGATGTGGCCCTTCAAGCCTTTTTAAGTGGCCCTCTGACAGCTTCTAGACAACGTTGGCTGGGCGGCAACCCTTCTATGTGGCCGCTGATACCAGCAGTACATGTTTGCGCCTGTGTGTGGCACTGCCAAGTGAATGCCTAGAGAGTAGAGTCTGCACAAGGGGGCTCACCTAATCCACCAAACTTAAAAAACAATTCTGTGCCTATCCTGGGCAAATTATTCAGCATCTGCATCTGTCCTGGGCAAAATCATTCAGCATCTGCATCTGTCCTGGGCAAAATCATTCAGCATCTGCATCTGTCCTGGGCAAAATCATTCAGCATCTGCATCTGTCCTGGGCAAAATCATTCAGCATCTGCATCTGTCCTGGGCAAAATAATTCAGCATCTGCATCTGTCCTGGGCAAAATCATTCAGCATCTGCATCTGTCCTGTACAAAATATTTCAGTGTCTGCATCTGTTCGGGGCAAAATAATTCAGTGTCTGCATCTGTTCGGAGCAAAATAATTCAGTGTCTGAATCTGTTCTGGGCACATTAATTCTGCATCTGCTGTGGGCAAAATAATTCCACATTTGCATCTGCCATAGGCAAAATAATGCAGGACCGATATCTATTTTGGACAAAATAATTATGTTTCTACATCTAGCCTGGGTCGAATTATTCTGTGGCTATTCTGGGGAGAAACATTCAGAATCCGCATCTGTCCTGGGGAGAAGAATTCAGAATCCACATCTGTCCTGGGCAAATTATTTCTGCACCTGCATCTGTCCCAGGCAAAATAATTCAGTGCCTACATCTATTTTGGACAAAATAATTATGTTTCTACATATAGCTTGAGTCGAATAATGTGCCTATCCTGGGAAGAAAAAATCAGAATCTGCATGTGTCCTGGGTAAAATAATTCTGTGTCTGTCCTTGACAAAATAGTTCTGTGGCGGTCCTGGGTAAAATCATCAGGTGTAAGCATCTGACCTGGGCAAAATCATTATAGGGCTGTACTAGGCCCAACAAAACAGCCCATGCCTGCATCTGTCCTGGGCAAAATTAGTCTGTAACCATAGATTTGAATGGTCGAGCTTCCATTTTGTTATGAGTTTGTTATTAACAACTTTTAAAGGTGATCAGAATGCTGAGTTTGACATTAGGGTGAATCTAGACCACCTTGTAACAGAGAGTTTTGGCCTGAACTTGGCCACTAGGCAGAAAACTAGGAAAACAAAGCTACACAGCTAAGGAAAGGAAATAACTTTTTTTGCTGACTTTATTTTTCCCACGGCTGTCCCTCTATTTATGATCTGTGAAACTGAAAGTGTAGAAAAGGCGGGGCTCTTGGGGTGTCCCTTTTTTCCCTTAACATTATAGTTTTCCATATTAGAATTTCTCACAGATGTCACAGCAGCCACATGGTGTCATTTCCAGCTGTGCCCACATGGTGTCATTTCCAGCTGTGCCCACATGGTGTCATTTCCAGATGTGCCCACATGGTGTCATTTCCAGCTGTGCCCACATGGTGTCATTTCCAGATGTGCCCACATGGTGTCATTTCCAGCTGTGCCCACATGGTGTCATTTCCAGCTGAGCCCACATGGTGTCATTTCCATCTGTGCCCACATTGTGTCATTTCCAGCTGTGCCCACATGGTGTCATTTCCAGCTGTGCCCACATGGTGTCATTTCCAGCTGTGCCCACATGGTGTCATTTCCAGCCCACATGGTGTCATTTCCATCTGTGCCCACATGGTGTCATTTCCATCTGTGCACACATGGTGTCATTTCCAGCTGTGCCCACATGGTGTCATTTCCAGCTGTGCCCACATGGTGTCATCTCCAGCTGTGCCCACATGGTGTCATCTCCAGCTGTGCCCACATGGTGTCATCTCCAGCTGTGCCCACATGGTGTCATCTCCAGCTGTGCCCACATGGTGTCATCTCCAGCTGTGCCCACATGGTGTCATTTCCAGCTGTGCCCACATGGTGTCATCTCCAGCTGTGCCCACATGGTGTCATTTCCAGCTGTGCCCACATGGTGTCATCTCCAGCTGTGCCCACATGGTGTCATTTCCAGCTGTGCCCACATGGTGTCATTTCCAGCTGTGCCCACATGGTGTCATTTCCAGCTGTGCCCACATGGTGTCATCTCCAGCTGTGCCCACTTGGTGTCATTTCCAGCTGTGCCCACATGGTGTCGTTTCCAGCTGTGCCCACATGGTGTCATTTCCAGCTGTGCCCACATGGTGTCATCTCCAGCTGTGCCCACATGGTGTCATTTCCAGCTGTGCCCACATGGTGTCATTTCCAGCTGTGCCCACATGGTGTCATTTCCAGCTGTGCCCACATGGTGTCATTTCCAGCTGTGCCCACATGGTGTCATTTCCAGCTGTGCCCACATGGTGTCATTTCCAGCTGTGCCCACATGGTGTCATTTCCAGCTGTGCCCACATGGTGTCATTTCCAGCTCTGCCTTGCAGCAAGGGGCGAGCTTGAGGTTTGCCGGGCAAGCTGGTTCTTGTGGTTCCTTTAGAGGCAGCGTGTCGGGAAGGAGCCCCGTCCCGGCAGATACAAATGCTGTAACTTTCCATTCCGGGATTATCCGTTTGACAGATGCCTGTTCTGATTTCATGGCGCACTCCAGAAGCAATTTTTAACGGAGTAAAATGAAAGCATTGGAATTGACAGGCGATACAGTCCATTTAGCTTTGCAGAGTCTGCCAATTCCACCTAATTACTCTGCCTGCATGCCGCTTCTTGTTACATTACACAGGACGCCTGCGTGCCACTCCACTCCTAAAATCAAGGAAAATTCACAATCCTCACATTGCTTCTTTTAAACAGCACAGCAAGGAGAAATGGGGGAAACCAGGGTGCGGGAAGCAGGAGCCGCATTGCCACCACTTGCTGACTGCTTCAGTACTGACCAGCTGCATTACCACCTTTTACCTGCAGAGCGGCTGCAAAATCAAGATCTCAAAGCAGCATTCAGCTATGGAGTAGGAGGATCCTGCACAGACATCAACCAAGGAGACAGGTCTCTAGGAGTGACCATCTGTTAAGTGGGTGTGGCTTGATGGAATAGGGTGTGGCTTGATGACACTAATTACTAACCTACCATAAGGAGTGGATGACCTGGGGTCTAATTCGTTAAACTACAAAGACCAGCTTCACTGTTGACCATAGCATTAATATTAAAGTTGGTTATTACAAGGAAAAGGTAGTAGTAATAACACTTTACTTTTTATTTCAGAAAAAGTACAACTGTCAAATAAAACAATTAGTTTACGCTCCCTTATACCTGTTTCTCTTTTAAAATTGTAAATATGTTCCTCTCACCCCAACACTCTCCCCGGAATTAGCTGTTTCCTTACCTTCCACTGCTATATCCTCTGCGTTTAAAGCAGAACTAAACTGAAGTCACCACTCCCTCATTCATGGCGTATGGCACCAAATGGCAGCCAGGTGACCAATTCAGGTTTTATGTGCAAGCCCACTGATCAATCCAGATTGGTCACTGACAGTCACGTGATTGCAAGCCACAAGTGAATGAGTTGTTAACATATGGGTATAGGATCACTGGTGTCCTTTAAAATGGCCCAAAACCCACGGCAATTGGCCTGGGAATCTATAAGATTCCTTGCCTGATCGATTCCCTCCCCCCCGGGGCATCCTGATTTTGCTGTGTGAAACCCCCCAGGTCGCCTCATGCACTTACCTTGTTTCCTGGTCCAACGCAGTCGTATCTCCGCTATCTCTTTAGCAGGGCTCACGGCTGCTCCAGGCATTTGTGATGGCCGTCATAGGCACGCTCCCTGTTAGAGGGTAGCGGGGAATGCGGCTGTCAGCGTGCTCGGAGCCGCTCGCCTTAGATGAAGGCTTAGACAACGTGATGTCAGTGGCCTCCGAGCGCAGTGACTGAATGAGCGGCCACGCATGTGCCATAAACCCGGGAAGAGGTGAGTTGGCCTCGGCGATCTGGGGGGTTTCACGCAGCAGGAGACCCCGACCCACCAAAGGACCAAAACCCAGAATAGTTAAAATCCTGGGTTTTGGTCCACTTTAAGGAAACATGTTATCCAGTGTCTGCTTTTTCCTTATATATGACCACATAATCCTCTCCCA
The DNA here is from genome assembly GCA_027917425.1 of Gastrophryne carolinensis. NCBI lineage: Eukaryota > Metazoa > Chordata > Amphibia > Anura > Microhylidae > Gastrophryne > Gastrophryne carolinensis. The sequence goes on along the minus strand of CM051235.1, from coordinate 400,380,087 downwards.
TGGTGGACTGAGATTCAGTGTACACACCGTGAGTGCCAGCACTCTCTACTGGATCAGTGAAGCCAGGTGATAGAAATAGAAGCCTGTTAAATAGGAACAGGTTGTAAACTGTTGCACTACTATAAGCTATAAAAGGGCCTTCCATTTTTTAAATGTATCATTGGCTGTCCCTTCAAACCGCAGCATGTAGAAAATGTAATAGAATAAATCACTGTTTCTCAACCTGCAGTACATGTAACCCAGGAGGTACACTGTGGTGTTCAGGTGTACACCTACAACGGTTGCTTGACTGGTCTGGTCTATTTTTTAACAGTGAAACTTTATCCCTTCTTGCATTAAAAGTTTGGAGTTTTTGGAGGTACTTGGTTGGAACTTCTTATCACTAGGGGGTACTTGGTGTAAAACGTTTTAGAGCCACTGGGTAGTGTGGCATGGGCCAACTCAGACCTCCTCCTCCTTTACACCAAGCAGTTAGTTTAGGGTGAGATATGAACAGGCTCCCTTTACTTTACCCCATGCAAAATCCTGCTATCAACATAGATTTGTTTGAAGAATTGTTTTAGCATTAGATGTTAGCAGTGGCATAATTAAATGTGATGGGGCCCTGGTGCGAACATTAAATGGGGCCCTTTCAAGGCTCATACAGTAAACTTTATTGTGGTCGCACCCCCCCGCAGCCCCTCAAGTTATGCCCCTGCATGTCAGGGCTGTTGACTGGCAGACTAAATAAACAAGGTAAGATTATCTATGCACTGAAGCTCAAAATGTACTTTCTTCATGCCATCAACCTCCTCTATCAGCAAAGGAAGAGGATCAGCAAAGGGAGAAAATCAGCAAAGGGAGAAAATGCAGGGTGGGTCAGTGTCTGTGGTCCAACCTCCACAGGCCAGGTCTAAACAGGGGGACATAAAAAGACAGGTGCTAAGGAGAAGGAGGAGAAGGTGCTAGAAGGAAAAGCAGTTCCTACCTAATCAATTCCCAATTCCTTCCCCCATTCCTCATTACAAAATACCACCTTCACCCCTTCCCCCTCCCCTGAAATAGATTTGACCTTTTGACCATATTTTTCACTCTATAAGACTAGCTGTTTCTCCCCCAGAAGTGGGTTATGGTCCTGTTATCTTTTTACCCGTTCTGTCATAGGGAAAATATATGCCCACTTAGGTAATTCTTTTCCTCAGTGTAGCCAAAAACAGCTGGCAATTATTTCAGCTGCCTTGTTTATTATCTGCACAGACTGTTTGTTACATGTGTATACTTATATACTGTATACTGTGTTCACAATGACAGTGGATACATTCTGCAGCATTGATACATGTTACTGAAGATAAACGTGCTTGAGTGTTATCCCCTGATTGATTTTAACCTTATATTTTTGTGTATATTCAAGTTGATGATAGTGTATTCATTATTACATTACATTTATTTATTTTTTTGTGTGTTAATCGGTAGCAATCTGTTTTTGGCTACACTTAGGGGACTATATTCTCACTTAATTATTTTCCTATTATGAAGCCTGAATGGAGAAATGAAGAGACTTGGAAGATGCTTCCCTCCACATGCTCTGCTATAGGGTGATTGGTGGGGACTCTGCAAACTGTCTGTAATATAGTGATTAATGAGGACTCAGACCACTATCTGTAATGGGGTAAATGAAGGAGGGGGTCTGCACACTGTCTGCAATGGGGTGATTGTGGGGGATTCTGCACACTGTCTGTAGTGGGGTACATGAAGGAGGGGGTCTGCACACTGTCTGCAATGGGGTGATTGTGGGGGATTCTGCACACTGTCTGTAATAGGGTGATTGGGGGGATTCTGCACACTGTCTGCAATGTGGTGATTGTGGGGAATTGTGCACACTGTCTGTAATGGGGTAAATGAAGGAGGGGGTCTGCACACTGTCTGCAATGGGGTGATTGTGGGGGATTCTGCACACTGTCTGTAATGGGGTACATGAAGGAGGGGATCTGCACACTGTCTGCAATGTGGTGATTGTGGGGGATTCTGCACACTGTCTGTAATGGGGTACATAAAGGAGGGGGTCTGCACACTGTCTGCAATGGGGTGATTGTGGGGGATTCTGCACACTGTCTGTAATGGGGTGATTGTGGGGGATTCTGCACACTGTCTGTAATAGGGTGATTGTGGGGGATTCTGCACACTGTCTGTAATGGGGTAAATGAAGGAGGGGATCTGCACACTGTCTGTAATAGGGTGATTGTGGGGAATTGTGCACACTGTCTGTAATGAGGTACATGGTGCTTGGTGATTAGGAGTGGATATTTTAGCACACTATTTACACTGTCTGTAATAGGGTGATTGTGGGGAATTGTGCACACTGTCTGTAATGAGGTAAATGGTGCTTGGTGATTAGGAGTGGATATTTTAGCACACTATTTACACTGTCTGTAATAGGGTGATTGTGGGGAATTGTGCACACTGTCTGTAATGGGGTAAATGGTGCTTGGTGATTAGGAGTGGATATTTTAGCACACTATTTTCCTCCTCTAAACCCTGGGTGCGTCTTATGGGCGAACATACAATAAATTGACCTATATTAGTATAAAATATCATGGCCATGTCCAAAGGCGCCACCTCTCCCATGACGGAAATGCTACTGTCACTGCTGCCTTTGTATTACTCAGATAGATTATACATGCTAATAAATTTGACCACAAAGCTAAAGTTCAAGTTTTTGTTTTTGGAAGACTCCTCCAAAGGCCACTTCTGTTCCCAAGGTGGTGATGTTGCCATTCCAAGGGTGAAAATGGACCTATACTTACCTAATGTACCATATCCAAAGATGCCACCTATGTTACTAGAATAGTAAGCAACAACACATAAAAATGCTATTTTTCTCTACCTTTTTCCCCCAAAATGACCGGTACCTGTGATGGGGCATTTTTACATGTTAGGTGCAACATTTTTTGGGGGAAGATATAGGACAAAGATTTTATTTGCAATTTTTGGAGTGTTATCGCTAAAAAGCAGATTGCAATCCACACTGTCACAAAGTCACACTGACTTCATCAAATATTTAGCATGACCCCCATGGTGTGGGGGGGGGGTATCCACATGCTATACTATCTACAAGTGGCCTGTTGGCTGAGGAAAGTTTGTGCAGACACCTTTTCCAGAACCAGCGGGGGCACTGGAGGGATTTCTGTTGGAAAAACATGCCACATGCCGGGGTGTGATTTAGGCCAGATTTGTGCAGAATTCAAAGAACAATAAAGAAAAGCGGAAAGAATAATTGGAGCCCCCTTACCATCCCTGCAGGAACTGTACGAACGCAGAACCAATACTCGGGCAGAAAAGATACTTTGGGATTCCTCCCACCCTGGACACGCCCTATTCCATTACTTACCATCTGGGCGGCGTCTTGCGGTACCAGCCTGCAGGACTTCTAGATCTAGGAAGGGTTTCTTTCCTTTGGCTGTCTGCATACTCAACAATAGCCAGGCATCATAGGCCCAGGCTCAAGCCGGTATCATTTGCACTTTAGAAGATTATTGTGTCTGTGTATCTCTGTTTCTATGTTCCCCTTCCTATGTTACTGGAACTGTAGTTAACTGTTAACTGTTTTTTGCACTGTGTATATGCCAAAAAGAATTCCTTGCTCATCTTACGATGTACTTGGCTTTCAATAAATTGAATTGAATTGAGCATCCTGGGCAGGAGCTTAGCGCTTCTATTAGGACACTCATATTGTTCCCAGTTATGATAACACAACCACAGCACCGATCCTGAACCCCCTCCAGGGGATGGCGCCGATCTTATTCAGCCCCAATCACAGCTGGGTGAGTGATTAATGGCGCAATCAAGCCGCAGCTAATTAAAAATTAACAAACTTTCTGTATACAGCGAACTCGCAGGAAACCATGTAAAAAAATAGGTGCATGCTGGGAACTCCACATGTGTATGGTGTGCTATGAAACAGGAAATAATAGGACACCCAGATTCTTTCCCCTGAATAATAAAATGAGGAATACGTGATCAACTATGACAATTATGACAATTATACCATCATGATTAATAAAACATATGCCTTAATTTTAATCAGCTCCTGAGACACAAATACATTTTAGATAAATCATCAGCCTTCAGCAATTTACAGTTCTACCTCATTTTTTTTTTTTCAGTTTACAAAAGGTCATAATTGAACATGATACATATGACAATACATTAGATTTAATAGATTGTAATCTCTTCCCCTTCTGTATCCTTCCTTATACCCTAATAGATTGTAAGTTCTTCCCCCTTCTGTATCCTCCCTTATACCCTAATACATTGTAAGCTCTTCTTCTGTATCCTCCCTTATACCCTAATAGATTGTAAGCTCTTCTCCTTCTGTATCCTCCCTTATCCCCTAATAGACTGTAAGCTCTTCCTTCTTCTGTATCCTCCCTTATACCCTAATAGATTGTAAGCTCTTCTCCTTCTGTATCCTCCCTTATATCCTAATAGATTGTAAGCTCTTCTCCTTCTGTATCCTCCCTTATACCCTAATAGATTGTAAGCTCTTCTCCTTCTGTATCCTCCCTTATACCCTAATAGATTGTAAGCTCTTCCTCCTTCTGTATCCTCCCTTATACCCTAATAGACTGTAAGCTCTTCTCCTTCTGTATCATCCCTTATACCCTAATAGATTGTAAGCTCTTCTCCTTCTGTATCCTCTCTTATACCCTAATAGATTGTAAGCTCCTCTCCTTCTGTATCCTCCCTTATACCCAAATAGACTGTAATCTCTTCTACTTCTGTATTCCTCTTTAAGACATAATAGATTGTAAGCTCTTTTACCTCTGTATCCTCCCTTATACCCTAATAGATTGTAAGCTCTTCCCTCTTCTGTATTCTCCCTTATACCCTAATAGATTGTAAGCTCTTCTCCTTCTGTATCGTCCCTTATACCCTAATAGATTGTAAGCTCTTCTCCTTCTGTATCGTCCCTTCTACCCTAATAGAGTGTTATCTCTTCCTCTTCTGTATCTTCCCTTATACTTTCCTCTTTTGCTTCCTCCCTTATACCACAATTTACCTTCTGGATCCTTATATTCTTGTTGATAAGGGCCCGAATTGTGCCTAGATTAAATGCAGCCTAGTAATCACTTCTCCCTCCATGAGTCTTTACTTGTGATGAGTTGGACCGGAGGCTGTCTGGTTCGAAAGCCCACCGGCAATATAGTCCAGGAAAACAGCTCCAGCCACTATGCGTGAACAGGCATAGAGGTCCCTTAGATCCCTTACAAGTTCACAGACAGTAAAACAAAAACAATACACAAGCTAATGCTGGGCTGTCAGGGCAGGGAGCCTTTAATACCACAATGCAGGAGCCTCTGTGGAATCCCCCTATATAACTAATGACATCACTGGAGGAGAGGAACATAGAGGGGATTTCCTGGGGAATTTCCCTCCATGTCCCACCCCTCCAGTGACATCATTTGTTACATTGGGGGAAGCTCCTCCTCTGTGGAATAAAAGCCTGTCTTGCAGCACGGCATTAGCTTGGAGGGACAACTTTACTACACAGATGCTGGCAGCTCCAGCCATCAGCAGACCAGTGTCAGCCAGACCGGGAGAGAACCACCGACCCAGTGCACCTGAAGAGAGAATGAGGCAGTAAAGAAAAGAGAGAAAGGAGGAAAAGTGGAAGAGAGAGATGGAGAGGGAATGAGGGAGTATGGGAAAAGGGGAGAGGAGGAAAAGTGGAAGAGAGAGATGGAGAGGGAATGAGGGAGTATGGGAAAAAGGGAGAGGAGGAAAAGTGGAAGAGAGAGATGGAGAGGGAATGAGGGAGTATGGGAAAAAGGGAGAGGAGGAAAAGTGGAAGAGAGAGATGGAGAGGGAATGAGGGATTATGGGAAAAGGGAGAGGAGGAAAAGTGGAAGAGAGAGATGGAGAGGGAATGAGGGAGTATGGGAAAAGGGGAGAGGAGGAAAAGTGGAAGAGAGAGATGGAGAGGGAATGAGGGATTATGGGAAAAGGGAGAGGAGGAAAAGTGGAAGAGAGAGATGGAGAGGGAATGAGGGAGTATGGGAAAAGGGGAGAGGAGGAAAAGTGGAAGAGAGAGATGGAGAGGGAATGAGGGAGTATGGGAAAAGGGGAGAGGAGGAAAAGTGGAAGAGAGAGATGGAGAGGGAATGAGGGATTATGGGAAAAGGGAGAGGAGGAAAAGTGGGAGAGAGAGATGGAGAGGGAATGAGGGAGTATGGGAAAAAGGGAAAGGAGGAAAAGTGGAAGAGAGATGGAGAGGGAATGAGGGAGTATGGGAAAAAGGGAGAGGAGGAAAAGTGGAAGAGAGAGATGGAGAGGGAATGAAGGAGTATGGGAAAAAGGGAGAGGAGGAAAAGTGGAAGAGAGAGATGGAGAGGGAATGAGGGAGTATGGGAAAAGGGGAGAGGAGGAAAAGTGGAAGAGAGAGATGGAGAGGGAATGAGGGAGTATGGGAAAAAGGGAGAGGAGGAAAAGTGGAAGAGAGAGATGGAGAGGGAATGAGGGAGTATGGGAAAAAGGGAGAGGAGGAAAAGTGGAAGAGAGAGATGGAGAGGGAATGAGGGAGTATGGGAAAAAGGGAGAGGAGGAAAAGTGGAAGAGAGAGATGGAGAGGGAATGAGGGAGTATGGGAAAAAGGGAGAGGAGGAAAAGTGGAAGAGAGAGATGGAGAGGGAATGAGGGAGTATGGGAAAAAGGGAGAGGAGGAAAAGTGGAAGAGAGAGATGGAGAGGGAATGAGGGAGTATGGGAAAAAGGGAGAGGAGGAAAAGTGGAAGAGAGAGATGGAGAGGGAATGAGGGAGTATGGGAAAAAGGGAGAGGAGGAAAAGTGGAAGAGAGAGATGGAGAGGGAATGAGGGAGTATGGGAAAAAGGGAGAGGAGGAAAAGTGGAAGAGAGAGATGGAGAGGGAATGAGGGAGTATGGGAAAAAGGGAGAGGAGGAAAAGTGGAAGAGAGAGATGGAGAGGGAATGAGGGAGTATGGGAAAAAGGGAGAGGAGGAAAAGTGGAAGAGAGAGAGGGGGAAAGGAGGGAGTGTGGAAAATAGAGAGAGGGAGAGAGCAGGCGGGAATATAGAAAAGAGAGGAGGGGAATGTGGAAAAGAGAGAGATGGGGGAAATGTGGAATGGAAATGCCTGCTGAGCCAGATGAGAGCCTCTTTACAGAGAGGTTAGGAAGATGCCCTATGCGACCACACAGCTTGCACAAAGACCTGAGGTGAATGTTCCGGAGCTCATAGTGAGGGAATCAGAGGAGACATTTTCTCCTCGGTGTGAGAACTTTGTAATGACACACTCCAGGATGGAATGTATTAGTGTGGTAATAACAGCAGCCGCTGAAGAGCGAGGTGATGGAGGACGCGGGAGTGTGGCTCTCTGGTGAAAATGTACAAATAATTACTGTATTGCTGGGGAAATAACAACGGATAAATCCGGCTGGAAAACTCTGCTCTGGAGTGTGTTAGAGCAAAATCAATACACTGGGATGGGGATGGGGGCGCCGGCCTCTCCTCATCATTCATGAAGGTGTGTGTGATAGTAGGGGAAGTCTATGGAAGGATCACAACATCTAGTCAGTGGGTAACACACAGGAACACATGGTTATGGGTGAAACAGGGACAACTTGTGGTTCTGTCGCCTTGTTTTGGGTGAGTTATGATAAATGTCCCTCTCAAGACAGTAAAATGAGGGTCTTACAAACCCAAGTGTCATGGTGGGGGCCTTGCTATGAACCAGAGGTGTGGGGGTTGGTTCAGTTTGACTGACCATAAGGTGGGGTGATCAGATCCTAGCATGGAAAACCCTGTCCCTGGGCAGAAATGATGGCTCCCCTAACACTCCTACTTTGTCATTGAAATCAGGGCCGGCTCCAGGTTTGTGAGGGCCTTTGGGCAAGGAAGTTTTAGGGCCCCAAAGTAGTGAGTCACATGATGTCACCTTTCAGCTCTGCTGCTACAAATGGGTCATCTCCTCCTGCTGATCGCCCTCCAGTCCTTTTTGCCTCCCCTTAGCCACCAAACGTTCTCTAGTCCTTGTTGCATTCCCTACTGCCACCAATCACCCATCAGCCCTTACTGGTTGTTCCACTTCCACTAAAGACTCCATCATTGCTGTCAGTTGTCACCTGGTTCTCACCACCCTCTGAGCTTCCATCAATTGCCCTCCATTTCATGCCACCATCTCCATTGTAGCTGATCATCCCCTGTTGCTGAGGCCAGCCATGAGCACACAAATACTCTGCATTCGACTGCTTGGGTCCACTGTAAAATAATAACATGGCCAAGTTTGAAACTGAGTGGGCCCCTGAAGATGTGCTGGTGCCGGCACCTGATCGAAATAGAGGGGGAAAGGGCATGCTGAACTCTCTTTGGGACACCCCCTCCATTGCAATAAATGTAGTAGACTTGTGAGGTCATAAACGAGCGATGCCGCCAGTGTTGGAAGACAGAATCCCTGGCTCCCACTGCATGGAGGAGCTACGGGGAAACACCTGACCCACACAGAGCAGCTGCAGGTATCGATTTTTTTTCTGCTTGGACAATAAATAGGAGCCTTAGATTGAGAAAACATAAAATATATTTATGAATAATGTTTCTAAACTTCCTGAGAAATTTACATCAGCCCTGCTCCAAAGCCCCCTGCCCCTTGTGCAAGGAGGAGGGCAATGCAGGGGGCACTTTGAATACTGGACATCACTTACTCCACCAATCCAGACAAATCTAAAAATACAGTTATCTGGTAAAAGAGTGGCTCCCTCCATTATAGGAGAGGGTGCAAGCATTCTATTGGGTACATACATTGTCTCCTTGGGTATTAGAGGTCCTGTCCCCAGCTATATTTACTTATGCAGCAATCCTTAAAGGGATATTTCAAGCAAATGACTAAATTAGCCTGCTCTCCCTATGCTGGCTGTCAGGGGCTGCATCCATCATGCAGCCCAGCCTGCTTTATATTTCTCAATAACTTGTAGTGACCTCTCTCCCTATTGCATGGCCTCCTCAGTTGCAGATGACCTATCCATGCATTTTCAATTTGAAAAAAAAAAAATCTATAGGGTTTATCAGGGAATGCAAAGAACTAGTACATAAAGAATTCAGCCCCTGACAGCCAGCATGGAACAAACAAAAATCTGTATCACTATTACCAAGATATTAAGGGGGTGATTTACAATGTTCGAGAGATTGATTGACTTCTCTCTTCCAAGAGTTTGCAGTGTGCGTGGAGAGTGGGGCAAACCACTACGAAGTGTGGCGAATACCTGTGACAACTGACTTAAGCCATGCATTTTGCTGTGTATTCGCTGGCGAAAAATAGTGGCATTTACATTTAAAAATGGTTTGGGAACTGCTGTGGCAGATTTTTTAAGAATAAAATCCTACTGAAAACACAAGCATATGTTGTCATGGGAGGAGTCTCAGATTATATGTGGGGTGTATTGGGAGTGTCTTGGTTGTTTGACAAGACTTAAAGTTTATTTATGAAACGTTAAAGCGGACCTTCACTCTAAATAAGAGTCTATCTTATATGTTTCCCACACCCTGTACATACAGATTGCTCACATTAAAAATCATCCTACCTGCATCTACTGCATTTTATAAGCCTTTAAACATCCAAGATGGCGGCTTATGGAAGCTGCCATTTTTGCAGGCAGCCTGCAAACAGGAAGTGCCTGCAAACAGGAAGTGACTGTGCTGCTCTGCATTCTGGGACTGCTGACCTTTCCCTGACCCCAGCTCTGCTCTGTCTGAGCAAAGCACAGCTATAACCCGCCCCCCTGTACCTTATCCCACTCTCCTCTCCTCAGTAAGTGTGATGCTTCTGAGTCAAGATGGCGGCGCCCGTATCCTAAATTCCCGAACAGAGTTGCAGCCCAGTGGGGGAAAGTATAATAAATTAGTGACTAAACATGTAAAATATATTAATTTTAGATGCTGAGGAATTGTTTTTTAAGAGTTTGGGCTTTTCATTAAATCATGGTGAAGGTCCGGTTTAAGGTCGCATAGTACCAGGTAGTGCCAGATCAACGCCAGGTGAATGTCAGGTCCCAGTGCAAAAGGTGTATTTATCAAATCAAAAATCCAGAGCGCCTCTGATAGTGCCATGTAGTGTCCCATCTGTCATCAGCACCAGCAATGGGATGAGTTCCCTACAGTGCCAGATAGGACCAGGCGCTCAGCCTGTACTGTGTGGCCTTATCCCATAGATGTCAATGGGCTGGGAAGGTTATAATTATTTTTGCATTTTTTTTATAATTGTTTTTATTTTTTGGGGACTGGTTCATGTGCCTCTGGATCTCTTAACTGTTTGGGATCGTTTTTGTGTGCATTTTAGACACATTTGTGTTGCGCTGCAAACTTGCGATTTGGGCTGTGAAAAAGCTGTGTCATGTCCTTCAAGTGTCCACATTGCAATTCCCATTTTTATAATTATATTCCCATTTTTAAATTTGCTGCCCTGACCATAAAGAAAAAAAATGGGGATTACAATAGGTGCTGTGTGCATGGAATCCCGTTTTTAGAGCGCCCCTGCAGGCGCTCTGTATTTCTGTCTTAAATATAGTATAAGCATATACAAGCCATGCTCAGTGAACACTGCCTTGCTTGGAAGTGCTACAGCTGATAGCACCGGCAGCCTGAAGCCGACGTTACGGTGCAGGCGCTGCTGAGCATCTCGGACGAGGCACTCAAGTGTCACCCGCACCATTCTTAATAAATTACCCTCCCTGTGACAAATATAAAAGTAATGTGAACACAGTATGATTAGTTGTTTTTCACATACTAGTTACCTATTTGATGTTCATGCTAGAAACACAAATTAAAAATACGAAAAAGACCTAAAGTGACAAATTAAAAATACAAAAAAGACCTAAAGTGACAATCCTCCTCAAATAAATAAATATTGGTTCCTATGGCGATCTGGAAAAGTGTTTATCAGCATTCGCCAAGCCAAACTGATGTTGACGGTGTTGAAACATACAACATATGCTTAGTAAATGTGGAAACTAGCGTAATCCCGGCAGATGCCGGCAAATCATAACATAAATTACCCCCTAAATGTAATTTGTGATATTTGCTGTTACTGTAAACACACACTGACACACACTGACCCACTGACACCGACCCCGATTCTATAAGTGTTCCTAAAAATATGAATTATTTGAATGCTTTGTCCAACAATTGACTTAAATTAATGTGTAATTATCACCTACAAATTTAAATCAATTTTCAAGTAAATCTTAATGGGACAGTCCCGCCAAAACACAAAAAAACACACTGTACTCACCCTTCCAGCAAAGAGGTTCACCCTAGTCCAGAAGTGATAAACTTACCAGGTCTCAGAATTGAGTTCTGTAGGTGCAGGCACAATCTCTTACTGGCAACCTTTGCGTCGATCAGCCCACCCCTGCATCAGTCACAGTGACTTCAGCATACCCACTTCATTTCAATGGAGGCGGCATTCAAGGCCCGGGACGCCACCTCCATTGTAGCGCATGGAGTGAGCATGGTCACAAACGTCCCAACTGTCCCTAATTGGAGGGAATGTCCCTCTTTTGAGTCCATGTCCCCCTATCCCTCCTTGTTCTCATGTGTCCCTCTTTGAGGTGTAATATACAGATCTGCATAAAAAAAAAATGATTAAAGGGGGGTGGGAGCAGCTCAATCACTATAATTTATACAAAATTATTATTATTATTCAGGGCCTGGGAACTAATTTACCGCCCAGTTTAACCCTCTCATCAACTAAATATCAAGCAACAAACATGTCTAGCTATGTGGAAAGAAAGAGATTTGGTTGCATATATCTGCAGATACATGTGGAAGCCACACTGCCCCGACAAGGCACTCTGTGTTTAGTGTGGTCCCTACTCTTAATTCTGAGTCCCCAAAGTTGGGACATGCAATGCAGACAAATATTTGAGAGCTACTCACCTGGGAAACTGCCAGCCTCCCTTTAGAACACTTCACAGGGAGAAATCCATATTGACTGAATTCCTCCCTGCTTATGCTCATGGCAATTCAAATGAACAAAGGGGGGTGGGAGCAGCTCAATCACTATTATTTATACAAAATTATTATTATTATTCAGGGCCTGGGAACTAATTTACCGCCCAGTTTAACCCTCTCATCAACTAAAATCTCTGTCTTTCCACACAGCTAGACATGTTTGTTGCTTGATATTTAGTTGATGAGAGGGTTAAACTGGGCGGTAAATTAGTTCCCAGGCCCTGAATAATAATAATAATTTTGTATAAATAATAGTGATTGAGCTGCTCCCACCCCCCTTTATTCAAAAAAAATGATTCATTTGCCAATTCAAAGTGTTAATGTCTATCTGTATTTATATATGTATCTCCTATCCATCCTACAATGAAGGCGTGTGGCCTAATTTAACAACTGTCCCTCTTTCCCACCCTGAAAAGTTGGAAGGTATGTGGTCAGTCAATGAGACTCATGCACAGGGGGTGACTGTTCATCCCGGGGGTCACCAATAAGTGTGAACACTATGGGACTGGAATCCCAGGACCAGGTAAGTTTTATACTGCCACACTAGGATTGAAGCAGGATTTTACCCCCTATAGTCATGCCCCTCCCCCCACTGTTATCTTTTAGTGTTTGTATTCTTATGCAGTGTCACAATGTGCATTTCTGGCGCGCCGCCTGGCATTAAGCATTGATATATGGACGGTGCCGTTGTGTTGTGAAGAAGAGCCTGCATAAAGTGCCAATGAAGTGTTGCCACGCCTGACCTCCGCCTGTAATGCGGCATCTATTTTTCCTCCTGTCGGTTGACGAGGAATTTTATCATCCTTGAGAGACCCTTTTCTTGCCAAGACAGGACGCGCTGACTGCCGGACAAATAATGAGGTGCAGAGCACGCAGCGGCCATTTAGCTCTGCTTGATTAATGCGCTGTGATGTCACGTGATCTGCAAGCTGGCGATGAGGAGGCATCGGAATGATGGGTCACCTTGGCTGTAGCCACAATTCTCTCCTCCTGCTCTCATATTGCTCTTTAAAGTGGACCAAAACCCACGAGTGAGATATATGTGAGATATAGTGAGATATATGTGAGATATATTTGGCCAAAGCACCTGCCAATACTCTCTTATTAGGGTGTAGAACTAGAAATGGATATTTTCAATTTGTTCTGGAACAATGATTTTGTTGCTGTCCTTCGGAGTAAGATGGCAGCAATAGGTCATTGCATTGCAAGTGTGGATGGAGGAGGCGGAGCTTTGCTTTGGGATTAGAGTGAAGCAGGAGCAGTAAAAATTGGCAAAAGGTTTTCTTCATAAGAGGAGCAATTCAAGGGGTGCTAGTTAAAAATGTGGGTTTTGGTCCGCTTTAAATTTGGTTAGGATTATACTACTACTTTGCTGAGGCAAAGAAACACATGACATGGACATGGTCCTAAAAATTGTGCCCTCTTGTAATTGGTCATAAGGATGCTCCATTACAGCACTTATGAGTCAAGGCAACCTAAGCTTTCATTCCTTGGGGGTGGGTCTGTGGGTGAAGTGGCCACGCCCCTGAGGTATAAAAGTTTATATCCAAGGCAGTCCACACTCATCTTTTGTCCTTTCATTGCTTGAAACCTACTCAGTCATGAGACTTAGTCCTGTCAGCCGTATTCGTGCTCTAATAAGCTTTTTTTTGGAGTCACTTTTTATGCTAGGACATTTATTTATTTCCTTAAAGTGGACCAAAAGCCTGATTCCCTCACCCCGGGGCATCCAGATTTGGGATACCCCTCTGTGTAAAACCCCCCAGGTCACCCAGTAAACTCACCATTCTCTTGTGAATGGCTGGTGCGGGCACACTCCCTGTTAGAGGGTAGTGGAGATGCGGTCGCCAGCCTGCTCGTCTAGACTCTGATGGTGCTGACGTTAGCGCAGTTGAGCACGCTGATTGGAAGAGAGACCGCTCATGTGCCATAGGGACCGGTAAGAGGTAAGCTGGATTTTGGTGTCGTGGGGGGTTCACGCAGCTTATAGGGGTTCCCCCGGAGGAAAGGCAAAATCCTGGGTTTTGGTCCACTTTAAAGTTCTCTGCTTCAGAGTGGTCTATATGTATCTATGCTTATTTTACATCATACAACATCTAAGAAGCAAGATAATTATCTAGCAACAGGTTAGTGAAGGTAATACTTGCATTGACGTCAGGGCCATATTTGGTGTTCATGGTGCCCTAGGTACTTTAAGTGCTTGCGCCCCCTTTTTTAAGTTAGGTCACGGTCCATATAAAAAAGTGTGTAGGGAAAAAGGGTGCAATGGGCTAGGGGGCACAAATGGGGAAATGCAGAGAAGCAGGCAAGCATCTTGCACTGCATTCTGATATACAGGAGTCACATGACCACACCAGTGGAGGGGAGATGATCTGGTGTTCAACCTATTGAACCCCCCCTTCACACAAAGACACTCTGCATCCTTTTGTGGCTGGGAGGGGTGCTTGTTAGGATACATTAATTTTCTGGCTATGGGTGTTTCAATTTGTTTTCTTTACTACAATAATAAGGGCAGCGCCCTCCCCCCAGGTTTTCACCCTAGGCACATGCCTAGGGTTGCCTAATAGTAAATACAGCCCTCATTGACGGTACTATAATGTGATCACACAGCTGGTACAAAAGGACGAGTGCTTCTGTTTGGGTCCAGAAATCAGCGATCTCTCTGCTCGGCCATAAAATGGCGCTCACCTTTCATTATGAAATGCTTCACAAAGCGAACCAACAATTTCAGAGCAATTAAAAAATCTGTTGCGTTTCTGGCCATAGATAAAACATTTGCTGCAGATTGCTGTTCTGGGAGAGGGGGGCTGAGAGCTTTGGTGTGCACGCTCCAAATTGTTGGCCTGCTTAGCAAGCTTTCTTTTCTGGAAACGGTTGTTTGCCACCTGACGCTAAAACTGATTTTCTAGGAGGTAATGAAGCCCTGGGGGAGGTTGGGGAGTGGCGCATGGGCTTAGTTAATGATGTCACATTGGTCCAGATGGTCATAGATACATATCTGCAGCCGGTGGACAGGGTGTGATTCTGCAGAGGAGGGATTTGTGTCATCTTCTAAACATATGTTGGATTATCACAGTCGCCAATTCCATATATATTGTTTATGATTTTCATTAGTATTAAAGTGACCTATCAAATAAAACTAAGTCAAATAAAACTAGGGGGTCTCTGAACTATGCAGTGAGGGGGGGGGGGGCTATGCTGGAGGTGGATGCCCTGCTCTACATACCGGCATCTGAAACCCAATCCCCAGCCGCAATATTCAGCCCCACACAGCTTTGTGGTCTCACATGATTGCCAGTGAGGTTACAGTAAAATCCACAGGTTGGGTGTGGTCACATAGGGCCGCTATCCGGTGGTTGTAGCAAGAGAACATGGCAGTACTTTAGGCACAGGAGATAAGGCTTCCAGCTCCCCCCAGTGGCCAAGATCAGGCCACAGCTTACAACTCTCTGCAAAAGTGTGGCCTAGATTAAGCCCCTAATGGCTCAGAATGATGTGAAATATGCAAGAAATAAAAAATGTAAAGATACCCTAAAGTCACTAAATTGGTGACTTTATGGTCCCCTCCACTGATTAAGGTGGGACTAAAAATTAAAAATTACTCGCCTTGTCCCAGCATCCAGCATTGCCTGTTGATGGCTCTCGAGGAGAGGGTTGGGAAACACTGTTCTTTGGGGTACTTGACAAAAAAAGTTTGAGAACCACTGCCCTAGAGCAATAAGAATTCCCATGTGACACTGGCAACACATCTGTGAAAATGTACTAGATAGCCCCCGAGGAAGATGGAATATATTAAATGATATGCGTTGGGCAAAATAAATAAATAAGTAAAAACATTTTTCTATTATCATCCATGGTATCTTTAGATGTCCGCTGCAATAAGAGAAATCAAGGTGATCTTCCACCATAGACGTTAGGTAGTGTTCTATTAAATCCAGACACAAAAACCACAGATTTCCTGTTTTTAAATGGCTGTTAAGCGTGCAGCGCCTTGTTTATTGCCCCTTTTACTGCATATCATTCTTTCTCACATTGGCTCCATAAAGGGGGCAGGAAAAAATAGGAGGCGCTTTGAATCTGCAGGAAAAGATTGCCATTCGAATGGCTCTCTAAAAAGCAGTTTAGGGGCAGCATCTGAAGCGCTGTCCCACAGAATCATAAATCCTGTACTTGGTGGTGCTGGTGGAGGCGGTGGAACAAGTACAACTTAAAGTGCTGTATGTGACTCCCTGTTTATCGATTGAAGCGTTCACATGCATTAACCTTCTCCTAAAACGCCGGCGATCTCCCAGCGAGCCGCCGCCGCCGTCGCATTTTCAGCACAAATCACCCTTTTTAAAGCTGCGGCACTTCCAAGATAAAAATAGATGATTGGCCCATAACGGCAAGGACGAGCTGACTTCATGGCAGGCAGCGAAGGTCTCAGACTTGTGGTGACCCCGACTAGAGAAAGAAGTAAACCCAGTAAACTATTAAAGCTCAGCTTTAATGTTTGTTTTGAAGGTTTTTCAAACCAATATGGTGATACTGTTGAACCCTGTGACACTATTTACTTTTATACCCACCTAGATTCTGTGTTCCTCAGGAGCATGGGTGCTTCAAGGCAGCAGGGTAGTTTGGGGCCCATTGATGGTATAGGTGGAAATTCATGGATATCTTCTATTAAGGTCCTTTATACTGTCATTTCTGTGCTAGTTATGATGTGTGCCGTTTAGCGTCTTTCTGGTGGCTATAGAGTTTTGGAGTGTTGGCATCTTTTTCTTTTTGATGCTGCTATTTTGGCTACAATGGCGCTGGAAGTCATGGTGCCCGATGCTAACTAATTTGCCTTGATTGTTGCATTAGGTACTGGGTGGCCTGTGTCAGCTCCTGTTCAACCCAAATGCCGATTATCCCAGCGCCAGCAAGCGCCACTTTGTTCCGCTGTCTTTAATGTACTACACAGCGTATTCATAATTTCTGGTGCTGTATTTTTCCAGCGCTGGTCAGCATTTCATTGTTACAGTTACAAGAAATCACTGATGGGTACAAACTTTACAGTGTGTTTAGGTTGCATTTCAATTGTTGTCCAAATTACACATAAGCAAGAGAAGCCATGAAAAATGATTTTACAAGAAAAACAAAATGACATTTAGCGACATCTAGGTCCTGCTTTTCCATTATTAACAAGTTCCAATGCAAGTCCTGTACAAATACATGTGCGTAATATTAATTATAAGCATAAAACACTTCTACCCATTGTGCTCTATGAGATCTGGACCTACAGCACCACTATAAACCGACGCACCTTAAACCTGAGCACCCGCTGCAAACTATTTGGCGCTAGTGTTAAATTAGACGCAGGTTGGTGGCCGCATTAGACGTTGGTTTTGGTTTTTGGTTCTTAAATGAGGCAAAAAAACATCGCTGAGTGGTATTAACAGGCACTGACGCTTCATAAATCAGGCTCCCAATGACCTTTTTTTTAGCTTTGTTCTTTTTAATAGTCTAGGCTTGTGCTCCCCCTAGTGGACAATATGGCTCCACAGCTTACAGCTCTTTTCTACAGTGTGGCCTAGATTCTTCCCCCTAATCATTCAACAGGTAAAGAGTCACACAATATAAGATATGTAAGAAATTATATTTTAAGGTGGTATAGAATAGTACTCATATAAGCATAGTCATATAAGCTAGAACTGCAGGGATATGCCCAGCTGTTCCCTCTAGTCTGAGACCTATCTGAATGGCTGGGCTGCGGAGATGTGGCCGCATGCCGCAAGAGCCCTGAAGAAAGGTAGGTTTTTAGGCGTTCCCAGGGGTTTCAGACAGCAGCGCCTCCCAAGTAAAAATGCCCCAGTAGTTTTGGACTGATTTAAGTGGTTTGGTGGCCCTAACAGGCTTTAAATGGGGTCTCTTAGATCAGTGGTTCTCAATCTTTTTATGCCAAATACCCCCTAGGCACAAGCAGCTGCAACCAAGTACCCCGAAAATCGTTTGATTACTAATGTATATATTGTGATATTTATAATGTAAAGTAATCTTAGTAACAGCAGAATATTCAGTACTAAATATACTAAAAGTAGGTACTAAAAATAGTAAACAATTGTTACTACAGACTACCGAATTTTTCGCCCTATAAGATGCACCTGTCCATAAGACGCACCTAGGATTTGGGGGAGAAAAATAAGGAAAAAAATATTTTAAACCAAAAACGCACCATTACAGACAGTGTGGCATCCCCCTTTCCCATTTCCATAGGCCGTGTGGGATTCCCCCTATTCCATAGACAGTGTAGCATGCCCCCATCCCATTCCCCGTATACCCAGTGTGGCATCCCCCCTCCCATTCCCTATATAGGCAGTGTGGCATTCTCCCCCCTCCCATTCCCATATAGGCAATGTGCACCCCATTATCATAAGCAGTGTGGTGTTCCCCCCTCCTATTCTCCATATAGGCAGTGTGCCCCCCCATTCCCATTGGCTGTGTGGCATCCCTCTCTCCCCCATTATTATAGGCTGTGTGGCATCCCCCTCTCCCCCCATAGGCTGTGTGGCATCCCCTCTCCCCCCATTTGTATAGGCTGTGTGGCATCCTCCTCTCCCCCCATAGGCTGTGTGGCATCCCCCCTCTCCCCCGATTTGTATAGGCTGTGTGGCATCCCCCTCTCCCCCCATAGGCTGTGGGGCATCCCCCCCTCTACCCCCATTTGTATAGGCTGTGTGGCATCCCCCTCTCCCCCCATAGGCTGTATAGCATCCCCCCTCTACCCCCATTTGTATAGGCTGTGTGGCATCCACCTCTCCCCCCATAGGCTGTGTGGCATCCCCCCCTCTCCCCCCATTTGTATAGGCAGGGCGGCATAATGAAAAAAAAAAAGTAAAACTCACCTCTCCGCTGAGCAGTCGGCTCCATGAATGGTGTGGGCGTGGCCTGCGCTGTGTCAGCGTCGGCACAGGCCACACCCACCCCATTCACGGAGCTGGCCGTAAGAAGCAGCGGCGGGCTCTGTCCTGGCCCCGCTGCTGTGAGCGCTGCCTGCAAAAGTCGGTGCAGGCCAGGCCCACCTGCTGCCCTGACCTGGGTGCTCGCATGTGCCCCAGGCGGAAGAGGCAGCAGATGGAGGAGCGGTGGGGGCGCTGTCTCTGGCCCCGCCGCTGTCATCGCTGCCGGTAAAAGACAGCGATCGCAGCGGTGGGGCTGGGACAGAGCCCCTGCCACTCCTCTGGGCTCCCGCAGTGTGACAGGCAACGTGGGAGCACCAGGAACGGGTGAGTTTTTTTTTTTTTTACATTCGCCCGATAAGGCGCACGGACATTTTTCCCCCACTTTTGGTGAAAAATAAGTGCGTCTTATAGGGCGAAAAATACGGTATTTCGTTCAAAAGATAAATAATTAAAGTGGAAATTCTGAGTTTTCTTTTTCGATCCCCCCAGGAAGCCTGAAAAAACTCACCTGGCCCTGCGCCAACGGGACATGTGAGGGCTCTCGGCCAATGAGAGCCACCTGCTGTAAAAACATCATTCAGCAGACGGATCTCATTCAAATCAATAGGGAGCGTGCAGTGCTGCATCCTCTGTATACTTAGGGCCTTATTCATGAAGGGATAGCGTCAGGTAGTGCCTTGTAAATGACAGGTAGCGTCAGGTAGCGACAGGTAGCGGCAGGTGAACACTGGACACGGCACGCAATTACACATTTATCAAGCGGATTCTGGTGAGCGACTGGAACAACACCATGTAGCGTAGGATTCATCATTATCCCAGCCTCAGCGTACAGCGCCGCCGTTCAGCCTTGCAGAGCGCCACATCTTACCTCTCGCTACCTGGTGCTCTCCCATACATTTTAATGGACGTTCTTTTACTTCACTTTAAATAGGGGGGTTTTATTATTATTACTGCATTTTTCGCCCTATAAGATGCACCTGCCCATAAGACGCACCTAGGATTTGGAGGAGAAAAATAAGAAAAAAAATATTCTAAGCTAAATGTTGTGCTAAAACACCCCATTACAGGCAGTGTAGCATTCCCCCATCCCATTCCCCATGGGCAGTGTGGCATCCCCCATCCCATTCCTAATGGGCAGTGTGGCATTCTCCCCTCCCATAGACAGTGTGGGATGCCCCCATCACATTCCCATAGGCAGTGTGGCATGCCTCCATCCCATTCCCACAGGCAGTGTGCCCCCCCCCCCGCATTCCTATATAGGTAGTGTGACATTTCCATCCCCCCTCCCATTCCCCCATAGGCAAAAGTAAAAAAAAGAAAAACAAAGTAAACTCACCTTTTAATCCTCCCCGCTGTCCTCGCCGTCTTCACCCAGACACACTCGGCTTGGTATAGCGGTGGGCGTGGCCGACGCTCCAGAAGCACGCGGAGCAGCTGCCTCTGCCGCTCGCACTGTCCCTGCCACTCCTCCACAGTGCAGACAGAGACACCCGGACTTAAACTGCGATGGGCGTGGCCGACGCTCGAGCGTCAGCCACGCCCACCGCTATACCAAGCCGAGTGTTCACTCTATGCTGGCGGCGCAGAGAGGAGGCGATGTGTGCAGCTGTATCTGCCGCCTTCTCGCGCTGCGGAGAGTTGGCCACGCCCACCACTATAACAGGCTGGAGTGTGTGTGCTGGCGCTGTGGAGAAGGCTGCCTCCGCCGCTTCTGGGACAGCGCGAGCGATGGAGGGGTGAGTTCATTTTTTGCTTTTTATTTATTTTTTTGCCCACTTTCGCCCGATAAGACGCACAGACATTTTCCCCCCACTTTTTGGGAAAAATAAGTGTACACAGCCTCCGGCGCTCTGGGCTACAGCGAAGCATTTTTGAGCGCCGGCGGTGTGTGAGGCTGCTTTTTTGATGAATATGGTGTGAGTCAGTCGCACAGTCGCACTGACCAGTCGCAACCATTCGCTCCCATACAGTGCTTTATTGCTCATATAGCGACTCCCCACAACGTATTCATTGGCTGAGGCGCTCTGAACTAGCGAACCACGGCCGAGCACTGCGACTACTAGCGGGCGCTCTGAAATGCCTGCTACAGACGCTCATCTGTCGCTACCTGCCGCTAGTAATGAATCAGCCTGCCCATTGTAATAGTAAACAATTTTTACTGCAGACAATTTAGTGCAAAAGATAAATCATTATAGAGGAACAATATCCGTGAATTGAGTTTTGTTCTGTGCATCTCGATTTCTGATCCCCCCTGGAAGCCTGAAAAACCTCACCTTGCCACGCTCCAATGGTGCATGTGAGGACTCTTGTCCAATGAGGTCATCTGCTGTGAAAACACCATTCAGCAGACGGCTCTCATTCAAATCAATGGGGAGCGCGCACTACTGCATCCCCTGTATCCTGAGGTGTACACGCGTTTCAGCCTATATAAATGGCTGGGATAGGAGCATGCGCACGATGCTGGAAATGCAGGGGATGCGGCAGCGCATACCCATCGTGAACAAATAGAGCCAGCAGAGGGTTCTTATCAGGCGAGAGCCTGCGCATGCGCCGTTGGAGCATAGTGAGGTGAGTTATTTCGGGCTTCCTGGGGGGTTTCAAACAGATGTGGAGAAAATCTTTTAGATTCGAAACCAGCCGCTGGTGGGCTTTGTTCCGCTTTAAAAAATAACCCTGCCTGGTCTTTCTTTTGTTTTCCAATGCAATTAGATTAGGAATAGTTTTTATAGAATTATTATTTCTAATGTGATGTTAATAATGAAAAATACTATTAGAAAGAGCAGAAGGATTTAGCAATAAAGATGAAACAATTAAAAACAACTCTATCATTATAATTTAATAACAACAACAATTTCATAATAAAAATAGTATTATTAATAAAAATAATAATAATAAAAACAGCAGACTATTTAGTACAGAAGATAAATCACTAGTGAGTCACCCTGCCTGGCCTTTCTCTTTGTTTTCCATGCAATTAGGACGGGGATAGTTTCTGGAATTAAAAGTGCAGCACTGGCTAATGAGAGTAACCTTGGCACGGCGATTCGCGTATTGTGTATAAATAGTTGATGGGTCAGCAGAGTTGGCAGCGGGGCAGCCAATAGGAATGCTGTTATTTAATAGGTTTTCTTTCACTTTTTAAACACAAACCAGCAAACTAACATTGAGGTCTGTGAAGGGGCACGAGGAGCCAAGCGGAGGAGTGCCAGCTCAGCGCCATGATCCATCCAACGACTGATAATGTGCAGAGCTGGTACTTTATTTATTTATTTGCTCGCGCTATCCAGCGCCATGGTGGCATCTAATAGCAGAGCAGGAAAATAGAGAATGATTCAGTGGCACCATTCTGCCATGGACTCATCCCAGCTCTTCTTTAGAGGAATCCCCCCACCCCCTTGACCACCTTTCTTCATGCCCTTGCTGGTCATGTACTCACCCCCCCCCCCTCGTGTGCACAGCATACAGCCCTACACAGCGCTGCACTTATTTTTTTATAAACCAATGTGGCCAGATGAGTTATCTGAAGTGCTCTTATCTGTTATATAAGGAGACGGAACAGACTTGATGGGTTCCCTTCACCTCATAGGCCCTTATACAGTATCTCCTGTAACTGCCCCTTTATGGGGAAGGGTTCTCAGTGAGAGACCACCATCCACCCTGCTGGATCAGCCTCTTGAGGAGTCAGAGTTACTAAATACTGGAAGCCTGGACAACTATGCAGATTTTAGTGCAACAGTAGTAAAATTGGCGTAATAATAGTAGATACTAAAAATAGCAGTGACTTAAAAGTGATGGACGTGGCTTCCTTGAAAAAATACTTTTAATGAAGTTTTAATTCTTGTTAATGTACATCCAACCAGATGTGTATCAGTACTACCTGGACAGAACAGATAACCTGGACTCTCCAGCTGTAGAACTACAGGCATTAGGGTTAGATAAAAAATAAGTGGACCTCTGTCTACTTATGCAGGATGGAAAACCTGTGGCCATCGCACAGGCTTCTGCCTCTGCAGTTAACTGCCACACCCCTTTGCTCAGCTTACCCTGTGACCCCCAGTGCCTTTTGGCTGGATAGCATGTCTACCAAAGTCAATGGGAGCTAGTAGCTGGTGCCTCCTACTGAGGGATTGGTGCACTCCCCTATAACTTCCACCAAAGGCCACTAAAACAGGAATTTGCTAGTTTGCTCTCCTTTCTATTCCATTTCTCCAGGACCACACAAAAAAATGGTATAACAGCCACTATGCCCCTTGGTGCACTCAGTGCAAGCGAGTATGGCAACAAGTCCCCCAGCTGCCTCTGTCTACAGCAGAGCCGCTCATGGCTAATAAAGCTGCACCATGACATACGCTATCTTACTTGAAAGAGCATTATCACGAAATTGTGTAATATTTAAAATCCATATAAACATGTTGGCTAATTAGAGGAGGAGTCACTTATATACCCAAACTGAATAAAACTCCCACCAAGCTTGTGGTTTTCTTCTCCCGGTTGGAATTAAATCCAGGTGTGACAGGTTTAGTCTATGAGGGGGTGACAGAACCTCACCTGTGGTTTCCTTTTTCGTCTATTAAAATGAAAAAACAAGCCTGGCTGGATATTTCTTGATGCCTGGTGTATAAGTGACCCCTCCTCCAGCCATCCACCATATTTATATGGATTTTTATAATTGGGCCATTTTTCCCGATAGTGCTCCTTTATCTGTACCCAGGATTAACAGCAACGATGGATGCTTTGCCTAGAACACATAAGGTCTTTACACATAATTAGAGAATGCCCTGAAATGTCTTATTTTACATTGTTCTCCAGAGGGAGAAAGGTAGCATGTGCCTGGACAGGGCCCCATAGTAGCTGCACAGGTATCTTCCAGGTAGTCATCCTGTTACATCAGGAATATTATCTCCTGTATAGCTTCTGATAGAAGAGGGTTACACAAGGTGGCTCCATCTATTTCCGCTTTCCCATTGCGGATCTGTGACCCCGTTCAGCTGATAGCACTAATTGCTGCTGAGCGCATGAACTTTGCTCCTCTTCTTCCTCCTTGACAAGCGCGACTCCGGCTGCTGCACACACACAGCTCCCGACCAATACTGAGGACCTCCAACAAACATAACGTAAGTCTCATCTGTTACCAGATCTGACCCTCTGCTGAAACAGCAGCACATACAGCAGCCATTCCGGCAGGTGACTGTTCCTGGAGAGGTTCATGCTGAGTCAGGTCATTTGATTTACAGCCCTATGGAAGCTAATGCCAATAAGGATCAACCATTGAATAGGAAATAGAAGGTTTATTAGAGCAAATCACCTTTTCTGGTAAACCTATGGCTACCTAAACACAAAGCAATGTTATCACCCATTTACCAGCCAGTCTCCCCCTTGGTTTAATAGTTTAGTTTAGTTTGGTTTAATAGTCTAATATAGATTGAATAATGTCTGATTACATAGGATGGGACTGTAACCGCTCTGTCACATGATTTCATAATTACTAGCTGAACCATATTTTCATTTTCATTGCTGCATTATTGATTGTAATAGGTAGTTCCCACAACTATGTTTCAACCAAAGTGATGAATCGTCAACATGGTGTATGGCAACTTTTCAGTTTGATTGTTTTTTTTAATTAAATGTGGGGATCTGAATTTATTTTGCGTGCAAATGGAGGTTTCAAGAAGGAGAGCTCTTGAAGTGGACCTATCACCTCCCCAGCCGAATAAATGCCCCTTGGGCAGAGAGCAGCAGATGGATTGGAGAAGGGCACAGAGAGCAGCAGATGAGCTGGAGGGAGGTGCAGAGAGGAGCAGATGAGCTGGAGGGAGGTGCAGAGAGCAGCAGATGAGCTGGAGGGAGGTGCAGAGAGCAGCAGATGAGCTGGAGGGAGGTGCAGAGAGCAGCATATGAGCTGGAGGGAGGTGCAGAGAGCAGCAGATGAGCTGGAGGGAGGTGCAGAGAGCAGCAGATGAGCTGGAGGGAGGTGCAGAGAGCAGCAGATGAGCTGGAGGGAGGTGCAGAGAGCAGCAGATGAGCTGGAGAGGGGCACAGAGAGCAGCAGATGAGCTGGAGGGAGGTGCAGAGAGCAGCAGATGAGCTGGAGGGAGGTGCAGAGAGCAGCAGATGAGCTGGAGGGAGGTGCAGAGAGCAGCATATGAGCTGGAGGGAGGTGCAGAGAGCAGCAGATGAGCTGGAGGGAGGTGCAGAGAGCAGCAGATGAGCTGGAGGGAGGTGCAGAGAGCAGCAGATGAGCTGGAGGGAGGTGCAGAGAGCAGCAGATGAGCTGGAGGGAGGTGCAGAGAGCAGCAGATGAGCTGGAGGGAGGTGCAGAGAGCAGCAGATGAGCTGGAGGGAGGTGCAGAGAGCAGCAGATGAGCTGGAGGGAGGTGCAGAGAGCAGCAGATGAGCTGGAGGGAGGTGCAGAGAGCAGCAGATGAGCTGGAGAGGGGCACAGAGAGCAGCAGATGAGCTGGAGGGAGGTGCAGAGAGAAGCAGATGAGCTGGAGGGAGATGCAGAGAGAAGCAGATGAGCTGGAGGGAGGTGCAGAGAGCAGCAGATGAGCTGGAGGGAGGTGCAGAGAGCAGCAGATGAGCTGGAGGGAGGTGCAGAGAGCAGCATATGAGCTGGAGGGAGGTGCAGAGAGCAGCAGATGAGCTGGAGGGAGGTGCAGAGAGTAGCAGATGAGCTGGAGGGAGGTGCAGAGAGCAGCAGATGAGCTGGAGGGAGGTGCAGAGAGCAGCAGATGAGCTGGAGGGAGGTGCAGAGAGGAGCATATGAGCTGGAGGGAGGTGCAGAGAGCAGCAGATGAGCTGGAGGGAGGTGCAGAGAGCAGCAGATGAGCTGGAGGGAGGTGCAGAGAGCAGCATATGAGCTGGAGGGAGGTGCAGAGAGCAGCAGATGAGCTGGAGGGAGGTGCAGAGAGCAGCATATGAGCTGGAGGGAGGTGCAGAGAGCAGCAGATGAGCTGGAGAGGGGCACAGAGAGCAGCAGATGAGCTGGAGGGAGGTGCAGAGAGAAGCAGATGAGCTGGAGGGAGATGCAGAGAGAAGCAGATGAGCTGGAGGGAGGTGCAGAGAGCAGCAGATGAGCTGGAGGGAGGTGCAGAGAGCAGCAGATGAGCTGGAGGGAGGTGCAGAGAGCAGCATATGAGCTGGAGGGAGGTGCAGAGAGCAGCAGATGAGCTGGAGGGAGGTGCAGAGAGTAGCAGATGAGCTGGAGGGAGGTGCAGAGAGCAGCAGATGAGCTGGAGGGAGGTGCAGAGAGCAGCAGATGAGCTGGAGGGAGGTGCAGAGAGAAGCAGATGAGCTGGAGGGAGATGCAGAGAGAAGCAGATGAGCTGGAGGGAGGTGCAGAGAGAAGCAGATGAGCTGGAGGGAGGTGCAGAGAGCAGCAGATGAGCTGGAGGGAGGTGCAGAGAGGAGCATATGAGCTGGAGGGAGGTGCAGAGAGAAGCAGATGAGCTGGAGGGAGGTGCAGAGAGCAGCATATGAGCTGGAGGGAGGTGCAGAGAGAAGCATATGAGCTGGAGGGAGGTGCAGAGAGGAGCATATGAGCTGGAGGGAGGTGCAGAGAGCAGCAGATGAGCTGGAGGGAGGTGCAGAGAGCAGCAGATGAATTGGAGAAGGGCACAGAGAGCAGCAGATGAGCTGGAGGGAGGTGCAGAGAGCAGCAGATGAATTGGAGAAGGGCACAGAGAGAAGCAGATGAGCTGGAGGGAGGTGCAGAGAGGAGCATATGAGCTGGAGGGAGGTGCAGAGAGCAGCAGATGAGCTGGAGAGGGTCACAGAGAGCAGCAGATGAGCTAGAGAGGGCCACAGAGAGCAGCAGATAAGCTGGAGAGGGCCACAGAGAGCAGCAGATGAGCTGGAGAGGGCCACAGAGAGCAGCAGATAAGCTGGAGAGGGCCACAGAGAGCAGCAGATGAGCTGGAGAGGGCCACAGAGAGCAGCAGATGAGCTGGAGAGGGCCACAGAGAGCAGCAGATGACCTGGAGAGGGCCACAGAGAGCAGCAGATAAGCTGGAGAGGGCCACAGAGAGCAGCAGATGAGCTGGAGAGGGCCACAGAGAGCAGCAGATGAGCTGGAGAGGGCCACAGAGAGCAGCAGATGAGCTGGAGAGGGCCACAGAGAGCAGCAGATGAGCTGGAGAGGGCCACAGAGAGCAGCAGATGAGCTAGAGAGGGCCACAGAGAGCAGCAGATGAGCTAGAGAGGGCCACAGAGAGCAGCAGATGACCTGGAGAGGGCCACAGAGAGCAGCAGATAAGATGGAGAGGGGTGAATTTTAGGATTTTGCCTGGATAAATGTAGAAGGGAAGAGGAGTGGACACTTAGTAGAGGATCTAAAGAAGAAGATGTTGTGGGGTAACTCTACCCCCTGGCATTGACAAATAGCTGTAAATACAGAGTGTGTTTTGGGAGGATGTATCGTGGGCCCCCTCAGTGGAAGTTGTCTCCACAACCAGCTACAGTGGGATTAATGGAATGCCGGATGATGGTGCGCGTCTCACAGCAGCACGCTTCATTAGTCCTCATTTGCAGGATGGCGATTGATAGACCGCATGGCAGACAGCGCACTACAATATTTGATTATACACCACATTGGCTTAATAAACGAGCAGCAACACCATATTTCCCGCCATCATGTGCTTTTATTGGCGCTCTTCCCCCCGGTGATGCGGCTATTCCACGCTGGGCACTGTCATGGCGGCACATTGCTCCTGTGCTCAGGAAACTCAGGATTCCCGGTTAGTGGCTGTACAATGAATCAGTGGGCAATTTTGCTTTTGGGTCCTTTTAAATCAATTAAATAGAATATAAAATAAATACATTGGCAGTTACAGTAAATAGCACCCACATTGAGTACATTAAATACAGTAAATAACAGAAAATAAATGCATCCAACAAGTTAAATTATTCCACCTTTTCCTCCCCAAACTAGCAACATTAAATCCTTCCCACTCTACCAATCTGGCTTCCCAGCTTCCCGCCACCTAAGCCGCTAGTTTAAAAAGTGCCCGACTACCAACATTTTAAAGCAGACCCCCAGTCAAATGACTTTTAACTATCTCCCCTGGGGGTTTCTAATTTGGGATGCCCCTATTGTTCCCCCTCAGGGGAACTAAACTAACCTCACCTCACCTACCCCTTCACGCCATCAGTGAGAACTGCATTAGAGAGGCATACTCATATTTTCCTCTTGTAGCTAAGTCTGGGCTCCATGCCTGATTTTGGCTTCCTATAGGCTTTCAACTGTAGGGGCATCCCAAATAGGGATGATTGTTTAAAGGGACCTAAAGATGTTTTTGACCAGGGGTCCACCTGAATACATCACTTGAATTTGTTGACATCATGATCATGTAATGACAGAATCTATGGTCTCCCTGTGCTTATTAGCTTAGGGTATAAGGGAGGACACAGAAGGAGAAGAGCTTACACTCTATTAGGGTATAAGGGAGGATACAGAAGGAGAAGAGCTTACAATCTATTAGGGTATAAGGGAGGATACATAAGGAGAAGAGCTTACAATCTATTAGGGTATAAGGGAGGATACAGAAGGAGAAGAGCTTACAATCTATTAGGGTATAAGGGAGGATACAGAAGGAGAAGAGCTTACAATCTATTAGGGTATAAGGGAGGATACAGAAGGAGAAGAGCTTACAATCTATTAGGGTATAAGGGAGGATACAGAAGGAGAAGAGCTTACAATCTATTAGGGTATAAGGGAGGATACAGAAGGAGAAGAGCTTACAATCTATTAGAGTATAAGGGAGGATACAGAAGGAGAAGAGCTTACAATCTATTAGGGTATAAGGGAGGATACAGAAGGAGAAGAGCTTACAATCTATTAGGGTATAAGGGAGGATACAGAAGAAGAAGAGCTTACAATCTATTAGGGTATAAGGGAGGATACAGAAGGAGAAGAGCTTACACTCTATTAGGGTATAAGGGAGGATACAGAATGGGAAGAGCTTACAATCTATTAGGGTATAAGGGAGGATACAGAAGGAGAAGAGCTTACAATCTATTAGGGTATAAGGGAGGATACAGAAGAAGAAGAGCTTACAATCTATTAGGGTATAAGGGAGGATACAGAAGGAGAAGAGCTTACAATCTATTAGGGTATAAGGGAGGATACAGAAGGAGAAGAGCTTACACTCTATTAGGGTATAAGGGAGGATACAGAATGGGAAGAGCTTACAATCTATTAGGGTATAAGGGAGGATACAGAAGGAGAAGAGCTTACAATCTATTAGGGTATAAGGGAGGATACAGAAGAAGAAGAGCTTACAATCTATTAGGGTATAAGGGAGGATACAGAAGGAGAAGAGCTTACAATCTATTAGGGTATAAGGGAGGATACAGAAGAAGAAGAGCTTACAATCTATTAGGGTATAAGGGAGGATACAGAAGGAGAAGAGCTTACACTCTATTAGGGTATAAGGGAGGATATAGAAGGAGAAGAGCTTACACTCTATTAGGGTATAAGGGAGGATACAGAAGGAGAAAAGCTTACAATCTATTAGGGTATAAGGGAGGATACAGAAGGAGAAGAGCTTACAATCTATTAGGATATAAGGGAGGATACAGAAGAAGAAGAGCTTACAATCTATTTAGTGAAAGAAAAGATACAGGAGGCAGAAGAGCTTACAATCTATTGGTAATAAGCCTGAAACCCCCGGTAGCACCAGCTTCTTTAGACACCAGGATTCTTGGAGGATGTGTGAGAAATTCGGGAGCTGGTGGCTGGTAATGACCCGGAATGGCGACTCATTAGACAATAATGAACTCCTAGCGCATGGCGTAATTGAAAACAATCATTTAGTCCCTTCTGTCGCCCTCATTACATCACAAATTAATTCAGCGATTCATTATGGTACAGCTGGGGGGGAGGGGGTTCATCACACCATTGCCATCAGGGTGGACAGACAAGTAAATGAATTTCACGATCTGATGGGAAGTTTATCTAACAGAAAATGTATAGGTTTCATGGGAACCATAAGGGTGTCATTGACATTGGAGTCCTATTTTCAGTACTGATCACCACAAGGGGCAGACTGGCCATAGGGAGCACAGGGAGAATTCCCAATGGGCCGTATTGCTTTGGGGCCAACTGGTATGGGAGTCCCTTACCCACAGCATAAATATACTCATTCCTCTTTATCCCTGCCACAATATCTACCCCTAGCAGTCTTCAGACAATGAACTAACTCAGTGGCCAACGGGGAGGCCGATTCATTAATAGCGCCAGGTAGCGACAGATGAGCGACTGTAGCGTGATTTTTTCAGCGCCAGCCAGTGTTCGCTGTGCTTGGCCGGCGTTAGCTTGATGACAGCGACTCAGTCGGTGTGCGGTAATGTTGAATACGGGCTGGGGGGTCGCTGTTTCACAGGTTCAGCGTTGTATGTGAGCGCCTGACAACGAATGGCCAGAGCGAACGGCTTGCTGCAGATTCATTAACAAATCACGCTCCGAATGTGCTGTCGCTGTCCATTCCTTGTTTAAACCCCAGAGCGCTGGCGGCGATGGGTATTAACTGGTTTTTAACCCCTAAACAACCATATTTTTTGAATGTAACATTATACATGTTTTTAGATTCATTTTGTAATATGAATACATTAATCTCAGACCTGTTAGATCAATTCTGCACATATTTTTTTTAACATTTTTTTTTACTTAAAAATAAATCCAACATTGCAGAAGTGGTCTCCGAATTTTTGACATTAAAAAAAAAAAAAAAAAAAATAATACCAATTAATTATGATTATTTATAGATTGCTCCATTGAAATGCATTGGACATCGCCAGGGAGCGACAGCTCATACCTGGCGCTGTGAGGGAATTTGCAGCGCCGCTGTTCGGTCCAGGCGGCTTCATGATGAATGCCGCGCTAGGCGTCGCTCTCGCCGGCGCTAGCCTCATTTTGCTTGATAAATGCGTCATTGTGACCGCCGCCGGGCGTACTTGAGTCGGTAGTCGCCGTTAGCTGCCGCTACCTGGCGCTCGTCAGACACTACCTGGCGCTATCGCTTGATGAATAAGGGCACAAGTACGCTGAGGACGGATTTAAGCAGCTCGTGGCCAAGAAATTCTCTGGTCAATACCCTTTTGGTCTAAGAACATGCCTTCTTTATTACAATTTTCTGATTTTGTTCAGCACCACAGAAGATGACAGCACTATGAAAACTAAAGGGCCAGAATATTGAAAATAGAATGTCAGCGCGTCTTATTTGGCAGAATGTAAAAAAAAGTGAAAAAAGTATACTTACATGACCTGCCCCCGCTCTGGCTTCCAAAACTGCCACTGAGAGGCAGTGGCGGTGCAAGAAGCCAGAGTGGGGACAGAGAGTGCTGCCACTGTCTCTCGGGTGTTTGTGTGGGGACAGTGTTCATGTAAGTATACTTTTTTTCCGGGGGTTGGGGGGAATGCCACACTGGATAAGGGGATGAGGGGATGCTACACTGCCTATGGGGAAGGGGGGGGGATGCCACACTGGATAAGGAGATGAGGGGATGCTACACTGCCTTTGGGGAATGGGGGGATGCCACACTGCCTATGTGGAATGGGAGGGGGAATGCCACACTGCCTATATGGGGAATGGGATGGGGGGATGCCCCACTGCCTATGGGGAATGGGAGGGGGGAATGCCACACTGCCTGAGGGGAATGGGAGGGGGGATGCCACACTGCCTATGGGGAATGGGAGGGGGGAATGCCACACTGCCTGAGGGGAATGGGAGGGGGGATGCCACACTGCCTATGGGGAATGGGAGGGGGGAATGCCACACTGGCTATGGGGAATGGGAGGGGGGATGCCACACTGCCTATGGGGAATGGGAGGGGGGAATGCCACACTGCCTATATGGGGAATGCCACACTGCCTATGGGAATGGGATGGGGGGAATGCCACACTGCCTATATGGGGAGAGGGGGAATGCCACACTGCCTATGGGGAATGGGACGGGGATGCCACACTGCTTATATGGGGAATGGGAGGGGGATGCCACACTGTTTATATGGGGAATGGGAGGGGGATGCCACACTGCTTATATGGGGAACGGGATGGGGGGATGCCACACTGCCTATGGGGAATGGGAGGGGGAATGCCACACTGCCTATGGGGAATGGGATGAGGGAATGCCACACTGCCTATAAGGAATGGGATGGGGGAATGCCACACTGACTATGGGGAATGGGAGGGGGGATGCCACACTGCCTATAAGGAATGGGATGGGGGAATGCCACACTGCCTATGGGGAATGGGAGGGGGATGCCACACTGCCTATGGGGAATGGGACGGGGGAATGCCACACTGGCTATAAGGAATGGGATGGGGGAATGCCACACTGCCTTTGAGGAATGGGAGGGGGATGCCACACTGCCTATGGGAATGGGATGGGGGAATGCCACACTGCCCATGCGGAATGGGAGGGGGAATGTCATACTGCCTATGGGAATGGGAGGGGGGATGCTACACTGCCTATGGGAATGGGAGGGGGGATGCCACACTGCCTATGGGGAATGGGAGGGGGATGCCACACTGCCTATAAGGAATGGAATGGGTGAATGCCACACTGCCTATGGGGAATGGGAGGGGGGAATGCCACACTGGCTATAAGGAATGGGATGGGGGAATGCCGCACTGCCTATGGGGAATGGGATGGGGAATGCCACACTGCCTATGGGGAATGGGAGGGGGGATGCCACATTGCCTATGGAGAATGGGATGGGGGGAATGCTACACCACCTATAATGGGAAATGGGAGGGGGGAATGCCACACTGGCTATAAGGAATGGGATGGGGGAATGCCACACTGCCTATGGGGAATGGGAGGGGGATGCCACACTGCCTATGGGGAATGGGAGGGGGCAATGCCACACTGGCTATAAGGAATGGGATGGGGGAATGCCACACTGCCTTTGGGGAATGGGAGGGGGGATGCCACACTGCCTATGGGAATGGGATGGGGGAATGCCACACTGCCCATGGGGAATGGGAGGGGGAATGTCATACTGCCTATGGGAATGGGAGGGGGAATGTCATACTGCCTATGGGAATGGGAGGGGGGATGCCACACTGCCTATGGGAATGGGATGGGGGAATGCCACACTGCCTATGGGAATGGGATGGGGGAATGCCACACTGCCTATAAGGAATGGGATGGGGGAATACCACACTGCCTATGGAGAATGGGATGGGGGGAATGCTACACCACCTATAATGGGAAATGGGAGGGGGGAATGTAACACTGCCTATAATAGGGTGTTTTATCACAACATTTGGTTTAGGATATTTTTAGGGTGAAACACATGATATATATATATATATATATATATATATATACAATATATATAAACAATTGTAACACCTAATGCTAAACTGTGTCAGTTGATGCTAAGTTTATATCCTTATGAAAAAAACCTTTGATTGATAATGAAATAAATGTACATTTATAAATTACATTAGATCTTTCTTAAAAATCACCCCCTGGGGTCCTGTTTTGCGATGTCCCATACAGTTGAAGATTTGTAGGAATTCATAATAGGGCACGGGACTTGATATACACGGGGACTTTGTATGATGTCAAGGAAAAGCGGCAAACTGCAGTAAAACATGTCTCTTATTGGAGAAGGTTCAGCTGTCAACTACGTGTGCAGCTATTTTCTGTCCCCCATCAGCGGATTGGGGTTCTCTCAAATAAAGGGGAACACTTAATGGTGTAAGGGTTAGGTTACTTTAGTGTCCCTGTGGACCACAAGCCTCCTAGACACATTGGGGTCAATTCAGAACCAGGGGAGAAAACTCTCTCCTTCATTAGGGAAAAAAATGTTCTAATGACTTTTTTCCTTAGTGCAATTCAGCTCTATTTTTAACAGCGCAAAGCTTTCAGTAATTTGCATAGCTAAAATGGTGCAGAATTGCACTAAGGGAAAAAAATCATTAAAAAAATTCTCATGGTGCTGAATTCTACCTGGGGGCTGATTCATCACCAGTAAAAAATGTACATTCAGTTGTTGAATCAGCCCCAAAGTAGACAACCAAACTAAATGGCCGCTTTCTCTCCTAAAAAAAGTCCTCATCTGGCACTGAATTGACCCCATAGTTGCCAGGGAGGGAATAGGTCATTTCTTTCTAAGTAAGGGGGACTCCAGCTTTATAGACAGAAAACAAACTATAAGTACATCGAAATACATGAATCTGTTAAAGAAAACCTCCTGCTTTAGATTAAGATGCCTCTACATTTTTTCCCTAATGAATGTGAATGGCATTTTTCTCTCCTAATAAAGGAGTGAGTGGCTCTGAATCAGCCCCAAAGTAGACAATCAAACTAAATGGCAGCTTTCTCCCCTAAAAAAGTCCTCATCTGGCACTGAATTGACCCCATAGTTGCCAGGGAGGGAACAGGTCATTTTTTTAAATAAGGGGGACTCCAGCTTTATAGATAGAGAACAAACTATAAGTACATGGAAATAAATGAATCTGTTAAAGAAAACCTCCTGCTTTAGATTAAGATGTTTTAAAGAAAAAGCTGACTTAGGCCCTTATTTAACAAGGGATAGCGCCAGGTAGCGAATGGTGAGCGAACGGTAATGACGCTCACCGCCACGAGAACGCCGGCTCCCCTCCGCAATCACACATTTATGAAGCCGATCCTGCTTAGCGACTGACAGAGCGCCAGATAGCGAATCATTCATCATTATTCCAGCCTCACCCCACAGCGCCAGCGAGCGACCTTCAACAGCGACAGGTATGACCTCTCGCTACCTGGCGCTCTCCAATGCATTTCAATGGAGCTAACTTTAAATATTCATAATTAATTGCTATTAATTTTTTTTTTTTATGTCAAAAATTCTGTGACCACTTCTGCAATGTTAGATTTTTTTTTTAAGCTAAAAAAAAAAAAAAAAATTTGTGCAGAATTGATATTACATGTCTGATATTAATGTATTCATATTACAAAATGTTTTGAAAAACATGTTTTTTTTTTTTCTAAAAATATGGTTGTTGGTGGGTTAAAAAACTACTTTTAACCCATCGCCACCAGCGCTCTGGGGTTTAAACAAGCATTTCACAGCGCGAGAATTTTTGTAGCGTGAATATGCTGGGAGCCGTTCACTATGGCCATTCGCTGTCATGCGCTCCCATACAGCGCGGAACCTGTCAAACAGCGACTCATAACCCCCTATTCAACATTACCGCACACCGACTGAGTCTCTGTCAACAGCCGAACAACGGCCAAGCACAGCGAATACTAGCGGGCGCTGTGAAAATAACGCTACTGTCGCTCATCTGCCGCTATCTGGCGCTATTAATGAATCAGCCTGCCCGCTTTACAAAAATATGTTTATGTTCCTATTAACACTTCGGGATGTTTGGGATTGTTCGGGATGCCTCTACAGTTAAAGTTCTGAGGGAAGACAAAACCGGGCATTAAGCCCTTTATGGTGGGGGCAGGAATTTGCTGCACACTCCAGTGAAGCAAGTCTCCTATTGGATGAGCTGCTGTGTAACTCTTTAAGAGGAAGTCCCAAGTTTTTTTTATCAATAAGATGTATTACTTTTCAATGTATAATAAAATCTAATGCCTAGAATACTTGTACAATCAGTATTCAATCAGTATTCACTTGTACAATCAGTATATCAATTGGCTCCCTTCAGCAGCACTCGGGTGCTTAGCCTTCCTGGCGGCACTGAAGGGAGGCGAGTGACAGCGGGACGCTCAGCCAATCAGCTCGAGCCTGCGCCGTGGGAGCGACTGGAAAGTGAGTTGATTGGGCGACCTGGGGGAATACACAGCGGGGCATCCCAATCGGAATACCGTTGCACGGGGGAACAACATGTGGAAAGTGAAATTCCTGTATGTTGTTTCTCTTTAAAGATGAGATATTATTATTAACCTTGTATGAACTTAAACCGGACCTTCAGCATGATTTAATGAAAAGCCCAAACCTTTAAAAAACTATTCCCCAGCATCTAAAATTAATATATTTTAAGTTTGTAGTCTTTCCCCCACTGGGCTGCAACTTTGTTGCAGGACTCTAGGATACGGGCTCCGCCATCTTGCCTCAGAAGCATCACATATTGAGGAGAGGAGAGCGGGATAAAGTACAGGGGGGCAGGGTTATAGCTGAGCAGAGCTGGGGTCAGGGAAAGGACAGCAATCCCAGAATGCAGAGCGACACAGTCAGAAGACACTTCCTGTTTGCAGGCTGCCTGATGCTCCATGAGCCACCATCCATCTTGGATATTTAAAGGCTCATAACATGCAGTAGATGCAGGTAGGATGATTTTTAATGTGAGCAATCTGTATGTACAGGGTGTGGGAAACATATAAGATAGACTCTTATTCAGGGTGAAGGTCCACTTTAAGATAAAGTTAAATAAACAGAATCAGAAAAAAGAGAAAGAGGAAAAAGGGAAAAATGGGGTTGGGATAGCAATTTGAAAGTCCAGCTTTTTGTAACCCACCCCTCCCTTCCCCTGTGCTAAGCCCATTTTGGGCATTAAATTAATAAAACAACTCACCTCTGTATAGCACCCGTAGATTTGGGTGACAGACCAGAGCAATAACTTCTGCACGGTATCTGGTGACTGACCTGTCACTCATGATTCCAACTTCAGTTTTCAAACAGATTGCCCACCACCCAATGCATTATTTCTATGTTATAGCCCACATTAGACTTGGGGTGAAGTGTTACAAAATGCGTGTTCCCCAACCGGCACAGCTCTGTTAGGTAAAAGTGCTGCGGAATCCCCAATTAGGATATCCCACTGGGTGAACCCCCCCCCCCCCCCCCCCCCCCGGATCACCAGATTCCCTCACCTCTTCCTGGAGCACTCGCCACATCCCCAGCATATCTCTATCTGTGGCATGTACCTGCACCAGGCCTTTCTAAATGGATGGCAGCTATAGGTTAGCAGGGATGTGACTGGCAGTGTGCCCGGCTCCATTCCACTTACTAGCCAACAGTGGCCAGTGAGCTGAATGGAGCCAAGCGAAACTGATCGTGTTGATTGCCCCTGTGCCGTGGAAATGGAAGAAAGGTGAATTTCCTGTGTGATTGATGATACACACAGTGTGGCATCCCAAATAGGTGTGAAATAGAGATACATTCCCTGGTGTTGATTCTTCATCCACTCTAAAAATACCTTATTTTTTGATAAACATGACATCTAGCTTTTCATAAAGCTGTTATAAAGAAGTTAAAGGGGGATTCTTTCAATCAAACATAAATTATGTGTTATTAAAGTTGACATCTAGCTTTCCATATAAAGGTTTTAATAGATTAACTCCTGAAAAGATGCATTACAGTATATTGTTATCTGGGAACTCCTATGCCAAAGGGCTCCTTTACTTTCTTTCACTCTAAAAATACATTAGTTGACTAAAGAGGGCATTTTCCACTATCTGAATATAAAACACTGCTGTTAAATGCTATAAAAAAAGATTTAGTGTATTCATTTGGCCCAGATTTTTGCCTACATTTGGTTCTAGCTGAACCAAACTGGACTGGTGAAATGTAATTAGTCAGAATGTAATGTTACTGACGTTTCATGTTGCTGGTGTGTTGGCGCTGCTGCTCCTGAAATGTTCTGTCTATCTTTCCCTGTGAATTTATTCCAGCGATCAAACACAGCAACAGCTTGTAGGTTATAAAAAGCCGATCAAATCTTTCGCCCTCGCTGGCAGAGCTGCGGCGTCTCTGGCGGCGGATGCCAGGCTGTTCTGGATGGCAGCTCGTGGTTATATTTAGATGCCTCCCAACTTCTGAACTTTGTGGCACACGCGCTTTCATACAGTGTGAGCTGGCTTCTCATGTACAAAACAAGCCTGTCTCAGCTCGGAAGCCTGCTTTACACAGGGGCGTCTGAAGCCTGCTTTACACAGGGGCATCTGAAGCCTGCTTTACACAGGGGCATCTGAAGCCTGCTTTACACAGGGGCGTCTGAAGCCTGCTTTACACAGGGGCATCTGAAGCCTGCTTTACACAGGGGCGTCTGAAGCCTGCTTTACACAGGGGCGTCTGAAGCCTGCTTTACACAGGGGCGTCTGAAGCCTGCTTTACACAGGGGCATCTGAAGCCTGCTTTACACAGGGGCATCTGAAGCCTGCTTTACACAGATGCATCTGAAGCCTGCTTTACACAGGGGCGTCTGAAGCCTGCTTTACACAGGGGCGTCTGAAGCCTGCTTTACACAGGGGCGTCTGAAGCCTGCTTTACACAGGGGCGTCTGAAGCCTGCTTTACACAGGGGCGTCTGAAGCCTGCTTTACACAGGGGCTTCTGAAGCCTGCTTTACACAGGGGCTTCTGAAGCCTGCTTTACACAGGGGCATCTGAAGCCTGCTTTACACAGGGGCGTCTGAAGCCTGCTTTAAACAGGGGCATCTGAAGCCTGCTTTACACAGGGGCGTCTGAAGCCTGCTTTACACAGGGGCGTCTGAAGCCTGCTTTACACAGGGGCATCTGAAGCCTGCTTTACACAGGGGCATCTGAAGCCTGCTTTACACAGGGGCATCTGAAGCCTGCTTTACACAGATGCATCTGAAGCCTGCTTTACACAGGGGAGTCTGAAGCCTGCTTTACACAGGGGCATCTGAAGCCTGCTTTACACAGGGGCATCTGAAGCCTGCTTTACACAGGGGCATCTGAAGCCTGCTTTACACAGGGGCGTCTGAAGCCTGCTTTACACAGGGGCGTCTGAAGCCTGCTTTACACAGGGGCGTCTGAAGCCTGCTTTACACAGGGGCGTCTGAAGCCTGCTTTACACAAGGGCGCCTGAAGTCTGCTTTACACAGGGGCGTCTGAAGCCTGCTTTACACAGGGGAGTCTGAAGCCTGCTTTACACAGGGGCGTCTGAAGCCTGCTTTACACAGGGGAGTCTGAAGCCTGCTTTACACAGGGGCGTCTGAAGCCTGCTTTACACAGGGGCGCCTGAAGCCTGCTTTACACAGGGGCGTCTGAAGCCTGCTTTACACAGGGGCGCCTGAAGCCTGCTTTACACAGGGGCATCTGAAGCCTGCTTTACACAGGGGCGTCTGAAGTCTGCTTTACACAGGGGCGTCTGAAGCCTGCTTTACACAGGGGCTTCTGAAGCCTGCTTTACACAGGGGCGTCTGAAGTCTGCTTTACACAGGGGCGTCTGAAGCCTGCTTTACACAGGGGCATCTGAAGCCTGCTTTACACAGGGGCGTCTGAAGTCTGCTTTACACAGGGGCGTCTGAAGCCTGCTTTACACAGGGGCTTCTGAAGCCTGCTTTACACAGGGGCGTCTGAAGTCTGCTTTACACAGGGGCGTCTGAAGCCTGCTTTACACAGGGGCTTCTGAAGCCTGCTTTACACAGGGGCTTCTGAAGCCTGCTTTATACAGGGGCGTCTGAAGCCTGCTTTACACAGGGGCATCTCATTGTATTATCACCTGAACAAAACTCATTCCCAGGAAGTTGTTCATCTTTTCTGTAGCATATTAAAAAGTAAGTGCACTCGTCACTGAACCAGAGAGGAGAATGCCCCCTCCTCGCTAATATGCAGTAACAAGTAAAGTAACATGAGGCTGCACAAGCTGATGCCCTATGTCTTAGCACTGCCACCTGCTGGCTATATATGGCAATGTAGTTAATATTACATTTGGAGGAAAAAATGTACATGGTTACTGCATAAATATATTTTGAAAATGTTCATATTATTATTATTAT
Source organism: Gastrophryne carolinensis (assembly GCA_027917425.1). NCBI lineage: Eukaryota > Metazoa > Chordata > Amphibia > Anura > Microhylidae > Gastrophryne > Gastrophryne carolinensis. The sequence continues at coordinate 400,340,483 of CM051235.1, read as the reverse complement.
TACTAGCTATTAAATACATAGTAAATATTATAAACTATTATTAGGATACAGAAGGAGAAATAGCTTACAATCTATTAGGGTATAAGGATGGGAAGAACTCAGGGGCTGACTGGCCATAAGGGATACAAAAGGAATTCCTGGTCGACTGTTTACTTTGGGGCCTACAAGGTTGGGAAAGCCCTCATCATGTATCTCACCCACATCCTTTTCCAGAATTCACTTATCCCCCCCCCCCCCCATTTAATGCCTCCCAATACCTCTCCCTGTTGCCGGTCTTAATGTACCCCCCCATCCCCAACCAGGACACCCCAGCCCATGTTCCGCCCCTGCAATGCTTTAGCCTTAGCATCATGGCTGTGGGGATGAGGCTCAGCAGCTCATGGTCTGGTTATAGGCTAGCTGGGGGCCAGTAAAATCCCGGGCTGATTTTTAGCCCCGCCCCCCCTGAGCTTACAATCTATTAGGGTATAAAGGAGGATACAGAAGGAGAAGAGCTTACAATCTATTAGGGTATAAGGGAGGATACAGAAGGAGGAAGAGCTTACAATCTATTAGGGTATAAGGGAGGATACAGAAGGGGAAGAGCTTACAATCTATTAGGGTATAAGGGAGGATACAGAAGGAGAAGAGCTTACAATCTATTAGGGTATAAGGGAGGATACATAAGGAGAAGAGCTTACAATCTATTAGGGTATAAGGGAGGATACAGAAGGAGAAGAGCTTACAATCTATTAGGGTATAAGAGAGGATACAGAAGAAGAGCTTACAATCTATTAGGGTATAAGGGAGGATACAGAAGGAGAATAGCTTACAATCTATTAGGGTATAAGGAAGGATATAGAAGGAGAAGAGCTTACAATCTATTGGGGTATAAGGGAGGATACAGAAGGAGAAGAGCTTACAATCTATTGGGGTATAAGGGAGGATACAGAAGGAGAAGAGCTTACAATCTATTAGGGTATAAGGGAGGATACAGAAGGAGAAGAGCTTACAATCTATTAGGGTATAAGGGAGGATACAGAAGAAGAAGAGCTTACACTCTATTAGGGTATAAGGGAGGATACAGAAGAGGAAGAGCTTACAATCTATTAGGGTATAAGGGAGGATACAGAAGGGGAAGAGCTTACAATCTATTAGGGTATAAGGGAGGATACAGAAAGGGAGAAAAGCTTACAATCTATTAGGGTATATGGGAGGATACAGAAGGGGAGGAGCTTACAATCTATAAAGGTATAAGGGAGGACACAGAAGGGGAGGAGCTTACAATCTATAAGGGTATAAGGGAGGATAAGGGGGGGAGGAGCTTACAATCTATTAGGGTACAAGGGAGGATACAGAAAGAGGAAGAGCTTACAATCTATTAGGGTATAAGGGAGGATACAGAAGGAGAAGAGCTTACAATCAATTAGGGTATAAGGGAGGATACAGAAGGAGGAAAAACTTACAATCTATTAGGGTATGAGGGAGGATACCGGAGGGGAGGAGCTTACAATTTATTAGGGTACAAGGGGGGATACAGAAGGAGGAACAGCTTACAATCTAATCAGGTATAATTGAGGATACAGAAGGGAAAGAGCTTACAATCTATTAGGGTATAAGGGAGGATACAGAAGAAGGAAGAGCTTACAATCTATTAGGGTATAAGGGAGGATACAGAAGGAGAAGATCTTACAATCTATTAGGGTATAAGGGAGGATACAGAAGGAGAAGAGCTTACAGTCTATTAGGATATAATGGAGGATACAGAAGCAGGAAGATCTTACAATCTATTAGGGTATAAGGGAGGATACAGAAGGAGAAGAGCTTACAATCTATTAGGGTATAAGGGAGGATACAGAAGGAGAAGAGCTTACAGTCTATTAGGATATAATGGAGGATACAGAAGCAGGAAGATCTTACAATCTATTAGGGTATAAGGGAGGATACAGAAGGAGAAGAGCTTACAATCTATTAGGGTATAAGGGAGGATACAGAAGGAGAAGAGCTTACAATCTATTAGGATATAATGGAGGATACAGAAGCAGGAAGATCTTACAATCTATTAGGGTATAAGGGAGGATACAGAAGGAGAAGAGCTTACAATCTATTAGGGTATAAGGGAGGATACAGAAGGAGAAGAGCTTACAATCTATTAGGATATAATGGAGGATACAGAAGCAGGAAGAGCTTACACTCTATTAGGGTATAAGGGAGGATACAGAAGGAGAAGAGCTTACAGTCTATTAGGATATAATGGAGGATACAGAAGCAGGAAGATCTTACAATCTATTAGGGTATAAGGGAGGATACAGAAGGAGAAGAGCTTACAATCTATTAGGGTATAAGGGAGGATACAGAAGGAGAAGAGCTTACAATCTATTAGGGTATAAGGGAGGATACAGAAGGAGAAGAGCTTACAATCTATTAGGATATAATGGAGGATACAGAAGCAGGAAGATCTTACAATCTATTAGGGTATAAGGGAGGATACAGAAGGAGAAGAGCCTACAATCTATTAGGTTATAATGGAGGATACAGAAGCAGGAAGAGCTTACAATTTATTAGGGTATAAGAGAGGATACAGAAGGGAGAGGAGGTTACGCGCCTGACCATTTACTTTTCTGCATAGCCCACAAGGTGCTGTGGTTTCCATACAATCATGTTTGTGTGTGGCTCACTGAAATGTATGTTTCAATTCACACTGAAAAGCACACCCAGAGTTAAACGTTAGTATGACCCCCACTGTTTTAGTAAGCTTCTCTGTTGATCCTTTTCTGCAGCAGTTGCACAGGTAATCCAGTTCATGTTTCTCATGGCAGGGAGGCCAGGGTGAGGAAAGCGTCTCCCATAATGTGTTTCCATTTGTCATATTAATGTATTTGTTGCTTTTCACTATACAACAGTCTTTTTCTTGTGATTAAATTGGTCCATCTTTTGGATGTCATTTAAGAAGGTTTATAATTGAATACTGTAAGTATATAAAAATCTTCAATTCAAATCTAAGAAATCTTTGGCTTTAGAGCCACACAGAACAGTTATTGTGACCCCACAGTGCTTGGCCTGAAGTGTCCATTTTTTCAAGTGGTGCTTTTAGCTCCTCCAACATGGCGTCTTTCATTTGTCTTGCAGCTCTCAGCAGGCGTGAGTGAGCAATGTGACCGGGGATATCTCCTCTGAAAGGCTCAGCCATTCTTTGGAAGGAGATTTCTAGATGAGACTGGCTTGGACCCTGAATCTGTGTGAAGAGGCCTAAGGATTTAATAGGATGTCAACGGAGGCGGAACTTCAAGTGGCTGTGAAAACCAGCGCAAAGAAAGAATCCAAAAAGAAAGGTAATCTTCTTTCTTTTATTTCATCACCATAACCTGCAGAACTTTCATTGCTTTCATGACTTTGGGCCTATTTTCTATGTCAGCAGTTTCTATACCTTGCTAAGTGTACAGTCACAAAACAAAAATAAAAGTATACAGGATTATTTGCTGATGGTTATATAGTGCTACAAAAGATCAGGAAGAGAAGGGAAGAATGTCTATGTATGATCAAGGAGTAGAGAAAAGATACGTTTTAGAACATTCAGAATTACTATATTGGTCTATAATGACCCCAGAACTTTAGGGGTCTATTTTAGATGAATGACAATTTAGTTTACACAGTTTCAGTTAGCAACAGTTTTGGACAATAAATAGAGCCACCACCGCACCTACCGCAATGCTGCATATCTTTTGGATGACGTCCAGATTGCTGTCATTCTACTGATTTTTCCACCCCCCGGCATCTTAGCCGTGTGTGACAGATGCCGGTTGAACTTAGTCCATACATCCTCTGCCCCCCCCCCCCCCCCTCAGTCCTTGCTAGGCGCACCAACATCTCGCAGTGTTTCTGATCCTCCTGCAGCCACCCTGGCCCCAGGATGAGGATTTCAGGGGTAGCGCAATGCTCCCCAGGCACTCCAATGTTCCTTTTTAACACCTAAATATCTGCCTGTGTCTTAGGTGGTGTAATGGTTAAAGCAAAACAAAAACCTGTTGTATAGGCCCTAGAGTATCTTAGTCTGTTTCCCCCTGTGTGAAGTTCCCCTTAACCTTATACCATTCCAATTAACCCAGCAGCCAAAGGTGAGCTCCTGTTCTCAGTGCTGTGTGCCTGTCTCTATGTACAGCCAGTATTTTATGCTTTAGATGGGTTTTGAGCTGGCAGATTATCCCTATTTAGAATTTTGCTTTGTGTGTGTGTGCATGTGGGGGGCAGGTCCACTTTAACTGGGCTATGAGGCATTTACTGGGCAAGACAACAACAATTGATTAAATTAGCCCTACAAAGAAGTCATGTACTGAAGTCTCTGGTAGGTTCCCTTCACACTTACTGTATGCTTTGAAGTAAGCTGGCAGTTTTGTGTTGGGTTTGTGTTTTCCATGTTTGGAGCTGTGTTCTGTTCATTTATCTAGCTTTAGTAGTGCTACAGCAGGCAAAGGTAATTGTTACACAGTTGTGTCAGGCTACATTTGGTACTGTTTTAAACTGTTTTCCATTTTTAAATTGAAGCAGAAATGGCCAAGATATTGGGGTTTACAGGTTCAGTCAGATATATTCTCTTCTTTATCCCGTCCCCCAATCAACTCAGCAAAGCGGGCCGGGATTGCTGGTCCCTCCTTCTCCTGCCCTTCTCCTCTGCCTTCTTCTCCAGATTCATCACATTGCTGTCAGCACAGAGCCCATCCATTATACTGATTATTATGCAGCATCACAGATCCAAGGGCCACGCCCACTTTTTCAGAAGAGGAATCAGGAGGCGAAACTGTAAACCTCAATATCTTGGCCATTTCTTCATCAATTTGAAAATGGAAAAACAGTTTAGGACAGTGCCAAACGTAGCCCGACGCAATGGGATAACAAAAACAGTATGACTACCAGCTCAGAGCACCAAGTATAGGGACTGGTATTCCCATAGCTTCATACATGCTAGTATACCAACCTCTACGCCTAAGGCCTAAGCTCTATTTACCATAGGTCTGATGCTCTGCACCCAAAAATGAGCAGTGGGTGGATACCAAAGAGCACTGGGCTCTTTAACCCCCTCAACCCCCCTCCCCTCCTAGTTTCCAGGATGGGTAATTGGAAGGGGGTATATGCAAGCAACTACTTTATTATTCTTATTCATCAAATTCATGGTACATCTGTAGGAATAAATCAGGCAAGTGACTTTTTGTTATTATTTTGCTATTTTATTTTCTAGGAGACATTTCACTAGTCATCTGATTGGCTTTTGGACAGTCTCAATAGAAAAAGCCAGTCAGATAACTAGCAGTGAAATGGCTTCAAGAAAATAAAACAGTACGTCCAGTTGCCTTGATTCATAGAGATAGACCATGGCCTGGATGAATGAGAACCTTCACAGACTCATCTCTAGTTGTAAAACAAATTTCTAGATAAAATATCTTCCATATAAAGAGAGAGAGGAGCAGTTAAACCGGACCTTCACCATGATTTATTGAAAAGCCCAAACCCTTAAAAAACTATTCCCCAGCATCTAAAATTACGGTAATATATTTTAAGTTTTTAATCACTTACTTATTATCCTTTCCCCCACTGGGCTGCCACTCTGTTCAGGACTTTAGGATAAAAACGGGTGCCGCCATCTTGACTCAGAAGCATCACACTTACTGAGGCGAGGAGAGTGGGATAAAGTGCAGGGGGGGTTAGCTGTGCTTTGCTCAGACAGAGCAGAGCTGGGGTCAGGAATAGGTCAGCAATCCCAGAATGCAGAGCAGCACAGTCAGAAGGCACTACCTTGTTTGCAGGCTGCCTGATGTTCCATGAGCCACCATCTTGGATGTTTAAAGGCTCATAACATGTAGTAGATGCAGGTAGGATGATTTTTAATGTGAGCAATCTGTATGTACAGGGTGTGGGAAACATATAAGATATGCTCTTATTCAGAGTGAAGGACCGCTTTAATACCTCTGGTGCGCCTGTTGATATGCCTCCCCCCTAACCTGGCACAGCTTGCTGGCACTGGCAGTATTGAGAGTCAATCTATAACCTCTCCACATAGAGCTCTGAAAATATTCCATGTAAATATAGCTCACATATGGCGCTATAGAAAATATTTGTTATCCTTAAAGGTTCTTGAAAATGGGGGGTTGCTAAGCAACAGCTTCTAATGTGTGGGGGAAAAAACAACACTGTTAATGCAATGGGTGTGTGAAAGGGATACACGATTGCTTAGTTATGTATTTACTTATTTCATCTTCACCAACACCTCGTATTGTGCACATTCTCCTACTGCCTGCCATGGCGGCTGAGGCGACAACGATGAAAAAAGAAAACCTAGCTATAGCTGAGGAAAATTAAAGAGACATGACACACATTTTACACAAACTGCGGTACCAAAAAAACGGTGTCCTTATACCACAAGGCCCAGAAGCCACACAACCATCTCTGGCCCCTATGCCCTTCAATTTTATCCAGTACCTAGTGCGGGGTGGTAGTAAAATATATAATTTTTTAGTTAAACCAGGATGTGAATATTGACATTAGAAGACATGTACTCTAGTACCCATTAGGCATCTATACAGTGGCTTGTTTAACCACCACACAATCCATGCAATTGTATGGGGCCCCCCTTTCAGGGGCCCCCAGCTCGGCAGAATGCACGTTAGAAGCGGCTGCATCTTGATGCTTATACAAAAAATGTATTTGATTCCGGCCCCTGGACACAAGTTTGCTTGGGGCCCCAACAATCATAAGCCTGCCCCTGCGTCTGTAGGCTTGTGGTAAGCAGGCTGTTTTAAGCTGGGTTTGTGTTGCATTTTGTTGATATTTTTAACTTTATTGAGAAAGAAAAAGGCATTCCCCCTCAGGACTACTAACCCTCGGTGCCATGCATTGGGGCTGCTATCTCCATGGCTTCAACATAGGTCCAGTGTGCTCAAAAAAGGGAACTCTCTGGAATAACTTCAGGACGATGCCAATAGCCACTGGACTCCTCCAAACCTCTAAGTGTACAGGATGGGTTGCAGGGGCTTCAGCCACCTGGCCACCATTGCCTGGTCCTTTAGAGTTAGTTATTTGTCATACATTTCATATCACTTGGTAAATGAGGGCCCATGTTAGACCCTTTGCAATTTATGACAGAGGAATATTGGGGGAGGTTCAAACCGCGCCCAAACCTCACCGACTTGTTGCCCCCCTCCCAGTTTCACAAATGGGCACTGTTTACTCACCTCGCCTGTGGATCCATCTTCCGGGTCCCTCAGATTCTGGGTGACCTTCCAATGGACGGCACCATCATCATCCCATCTGGCACTGCTCGCGTCCCCCGATTTAACGCCTGCGAAGTGCCCATGAATGGGATGCAATGGAGACACTCGAAATCCTGAGAAACTTCCCTGAGCAATGAGGACTTTGAAGGGCCCGGCTAAAGCTGTGCTGTCACTAACAGATGGCAAAGCTGGCACGAGGGGCAGAGGATTGGCCCTGAAGGGACCGGATGTCCAAAAGGTAAGTAGGGGTGGCAATCGGTCCCTTTTTATTTTTGGTCCAATGTTCCGATTTAAGCAGATTAATGCCCATTTACACAGCCCAATTTTTCCATAATCTTCGCTTCCCCAGCAATAAAAATGAAGAATACCATGTCTCAGCTATGAAAATTAAAAGTTATATTTTATTGATGTAAGTGTAGACAGCCAGCTCAATCCCACTGCAGCTTCCACAGATGCACTGAGGCTCAGGACTCACCAGCAAGGTCCATATACATGAAAAATTTCCATTGTCCAGCACTCAAGTGTTCCTTAAAATTTCTCTGTTTATTGGTCAAGTTAAAAGTTACATGGTTTCCATTCCAAGAATAGTTCACATATTGCGAGTTTCAGGCAACATCCTGTGCCCTTCCTCATATGATGTGAGGAAGGGCACAGGATGTTGCCTGAAACGCACAATATGTGAACTATTCTTGGAATGGAAACCTTGTAACATTTAACTTGACCAATAAACGGAGAAATTTTAAGGAACACTCGAGTGCTGGACAATGGAAATTTTTCATATTTTATTGATGTGCTGATTTTTAACTTGGATGCCAAATCAGGATGCTCGGGGTGGGGTGTACAGTCAGGCCTATAGCCATTTTTTACTTTAGGTCTGATTTAATTTGCCCCAATGTATTTCCAAAGGTATAAGTATACATACTGTAGCACTGATTAAGATCCAAAGACAAAGGACTTTGGGGAGGGGATCATTTTAATTTTAATATAGTTACTGTAATAAAGAATCTTCTGCTGCATCATTTATGGAGGGATATGAATGATCTCCAAGTAGATATAAAGGCTTGCTGCATTTTTGTCATCTAAATGTAATCACAAATCCGTGAAGCTCTTTTACAAGTAACAAATCTGTTATATTGGGCTCCTGTAATTCCCTTAGATTTTTTAATTAACATTTTCCTATCTTTACAAGATGAGATTGCCGATGTGTCAGTAGCAAGCATGACTCCCAGACAGGTCCGGGTAATGAGTCCTTCAGTGCTGTGTCTCCCCTCTGGCTATTTGTAGGTAGAGCCACTCATCTATGCAAAATAAGACCTATTAGCTTTATCTTTTGATAAAACGCAATAGCAAAATTAAAAAGTACCAAAAATTAGGAGTAATGATGGGTTCAAGATTTGGGTCTGTGTTAAATTTGATATTGTCCAGTTTGGCCAGATTTGACTACAGGCAAAATCGGAGTCAAAACTATTCAGATAACCATGCAACATTGTGTCTGGAAAGCCACACCCCGAGGAATAAAAGTCTTTCGCCGAGGCCGAGGTCACTTCACTCCTCTGGAAGCACACCAAAGATTTAGGAGGGAGATGAGATGCAGGAGCCCGCCACAACCGCTCAAGGTGAGGGACACTGCTGCTGATGGAGAGGACACAGCAGCCTGCAAAAAATTGCTGGTGGTTGGTGTGGTTATTTTTTTGTAATACTTTTTGTAACAAGTTGTGGGGTGTTTATTTTTTACTGGCAACTACTTGGATTGGACTTGTAATGGGTCCATTGTACCCAGTGACATAACTAAATGTGACAGGGGTCCTGGTGCAAACAGTAAATGGGGCCCAGTCAAGGCTCATATGTGTAAACTTTTTTTTGTCTGTTAACTAAATTGGATGCAACTAGATGACTAAAGACTTAAACAGACAGAGACAAATGATGCTTCCTTTCTCTAAATGATGCCAAGTGAGCACAAATATGATAAGTAAGTTGGAAGAGCAAAAATAATAGAGCCCCCTGACCTTCTGGGCCCTGGTGCAGTCACACTCACCTCCTGCACCCCCTATGATTATGCCCCTGCTTGTACCAGTTCAAGCAGTTGGGTGCTCCACAATCCACTTGTATGGCACACAGTGCATAGCTTGCCAATACCACTGCTCAATTACAGAACTGGACCTTTCATGAACGGCATAAGGGCTAATACACTTGCAGGGCATCCAAGCCCTGGGTTTCCAACGCCTTAATTTCATATCCAGGGCTTAAGCATATATAGACTCAAAATAATTTAACCATCATTAAATAAGACAGAAGTGAAAGAGTTTCTTAGATAACAAACTTGTGCTGCTCTTCCAAATCATGGGGGTTCTGGTCCAGGTTGTCTGGACATCCTAAAGGTATTACCGCAGATAACGTCTCGTTGAGGCTGTACTAAATATGCTTAACTGTTCTGTTCCTATGCAGACCCAGAGAGAATAATTAGGCCTGGAAAAGATAAGAGCCTAAATACAAAATGCTAACGCACCAATAATAAAAACAAAATACAGAAAAAACACTAAATACTATGTGTTTAAACTGTCCAAGCCCTTGCTGGATTTTCTTGTTGTGTTACCAAGGATGTACAATTAATATAAGACTCCAGGATACCTAGCATGATCCTAAAACACTGTTACTTGAATAGCCTTTTGAATTTACAGTTTAATTAACAGGCAAATAATGGGCCAAGCAGGATAATGGTGCACTTAACAAAGACTTAAAAGCCAAGCAGTGTCCTGGAAGGGAAATGAGTAAGTTCATGCCTTCCTCTTGTGTCTCTAGTCCTACCGATGGTCTGTCTTTCTTCATCTAATCAGTGCCCTATCTATTGTGTTACCTGCTGGCATGTCTACATGTTGGGCTTCAGTTTTCCTTGATTCCGTTTTAGGCCTGCCTCTTTCATGCCATAATGGACTTTAGGTTCCTGTCTGGTTCCATTCCTGTTAAAGCTGATTTGGGATTCTGCGCTGTGAAACCCCCCCCCAAATCACCGGTAAAAATGTAGCCCTCCCCTGGGTCCCATAGCTCATGCTCAGTCTCTCGTTCAGACAGCGCTGTATGCTGCATATTAATAACTGCCAACACGGCTCTGTTTACATGCAGAGCTTGGCAATCTGGAGCGCATCCCTAATTAGGCTGGGGCGGTGCTCTTGCCTCCAGCCCATTTGAGTGCTTTTCAGCGATTCTCGGGATGTGGCCGCGATTGTTTACATTGCTGTGTGATCCACCAGAAAAATTTAGTTTTGTGGTGAGCCTGAGGGAGGGTTCAAACAACGGGGCATCCTGTCTTTTAGATGCTGGGACCGACACTCTAGGACTTTTTTCCCCCGTGGTTGTCCTGTTTAGTCTACTGTATCTTGTGTCTATCAGTTTCCTCTTCTCCTTTTCCCGGTCTCCGACATCTGAGGACCATTTAGAGCCTGTGCATCTCCAACACCATGGGCAAGGCTGAAGAAGTAGATAGTATTGGGCCTCCATAGGGTAATGTTCCTGTTCCTGTCTGAGTTAGCTCTTTGATTTTCTTATACTGTTAACCCATAACAGATCATTGTCTTGGTAATGAGGCCTAGTCTGATGGCCGCCTCAATCCTGTCCCCAGACCAGGAGAACTTTGTTCTCTCATAATCACCCATCATTCTGGCATGACAGTTATCTGGACTATGACATCCCTGCCCTTGCCCCCCTGATAATAATCATTGCTCTTTGTTTCCCTCTCCACCTGTCATCATTTTGCCAATCCCCAAAAAGCTAAAAGCGAGAAATCGGCGGACGTAACTATAGCAGAAGACGGTAATAACTAATTTTGTTGAAATATGTCAGTCTCCATGCAGGCTTCCCGTAAGAGGACACAATTACTCCTCCTCTCAGGATGTGTTCTGTTTGAAAGGAGCACATTCTCCAAGGTCAGCAGTGAACTGCACGCTTGATTTCCATTTCAAAAAACGCCAGTTCAAAGAGAACGTCGTCTCTTTTAGATTTTAACTTGAGGTGATGTGATGCTTTTAATATGAGAAGACAAAAAGGCTGCAAAACTAAGTACACTTCTGAAATGTGTCAATTTTACAGCCTCGGGAAGTGGAAGAGATTTCCCAACTCTCCCAGAGCTTGCACATCCAATGTGTTCATCAACGTTAATTCAGTGACCCTTCACATTAATATCAAGAGCTGGCTATTTCTGCTCGACAGTTTATTAGATATAGCGTGTTGCGTATACAAGCCTATATACCTAGGCTCACATTTTCTAAATGAACTATATTGTGTAAAAGGTAGTAAAGATTTCCTTTTTCTTTGTAACTTAATTAAGTAGAGCTCAAGGCTATCATGCCGGGCTCCAATTACTCCTACAAAGAGGTCATATTTCCAGGGTAAAATTAAGTGAAGTGGAGACGGTGGGGCTTCTTTGATGGCTTTCAACACATTTCACTTTGGAAAAGAACAAGATTTTAACAGGCAAATATTTGATATTATTCCACATCATACTACAAACTGTCTTAAATATATTGCAAAAATAAAGACTGGTTTTTCATCCAAACAGATGAGTGATTCTGCTGAGAACTGACCAAGATTGGGAAGACATAGGACGCCATTGAATCTAGAACTGAATTACGTGAATTCCAATTTGTCTATTATTTTTTCCATTTTGATTAAAAACATATAGCCCCACTCAAAGGTTGCCAGAAAGGTGCTTCTAAAATATGGGGTTGGTTTACCCATGGCTCAATGTCCACTATGAGATCACATGAGGTCCTATTTATGAGAAACAATTTGGTGGAGATGGTTTGCAACATATTTTGCTTTAGACTATAATATGGTCAGTGACCAGACCTGCTGGTTTCGGGCTATGCTTTAACTGGCTTAGCTAAACGGTGGTACTGTCTTTGCACAGGCAAATATAAAATGTACACACGTAAAAGATAGGAGAACTTCTTTAGGAGCGAAGAATATTCCAGCTCTTCCTCCAATACTCCTCTTCTTGTGTTTTCTCTCTACTTTAGCTTTCTTTTTCCTTTTATTATTATTATTGTTTATTTACATAGCACCATCTTCTTCTATAGAGCTGTACAAGGTAGAATTACAGACAAGGTAAAGCATACTGTACAGGAATCATTATAAACTAGATTTTACAATGTTCAAACCAGATGTGATAACAAGAGACAATAGGAAAGAGAAGTCATGAAGGCGGGAGTGCGAGAAGGTGACCAAGGGGGGACAGGAGAATGGAAGAGCGGAAATTACGTCTGGGTTGGTATTAGATTAGATTAGAGATGAAATGTAGTGAGCTGCCTGGTTGGAAAGTGCTTTGTAGGTTAGTAAGTTTGAACTGAACTGTAGGCATAGCAGCAGAGTTCTGTGTTTAAAGGACTCACTCTCTTTTTGTAGATATTGGTATACAGGCTTGTACACACAAAATACCACACAATCAAAATATTTTAAAATATGTGTAGATTTTATTTACATTGGCACAAATAAACAAATGGGCATATTTAAAGCAATTAAAATACAATCATAGCACAAGACATACACAGAGCCATGGCAGGGAGGCAGATGGCATAATCATAAAAAAGTATTGTCAAATATATAGCTACCAATTGATCCGGATCAGTCACCACAATACTAACGGGGAGGCTGATTTATTAATAGCGCCAGGTAGTGACAGTTGAGCGACTGTAGCGGTATTTTCACAGCGCCCGCTAGTAGCCGCTGTGCTTGGCCGTTGTTCTGTAGTTGATAGCGACTCAGTCGATGTGGCGTAATGTTGAATACAAGGTGATGAGTCGCTATTTGACAGGTTCCGCGCTGTATGGGAGC